>CAJGYO010000016.1:34134961-35483711 GCA_904845875.1 Miscanthus lutarioriparius | reverse complement strand
GATGCAACCCGAAGCCCTGAGCACGGGGCAACCTTTGAAGAGGTAGAACAAGAGGCACTTACTGAGGAGTAGTTTAATAAGGACCTAGAAAACGATTTAGCAGTGATGCTTAGTCAAGACCTGTTCCACGAGGACGCTGATGAGATTGGAAGAGAGGAAGGGGAGAAGAGGGAAGAGCAGGAGAGGCTGCTGGAGGAGAAGGAGAAGATGATGACGATGAAGACGACGATGACGAGGATGAAGAAGAGGCATATGAAAGTCTAGAGGATCATTTCCCACCTGAAGTCAGATGGAGTCCAACGGAGGACCTAGACAAGGATTTCAACCCAAACAAGGAGGTACAGATGAAGCCTTATTTTGTAAGTTTTGCTAATGCTTTGATCGTTTTATAATTACTAACATTTTGACCTCCCGAATAGGCCCCTCTTGCAGAAACTCGAAAGAGACGATGATGTCGGCGACATCTCGCCGGACAAGGCATAATAGAGGAAGGGCGACGGTGAGCAACAACAATAGAGCTGGACAACAGCGCCTCTGCTCCACAACCCGAAGCCACGAAATCGAGTGAAAAGCCAAAGAGGAAATAGGGGGACAGAAAAAACCAATATCCAGATAAGGCACTGTATGTGATAACAGAGGTCGGGCCAGCAGGGGAGATCATTGAGCCGGCAGCATGCATAGGATGATTTCATAATGCGATTGGGGTAGCAGTAAGAGATGAGTTGAACCTACCAGTCCCAACCTGGAAAGACGTACCAGAAGAGACAGAGAACTGTCGGTGTTTCGAGTAAGCACCGGCTAGTAAATTTGTATATTGCGCGTCTGACCCGGATGATGTGTTAAGAGGACACAAGGATTATACTGGTTCAGGCCGAATGTCCCTATGTCCAGTTTCGAGCTGCTCGTGTTACTAGCACTGAGTTTGCAGTAGGGGGTTACAAACTAGCGAGAGAGGGAGATAGCTCCCAAGTCTCTAGTGTGATGTGGTGTGTTTGTTTGATGAATCGAACCCCTCAGTGGGATGCCCTGCTTTCCCTTTTATAGGTCAAGGGGAAGTAGGGGTTTTTTACCACCGAAGGGAGGAGGGAAAAGGAAAGAGAGATAAGGCCTCCGGAGGTGCATCGTTCTCCTCTTCACGTGGGTCCCGCTAACCCTGTAGATCGTGGTGGCAGCGGTGTCGTACCGGGGGTTCTATTGGCCGCTGCAGCTTACGTGCGGGCGTCGTGCGTCATTCCTATCTTCCGTCTCATTCGAGCGGACGGAATGGTCAGAGGGTCCCCTAACAGAAAGCCATGTGGGGGGCTAGTGGTACAGTGCCAGTCAACTAACGCCGGTTTGATTGACGTTGGACGGTGGTCATGCAGGGAGTTGGCAGCACAGTGACCACGCGCCCGTCACTGTGGGCAATGTGAGTTCCTTGGAATGACATGTCATGGGGATGGGTCATGCTGAGATGTGACCGCTCCCTGCACGATGCCAGAAGTTTGACCTTGAGTGGTACTCTCTGGCCTGTAGTGGTTGGCGGTGACGTGAGCTTCTATTAGGAACCGTATTCGAGGGATCGGGTGAGGCGGAGCTGGCCCTCAGGGGTCGGCCGAGGTAGAGCCTACCCTCGAGAGTCAGCTGAGGCGGAGCCTACCCCCGGGAGTGGCCGAAGCGGAGCCAGCCCTCTGACGTCGGGCGAGGTGGAGTTGGCCCTCAGACGTCAGGCGAGGCGGAGCCAGCCCTTAGGGATTGGCCGAGGCGGAGTGTACCCTAGGGAGTCAGCTAAGGCAGAGCCAACCCTCGGACATTGGGCAAGGCGGAGTTTGCCCTCAGATGTCAGGCGAGGCGAAGTCAGCCCTCAGGGGTCGGTCGAGGCAGAGCCTACCCTCGGGAGTCAGCTGAGGCGGAGCCGACCCTCGGGGGTCGGACGAGGCGGAGCCCATCAAGAGGTGTAGTCGCGCTCCTGACCGCTCGGATGAATCAGCCATTGATGGTTATTAGCTCCTCCTCTTCGGGTACTCTAGTATTGGTCCCCGACAAGAATCCTATGGGAGAAAAAGCTGTTGGTCAATTTCAGAATTCCAAAGGGATCCCTTGCCCGAGCAAAACATGCAGCTCTAAAGCAAATGGGAGAGTCATTCTAACGTTGGAAGTCAGACCTCAACAAGAGGTTTATCCAAAAGGGGTTAACTCCCTTCCACGAGTTCAGCCACATAACTCCTAGCAAATGGGAGGACCTCATGGCTCAGAAGACTACACCGACGGCATTGGCCCTTAGTGCCTGTAACACCGAGCTAGCGAAGAAGAACATGCACCACCATCACCTAGGTCCTAGTGGCTACCGTGGCAAAGGAGGCGGTGTTTAGAAAGATGGAGGAAGAGGCCGCCGAATCCGAGGCATACAACTTGAAGGGGGTTTTGAGGCGTGCAAGTAACTGGATCCTAGGAAGGAGTCTATAAGGATCCGGCGCGCTAAAGTTTGATAACCCAGAGACCGAACAGGCAGTATCGAAGATACTAAAATATGGTGAAGAGAAAGAGAAGGGCTCATTCAAGGCTTCCAGAGAGAGGGACGAGCTTAGCCTTGCCCTGGGAAACTCCGAGTACACAGGCCGCATCAGGGGGTTAGGGAAAAGAACGATGTGGAAGTATGGATTCGAAGAGGATAGACATATGTATAGGAAACATGGCAGATACCGGGAGGCTAGTCTTGAGGTCCAAGTGAAGGCTCTAGTTGCGAAGGCGCTGGAGGAGCAAGGGTTGTCTACAGAGCTATGGACAGTAATGGCTTCATCGAGAGAACTGTCATTAGTTGCCAACCCTTCGGAAGTTCCCAACAGCCAAGTTCCACTACAGCCACAACCCCCGTCGATCGCATATGGGAACCAACTGCTTGCACCTTGGTGGTTTTCATTGGCAGGCAAAACACTATGATGGAGGTGCAATGGGCGTGGCACATCCTCCTAGCTGCCAGCATCAAAATAATAGGATCCCGCCGAACTACACTAGGGTAGAGGTGCATACCATGAAACCTGAATTCATGCAGTGGCGCATAGACCACCCAACTCCTGACGGACAGCAGTTTCTCGGAGAAGTAATGAATTAGTTCATCCTGTGGCACAAACGGGACATTATATTGTCTACTTCTTCGCCGCCTGTTGAACGTGTGGAGGGAGTCCTTGAGGAGGGAGAGATACTTTCACCATCTCATGACCACTACTTGCCTGAGATGCCACAGTCTTTCTCGCCTCCTAGCGAGTAGATGCCTAAGATGCCATAGCCTTCTCCGCCTCATAAGGAGCAAGAGCCTGATGAGATGCCACAGCCTTCTCCGCCTAGGAAGGAGCAAGGGCCTAATGCGGACCCGGTACATGAACAACAAAAAGGTGTCCACAAGGAGCCAGAAATTTGGAAACATATTCCAATCACCATAAGGCCAATTTATACGTCAATAAAAGATGTAACGTCGACACACAAGTGGTATTCCCATGATCAGTTTAAGCCTAAGAACCAAGTCAAAGAAGTCCCAGCATCTGATGAGGCCCTCAGCCGCATCTGTCAACCGACAAAGGGGTATCCAAATATTGATGCCACCAAATGGTCCAAGGATTGCCCGAGAACCTATGAAAGAGATAAGCCCTTCCTACCAAACTGGAACATCCAGCGCCTACCACTTGGAATGAAAAGGTTCCATGATTGGTACTTGAGTGTTCTCCAGACAAAAATACAAATCATACAAGCATGCTTCCCCCCAACACATTTGGAGGCCCAAAAGGGAAAATTGTCTTTCACTTTAATGACATGCAGACAGCCTTTTACCTCGGAGAAATGGAAATGAATCTAGTTCGCACGTGGTGCCTGTAAGTCCTTGTCCTTTTCATATGATATGATTCTAATCTTTGGATTTTGTTATAACTAACCAACGCCGTGATTTGTAGAATGCAAGTGCACAATTCAAAACAAATGCCAAGTATGCGAGATGGGTACTTAGACCCTCAATGCATAGCACAGACGAACTTTACTTACGCCAAACAATGGGCACTGGATTGCAAAGAGCTAGCTGCTGGAGAGACCATTGAGGATAAAGAGAAAATCCGGAATAAGGAAATAAGGGAGGCATCCCTTAAGGTTGCGGCATACATTTCCCTAGCTTTGAAACATCTCCAACACAACACCACTATATGGCTGACATACAACTTTGAGTAAGTTCAATTGTATACTTAAAGCTTTTAGAATACATATTGTTTTGTTCGATGCAAAAGAGCTTATCCATTTCTATGATTAAATTCATGTAGCAATCACTGGATTGCTATAGGCGTCGATGTCGAGATGGGCATGGCGTGGGTCTTTGATTCAATAGATAAGGACCCGAGCACATACAAAGACTTCATAGTGATTCTTAAGACGTATACATATCGGCAATCCTCTTATATGTTTCTATATATACTTGTAGCATTCACTTTTGAATACTAACAAGTTGCATTTGTTAAATTTATTCGAACAGGGCGTACAGGTTCTACGTTAAAACGCATAAAGGGAGGCATGATCCAAAAAGGAAGGAAAACATGTGTGACAAAACAAAATGTGCGGTAAGTGAAACTTACTTTAGTACTTCTATTACGTTGTTGTCAAAAGCATTACTTGACATTTTTATATGTGAAACACACAGTGCCCCAAACAGAAGCCCAAGAGTGTACATTGTGGATATTACGTATGCAGTATCATAAGTAACACCACTACCTACATGAGACATCCCTGTAGGGTAAGTTTGATCCTCTTTACCCGTAGTATACAAACTTGGTACAAAACGCACATATATGTTACGAAATACTAAACCTAAACTTGTTTTCTTGTAATGGCAAGATGAGAAAGGTGTGAGAAATGATCCACACAAAGATAACAACCTCTTGGACCTCGTCGGCGAACTTTGCAACTTCATAATGGACCATATTATGCACGTCGAGACACTTACCATGATCCATCATCCGACTTAGGTAGGAATCCTCAGTACCAACATCTTCGTGAGTGGGAAATGTTAGGCTTAGGCCGTTGATTGGACTTGTGAATGTGATGCAATGATGAATTATATGCAATATGTTGTTGGTCGATCTGAATATATATGGTGGACTTATGGATATATATATATATATATATATATATATATATATATATATATATATATATGATCTGGTCAAATTTGATACTGAAATTTTGAATTTTTTTAGCGAAAAAAGCACTATAGGGGCGGCTTTAACCGCGCCAGCCGCCCCTACAAATTATATTTGCCAAATCAATTTGTAGGGGCAGCAACCAGCCATTTGTAGTAACAGTTTGGTAGAGACGGCTAGCCAAACCGTCCATACAAACCCTCTTTAGCCACTCCTGTAATCGTTACCGTAGTAGTAGGAGGAAGGACGGATTTGTTTTAATTCCACAGATCACAGGGTAAAAAAAAGATAATGAGAATTGAGATAGCGCCTGGTACAGTCCTTTTCTTCACTCTTTTTTCACGGTACAGTCCTTTTTCACTCCTTTTTAATTCCACAGATCACAGTATTACAATGGTACAGTCCTTTTCTTCACTCCTTTTTCACGGTACTTTAGCTTCGTACCACAAATTAACTAGAATTTAATCATCCTGAAATTTTATACGCATGTGTTCTGGTAATTTCACCCTCACATCATAGCCGCTGCTGAGAATTGAGATAGCGCCTGGTGGCACAACAGGAGCCCCTCCGGATCGGAGGTTGTTGATACGTATACGTAGGCACTGCTCCCATGCATGCCCCACCAAATCTGCCGGCACAGACGATTGACCTCTGATAGCTCATCATACATCGTGGTGGGTTCTTTTTTGCCATCAATCGTGCCGTCTTATATTCGCAGACGTTGCCGTCTTCCTGGCTCCCTCTGTTCGCCTGTTATACTTAGAGCGTACAAAAGTTTTCTTTAAATTTATCCTCTATTCTCTAAATTATCATTGGAGAGATATTCTTTTTTGCAATCTATATTTTTTATCCTCCTATAGTTTTCTGTATCTTGTGTGCACTTTAAAGAGCTAACCTGTTTTTCACCTTTGGCTAGCGAAAAATATGGAATATGGATGATAATATTTGAAAATATAATTTAAAAAATTATTAGATGGTATTTTTTTCACCAAAATCTATATTCCTATCAATAAGAATGGACATAAAGATGCCCTTGCACTTGCTCTATGTCTAAAAAAATACGACTCCATACTAAGCTAAATTATGTTTGTTTTAACCAAATTTATATCACAAGTAAATATATATAATGTCAAATAAGCATCGTTCTCCTAAACGTCCGTTTAGCCCATTTACACACCGTTTAAACGCTACACGGTGGTACACCGTTCTGTTTAATCGGTTGTTTTGACCGTTTAAACGGGCGTTTTGACTGTTTAAACACCCGTTTTGATCGAATAATGGGCTAAACAGCAGGTGACCGATTGTTTACCGTTTACTGTGTTAGGATAAAATGGCAAATAAGTATAATTAGATTCATTATGACTTATATTTCATAATATATCTATTTAGAGTAATAAATATTGACACTATTTTTCACTATCTCTGTCCCGAAAAAGTCACATTTTAGTTGTCTTATGTCAAATAATCTCAGGTTTAACAAAATTTATAAAGAAGAGTATCAATGTTTTGTAACACTACATAGGTACTATATTTTATGATAAATCTAACAATACACATTTAATTCATAAATTTTAGTAACTTTTTATACTAACTTAATTAAATTAGTGATTATTGACTTAAGACAAAACCAAAACATTACTCTTTGTGAGATGGAGGCACTATAAATTTGATTCCATTTACAATAGTTTAACTAAGAGCAAAACTAGAGTTGCATGCTTTTGGCCTGTTTGAGGCTTTTCAATTTCAGTATTCAAATTTTTTCAGCCATCCCAATTTACAGAAATCCACAAAATTTCGATGAGATTTTACCGAATTTTTTAAGTGTTCAACAAAAGATATGGTTTTCTAAAATTTTTTGATCTAAACAAAATATTAGCATGATCTATGAGTACACGTCTATTGGATACAAAAAATGCCACATGAATAATAGAAAATATGAGTTGAGTTATATATTTACAATGAAGCACATGCATTAGTGTAATACAAAACTTCAAATTTTCTTTCAATCACCTCTGAAATCACTAGAATTTATGAAATTTTGATGAAGTTTCACCAAATTTTTGAACCTTGGGCCTATTCAGTACACCTAAAAGGTGACAGCTGTAGTTGTGGCTGTTAGCTCTCTCAACATAGCACTATAAGGGCAGCTCCAGCAATGTTATAAGAGCTAACGTACTCATAGAATATTTATTGAGTAAGGAGAGATAATGATAAATTAGCTCGTCGTGAAGAGTTAAGCTGACACACTGATTTTTCTATGATTCATGTGTCTATACTTATATATTTTTCTATATTAGCATGTTAGATTACTTTTTCTTTTGACTCTATTGTTGAGGGTGCCCTGTACGCTATGTTGTAGCAGCAGCATTAGATTTAGTGAACGCACCCTGTTTTGATAGGAGAGCTGCAGTAAAAATAACTTACTATACTCTATGCCCTAAAAAGAATACAATTATAGGTTTGGTCCGAGTCAAATTATTTTAATTTCAATTAAAATTATTTAAAATAATACCAACATTAGTAACTTTGAATAGGTATCTTATAAAAAAATATTCTATGGTGAGTCCAATGAAAAATATTTAATATGATAAGTATTAGTACCATTTTATATAAATTTGGACAAATTTAAGAGAATTTGACGACTTAATACGGTTCTAGAATTGTATCTTTGTAACGGAGTTAGTACTATATAAAGCTGGGAGTGTAACAGCTAGCTAGCAAGCGTCCATTCGTGTGCACGTACGTCACCGATGACCATTTGTTTTCGTCGTCTTGCAGTAGCACTGTCGTGGCACCTTTGGTTGTTTGCAGCCGGCGAGCTCCAGCGGTTGAATATGGTAGCATCTGGCGTCGGTGACTTCCACACCTCTCCAACTTCACTCATTCACCACCACCGGAGACTGGAGTGGTTTCTCGGAACTTCAAGGAACCCTGGCTTTTTGCCAATGAGCAATTCAATCTCATGCATGATTGGGACGTTCTTGAACTTCGAAAAAAAGGGCCAAAACTACGTAGCTTTCCTGGTGCTCTGTTAATAGAAGTTAAATCAAATCCCAGATTACGATAAGGAATTTGAAGTCGTTGCCATTTTGTTTCACAAACAAATGATGCCAGCTAGGCGCACAACATCACAATGGAGTATTGTAGAAGCAGATATTAAAATCTTTTTTTATTGATTTCAACATAAAATTTAGGTTTATGGAACAGATGCCACACTTATACTTTACATAATACCCTCGTCATCGGCAATCTCCAGAATTTGCCGGTCCAGTCACGAAGATGCACATAGGGGTAGGGTTTGTATACGTGCATTCGTATGGTAAGTGTGTATTGTGAGTGTCTGCATTGTACTATGTAATTCTAAAAAAAATACCCTCACTCAAGCAACATGCCCACACATTTTAGTTTCTCTTGCTCTCAACCATACACCTTTTTTAATATAACTTTTCAAAGAACATTAGCGGGCTTGGGACAAATTACTTAAGTGGAACAAATTAGGTATTAAGATTGCATTTGTGCACCTAGTTGACTAGTTTAATCAAATGGTCCCTTGCTGATCAAGGGATTTTTCCACGATGCAATAGTTAATGTATAAACATTTAGTAAACCAAATGGAATTGTCTCTAAATAAGTCTATTTGCATGTTAAAATTACCCTTCAAAATCAAGATCTTAGTGTGATTCTTGCTTAAGGGGGTTATCGTAACAAAAGAAAGTCTCATAAAGAAAAATTGGAATGTAACTCACAAATGTTGTTTTGCAACAAGGAAACCACCCAACACCTATTTTTCAATTGTCATGTTGCAAGATTTATTTGAAGAATCCTTCAAGTACATTTGGTTTATGGCCACTAAGTAACATCACAAATTACATTTTCTAGGGTTTATGCTTCACCAAGTTAGACTAAAAAATACGATCTCAAATTCATGTGAGAGGAAGTGTAAATTTTTTTGGTATATTTAGTTGAGTAGAAATGATGTGGCCTTAGAAAAAAATAGATTAAATTCTTATTTGTAGGTTATTTTCACGACTAGCTATTGGACTTGCTTTTGGCCATCCTTCAAAAGAAATGCGACAAACCAGGTTTTGAAGTAGGCATATCATATATTGATACAACATCAATAGAGATCTTCACCAAGCATGGGCGGTTGTCATCCAATAGGCTTGCAATCAAGTTGTTGGTCCTTTTTTCCAATTGTTTTTTGGGAGCTTGTTTTAAATAGCCGGAGGCTAGAACTATAATTACCTAAGGAAAAGTGGAAAAGTTGTAGTTCGCATGAAAGGAGAAGAAGAGAGATAGAAATAGAGATGTATTGAAAAAGAAAAATGTGTATTGAAAAGTGAGAATGACAATTAATCGGAACAAGTGTGGAAAGCTAGAAAGTCAAGTGCTTCCTTTATTCCAAAAATTACAGGACGTTTTGACTTAGATTCAGAGCTTATTCTGCACTTAGATATACACTATATTTATATATATTTTTTTACGAAAGATACACTATATTTATATGTGTATATATAATAAAAAATATAGTATCTCAAAAGTACAAAACGTCTCGTAATTTGAAACGGAGTGAATATTGTAGAAGAGGAGTACACCACTAGTCTGTCCTCATCCATCCACGTTCCTCGCGGACTGATAAGGGTACATAAATAAGGCGCACCGCACCGCACATCCGCCTGCAGGATCGGAGAGCGGCAGGCAAAGTACTCCAGACAAGAGTCGAGGCGTCACTCGCGACTGAGAGACACAGAGATATGGGGGTCCCTACCCGTACTCGTCCCTGCAGCTGCAGCTGCAGCAGCAGGCACGTCCTCCTCCTCGTGTCGCTGCAGCTGCTTCTTGTGGCGCCATGGCAGGGCGAGACGGCAGCTCGAGCTCTCAACTTCACCAGGCAGGATTTCCCCAGGGCCTTCGTCTTTGGGGCCGGTACATCAGCTTATCAGGTACGAGCACACAACTCAGCTTTAGTTTGGCCCGCGTGGAGTTTTGTTTCGGCGCAATTGAAGAGTTCTAGCTAGTCTTAACTTTATCTTATAATTCGGTTAGCTATGTGGTACGTATTTGCTGGTTCCTTGCTTACCTTCATATATATATATATATATATATATATATATATATATATATATATATATATATATATATATATATATATATATATATATATATATATATATGTGTGTGTGTGTGTGTGTGTGTGTGTATAGTACGAAGGGGCAACCGATGAAGATGGAAGGAGCCCAAGCATATGGGACACGTTTACTCATGCAGGTTGGTGATCCTTAATTTCTGAATCATTTTGAGCCCCAATTTTGAGCAAAAAGGAAGGAGAAGGGAGATGATATGAGAGGAGAGCAGAAGAGGGAGAAGAGAAAGGCTCATCATTGGCTCTGCCTCTGTCCTTGCCACTAAATTCGAAGAAAATTGCATATATAGCAGTAGCAGTTAGCAGCTTCTCTTCCCTTGTTCATTGTTAGGCCTCGTTTGGTAGCGTTTTTTCACCAGCTTCAGAAGTCGTTTAGAGTCGTTTTCTGCCAAACGGGGTAAAGTGAAATAGCTTCATTGGTGAAGCTCCTAAAAACATGCTCTCACCGCTTCAGCTTCACTGGTGGAACTGTTTGTGGAGTTGAAGCCAAAATAATAGCTTTACTAGTGAAGTGAAGCCCTGCCAAACGGGGTCTTAGATTATAATTGGAATTCCAAAGATACAAATGGATACAGAGATGGCACACCCTCATAGAAAAAACGCAGAAAAAAAAGTAGAGATGTAAGGTGTGTTATCCGTGAACCTATATATAGACTTAGGCTTTGTTCGCTTCTCTTATAATCCGTACTTTTCAGTTTCTTTTTTCAGTTGGAGCAGTGTTTTTCTCTCACAACAAATTAGCTGGAACAGTGTTTTGTCTTGTTTTTCCAGCGAAGCGAATGGGGCCTTAATTTAACAGATTACCTGCATAACCTACAAATAATTAAGTCTATTTATGAATTTGCAGATAACCCGCCTTGTATTTCTTAAAGAAAAAGAAAAGAAAAACCAAGGACGCTAGACGTTATATCGAATTCGTCGCCACATGCCTTTTTTTCCCCACCTTTTGGTTGTTTCGAGGGATTGGAAGTGACGTATTATTCATATGTACTTCGATTTGCTCGGTCCATTTGGATTCTAGTTTTTGTATTACGCCTGGCGTTTATAGTCTTGGTTTTTCTTTGTACTGTAGCTCTTTCTTTTTAGGATTATGAGCTATATATATTATATATTCATATATATATATTCACGTTATTGTGACCGCAGGTAGGATGCCGGACAAAAGCAGTGGCGATCTAGGGGCAGACGGCTACCACAAATACAAGGTCTGCACTCCATTTGCATTCGCTAGACGGCTACCAAGTACTACCAAAATATAATGCAATCGCCTATGTTAGCAGACAGTGATGTCTGGTGTTTGGACCGTGAACCCATGAATCTTCTTGTTTTGTTTGTTGCTTTCGTTGGCACATACTTACTTAGCTACAGATTTCTTGCCTCTACTTTTCACGCCATACCTTGTTGACAAATGGAATGCATGGAACTAGGTGGTACCAGATTTAATTTTTAACCGTTAAGATAAGATATGATATAGTACTACCTCCTGTCCAAAAAACTTTTTGACACTTTAGGATTTGATTTTTGTTTATTAGAACAGATTAAGAAAGATGCAAAATGACCGCCCTATTCGTTTCGCTGAAATTTGACTTATGCTGATTTGTTGTGAGAGAAAAATACCATTTATTCGCTGAAAAATACTGCTGAAGCCGTTCAATGACCCTTATGCGACAACATGATGCAGCTGTGGCTGATTGATTTGTACAGTAACTGATGTCTGCTGAGCGTGGTGTGTCTGCAGCAAGCAGCAGCGCTGTAGAAGCACTGCACAGCCGGTCAGAGCTCATACGCGTAGGACCACGTATAGGGAGGCCAGGTTTGTTTAAATCTAGGGTATAAAGTTTTGGAGTGTCATATCGGGTGTTATATGTAGGTGTTGTATGGGGTGATAAATTACAGAATCCATTAGTAATCCGCGAGATGAATTTATTAAGCCTAATTAATTCGTCATTAGCACGCGTGTAACTGTAGCACCATATTGTCAAATCGTGGACTAATTAGGCTTAAAAGATTTGGCTCACAAATTAGTTGCAAACTGTGCAATTAGTTATTTTTTAGTCTATATTTAATACTCCATACATATGTTCAAATATTTGATGGGATATGACGTAAACTCTAGGGAGGAACTAAACCAGGCTGGACGAGAGAGAGATTGATTTAACGTACAAGAAAGCTTTGTGTAAAATGATTAGTGCCAAATGCGACTGCGCTTTTTACTCACAAGGCCGGACACATTTTCAGGGAGACGTGCAGTTGATGAGTGATACTGGCCTCGAGGCCTACCGCTTCTCCATTTCTTGGTCCAGGCTTCTTCCAAGTAAGAACCACACTACTAGGCACTAGCTCTACCTTTCAATTTCATGGTAAATTTGTTTAAAGTTCCAAGTAATAATCTGACATCACTGATGTTATTTATTAATATAATTGGCGTTCTGGCCCTTTCTCTGCACTGTATGATCGCAGGAGGAAGAGGACCCATCAACCCCAAGGGTCTCCAGTATTACAACCACCTCATCAATGAGCTAGTGAAACGGGGTACGTAGGTCACCATGTCAAGTTCTGCCGGCTCATCATCAATTCATCATGCATACTGCACTGTACTGAATCTGAAGTTCTGAACCTACCTAATCTGCTGGATTATTCAGGAATTGAGATACACGTGACCCTGTACCACCTGGATTTCCCTCAGATCCTGGAGGACGAGTACCATGGCTGGCTGAGCCCCAGGGTGGTGTAAGAACTACTAGGATCTCTGTCGCTCTGCTGCTTGCTTGCTTGCTTGAACAACACTGTTCATTCAGAGTTTCAGATAGGCCGTGCAATATAATGCATGCAACTGATGACAACTGCATGCAGGGAGGACTTCACGGCGTACGCGGACGTGTGCTTCCGCGAGTTCGGCGACCGGGTGAGGCACTGGACCACCATGGACGAGCCCAACGTGATCTCCATCGCGGCCTATGACAACGGCGCCTTCCCGCCGTGCCGCTGCTCCGCGCCGTTCGGGATCAACTGCACCGCCGGCAACTCCAGCGTGGAGCCCTACATCGTCGGCTACCACTCCATCCTGGCGCACGCCGCCGCCGTGAGACTCTACAGAGAGAAGTACCAGGCGACGCAGAAGGGCGTCGTCGGCATGAACGTCTACAGCTTCTGGAACTACCCGTTCTCGTCCAGCCCCGCTGACGTCGAGGCGACGCAGAGATCATTGGACTTCATGATTGGCTGGTGAGTGTGTTCAGTGTTCACTCGCTTCTGAATCACTGACGACTGATCAGCATTCTTATATAGCTATGATTTAGTAAGACATTTGATTCGTTTTGCTGCTTAATTAGGATCGTAAACCCCTTGGTGTATGGAGACTACCCTGAAGTGATGAAGAGGATAATCGGGTCCCGACTTCCGAAGTTCACCAAACAGCAGTCGGAGATGATCCGTGGGACGGCTGATTTCATTGGCATAAACCACTACACATCAGTGTACGTCAGTGATCGGTCCAACGCAGCAGACACCACCGGTCCCCGGGACTACAACGCTGATCTGGCCGCTACCTTCAGATGTAATTTGTCCAATAAACCAGCTTCATTACATACATACATATATATAGCACATCACCCTTGTCACCTTATCACAGCAGCGTCGAGCATCTTCCAAGGAATTAGGCAGCTTAATTAAAGAATTTAAAATCAAACATGTCACAATTTCATTACCTGCTGTAACTAGAATATAACCTGCTTGTTTGTTGTTGCAGTTTCTCGCGATGATCCAGCCACTGGCCAGGTATATATACTGTCAACTCTTTTTACGAATTTCATCGACTCCTTATTCCTTAATACTGTAACTGAATTGAATTACAACCAACCAAATACAGTAGCGTTTTTCACTCTTCCTGTAACTCTTTCTTTTTGTTTATAACTGATCAAAGTTGATGTGCTAATCTCTATACAGTTTATCCCAATCAACATGCCAAGCGATCCACAGGGCCTGCAATTTATGCTTGAGTATCTCACCCAAACCTACAACAACATTCCTGTCTACATCCAAGAAAATGGCAAGTGACCTACCTAGTACTTAAATACCCTGCGGTTTTTCTCAATTATATACATCCTGCCACAACTATTAGTTCTACCAATGTACTATTACCTTGCACCACTAAGTTATTGGGTTATAATAATGTTTCCAAAAATATCGTTCGGCACAGGTGGTGTCTGACCTGCAAATTCTGTAGAAATTGAGCTAGATTTTTTACTTTACTACTCGCATAGTTATTTCCATGTATCAAGGCAAAATACATCTTGTCAAGGCTTTTGCAATTCGACTAACTCCTATTTGCTCTTCCATAACGTTACATACATTTAGGCTATATGTCGCTCTTCAACGATTCCATTCATGACCATGAGAGAACGGAGTTCTTGAGTGGCTACATTGGCAGTGCACTCGCTGCACTCAGGTATGGGATAAATAAATTAAAGGTTGATAGTAATATTATTTTCTCCAAGCATAAGACATTTTCCCCCAAAAATTGATGTATTCGCAAAAAAGGAAAAAAAATGATGGATGTTGTGCTTCCTGCAGGAATGGAGCCAATGTGAAGGGATACTTCGTTTGGTCATTCCTGGATGTATTTGAGCTGCTGGCAGGCTACATTTCGCGATACGGCCTCTATCATGTTGATTTTCAGGACCCGGAGCTGCCAAGAGTGCCAAAACTCTCTGCCCAGTGGTACGGCAAGTTCTTGAGGGGTGAAATCGGAATAAACATAGAGGACGTTATCAGTAATGATGCACGCTCACATGCTGAACAATGAGTCTACTAGCAGCACATATAGCAGAGGAAAAGAATGTTTCTTATCCATTCTTTTTCAACAGTTTCTTATATTTAGTCAGTCTCAGAATTCAGTGTTTATGAATCATAGCCATAGGTGTAACACCCTGGCTCAGGGTTTAATAGGATTAATAGGATACTCATACCAATAAGTTGCAACTTCTTTTTCGGAAGCCCATCTGCAAATAACTCCGAGGTTAAGCGTGCTTGGCCTGGAACAATGGGTGACCGACCGGGAAGTTCTTCCCGGGTGCGCACGAGTGAGGACAAAGTGCGTAGAAAAGACCTGTATTGGTCTGTGAGGGCAGTCTATATCCTAGTTAAGCTGCCAGATGTAAGCGGGCCCAGCCTCGGAGAGGTGGGACGTTACAGAATGGTATCAGAGACGACTCTCGCGGTTTCACGGGCGCGTGTGTCGTAGTTGCGCAGGCATGGTGTGCATGGCTGGTGTGGATCCGGCGTGGTCACACAGCATGGCACATGCGCTGGCACTGGACACACGGACGTGGCTAAGAGGGGACGTTCCTGGCTTGGGATTGATCGACGAGGACGTCGATCTCTTAAGGGGGTGAGGATGTAACACCCTAGCTCAGGGCTAAGAGGGGACGTTCCTGGCTTGGGATTGATCGACGAGGACGTCGATCTCTTAAGGGGGTGAGGATGTAACACCCTGGCTCAGGGCTTAATAGGATTAATAGGATACTCATACCAATAAGTTGCAACTTCTTTTCCGGAAGCCCATCTGCAAATAACTCCGAGGTTAAGCGTGCTTGGCCTGGAACGATGGGTGACCGACCGGGAAGTTCTTCCCGGGTGCGTACGAGTGAGGACAAAGTGCGCAGAAAAGACCTGTATTGATCTGTGAGGGCAGTCTATATCCTAGTTAAGCTGTCAGATATAAGCGGGCCCAGCCTCGGAGAGGTGGGACGTTACAATAGGTACACCCCTTTAGCTGCAGCATATATGCACCATAGGAACAGTTGTCATGAGACACTTGTCAACTCTTACAAATCATTGGATTTCTTACTATTGAAAATCTCCTACAACTAAAAAGAACAAATTGTAGACACTTTTTGGTGCGATATTTGTTTTGGTTCGTCCGTCCCACGCCTGCGATCCCACGATATCTTAATTACTGATTGATCGTGTCATTCTCCTTGATTGAATATTGCATATCATGTGATAGAGGAATCACGGCAAAATAGGAAGTAGAAAATTATTGTGCTATCCATATACACATTGCATGTTTGCATGCACCAGCATACATGGCAACGAGTAAAAGTAAAGAGAATTAACACAGAAGGAAAGAGAATTAAGACAAGAGGAACATCTTTGCATTTCTGAGAACCTTGCCAAATCTACCTACATTTAATTACTTCTCCTCTTTGCATTTGCAAAAGGGACAGTTTTTTTCTCCTTTCATTTGGTTTCACGCTCACGTGTTCCATCGCCCCCGCTTGCTGTTTCTTGTGTAAACCATAGTTGATGTCATCTGTCTTCCATGATTCAGTCTCGCAATCCTAAGAGAAGGTCCCTACCTCTTCCTGACTGGAGATCCGGCCTGCCAGAGGATCTCCTCGAGTCCGTCTCGCGTCAGACCATGACGCGGCATCCTTCCGATCCTCTTGCTCCCCATGGCGCGCCGCCATCCCATTCGTGACCTTCGGGCTGCTCCTGCTGCTCCTGTTCGACCCCGACTCGGACCACGTCGGCTTCTACTGCGTTCCGGAGAAGGTCTTGTCCAAGACGCTGCCCAATGTGCGCGGTAAGGTGGCGTGCGGCTCCTCGTGTGGGTGGCTGGCGCTCATGGATGAGGCGGCGTCCGTGATGTTGCTGAATCCATTCGCCGGTGCCCGTGCCCCCCACGTTGAGCTCCTGCCAACAGGCGAACACATCGCGGCGGCGTCCTCATCGGAACGTGTGTCTAGGGTCCACGGGCGGTGGGTCCTCCATCCCACCAACAGCTACGGGGACGCGGATACTGCAGACAGAACCATCTAGCTAGAAGACATGAGGGACGTGTTCGTTTGTGAGATCGTGCTCTCGGCGCCGCCTAACGCCGCCGGCCGCCAGTGCGTGGCTATGGCCATGCTTGGTGCTCCACGGAGGTCGCGTTCTGCCGGGTTGGAGTCGACAGCGCATGGACGCTGCTCGACACCAAACTAGAGTTCTCCGTGGGGTCCATCGTCCACTGCCAAGACAAGTTCTTGGCAATCGACTGCACTGGAGAAATCTCTGTCTGCAGCAGCAACGCCGCCGGCGCTACTCCAACCGTGACGCTGCTGCCATCGCTGTCGCCATCTGCGGGGCTCTGCCACCGCAGCTACCTGGAATCAAACGATGAGCTGCACATTGTGGGTGCCATAGTGAGCACGTTCCACGAGACACAGAGCTTCACCTACAGCAGCGCGATCTATAAGTGCAACCTCCACGACCGTGCGCCGGAGTAGTCCAGGGTGAGGGACATCGGGTGATCAGACACTGTTCGTGTCTATACATTACAATGAAAGCTTCAGTGAAACAAATGTATCCAAGTACAAGGAGAACAAAATCTACATGTCTGAGCCAGTGTATGGGGATCCATACGACTTGGTCCATCGACTGGATATCGTTGATATTGCTACTGGCACATCCAAAGTGAAGCCCGTCTAGGAAAACATGCAGGGTTCTGAGGCTCTATGTTGGATTCGACCCAATCTCTGGAAGCTCTAGAGTTTCTGAGTCTGCGACGCCGCGCACTCCGTGACTGTGTTAAATTCATAAACTTTGCGTTTTGGATTAAATGTCACTTTAACGTTGATATTTAATTTAATAGTATTGTTATCTTATCGTGCGATCCGTGTGTTTTTAGTATAAATTGTTAGTTATCCCGTAGCAACGCACGGAGACGCTACCTAGTCTTATAAGAAAAATCGAGTGTTGCAATTAAGTGAGACCATCCTTGGTATGCCAGGAACTCAGCAAGTGTATTTCAAATGTCATGACACAAGTCAATTGACAAGGTATAAGAGGTCCAACCATTTCCAAAATTTGGTTTTTGCATTCTGGACTATTCTAAAATCACCGAACCTCTTTTAAACTTTCTTTGTCACTTATATTTGGGAACCCTGCTTTTACACTTATTGTTTCTCACATCCTTCCACCTCCGTATTGGCCGATTGATATGCGCACATATATTTCCGGATGATAAGATCGATTTTCAATCTTACTAAAAATCAAGATTGTGAGTACGTTTTTGCAAGCTCTTGGAGATGCTCTAAGAGTATTATATTTTCAGCATTTAAAAATATCTGAAAATTGGTTGTCCCTTAGAAAACCACTCCTTGCCAATGTAATCGCAACAAGAGGGAGTTAGGCCATGCGCTCGGCTTGGCTCTCTAATGCTCCATACCGCTCCGAGTCGTGTCAAGGCATGTCGGACCTTATTGTGTCACGAGTTTTTGATTTGTCCCAAACATGGTCCATAGCATTACCGACCCGCACACTAGCTTTGTTCAACCGCTTATTGCTGTGATGAATCTATTATGCAATTACCTTTGACATTTTCGAGACAACAAGGACTTTGGAATATCCAAGATTAACGGCAGATATGGATTCTGCTGGCAACATTAAGGGTTCTGTTTGGCATAGCTCATAATAGCTTCATGAACTGTTGTGAGTTGTTTTATTTACCACACTTATTTCTAAAATAACTTCACACATGAAGCTGTTTTTCTTCCCCTCTCACAAAGACATGAGTTGGGATGAAGCTAAAAAAACACCTTATCCTAGATCTCTCCCTCATTTCTCTCCCATCCATGCATGAAGCTGTTTTGCCAAATAATTTTTCCAAAACAGCTCAACTTCACCTATAAAATTGCTCATAAAACTGTTTTTCAAAAAAAAAAAATTTACTAGCGAAGCTTAGCTGTGCCAAACAGACATAAGACTTAAAGCTGCCGTCATTGTCTCGGAACCCACGCGAGAATGATTGAACGGAGGCAGCTTCTCATCGATGAACACCTCTGTCCTGTTCTGCTTGTTCGATTCTGACGTTTTCCCTTGTAAGGTTTTTTTTCCCCGAATAGGGGTGTAAGATATTGGCCTTACTACGGTCATGCAATCGATACAATACGAACACCAAACTGAGCTCTCATTGTGTCCTTTTGCTTAAACGACTGCATGTTTTATGCATAATTCACTTGACAAAAGAACAGTAAACAACTGCGACAAACCCGACCAAACACAACATACCAAGCCCAAGTACACAATATTTCTAAATTGCGACTTCCACTTGGGCTCAAGGGCACATGGCACTGCTCACAACACATAGTTTTCCAACAAGTAAAACTCATTGTTACACCAAAGGTCATCCGCAAGTACCTTCATTGACAAAATTGTTCTTGTTCCATTAGTGGGAGGAACAGAGTACACTGTGAGACTTAAGTAGGCACCGACACAATACTACAGTGGATAGACGAAGATCTTGCCATCAACATGGTATCTTTCGCATAGCTGCTTCAACGTACCCACAGAGTGCTGCATCGCGTTCAGCTTGGTATCCATGAACATGGCCTGCAAGCATGATTGGTTTTTCAGTCCACAATCACACAACTGAAGTCCCTGTAAACTATTAGCTCTGATTAATGATGTCTCAATATTCAACTATACCTTGTAGTCATCACCGTACTTGTCTATTAATCTGCCAATGCAAACACGTTGAACTTTAGTAAGTGGTTGCAACGGTGCAGATTTGCCATCCTTCCTTTTCTTCCCAAGAGCAGATTTCAGGTCTACATTACATTTAAAACATTTGCATTAGATACAAAAAAACAAGTGCAATGCTCACATATAAGATCATAGAAGTTTCTGTGGAATCTATGAATTAAGAAAACAAATAGGAACGATATTCTCATATCTAGCATATCTTGAGAATGATGCCAAACACAACATACCAAGCTGTTCCTTCTAAACTGCAACCGAAAGGAAAGGACACATGGAACTATACAAAATAAGCCTCTAAATGATATATTGCTACCTTATATAACGTGCCAAGAACAAGCTTAAAATTCAATTTCGATCCATCACGCATTTGCTGAAATATATCACAGCTCATGCTGGATGGAACAAACTTGTTACCTGGTGTATAGCAAACAATTTTTTTCCCCACAAGACCACAATCTTTTACTCTTTAAAGTTTAAACTATGCATCATCATGGCAATACACAAGACTAGTGCAGACAGCCAATTGAAACAGATTCAGATAGCCTTCAATTGGCATGAAACCATTCAAATTGAGTTTTGAGTTCGATGCGGAGCACTTTTAGCAAATTGATTTCTTTTTCAAGATCAGATGCTAAAACTGGCGGAACTCATTATAACTTCAGGTAGCCATGACAGATCATTTATCTAACACTATGTTAAGCAAAACCATGTGCACTTTATAATTTTTTTAGTAGAACAGCTGCATTCTATACTCATTAATCACTGTTTTATCTTCTAGGCAAATGTTTTTGTTTTAAAAAATATGCTATTCTATTCTGTGAAGACTAAACCATCATGTGCTCTCTTCCTAGATTAAAGTGTACAAGAAATCAGATTTTTTTTATCCTGCCTCGTTTCCTGGATTCAGAGTGCGTTTCATAATATTTGGCACTTCAAAGCAACCATTCACAATTCAGACTTCAGAGAAAATACAGTTGAAGACAGACTTCATCAAATGTTATACTACTATCTAACACAATAGCTAATGATAAGAATTAGATCCAAGGCTTTTGTTTGATCAATCTCTGAGAATAGTGAATTCACTAGAGCTAATAACCACGGCTTCTAAGAATCCCAATCAATGTAATTGAACGAGACACATCCTTATTCAGTTTAACCTATCCTGTACCCTGATAATCCAGAGCTTTGCGGAACATGCGAACCACACCAAATCTTGCACTCATCTATGGCAACTCAGTTCCAGGAGTTCCCAACAAGGACCACCAAAAGGAGCAGAGCGGAGCCGAGTTTAAGGGGCCGACCGTCGTTCTCGAGGTCGCTGCCGGTGTCGATGGGCTCGAACTCCGGGACGAGCGCTCGCGCGGCGGCGACGTCGGGCGCCTGCAGCGACGCGCTCTGGACGAGCCGCGGCGTGCCGCGGGCGTGCGCGCCGAGTAGGTTTGGGTTGGCCACCACCCCGAACGCGGCGTAGTTCTTCACCACGCTGCCCTCGGCGTCCCAGCCCGCCCCGCCCCCGGCGGCGGCGGCGAGCGCCTCGGGGAGTTCGAAGGCCGGCTTGAATTCGTTGGGTTTCCGGCGGGGGAGCCCCACGCGGACCTTGGAGCGGGAGCGCTTCAATTTGCGCCGCGATCCACCCATACGCGGGAGCCGGCGGCAGCTCGGTGTTTGGAGGGAGGGAAGGCCAGAGGGGGTCTAGGGTTTTGGTCTTTGGGGGAGAAGCGGGCGGAGTGCAGCAAGCGGAGGGAATTCCCTACGTGCCATTAAAAAAAAATTGCAATATCCTATACCTCTATAAAAGTTTAGCGGTCTTCAGCTCCACTACTTAACTTTTTCATGTCCTTCATGCCACTTCCATCAGTTTGAGCTCTAACGCCGTCAAACTACAGATGTGAAAAGATAAAAATACCCTTAAGTCTAAATATATTATTAATTTTTTTGAGCATCTTAACGACTTCAAATGAAAAAACTCAAAATTAGAAAGTTGTAGATCTCGTCGAGATCTGTAATTTTCATATAAAATTTATTTTCATTTAATTCCGTAAAAAAATGATTCGATATGATTAATATATTTTAGAAAAATCATATTTTTTTACGGAATTAAATGAAAATAATTTTTATATGAAAATTATAGATCTCGACGAGATCTACAACTTTCTAGTTTTGAGTTTTTTCATTTAAAGTCGTTAAGATGCTCAAAAAAATTAATAACATATTTAGATTTAAGGATATTTTCGTCTTTTCATACATACAGTTTGACGGCGTTAGAGGCCAAACTGACGGAAGTGGCATGGAAGACACGAAAAAGTTGGAGTAGTGACGCTGAAGACCCTTAAACTTTTTTAGAGACACACAGGGTATTACAATCTTTTTTATTGGCAACAGTGAATTGTCTCATGAAGAAGAGAGGACGGTGAGAGCGTAGATCAGCATTGTGAAAGGTTCTGAATACGCATGGCTCCACTCAAGATTATCTATAGTGAGATCTTTGTATATACTCCTGAGCTGATATCTCAGCGTTACCGGTTACGGATCCAAGAAAAATATAAGGGGGACCGAGCAAAGGACGACAAGCCACTAAGTCTAACATGCCTCCATATAAAACAAGTATAGTAGTTTATATTAGTTTTAATTGAAACCTCAATGAAAAATTAAAAATTAATCATGACAAAGATAAGCTGAAATTTATCCATACCCAAAGGACAAAGTCCCAAACCAATAGATGACACGTGACAATGACGCCTATTACTCGTTGCGAAGAACAATATATACAAAAGAAACGGTAAGTTAGTCCCACAAATACGAATAAATTTCAAAATTCTAAAATTAGAAGAGGATGTTCCATACCACTAAATTTTTAGGCACTAACATACGCAGTTTTTTCATTAGTTGAAACCGTTTAGGTGCATAATCTTGAATTGTTTGCGATTTCCTGGATTGTCATTCAGTGACTAAATTTTGCCATTCTAATGTTCAAAACAATTAAGCAAATAACTCACTAAATCACAGATAACAACTTTTATCAATCACAATTCATAAATAGCAATTCAGACAATTTGTATACCTATCCTGAATCTCGATTAGTTAAGTCCTGCACTGCCTGCTAGCATGTGGCAGCCCCAGACCCCAGTCGTCCTCGACAGTCGATGCCCCCAGGCCAACTGGCTCCTGCCGCTCACCGTGCTGGCTGCCCGCAGCTGCCCACGCCTCGCCACGCCCCGGCCAGCCGCCGTCCCACTGCCCACACCATGTGAGAGCGAGGCTGCGATGCCTGCCGGTTGCCAAGGCGCTGCTGCAGGAGTGCCAGTCCCTCCCGCGCCACACTATCTGCTCCCATCTCTGGTCTCCCGAGGACCCAAGTCCCGAGCCACCGTCTCCGTGGCTTCGCAGGTCCGCTCCCCTCATGGCCACGAGTAGGGATAGGGTTGGGACTTGGGGGGACTCGGGAGGAAAGGCCGAGAATGCTGGCTACTGCTGTTACTGCATGTTTGTGTGGGCTGGTGCGAGTCTGGGAGATTGGGCCATTGGGCCTTATTACCAACATGTTGGGAAGGTTGGAAAGAAGGAACTAGAGAAGAAAAAGCCCAAAGTCACGTCGGAGCGTCTTCAACCTTGCGACGGAGCTTCAAAGCCCCTCCTTCAGACCAAACTACGGTGAAAAGGGCTCGGGGGGCTCCACAGTCTCAACAGCAGTAGGGGGGGCTTGAGCCCCCCTGCCCCACTGCTAGATCCATCCCTGAGCATTACCACATTAATCAGCCAAAAAGGAAGGTAGATTTGAGATGTCAAGTGATTTGACAGTCACCTGAACTTTTCCCTTGGTGAGTCGTGAGGTCGAATTGCATCTGTAGGCAACTGCTTCCACTCTATATAAGGAAGATGGGATAAGACATATATGACACATAGCCCAACCGGGTTCCAGTTATCTTCCGGTCCAAAAGATCCATCCTCTAGTCTTTCTATTCGTCTTCCAAGATGAGCTTCGTGGTAACCTCCGCGTATGGTGACCATCCGCCCGACCTTAATCGAGGAGTGTCAGCTTGGATTATCATTTATAGTGTTCTTCATCTTCGAGCAACGCTGCGTGCATGAGCCGGCCGAGACCATAAGGCTAGATCCGTCCACAGTCTCAACAGTGGTAGGGGGCTTCAGCCCCCTGCCCCACCGCTAGATCTGTCCCTGCCGGTGAGGGTGTGATTCCCAACATGGAGCTGACTATGAATCCATTCTGCTATACGTGCCTATTGTGTTCAAGGACGAGAGGGGACGGCATGAACGTGGTGGCGTGGTGCGTCACGGACGATCACCTTGACATGTTCCAGGCAGAGTTGGCGAGGCTCCAGTGAATCGGCGAGGGGGCGCGCTAGGGGACCGTCACACCCGTCTGGGAAGTTTGGCTCTCAGCAACCTAAAATGGGTCTCCCGTATAGATACTTTGTTGGACGTCGATTTTAGGTCTCTCACTATCAATTTTAGGTTTTGGTGCCCATATAGATCACTTGTTGGAGATAGTCCCGCTAATTTGAGTTCCATTCTTCTTAATCAAAATATGTAAACCGCAACTAGCTTTATATATTTTGATTATTTTTTGCGCATAATATATTTTGATTATTAATAGCTACGACCATCTAGCTCAAAAATTGTCCCAGATCAAATGAATTTCTATGGAGGATCATGCATTACCCCCCCCCACCCCCAACACTAATTCTTCCTTGAACTCTAGATGTGTTAACAGTGTCCACATTTGTGTTCATATATATCTCCCTCATAATTCCCCCAATCCTCAACTCCGCAACAACATTTTAGGATGCAACAACATTTAAATCTTCTTTGGCAGAGCTCTGGCTCCAATTTTTTGCAGCTCCTTGTAAGAAGCTCCGTCAAACGGTCATCTAAAAGATGATTCTTTGCAAAGAACCTGAGGAGCAGGAGCCATATTTTTTTTTATTAATACAAGGACCTCGAACCGGAAAAAAGTAACCTCTCTAATCTCCTAATCATAGACTTGATACAAATTATTAGAAAACTACCACTAAAATCGTTTTTACCTAACATTTTTCAAAATGACTTTATCTCCACCAAAGAAGCTACTCCACCAGAAGTAGAGCGAGACCCTTGCCAAATAGGACCTTAATTCACTACTGGATATGTCAAATGGCATCACTTATCATGTAAAACTATATGCTGATGCTTATATTGAAATATTGTGAGAGAAAAATACTATTTCATGGCTGAAAAGTAGCTCAAGCGATCAGGGCCATAGTTTGCAATAACAAGAACTTCAAGAAAATAAGTCATCACCGAAGAACATTACAAGGACAAGTTTGGGATGCTCGTAGTATGATCTTATTAGTAGTAGGTATTAACCTTACCAGATTGGTTTCTAAATTTTTAGTCTACTAATTCATCCCTTTTTTCATTCATTCGGTGTTTTCATCTAGGTTTTCAGCAGTTGAAAACCAATAATCCACACGTGATGACGAAAGACTGTAACATAGTCCATTTTTTTTCGCGAATGGTCCGATCTAACTAGAAATAAGCTTGATGTCTTAAGTTTGAAATCAGTAGATTAGTGGAACTAGCAAACACAAAAAAAATCGTATTTGCTAAGTTTGAATTAAACGGGAGTTAGTCATTTAATTACAATGCCTAATTTCACTTACTTCTATATTGAAATTAAACAAATCAAATTCTATACCACCTGTCTCCTTATTAAAAAAAACTTAGACTGCGCGAGCATTTCGCATTAAGGTAGATGACTCCTTGCCCAGTCCAAAAAAAAACCCCGAATCCGAACCTTGTTCGCCAGTACACAGAGGCACGTTACCCGTGAGTGGGCCAGTATCTCAAACTTGTGAGGGTCTTTTTTATCGGCACTGCAATCCGCCCCGTGAGGGATCGAACCCAGACACTAAGGGTGCCACCCGGAGTGCTTGATCAGCCGATTTAGCATAATCAAGAATTCAGATCCTCCAGAAAAAAAAACCTACCACTTCGGATCATGCTTACTTTTTTAAGAAAATGAAATAACTCGTCTTGCGCAATACTGTACTCCACAATTGTAGAATTTGGAAGAGTTTAGATCGTGACTAATTTAGTTACAGTGATTAATGAGGGGTAAACGAAGAGGAGTGAGAATCTGAATTTCAAACAACTTTGGGAACTGTTCACGGCCCCCTCGACTGCCGCACCGCCTCCACCGGTTGGGTGCCCAACCCACGAGATGGCGCCGCCTCTCTCTCTCTCTCTCTCTCTCTCTAGCGTGGCCAAACGCCGTCGCATCCGTCATAAAGACCCCAGCAACCAGCAGCCCAGCACACTGCTCTATCTCTCGGCTCTCGCCGAGTCGCCCTGAACAGAAGCTCGCTTCCCCGAACCCTACCGAGTGCGAATGGAGCTCCGGCGGCGCGAGCATGAGCGCCGGCCGCCGCAAGTCGGGGCACGCCGAGTGGATCCGTGCGAGAAGCAGGACGTGCCCGAGCGGTCCGCCGGTCCGTTCGAGGTGCTCGCCGTGAAGGAGGAGAAGAGTGGTGGTGAGTTGAGACTCGCTGTGGTGGACGGTGTTGTCAACATCGACTCCGACTCCGACCCCGACCCCGACCCCGAGAGCGACTCCAAGAGCGACGTCAGGCTCCTCGACCCCGATCCACCGCGTTCCTCGTTTGCCCTCGCCCGTACTCCTTTTTTTTCCCGTGTATGCAATAGCTAGATCGTCTCCTCTTGCGTGATGATTAGTTAAATTTATTTAGTCATGTTGGCATGCATATTTGTGAGGACAAATTTTATTTGCTATATGGTTTTCGTGCTACTTTGTAACAGGTTGCTTGATCTTTTGGTAAATCATAGAATCTATCTATAAGGTGCATGTACAAGCAATATAATTTGGAAAAACATACTCGTGCTTAAGCAAAATGTATCTTTTTTAATGAAATTGAAGAAAATGTCTTGGTGTATTTCGTTCATAGCATTGAATTTTTCTATTGAATAATTTGTTGGCCCACAGGATCACCGGCTCATGTGAGTGAACCACTCACCAGTCTTGCCGAGCACCCGCTAGTATTGCCGAGCACCCACTAGCCATACCGACTACAAACAAGCGTTGTCTGTCCCCACACACTATGGCTAGAGCTAGAAGAAGAAGGGAGAATAGAGCATGCACACACAGTACAAGACACCCGTGTTGGTCGAAGTCCTGTCTGAGAGATGGCAAATCTGAACTCTTTTTTCTGAGTTGTCGTGGTAGTCTATTTATATAACTCTATCCATCTAGTCCTAATACAACGCACATGCTGTAACAGTAACTAGATAACATACAGGGCTGACTCTGCGCCGGCCACTACATGTGCCTACAGTGCTGCAGGTGAGCTGTGTGGCGCCTGCACCTGCAGCGGTTACAGTATCACAGCAGGGGACCTTTTCGGCGCCGTCTTCCCTTGCTGTGTTCACACATGGTAGCAATAGATTATCTAACAATATTTTTCTAATCCTACTGCTAACCCTTGTACCCCCTCCATGCCGATCATCTCTTTCAGCTCCGTGAGTCGAAGACGTCCGAGCGGCTTTGTGAGGACATCCGCGAGTTGCCGACCAGTTTCGACGAACTCGATGACGATCTGCCCTTCATTGACACAGTCCCTGAGGAAGTGGAACTTCACGTCGATGTGTTTACTCCGGTCGTGCAGAACCGGATTCTTCGCGAGGGCGATGACGGGCTGGTTGTCTACCATCAGTGCTGGTGGGTGAGCTTCCACGCCGGTCAGCTCGCCCAGCAGCCGGCGAAGCCACACAACTTGGCACGCTGCTGTGGCTGCCGCTACGTACTCTACCTCGCACGTAGATAGCGGCATCGATGTCCCCTGCCATGTCTGTATCGCTGAACACAGTGAGCTGCAGCCTACTCTCGCCAGTCTTTGGGAAGATGATCCCATGATCTACCGTCTCCTTGACGTAGCGTAGTAGCCGCTTCACCGCAGCCCAGTGATCCTCTCTAGGATCCTTCATGAAGCGACTGACATAGCCCACGGCGAACGCAATATCTGGCCTCGTGTGGACTAGGTAGCGCAGACCGCCGGTGATGCTCTGGTAGAGTGTCGCATCCACCTTCGCCACGGTGCTGGCCTTCATCAGCTTCAGCCGCTCCTCCATCGAAGTTACGCATGGCTTGCACTCAGCCATGCAGCTCCTCTCCAATAGCTTGGAGGCATACACGCTCTGATCAAGCGTGAGTTCCTCTTTCCCCTGTCTCACCTCGATGCCGAGGTAGTAGGAGAGTGCGCCGAGATCGCTCATTCGAAAACGAGCTGCCATCTCACGCTTGAAGCTATTGATATCCTCCGTGCGCGCGTCGGTGACGATTAAGTCATCCACATACACGCCGACGATGAGCTCCTCTTTCCCCCGTCGCCGCGTGTAGAGCGCGTGCTCGGTTGCGCACCGTTGAAACCCAAGCTCGCCCAGCGTGGCGTCAAGCTTGGCGTTCCATGCTCAAGGGGCCTACCGCAGCCCATAGAGCGCCTTGCGCAGTCGGAGCACCCTGTGCTCCTCTCCCTTGATGGCGAAACCTGGAGGTTGCCTGACAAAGACTGTTTCTGCCAGCTCACCATTGAGGAAGGCTGATTTAACGTCCAAGTGATGGACGCGCTAGTCCTTTGCTGCTGCCAAAGCAAATAGCAAACGGACCGACTCCATGCGTGCTACTGGCGCAAATACCTCCTCGAAGTCTATGCCCTCGCACTGAACAAAACCTCGGGCAACAAGACGCGCCTTGTGCTTGACAATGGAGCTGAGCTCATCCCGCTTGACCTTGTACACCCACTTCAGGCTGATCGAACGTCATCCTAGAGGTGGATCGATGAGCTGTCAAGTCTCATTTTCTTTGATCGCCTTCATCTCCTCCAGCATCGCCCGTCGCCAGTTTCCATCACGCTCAGCCAGCGCGAACGTGGGTGGTTCCTAAGCACTGACGAGTAGCCGCTCTGCGTTATTGAGTAGCCTACCCGCCAAGCCTGAGGGACCTGTGCCACCGATGATGTCATCCAGCCTGTGGAACCGCACCTCCTCACCTTCGTGGAAGGCATCCACGAACTCAGTGATGTCACTTGGAGGTGAGGCGAACTCGATCGGCATCGATGGAGTTCCCTGTTCTGCCGGAGTGCTCGACACAGCACCTAGAGTGCTCGGCACCCCAGGTTCAATGCTTGGCACTACTTCTGGACTTCTCGTCATAACTCCTGCAGTGTTCGGCCACACTGTAGGAGTGCCTTGCCTCAGTCTTGGAGTGGTCGACACCACTGTAAGACGTCTTGGCTTCACCACGGGAGTGCTCGGCACCCGTCCTAGAGTGGTCGCCACCACTGCAGAACCTCCTGGTACCACTCCTGGCGTGCTCGGCATCCCTCCAGAAGTGCTCGGCACTCCTCCCGGAGTGCTCGGCACTGCCCCAGGAGTGCTCGGCTCTACCGCTGGAGTGCTTGGCACTCCTCCCAGAGTGCTCGGCACCTCTTCCCCAGCGTCTCCACCATCGTGGATGACCAAGTGCTCGACGATGAAGGTGTTGGTGAAGCTGCCAGCTTCCCCCGTGCTCGAACTGCTCCAGTCCCAAGCCGCCTCCTCGTCGAACACAACGTCGCGCGAGACAAGCACCTTGTCTCCGCGTGGGTCGTAGAGCCAGTACGCCTTGGTACCCTCCGTGTAGCCCAGGAACACCATGGGTGTGCTCCTGTCCTCTAGCTTGGTGAGGTTCGGCTTTGTCTTCCTGACATGGCCGATGCAGCCGAATGTCCGGAGGAAGGACACGCTCGGATTGCGCCCATACCAAGCTTCGAACGGCGTCTTGCCTGTCAGGGCTTTGGTCGGAGATTGGTTGAGGATGAACACCGCCGTGGTCACCGCCTCTCCCCAGAACCTTGCCGGCATGCCTTTGGCCTTCATCATGGATCGGGCCATGCCGACCACCGTCTGGTTTCGCCTCTCCACCACGCCATTCTGTTGTGGCGAGTACGACGCGGTGTGGTGTGGCCCCACACCCTGATCCGCATAGTACGCAACGAACTCCACCGAAGTGAATTCACCGCGACGATCAGTCCTCAGCACGCGGAGCTTCTTGCCGCTCTCGGCCTCCGCGCGTGTCTTGAACTTCTTGATCGTCGCCACCGCTTCGTCCTTGCTCGTCAGGAGTTACAGCCACATGTAGCGACTGCAATCATCCACGAGTAGGAGGAAGTACCGCCGACCACAAACATGTTGGTAAGTAAAGTAAGCAAGTAGCACCCGCATTAAATAACACATTGTAGCCAGTTATAATGTCCACCACTTAAAGTTAGTCAAAGAGATTAAAGGATAGAAGTTGCAAATTTTAGTACCATGACTAATTATGACAGATATGTCAAAACATGTGCCATATGCACTCGACAGATCATATTTTTTAGTTGGGTATGTTCTGGTCTGTGGGTGAGCATAGATAGTAGTTTTTCTACATAGCACATCGATAAATCATATATTACAACTAATATTAACTTCAGTATGTAGAGCAAATGATGCCCCTGCATTTTTATTCAGAACATATATAAATAGTAGCTTCCTCTCTCACTCTCTCATCTTCAACTATCATTCATATCAGGAGCACAGATAGTAGCTTTTCTGCGTAGCACATTGTCGACGAAATATGGTCGGCAGTCTACCTAGGGGTATACCCAAGGTAGTAGATTGTCGGTAGACAGATGCGCAAGCCAAAAACAAGACGGTGATGCAAGACAGACACAAGGTTTTATCCAGGTTCGGCCGCCAAGAAGGCGTAATACCTACGTCCTGCGTCTGATTTGTATTGATGTATGTCAATGAGAGATGTTTTTTAGAGGGGTCCCCTGCCCACCTTATATAGTTTGGGGGCAGGGTTACAGATCTGGAAACTAATCCTAGCCAGTTACAATTGTCATATGTGGCCGGATAAGGATTCCTATTCTAACCGACCAGGATCTTGATTGATCGCCAAATCCGCCTTGACTCCTTGTGCGGGACTCTGATCAGGTTAACCGGGCCGCACGTCGTCTTTTGTGGACCGGACCCACCGATCTGGGCTGGCCCAAGCTTAGCCATAAGGGTATAGGGGTTAATACCCCCACAGCTAGTCCCCGAGCACCATGTATTATGCTGTGACACGCCATTTTAACCTTCACCGACAAGTAAGGCTTGAGTCCTTGACGTCTCTGACCACCATTGTCGCCGGAGAAGTAGGTTGTTCGAAGAATATATGGTGCTCTTAAGAAAAAAGAAAAAGATTTCCGTCCTGGGAAGTGTGCCCACTTGTATTTCTGAACAGAAATGTAAGTGCGTCTTGGAGCGTAGCGTCCTTGATCATCAGAGGTGTAGGGGTCGAAAAACAAACACATTCACCGCAAGGTGAAGTGTGCCCACTTAGTCCCCGAGCCTGGTAGTAGGTGACGTAGGCACGTTGTGCCAGGGTCTGAAAAAAAAATTCCCAATTAAGTTGAGAACCCAATTGTCGTACAAGCAATACGAGATGCACTGGCAGGTGCATCGTACCGATGTAGTCCCCGAGCTTGCTGGAAGGAGAAGTATGAGCCTTGTAGCAAGGTCTAAATAAATGTCTCTCAACTGTATGTGAGTACAAATCACATGTAGCCGAGAAGAACGATCTCTGAGCAGTGGTCGGGACAGTCCCCGAGCACATCAGTAGCCGGAGTAGTCCCCGAGCGTGGCAGTAGTCAGAGCAGCCCCCGAGCACGGCAGTGGTCGGAGCAGTCCCCAAGCACGGCAGTGGTCTAGGCAGTGCCCGAGCACGGCAGTGGTCTGGGTAGTCCCCGAGCATGGCAGTGGTCTGGTCCATCATTGAGCTCAAGATATGCAGCCAAAAAAAAGAACGCCGCTTGTATTATTATTTGGTGTATTTATTTATCTCCTTACTCTGTCAAGTCCAATCTGCCACGTCTGGTTAAAAAAGCAGACGGATATAACATATCACTCTGCCTTCCTACTCTTTCTAGCAAACAGTTGCTTGGCGCCTGTATGGAGGTGCGTCAGTGTGGGCCCTCTCACATTATCAACCAAGAGGCGCGTACACTGGAAACGAAGAGGCGCGTTTGTTGGCATAGATCTCGAGGTTGTGAAAACAACCGTCTGCGGCGCGTGCGCACGTCTCCCAAGAATCTCGGGCGGACAAAACGACGGAGCCCTTGGTTATTTATAATATAGAGCTGGTAAGTTACTTTTTACCGATCCCCATTGTCATTCACCGCCGCAACCTTCTTCTTCCTCTCGCCGAACCCTACTCCTCCGAAAATCACCACCAATCCCTCCTCCACCGCATCCACCCTCTTAACAAGGGCAGATTAACGGCGAAGAGAGACGCCCAGAAGAAAGGCGGAGTCATGGCGAAGGAGTGGTGGAAGTAAAGGAGCAATGAGCAGACCATCGAAGACCTCGTCGCCATGGGAGTGCTCCACAACAAGGCACTCGCGGGATAGCGTGTGCCGGAAGGAGAAAGCTTCCCCGATCCACAACCAGGTGAGATTGTGGTTTTCGAGGATTTCTTCAAGCGGGGTTTTGGGGTTCCAGTGCACCCTTTCCTTCGGGTGCTCTGCTTGTATTACGAGATTGGGATTTGCAATCTGCATCCCAACTCGATTCTTTTTGTCTCCACCTTCATCCATCTTTGCAAAGCTTATGGTGGCTTCCAGCCCCATTTCGACCTCTTTCGCCATCTATTCTGTCTGCGGAAGAAAGGGAGCGGAGGCTCAAAGATAGCCGGAGGCGTATACCTCAATCTGCGTGATGGTATGAAGTCCTAGTACCTGCACTACCCCTGGAACACCTCACTAGACGAATGGTATAAGAAATGGTTCTACATCCGCGAAGAGCCAAACACGATCACCCTGTGTGACGTGGGGTTGATTCTGGAGAAGAAGAATAGCTGGTCGGAGAAGCCCGAGCACTTGGAACAGATTGTAGAACTGCTCGAGTTGATCCCGTGGGTAAAGATGGATGGTCCAAGCGTGGTCGGGAACTTCATCAGCTGAAGGATCCAGCCCTGCCAAAAGAGGGTACATCCTGGCTTCGAGTACCAGGGGAGCGCAGATTCGACGAGGACCAGAAAAGAGGCGCTCGACAAGATAGAAATCAAGGCCAGAATTGGGGAGCTATTCAATCTAGCCGACCCCAATTATGTCAGGTTAAACGACATCGAGCATGCCTTCAAGCTGGCCCGACCTCCCCCAAAGGTAAATGATGCCTCCTTGTACCTGTAGATTTATGTTGCAACAAAAAATTGACTATTGTCTCCTTTATGTTTCCCAGAGTAATGGTCATGACCGGGCAGCAGTGTTCGTGTCTCCGCCCCCTGGCGTGGATTGGCCGCAAATTGCCTGCTCAACCGCCCAGACCAGTGCCAGTACCGAAGATGTTGACTGGGCGGTACTCGGGGTTGGGGAGGATGCAACGGCCAGGGCTGCTAGCAAGCGGCCGGCTGCCAACAAACGTCGCCAGGCCATCTTCCCCCTTTCAGACGATGAAACAAAGGATGCGGACATCTTCTGACTCGTCCCTCGAAAGAGGAGGAGACAAATGGGGTCAACAGAGCAGGGTGGCTCTTCTATGCCAGCAGTGATCGCATCACCGACCACTGCAACACAGAAGACAAGCGGGGGAAGTGTCGAGCACCAAACCCCGACGCCAGTACCGGTGGTGGAAAAAGACCCGGTGGAACCCACCGAGCACGTGGAGCAGGCGCGGTCGAAGAGACGTCCCTTCGCCATGTCATTCCATGCTTCCAAGCTGTAAGTATCTGTAACTTTGATGTAATCTTATAATTTGTATTGAATACTATTGTCTTCTGAACTTTCTCTGGTATATTAGGTTGGCGTCAACCGAAAATCCCGACCAGCTAGCCGGGTGTGGCATAGCTTCGCCAGTACTGGCGGAAAGAACTGCTCGGCAGCCGACTGTGGAGGAACCTGTAGAAGAAATTCCACCGGAACCTCAGCAGACGAGCGGCCCGACGTCAGTCCCCGAGCAGCTGGTCGAGAAGACAGCCGAGCAAAGTACAAATGCTCCGAGCACTAACCCTGCTGAGGCGGATACCTTGGTGCCAAGGGAACCAGACCGAGCCGAGGAGCAGCAACCGGAGTTGGCACAGAACACGCTTGCCGATGCTACGGCTCGTGGGAAAGCCACAGTGGTCGCGGAGACTACTATCTCCGGCCCAGCACCACCCCCTGAACAAGAGGCCGAAGAGGACGAAGTCGAAGAGATCCTAGGCCGTCCCAAAGACAAACGACAACATGTATATGTGTCGCGCTGGCGGAACGACGAGTGGGTTATGCATGTAGAAATCCCAGAGGTCGAAGAGACCCTAAAAGTTGAACGAGCGGCAAAGCGTTTGGTGATAGAAGTCTAGGTATGTTTGGCTTGACCACTTGACCCTGTTATGTAGTCGAACTGTCTGACTTAGCTTATTTATATGCAGGACTTGATGAAGACCGCAAAGTACCGAAAGAGGTGCTTTGACCAGATTGAGGGAATCACGGCGAACAATAGAGAACTGGCGGCCGAGGTGGAACGCTTGCACCACCAACTTGAAGCCGCCGACCAGGAGATGACAGAGCAAGAAGCACAGAACCAGAACCTGGTCGGCCAGCTCAATGACAAAGAGCGTCAAAAAACAAGTAAGTTGTCATTTTATCACATCAAGTGTATGACACGTGTTGTTGCGTTGTTGGTAATGACAGCTGTAATGCAGGCTTAGAAGCTGAGGTAACCCGCCTCCAAGAGGAGAATAGCCGCGTGACCGCAGAGTGTGGTCGCCTGAAGGAGGACAACGAGAAACTGGCGCGCAGCCAGTCTCAACTCCAGGACCACACCACCAAAATGAAGGAGGAACTAAACAGTAAGTATTCCAGACCGCTGTTCTCATTCTGTTGCCTGCCTTGACTTGTCGTGCCTTTACATTTGATGTCTTGTACGGTGTGTAGTTTTAAAAGTCAATGCCAAGAGGCATCTAGAAGCCGTGATGAAAGAGCGTGACGGCTGGAAAGCACGATGCCTCGAGGCCACCGAGGATCAAGACACATGGAAGAACCGGTGCCAGGAAGTGGCAACTAGCATTTTGCCCATCCTCGACCTTGTCGACCCGACGCTCACAGAGGAAGAGCCAAGGACGCCCCAGCTCGGACTGGTCGAGAGATGCAGACAAGCATGGGGATGGTTCCAGGAGTTCATGAAGGAGGCGGGTGAGTACACGGGCGCCCATGTGCTAAGCATGGTGCATGCCCACTACCCCCTGATCGATCTTAAGCGCCTGGAGGCTGGATACCCGAAGGAGGTAGACCCAAACAAGGCGGAGGAGCTTCGGATGGCCCAGCTGGACTTGTCATCAAAGATAATTGGCGACATTAACCTGTGTAGAGGTGGGACAGCACCTGTACAGGGTACGCCATCGACAAGTCAGCTGGAAACGCCATCTGTTGCTAGCCAACCGACGAAGCCTGCGGCCTCGACCAGCCAGGCATCGGCAGGGCCATCCCCGTCAGCTCGACTAGCACAAGAGTCCCCGAGACTCGAGTAGGATATCGGAAGTAGCGAGCAGTAAGTGCCGCGCGCCCCGACCAGCCAATGTAATAGGCTTAGAGCTGTAGAAGGAGGACATAGTTGTGTTATTGTAAACTTGGGCCTCTTCAGGCAAGCTTGTAATAACGTAACTATATATCATTATAAGCTTGTTTGCGTTGTATAAAACGTATTTAAGCTTGAAACTTATGTTGGTGGAACTAAGTGAGAACATAATAACGTTCTGTTTAGTTGTACCATTTTGCTCGACACATCATCCTGAAAAGTTTTGTGCGGCCCTAGTTTGCCATGTGGTCGGAGTGTGAGGTGCGTGACCTGTGCACACGCAGACGCGGACCAGTCAAACCAAGGGGGACCTGCCGATCACCCGCAATGTAGAGAGCGGATCCCATGCACGTGTTGGGAGGAACCGGAGATAGGTCCTGCTCCGAAAACCGTAGAAGGAGTAGTGGTCGGCTTTTACTGGCTAAGTTAGAATAACCATAAAAGTCAAAGTGACACATTAGAGTGGTCGGAGAAATAATAATAGCTTTATTGAAGTAAATCGAAAATACAAGAGGGGTACATATCTCAGTAGTTAAGCATAGAAGCGTCTAAGCTTGTCGATGTGCCACGAGTTTGGTACGTCCGTACCATCCAGGTGAGCTAACCTGTAAGACGTTGGTCGTGTGACCTCCTTGATCATGAAGGGCCCCTCCCATGGGGTTGCAAGTTTATGGACACCAGCCTGGTTCGTCTTCCACTTCAGGACCAGGTCCCCGACCACAAAAAACCGCTCTTTAACGTTCTTGTTGTAGTACCTGCGCAAAACAGCAAGGTATTTGGCCGTGCGTACACAAGAATCGAGCCGCTTCTCTTCTGCACTATTCACTTCTAGCTCCCGTACTTCATTGGCCTTGCCTTCGTCGAAGTTCTCTACCCGTGCTGATTTGAAAGCTATATCTGCAGGGAGGACTGCCTCAGCGCCGTAAACCATAAAGTATGGCGAGACGCCGGTGTTATGGCTGGGCTGAGTTCTGAGTCCCCAGACCACGGCTGGTAACTCTTTGAGCCATCTTCCGGGAGCCTTGTCATTTTCTCTATACACCCTCTTCTTCAACATGTCCAAGATCATGCCATTTGCCCGCTCGACCTGTCCATTAGCTCTAGGGTGCGCCACCGAGACGTATTTTACTACTATGCTCCTTTCATCGCAGAAGTCCCAAAAAACGTTCCCGGTGAACTGAGTACCCAGATCGGTGATGATGCTGTTCGGTATGCTGAAACGATGGATGACCTGGTCGAGGAACGTGATAGCCTTTTCTGAGGATGCCTATACCAAAGGCATGTATTCTATCCACTTAGAAAATTTGTCGATTAGCACAAAGACACATGTAAATTTCCCTGGAGCCAGTTTGAAGGGCCCGATCATATCCAGTCCCCAGCATGCGAAGGGCCAGGAGGCTGGTATTGTCTGGATCTCATGTGCTGGTACGTGGATTCTCTTGGCGAAGAACTGACAACCCTCACAGTGGCAGACCAGCTTCTCTGCGTCGGATACTGCTGAAGGCCAATAGAACCCTGCTCGAAAAGCCTTGCCGACCAGCGTTCTTGAAGCCACGTGGTTGCCGCAGGAGCCAGAGTGGATTTGGTCTAGGAGATGTTCACCATCCTCCTGGGTTATACACTTCATCAAGATTTCCTCTTTTGCGTTCTTGCGCCATAGCTTGCCATCAACGAGCAGGTACTGCTTACTACAACGCATCAGGCGCTCGTTCTCTATCCGATCAGTGTAACCGCTGCCATCTGTTAGGTACTTGATGAAAGGTATTCTCTAGTCAGGCTCATGAGTGGTCAGAGGGGGCTCGACGGTGCTTGACGTCGGAACCGTAGCCACCAATTGCTGGTCTGGAGGCTTGTCTGCCGTGGAATCTTTCTCTTCGATGGAAGGCGTGAGCAGGTCTTGGACGAATACGCCATGTGGGATTTTTGCTCGGGATGATCCTAACTTTGACAGTGCATCCGCTGCTTGATTCTTGTCCCAGACCACGTGTATGTACTCGATGCCATAGAACCTGCCTTCCAGCTTTCTGATCAAATTGCAATATGCATCCATCTTTTCGCTGGTTGTGTCCTAGTCCTTGTTGAGTTGGTTGATGACCAGAGCAGAGTCTCCATAGACGTAGAGACGTTTAACGCCAAGCTCAACAGCAATGCGCAAACCATGTAGGCATGCTTCGTACTCGGCGGCATTATTAGATGCTGGGAAATAAATCCTGAGGACGTACCGGAGCTGCTCCTTGGATGGTGACATGAAAAGGACTCCTACTCCCGCACTGTCAATGTTGAGAGAGCCGTCAAAGTACATCGTCCAATATTCATCGGATCCGGGAGAGGCAGGCATGCTTAAGTCTGTCCACTCGACGATGAAATCGACATGTGCCTGAGACTTGATTGTAGCGCGGCTTGCAAATTCCAAGGAAAAGGGGCATAGCTCCATTGCCCATTTGACGATGCGCCCGTTCGCATCCTTGTTGCTAATGATGTCTCGTAGAGGGTACTCAGTCATGACCACCACACGATATCCGTCGAAGTAGTGTTTCAACTTTCGGGATGTTATCAGTATGGCGTAGATCAACTTCTGAACCTGTGGGTACCTGGTCTTGGACTCATTGAGTACCTCACTAATGAAATAGATTGGCCGCTGTACCTTGTAGACGTGGCTGGGCTTGTCTCGCTCAACCACCATGGCCGTGGAGACCACTCGATTAGTAGCCGCAATGTATAGCAGGAGTATTTCGTCTTCTCTTGGAGCAGTGAGTACTGGAGGTGACGTAAGGTATTGCTTCAGCTGTGTGAAGGCAACGTCTGCTTCCTCCGACCACTCAAACTTTTCGGACGCTTTGAGTAGTTTAAAGAACGGTAATCCTTTTTCGCCTAATCTTGATATGAAACGGCTGAGGACGACCATGCATCCGGTAAGCTTCTAAACATCCTTCACCTTTTTGGGCGGCTTCATGTCCAAGACAGCTTTGACTTTTTCCAGGTTAGGGCGTATGCCGTCGTGACTGACGACGTTGCCGAGGAGTATGCCAGACGAAACACCAAAGATGCACTTCTTTGGGTTTAACTTCCACTGGAATGTATTAAGGGCTACAAAAGTGCGTCCTAGGTTGTCAACAAGGGTATGAGCTTCCTTGGTTTTGACAACTATATCATCAACATAAGCCTCGATGAGGTCATCTTTTATCTCGTCTTTGAGGCAAGCTTGTATAGCGCGTTGGTAGGTAGCCCCGGCGTTCTTGAGCCCGAACGACATGGTCGTGTAGCAGTAGGCACCGAAGGGCGTGATAAAAGATGTCTTGATCTGGTCATCCTTTTTGAGAGCGATCTGGTGATAACCAGAGTAGCAATCGAGAAAGGAAAGGAGCTCACAACCGGCGGTTGAATCTACGACCTCGTCTATGCGAGGTAAGCCGAAGGGGTCTTTAGGGCAGTGTTTGTTGAGATCAGTGTAATCAACGCACATTCTCCATTCATTATTCTTTTTGCGTACAAGAACTGGGTTGGCTAACCACTCCGGATGATACACTTCTTTGATAAATCTGGCTGCCAAAAGCCATGTAACTTCTACCCTAATCGCCTCCTTTTTGTCGCGAGCGAACTGTCGTAGCTTCTGCTTGATAGGGTTGGCCTTGCCGTTGACATTCAAGGAGTGCTCAATCAAGTTCCGAGGTACACCGGGCATGTTAGCAGGTTTCCATGCGAACACATCCACGTTGCTCCTCAAGAACCTGACGAGCGCGTCTTCCTATTTGGGATCCAGGTTGGCCCCGATAAGGGCCGTCTTGTTGGGATCACCGTCGACCAGCTGGATCACCTTGTGCTCCTTGGACTTGATGTTCTTGCATGGAGCCTCGAGCTCTGGGATCTCCTGGTGGTCGATCGAGGTCTTCTTGGCGTCGAGCACGGTCTCGGCCATGCGAATAGAGAGGTCGTGAGCCTCTGCTATTTTGAAACTGTCATCTTCGCAGGTATAAGCTGCGTACATGTTGCCTCGGAGGATTAGAACTCCTTTCTCGGTAGGCATCTTGAGCACCAGATACCTGTAATGAGGTATGGCCATGAACTTGGTGAGCGACGGTCGACCAAGAATAGCATGGTAGGTGTCGTCGAAGTCGGCGACCACGAAGTTGATGTAGTCGGTGCGGAAGTGATCCGGGGTCCCAAACTGCACTGGTAGCGTGATCTGCCCGAGAGGTGTAGAGCTCTGTCCGGGGAGAACACTCCAGAACTGTGCCTCGTATGGCTTGAGGTCCGCCTGAGCTATCTTTAGGGCGGGCAGACTGTTCTTGAATGGTATATCAATGGAGCTGCCGCCGTCGATCAGTACTCTGTCGAACTAAACTTTGTTGATACAAGGATCGAGGACCAGGGGAAAACGCCCTGGCTCAGGTATTGCGGCCCATTGGTCCTTTCTGCTGAAGGAGATTTTGCGGTGAGACCATGGAGGGAGCCTTGGATCGGTGAGGAGATTGTCGGTGTTGGCCACATTCAAGCAAGCACAGGCGAGCAGCTTGCGTTCTCGTTTGGTCTCGATGGACACTTTGCCTCCGATGATGGTGTGCACACGATCGATTGGATTGAGGTACTTGTGACGAGGGTCTGCATCGTCGTCGTTGTTATCCTCGTTGCGCTGTTCCCCTACGTCGTTAGGCTTGTCGGACGTATCCGGAGCTTGTTGACGCGTGTAGATAGACTTGAGGACGCGGCAATTCTCCATGGTATGGTTTGACTTAGGATGGAGCTGGCAGGGCCCCTTCAATGCTTTGGCGTAGTCGTCTTCATAGTTATGATGTCCGCCACCCTTTTTAATGGTGTTGACCTCGCCGTCGTCTTCCCGAGCACGCTTGCTCCTGTAATCGTCACGGCGGTTACGCCGCTGATTATGTTGGTCACGGTGGTCGCGGGAGTCGTTGCGCTGGTTGTGGTGGTCAAAATTGTCGTTCCGACCATGGTTGCCGTGGTAGTCGTCGTGGTGTGGGGGGTGGTGGGAGCACAGAACCCTTGCTGCTTCTTCAATAATTATCTTTTTAGCATCGTCGGCGTCCGCGTATTTCTTAGCGGTGGCCAGTAGCGCTGTGACCGAATCAGGTCTCTTGCGGAGGAGCTTGTCCCTTAGGGCATCGTGGAAGCGGAGGCCAGTGATGAAAGCCTCGATTGCCTCGTTGTCGGAGATTGATGGGACCTTGATGCGCATATCCGAGAAACGCCGGACGTACTCGCGCAGTGGCTCATCTTTTCGATCTCGAATACGTTGCAGATCGTATTTGTTGCCTGGTTATTCACAAGTAGCAATGAAGTTGTCGATGAAGGCTTGATTGAGCTCCTGCCAAGAGTCGAAATAGTTCACCGGCAAGCTGACCAGCCATTGGTGACCCGCATGGCCAACAGCGACTGGGAAATAGTTAGACATGACGTGCTCGTCAGCTTTGGCTGATCTGCACGCAGTCTCGTAAAGCATGACCCATAATTCGGGGTTTTCCTTGCCGTCGTACTTCTGAAGTTTCTCGAGCTTGAAATTCTTGGGCCATATGACTTGGCGAAGGTGTGGAGTAAACTGCTTCAAACCCGGCGGGCAGTGGGCAGTGTCATATTCCATACGGCGATAACTTTCGTGGGACGCTCGATCGTCGGCTCTCTGGTTGATGCGAGCGCGCAGATCGCGTCCTCTGAGGTAATGGCAGAGATCATTATTGCCATCGCGGCGATCTCGATTGCCATCTGGATTAGCCCTGCGACCGTGGTTATCGCGGCGATTGTCGTGGTTGTCCCGGCGGTGGTTGTCATCCTGGCCACCATCATGGCCACCGTTTCCTCCTTGACGGTTGTCTGATGGGTCGTTGTTGCGCGAGCCACGTTGGTTGGGCGGTTGTGAGCGACTTGGGTGCTGGCGGCTGTGGCTTGACTCGACTGAGACGGATGGAGCTCGAGCTTGGTTTACAATCTCCGTGGTCTGGGCCATAGCAGTCGTCAGATAGGCTTGTATTTCATCGCGAACTACTTGGGTTTTCGGGGTGTTGGGTAGCCGTTGCATTATCGCCATGGCGACGGCTACGTTGGCACTTGGAGTTCTGAAGACCTGTTTGTCCCCCACCCTGTCGAAAGCATCGTTGAGGTCACGTGGCTGGACCCTTATGCGTCGTGCCTCCTGGTCTGCTTCGGCTTTGATTTGTCGGTGATTAAACCAGTCAATATTGCGTGCTTCGCGTGCAGTCCTTTCTTGTTCTATTTCACCAACTGCCGGCGGTTCGTCATTGCTGACAACATGGATCAAATCCCCTCGTCTTGGCGGGAAAGACGGGAATTGTGAGAACCCCGGGGCGTGGTCTGGGATATCTAGATTGTACTTGACGCCTTCATCTTCGTGATGCTGAAGCTCGGTGTGGACAGATGCATTAGATGTGGTGCCAGACGAGGAGCTGGAGTCACCCTCTTGGATTGTGTGAACGGATCCTTCTTGATATTCTTCAATCTAGATCATGTTGACGAAGTTGCGTGGCTTCGGCTGAGGTCGGTGCATAAAACACAGATCCAAGCGGCGTTGCAGGTTGTAGGCGTAGCTGGAGGCAGCATTTCACAGGCCATAGGGCTGGACCTGGTAGTTCTCCGTCGAGGCTTCATACTTGGAGAGTCGGAGAGCCGTCGCGAAGGCTGGCCGACGACGAGCAGAGCGCCCTTGAGGAGTAGATGTGACCACGAGATCTGTACCAAGTCGTGCAGGACGACTAGTCCGAGCTGGTCGGGTAGATCTGTTGTGGGGAGCGGTTACCTGCTCATTAGGCTGACTTTGAATCGTACTTACTAGAGCTAGAGTTTCAGCGAGCTTGGTGCCGACCCGATCGATGGAGTCGAGCAGGTCGGTGTTGTCGATCTGCTTCCCTTTGTAGCGGGGAAGCGGATGACAAGTTGTCGATGTGGCTGAAGGTGATGCAGGCGTGGTCGGAGCCAGATGTACCATGGTCGGAGCCAGATCCATTGTGGTCGGAGCCGCATCAATCGTGGTCAGAGCCGTAGCTGATGTAGGTGAAGCAGTGGTCGACGCAGACTGAATCCACGCCTCCTCCGGGGTCATGGCGATGAAGTCATTGGAGCCGGTGGTCCAGGTGATCTGGCCAACGGTGAACGTGAGGCCGTTCGGCATAGCCATGGAGCCGGAGATGATGACCATCTTGTTTGCTTGGAAAGCAGTACGCACACCCCCTACCTGACGCGCCACTGTTGATGAAATATGGTCGGCAGTCTACCTAGGGGTATACCCAAGGTAGTAGATTGTCGGCAGACAGATGCGCAAGCCACAAACAAGACGGTGACGCAAGACAGACACAAGGTTTTATCCAGGTTCGGCCGCCAAGAAGGCGTAATACCTACGTCCTGCGTCTGATTTGTATTGCTGTATGTCAATGAGATGTTTTTTAGAGGGGTCCCCTGCCCGCCTTATATAGTTCGGGGGGCAGGGTTACAGATCTAGAAACTAATCCTAGCCAGTTACAATTGCCATATGTGGCCAGATAAGGATTCCTATTCTAACCGACCAGGATCTTGATTGATCGCCAAATCCGCCTTGACTCCTTGCGCGGGACTCTGATCAGGTTAACCGGGCCGCACGTCGTCTTTTGGTGGACCGGACCCACCGATCCGAGCCGGCCCAAGCTTAGCCATAAGGGTATCGGGGTTAATACCCCCACAATAAGCTCTTTGATCCAATTGCAAAGAAGGTTCTGAGAAGTCGTGATGTTGTATTTGTTGAAGATCAAACAATTGAGGATATTGTGAAGACAAAGGTGCAGGTTCCTTAGCAAGAGCCATTGGTTTATTTAGACCCAATTCCTATAGCTCTAGCTCAACAACAAGCTAAAGGTGATGTTGCAGATGATGCACATGATGATATGCATGGTACATGTGATGAGAATGCTCCCCAACAGGATGAGTTTGATGCTGAAATTGATGATCCAGATCAGTAGCCACCTGTACCAGAAGATCCACCAACAATTCCACTCAGAACATCTAGTAGAGATCGAGTTCCTTCCACCAGGTATCCCTTAGATCAGTATGTGGTGTTACTATCTGATGGTTTAGAACCGGAGTGTTTTGTAGATGCAATAGAAGATCAGTACAAGGAGTGGATGAAAGCTATGCAAGAAGAGATGGATTCCTAGCATAAGAATCATACATGAGTTGGTGAAGTTGCCCAAGGGCAAGAAAGTTTTGAAAAACAAGTGGGTCTACAGAATCAAGCAAGAAGAGCACACACCACATCCAAGGTTCAAGGCTAGGCTTGTTGTGAAAGGATTTGGCCAGAGAAAAGGTGTTGACTTTGATGAGATCTTTTCTCCGATGGTGAAGATGACATCGATTAGAATGAGCCTTGGCTTGGCAGCTAGTCTCAACTTGGAGGTTGAACAAATGGATGTGAAGACAACCTTTCTCCATGGTGATTTGGAGGAAGAAATCTACATGGAGCAGCCCGAGGGGTTTCTTGAAAAAGGCAAAGAAGACTATGTGTGCAGGTTGAAAAAGAGTCTCTATGGCCCGAAACAAGCACCAAGACAATGGTATTTGAAGTTTGATTCAGTTATGGGAGAGCAAGGCTACAAAAGGAGTAGCTCTGACCATTGTGTGTACATTAAAAGGTTCTCAGGTGATGATTTTATCATCTTGTTGCTCTATGTTGATGATATGTTGTCAAGAAAATCTCTAGAATTGCAGAGCTGAAGAAAAAGTTGAGCAAGTCCTTTGCCATGAAGGACTTGGGGCTAGTAAAGCAAATTCTCAGGATGAGAATTGAGAGAGACAGAATGTTCAACATGTTGTACTTATCTCAAGAGAAGTATATTGAGAAAGTACTTTGCAAGTTCAGGATGGACAATACAAAAGTTGTGAGCTGTCCTCTTGCAGCTCATTTCAAGTTAAGCACCAAGCAATGCCCTACTACTGATGAAAATAAGAAGGAAATGCATAATGTTCCTTATGCCTTAGCAGTTGGAAGTCTCATGCATGCTATTGTGTGTACAAGGCCTGACATTGCTCATGCGGTTAGTACTGTGAGCAGATTTATATCCAATTCAGGAAGACCACATTGGGAAGTCGTGAAGTGGATTTTGAGGTACCTCCGGGGCAGCACTAATCTGAAACTTTGTTTTGGGAAAAGTGATCCTATGTTGGTTGCATACACAGATGCAGATTGGCCAGGGATGTTGACAGTAGAAAATCTACTTCAGGGTATTTGTCATGGCAAAGCAAGTTACAAAAATATGTTGCATTGTCCACAACTGAAGCTGGATTTATTGTAGCGACAGAGGCAAGGAAAGAGCTATTATGGCTGAAAAAATTTGTTAGAGAACTTGGGTTTGATCAAGGCAAGTATGTGCTGTTTTGTGACAACCAAAGTGCTATTCACTTGAGTAAGCATACATGTTTTCACTCAAGGTCTAAATATATTGATGTTCGATATCATTGGATTCAAGATGTGTTGAATTCTAAGCAAATGCAGCTTGAGAAAGTCCACACCAATGACAATAGGGCAGATATGTTGACTAAGGTGATGACAAGAGGAAATCTTGAGGTTTGTTGCCGGCTCGCTGGCATGACTGCCGGAAGGTAGTGATACCCTCCATGATGTCGGGACGGGGAGTTTGTTGGGCTATCCCTCCACATGGAGGATGGAATTGAGCCCAGCAAAAATAGCCCATAAGCCCAGTGCTTGTGCACTGTTGATTTCGGTTGGAATCAACGATTGAGATTAATCCTAGGAAGGATAAAAGAGAGAAAACCCTAGCCTCCATTCTCAGCTGAGCAAGAGAGAGAGCTGCTGCTGTGAGAGAGGAGGTGTGAGCAGAACACAAGAACAACACAACTTGAGAGAAGAGAGGAAGAAGGAGAAGCAAATCTATCTAGATTTGGTGGCTCTGAACCGGTTATCTTCAAGCCAGTGATTGGAGGCTCAAATGTGGTTAGATTGGCACCAAACTTGGTGAGCTCGTTCCTCACTTAGAGTACTTCGATATGTTAAGTTCGTTTGAGGATTGGTCGAGTAGAGCACCAGATTTAAGAGGGGTTTTGTAAGTTTGGGTCACTGCAGTTTCAGAACAGAACAACTTTGGTAAATGATTCTTTCGGGTGGCTAAACGGTGTCCGATTGAGATGAAATTTGGTCAATGGTTAGGGGACTCGTGGATCTACTTGCCTACCAAAATTCGTGCACAATGGAGCTACAGTTCTAAGATATGAACTGATTACCGAGGGAGACAGAATCTGTGACTTCTCTGTTTGGCTGCTGCTATTCCTCTTATTAGAAGGTTGTGGTTGTAGTTGATGCCAAGTTTGTAACTTGATGAATGTGTTGCTGCTGGTGTAATCCTCTAGATGCTCTAGAGAAGACTCCTTGTACCCATTATTGATTATAGTTGAAGCTTGGAAGCTTGGAGTGGACCGGTTGGTCCCATGGTTTTTACTCCTCACCTTGAGGAGGTTTTCCATGTAAATCGTTGTGTCTATTGTGCATGTGATTGTTTATTTCCGCTGCTTAAATTTGTGTGAAAGTTGAACTATGGAAAAAAATCGCGGTTTGGTTGTTTTATGTGCATCCCTGAAATAAAGCTATGGCGTTAGCACAGGCACTATACTAGTAGATATAAGTTTGTGAATAAATTAAAGACCTATAGTTAATCAAAATTGTAAAATTTGCTTTCTCCCGATTTATTTTTAACACATATCATAGGATATTCTACAATCATGTTCAGTTGTGATACATTTTTCTTTTTTCTATGTATCATCAATATGGTAGTATGGAAGCGCAAGTGTGTCATTGGGAGGGATTATGCTAGCCTTTGTTTCATTTTAAATAATATGAATGATAATTGAAGATGAGAGAGAGTGGGGAAGCTACTATTCATAGATGATTTGAATAAAAATGCAGGGGCGTCATTTGCTCTACCTACTAAAGTTACTAATATTAGTAGTAATCTATGATTTATTGATGTGCTATGTAGAGAAACTACTATTCCCTCAATCCCAAAATAAGTGCACTTCTAGAGTTTAGGTGAAGAGATCAAGGTTAGTGAGAAATTATATATATACCCCTATAAAGGTGTAATCATTGCACCTTGAAGAGAGAAAGTAGAAAAAGACAAGTGAAGTTAGTTTGTCTTATATGTAGAGGTACATTTATTTTGAGACAAATTTTGAACTCTAGAAGTGCACTTATTATAGGATGAATGGAGTATTTATTCTCATCCACAAACCACAGCATATACCCAACTAAAAAAATGATCATTCGAGTGCATTTGGCACATGTTTTGACATATCCATCATAATTAGTCATGGTAAGGTACTAAAATTTGCATCTTCTATCCTTTAATCTCTTTAATTAACTATAAGTTGTGGACATTATCACTAGGTTACGATGTCTCAGTTGATGCGGGTGCTACTTGCAGGTATGCAAAATTGCTTACTGAACTTACCAACATGTTTGATTTGTTCCTGTCTTTACTAAATCTGTTCTTCATACAACTGTTCATGCAGACCAAAAGTTATAGTCTAATACTTGTGCATGTCAAGGTTTAAAACAAACGTGTACACAAACATGGAGCGTGCAAATAAATCAGAGGAAAGGGGGGTCAATTGGTAGTTTACATCCTATTCATTTTCTCTATGTCGGCACAAAAACGTGTTAATCATGCCAAGCACACGAGCAAGCCAGAAGGGTCTGCTCGATGGAGCTAGAGATCCGCCTGGCTTCAACGTAGAGATGATCGATCCTACGTACTCCTCCCGAGACGTGCTAGTCAATTTGACCCTACAATTGACAAGGAGAGAAAGATTATCAGTAATTTAAGGTGGAACGTGCCGGTCTATGCCCAGACAATTCTAAGTGTGCCGCTTCGGGAGCAGCCATACGGGAAAAAGCGACGGAATAGCCAGTCAGCACAGAAATTGGCTATTACGGACTGTAAAGCTCGTGGGTAGCAATTGATTTTATGTTGACAGGTACAGTACACATATATGTAAATGAGATCATCAGCTAGGTAGATATTATCAATATGAATTATTGAGCCGATGAATCTGACGATAAAGGATATAGCACGCGAACAAATCGACTATCTAATATGAACGGATCTACAGACGCTCTGAATCCAATCTATTACCATCAACAGTGAGGTTCGACCGGATCGATGGCAGCTATGATGATAATAACAAACTAAAACTGAAGAATCCATAAAACCATCTACACTTCGATAGACTTTTTGAAAGATATGCTATACGTGGAGGCTCGAATGAATCGGCTAAAATAGCCGATTCAGGTGAAGAGGACTACAACGTGTGAACAATCGACTATTTCACGTGAACAAACCTATGGACTCCTCAGACTCAACCCGCTGTCAATAACAGTGGGGTTCGACCGGATCAATGCAGCCATGAAAAAGACAACGAATGAAACCCTTAAAGTACACATATCTACTCACGCTTAACGGAATCATGTAAACATGTTGTAGGCGTTAACGCATAGGCGATCGGCTATTTAGCCGATGCAGGCATAGCAAACAGCTAAGGTCACGCCTAACTAGGAACAAATCTACTAACTAGCATCCTCCAATCTATAGTGCCATCAGTGGGGATTGACCGGATCGTTACAGCCATAATGGTGAACCATAAACTAGATTCAACTAGCCAGCAGACCTCTTCAAGACTATGCATGCATTAACCGCGTACTATGCACGATCAAGATCGAAGTAAAACAACCAATGAAACATAAACCGTCGTTCAAGGTAGATAATATCATGTTGTAACAAACGAATGATGGATCTAAAGGATATGAGGCTGATCTAATTCGATCTCGACCGGGCGAATTGATGTTGCTGTAAACTAATAACAATGAAAACATCAGCAAGATCGGTAACTTAATGAATCTACCCGAAGGACGTCACCCTTAGATAGAGCCGATAACTTGACCTTAATCTAGTTCGAGCAGTGGAGGTCGACCGGATCGATGCAGCCGTACTTGAACTAGACAAGAGTCGATAACTAGCTTATACCAGAGTCGCAGTGGAGGCCGACCGGATCGATGCAGCCATACGAACAGAAGTATAACCCATGACGGTACTTACAGACAAGCCAAAGGTCGGCCGGACCGATGCAGCCCTGCTCGCTGAAGAACTCACCGAGATCTACTCTACTCCTACTCCTAAGGGGTGGCCAGAGCCGAAAACATAAGTAACTTGTATTTGATTGATTGTGTGTCCTTTACAATAGCTAGGGTCCAATATTTATACCCGGAGCTTAAACACGAATCCTACTCAGGTACGACTTCATTACAATCTTTGGTATAAAAGAGAACATTCCTAACTTAAGATAACTTGGACCCTAATCTTTCCCTTTTTGTAGAGTCCGATATGTATTTTCCGATGCCAACTGTAGCCCATCATCGTTATCTTCTAACGTCATTCAAAGAGAGCCAATTCTAGTGCATCCTTTGAATCAGTTGATATCGATCCTTCATGCAATCGAGTCCTTGATCGACACAATTCTGGAAGCTTCGAGTTCCCGCGTTCCTCTCCAAATTTTGGTGTAAACACTCTGACTTTAGTTTTTTTTGTAGTGTGCAAGGAAAGGATATGGCAGATGAAGGGTATGAGTGCATATTAGGGGTTGTTTGGCAGGGCTCTCTAGAAGTGATTCTCCTCCCCGGACAAAGAGCTAAATCTCACAAAGATTCTGATGGGAGCAAGTAAGAACCACTTCTTCGTTTTACACTAGAAGGCGGGAGCTAAAAAACTGCTCTCCACTGCTCCCTGTTCAAAACTGATAAGAATAACTCTATAATCAATTTTCACCTGCTCCCCCACCATAATCAAGTAGAATCACTGTACTAGAGAATCAAAGAGCGGAGCTAAAGAATCTAAGACTAAAGCTCTATCAAACATGCCCTTAGGAGGACCCAAGGCAGGGGAGGGGGGCTACAGCCTAGGTTTGCCTCCATAGCCCTCCGTCGGTGCTTGTACAAGCAGAGAAAAACTTATTTCTTGAATCTAAAATGCATATAGTGACCCAAGGCCATCCTTTAATAGTGTTTCCTCTTCTTGATATAATGACTAAATGTTGCTCATGTAAATGGGATGGCTGCTCTTTCTACCAAGTTCCAAGCTCCAACTATATCACAAGAGATGTTGTGCACATGCAACCATTAAATACTTAGGCCCTCTTAAGCAGAGCTTTGACTATTTCACAAATGACTCCGCTTCAGCTTCTCAGATGGAGCAATTTCTCTTGTGAAGCTAAAGCCATTTGGAAAAATATTTGGTCAAACAGCTCTGACAAGGAGGGACAGAGGAGGAGCTAGTGCGAGCTACTAGAAATTCGACGAACATTTTCATGCACTGTTTTTTGGCACTATAAATTATTATACACTACTATGGTCCTATACTTCTATACGGATTGAAAGTCTCCTACACATAATTATTATAACTTTGTGGATAAATTAAAGACCTATAGCTAATCAAAATTATAATATTTGCATTCTCCCTATTTACTTTTTATGTTTTACTATTTATATGTCTCAATTTTTTTCTACTAAATCTGTCAAATTTTTGTATGTTGGATTGTATTTTAGAATATGTGCTCCAGCTATAGTTGTAATGGGTTAGAACATCATGTGGGTCATGAAAACTCCCACCAGAGTTAGACTCTCACCAACCTGACAACTTGGTTTCAATTGGGTTTTCACCGGTTCGCACTAGGTTTGGTTGGAAGTACTTTGTAGGTGTCTGGTTCTTACTAGTTATAACTGGGTCTAGATGGAACTAGTTTGCTATTAGTTTGGTTTCAACTGGGTTTTGACTAGGTTTGGTTGAAACCAGTTGTTGTTGGGTCTGGTTCAAATTGGGTTATGAATTGTTCAAAGTGGGTTATTGGTTCAAACTTGGTTTTGACTGGATTTTAATGGGTTCAAACGAACATGTTTTAGTTGTTTTAGACCCGTTACATATTTGATTGTTGGGTATCTAGAATCTGACAGATTTGTCTAGTACAAATATGTTAATTTTTCATTTCTGATGTGTTAGTTTCTCATTTCCTAAAAAATTGATAGATTTGACCACCTAAAATGCACATAGCTAAACACTCCCATTTTGTTAGTACATATCACAATATATAATATAATATATATCCAATTGTGATATAATTCAATTTTCTGGTATCTTCAATATGGCAATATGGAAGCAAAAGTGTGTTGGGGTGATTATGCTAGGTTGTGTGGTTCTTCCTAGTATGATAGTTGAAGATGAGAGAGAAGAATCTATCATTCATATTGACTTGGACAAGAATGTAGGGGCATCATTTGCTCTACCTCCTGAAGTTAATGTTGGTGGTAGTCTACGATTTATTCATGTGTGTGGGGGTATTAACCCCTATACCCTTATGGCTAAGCTTGGGCCGGCCCGGATCGGTGGGTCCGGTCCACCAAAATACGACGTGCGGCCCGGTTAACCTAATCGGAGTCCCGCGCAAGGAGTCAAGGCGGATTTGGCGATCAATCAAGATCCTGGTCGGTTAGAATAGGAATCCTTATCCGGCCACATATGGCAATTGTAACTGGCTAGGATTAGTTTCCAGATCTGTAACCCTGCCCCCCGAACTATATAAGGCGGGCAGGGGATCCCTCTAAAAAACATCTCTCATTGACATACAACAATACAAATCAGACGGAGGACGTAGGTATTACGCCTTCTTGGCGGCCGAACCTAGATAAAACCTTGTGTCTGTCTTGCATCACCGTCTTATTTGTGGCTTGCGCATCTGTCTGCCGACAATCTACTACCTTGGGTATACCCCTAGGTAGACTGCCAACCATATTTCGTCGACAGTGGCGCGCCAGGTAGGGGGTGTGCGTACTGCTTTCCAAGCAAACAAGATGGTCATCATCTCCGGCTCCATGGCTACGCCGAACGGCCTCACGTTCACCGTTGGCCAGATCACCTAGACCACCGGCTCCGATGACTTCATCACCATAACCCCGGAGGAGGCGTGGATTCAGTCTGCGTCGACCACTGCTTCACCTACATCGGCTACGGCTCCGACCACGATTGATGCGGCTCCGACCACGATGGATCTGGCTCCAACCACGGTACATCTGGCTCCGACCACGCCTGCATCACCTTTAGCCACGTCGACAACTTGTCATCCGCTTCCCCGCAATGTACACACAATGGTCAGAGCTACTCCTTTTGTAGCCTTGCTCTCCCATAACTGAATCAAACTTCAAATGCCATTGTCTTGGTGCTTGTTTCAGGCCATAGAGACTCTTTTTCAACCTGCACACATAGTCTTCTTTGCCTTTTTCAAGAAACCCCTCGGGCTGCTCCATGTAGATTTCTTCCTCCAAATCACCATGGAGAAAGGCTGTCTTCACATCCATTTGTTCAACCTCCAAGTTGAGACTAGCTGCCAAGCCAAGGCTCACTCTAATCGATGTCATCTTCACCATCGGAGAAAAGATCTCATCAAAGTCAACACCTTTTCTCTGGCCAAATCCTTTCACAACAAGCCTAGCCTTGAACCTTGGATGTGGCGTGTGCTCTTCTTGCTTGATTCTGTAGACCCACTTGTTTTTCAAAACTTTCTTGCCCTTGGGCAACTTCACCAACTCATGTATGATTCTTATGCTAGGAATCCATCTCTTCTTACATAGCTTTCATCCACTCCTTGTACTGATCTTCTATTGTATCTACAAAACACTCCGGTTCTAAACCATCAGATAGTAACACCACATACTGATCTAAGGGATACCTGGTGGAAGGAACTCGATCTCTACTATATGTTCTGAGTGGAATTGTTGGTGGATCTTCTGGTACAGGTGGCTACTGATCTGGATCATCAATTTCAGCATCAAACTCATCCTGTTGGGGAGAATTCTCATCACCTGTACCATGCATATCATCATGTGCATCATCTGCAACATCACCTTCAGCTTGTTGTTGAGCTGGAGCTACAGGAATTGGGTCTAAATAAACCAATGGCTCTTGCTAAGGAACCTGCACCTTTGTCTTCACAATATCCTCAATTGTTTGATCTTCAACAAATACAACATCTCGACTTCTCCGAACCTTCTTTGCAATTGGATCAAAGAGCTTATTGTGGGGGTATTAACCCCTATACCCTTATGGCTAAGCTTGGGCCGGCCCGGATCGGTGGGTCCGGTCCACCAAAATACGACGTGCGGCCCGGTTAACCTAATCGGAGTCCCGCGCAAGGAGTCAAGGCGGATTTGGCGATCAATCAAGATCCTGGTCGGTTAGAATAGGAATCCTTATCCGGCCACATATGGCAATTGTAACTGGCTAGGATTAGTTTCCAGATCTGTAACCCTGCCCCCCGAACTATATAAGGCGGGCAGGGGATCCCTCTAAAAAACATCTCTCATTGACATACAACAATACAAATCAGACGGAGGACGTAGGTATTACGCCTTCTTGGCGGCCGAACCTAGATAAAACCTTGTGTCTGTCTTGCATCACCGTCTTATTTGTGGCTTGCGCATCTGTCTGCCGACAATCTACTACCTTGGGTATACCCCTAGGTTGACTGCCGACCATATTTCGTCGACAGTGGCGCGCCAGGTAGGGGGTGTGCGTACTGCTTTCCAAGCAAACAAGATGGTCATCATCTCCGGCTCCATGGCTACGCCGAACGGCCTCACGTTCACCGTTGGCCAGATCACCTAGACCACCGGCTCCGATGACTTCATCACCATAACCCCGGAGGAGGCGTGGATTCAGTCTGCGTCGACCACTGCTTCACCTACATCGGCTACGGCTCCGACCACGATTGATGCGGCTCCGACCACGATGGATCTGGCTCCAACCACGGTACATCTGGCTCCGACCACGCCTGCATCACCTTTAGCCACGTCGACAACTTGTCATCCGCTTCCCCGCAATGTACACACAATGGTCAGAGCTACTCCTTTTGTAGCCTTGCTCTCCCATAACTGAATCAAACTTCAAATACCATTGTCTTGGTGCTTGTTTCAGGCCATAGAGACTCTTTTTCAACCTGCACACATAGTCTTCTTTGCCTTTTTCAAGAAACCCCTCAGGCTGCCCCATGTAGATTTCTTCCTCCAAATCACCATGGAGAAAGGCTGTCTTCACATCCATTTGTTCAACCTCCAAGTTGAGACTAGCTGCCAAGCCAAGGCTCACTCTAATCGATGTCATCTTCACCATCGGAGAAAAGATCTCATCAAAGTCAACACCTTTTCTCTGGCCAAATCCTTTCACAACAAGCCTAGCCTTGAACCTTGGATGTGGCGTGTGCTCTTCTTGCTTGATTCTGTAGACCCACTTGTTTTTCAAAACTTTCTTGCCCTTGGGCAACTTCACCTACTCATGTATGATTCTTATGATAGGAATCCATCTCTTCTTGCATAGCTTTCATCCACTCCTTGTACTGATCTTCTATTGCATCTACAAAACACTCCGGTTCTAAACCATCAGATAGTAACACCACATACTAATCTAAGGGATACCTGATGGAAGGAACTCGATCTCTACTAGATGTTCTGAGTGGAATTATTGGTGGATCTTCTGGTACAGGTGGCTACTGATCTGGATCATCAATTTCAGCATCAAACTCATCCTGTTGGGGAGCATTCTCATCACCTGTACCATGCATATCATCATGTGCATCATCTGCAACATCACCTTCAGCTTGTTGTTGAGCTGGAGCTACAGGAATTGGGTCTAAATAAACCAATGGCTCTTGCTAAGGAACCTGCACCTTTGTCTTCACAATATCCTCAATTGTTTGATCTTCAACAAATACAACATCACGACTTCTCCGAACCTTCTTTGCAATTGGATCAAAGAGCTTATTGTGGGGGTATTAACCCCTATACCCTTATGGCTAAGCTTGGGCCGGCCCAGATCGGTGGGTTCGGTCCACCAAAAGACGACGTGCGGCCCGGTTAACCTGATCGGAGTCCTGCGCAAGGAGTCAAGGCGGATTTGGCGATCAATCAAGATCCTGGTCGGTTAGAATAGGAATCCTTATCCGGCCACATATGGCAATTGTAACTGGCTAGGATTAGTTTCCAGATCTGTAACCCTGCCCCCCGAACTATATAAGGCGGGCAGGGGACCCCTCTAAAAAACATCTCTCATTAACATACAGCAATACAAATCAGATGCAAGACGTAGGTATTACGCCTTCTTGGCGGCCGAACCTGGATAAAACCTTGTGTCTGTCTTGCGTCACCGTCTTGTTTGTGGCTTGCGCATCTGTCTGCCGACAATCTACTACCTTGGGTATACCCCTAGGTTGACTGCCGACCATATTTCGTCGACAGTGGCGCGCCAGGTAGGGGGTGTGCGTACTGCTTTCCAAGCAAACAAGATGGTCATCATCTCTGGCTCCATGGCTACGCCGAACGGCCTCACGTTCACCATTGGCCAGATCACCTGGACCACCGGCTCCAATGACTTCATCGCCATGACCCCGGAGGAGGCGTGGATTCAGTCTGCGTCGACCACTGCTTCACCTACATCAGCTACGGCTCTGACCACGATTGATGCGGCTCCGACCACAATGGATCTGGCTCCGACCATGGTACATCTGGCTCCGACCACGCCTGCATCACCTTCAGCCACATCGACAACTTGCCATCCGCTTCCCCGCTACAAAGGGAAGCAGATCGACAACACCGACCTGCTCGACTCCATCGATCGGGTCGGCACCAAGCTCGCTGAAACTCTAGCTCTAGTAAGTACGATTCAAAGTCAGCCTAATGAGCAGGTAACCGCTCCCCACAACAGATCTACCCGACCAGCTCGGACTAGTCGTCCTGCACGACTTGGTACAGATCTCGTGGTCACATCTACTCCTCAAGGGCGCTCTGCTCGTCGTCGGCCAGCCTTCACAATGGGTCTTCGGCTCTCCGAGTACGAAGCCTCGACGGAGAACTACCAGGTCCAGCCCTACAGCCTGCGAAATGCTGCCTCCAGCTATGCCTACAACCTGCAACGCCGCTTGGATCTGTGTTTTATGCACCGACCTCAGCCAAAGCCACGCAACTTCGTCAACATGATCCAGATTGAAGATTGTCAAGAAGGATCCGTTCACACAGTACAAGAGGGCGACTCCAGCTCCTCGTCTGGCACCGCATCTAATGCATCTGTCCACACCGAGCTTCAGCATCACGAAGATGAAGGCGTCAAGTACGATCTGGATATCCCAGACCACGCCCCGGGGTTCTCACAATTCCCGTCTTTCCCGCCAAGACAAGGGGATGTGATCCATGTTGTCAGCAATGACGAACCGCCGACAGTTGGCAAAACAGAACAAGAAAGGACTGCACGCGAAGCACGCAATATTGACCTGTTTAATCGCCGACAAATCAAAGCCGAAGCAGACCAGGAGGCACGACGCATAAGGGTCCAGCCACGTGACCTCAACGATGCTTTCGACAGGGTGGGGGACAAACAGGTCTTCAGAACTCCAAGTGCTAACGTAGCCATCGCCATGGCGACAATGCAACGGCTACCCAACACCCCAGAAACCTAAGCAGTTCGCGATGAAATACAAGCCTATCTAACGGCTGCTATGGCCCAGACCGCGGAGATTGTAAACCAAGCTCGGGCTCCATCCATCTCGATCGAGTCAACCCACAGCCACCAGCACCCAAGTCGCTCACAGCTGCCCAACCAACGTGGCTCGCGCAACAACGACCCATCAGACAACCGTCAAGGAGGAAACGGTGGCCATGATGGTGGCCAGGACGACAACCGCCGCTGGGACAACCACGACAATCGCCGCGATAACCACGGTCGCAGGGCTAATCCAGATGGCAATCGAGATCACCGCGATGGCAATAACGATCTCCGCCATTACCTCGGAGGACGCGATCTGCGCGCTCGCATCAACCAGAGAGCCGACGATCGAGCATCCCACGAAAGTTATCGCCGTATGGAATATGACACTACCCACGGCCCGCCGGGTTTGAAGCAGTTTACTCCACACCTTCGCCAAGTCATATGGCCCAAGAATTTCAAGCTCGAGAAACTTTAGAAGTACGATGGCAAGGAAAACCCCGAATTATGGGTCATGCTTTACGAGACTATGTGCAGATCAGCCATGGCTGACGAGCATGTCATGTCTAACTATTTCCCAGTCGTTGTTGGCCATGCGGGTCACCAATGGCTGATCAGCTTGCCGGCGAACTATTTTGACTCTTGGCAGGAGCTCAAGCTGTAACACCTCGGGTGTTAGCCTTGCATAACTTGACTTGCATAACATGAGCATGAGCATCAAGCATTCATAAATCATCATTTACAATTGAAACATGTGATCGAAACATATGAAACATTGCTTGTTATCTCGTGTTTCTTGGAACATATGCATATGATCATGTGCAAATGAATGCAAGTGGGTAATGTTAGTCACTAAAACACCTCAGCTACACTTAGGTTAACAAAAGGAACCTTGTTCATGAAGGTCACCTTTCATGATCAAGCACTTAAGTAATATTACATGTGTTGACCTGGATAGCTCTATGAGTGACTACTACATGAAATGCTTAAATGACCTTGCAAATTGCTTAAACATGCTTAGAGTATCATCAGGAACAACTTTGGTATTTAGGGCTAGGGCTAGTTTGGTCATTAAGCCATGCTTTGATGTGTTTCATCTTTTAAATGTGACATGTTTGACCAATTTGGAACTAGGTGTTCGAGACCTTGCATGGAGTTCACTAAAGCAAAGTTGTAGTGTTTGACATAAGGAACAACTTTTATTTTTGGGTCATTGACTGATTGAGCTCCTAACATGTTTGAAATTGGATCACAAGAATCATCAAAATCTTGATTTCCAACACTTAAGAAATTTTTCTAAGTCAAGTTCATTGAACAAAATTTGACAAGTCGACCTTCATGGGCAATATAACTTGAATTCGGTTGAGAATTGAAACACGATTATTGAACAAGAGTTGAAGCTGGTACATAGGGCTAGGATTTTTGTTAAGGCGGTTTACGAGTTGGAGCCACTGTTTAGCAGATAAGTCGACTTGAAAACTCGCTGTCAGGCTCAACTTCGGGACTTAACTGACGAACTGAATCGTTGCGGTGGCCGACCGGCTTCAGGCTTCGCACGCCGCGTGGCGCGGGAAACGGCCGCGCGTTGCCGCCGGTCTGTCCGCACAAGAGCCCACGACAGCGCCGATCTGGCGCGCTTTAACCATCCTAGCGCTTCGCCCGCACTCACCACACCCCATTTCGCACGCCTCGTCGGCTCTCCTTCACACTCGCAGTGCGCGGCAATGCGCAAAGACTCACCGACGCCACCGTCGTTGCCAGCCACCGGCTTGTCTAGCCACTCCTCCATCACCAAAATCCCACCACCGTCTCCCCAGCACCACATTGCTTCTCCCAATGCCATTGTCCGAGTTCGGTAAGCCCAGTAGCAGTACACGCCTCATGGAGCTCCTCCGCCACCCTCCGTCGCCGTGGCGGTGCCTAACCCGACCACCGCGAGCCCCACGATAGCGCGAGCAATAGCTTCCTTGTAGTCCACCGATGCTTGTCCACTCGTTAATTTGAGTCACCATGGCCTCCTCCGACATGCCGCCGCGTTCGCCCCGCATGCGTGCAAGCCGCCATTGTAGCCGCCAGTAGCCGCTAGCTCAACGAGAAGGCCACCCAAGTAGTCGAATCGATCGCGCCAGTCAAGTAGATCATCGTGTGATGATGTCACCGCCGGCGACCTCGCCGTCGTGCTGAAGCTCTAGCCAGCGCCATAATTGCATGCAGCCCCGCTGCCTGTGTTTCGTGTCACTGACGTGGGGTCCCCCGACCAGCGGGTCCCACCGGTCAGCGATAGCAGTGTTGAGGGCTAGTTCAAATGTTCCAGATTTTGATTTGTTTTGTGAATTTTGTATCTTCTGTTTGGTAGCTCCTAAATTTGTGAAATAAATTTTGTAGTGTTCCTTAGGAAGTGTAGTATTTAGGAAAAATATGTTTTTAACATTTACAGTAGAAAGTTTTGGAGATTTAAATAGGGATTTGAAATGTGCTTTTGAATGCATTCAAATTTGTTTATTTTATATCTAGAGTTCCTCTGCTCCAAAAATTATGAAATTTTTGTGGTAAGCTAATCTTAGCATATATGAGCTCTGGTAAAAATTTAGGGACCAGTGCATGGGTAGATTTATAGTTATAGATTTTTATTTTATGGATAGTCAATCCTTGCATAAATTTTTATAAATTATTTATGAGTCCAAAATTCATGAAATTTGTTGGAGGTAATCCTAGTACCATATGGATGCTAAGAAAAATAGGAAATCTGTTGCTTGACACTTTTCAATAGGGTTTTCCATTTATGCTATTTCAAGCCTTGCTGCCTTATCATTTTTGTATAGAATGTTCTACTTAGTAAAATGACATGAAATTTCTATAGCAGTCCTTTGATAGCATTAGTAAGGCACTGTAAATTTTTGAGAATTTATGAAGTATATCTGATATATGTTTATTATTTAACCTAGATATCTAAATAAAATAATAAAGGCAATTTAATAAATAGTTTGGGCTTCATCATTATATTATATTAAATGTATTTGGTATGCTTAAACTGTTGGTAGATTCTATGTTGTCAAATTTTGAATGATTACATGAAGTAGAAGTATTATTACTTTATGTTGCATATTAAATAGTTTCCGGACTGATTCTAGAGTTTGATGAGTTGCATATTGAAAATGATGTGTACTGTAAAAATGGTTAATAACAAAGCTGTAGAGAATTTGATAAGATTTCCAGAAAGTCCAAGATCACTGGATTTGGATTTGTAGAACTCCCGTTATGAGTGAAACAAGTAGCTGCTATTTTATGGTATAATCGATGCATTATGGAAGTAGATAATTAAATAACCGAGAAGAGATATGCACCTACTCAATAAACATGATGCACTTGTTAACATATATGCATTCGTAATACTTATGCCATACTCATGCATCTAGGATCGGAGGAAGAGATCACGTTGCTGGAATTCGAAGAAGCAGAGGAAGGGAATCAGCAGGAGGATCCGCAAGCCGTAGCTCCTGAAGGCGTGGAGCAGAACCCTGAAGAGCTTTCGGAGTGTCCTGACCACCGCCCTACTTCCTTTCTGCGAGGCAAGCCCCGAAGCATTATAAGTCTCCTAGTAATTTACAAATGTTTACTTATGTATTTATGATTGATGCATTAGGTTATAAGAGTTGAATGAAACCACTTGATGCATGTACATTCCTTGTCCAAATATTATACCTTTAACCGGTATAGGTCCAGGATCGAATAAATGCTTAGCCATGCTTAGACCGGTAGAAGTCGGGTGATATCCTGTCACCTACGAGATATAGGTGGATACCGGAGCACGGTTGGCTATATCTGCCATCGTGGAACAGAACCATGAGGTAAAAGTAAATCGAGACCGGACGGGAGGTCGATAGAGAAGCAACAAGACATGGAGGTCTTGGGTGTGGATCTATCCCCGTCTGTGTTGATCAAGGACCATACCGTTGTTGGAACTTCTGACAAGATTGAACGCATGCCTCTCACTTAGCTGGCCGGATAACTCATTCCGACCATGAAGCCGAGTAATTCAACTCAGGCCGGGAATCATTCTGTTGTGCGCTCCTTCCGGGGAACGATCAGACTAAGCCCAAGGGCAAGCTTGGCCTGAGCATCCTGGCATCTGGTGTTCCAGATTGTGCGGCGTAGTACGGACCCGTGAAATGTGTACCGGAGTTGTATCAAAGGTGACCTAAGGCTATCGTGGCTGGTAGACCTGGGTTTGTGTTAGGAATAAATTCCTAGCTGGTTGAAATCGATTCGAATCGCCGTCTCTCCCGGATAGTGAGAAACTTGGCTAGCTCCAACATCATAGTAACTGTGTTATGGAACATGATGGTTCGGATGAAAATAGAATTACAATACCTGCTGTGGTTACTATTGTATGCTTCTAAATGATATACCACATGTTTGGCACAGGATAGTTGCTAATCTAGAAATGGATAGTTATAATTAACTTGGTAAAGGAATCATAATTGTACAACGGGTCGGTTGCCTTTTTCGCAAAATGTTGTCAAGTTACGTCCACTTATACAGCCTCACATAATCCTTGGAGTCATTTTATTTCTGGTTCATGACGGGTAAGTCTAGCTGAGTACCTTCTCGTACTCAGGGTTTATTTTCCCATTGTTGCAGATGGCACTGTGTATCATGGTTATTGCAAGAGTTGCTTCTATCCCGCTGTGGATGAGGAGTAAGCCTTGGGCAGGCTTCTTTATTAATTCCTATCCTTTCTTTTGTGGACCGTGATCTAGCTTGGCACTGTATCAAACTATGTTGGAAACTTTATTTTCGAACTTATTTGCTTCCGCTTTATTTATCAAACTCGGTTTGTAATAACTTTTATTCGTACTCTAATGATGAAAGGTATCTGTGAACTTTATGTAATATGTGGCATGTATGTTGAATCCTGTACGATCTTGGTTGTTGTAAATCGTTTATCGAGACCCGTCGTGGTACTCGACGGACTACCGGGTTTATATGGGTTCAAGTATGATAGTGCGACCCCTTGCGGATTGCCATTGTACTTGTATTCTTATAAATTGGTTGGTTCTGCGACACAAGCAAGCCTTCATCGACAACTTCATTGCTACTTGTGAACAACCAGGCAACAAATACGATCTGCAATGTATTCGAGATCGAAAAGATGAGCCACTGCGCGAGTACGTTCGGCGTTTCTCGGATATGCGCATCAAGGTCCCATCAATCTCCGACAATGAGGCAATCGAGGCTTTCATCACTGGCCTCCGCTTCCACGATGCCCTAAGGGACAAGCTCCTCCGCAAGAGACCTGATTCGGTCACAGCGCTCCTGGCCACCGCTAAGAAATATGCGGACACCGACGACGCTAAAAAGATAATTATTGAAGAAGCAGCAAGGGTTCCGCGCTCCCACCACCCCCCACACCACGACGACTACCGCGGCAACTGTGGTCGGAACGACAATTTTGACCACCGCAACCAGCGCAACGACTCCCGCGACCACCGTGACCAACGTAATCAGCGGCGTAACCGCCGTGACGATTACAGGAGCAAGCGTGCTCGGGAAGACGACGGCGAGGTCAACACCATTAAAAAGGGTGGCGAACGTCATAACTATGAAGACGACTACGCCAAAGCATTGAAGGGGCCCTGCCAGCTCCATCCTAAGTCGAACCATACCATGGAGAATTGCCGTGTCCTCAAGTCTATCTACATGCGTCAACAAGCTCCGGATACGTCCGACAAGCCTAACAACGCAGGGGAACAGCGCAACGAGGATAACGACGACGACGATGCAGACCCTCGTCACAAGTACATCAAGCCAACCGATCGCGTGCACACCATCATCGGAGGCAAAGTGTCCATCGAGACCAAACGAGAACGCAAGCTGCTCGCCCGCGCTTGCTTGAACGTGGCCAACACAGACAATCTCCTCACCGATCCGTGGCTCCCTCCATGGTCTCACCGTGAAATCTCCTTCAGCAGAAAGGACCAATGGGCCGCAATACCTGAGCCAGGGCATTTTCCCCTAGTCCTCGATCCTTGTATCAACAAAGTTTAGTTCGACAGAGTACTGATCGACGGCGGTAGCTCCATTGATATACTGTTCAAGAATAGTCTGCCCGCCCTAAAGATAGCTCAGGCGGACCTCAAGCCATACGAGGCACAGTTCTGGGGTGTTCTCCCCGGACAGAGCTCTACACCTCTCGGGCAGATCACGCTACCAGTGCAGTTTGGGACCCCGGATCACTTCCGCACCGACTATGTCAACTTCGTGGTCGCCGACTTCGACGGCACCTACCGTGCTATTCTTGGTCGACCGTCGCTCACCAAGTTCATGGCCATACCTCATTACAGGTATCTGGTGCTCAAGATGCCTACCGAGAAAGGAGTTCTAACCCTCCGAGGCAACATGTACGCAGCTTATACCTACGAAGATGACAGTTTCAAAATAGCAGAGGCTCACGACCTCTCTATTCGCATGGCCGAGACCGTGCTCGACGCCAAGAAGACCTCGATCGACCACCAAGAGATCCCAGAGCTCGAGGCTCCACGCAAGAACATCAAGTCCAAGGAGCACAAGGTGATTCGGCTGGTCGACGGTGATCCCAGGAAGACGGCCCTTATCGGGGCCAACCTGGATCCCAAATAGGAAGACGCGCTCGTCAGGTTCTTGAGGAGCAACATGGATGTGTTCGCATGGAAACCTGCTGACATGCCCGGTGTACCTCAGAACTTGATTGAGCACTCCTTGAATGTCAATGGCAAGGCCAAACCTATCAAGCAGAAGCTACGACGGTTCACTCGCGACAAAAAGGAGGCGATTAGGGTAGAAGTTACACGGCTTTTGGCAGCCGGATTTATCAAAGAAGTGTATCATCCGGAGTGGTTAGCCAACCCGGTTCTTGTACGCAAAAAGAATAATGAATGGAGAATGTGCGTTGATTACACTGATCTCAACAAACACTGCCCTAAAGACCCCTTCGGCTTACCTCGCATAGACGAGGTCGTAGATTCAACCACCGGTTGCGAGCTCCTTTCCTTTCTCGATTGCTACTCTGGTTATCACCAGATCGCTCTCAAAAAGGATGACCAGATCAAGACATCTTTTATCACGCCCTTTGGTGCCTACTGCTACACGACCATGTCATTCGGGCTCAAGAACGCCGGGGCTACCTACCAACGCGCTATACAAGCTTGCCTCAAAGACGAGATAAAAGATGACCTCGTCGAGGCTTATGTTGATGATATAGTTGTCAAAACCAAGGAAGCTCATACCCTTGTTGACAACCTGGGACGCACTTTTGTAGCCCTTAATACATTCCAGTGGAAGTTAAACCCAAAGAAGTGCATCTTTGGTGTTCCGTCTGGCATACTCCTCGGCAACGTCGTCAGTCACGACGGCATACGCCCTAACCCGGAAAAGAAGTGCATCTTTGGTGTTTCGTCGACACTTATACCCGAACTCATCTAATCCATAGCCAAGGGAGATACACTGCTGTATCTTGGCATCAAGCTTTAGCCTTTCATCTTGAGGAATATGAACAAAGGCCTTGCACCCAAACACTTTCAGGTGGTCATAAGAGACTTCCTTGTTATACCAAATCTTGTTAGGAACATCTCCCTACAATGGATAACATGGTGAGAGATTAATAAGATAAAATGCAATCATCAAAGCCTCACCCCAGAAGTTCTTAGGTAACTTTGCATGTGACAACAAGCATCTCACTCTCTCCACAATTGTCCTGTTCATCCTCTTAGCAATACCATTCAACTGTGGTGTCTTTGGAGGTGTGAATTGGTGCCTAATCCCTTGCTCTTTGCAATATGCATCAAACAGCCCAATGTATTCTCCTCCATTGTCAGTGCGAATGGACTTGATTTTCTTCTCAGTTTTTCTCTCAACTGAGGCTTGGAATTGCTTAACACACTCAACACTTGATCTTTGGACTTCAAGGGAAAAGCTCAAACTTTCCTGGAGAAGTCATCAATGAAGGTGACAAAGTACTTAGCACCACCAATTGATCTCACAGACATTTTGCAAACATCAGAATGTACCAAGTCCAGTAACTTTGGCTCTTGTGAGGAGGTAGACCCTTGAAAGCAACCCTGTGCTTCTTCCTAGCTGGGCAATCTTTACACTTTTTCAAATGCACACTTTTCATCCCTTTCAAGAGATTTTTCTTCACTAGCAATGTCATTCCCTTCTCACTCATGTGCCCAAGTCTCTTGTGCCATAGAACACAAGGATCTTCTTTCTCTAATGCATTGATAGAAACACTAGAGTGGTTAGCAATAACATGGTACAAAACTGAAACTTGGTTACCTTTTGCAACTACCAAGTTTCCCTTGGTGAGCATGTACTTTTTATCTCCAAAATTACTCGAGTACCCATCTTTATCAAGCAAACCAACTGAAATTAAGTTGAGCCGAAGAGCCTAAACATGCCTCACAGACTTGAGGACCAATTTGGTACCATTTGCAGTCTCCAAATGCACATCTTCCTTTCCAATGATTGTTGCCCTATCATTGTTGCCCATCTTCACAACACCAAAATCACTTGTTGTGTAGTACTCTCTGTGAGATGTAGCATGTATGGTAGCACCGCTATCCGGTATCCAAATCATCTCATCACCATTCACATGGTTGATGGCTGCATCATCAGAAACTACACTGACCCTCTCAACAGTGGAACTAGAACAACCATTATTACCTTCACTTTCATCTGTAGTGACAATCATAATCCCCTCAACTGCTGAAGTAATACGGCTAACATCACTGTCACTATCACTAACTTGTTTCTGTTTGTGCTGCTGCTTCTTTTTACCCCTTTCCTTTTTCCACTTGCGGCTATCGGGGACCAATACTAGGGTACCCAAAGAGGAGGAGCTAACGGTCATCAACATTGATTCATCCGAGCAGTCAAAATCACGACTATGGCTCCAATCGGCCCCTAGGGCTGCGATCTCCGCCTCGCCTGACCTCAAGGCTGCGATCTCCGTCTCGCCCAACCTCTGGGGATAGGCTCCGCCTCGCCCAACCATGAGGCCGCGGGCTCCGTCTCGCCTGACCCCTTGGGTGTAGGCTCTACCTCGCCCGACCTCGAGGCCGCGATCTCTGTCTCGCCTGACCCCTAGGTGCGCAGGCTCTGCTTTGCCCGACCTCTGGGGACAGGCTCCTTCTCGCCCGACCCAAGGCTACAGGCTTTGCCTCGCCCGATGGGGACCCATACCATCGCCAACCACTCTAGGTCCAAGCGTATGGGCCTAGGTCAAAACTCTAACACCAAGGAAGATACTGGCATGCCCCGATGTAACCCGTGGCCATGACAGGCCATACCAGAGGATTCACATCAAGAACAACATCTGGCGTGCCGGTTTGTTCTGCCTAACCCTTGTACGAATGCTGACAAGCGCGTTAGTTCACCACAACGTCCACCACGATAGAATAGAGCGCCATGACTGGCAGATGACGCCTATGCATGGCGCTACTAACGAACAGGGCCGCGACGTGGAGCCGTCCATGTTGACATCGATAGGATCGGCGGGACCTGCATTAAGGAGAAGAAGGACTTAGCGACCCTTGAAGCCTTCCGCTCTCTCATTCTTCTCCTTTTCCTCCACTATAACCTACACTTTCCCTTGGCCTATAAAAGGGAAAGCAGGGCGCCTCATGAAATGGACCGATCGACCCATCAAAATTGAAGCCAGATCTAAACAAAAGCACGACACGAACACCTAGCTGAGCAGCGATCGAGCTCTCAGCACCCACTCACTCCTTCCACCAGAGACTTGGGATCCTTTCCCTCTCTCGCCCGTTTGTAACCCCTACTACAAACTTTCAATGCTAGTAACATGAGCAGCAGCGACGAACTGGACGTAGGGACTTTCTACCCAAACCAGTATAAACCTTGTGTCCTCTAAGCACACCATCCGAGCCAGACATGCAATACTAGAAATTTACTCACCGATGGTAACTCGAAACACCGACAGTTGGCGCGCTAGGTACGGGCCTTTTACACGTCTCAACGTCCACACCAGGTCTCAGATGGCTAGTCATGGTGTCAGCTGGGTCCCGGGTGTGCATGTGGCAGAACCTCCTAAATTATAGGGCCCACATGCACCTGTCAATGTCCAATGACCTTTGACATCTATGCATACGTTCCCGGTAACTTAAGAAGACTGTCGGGTGTCCTCGGGGAACCCCGAATCATCCATGATTTCCGAGCAGGATCACATTACAGAGTCATTGCAGTATTACAACAGTTTATTCAAATAGATACATCAGAGTAAAAACAGCGGAAGTCTTACAATAACATAGTTTACAAACATTTGTTTCAAACCAAACAACTAAGTTTGATTAATAATACAAAACAAAGTAGTGGAGTGGCATTATAACATATTACAGAACACACAAATAGGCTGCCCTGCCCAAGGGCCACACATTTACTTATCGTCATCGCACTGAACAACAGTCATGCAGCACGATCCAAAACAGATCTGCTCATGAGCCTCACCTGCAACAAGGGTCAACGAACCCTGAGTACAAAAGTACTCAACAAGACTTAACCGAAAATAAAAACTGATATCACTTATGAATGTAGGCTCGGGGATTCAAGGTATGTCTTTAGCAATAATCAAAGTTCTTTTGCGTAAAAGCTTTTTAATAAAATTCTTTACATCAACATTCAAAATTTCATAAACTCATATACAAAGCTCACACGATCCGCAATGAGATCATGAAACTTCATAACCAACACCTTTACAGACCATCCTCAAGTTCCAGTTATTAATTACTACGATGATGAACAGTGAGTTGAGTCTCCATAACCGAGGAGCAACGACGATTCGAACCGATTAAAAACCCAGCTGGGAATTCCAGACCACACGACATATGCAGGTCCCCGACCTACATATACCAACCTACCCTCAGATCCTCTAAACAAGAACGGGTCCGCGCCACCCGAGAATACAGTACACCACCAATCCAGCCCATTGCCACGTGGGTACACGCTATTTCCGCCATCTCTCCACTCCCAGTGCGCGAGTAGCCATTCTCGTAATAGAATAGCCAAGTTAAGGCTTACCGGAGTATGTGGTTAGTACTACAAAGTCTCACCTCATGCAATTCAACAACGGATGGACCTTAATCGACACAGGCGGAAAGAACCCGCTCACAAGACCTCCATGTCTTATGGCTCTCACACACCAAGTCCGCCCGGTCTAGATTTATTACTCCACATTCCCATATCACATGTTAACATAATTAACCAAAGTTCCATTTAAAGTTCGCAGATGACAGGTAATCACCCGACTTTCATCGTTCTAAGCATAGCTAAGCAAAACTAAGCATATACGAATTTAAAACTAGTAATATGGTAAATATGGAATAACAAGGTTGGTAATGTACCAATTTGGTTTTCACTTGACTCCTAATCACTTAATGCAGTAAAAAGAAGCAAAAGCGAAATCAATTTGTAAAATACAAGGTAGGGTTGTATGCATTCGGGGCTTGCCTTCGTTGACGAAAAAGTCTGGGTCCGAAGTCGTTCCACCGATATCAACACCAACCTCCACAGATGGATCAACCTCCTCAACTACTTGATTAACTACCATGTGTTCACCTTCGTTCACTACACGTAGTAACAATGTCATGTTTAACATGATGCGGAATACGAAACATGATGCTCGATGATGGATGCAAAATTAACAACTTGAATACAACTTTCCTTCGCGGTACAGTTACAAGTTAAACTAACTAAACCATTTTCACAACACTCACATCAATTGCCAAGGATCATCACCAACTAATGACCCAAGGACATCACTCAATCAAAAACTCAAACAAAACCTAAATCACTAAAGGTTACTATTTGCTTTTATGAATTAATTAATTAATTAAGAATTATGAAATAAATCAACTTGTTCCAATTGGCCTCAAAATTTTTGTAAATGTTCATCACATGATAACTAAGTGACAAAACAATTTTCATAATTTTTGGATACATAAATAAGCCTAGAAAAATCCTGGAAACTCATTTATTAATTAATTGAGAAATTTTTATCACATTCAAAAATTATTGAAAAACAACATTTCATATTTTTCCTAAATAATATACATCACAGAGAGTTCACACAAAAATTTTCATAATTTTTGGAGCTTTAAATAAATCTACACAAAAATAACAAAAACAGATACTATTCATTCAATTATGAAAATAGAAAAATCCAATTTGAACGTTGTGTCACTGACATCGGGTCCCACCTGTCATCCCTAACCTCGCGCGTTTGACCACGACGGCGACGGCGCTGACCGACGTAAACTCATCGACGGTGAGTCCAACGGCGACGGCCAAAGTACCAAAACGATCACCAAGACTAGGCGCATCGATTGACGTCCCTATCAGTACTGATTATGGCCCTATACTAGCTCGATGTCGGCCATGACGGACGCGGTGGCACGGCAGCTCTACGCCGGCGACATGAAACCAGTAGAGCTTAAACAAAGGATCCAGGAAGCACCAGTAGCTCACCCCGAACGCGTTGAAGCAAGGAGAGAGGTCGGAGATGCAACGGAGAGGCGTGACGACGACCACGGGGATCACGGCGGAGCAAAGATCGTCGGTAAGGAAGAACCGGCGACTGCAGCGATCAAAACGAGCAATCAACACAGGATTAAGCACCATAGCATCGAGACGAAGCCGTAGGTACACCGATCAAGGCCAATGGCTCACCGGAGTAGGCTGGCTGCGGTGAAACAGAATCTCGGGTGAGGTTGACGGCCGCGAGGAAGAAAGCGATGAACGGCTAACTCACGGCGAAATCAATCGACCAGAGCTAGCTGGTTGGGTGCGCAAGGAGTAGGCGAAGCTATCTAGCGCTATGCCCGACGGCGCAGATGCTGGTTCGACGGCGAGGGCTCAACTGAGCAGCGGCGGCGGTGACTGGAAAAACAGAGGACAAGAGAAAGCGAAGAACGGCGACGGTGGCTGGCTTATAACGCGACCAAGGAAGCACAAAGAAGCCACACGGAAGCCTTCACCGTGCCAACGCGACGCCCAGACGGCCACGCGCGCGACTGGAAGCAAACCGAAGCTCGCCGGCGGTGTAGCTCAAGCGGTGAACACTGTTCATCGAAATTACAGAATTGCCATTCGCCAAATTTCACAAATTACTCCCAAATTTTCATGACAACTCAAAAATCTCCAAAAACAAAAGTTGTTCAAAATCAAAAGCTCTACAACTTTTCTTTTGAAACCATACCCAAATTCGGCCTACATTTTGAAATGAACTTTTAAATTCAAAGCGGGGATATTTAAGGAATTTCGCCTTTTTAAATAACTTCAAATTTTACTAAACAACTTGAAAAACTCTAAAAACAAACTTTGCACAACTCTACAAGCTCTACAACTTTGCTTTAAGACTCAACCCCAAAATGTGCTTTGATTTTGAAATGGATTTTCAGGGTAGGGATTAAACATTGAAAATAAGGGTTTTCGGAATTTCAAACCAATACAAAAATTTCAAACTTGATTCAAACAATACCAAGCAATACTTATAACATACATGTAAACTTGTTTTAGTGAATGCATATCAAAGTTTGCAGTATGACCCATGCCTTGCAATGCATATGATGATATATCCAGTTTTTAATACTTAAACACCCGAGGTGTTACAGCACACATGCACTTCGGTAACCTAGACTTCATCGTTACGATGGAGGGAGGGTTGGCGTAGGCTCACGCCACCGTCCAACCTCTCCACTCCATCGGCCTCGATGCGATCGTCGAGGCGCTTGAGGAGCTGCAGCTGCACGCACTGGAGGCCCGCGCCCCTAGGAACGACCAGCTCCTCGGCTTTGATTACCGGAGGCTAGAGCGCCAGCTCAGTGCCTTCCTGGGACCCCGACCATCACGAGAGGACCTGGGCCGCCTCACCTTCTCGTTCGCCAATGTCATGGCACAGCTTGCCGGAGGAGAGCGGCTCTCTCCAGAATACCTCATCTAGAGCGCCCCGACAGCTGCTCCCGTCCGGTCCGTGCACAACGCCATAGAGACCATTGGCCACCTTGCAGCTCAACGCACGCCTTCATCCCCCACGAACGACGAGTTCGTGGGGATGACCAAATATGTTGCGGAATCTTTCCATGAGCTCCTCGCGGGAGAATCAGGGTCGCCCTCCGGCTCTGACTCTGGCAGGGGAAGCCATCACCCCTCTCATGAATGTTTCATGGCAGGTACCCTCGAGAGACATGTTGAAAGCATCCACGAGGGAGAGGCTACCCCAATGAACGACCTCGATGATGAGGTCGAGGGGGATGCAGGAGCCCCACCTCATCTACGGGTGGAATAGCTGAAGGTCCGGCACCAAGAGCTCAAGGAAGCACGACTCCAGCTCAAGCAGGAATGCACGAAGCTCGAGTGAGAGATCGAGCGCCACGAAGACAGTGGGCGTGCGCACGTCGTGGCCCGTGACGTGAACTAGAGGATCATCGAGTACAATGAAGCCCTCCCACACTTCACCCGGGCGAGCCGGAACATCGCTACTGTAGCGGCCTTGCTGCGACACCCGAGGATCATCGGGCCCATCGTGAGATTCGCATGCTACTTGAGCATGTGGCGACACAGCAGGCCAAGAGCTCACTGTCCCGATGATGTGAGCTCGATGCCAGTTAGTGTGCACCCTCAGAGTGGCTCGACAGGGATATGTCAGTCCACCAAGCGTAGCAAGGTGGCAGGCCGCGCACCGCGGTCCTGGTGCATGAATGACTCGCCCTCCACCGTGACGCGTACGACACCCTCTATGCCCGCAGGCGTACCCATGGAGATGCGAGGGAGGAGGCTAGCCATGGCTACCACCCTCGTCGTGGCGGATGCTACGACAGCGGTGAGGACCAAAGCTCGAGCCCCAACTTGTCGGGACCTCAGGCTTTTGGCCAGCACATCCTCAACACCGTCTTCCCACCATGGTACCGACTGCCGACCAACATCCCAAAATACTCTGGGGAAATGAACCCTGGACTATGGCTCGAGGATTATCGACTTGCTTGCCAAGCCGGTGGAGCGGATAATGATGATTTCATTATCCACAACCTTCCATTGTTCCTGGCCGATTCGGCGCAAACGTGGTTGGAACACCTTCCGCCCAACCGAATCCAAAGTTGGGCGGACCAAAAAGAGATCTTCATGGGAAACTTCTAGGGCACATATGCGCCTCCTGGGAATCCCTGTGATCTCAAAAACTATCGATAGAAGTTTGGGGAAACTCTTCATGGGTACATCCGGCGCTTCTCCCGGCAGTACAACAAGCTGCCCAACGTCGCCGACGCCGACGTCATAGGAGCTTCCTTATCTGAGACCACCTATGAGTCCCTGGCTCACAAGCTGGGACGTAAGGGCATGCAAACCACCAATGAGCTCCTTGACATCGCCACCTGCCACGCCTCGGGCGAGGAGGCAGTTGGGGCGATTTTTGACCGCCTCAAAGGCAAGGTGAAGTGGGATGTGGACACCGGCGAAGGCGCCTCCAACCATCCCAACAAGAAGAAGAACAAGCAGTGGTGCGATGGCTCGCTCGTGGCCACCACCGACTGGAAGGGGGGCTGGAAGCCCCCCCGAGGGTACCTTAGACCACTTCGAGAAGCTGCTCGAAGGGCCATGCTCGAACCATGCTTTCCCCATCGAGCAGCTATACAAGGACTGTGTCCTCTTGAAGCGGTTCTTGTCTAGATGCTCCAACAAGGGGGAGCATAGGAAGGAGTATAGCTAGGTGAAGCACATGATGTTGCCCTCCTCCGCTCAGCCAAGTACCATCAAGCGTTACACCAATACCACAACCATCGAATGCGGGGTCAGGCCTTCAACGTCGGGGACCTAGTGCTTCGCCTCGTCTAGAGCAACAAGAACCGCCACAAGCTCTCTCCGCCGTGGGAGTGACCGTACGTCATCGCGGAGGTGCTCCTACTAGGCACCTACAAGCTCAAGACCATCGATGGCAAAGTCTTCGTCAATGCCTGGAACATCGAGAAGCTAAGTCGCTTTGACCCTTAATATACGCACACTTTCTCTTATTAGTTTCGCTATCAACTCCCCGATCTTTAGTGACACCCGACCCTAGCAATGGCAAGGGGTCGGGACTCACTCGGGGGCTGATAAGAGCATATCTATCCAGTAGACATTCTCTATGCCCGACTCTTTCTCATGTTAAGACCTAGAAGCAAAGGTTGCGGAAACAAACGCTAAGTAAAACTGGTCAGACTGCAAAAAACCTACACCCCAGTGGCTATGGCATTTTTGCTCACTAGAGTGATCAGAATTTGTTCACCCACACCCTGAGCTTTACGGCCTTAACGACGGAAAGGTTTGGAACGCGTTTAAGAGTATATCCACCTGGTGAACATTCTATGTGCCCGACCCTTTCTCACGTTGAGACCTAGAAGCAAGGGTTGTAGAAATGAACGCTGAGTAAAACTGGTCGGACTGCAAGAAACCTATGCCCCAGCGGCTACGGTATTTTTGCTCACCAGCGTGATCAGAGTTTGTTCACCCACACCCCGAGATTTACAGCCTTAACGACGAAAAGGGTCAGAATGCATTAACCTTTTTATACAAAAGGGGAGAAGGGCTAAAAATCTATTTGGCCATAACAAAATTTAAGAGCTTGTCCACTTATCACGAATTCGCCGCCTAGCTTATCTGCCTAACTAATTTCTTGGGGGGATGATCTCATCCTCTATGTCCGTAGGTAAGTCCTATGCCAGTGGGCCACCCAAGTCGATCGGATGGCTCGGCCCGCTACCGAGAGATGGGTAAGGAGCAGTAGGATGCCCCCTGTGGGTTATGCCGACTCCATCACGAACGACGGACCCCGATTCCACTCGAACATATCCGGTAAGAGCTCCCTGAACCCGTCACTCGAGCCATTAAGGTAAGTCCTATGCCAGCGGGTCACCCAAGTTGATCGGACGGTTCTGACCGCTGCCGAGAGATGGGTCACCCTTAATTTACACATGTTTCTTCTTATTAATTTCGCTATCAACTCCTCGGTCTTTAGGTGACACCCAACCCCAGCAACGGCAAGGGGTCGAGCCTCACTCGGGTTCTGGTAACAGTGTCTATTCGGTAGACATTCTCTATGCCCGACCCTTTATCACGTTAAAACCTAGAGGCAAGGTTTGTGGAAACAAATGCTAAGTAAAACTGGTCGGACCGCAAGAAACCTACGCCCCAGCGGCTACGGCGTTTTTGCTCACCAGCGATGATCAGAGTCTATTGTCCGCACCCCGAGCTTTAGCCTCTGCCTTCCTAGGAAGGGTTTGGAGGGGCCCACCTATGGAATCTCCATCGAGTAGAGGCCAGCAGGTCACCTAAGTCGATCGAACGGCTCGGGCCGCAGCCGAGAGATGGGTAAGGAGCAGCAGGATGCCCCCTGCGGGTTATGCCAAGCCCGTCATGAACGACGGACCCAGATTCCACTCGAATATATCTAGTAAGAGCTCCCCGAACCTGTCACTTGAGCCATCAAGGTAAGTCCTATACCAGCGGGTCACCCAAGTCGATCGGATAGCTCGGGCCGCTGCCGAGAGACGGGTCACCCTTAATTTACGCACGTTTTCCCTTATTGGTTTCGCTATCGACTCCACGATCTCTAAGTGACACTCGACCCCAGCAACGGTCGGGGGTCAGTTCTCACTCAGGGTCTGGTAAGAGAATGTCTATTCGGTATACATTCTCTATGCCCGACCCTTTCTCACGTTAAAAAACTAGAGGGAAGGTTTACAGAGACAAACACTGAGTAAAACTGGTCGGACTGCAAGAAACCTATGCCCCAGCGGCTACGGCGCTTTTGCTCACCGGCGTGATCAGAGTTTGTTGCCCACACCCCAAGCTTTAGCCTTCGCCTTCCCAGGAAGGATTTGGAGGGGCCCACCGATAGAATCTTCACCTAGGGGAGGCCAACGGGCCACCTGAGTCGGTCTCTAGAATGACTCAGGCATCTACCGGGAGGCGGGTTAAGGAGCAGTGGAATGCAATATGAGGGCTATGCTGACCCCGTCATGAACGATGAACCCGAATTCCACTCGGACATACCCGTTAGCGAGCTCACCGAGCGTGGCACTCAAGCCAACGAGGCAAGTGTCGTTAGCTCAACCCCTCGATTGCGGAAACTACGGACGATGTGATGCATAAAACTTGGCCAACCCCTACCGAGCCCAACGAGGCTTGGGGGCTCAAGCCGCCTGACCCTGACTCGGGAATCTGACTGACCGAGGTTCGAAGGCCAGCCCGCGAAGGGCTCGAGGCTACCTCACGTCAAACAGAGCCAGGGGAGAAAATGTAGATGAGCCCTAGTAGCCTTTGTCCAACCCGCTCAGAAGCAGACAGGGTCATCTCGACCTTCTCGTTCGATCCTAACCTCAAGCCAAGCCCATAGAATCTCTATCGAGGAGAGGCCAGTGGGCCACCTGAGTTGGTCTCCAGAACGACTCAGGCATCTACCGAGAGGTGGGTTAAGGAGCAGTGGAATGCCACATGAGGGCTATGCCGACCCCATTATGAATGATGGACCCAGATTCCACTCGGACATACCCGTTAGCGAGCTCACCGAGTGTGTCACTCGAGCCATCGAGGCAAGTGATGTTAGCTCAACCCCTCCAGTTGCAGAAACCTCGGACAGGGTGATGATCACAAAGACGAGCCGACCCTTGACCGAACCCCCGCTACGCGCGGGGGCTCAAGGAAAGTTGGACTCGCAAGGAGACCAAATGCACTATCGTAGAACGATGGCTCGGATCCTAGGCAGGGGGTATGAACAAAAACTAAGAATAACGTTTCTAAAAACAAGAGACGCTTTCTCCTACTAGTTTCGCTATCGTCTCCTCGATCTTTAGTGAAACCCGACCCTAGCAACGACAAGGGGTCAGGTCTCACTTGGCGGCTGATAAGAGTATATATATACCCTTTCTAAAACAGTCGCCGTGTTCGACCCCTTCCTTACGATAAAAACCTAGAGGCAAGGTTTGCATAAATGAACGACTGAGTAAGGCTGGTCGGACTGCAAGAAACCTACGCCCTAGCGGCTATGGCACTCTTGCTCACCAGTGTGATCAGAGTTTCCCGCCCAGACCTCAAACTCTATAGTCTTAACAATAGGAAGGGTCGGAACGCATTAACCCCTTTTTACACATAAAAAGGGAGAAAGAACAAATTTGTTCAACCAAAACAAAAGAACAGATTTGTTCAAATGAAGCAAAATAACAAGCTTATTTAAACAAGACAGAAGGGTCGAAACTTGTCCACTTATTACAAAAATGACCGCCCAACCTATTTAACTAACTAGCCCCTCCAGGGGAGAACTATGCCTTCTATCCTGTCCGCCAGGTCCTGCGAAAGGGGAGCCACCACCGTTTCCATCTCCTCCAGCTCGTGGACTTCATAACCGGACGCATGGTCATGGCTCATCGCCTCTAGATCGATGCTACCCCATAATGAGAATGAGCAATAACGAAGGACCGATTGACCCCGGCGTGAAGGGCATTCTGCTCGAGTTGGCGCACCCGAGCCGTGATCTCGATGGCATGAGCCGCAAGCGAGCTGGTCCCCTCTGACAGCACCACCTCAAGGTCATCATAGACCACTCTGAGGGCAGCGCTCAGGATACCGAGCTCATCACTCTCCGCCTGACGATTTCTCCTCACCTCGGCGAGATCCGCAACCAGCCCAGCAGAAACGCTCTTAGCCTCTAGCTTTCGGGTCATTGCGCTTTTGAGCTCGGCCAGGAGGGGGCTGACCTTCTGCTACGTGTCGTCGCGCTCTTGGTTGGCCTGGTCACACTCTCGGAAAGCCTAGTCACGCTCCTCATGAACCACGCCATGTTCCGAGCGGAGCCTCTCAGCAGTTTGGATCAGCTCATCCCGCTCCTTGTGCAGCTGAGCGACCGCTGTGGCCTCCAGGCTTGCCCTTTTCTCTAGGGTTGTGAGCTTCTCCTCGGCCCCCAGCTTTAGATCCATTTCCTTCTCAACCACACCCAGAAGGTTAAGGATATGCTAGCGAGTCTTGGCGTCCTTCTAGAGCAACTCATCTCACTCCTTCCTAACCTTGGTGGCTTCTTTATCATCCTTCTATGACCTCACCAACAGGGCCTCGAATGCCTTCTCGGCCTCATCAGCATCCGACGGGCCTCGACCACCCACGACCGAAGATTGGCCGCCTCCTCGGTGAGGGGAGTCAGCTCGACCACCCTCTGCTGGGTGGCAACGAGCTAAGCTATCACCTCCCCGCGTAGCCATGCCTCCTCGATGAGGCAGTCCCAGGCTTTCTTCTGTTGATGAAGGAACAAAGATTTCCCCCGGCTGTGAGCTATAAGGGACTGTAGGGAGATGATGGTCAGGATACAAAAAAGTATATAGAGGAAGAAAAGGGCAAGAAGCAGGACCAAACAATACCCAGCCGGAGGGAACGACAACATCGTGCAATGCGCCCATGGCGTGGTCCAGGGCCTCGAGCACGGATGTGGTCCCTACATCGAGGCTCTCTCACTCCATGCTCTCTATGGAGTCATCAAGAGTAAAAAGCATCAACGCCGAATCCTACGGATCCATCCACTGAAGCAGGGGCTCGCCCCGCGCATGCGAGCTGCTGCCCACCAACGTTAGGGCCAGGGACGACTCCTCGCTGGCTCTAAGCACCGCTGACCCCTCTCACCATGACATCCCCACCGGGATGCCCCCTCCGTCGATGGAAGGGGTCAGCGGTGCGGACGTGAACCTCTCTCCCAGCACCATGACTCCCAAGGACCCCTCGGTTGTGTCCCCCTCCGTCCGACCCATGCCAGGCGCCATCGCTTGGGCCGCCGATGGCATGGGTCGCGTCAATGCCTCAGGCGACGTTGCGCTTATGCCCGGCTATGACCCATTTGTCACAGTTGCCGCCACATCCACCTGCGTCAGCTGGGTCACGACCGGCTGTGTTGTGGCCACCCCGGATGCCGCCATGAGCATTGTCGGTAGCCCCATCCGCCCCGCCATTGGTAGTGGTATTGCGGCCATCACTAGCCTCTCCACGACCTCCGAAGGCGCCCCTTGAACGCTCGTGTCTGCCCGTCCCGCCGAGGGCATAGGCGCCACCGTGGGCGGCGCCCGACTGACTGGCGACGTGGTCACACTAGCGCCGCTCCCGCCCGAAACAGGCGTGACACCAGCCCACGGCCGCCACGCTGATTGGAGGGTGATGCTCTTTTTCAGCGCCAGCGCCAAATGATTTCGATGCCTGCCGACGCTGCAAGCGATGAAAAACATAAGTGATGATGAAATCCAACTAAAACTGGAGAAAATAGAGGAATTGATAACTCACCTCAGCGCCGTCAGGCGGCAGATGCGTTTGGGGGATGAACCCCCTGACCCTTGCTCCGCCTTGTCGGAACAAGGCCGTTTCGAGCCTGCCCCTGCACCTGGGTAGAGGGGCTCGCCCCTGGTAGCTCCTAGGGCACATTGGTGGGACGCCCCGCTCCCCTTGGCTCTTGGGGTGTGATAGCGGAGCCGCCCACCTCCGCTGGTACCTCGAGCACGATGGCAGTGCCGCCTGCCTCTGTTGGCTCCGGGGGCAGGCCGACGGTATGTCCCGCCTCCGTCGGTTCCTGGGGGCATCATCAGAATGGCCTACCTCCGCCGGCTCCCTAGATGTGCCCTCTCCTCCATGGAATGGGAAGGGTCCCAACGCTTGCAAGGACGAACCAAAGCCTATCGGTGCATCCTCGTTCTCCAGGTTGTCTCAATCGATATCGTCGGCTATCGTTTCTTCTTCCTCCATCACCTTATCATCATCACCATCATCATCGCCATCATCATCAGTGTCCTCCCCTCGTTCCCACGCTCGTAGCTCTGCTGCTTTTTCCTCTTCTTGTCCTCCTTCGCCTTCCTTAGCTGCTCGCCCTCGGTGCGATTCGCCACCCTCACGGCCGAATCCCTCGGTAGCGGCGCCAGGTGATCCATGAGGATGAGGTCCCTCGGCTGATCCCACCCCTCTAAAAGTTAGTCTCACGAGGTTGGGAAATCAATTCAAGAGAAGGCAAGAGAAAGTGAAACTTACAAAGACAACATAGCCTGGCTCTGGCCACATCGGAGGATGCCCCGGCACCGGGTAGACAAAGTTGAGGGTGGCAGCCGTGTTGTCCTGCAAAGGCTCCATCGCCTCCTTGATGCGTTGCACGATCTCGAAGTTGGGGAGTGTTCCCTTGGCGAGCGTCGTTCTGTTGAACGATGCCTCGGGCGCCATCGCGTATAGCGGGAGCGCGCGCGTCATCAACGGTGCCACCCTCCTTGCATGGTAAGCCCCGATGACACCCGACCCCTTTAGGTTGTTCTCCTTCAGGATGTGGATGGCGGCGATGTGGTCTCCGATCTTCTTCTTGTCCTTCTCTAGGACACTCCACTTCCTCCACTGCTCTGGGGCCTCTTCAATCAGGCGCCCGATGAACTCCGACAAAGGGGCGGCGGCGTCATTCTTGAGGTAGAACCACTGCGAGTGCCACCCCTTGATGGAAATCGAGAGATGCATGGATGGGTACTCACCAACCCAATTGTTCCAAAGTTGGATGCCAGCGCACCCCCATCGCATGTGCAGCTCCTGCCTGCCGCCCTTCTCACACTTCTTTTGGAGGTTGACGGCAAAGAAATACCTCCACAGAAGTGGGGGATGATCCCTAGGAATCCTTCACATAGCACGACGAACGCCGCCATGTGCTGGATCTCATTGGGATTGAGATGTTCCAGCTCAATCTTGTAGAAGTGCAGCAGCCCCCGGAGGAATCTATGGGCGGGGGTCACAAGCCCATGCTTGTGGAAGTGGGCGAACGACACCACGTAGCCATCGAGCGGCGATGGCAAATCCTCATCACTAGGCAACAACAACTCCTCGGGCAAGGTCCGCGTGTGGAGAACACCACGATGGACGAGGCCCTCCTTGCGCTGGAAGGTGATGTCAGAACGGCACCATGGATCCATTGGAGGTGAGGGTGGATGGATGCGAGCCCAACGGCGGCGGAGATGCGGAAGCAGGAAACCTAAGCATTGGCGGTGGTGGTGTGGCTATGGAGGTAAGGATGCTGGCATGTGTATGAAACACAGAAGGCCAACCCTTTGGTTTTATAGGGGCGACGGATGCGAGGAAACCAACCGCCCGCCTAGATCTCTACTCCTACCATGTCCTATCACCACATCTTGTCACGGGGCATGCGAACGCAACCTATGGCCGTCCCCAAGGAAAACACGCCAGACATTTTGCCTCTCTGAATGGGCCATGACCCATCATAGGTAAGAGGGATACGGAGCTAAAAATGCTCCTACTGTTTGTCTAGGCCTAGGAGTTCGAAGGTTGGCTCACCGATGGGTTTGACAAATGCTCTGGGTACCTTTAGAGTGAGGGGTGGAAAAGGATGGGCCCGCTAGCGGCCAGTACCTAGGTGCATGAGCGCCGTGGGCATCCCAGACCACGTTCAAGTCTTGGCCGGATACGATCCATGGTTTTTCCTTGAAGAAAGGTAGAGAGCCCTCGGGACTTGTCGAACGGACCCAAGAACTATATGGATTGACCGCTGAGAATCTAGAGTCGGTCACCAGCTGACCCAAGCTGGACCCCCACGAATGAGATGTCAAGGCCCCACTTGGACTAGCCTGTTAGCAGCTTACCGAGCACCATGATTCGTCCATAGAGGAAAATCATGGCATGGCTCAGCACCTTCGTTTTTATCAGAAAAAACGCTTGAAGGAAGACGATCACAAAAATGAGGCGACCCTCAACCGGACCCCTGCTACGAGCAGGGGCTCAAGGAAAGTTGGACTCACAAGGAGATCGAACGAGCGGTCGCAGAACGATAGACCCCCGTAGGGGTCAGAATCAGGAAAGACCTTTTCTGACCCACCAAATCTCACGGCTATACCCCCGAGGGGTCCGATCACAACGAAAGGGAATCACCATCCTCACGACATGACGTGGGCGACAAAAGAAGGCCAAGGCCCTCAGAGTCCTCCCATTCATAAAAGCCTCCGAAGGAGTATTGTACTCCTCCATAGGCTCGGGGGCTACTATCAGGGACCAATACTAGGGTACCCGAAGAGGAGGAGCTAATGGTCATCAACATTGATTCATCCGAACAGTTAAGAGCGCAACTACGACTCCAACCGGCCCCTAGGGCCACGATCTCTGCCTTGCTCGACCACTGGGGGTAGGCTCCGCCTCGCCCGACCTCAAGGCCGCGATCTCCGTCTCGCCTGATCTCTGGGGACAGACTCTGCCTCGCCCGACCCTGAGGCCGCGGGCTCTGTCTCGCCCGACCCCTTGGGTACAGGCTCCACCTCGCCCAACCTCGAGGCCGTGATCTTCGTCTCGCCCAACCTCTGGGGCGGGCTCCTCCTCGCCTGACCTCGAGGCCGCAATCTACATCTCGCCTGACCCCTAGGTGCACGGGCTCTGCCTCACCCGACCTCTGGGAACAGGCTCCGCCTCACCCGACCCCAAGGCCACGGGCTCCGCCTCGCTCGACCTCTGGGGATAGGCTTCGCCTCACCCAATGGGGACCCATACCACCGCTAACCACTCTAGGTCCAAGTGTATGGGCTCGGGTCAAAACTCTGACACCAAGGAAGAGACCACCACACTCCGATGTAACCCGTGGCCATGACGGGCCATACCAGAGGATTCACATCAAGAACAGCATCAGGCATGCTGATCTATTTTGCCTAACCCTCAAACGAATGCTGATAGGCGTGACAGTTCACCATGATGTTCGCCACAATGGAATGGAGCGCCATGACCGGCAGACGACGCCTACGCATGGTGCCAGTAACGGATAGGGCCACGACGTGGAGCCATCCCTATTGACGTCGACAGGATCGGCGGGACCTGCATGAAGGAGAAGAAGGACCCGACGACCCTAGAAGCCTTCCTCTCTCTCATTCTCCTCCTTTTCCTCCGTTGTAACCCACGCTTTCCCTTCTCCTGTATAAGAGAAAGTAGGGCGCCCCATGAAACGGATCGATCGACCCATTGAAATCGGAGCCAGATCTGCACAAAAGCATGACACGAACACATAGCTGAGCAGCGATCGAGCTCTCAGCACCCACTCACTCCTTCCACTAGAGACTTGGGATCCTTTCACTATCTCGCCTGTTTGTAACCGCTACTATAAACTTTCAGTGCTAGTAACATGAGCAGCAGCGACGAACTGGACATAGGGACTTTCTGCCCAAACCAGTATAAACCTCGTGTCCTCTAAGCACACCATCGGAGCTAGACGCGCAATACTAGAAATTTACTCGTCAATGGTAACTTGAAACACCGATAGCGGCATTGCCACTTCTTGTGTCCCTTATCATGGCAGTGCCAACATTCAACCTTGTTTACACCAAAATTTGGGAGAAGAGCGTGGGAACTCACAGGCTTCCAAGATTGTGCCAATCAAGGGGTCGATTGCATAAGGAATGATATCAGCTGATTCAGATATGACTCTAGGATCGGATCTCATTGGATGACGTCAGCAGATAGCGATGACGAACTACGGTTAGCACTAGGAAACTACATATCAGACTCTACAAAAAGGGAAAGATTAGGGTCCAAGTTATCTTAAGATAGGAATGTTTTCTTCGTACCAAAGATTGTACCGAGTCGTACTTGAGTATAATTCATGTTTAGGCTCCGGGTATAAATATCAAACCCCGGCTATTGTAAAAAGACACACAATCAATCCAATACAAGTTATTTACTTTTTTTGGCTCCGGCCACCCCTTAGGAGTAGGAGTAGAGTAGATCTCGGTAAGTTCTTCAGTGAGTACGGCTGCATCAATCCGGTCGACCTCTACTGCTTGTCTGTAAGTATCGTCATGGCTTATACTTCTGTTCATATGGCTGCATCGATCCAGTCGACCTCCACTACGACTCTGATATAAGCTAGTTATCGATTCTTGTCTAGTTCAAGTAAGGCTGCATCGATCCGGTCGACCCCCACAGCTCAAACTAGATTAAGGTCAAGTTATCAGCTCTATCTAAGGGTGGTGTTCCTTCGGATAGATTCATTAAGTTACTGATATTGCTTATTGCTTCCATTATTTATTTATTTACAGCAATATCACTTCGCCCGATTGGGATTGATCTAGATCAGCCTTATATCTTGTTTAACCCATCGTTTGTTAATCTAAACTGATCTAATATGTACTTTAAACTATGAGTTATGTTTTATCCGCTGTTTTATATCAATCTTAATTGTGCATAGTGTGCGGTTAAGGCATGTCTGGTCTTGAGTAGATCTATTGGCTGGCAAAAAATGTTTCATGGCCCGTTATCACGGCCTGTGTGATTCTGCCTCATACCCCACTGTTAGCACCATGGAGTGGGGATCGTTATTTGATAGATCTGTTTTTGATAGGGCATGACCTTAATTGTGCGCTATGCTTGAATCGGCTATTTTAGCCGATATCGAGTGCTGTCACGAACAGTTCACGTCACGAGACCGTTGAAGTAAAGATAGGTTGAAAGATGTGTTAGCCCCATTATCTTATTATTGTATTACGGCCTGCATGATTTTGCCCCATGCCCCACTGATATTAGTAATAAGTTAGGTTCGTCGAGTCTATTGCTGTTTCTACGGCCTGCATGATTCTGCCTCATGCCCCACTGGTCATAGCGATAGATGAGATCTAATATGTTCATTAGATTTATCTTTATTAAATGGTTGAATGATGATGAGCTGTTTCTTTTATATAAAAGGGGTTCGGTTACTTGCAGTCATTGGCTTAGCATAAATTAATCATTGTTGACATCCTTTTGCCATTGACCAATATTTGTCTAAATAATGATATTCATCCTAAACGATAACCGATTCTTCTTACACAACCCCATGAGCTTTAACTGATTTATTCTTATGAATATGCTGGAATTGACTATTTAGTCAATCTCCTTTCATATCGGCTCTCAGAGCCGCACATTTCTGGACTATCTGGCAATACCGGCACGTTCCGCCCTAAATTACTGATAAACTTTCTCTCCTTATCAATTGCAGGGTCAAATTGACTGGCACGTCTCGGGAGGAGTGTGCCGGATCGACCCTTCCAGCTTGCTCGTGTGCCCTTGGCATGGGACGAAATTTCATGCCGACACACATTTCTGGCACGCCTGGTGGGACCCCACAATCATCATGGCGGTTCACAGCAACAACGACATCCTTATGGTACATTATGAATATCTACCTGATGGAGATAAAGATGTCATCGGCAAAGCTATAGAAGAATTCCAGAACAAGTGCTTGTTGTCCTTCACCAAAACACGTGACAACACAATTGTTCAGAAATATCCACTACCAAGAGTTCTATTACACGGGTAGACAGATACAATTGAAACTGAAGACAGGCGTTTCTTTACGGAAATTGTAGACAAATCTGTTCGTGATGCTATATCAAGCCATAATGAAGCTTTCTTGGACACATTCCACAACGCCATGAAAGAGGCAATTCATGGGTTTCCAGTTGGTCAAGTTGGGCCAGCTTATTACAACAATCCAAATCCGTTGACCCAAGGGACCAATCAAGTCGGTACCAGCCATCAAGAAGCAGCACCAGCTGGTAATGATGATGTCCCGGCAGTTCAGGGTTTATCTGAAAAAGCTCAAGGTGCTACTACAAATCAGACGCAGTATAATCCTAGACCGTTAGTACAGCATGTGCAACAGCTGGCAGCGCAAGGTTAGAACCAGGTGATTAATTTTGGCACATCAGGCCACATACCGTCGTTGGCTTAAAAAATAGCACCATCAATTCAAATGATCCGTAGAGATATAGATCCTCATGTCTACAATCAGAGACTTCAAGCCACAAACCAACAAAGGACCCAGCAGATAGAGATTCCATAGGGGTATCATTATGGCACAGATTATAACACCCTTCATATGATTCTGAATCCAGGGTATCAAGGTACACAGGATTTCAACCCACAGATGGGTCAGCAGGTGTAGAGAAATCCAAATTCATATGCTGACGAGTTGTTGCTAAAGGTGACTGAGATAATGAAGAATCAGTTCGGTCTGAAGCCAAAAGGGCTGACATTTTCGTACAAACGTCCATATCCAGAATGGTATGATTTGGTCACTCTTCGTGCAAATTACAGGCTTCCAGAGTTTGCTAAGTTCACTGGCCAAGATAGTACAAGCACAATAGAACATGTCAGTCGGTATCTTACACAATTGGGCGAGGCATCAGTTGAGGAGGCCCATAGAGTTCATTTCTTCTCCTTGTCCTTGTCAGGACCAGCCTTCACTTGGTTTTCATCACTGTCGGTCAACTCCATTGCCAATTGGGCTGATCTAGAAAAGAAATTTCATACATATTTTTACACTAGGACTGGAGAAAAGAAGATTACCGATCTGACAACTATAAGGCAGAAGACTAATGAATCGGGCACTGAGTTTCTTCAGAGGTTCCGAGAGACTAGGAACTTATGCTTCTCATTAAACTTGGCTGATGATCAGCTAGCTACTTTAGCCATTAAAGGAATGCTGCTAGTGTAGAAAGAAAAGTTGCTGGGACAAGAATTTGACAACTTGGGTCAATTGGCTCAATGAGTAGCTACGCTCAATAGCCAATTCCAGAGCATGCGCAGAGATACCCAATTTCAGAAGAGTACCACAGTGGCCGAAGCTTATAATCCATACTCAGTCGATGATGACTATGAAGATGAAGAAGAAGAGGTTGCTACGGCTGAATGGAATTGGGGCAAAAAGACAGTAATGGTGCCAAATCCTTGGGGAAGAGGAGTCAAAGAGAGCTATGACTTTGATGTCACCAAATTAGACATGCTCTTTGATTTCTTGCTTGAGAAGGGATAGATCAAGTTGCCCGATAATCACATTATGTTGCCCCTAGATCAGTTGAAGAATAAGAAGTTCTGCAAGTTCCATAACGCTACTTCTCATTCCACTAATGAATGTAGAATTTTTCGGTAGCATATACAGAGGGCTATTCAGCAAGGAAGGCTCAAATTTGATATGCCTCGGAAAATGAAAGTTGATGATAATCCTTTCCCAGGAGATCAAAACATGGTCAATTCTAGGCTGCTCAAAGGAAAGACTAAGGTCCTAACATCAACCAAATCAAGGGAAGCTAGAATAGTCGATCCGAAGATGCAAATATCGGTCGATGAATACAGGGAAATTAAAAGACATCGCGATAAGCAAAAGAGCCGATATGAGGAGGGAGAAACGTCAAAGGAAGGGGCAACAAAGCCACGAGTTACATCTCGGATCCTGTTGAATAAGTGGCAGTGGCAGAAGGAAAAGGGTTATCAGCGTTGGTTAGAGGATCAACAATACCAGCGTCAACTGGAAAAAGAGAGGTATGAAAGGATACAAGCCGAATCACATTGGAATTGTCCTTTCTTCAAACATTACTAGAATGAAGGTTTAAAGTTGCCTACCAGACATGACTATCCAGAATGCAGCAATCAATATTGGGAGTTTAGGCAATCAAAAAAATAAAAGTGTTCATGATCGGCTTGGAAAACGAGTTGTTGACCAAGCCTGGGCTGATTATGAAGAAGAAGGCAATGAGAAAGAATATGTTTGGCAGGAAGGCCAATGGTGCCCAGGAGGTTTGACAAGAAGTCAGAAGAGAAGGGTGCAATGCCTAAGGAATAAAGAGTTGGAACAGGCTCAGGCATCCGGCAAACCTCCAGTATGGCGTGCTAAGCAAACAACCGATAGAAGGCAATCATTGGCTAATATCCAAATGGCTTTTCTGTTGCCATCAGAATTCAGAGCTCTGATAGATCAAGAAGTTTATTTAGATTTTGATGAATCAGAGTATGAGGAGATAGTTGCCAAGTTGACGGTTACACAGCAAGCAATATTTGATAAACCCGTCAAGCATCGGCACTTAAAGGCTTTATATGTAAAAGGTTTGGTTGATGGGAAGCCAATGAACAAGATGTTGGTCGACGGAGGTGCTTCTGTCAATCTCATGTCTTACACCACTTTCTGTAAACTTGGCAAGGGACCAGAAGATCTGATGGAGACTGACATGATGCTTAAGGATTTTGGAGGTAATGCATATAAGACCCGGGGGCAATAAACATCGAACTAACAATCGAAAGTAAGACTCTGCTAACCACATTCTTCGTCATCGATGGAAAAGGGTCGTACAGTTTGCTCCTTGGTCATGATTGGATTCATGTGAACTATTGTGTACCATCGACCATGCATCAGTGTTTGATTCATTGGCATGGAGATGATGTTGAACTGGTTCGCGCTGATGAGTCTATGAGCATCGCAATAGCCGATCCAGTCTTCTAGGGAACTAGGAGACTTCAAATGCTTTTCTAGCAAGTTATGGGAAGGAGGCTTCATTAAAATCAGCAATGAAAGCCAACAGCCAATGCAAGCGATCGGCTCTGAGAGTTTGTTTTAGTGAATAGTCACAGCTTCACGTCGGTCATTGGATTAAGGAAGAATAAGCACTGGTCCTAGAGATGGGCTTAGGCCGACGTATGTGAACGCTAAGTCGAATCATGAGTAATAGATCTATTAAAGGAGGTTCTGTTTCGCTTAATGGGATGCTTGACCTGGGTTGATCAATCATTTAACCTTTGGTATGAAAAGTTCTGCAGCAAAAATATTTAAAGGGATGTTATCCTAGCATTTGATCAACACTTGATAGCCGATTCATTTAGTCATCAGCTCTAATAGCCTCTAGTTCAAAAAATGAAAAATCTTCAAAGACATAAAAGCCAATACGATATGTATCACCTCCAGAGCAAGAAACAAAAACAAAGACAGTCATGCACCGGGGCATTGCACTAAGACACGTTCATAGAAGAGCAAAAGATTTCATGCATCTGTTCGCCCTAAGTACAATCTAATCGAAGACTTTGTTCACATTCTGAGCGGATGTGATGTCCACGATGGCCTCTGCCGCTACGTCGAATTCTTCCATCAAGTCCTCATGTTCCTTAGGACCATCGCCCCATTAGGAAACCAGTCTCCATGGCGTGGAGCTCATACCCGGTCTAGACTTGCACCGCGGTAAGCGCCACCGGCATGCCATGACGAACGCCGTGGAGGGTGATCTCCTGAACGTGGGCTGGGATGTCTTGGAGACAAGCATTGATGGGGGAACCCCAAGCATTGACGACGTCTGCGGCCATGTTTGCCGCTAGTTGGAGAGACTCCAACTGCACCATCAGGGCTGGCAATCACAGGAACAGAAAGACTATCGAGAAAAAGATAGTGGAAATCAGAATGGAAGCATTCATGGAACTCATCTTACCTGCCACCACGACGTCAGATTCGGCCAGCCGTGCTCGAACGGCACTGGCCTCCTCCTTGGCCACATGAAGGGCAGCCTGAGAGACCTCGAGGCGAATCTCGAGTTGGCCGTTCTCCTAAGTCGCCTCGGAATAACGATTATGAGCCATCCTCCACTCATGAAGGAAATGCCGAGCGTCATCGCCATTGTAGGAGTTGGAAGAATCCGACGACGAGGCCGACACAGAAGATGCAGTGTCAGAGGGCTCGCCGACCCTAGGGAAAGGACGAAGACTGTCATTCACAACAAACCTATAGGCGAGTCAGAATAGTTCATCATCATAAACAGGAAATGTTAATCTCACCTCATGCGTCGGAGATGCTGGTTCATCGGCATGTTCTCCTCCGGGATCTCCTCTGCCGCGTGCTTGCCTCAGTTGTCCTCGCTGGCCATGAAGGATGATTGGATCTACGGAAGGGAGAAAGAAAACCGCTATAGGGTTTTGGCAGGTGGAGGAGAGCAAAGGAATAGTTGCGAGTGGAGATGTGTTCGAGGCCAAAGCCCTCGGCTGGTATTTGAAGACATGAAGCGAAGAGGCAGACGCCTCGGAGCACGCAAAAGGCAACCACAATTAATAGAAGGCAAAGCGCCACTTCACCAATGCCGAAGAGAATACGACACTAGGTGATTAAGAACAGAAGATCGAGGGGTTCGCTTAATGAAGGCCGTGTTTTCAGACTTAATTGGATTAAGATTAGAAGTCTGGGATCGGCTGTCTCAAATAGGCTCTTTAGCCGAAACAAGAAGTACGATTAAGTGACGGAGAGTATGATCGATTCTACACAAGATACGCGTTAACATGCAAATTACAAGGCTAGAACATCCTGTATTGCGTTCAGTACTTCTAGCCGAATAGCATCAGCTTCTGCAATATGTTGCTTATCTTCTTCGACTGATCCAGGAATGTCCTCAAGGCCGCTGCGAATGACCCTGTCTTCTCTAACTTTGGCCAGCAGTTCTTGCTTCTTCTGTTTGATGACATCAGGTATTTGGGCCAGGGTGGACTTGCGATGGTCAATGGTAGCCTTCACGTTTTCCAACTTCCTCTCAAGTTCTACGCTGTTGATCTCCAGTTGGGACAATTCTGGATTGGTCCTGAGGGAGGAATTCTTCAGATCATCAATCAACTGGCCTGAACTTCAAAGATAGACAAAGATGATAAGATTCTGGAGAGAGCTGGGGATGGATTGCTCTTGATGGCCAAGAGGACTCTCTTCATTGAATCAGTGTCTTGGACCAAATCGGCTATATTCTTCTCAAGCATTGGCAATACATCTCTTAGCCGATTTCTGGTCTCCTCTGACAAAGTTTCCTTAGAAGAGGTGGCTGACGAACTGACCTCATCTTCATCCAAATATTCCCCAAGATTGAATGAATAGCTCAAAGCTAGGAGATCAAGTGCCTATATATAAATCTTGATTAGGAGGTTTTCATCAGTTCATGACAAAATGGATGGCGAAGTGGATACAATACCTTTTCTACGATAGCCTCCATCTGAAGAGAAGGGACGACTGATGATGCACCAGTGATGACTGGTTGAATTGGCTCTAAACTTTCAACATTGGTATCTGCAAGTATCAAGGAGAATTTTTAGTTCATAATCATTGTAGAAGGATAAAAGGGATGTATGATTTTCTTACCATCAGTTGTATGCCGAACTAGGGAATTGACAGTTTGAGTGTCGACAGCAACCGGATCACCTTCAACGCCGACAGGATCACTGAGTAAACTGTCAGGCTCCTGCCCTTGCATAGGTGTTTCCTTAGGGAGTATCTGGCATGATAAGAAGTCAGACAGAGGATGAAAAACTGAATAAATCGAAAGATAGTGGAAATACTCCGACAAGCAGCAAGAAAAGAACTCACATTTTCTGCCATCATGGAAGCATTGGTCATTTCAACCAAAATTGGCTCCTTTTGAGGATTAGCTGATGGGGGCTCAGTTGGTATTGAATCGAACGCCTAGGATAGCAGTTCTGTAGATTGGGACACAATACTTGAAAACTATAAAGGAACGGGATCAGAAAGGTGAACATCGGTTTGAGAAGAAGATGAATTGTTTATCTGAGTAGCTGATGGCCTCGTTCTATGGAGTCTCTTCCTAGTAGTAGTTTTCTGGGTTGTCCCTTTGAGCTGCCTTGTGCTTTGAAGATTACGTCACGATAGTAGAGGCAGCATGAGTTTTTATTAATTTTTTCAGTGAAGGCGCAGCCGATCCCATTCTTGAAACCGAGCATGGTGGCTGGTAATCTATAGGATGCCCCTTCCTATCCAAGCTTGGAGGATCAAATTCAACATCCTAAAAAGGTCAATTAGAATGGTTGGCAGAGGAATTCGTCAAGCAGTTTTCTTGAAAAGAAATAGCAAATTATCTCTCCGTCAGAAGCAAATTCTCCATCTAGGGCTATACACAAAGGATGGACCGATCCACAGAAAAGATGGGAGCGCCATTCTTGCCACCAGGAGTCAAAGAGAGTGGAAGAGAGGCTGACTCTAATCCAGTCATTCAAGCAGAGGAAAGGAGATATGATCCTAGTTGAAAAACTCTGGAGGCTTCCAGTACTTCACTAATATCTTCCCGTGGCTTCAGTATGTTCTTGAAGAATAGCTGAGGGGGCAATTGACCGAAACCAAACTAATGAGCTACAAAGGATGGGTTGTAAAACTCATAAGTTGGAAGGTTGCCTAGAAGGAAAGAGCTTGTAACCATTTTGCCACAGCCATGACGAAACTCGGCTAGAAGAATACAGGGCTTGACGAAAGAATTGAAGATTGCGGCTGCTGCATCATTCGAACAGCCTGACTCAAATCGAAACTTGAATGGAAAGATCAGCTCATCATTCTCATCATCATATGGTAGCCAAGTTAGGATGTCTACATCAAACCCTCTATAGAACTTCTTGAAGAGATGGTCAATATCAAAATCAATTGTTATGGCCGATGCAGCCTCACCATGGCTCATGCACTGCCAAATTCTTCCTTCTTCACCTCTATATTCCTCATCAAAATTGGAGGAAGAGAAACTTAGGTTTTTGAGATCAGGCCTCACAAACTTATGCATATACAGGTTAAGCCACAGTTGTATTAACCACCACAGGCCACTGACAGTATGCACTGGTTCATTCTTCAGTAATTGGGTAGCCACCTAGTACATCAGATGATAAGCAGCTCCTAGCAGATACTTTCCAAGAGAGATGTCCTTGCCTAATGCTAGGTGCTCTGCCATGAGTTTATGATTGGAGGTTGGACCACAAGATGACCCACAGAAAATGAATCTTTCTAGCCATATGTTTAGGAAGGCCACGTATTCCCTTTCGCTGACAGCTGATCCATCTCCAATGTGGTTCAGAATGTAACTGGCCCATCCTGTACAGTATGCTATTTTGGCTAATTTCTTGGAACCAGCACTTAAGTACTCATAAGGCTGCATTGTTCCAGTAATTCTAAGGCCGGTCAACATGTGAACATCGCCCAGAGTGATGGTCATTGGACCATGACCAAATACAAAGGCATTCAGGGCATTGGACCAGAAGTAAGATGCAGAAATTAGGAGTGAATCATTCCTCTCCATCCCGAACAACGAGAGGGTCAGGCATTGATTTAGATCATAAAGCTCTCAATCTCCACCCTTTTTCTCAGACACCCTATGGAACCAATCTCTCCATCCCTTGAGCATCTTTGGCTAATTTTTGAAGAGAGTTTTGGTATTCCAAGAGGACAAATCCACTACAGATTGTTTGAAGGGGATTTGGTTGGTTTCTTGACGAATGAAATCAAATGGATCAGGATCACCCATAGGCCCAAAAAATAGATATTGGAGGCAATAGCTAATGGAATCAAGATTTCATTCCACATTTCCTAAAAAATCAGATGAAATAAGTTTGAGGAGAAAAGAAATACAAGGTAGCGTTCGATGATTGGAGAATGGAAACTTGGAGACATACCTCAGGGACGTGGTCGATGGTTGCCATTACAGCCGAACTAGGTTTGAATCTGGCGAGGATTGCTTGGATGATGGCTTGTTGGAACAGATGATTTGCTAGGGTTTGGGGCCTTGGCGATGACGGCGTCGGCTGTTAAAGTTGGCTTGAGAAAGGAGAAAGCAAACAGGCCGAGTGAGTTGGAAGAGATACTGTTGGGATGTTATATAAAACTCAGGCCGAGAAGTCAGGAGTCATGCGTATATCTCGGGATAGAACAGTTGCGGCTTAGTAAACCAATGAACTAGAATTTTAGAATAAAATCATTTTATCCCAAAATTAGGGGGCATGTGTTTACACCAAAATTTAAGAGAAGAGCGCGGAAACTCGCAGGCTTCCAAGATTGTGCCAATCAAGGGGTCGATTGCATAAGGATTGATATCAGCTGATTCAGATACGACTCTGGGATCGGATCTCATTGGATGACGTCAGTAGATAGCGATGATGAACTACGGTTGGCGTCAGGAAACTACATATCGGACTCTACAAAAAGGGAAAGATTAGGGTCCAAGTTATCTTAAGATAGGAATGTTTTCTTCATACCAAAGATTGTACCGAGTCGTACTTGAGTATGATTCATGTTTAGGCTCCGGGTATAAATATTAAACCCCGGCTATTGTAAAAAGACACACAATCAATCCAATATAAGTTATTTACTTTTTTCGGCTCCGGCCACCCCTTAGGAGTAAGAGTAGAGTAGATCTCGGTGAGTTCTTCAGCGAGTATGGCTGCATCGATCCGGTCGACCTCCACTGCTTGTCTGTAAGTACCGTCATGGCTTATACTTCTGTTCGTACGGCTGCATCGATCCGGTCGACCTCCACTGTGACTCTGGTATAAGCTAGTTATCGATTCTTATCTAGTTCAAGTAAGGCTGCATCGATCCGGTCGACCCCCACTGCTCAAACTAGATTAAGGTCAAGTTATCGGCTCTATCTAAGGGTGGCGTTCCTTCGGATAGATTCATTAAGTTACCGATATTGCTTATTGCTTCCATTATTTATTTAATTACAGCAATATCACTTCGCCCGATTGGGATTGATCTAGATCGGCCTTATATCTTGTTTAACCCATCGTTTGTTAATCTAAACTGATCTAATCTGCACTTTAAATGATGAGTTATGTTTTATCGTCTATTTTATATCAATCTTAATCGTGCATAGCGTGCGGTTAAGGCATGTTTGATCTTGAGTAGATCTATTGGCTGGTGAAAATCATTTCATGGCCTGTTATTATGGCATGTGTGATTCTGCCTCACACCCCACTGTTAGCACCGTAGAGTGGGGATCGTTATTTGATAGATCTGTTCCTGATAGGGCATGACCTTAACTGTGCGCTATGCCTGAATCGGCTGTTTTAACCAATATCGAGTGCTATCACGAACAGTTTATGTCACGAGACCGTTGAAGTAAAGATAGGTTGAAAGATGTGTTAGCCCCATGATCTTATTATTATATTGCGGCCTGCATGATTCTGCCTCATGCCCCACTAATATTAGTAATAAGTTAGGGTCATCGAGTCTATTGCTGTTTCTACGGCCTGCATGATTCTGCCTCATGCCCCACTGGTCATAGCGATAGATGAGATCTAATATGTTTGTTAGATTTGTCTTTATTAAATGGTTAGATGATGACGAGCTGTTTCTTTTATATAAAAGGGGTTCGGTTACTTGCAGTCATTGGCTTAGCATAAATTAATCATTGTTGACATCCTTTTGCCATTGATCAATATTTGTCTAAATAATGATATTCATCCTGAACGATAACTGATTCTTCTTACACAACCCCATGAGCTTTAATTGATTTATTGTTATGAATATGCTGGAATCGACTATTTAGTCGATCTCCTTTCATATCAGCTCTTAGAGCCACACATTCGGGACTGTCTGGCAACACCGGCACGTTCCGCCCTAAATTACTGATAAACTTTCTCTCCTTGTCAATTGCAGGGTCAAATTGACTGGCACATCTCGGGAGGAGTGTGCAGGATTGACCATCCATGCGCTGAAGCTAGGCGGATCTCCTGCTCCATCGAGCGGACCCTTCTGGCTTGCTCGTGTGCCCTCAGCACGGGATGAAATTTTGTGCTGACAAACCTCAGCATTTCTACCTTTTGACTTGCTTCTACTTTCAGCTCTACTTTTCTTTGGACCTTGGCTCTTACTTCTCCCCTGTGACTCTGTGACCAACACCTCAGATTTAGAGGAGGAACTATCCCTTTCAGCTAACCTTCTGGTTTCCTCATTTATCACTTTGGTCTTAACAAGGTTCCAAGTGACAATACCATTAGGAGCTAAATTGCACAAAGTGACTTTCAAAGTCTCCCAAGTGTCCGACAATGAGCCAAGTAGCAGCAAGTCTCTAACCTCATCTTCAAATGAGATTCCCATGGAAGAAAGCTGATTAATAATGCCTTGGAATGCATTCACATGATTAGCCACAGGAGCACCCTCTCGGTACCTCAAATTCATCAACTATTTGATCAAGAACATCTTGTTTGCACCTTCCTTTCGGGCATACAACTCCTCTAACTTTTGCCATATTGTACGTGCATAAGTCTCCTCACCGATATGGTTCAAAACATTGTCATCAACCTATTGTCGAATGAACCCACGAGCTTGATGATAAAGAACCCGCCATTCATCATCAGATTTGTCATCTGGCTTTGTTTCAGTAAACACTGGCTTCCAATACTCTTTCACATAGAGTAAATCCTCCATCTTACCTTTCCAAGATTGATAATTCGTACCATTCAATGAGATCATTCTGCTGGTATTTGTTTCCATCTTCACCACAAGGGAAATCAGCAAGTAATCAAGGTGAATACAAGCTGAACACAATTTGAACCAAAGCTCTTATACCATTCTGTTGGGATAAAAGGGCAAATACAATGCACAACTAATCCCTCATCTTGTGATGAATCATGAGGAGAACATCAACCATCAGATCAGCAGCGGAAATAAACAATCACATGCACAATAGACACAACAATTTACGTGGAAACCCTCCTCAAGGTGAGGAGTAAAAACCACGGGACCAACCGGTCCACTCCAAGCTTCCAAGCTTCAACTATAATCAATAATGGGTACAAGGAGTCTTCTCTAGAGCATCTAGAGGATTACACCAACAGCAACACATTCATCAAGTTACAAACTTGGCATCACCTACAACCACAACCTTCTAATAAGAGGAATAGCAGCAATCATACAGAGAAGTCATAGATTCTGCATCCCTCGGTAATCAGTTCATATCTCACAAACTACAGCTGCATTGTGCACAAATTTTGGTAGGAAAGTAGATCCACGAGTCCCCTAACCACTGGCCAAATTTCATCTCAATCGGACAATGTTTGACCACCCAAACAAATCATCTACCAAATCAGCTCTGTTCTGAAACTGCAGTGACCCGAACTGACAAAACCCCTCTCAATCTGGTGCTCTACTCATCCAATCCTCAAACGAACTTAAAAGATCGAAGTACTCTAAGTGAGGAACGAGCTCACCAAGTTTGGTGCCAATCCAACCACGTCTAAGCCTCCAATCACTGGCTTGAAGATGACCGGTTCAGAGCCACCAAATCTAGACAGATTTGCTTCTCCTTCTTCCTCTCTTCTCTCAAGTTGTGTTGTTCTTGTGTTCTACTCTCACCTCCTCTCTCACAGCAGCAGCTCTCTCTCTTGCTCAGCTGAGAATGAAGGCTAGGGTTTTCTCTCTTTTATCCTTCCTAGGATCAATCTCAACCGTTGATTCCAACCGAAATCAACGGTGCACAAGCACTGGCTTGTGGGCTGTTTTTGCTGGGCTCAATTGCATCCTCCATGTGGAGGGATAGCCCAACATTACCAACACCTGCCAACAGTGCAACATCACAAAATACACAAGATCAGTTCCCACACATCAGCACCGCATTTTAGGGTGAATTCCCACACATCAGCACCGCATTTTAGGGTGAATGCCAGAAGCACAAGACACATATAAAATATATTATGAAGCCCAAAAATAAAATAAGATAGGGAAGGAATAATGTACTTATATATATTAATACAAACAAAATATAATAAATTATGAAGCCCAAAAAATAAATGGTTTGAGTATACTCACCGTTAATCTACAGTTTAGGACGTCTTTATAAACAATATTCTTGGTGATGCTCCCTGTGGAATCCAATTCCTGATTTGGTTTAGCCAAAACTCTTGTCATTGATCTTGACACACCCCTCAAGAATGCAACGTAAAGCTATCAATGTGAGAACACAGGTTCTGTAAGATAGATCCCAAAATTTTGGATGGTTTGCCCTTGCGCTTTATTGATGGTCATTGTAAAACTCAACCGAATTGGGAATTGTTTCCTCTTAAACTTGAAAAAGAGTGAAATATCATTAGATGGAAACATAGGGATCCTAGTTATGAGCACCCTCTTTCCTTGATGTTGCCCACCAACGATTTCTGCGTCAATTGCATTGTCATGGAATGCTAAAACCATTAGTCTTGTTCCATTGCACAAACCATTGTTAGGATCAAGATTGCGGAGTAGGATAACATGGCAGTTGATTTTTATTATGAACACATGCGTGGAGGGAGACATTTGGAGTGATGGAGTTTAGAAACTCAATTGGGTAGTTGTTTCTTGAATCATCATCAACAGAGTCAAAGCTATGATAAACCTTCTCCTCACCTGGAAACATGGCAATCATCTTTGAGTTTAGTTGATCAATATGCTCATTTTTTGTTGAAAGGATGGCACGTGTGCTCTTATATTCCACTGATCTCGCATTTTCCTAAAGTGATGGGAAAACATGTTGAATGAGTCTGTTTATGGAATCTTCATCGTCATCTGTATAACCAATCACAAAATCCTCTGGCAGGCGAACATAATCATCTCCGATGGTTTCTTCAGTTCCATTCCCAATTCTAAGGAGGTAACTTGAAAACAATGGGTCAGTTTGAGCCCTCATGTTACGTGTCAATCTTATCTTTCTTATATTGTCCCACAAATAAGATTTGACGCATCAGTTATTTGTGCTCTAGTTCCACGTGGAACCAGAGGAAGTACCTGTCTAAAATCTCCTCCAAATACCATAACCTTACCCGCAAACAGCAAGCAACAATTCATAATATCTTGCAGAGACCTATCAAAGACACTCAACCGCTTGACATCTGGTTATAGTAGCTTCATCCCATATAATCAAGGACGCCCTACGGAGGAACTCTGTGGTGCTGCTTTGCTTTGCAAAGTTGCATGTCCTATTCTTAGCAAGTGTAATTGGGACTTTGAATCTTGAGTGTGCTATGCGTCTCCAAGCAATATCGATGCTGCAATGCCAGAAGTTGCAGTAGCAATTCCTATTAATCCTTCTGAGTGCACTTTTGTAAGAATTGTCTTGTATAGAAATGTCTTTCCTGCTCCTCCTAGACCATAAATGAAGAACACTCGGCTCTTGTTATTCAATACATGATGTATGATTTCATCAAATCCTGCTCGTTGGTCGTTGTTAAGAGATTTATATATATCCAAATGTTCTTGGTCTACATATATGGAAAGCTCCTCTCTGATCTCTCTTATCATGTCATTGGCAAATTCAACTTTTTGATAGAAAGTAATAAAACGTCAGTTTTCATGAATGCAAAAATGTTAATCAAGCTAGAAATAAATCCAATTATTAAAAAATAAATAAAAATTCATTTGCATGAAACTTACCTGCGTCATTGGGCCCAGGAAGATCATAATTCTGATATTCTTCCCCATCTACTGAATCATTTCTCTAATGTCTCTTAGCACTATTTGTTCGACAACACTTGAGTTAGAATTGTCTCTTTTATAATCCTCAGACAATGAATCCTTGTGTTTCTCCATAGCTCACGTATATTGGTGGCCTCAAAAAATACAAGAATAGTTGCAAATAATCTCCGTAGTGCAGCTGGCATCTAAAAAGTTACACTATCACTCAAGGCGTCATCAAGGGACTTATTTGTCTCAACAAGCCCTCTCTTTTCACATGTTTCTCTAAATGTAGAGTATGTGATGCCAGCAACTGTTCTTAAATCCTCATATGAGGTTGCACCTCTTCGAGGACCGCCCATGGCGGTGGTCGCGCTGCTCCTCTGCATGGACCACGCGCCCCACCTCCATGTCACCATTGCGCTCGTCGATGCCTACGCCAAGCTGCCTCGCGCGGGGCGCCACCGCACGTGCCGTGTTCGACAAAATGCCGCACCAGGACGTCGTCACCTAGACCTCACTCCTCACGAAGCTCGCACGCGCCAGCGCCCACGACGCGGTCGTCTGTGCGTACCATGGCATGGTCGCCTCAGGGATCTGAACAGAGGCACCGATGCTGGTGACGGAGGCACCATGACTACACGCTGCTGTAGCCCGCCACCGGCGATGAGGATGTCGACCTCATGCTCTAGCCCTTCACCTACGAGCTCCTCTTCGTCTCCCCCGTGCGCATCATCGGGCTCACCAACATGCTCAACACCATTGGCGTCGTGTAGGCGTTCGAGGCCAGGAAAGATGCGGACGGCGTCACGACAGAGGTGTCCGTGAAGGGCGGCGGGGAGCTAGTGGCATACTCGTCGGCGAGGCCCAGGCTCTACAAGGTGAACGGCGAGGAGGCCGAGTTCGCGTACAAGTTCGGTCATAGATATTATGATAGGATCAAAACTTCTCTGTTCTGCAGATACGATGACAAGGTGGAGGAAGTTCCTAAATACCCACCCAGGTTTGGTTCCTAGGACGAATAGCTATGCCACCCCTTTCCCTTCTGTTCCCTAGGGAGTGGCACAGGAAAAAAAAAATGCAACTTCATCTCGTTTATCTAGCCTGAGGGCATTTAAGTTTTTTTTTCAACTCCGTGAGCCACCGTTAGCAGCAACATGGACGGAATGGTGTGGAGAGAAAAAAAAAGATCTGATTAGTGGTATCTGTGGTTACTCGAATTTTTTAATAATTTATAGGTCGTTACAAACTTTTATAATGGTGCGGAATCGAAACCACCGTCGGTCCAATTGTGACTCCGGAGTTTGAGCTGAGACGGGACGACCGGGCGGAGCCGTGTGTCTTGGAGTGGAAGCTACCAAGGCAAGAGTAAAAGCACGGGACCCCCACCAGCAGAGAGGAAGAGGCGACACCTCTCTCTCTGCAGCAGCCACCACCACCAGCGCAGCCGCAGCGCATTGACTGTCCGGCCAGTGCGGTGAAAGAGGGAGATGGCCGTGGGGGGCCTTCTGCCGGGCCTCGTTTCGCCGGCGGGGGGAGCCGCCGCCTGGCTTCCCTGCCACGAGCTCTTTGCCTCCTGGCACCACTGGCTCCCCTCGCTCCCGCGCCTCCGCCCGCCCGCATCCGACGGCTTCAAGCTTCTCTTCGTGCTGCTGCTCTTCTCCGCCGCTCTAGCCGAGGTCCGCTACATCGCTTCCTCCTCCATGGCGCCCACGCTCCGCCCAGGCGACCGAGCCGTCGCCGAGAAGGTCAATCCCCGCCCTCTTTTCCGCTCCTCTCACTCTCTTTAATTTCCTTTGCTTTATTAAGATCATCATTATTACTACTTCTTACTCTCCACTAATTTATTGCTAGTACAATAAGACAATGCGTGCGTTGCTCATCCTGTTCTTCCTTGGAGACTTTCTAGTTTCTACTAGCACTACATACATGGATAGTTAGATTGGTAGTAGATCCACGCTGCCCGATACCACAAGTATACCATCGCACACATTTGACCAACAAAAATCTTGAATCCACGCTCCCGATACAATAATGCATCTTATTCTGACCGCACGGAAATTAACCTAAGAGATCTCAATCGCGGCCGGTCCTAACCTTCTGCTTCATCTTTGACTGCTTCTCACTCGGTCATAATCCACAAACCCAAATCTCATCGCATTGTTATTCATTGACCTTAAATAACACACTCTGATCCATGCTATTTTCCAGGTTACATACTTGTTCCGGAGGCCATCTATTGGGGCTATAGTGTTTTTCAAAGTGCCTTCCGCCGTGCAGGTTTGCTTTCTTCGTTCTGCCCCTCCACTTCTCAATCAGATCCTCGCATTGTCCACCCTGAAAATGTGCAGCCTTCCAATTTCAGAATTATGGTGTCAATAAGGATGTTGTCTTTATTAAGAGAGTATTGGCAACACCTGGAGATTTCATTGAGGTAAACTGCATCACTACATTTGTTCTATTCCGGTATGGTCATTGCCATAGCAAGAGACACAGTGTACTTGGTGGAGTCACCCAGCATCCTCTTACATTGATCTGTTTATAGGTTCGACAAGGGCAGCTTATTGTAAATGGTATTGCACTGAAGGAGCATTACACAGCAACCCATGCGTCGTACACAAGGGAAGCAATGGTCTGTGCACGCATCTCTAATCTGTGAGCATTGTCTCCTTGAACAACATTGAGGAGTTGATATTGCCAGGTCCAGAGGTTTTAAAGTTCTGTTAACAAAAGGGTTAACAGACGTGACGAGAGAATTTTCATTCTCCACAAGAAGATGATCAAAAGTGGACTGGCTGTCCATGTTGTTGACTTCTTGAGTGCCTCGTTGTAATCAATGGGCCTCAGATGGTGGATGATCTCTTCCTTCCATATCATCTTTCCTTATTGGCTGGGTACCTGGATCCTCAACTGAAAGTATTCATACTCCTGCAGCGCCTTCCTGAAGGTCATGTATTCGTCATGGGTGATAACCGAAATAACAGCTGTGATTCTCGTGCCTGGTAAGAAACATGCTTATGCCTCTGCACTAGCTCAAACCCTATAGCAGTAGATATAATTCATTGCTCAGCTGGAGACTTAAGACTACGAACTTCTACAGTCATTGAGAAAATCTCTTGCTAAGCGTTATAGCTGTGAGGTCTTGCTCCCGTACATGCTTTGGAGGCAATTGGGTTTGGATATAGACTGATAAGCATCAGCACCATACCGAGTGATTTCCAAATTGCTTGGAGTTGAACAGCAGCGCTTGCTGAGTTGCTGTTGCCTATTGACAGTTGACTTGTCCTTATATGGCTGACTTGCAGCTTGTTTTTTTGTTGCCATTTGTCTGGGCACTAATAGTGGTAATATATCTGTGGTGCTTTTGGTTACAGGGGGCCTCTTCCCATTGCCAACATCGTTGGAAGGTACATGACGTCCTTTACAAAATCCTCTTTCCAGTAACTGAAGTGAAGAGGTTCCACTCAATGTTCCTGATGCTGATGTCGCCTCATAATCGTAGTTAGAGAGTTGTGCTAGGGTGGAGCCAGGCTGCTGCTATCTTGTCAACTTGTGCCAGAACTAGCCCTCCGAGTATGCTGTAGCGCTGTTGTTGTATTGTATATGATCGCCTTTCCCCCACCCGTGTGGGAAAGGTTAGCATGCCGCTCGCAGTTGGCACGAGCCCTCAGGCTGTCGTCGTGTGTTGAGCTTGTGATTACCTTAGGGGATGAAGCTTATCGGCAGCGATGCTAAATGTCGAATACAATTTGCATCAGAAATTTGGACATGATTGTGTTCTTTTTCCAGACTGCGTGCTTTTTTCAGTAAATCTGTGTTGCACGTGACATTTTTGCCTGTTTGCATACCGCAGCAGCCATAAATTATGCGTCTTTAACACGCTTTGTTCGAACAAATGATGCTCCTCAACAAATTTTGGGCATTTCCTTCTATCAGGACTACCAACGTACGGTTCTAGCTTTAGCACAATGCAAGTGCAGGGACCACTAATGTAGGTACTAGTTACAGTTGAAACATGCTGATAATTCCTATAAAAAAAGAAACATGCTGATAATTCCACCAGACCGCATAGCATAGCAACACTAGCAACAGATTTCCACTCGAGTTCTAACCACTGAGAAAATATATTGGGAGTTCGACAAGATGTTGGGCATACATACAAATCTGCCAAGAAAAAAAAACAAAGCAAAAGAGGGTCCCTACATCGTACCCTCTTAGTACAAGCTCATGGATATTCGCCTTGTTCGCTTGAGCTACTTTTCAGCTATGGAACATTATTTTTCTCTTACAACATTTCAGCTTAAGCATCAGCATAAGTCAAATTTCAGTATAAGCGAACAGGACCATTATCTATATATATCCACCCGCAAATTAATGATTAGCAAACAGGCGTTAATGTGGTGACCGGAATGATTCGACGTAGAGGAATTCCTTCACCATCTTTGTCTGTTTGCTTTGAGAACCGCACTGAAGAAGATGTAGGAAGACTGGAAGGAGGATGAAGTCGAAAGCCCTACATAAACACATGAAAAATAATAGTCTCAGAACATGTAACCCACAAAGGAAGGAAGATAGAAAAGTTGGTATGATGAGAAATCCGTACTACCATCAGCCATGTCTTTTGTTTTATGTAGAAGAAAAGTTCCAGAAAGGATCGTAACAAAGCCACACATCTCAGTCACAATTTGTGTAGGATTTTGCCTGTCCCAGTCCTGCACACAGATACAAAAATGGAACTAAGTGGTATCATCTGCTGAGTTCTATCTATTCCAGAAGTATTCACAGGCTATTCCTGAAGCTCAGGCTCATACCATTTCTTATATAGTTTACTTTAATGCAATCCGAGGAAAACTCATAAATTTATATTTGAAATTGGATAGGAACACTGGCTGAATCACTATCTAGTGCCCTGCTCAAATTTCACAACCAAAGCATGAAGCTGAAAAGATAAGCTACAGCAATTGAAACACATACCTTGAACATGATGACACTTGCCAAGATAGTTAAAGATGTGAACATGGCATAATAAATGGGTGACACAACTGCTGTATTAAACGTGTCAAGTGCCTGCATACAAGGGCGTACCCAGTGCAGAGAGCTCCCGCTCTGTGCGGGGTCTGGGGAAGGGTGTCAGTGCCAACCCTTACCCTCGCCTGTGCAATGCGAGGAGACCGCGACTCGAACCTGGAACCTTCCGGTCACAGGCGGTAAGACTCTACCGCTTGCACCAGGCCCGCCCTTCTAGTGCCTGCATACAAGGAGTAAAAGAAATCACCATCACCATTTGTTTTAGGAAAATATAATGCTTCATTGGTTAGGCAAGGCTGATGTCATGGTGAATCAATTGAACTTGGCTCTATATAGTGCTAACTAAAGCTTTAACCATCCAATCATATCACCAATTTTACCAGAACATTCACACTTCATTTCCCTAAGGTATCAAACCTATCGGAGTTCCCAACATCTGGGGACTACTAGTCCTGCTGGACTAGAGAATAACAAGATAAATAATAAATGAATGGGTCATATGCCCTTATGCCAATCTCCTCTTTTTTTGTCCAGTTAACTTCTAGAATCCTAGTCACCCTTGTATTATGCTGCTATGCTAGATCAAGGAAAGAAGAAAACAACAACTGGTTCAGATAGTTGAAATCAAAATACCTTTTTTAGCAAAAAACAGCAGAGGTTTCAAAAATCAGAATACAGGCAAGGAGAAAAGAAGAAAATAACTGTACAATATCTATACAGGAAAGGAATTCCAGAAGATATGATTATACAAAGGAATTAATCCAAGAACACAGGGAATACTTTAATTTCGCTTTCAAAAAAAAATCAGAATACCTTGTTCAAGTAATTCATTTGGGTAATGATACATGAGATGACAACCTGAGTAAAAGCCCATGTCTGTGGGTATATAAGCTATCTATCTATTAGAATGAAACAGAAGAAAAAGAAGAGGCAAGCGCTTACTTGTTATCATGCTAACCCACCAAAGAGGCTCATATAAATAAGAATAACCATCAACCCCTGCGATAACATGGAACATTAATACTGCAGTTTGCTAGTATAAGTGACAGACACCTCAGGAAAAGAGTACAAAATGAGCCTGAAAATTGCGATACAAACTCCTGTAGGAGGAGGAGGGGGGTTGGAGATACAACATGACATAGGTGTTCTCGATTTTGGGCATAAGTCATAGGTGTCATGTACGTGAGTATCAGACAGTGAATTTTTTAAGTCAGATCACACGTTACTTACCTGCAATGCAATGCAACACTTACTTACCAACAAAGTAGTTTGCTTGGGAAAGGTGTGACATTTTGGTGTAGCACAAATTCAGTAAGCTTTAGTCAGTTAATCACTGAAGCAATTGAACTCCAACTGCAGCTGTTACATAAACTATAACAGATGGTGTGATTCACCTTCATTTCTGGTGGATCAGAGATAACAGATGGTCCACTGTAAGAGGTAGGAGTACACAATAACACAAGAATAAATAACTAGCCGATGGTCTCATCGAGTGAGTAATATAGTACACAGCAATACCATCTGCACGGCACAAAGAAATAGAAATGAGGCTGTTTTCTGTCACATATAGACAGTAGTAACACTTGTTGTCCAAGCACACACACCCTACTACCATATGCTCAGGGGGCTAGCGTCATGAGAGTATAAGCACCAGTAGGGGGGAAAATAAAACCCAGCAGATTACAACATGCTGCCACATCGCAAGGCCACCTTGTTGATTCAGTCAGATCAGAGCTTACTAGATGCTACACCGAGATACTTGGAGTAGCGAGCTTGAGCGATGATTTTGCCAGATTTCTTCTTCAGTTCCACAACGGCCACCCCTACTGCCTTGCCAGCGCGCAGAACTTTCGCTTCGATATCAATCTCATCCTGCACGAAACCAAGCATCACATGCCTGTCAGTGTCAGCATCAGTCCCTAAATCCGAAAACACCATCGTCCATAACAAATCAACGTCAGAAGTGAAGACCGATTATTTACTCAATTAATAGTCTGGCTTGCTCGTCGTCCACATACCAATAGAAAGAAGTAAAAGGGAAATAACTTGACACATTCTGGCTTTAGCACCAGAACACTGCTAATATGAACTGTGAATCGAGGAGGTGTGATCATGATTACACCTACAATGACGATTCGTAACAGAAATGTTTGAATCCACCCAGCTCATGATAATCATGCTGCCAATACAAGAGAAACCGGAAAACGTGCTTATTCCCAAATCACAATGGTGTGATGACATGGGTACATAACACAATCCTGCTTATTCATCGGCATCACCTACCAAGTGTGAATGCCAGAGCATGCTATTAGGCTCACTGGCTAACAGGCAGGACGAGGCATGTGTCTCGTTTCATCAAAGATTAGATGAGGCTCTTGTGCTGTGTTCATCTTGTTGCAGCCAATTATACCAATTGGGTAATTTGTCAAGTCTCAAGTGTCAGCCACCTATCCTATACTACATCCTAGTAATTTGTGGAGTAGTGAAAATTCCTCCAAGAGTGTGCAACCAATGAACCAAGTATGGTCGTACAGATCATAGATGGCATACATATATATTTGCTTACTATATATATGCTGCGTTGCCTACCCCAACTTGGGACTGAAAGGCTATTTACGGCTATGTCGTTGTTGTTGTTGATGATGATATATGCTGCGTCTGATACTGTAGTACTAGTGTGTAGTAGTAGCAGCGGTAGTCAGTAAAGATGGGGAGCAGGGATCAAGGTTACTCACATCAGCAAAAGCAGCATCAAGGTAGGAGATGTTCATCTCAAGGGGTGAGCCCCTGGTGCGGAGACCGGCAGTGGCGAAGGCGGCGGAGGCAACCAAATCGACTAGGGAGGCGGTTGCACCGCCGTGCAGGAAGCCGCCCGAATTCTGCATCGAGAAGCATTCAGTCTCAGGGATCAGGAGTCAGAGAGAACAGGAGATAGAAGGGGGCAAGGTGGCTGACGAGTAGTCTGGAGGGGACGGTGAAGTGGCAGAGGAGTGTGCCGGGCTGGAGGGCCTGGACGATGCGGATTCCCCTGAGGACGAAGGCGTCGTAGAACCCCGAGGGCAGGCTGGGCAGCTGCCCCGCCTCCGCCTCCGCCTCTACCTCAGTCGTGGAGGTCACCTCCAGCAGCCGCCTCGCCGTCTCCAACGAGTCGGAGGCCATCGCAATTCGATTCCCGTCCCCGTTCCTTCCCACCGGAATCGACGAAGAGGGCCAAAGCGAGAAAGAGACGACACAGGTAGTCTCCCCAGAGGGACAAGGGGGAGAGGCGTCCCCACGTCTTTACGCTTTCAAAGCCAACTCACGTAATACGTGAACGGCGCCTTCTCTCCTTCGTTCCTGCCGGCGGCGATGACTGATGAGATGAGGATGGCCGCCGTCTTCGGCGAGGCCAAGCCGGAGAAATCCGACAACGAAGCCGATGCTCTCCCGTGCCGACCTGTGCTCTTCCGCGCCTACTCCCACTCCCACTCCCAGAGCGGCCTCCGCGTCGTCGCCACCGACCTCCACTCCCTCGCCTGGCATAGCTCCCTCGACCTCGACGGCCTCCGCGACCTCGTACGTTGCGTTGCGTGCCCCCCTCCTCCCCTCCCTCTCTCTCACTCCATTGCAATCCGCTGATGTTTGCGTATTGTGTTGCTCGAATCAATCGATGGTTGCGTCGCGCTATGCCGCCTCCGAATTCAAATCTAAATCTGAAGCAAGATGACGTTGGCATCGCTGGCTCCTGGTCCGACTTCCTCGACTACCTCAATTCTTCCTTGTCTTCCGGCCATGTCAGGCTCCTCTTCCCTGACGCTGCCCGAGGTATTCAGTTCATATCTTCTCCATCCTACTCCTACACTAAACTACCCTGCCTGGCTGAACGCCTTCGCCTACCTGTACACGAACACGATGTCGTATGCAGGTCCTGATACCGCTGAGCTTGTGGCTACCAAGGCGAAGGGACTACCTCGCATCACTATCTCTCTCGATAGAGTTGCTGCATCTGCACTCAAAGATGTCATTGCTGATTTCTCACTTGCGCTCTATGAATCTTACAAGACCAAGCAGGAACATGCATCCAGAGGTGGTTCTTTTGGCTTGTTGCTTATTCGTCTTTATTCCTAATTGTTCCTTTTCAATATCTTCATTATTAACCGCAACGAGGAAATTTTAATTTATTTATCATCTTTGTGCCAAATTCTGTTTTCCTTCTTTTGCAGAACAAGACCAAGTGTCACAGCTCATGCAAAGTCTAGCCTCTGAAAGAGTAGGTTATGCCACCATTACCTGCTATATATATTATTGGTACTGGTGCTCTTGCTTATGCAGCTGCTTGATGAATAAAGTTGGGTACACAGTGTCTTAATATAGCTTATTGATTTGACATACATTTTGCCTGTCAGAATGTCAAGCAATTTTGCAGTCTACTCTGGGTTGCCATAGAATGTTAAAGCAGTTTTTGGCAGCCTAAAAACTAACGCCTAGCTGTTTATAATGTATATAAATGCTTATATTCAGTGCTCCATTCTTTTCGTAAAATGCTTCTGAGTCATGAAATTAAGTTCCAACACATTGGTTTCATGTGTTAGCCTAGCGTTATAACATAGTATTAGATATCAGTTCCTTTTTCTCACTTTTGAGAGAACCATTGGGTTTCATTTTGTGATCTAATACAGCAAAACACTTCATTATGCAGTTTTCTTGGTTCAATATTTGGGTATTTAGAATGCATTACGGTGATGTTTGTAGCCCCTGGATGCATTTATTGTTGTATTTTACAGGAAAAAAACGAAGTAATGCAAAAGCAACTTGAAGCCCTTTCATTCCTCGACAAAAGAAAGGCTACAAAGCCAAAGCTGTTGACTGATCAGGTTCCAAGTGTATCGAGTGCACCTCCAAGCTCTGATCAAATTATTGTTCCTGCACAGCAGCAAACACCAGGTTACATGGCTTCTTCTTCTTTTCTTTTTTTATTGTATTGTAAACTACATGGCTTCTTCTTGATGCATACTTGCAAGTAAGAAAGAATCAAAACTGTGTCAGCTTACAGATTTGCAAACCTGCAGTGGCTTTGCCTAGCAAAGTTCCTCCTGCCAAAGCTACGAAGCGATTGGCCCCTGTGTCTCGGAGGTTGTACACAACCATTGAAAGACTACTTTTATCTGAGTTGAAGTTAATTCATATCTGATATCCTGCTGGTACTGATGTTTTCTGTTATTATTTTATTAGGGCAAGAGTACGAGGAGCTTTGTTGCAAGATACTGAAGAAAATGACGATGATAATAGTTAGATATTGCTGATTTATCGGTGTTGATTGACTCTTTGGAATGTAAACCTATTACATTTTGGTGAGACTTAGTTTTGTGGCTGCTTGACTTATATCAAACATGTGGAATTAAAGTACATGTAGCTCATTGTGTAGAAAAGGTATGACACTAAGTTCCTAAAAGAAAGGATTGTTTCCCTACCATATTGTATCTTTTAAACTTGTCTGTTTGGTGTTTGCTCTGGATGAGCTTAGGGTGCTTATCAATACGCATCTATAGCTGTTTCAGTAAAGTTATCTTCTATTTTTTTAATTGAAATCGTGTATTGTTGATGATGAACTTTATTAAAAAATAGCATACATAACTTATGTACATAACACTCTGCACGTAACCTGCAGCATGAACAAGTTTAGCAGCCGTTTTGCCATGTTAGCAACTTGGCACAGCTATGAACGGAATGTAACTTTGAACTACTGTACAAATGAAGGTCATGTACAAGCACCCCTCCCTATTGATTGATCCCCTGCCTCAAGTTTCCTACAGGCAGAAGTGTCCACTGGCTGCCAGTTTTGCCTTGAATTGAAGAGTGGATTGCAGCTCATTGATTTCCTGCAAATTTGTGTTTCGTCCTGCACTTGCATGCATTGAGGAGTGGATTGCAGCTCATTGATTTCCTGTAAGTTTGTGTTTCGCCTTGTACTTGCTTGAATTGAAGAATGGATAGCAGCTCATTGGTTTCCTGCAAATTTGTATATCAGCTGCTTATGCTTATAAAGATGAAAAAGATGTGTTTCCCTTTTTTTTACTTGTGCAGGTAAAGCATTCCCCCGGTGGTGTTATTATGCATGCATTGCTTCTGATGGAATGACGAGATGGTTGGTTAGACAAGAATACGGTGGCCATCTTTTTAGTTAGACAAGAATAGAAGGTGAGAGAATGCAGCTTATTTCAACCCTGGAACATGCTACTACCTTTTAGTACTATCGTGGTAGCCATTGCTGTGTGTGTCATTTTCCACGGAACGAGAATGACCATGGTTGGCTGGCGCTCTCTTTTTTCGCAGCACAGATACAGTCATTGAGCTACTGGAGAAGCTCTTGTTCCTCCTCCCACCACCAAAAGAAGAAGAAGCAGCTGCTCTTGATGGCGAGGGCATGAAGAGCTTAGTGATGAAGCTGCCTGCTCCCTCCATAGAGATAGAGGGAGTACTCTTGTGCCGGCAGGGCAAACTCCTTGTGGGTGTGGCCCTAGGAGGAGGAGGAGGAGGAGGCAGTGACAGCTCGGTGATGTCTCGCAACGACAGTTCATAGGCTTCCTCGGGCAGATTGTCTGCCACTCGAAGCATCATCTCCTGGTGGTACCTGTTGATCACCTCTGCCTCTGCGTCATCCATCCACAGCCGCTTATTCGAGTAGCAGTTGGCGAGCTTGGATTGTTGGATCCAGGATTCGTAGTCGAAGTCGAGTGCGTCCTCATGGGTTTCTGATGAGAATGAGACTGGGCTTGCGAAGGTGAAGGGAGGAGGAGAGGCAGATGTAGAAGCCATAGTGAAACGTATGTTTTGGGTGACTGCTTACAAACTTTACTAGCCTCATGTCTTTACTTATACTCTTGTACGTATGTACTACCTGTTACTCAACGCAGATTGATTCGTTGGTTGGTTGGTTGAGGAGAAGGTGATCGAGTCGTCTGGTAACTATGGAAATCTAGCACGTACAGCAGGCTGGCAATTGCCAAGTAAGACCGCCTACTTTCTTTGAATCGGACATACGGAATGGATTAACTTTGTTTGATCAAAGAGCTAAAGTCCTGCTGCTTGCTAGTGGCGGCTCAAATTGCCAGGCATGTACGGCACGGCGAGCAGCCAACTCACTACCAACGAATAGAACTAAGTAAACAAAATCACCATGAAATTGTCCATCGCACGCAATATATAATTGTGCTACACACACACTGTAAATGAACACTTGTAATGATAACAATAAGATATGTCTCTATCTCTATCTATCCATCTATATCTCTACGACTAAAAAGAACCGGATGTTATCGTCACATTAGTACTAACGGTAATGCTATGATTAGGGCGTTCGGACTATCGACACTACGTGGCTTCACGTCGTTCACGTATTCACGAATATTTGATACTCCCACGCCGCCACCAAAAAAATCCCCCACTCCACAAGCTGCTTGCCGTAAGCCACAAGTTGCACGCGGCACACATGTTCCGCTCTCCTCCTCCATGGTCGCACCCTGGCCTTCAATCGAGGTTCGGACCCCCGACGACTCGCCACGGTCCACCGCCGCTCTCCTCTCCTCCACCATGGCCGCATCCCAGCCTTCATTCGCCCCCCGCATCATGCTCCTCACTGTGGCCCTCGCTACCACCACGACCTTCGTCCTGCTTCACCTGCCCCTCATCGTCGTGACCGTGACGTCCGCTGCCACGCGGCCGCTCTCTAAGCTCCCCCAAGCTCGTGGTTGCTCATATCCTTTGATGGCTTCCGCTTCGGATACTAGTACAAGGTCCCTCTCCCGCACATCCGCCGCCTCATCGCCGGCGACGGCTTCGGCGTCCTCCTCATCACCTCCTCCTGTGGCTAGAGACGGCAAGGGCGTCGTGGCCGTGCCGTACTTCGCGACCGCCTCGAGGCTTGCCAAGCATGGTGGTCGCCGTCCAGAGTGTCGCGTCAGACATGTTGCAAGCGTATGTTTCAAGTGTTTCATGGGTTTCATATGCATGTTGCAAGTGTTTCATGTGGATGTTGCGAAAGTAGATCGGGATGTTACATATGTAGCAATGGCTATACACATGTGTTGCAAGCGTATATTTCAAATGTTTTTTTTTTCATACGTATGTTAGTAACGCTACCCACCATGATCACATCACCTCATGTTCATAGTGTCGCCCATGATGAGCTACATATACTTTGACAAATAGAGAGGCCAAAATATGATTCAAAGTTGCCTGGAAACCATATCACATCACCTCATGTTCGTAATGCCACCCAAGATCAAGCATTCACCTCCCACGTCGATTTGGAGCACCTGAAAAATGCCTACGTTCGGTTATCTTGGAATGGGGCTCTGAACCAATCCAGCTAATCAATTGTTATACAAATAAGCCAATCTTTCCAGCTGAAAATCGTTCTAGGGAATGGTTCCTAGGGAACCTAACAAGCCTTAAAAATATCTGTAAGCCACTAGCCAGGCAGCGAGGAGGCACAAGATGCCTAAACAACTTTTGGAGCACTTGAAAGATGTCTGAATTATGAATTTGTGCCCTCGGTGGAATCATTCGCTAGAACAAACAAATTCGAATTGATCCATGGGCTGCGAAGTAGTTTAATTCACAGAGAATCGCACGTGTACCCTATATTGGAGTCAAAAAATCACGACATGATCAAGGTTGTATTTTTGGGTGTTGTAAAAAAAAGGTTATATTTTTGGGGAACTGAAACCACAGGTGACTACGGTTTATCTGTATCTGTTCATTCTCATTTTCAGATTTTCCGAAAGATGTGACACCTGTTAGAACTTTCGAGTGTAGGAACTTCCGACATAGGTCGGAACTTCCAGCAGCTAGTGGAGCGTCTCTCCGGAAGCGTAATTCCTTCATCCAAACTCTGAATTGGACGTTCCGTTTTTGACCATCTCGACAAGAGGAACGTTATGATAAAGTCCGTTTCATATTTTGACAACTTCACAAAATGGACAATTTTGGTTGTCAACAATAACTATCTATTATTGACCTGTCCTAATTTCCATCCATTCATGTACTACTGAAATGTAATCTCAGACTGTAAATGCAAGAAACAGGACGATTGAAAAGTGAAGTATTCCCTCCAGTGGACTAGAACAGGTACCTCCATAAGAACCTCGTTCATCACCTGAGCGTCAGCATGCCCGCGGGGGTCATCGTAGAGCTGACCAGGGTCGCCGAGGGGATACGAGGCGCGACCTCCGTCCCACGATCAATTGGTGGCGTGGATAGGACGCTGGAGGCACTGACGCTAATGGGGATGGACGTGGGGTCCATGCCAACACGGGTCCATGACATGCGTCTTGTTCGGTTGAGGTTGGCTGGCCAGCCCCCTCACATACACTATTTATATGAACCACCAGCGGTACTTTTCTCACGTAAACGAATCAGCAACGATACGAACCAACCAACCGAACAGACTGATGGTCGTTGCTGTCCAGACACAGGTGAGTTGCAATAAATAAAAGTTTTTTTTTCTCAGCTTTGTTTTTTATTGGAATTGAACTATTTTTTGCTGCTCAGTATGGACAAGCCAAGGAGACGGTGCAGGAGCTATAGGCTCGTCTCCACACAGCGAAGGGGACCCTGCACACAGTGGTGAACCAAAAATTTTGATTAAAGGGGAAAGGACAAATAGGATGGCATCTCTAATAAGAGAAAAAATATATACATAGGTGTACGACAACTTTTTCAATATTTCTACATATGCGGTTAGTATTTATAATAAACAATCATAACATTATGCTAAAAATAGATGAACTTATGCCTTTCTGTGTTGTAAATTAAAAGACTCACTAGATATATGGCCGTACGTTACATGGAGGGCCACATTTTTTTTTACTAAACCTCATTTGGACACAAACGCGTGAGCTCCGAGGATTTCATATATCGGATGCGAACGTGTGGATCCTGTCTTTGTATTGAAACCGGATTGGACGCGGACGCGTGAGCTTTCAGTGGAGGATGATTTGTATCAGACGTGAACGCATGAGCAGGGATCTAGATTTGGTATCACCGGGTAGGTTTGGTACTGAGTAGATTTGGTAAAATAATAGATACACCCTCCATCCCTAAATAAGTGCCGTTCTCATTTTCCAAGGAGTCAAACATTTTTTAACTTTAACCAAATATTTATAAGAAAATTATATTAAATAATTAGTATTATTAGATAGAATGTTGAATATCTATTTTTATAGTAAACTTATTTTTAGAGATATAAACTTAAGAAAGTTTGTCCGGTATGTAACAACACTTATTTTAGAACGAAGAGAGTATAAAATATGTCTGGTAGAGAAACGTCTCGTTCCTTCCTCGTGGAGTTAAACCTGCATGCAGCCATGCAAGAACACTACTGCTCCTCTCTCTCTTTTTTGGCCGCGCGTAGTTTGCATGGAGCCATGCAGGGAAAGGCTGCGGATACGCGTGTAGCGCTTGAGTACGAAGTGCCATAAACGGAGTTTGGCGCAGGAACCGCTACGTGAAAAAACGATTTTTTTAGCAACGGTTTGTTTTTTTTAGGGTTGGCTGGTGATGGAGCCGTCCCTACAATAACGTGCTTGGGTACCCAGACATCAGCCACTCCTACAAATGAAACAGCAGGGGCGGCTGGTGATACGAGCCACCCCTACAAGGAGTCTGATTTGTAGGATCGGCTCAATCACCAGCCGCCCCTAGAGTTGCTATTTATAGGGGCGGCTGGTAATTGAGCCGCCCTACAAATAGTCCCGTATATATAGCTCCTATTTGTAGGGACGGCTCAATCACTAGCCGCCCCTACAAATGACCCACATATAAACCAAACTGTAGCATCTTCTTTCTACTCGGGTCACTCACTCCAACCCGTAAAAGAAAGGTGGGGATGCCTTAGGCACCTCCTAAAAATTACTCTACTAAAGGGGTAAGATTTTGGTCTCAAATCCTTTGGTAGAGAGGTTGTAGAAGATAAAAAAATGCTATTACATACTTTTTTGAAGTTTTAATGGTTGGTCAGTGAGTAATTAGAGTTTTGTTTTTCTCTCTCTTCTATGGTGCTTGAGCTACTTATGAAGCAAATTAGACCCAAATTTTAAATGTACTAAGGTAAATTAGGAAGGGGAATAAGATCATACCCTTATTTGATCCATGTTTCTTGATTTTAGTGAATAATTAGTTAGTTTTATAGATGTTTCATGTGCATGTAGATCTAGATCTAGGGTTTGGTTTTTTTATTAATTTCGTTTTTGTAAATTTATGTTTGATGAAATTTGGCTAGGGTTTGTATGAAAGATATTTGGTAAAGTATAATTGTTGCTAATTGTTGTCTTTGAAATTGTTTATTGTAATCAATAAATATGTATTTTAATTATTTATGGATAAATAGGTTATTAATTAATTTTCCTCTACCATGGTGTGTTTGTATGCTTCATGTAATTATATTAGATTTATATTCATATATATCTGAAGTATATACAATTATTCTCAAGTAATTATTACTTTGATTTATTTTTATATATTTCTAAATAAGTAGTCATTTAATGTTTGTTTTGTTGTTGTCGTAAAAGATGGAGTACAGAAACTCTTGTATGTATGGTTCGTTAAGGTTCAAGGCAGGTTTCCGTGAAGAGGTGGATAAATTTATTGAAGCCGCAAAGAAGCATGCAACGACATTGAAAGAGAATAAGGATACAATTATTTGCCCATGTAAAGATTGCAAAAACCGTATGGCATGGACAGAAGTGACTATCATCATATTTTGATTATGCGAGGATTTGTTGAGGACTACACAATGTGGATTCATCATAGTGAAACGGTTATTGTTAACGCCGAGGATGATGAGGAATACGACGAGGATGAGGAGGAATACGACGACGAAACCATAGAATCCCTGTCCCAATATTCAGCAGAGCTTGATGCACGAATGGATTTCGAGTTTGGTAATGAACAAGGTGGTGATGCTGGTGGTTGGGATGGTAACGACGAAGATGATGCCAATAATGATGGTGGAGCACGTGTCGGGGATGAAGATGATTTGGAGGACATGATTCGAGCCATTGGACCAGAGATTTTACTAAATAGCCCAAAAGGTCTAGAAAATTTGAAAAGGGTGACAAAACCATCGAAGGAGACTGTGTATGGTGTTGAAAAGGGTTGTCCGACATATTGGATATTGCTACGTTTTGTGCTTGAGCTGCTCATCCTGAAAGCTAAGTACGACTGGTCAGACTGTAGTTTCAATGATCTATTGCATCTCCTGTCATGGGTGCTGCCACAACCAAACTCAGTTCCTGCCAACACATACCAAGCGAAGAAGGTCATAAGTCCATTGACAATGGGGGTTGAAAAAATCCATGCATGCCCCAACCATTATATACTTTTTCGTGGCGAAACGTTCAAGTCACTGGATAAATGTCCCCAGTGTGGGGCCAGTCGGTACAAGAACAATGACCTTTACGGTGGGGACGAACCCTCCACAGGGAAAAATAGGAATAAGAAGGGTACAAAAAAGGTGGTATAAGAATCTCAGCCCCCAGAGGACACTCTATTAGGCAACGATGCAAAGCAGAGAAGAATTCCTACCTTGGTAATGTGGTACCTGCCAGTGACCGACCGCTTGAGACGTATCTTCCTAAACCCTAAAGAAGTCGCACTCATGACATGGTGGGATGATGAGCGCAAGGTGGATGTTGATAAGATTGCACACCCGACTGATTGTAGTCAGTGGCAAAGGTTTGATGAGAAGCACAAAGAATTCAGTGATGACCCAAGGAATATACGGTTTGGCTTGAGCACCGATAGAATGAATCCCTTCAATGAGAGGATGAGCGACCACAGCACATGGCCAGTGATCTTGACCATGTACAACATCCCAACATGGTTGTGTCAGAAGAGAAAGTACCTTCTCCTGACTATTCTTATTTCTGGCCCTAAACAACCAGGCATTGATATAGACGTGTTCCTCGAGCCTTTGATGCAAGAAATGGAGAGGCTATGGAGGCATGGGGAGCAGATGTATGATGTGTTCCGAAAGGAGGACTTCATATGTAGAGCAATAATATTTGTTACTACCAATGATTATCCCACACTGTTTGCTTTGTCTAGATAGATCAAAGGGAAGACGGGATGCTTGGTTTGCTTGGATGGTACTACATGGGTGTACTTGGATGCATCCAAGAAGATAGTTTACCTAAGGAACCGACACTTCTTAAAGACAAGTCACAAGTACGGTAGCAAATTGTTCTTTAGATTTTATGACAACGCCCCAGAGATTGAACCCCCTCCGGAGAGACGTCATAACGGAGAACACGTGTACAGAATGGTGAAAAACATACGCGTCGTCTATGGAAAGAAGAATCCGGATGGGACGAACAGAGATAGAAGCACACCTCCTATCGAAGGCGTACCTTTCAAGAAACAATCGATCTTCTTTCAGTATCTACCTTATTGGCCAGACTTGGAGGCCCCCCATGCCATCGATGCTATACAAGTGCAGAAGAATGTCTTTGAGAGTCTCATTGCTACCTTGATAGACACAGGCAAGTCAAAGGATGGTCTGAAAGCACGGAAAGACTTGGTGCAGCTAAACGTGATGCCACAGCTTCACCCGGTACCTGAGGCTAATGGAAAATACACTCTGCCCGTGGCGTGCTTCAACCTAACACTAGACGAGAAGAGATCTATATGCACTTTCCTGAGGGGGATCAAAGCCCCGACTGGGTTTTCAGCAAATGTGAAGAAGCTAGTGTCGATGAAGGACTTGTCAATAACACACTGCAAGGCTCATGATTGCCATGTGATGCTGACAGTGTTTCTACCTATTGCAATCAGGGCTATAAAGCCAGAGTTCTTGAAAATGGCTATCACCCGCATGTGCTACTTCTTTTTGAAGATCTCACTGAAGACGATTGGCAAGCAAGAGCTGAGTGACCTACATGAATTTGTGGTGGAGACACAAAACCAACTGAAGATGTGTTTACCTCCTGCTTTTTTTGATATAATGCCACATCTCATGATTCACATGGTTCATCAGATACAGGCGCTGGGCCCTTGCTACTTGCATGAAATGTGGTCCTACGAGCGGTTCATGTCGGTTCTAAGTCGATACGTGCATAATTGAGCATACCCAGAGGGCTCCATGATAGAGGGTTACAGTACTGAAGAAGTCGTCGAGTGCTGTCAATAGTACCTAAAAGTACAAAAAGAGATTGGTAAACCCGATTCTCGTCACAAGGGTAGGCTGGCTGGGAAGGACACCCGTGGTAGAAAAGTGTTCATCGACCATGATTACAAAGAGGTGAGTCGGGCGCATTATAGTGTCTTGCAGAGTACACAACTAATGCAACCGTACATTGATGAACACTTGGCTATCATTATGGCGGAGAGAAATTGTCGTTCGGATGATTGGGTCATGAAACAACACAAGCAACGACTAACTACATGGTTGAAGGACCAAAACATACTATCTGGAGAAACCACAGACTCTATTACCATCAGTAGGTTGGCAGAGGGGCCATCGAGACAGGTGACATCTTGGAATGCTTATGACATCAATGGGTATACGTACTATACCCACGCAAAGGATAGTAAATATGTGAACCAAAACAGCGGCGTTCAAATAGAGGCTCTCGATGGATTGGGGCGAAAGATCCAATACTTTGGCATCATTGAAGAGATATGGGAACTTGACTATGGAAGAGATATAACGGTGGCCCTATTTCGATGCCGCTGGATCAAACAACACCAACATGTGTTGCAATTATTTTGCTACTTGCTCTTTACTTATGTTCAGTAGGCGGCTGCTGCTGCTACCACTACTACTACTCCTACCACTACTACTACTACTCCTACTATTATTTTGCTACTTGCTCTTTACTTATGTTCAGTAGGCGGTTGTTGCTGCTGCTACTACTACTACTACTCCTACCACTACTACACTACTCCTCCTCCTCCTCCTCCTACTCCTCTTACTACTCCTACTACTCCTCCTCTTACTCCTCCTCCTCTTACTACTCCTACTACTCAACTACTACTACTTGCTACTTCTAGCTACTAACTGTTGGCTGCTGTTGCTTTTTTTTGCCAAATCTCCCAGGACTCACCCAGGACTTGTTGTCCTGTCTTTTGCCATCAGCTGTTGCACTATGTTTGCTAAGCAGCTGTTGGTTTTTTGCCAAATCTCCCCTCTCCTCTCCTCTCATTTGTTTTACCGATGATGAAATTGTCCAAGTCTATACATTATATGGAATATGAGCTGATGATCAAGAACTTGTGAGGAACTTGGCATCATTAGCAGCCGCCCCTACATTACCTTCTCATCTCTTCTCTGTTATGATGCCTTGATGCTCCAAGTTTAAGATCAGATGATGATTGACATGTTTCTGAGGCATTTACTACTGCTACTACTAGTTTTTTGATATATTGTTGTTTTATAGGACTACTTTGGTTTATAGCCCTTTTTATTTCTTATACCTTCTCGCGTACCTAAAGCACACTTTCTTGCATCTTTTAGAACAAAGCGCGAAATAATGTCGCGGACACCAGATAGTGCAGCTCGATGCCTCGAGCATGATGAGCAGCCAACCCTTGAGGAGCAAGCACTGTAGGACCAGCTTACTCAGGAACAGTTCGATAACGAGGTAGAAAAGAATCTAGAAGTGATGCTTACTCAGGAGCAGTGTGACGAGGAGGAAGGCCCCGAAGGAGAGGCTGCTAAAGGCGAAGAAGAAGAGGATGATGATGATGATGACTCAGAAGAGGGATATGAAAGTCCCGAGGATGCTTTCCCACGTGAAGCCAAAAGGAGGCCAACGGAGGAAGATTTGGACAAGGATTTTGACCCGAACGAAGAGGTAGGGAAAAAACTTTAGCTTGTAAATTTTGCTAAAGCTTTGGCTGTGTTACCTCTGCTAACACTTTGACCTATCGTATATACAGGTCCCTCCTGAAACTCAGAAAAGATGACATCAACGTCCGCGACATCTCGCTGGACAAGACAGAGTAGAGGAAAGGAGAGCAAAGGCAACAGCCACAGAGACGGATCATGATGCCTCTGCTCCACAAACTCAAGGCACAACCATGACTACTAAGCCTAAGAGGAAACGAGGGGATAGAAAAGGAAATCTATATCCAGATAAGGCATGCTATGTGATAACGGAGGTTGGGCCAGCAGGGGAGATCCTTGAGCCGAAGAAATTAAGAGGACGATTTTGTAATGCGATCGGGGCCCTAGTAAGAGATAAATTGAACCCAGCAATCCCTAACTGGAAAGAGGTACCAGAGAACACAAATAATGCACTATGGGATAGGCAGCTGAAGGTCAATTTTAGATTTCCGGAGGGTAAGCACGAATTGGTAAAAATGCTATCAGGATGATGGGAGAGTCATTCCGACGTTGGAGGTCGGAGCTCAACACGAAGTATATCCAAAAGGGGTTAACTCCCTTCAATGAGTTCGGCAAAATAACTCCTAGTCAATGAGAGGAGCTCGTGGCTTAGAAGACTTCACCGGAGGCATTGGAGCTCAGTGCCCGTAACACCGAGCTGGCGAAGAGGAACAAACACCACCATCATCTAGGACCCGGTGGCTACTATGCCAAGGAAGAACAGTTTAGGAAGATGGACGAAGAGGCCGTAGCTGCTGGGAATATCGATGTGATGAATTTGAAGGTACGCTCAAGGAACTGGATATATGCGAGGAGTACAGAATTATTCGGCAGTAATCTTAAGTTTGATAAGCCAGAGACCCAAGAGGCGATATTAAGGATACTGAAATATGCTGAAGACAAGGAGAAGGGCTTATTCAATCCTTCTAGAGAGAGGGACGAGCTTAGCCTTGGCTTAGGAAACAAGGAGCACACAGGCCGCACCAGGGGGCTAGGGAAAAGGATGACCTAGAAGCAAGGATTCGAAGAGGACAGGCACATGTACAAGAAACATGGCCATGACCGGGAGACTAGTCTTGAGCTCCAAGTGAAGGCTCTAGTTGCGAAGGCGCTGGACGAGCAAGGACTGTCTACGGAGCCACGGATATTAGTGATGCCGCCGGGAGAACTGGCATTAGTTGGCAGCCCTCCGAAAGTTCCTAGCAGCCAAGGTTCCACTACAACCACAACCCCAGTCGATCGCATACGGGAACCAACTAGTTGCACCTTGGTGTTTCTCAGCGGCCGGTAGAACACTGTGATGGAGGTGGCAATGGGTGTGGCACATCCTCCCGGTGGCTTACACCATAATAATAAGATACCGTCGGACTACACTATGGTCGAGGTGCATACCGTGAAGCCCGAGTTCATGCAGTGGAGGATAGACTACGCAACTCCCGAGGGGCTGGTGTTACTCGGAGACATTATGGGGCACTTCATCCTCTGGCACAAATGGGACATTATATTGACTGTTTCTTCGCCGCCTCCCCCTCTCCCAAATTTGGAGCAAGTTGTTGAGGTCAGGGAGATATTTTCATCGTCTCATGACCCCCACATTCCTAAGATGCCACATTCTTCCCCGCCTCCTAGTGAGCATGTGCCTGATGAGATGCCACAACCATCTCCAGCTCGTACCGAGCAAGTGCATGATGAGATGCCACAGTCTTCTCAACAAGCACAACTGATACATGAACAACGAGTGCCTCCTGAAGAAGGTGATGCACAAGAAGATGAGGACGTGCCTGAATGGGAACTTTGAAAGAAGATTCCAATCAACATAAGGCTAGTTTATGTTCCGATCAAAGACGTCTCGTCGGTGTCCAAGTGGTATTCCCATGACCAGTTCAAGCCTAAGAACCAAGTTAAAAAAGTCCCATCACGGGGTTCTGAGGAGGCCGTCACTAGCAAACTCCACCAAATTGCAAAGCAGTATCCAAATGTTGATGCCATCAAATGGTTAAAGGATTGCCTGAAAACATATGAAAGAGGCAAGCCCTTCCTACCAAACCAGGACATCCAACGCCTACCACTTGGAATGAGAAGGTTCCATGATTGGTACTTGCATGTTCTCCCAATGAACATAGATCTCATACAAGCATGCTTCCCCACTGGCACATTTGGAAGCCCAGCTGGGAAAATTGTCTTTGACTTCAATGACATGCACACATGCTTTCACCTGGAAGAAATGGAGATGAATCTAATTCACACGTGGTGTCTGTAAGTCCTTGTCCTTCCGATATGATATGAATGTAATCTTTGAATTTTGTTGTAACTAACCAACGCCGTGATTTGTAGAATGCAAGTGCACATTGTCAAACAAATGCTAAGTGTGAAAGCCGGGTATGTAGACCCTCAACCTATAGCCCAAACAAATTTTAATTACCCTAAACGGTGGACACTGGATGCCAAAGAGCTAGCTGCTGCAAAGACTCTTCAGGAGAAAGAGCGCATCCGTACGGCGAAACTAAGGGAAGAGTCCCTTAAGGTTGCGGCATACATTGCTCTGGCTTTCAAAAATCTCCAACAACACTCTACTATATGGCTACCATACAACTTCGAGTAAGTTCAACTCTATACTTAAAGCTTTGTTCGATATATTTTATTCGATGCAAAAGAGTTTATCTAGTTCTATGATTAAATCCATGCAGCAACCACTGGATTTGTATAGCCGTCGATGTCAGGAGGAGCATGGCATGGGTCTTTGATTCATTAGATAGGGACATGGTGACATACAAAGACTTCATATCGATTCTCAAGACGTATACATATCGACAATTCTCATTAGCTTATATGTTTGTATACAACTTGTAATGTTCACTTTTGGATACTAACAAGTTGTATTTGCTAAAATAATTCGAACAGGGCATTTAGGTTATATGTCACTAATCATCATGGAAGGCATGATCCAGCAAGGAAGGAAAAGCTGGCTATAAAAACACTATGTGTTGTAACTGTAACTTACTTCTTCAGTACTCCGTTACATGGCTGTCAAAAGCATTACTTAATATTTTCATATGCAAAACACACAGTGCCCCAAGCAGAAGCCTAGGAGTGTACATTGTGGATACTATATATGGTCTATGATGAGTAACACCAGTGCCTACAGGAGACACCCCTTAAGGGTAAGTTTGAACCTCTTCACCCGTAGTATAAAAACTTCGTACATGGTATGAAATACTAAACCGAAACTTGTTCTCTTGTAGTAGAGAGAAGAGAAAGGAATGAAAAGAGACCCATACAAGGATGACCAACTCTTAGAGCTCATCGACGACCTTTGCAACTTCATATTGGACCAGATTGTACACGTCAGAGGCGCCTACCATGACCGAGAGCCTGAGTTAAAGGCTATCTCTAGGACGTTGATAACAATGTGTATGGAATTTGTATATTTAATGATGGATTGTATATATTCTTGTGAATTGGACTTGTAATTGTAGTTTATAGAATACTCTTGTGCTTGTAGTCGCGGTCGCGGGGCGTTCGGCAACACGAACGCTGGTCGCGGGGTGTTCGGCAACGAGAACGCGGTTCGGAACGTTGGTCGCGGGGCGTTCGGCAACACGAACGCTGGTCGCGGGGTGTTCGACAACGCGAACGCGGTTCGAAACGTTGGTCGCGGGGCGTTCAGCAACACGAATGCGGTTCAGAACATTAGTCGTGGGACGTTCGGCAACGCGATTTTGAATTGTAAATTTGAATTTTTTTGTGGGAAAACGTACTGTAGGGGCGGTTCTAGATTGAACTGCCCCTACAAATACCTATTTGTAGGGACGGCTGGTACTACAGCCGCCCCTACAAATCGATTTGTAGGAGCGGCTGGAAACACGAGTCACCCCTACAAATCGATTTGTAGGGGCGGCCTGGGAACCGCCCCTACAAATGCATGATTTGTAGAGACCCTTGCGTAGGGGTGGTTGGGCAAACCGCCCCTACAAAGGGTTACCAGCCGCCCCTAGAAATGCTTTTTGTAGTAGTGAACGAGAAGTCTATCTTGGATTTCATCTAGAGGCCAAGCTAGGCACGTAAACGTCTAGAGGCCGTGGCAGGCACGTACACGGAGGCAAGCGGAGCACGCATACCTGTCCAAATCGAGCCAGCCACGCGCACACATATAGAGGCCAAGCAGACGCGTAAACGGAGTTGGACGAAAGTCGTCCATATTGTTTAGGTGGTACACGATAAGGGTTTTCAAAAAAAACAACTTCCACGGTGTTGGGGGCAGTGGCGGACCTAGAAAATATTTCAGGGGGGGGGACTGAACAACACTGTTGTTCGATCTTAAGTCTCAGCCCCCCTACACTATAGAACTTTGCCTAAAAATTCATAGGGGCTCCACAGGGGTTCCACTGCTGCGATATGGGTAGGGGGGGCTTGAGCCCCCCCTGCCCCCCCGCTGTGTCCGCCCCTGTTGGGGGGGCGCACGAGCCCCTGCTTGGCCCTAGTTCTGCCACTGCCTGCACACGTCGGAGGAGATGGTGGAGCACGTGGAGAAAGCCACTGCGCTGTGAACTTCTAGAGGAAGAGGTGGTGGAGCACGTGGAGAGAGCCAGCCCCCGTGCACTGAGGACGTGATTGGTAGCTCGAACCGGGCCGTCCTAAGGCCCATCCCGCACCGCTCGATGCACTGTGCCCTTGTTTGGTTGCCCTGCTCACACGATTTCGCTGCCTCACTTCTTTCCTCTCTCCTCTGCCATCCCGAACGCATCTGTCTTCTTGTTTTCCCCTTCTATCAGTGCAGGACGCCTCGATGCTTGGCAAGAAGGGTTTGGGCGAGCGCGGGAGATGACGCCGTCCTGGGCGATAAAAGGGCGTGCGCAGCTCGTGGCTAGGGTTACTGTAACACCTCGGGTGTTAGCCTTGCATAACTTGACTTGCATAACATGAGCATGATCATCAAGGATTCATAAACAAGCATTTACCATTGAAACATTGGATTGAAACATCTACAACGTTTGCTTGTTATCTCATGTTTCTTAAACATATGCAACTTTTCTCGTTATTTCATGTCTCCATGTGCCTATGCATATGATCATGAGTGGACACAGGTACTTGGTGGATGTGAGTCACACAAACATATAGCAACACCTAGGTTAGCAAATAGGACTTTGTTAATGGTCACCTTTCATGAACCAACACTTAAGCTTCATGTGATTACACTAGCTAGCCCTATGAGTGACTACTACATGAAATGATTGAATGACCTTGCAAATTGCTTAAACATGTTTAGAATATCATTATGAACAACTTTGATATTCATGGTTAGGGGTAAAAAGGTCATTAAGCCATGCTTTGATGTGTATCATCATTTAAATGTGACATGTTTGACCAAGTTTGAACTAGGTGTTAGAGACCTTGCATGGAGGAGATCACTAAAGCAAAGTTGTAGTATTTGACATAAGGAACAACTTTTATTTTTGGGTCATTGACTGATTTAGCTTCTAACATGCTTGAATTAGTATCACAAGAATCAGAAAAATCAACATCTCATGACTTAACAAAAATTTTCTAAGTCATGTTCACTGACCGACTGACAGGCTAACTTTGGGGGTGATTTTACTCAGTCTCGGTCGCGTTTTAGCATGAGTTCACTGAATGAAAATTTTAGCTGGTACATAGGGCTATGATTGTTGTTAAGACGGTTTACGAGTTGGAGCCTCGGATTAGCAGCTGCATCGTCAAGAAAACCGGCTGTCAGGCGTCCCATTCGGGTTCTGAACCGACTGAATCGGTGGATTCAGTGGCCGACTGGAATAGAGTCCGCACGCCGCGTGGACGTCATGGCTGGCCGCGCGTCACCGACGTTCTGCCCAGCGTGGCAGTGACGAGCCAGAGCACGGCTTTAACACCACCAGCGCCCTCCCGATCCATCCCGCGCCTCATTTCCAATTTCTGCTCCTCCTTCCTCGCCGCAGCGACAGCCGAGCTCGGCCCGCACCTCTGCCGTCGCCATAGCCAGCTCCAGCCAGCGCTGAGCAGCCCATTTGCCACCGCAACAGCATCAACGTCTTCCCAGCAACTCCCTGCGTCCCCCATTGCCCGTTGTTCCAGCTTGGTAAGCCACCGCAACGCACAACGCCTCGCCGGACCTCCACCGCTAGCCCCGTCACCGTGGCCATGTCGCCACCGTCCACCCCAGGCCACGATAGGGCGCTAGCTAGGTCCGCCGTAGCTCTGTGATGCTCGGCGTAGCATTTGTTTGAGTCGCTGTGGCCTCCACCGGCGTAGCGCCATCGTCTAGCGCCACCGCTCCGCCATGAGCGCCGCCGCCGTGCATAGCCCCGACGAGAGGTCCCACCGAGTAGCTCAACCGGTGCGCTAGGTCACGGAGGTCACGCGGTGAAGATGTCACCGCTGGCGAACTCACCGCCGTTGAGCTCTGGCCGCGCCAGTAGAGTAGCGCCGCCGGCTCTATTTTCGTCTCAATGACATGTGGGGTCCCTTGACTGACGGGTCCCACCGGTCAGCGACTCTATAGTTGAAAGCTAGCTCATTTGATTTCAGTTTTTGAATTCTTTTGTGATTTTTATATCTTCAGTTTGGTAGCTTCAAAAATTGGGAAATAAATTTGGTTATGATCCTTAGGAAGGGTAGTATTTATGAAAAATATATTCTTGACATTTACAGTAGAAATTTTTGGAGATTTAAATAGAGATTTGAAATGTGTTTTTGAATGCATGTATATTTGTTTATTTTATATCTAGAGTTCCTGTCCTCCAAAAATTATGAAATTTTTGTGGTAAGCTATTCTTGTCATGTATGACCTCTGGTAAAAATTTGAAGATCAGTGCATGTGTAGATTTATAGTTATAGATTTTTCTTTTATAAATAGTTAATCCTTGTATGAATTTTTATAAATTAATTATGAATCCAAAATTCATGAAATTTGTTGGAGGTAATCCTAGTACCATAAGGATGCTAAGAAAAATAGGAAATCTGTTGCTTGACACTTTTCACTAGGGTTTTCTATTTTTGCTATTGTAAGCCTTTCTGTCTTGTCATTTTTGTATAGAGTGTTTTATTAAATAAAATGGCATGAAACTTTTACAGTAGTCCTTTGATAGAATTAGTAAGGTAATGTAATTTTTTGAGAATTTATGAAGTACATCTGGTATATGTTTATTATTTAACCTAAATATCTAAGTAAAATAATAAAGGCATTTAAATAAATAGTTTGGGCTTCACCATTATATTATCTTAAATGTATTTGGTATGCTTAAACTGTTGGTAGACTTTATGTTGTCAAATTTTGAGTGATTACATGAAGTAGAAGTATCGTTGCTTTAAAATACAGATTTAAAAGGATTCCGGACAGATTCTGTAGTTTGATAAGTTGCATGATAGGGATGATGTTTGCTGTAAAAATGGTTAATAACAAAGTTGTAGATAATTTGATAAGCTTTTCAGAAAGTCCAGGATCACTGCATTTGGATTAGTAGAACTCTAGTTATGAGTGAAACAAATAGCTACTATTTTGTGATATAGTAGATGCATTGTGGAAGTAGTAATTAAATAATCGAGAAGAGATATGCACCTACTCAATAAACATGATGCACTTGTTAACATATATGCATTCGTAATACTTATGCCATATTCATGCATCTAGGATCGGAGGAAGAGATAACGTTGCTGGACTTCGAAGAAGCAGAGGAAGGGAACCAGCAGGAGAATCCGCAAGCCGCAGCTCCCGAAGGCGTGGAGCAGAATCCTAAAGAGCTTCCAGAGTGTCCTGACCACCGCCCTACTTCTTTTCTGCGAGGCAAGCCCCGGAGCATTCTAAGTCTCCCAGTATTTTACAAATGTTTACTTAAGTATTATGATTGATGCATTAGGTTATAAGAGTTGAATGGAACCACTTGATGCATGTACATTCCTTGTCCAGATATTACACCTTTAACCGGTATAGGTCCAGGATCGAAGATATGCTTAGCCATGCTTAGACCGGTAGAAGTCGGGTGATTTCCTGTCACCTGCGAGATATAGATGGATACCGGAGCACGGTTGGCTATATTTGCTATCGTGGAACTGAACCATGGGGTAAAAGAAAATCGAGACCGGGCGGGATGTCGATAGAGAAGCAACAAGACATGGAGGTCTTGGGTGTGGATCTATCCCCGTCTGTGTCGATTAAGGACCGTACCGTTGTTGGCGCTTCTGACAAGATTGAACGCATGCCTCTCACTTAGCTGGTCGGATAACTCGTTCCGATCGCGAAGCCGAGTAATTCAACTTAGGCCGGGACCCGTTCTGTTGTGCGCTCCTTCCGAGGAACGATCAGACTGAGCCCAAGGGCAGGCTAGGCCTGAACGTCCTGGCATCTGGTGTTCCAGATTGTGCGGCACGGTACGGACCCGTGAAATGTGTACCTGAGTTGTACCAAAGGTAACCTAAGGCTATCGTGGCTGGTAGACCTGGGTTTGTGTTAGGAATAAATTCCCAGCTGGTTGAAATCGATTCGAATCACCGTCTCTCCCGGATAGTGAGAAACTTGGCTAGTCCCAACATCGTAGTAACTGTGTTATGAAACATGATGGTTCGGATGAATATGGAATTAAAATACCTGCTATGGTTACTATTGTATGCTTTTAAACGGATATACCACATGTTTGGCACAGGATAGTTGCTAACCTAGAAATGGATAGTTATAATTAACTTGATAAAGGCATCGTAATGGTCCAACTACGTCAATTGCTTTTATGCAAAATGTTGTCAAGCTACGTCCACTTATACAGCCTTGCATAATCCTTGGAGTCATTTTATTTCTGGTTCATGACGGATAAGTCTAGCTGAGTACCTTCTCGTACTCAGGGTTTTATTTCCCATTGTTGCAGATGACACTGTGTATCATGGTTATTGCAAGAGTTGCTTCTATCCCGCCGTGGATGAGGAGTAAGCCTTGGGCAGGCTTCTTTATTAATCCCTATCTTTGCTTTTGTGGATCGTGATCCTACTTGGCACTGTATCAAACTATGTTGGAAACTTTATTTTCGAACTTAATTGCTTCCGCTTTATCTATCAAACTCGGTTTGTAATAACTTTTATTCGTACTCTGACGATGAAATGTATCTGTGAACTTTATGTAATATGTGGCATGTATGTTGAATCATGTACGATCTTGGTTGTTGTAAATCGTTTATCGAGACCCGTCGTGGTACTCGACGGACTACCGGGTTTATATGGGTTCAAGTATGACAGTGCGACCGCTTGCGGGCTGCCATTGTACTTGTACTCTTATAAATTGGTCGGTTCTGCGATAGTTACCGCCCCCATTTCGCGCCTCTCCTTCCTCCATTGCTCTGGTGCACCCTTTCCTCTTGCTCCCCTAGATCTCGGTTGACCGCCTAGGTCGACGTCCACCGGTGGCTTCGTGGTGGTCCTCCGGTGCTATGACGGTATACCTCACTTGCGCTCCTACCTCCGCTTCGTCTCTGTGCGGTGATTATTGTTCCATCTATGGATTTTGTTTGATTTGTGCAATGATATTAGGGTTCTTGTTCTTACATTCTCAGATCTATGAGCTGGTAGTGCACATGTACTAATCTGTAGTTGTTTCACTCTTGTTCCGCGCTCAGATCTATGTTATGGCCATTTTTTTGCTGTACATATGAGGTTTATTCTACATCTTGCACATGATGATGCATATTTCAATTTATAAACTGAGCATTGTGCCTAGGTCGATGATGTTAATTTTTTTGGAACCCTAGGCGCTGGAGGAGCACCCTTGGGTGTGGCAGCCGCATCTAGTGTAAGACAGTAGGTCTGAATGTTTGCTTGCTCCTTAGTAGACACCTCAAAGTGCATGATCTGTATCTAATGTTTCTCTCCATCCTCTTGGTAGACATGGACTTCCAAGCTAGGCGCAGGGCAGCCGATGCTGTGGTTGTAGCAGTGTCTGTGTGGTTTTTCATGTGGTTTAGGAAACGAGATGAGGATGCCCGCTCAGTGACCTATGGACCCATGGTAGAGAGGGACCAACAGAGGATGAATAATCTGAGATACATTTATGAGTCTGATGATGTTCATTGTGTCAACCTACTTAGGATGAAGAGGCAGTAGCATCATACCTAGAGTGCAAAGGTTGTCAAGATGATACCATGGAAAGCAAGGTGTTTGTAAAGCCTCCTTCCAATGGGGTTACTAAAACACCTTGCTTGTTTGTTGTTGCTTTGGTTCAGTCGTTTTTGTTGGTGTTGCTTATCTTCTACATTGCTAAGCATTGCTACAAGTGCTTATGATGGTTTCAAATTGCCTGTGATGGTTACAAATTGCCATGAACAAATGCAGAGACAATGACCTTGTGAGGAACTGTGACATATCTGTTGACCTTTTGTTGTATGGTTTAATTATGTTGGGCAACCAATCACGCCCTATTACCTTGGTTTACTGTTGTATGGTTTAATTACGTCATTAGATGCTCCAAGGTTATTGTCAATGACAAGGCTTGGTTAACTGAGGCAAAAACATCCCTGTTTTTTGGTATTCTTGTTTGTTCTCCTAAGAATGGTGGTAACCTCACCAAAAACATGCCCTCGGTGCTGGCACCTTATGCCATGTGGCCAACCAAACAAGAAGGAGAGCACTAGTTCGTACCATAGAACCATCCACACGGACAACCAAACAAGATCACTGTCATCTAGTATGCCCCCAAAAGTTGCAACCAAACACAGCTGGGTGAACATTTTCATCATGGCTGAAATGAGCCTGCACACGCCCCCATCTCGGATCACCAACACGTCAACCCGGTTTTGTCACAATGGTATGCGGCCGCATATGCTATCCTGCGGCTGCCGCTGCTTCAGGATTCGCGTTGGTCAACACCTCCCTTTTTCCTATGTCTTTCCTAAACCTTCTCCTGCATTCCCGCCCTCCACCTTCCTCTCCCCATCCATTCCCTTCTTCTCCCCATCTCAGTCTCCTCTCCGAGCCTTCTTCTACCTCCGTGTTCTCCCTCTCTCTCTCCCACCCTCCCTCTGTCTCTCCCTCTCTCCCTCTACCTCTCTCTCTCTCCGTCTCTCTCTCTCTCTCCATCTCTCTGTCTCCGTCTCTCTACCCGTCTCTCCTTCTCTCTCTCTCCTCTACCAGTCATCTTCTACCTCTGTCTTCTCCCTCCCTCTCCGTGACTCTCCCTCTCTCTCTCTCTCTCTCTCTGTCCCTCTCTCTCTCCATCTCTCTCCGTCTGAAACCGATTGAAAGTTTTCTTTCTTTGATCTACTGTATCTTCAGTTCTAGATGTATTTGTACCTTAGACTCAATCATCCATAGATCTTTCATGTGAGTCTATTCGATTTTTCTATATTGATTTTTGTTTATTCAATTTTTTATATCTTCTGCGATTTGTTTTCCGTCTATAGATCCACTTTTAGATTATTCTATGTTTTTATCAATCTTCAAGTGTACAGTTGCCTCAATCATCGATAGATCTTTCATCTGCAATTACTCAATTATTCTGTAAATTATTTTTTTCTTCAATTCTTTCTATATCGCCTTTGGTTTGTTTTTCGTCCTATAAATCCAGATTTAGCTTATCCGACATTTTTATCAATCTTTGAACTACTTTATCCACCAGATTAATTGTGTGTTTTTTTAAAAAAAATCGAGTTCAGGATGCACAAGGTTGATTTCTTCAGTTCTTCCATTCTGTTAATTATTCTTTAGTTCTGTTTTGTATTATATGCTGTGCGATTTTGATGTTGAGGATGCACTAGAATAAAATGAGGACAACTAACCTGAAAGATATATTTTTTCTATTAGTTCGAAACATACTCCTCATATTCTTACATTTTTGCAGTGTGCATACTCACCATCTTTACCTGTCTTTTTTCTCTAGTTGATTTATGGTCTGATATTTACCATACCCCTAGATGCAAGTACATCCGATTTCATCCCATGCTCCCTCGAGCTGCTCTTTTTTCTCTGAATTGGTTATATCTGCAGTTCTATATGCATCTAAGTTATTTTGTGCTGATATGATAGTGTTGTTGCCTTGTTAATGAAAATAGTTATACTGAGCATATATCCATTTTTGAAATATGTTTGCTATATAAATATGAGCACATGTCCATGCCAATGATGAGTGGTTATATTCTGATGATTTCTTTTTTTTAAGGTATTCTGAGGATTTCTATAAACCAAGTACATGTCTACGACTAGGATGGTTGTTTTTAATATGAGAATTGATCCGTTTCGTATGATGTCAATGCTGATGATAACTATGTTTAATCGGAGTGTTTTCTCTTGTCTATGATGCCACCTAGACTAAGGTTATGGTATGATGACTTAATATGTTAACTAGACTGAGGCTATGGTCATGTGCAGTGATGATGTAATCATAAGTTCTAGTAACTATTACTGAGGCTACACACATGTGTGCAAATGATAATTTACTTATTGACTTGGTAACTATTTTCTAAGACAAAGTTTTTTTTGTTTCCTATCCTTTAATGCCTGTGATGAATCTATGCACGTCTTTTTTTAATGAGGAAAGATATAAGCTCGGTTCTAGTGAGGTACGGGGCAATCTGTCATTCCTTCTAGCTGATCCATTTATTCTTCAATGCTCTTTAGTTTCTTCTTGCACTTTTGTGCGATCTGTACTTTTCTATGTATATGCTCAGATCCCCGGATGCTCCTAGAGCATGATCAAGTGATAAAAAATATAGCATTCTGAGGCCTAATAAATTTATAAGTTTCAATTCTTGCCAACCTCTGCTATTATAAATGAGGTTATCATTATCAAGTGTTCAACTGTTTGATTCATTCATAATTTTTATTTCCTGTTGCTTCTATGCTTGTATACAAAATAAAAAAAGAAGCTATGGAGGATTTCTATGGGGAGAAGGGAACGGAATTCTATGTTCCCTCTTGTTCTTACTGTTTGTTTATAAACAACTTGATGTTACCTGTTATATTCAATCTTTATTCTAGCTTTTAAATTCTAAAATTTTGCTAATGCATCTGATTAGGTTTAAATTCCTCATACATTGATCCTGCTTTGAGTTCATATGGATAATCTTCATTTTGTACTTTTTTAAGTTCAATATCTTATTCAATGTGATTGATAGACAACCTTGGCCTAGGGACTGCATTTATTTCATATGGCTGGTACTTTTTTAGATCTGCACCAATGACGCTTAGATTTTTCCTTTATTTTTGTTGTTATCTTATTGATTATTTCCTTAAGCTTCCTTTTAAAAATTATTTTGTTTCCCTCTTTGTTTGCCCTAGATGCTGCTATTTTGATTAGTTTTTAGATATGTTCTATCCTTGTTTTATTTCAGTGTGATTGATGGAGACCATGGATGCACTGGCCCTGCTGTTGGTTTATCCGTCCGATTCTTTATAGATAAGGACCGACAGCTCTTGGACATGTTCACTTGAACTTATCAGCCGACTTATCAGTTAGAATCTACAGTATTTTTCCTTCACAATAAATCAGCTTCAGCCGGCTTTATACCAGCCGAACAGGCCTATCTCTGGTATAGTTTTTGGTTTTCTTGATATTTAGATTCTTTAGATATGCTTTTTCTATGACTGTTCGTAGACGTCCTCTATCATGTGTCTGACTTTAAATCCTATGCACGGTGCTTTCAATTTATTTTAAGATCTGTTATGTACGTTTTTTTTATATTCAATGTGGTAATGCAACAGTTGCTTTGTACTAGTTATTATCTTTCACTAGATTTCTCAAATTTCAGTAAACACAAGTACAACTTTCTTAGTACATATTCTTCCTGGTTTCCGGTTGTTTAGACAGATCCTTATTATATCGTTTTCAGGCCGTTTATGTCAACAAGGAATGCAACAATTTTGTGCTGGCGCCACGTCAGGAGAAAAAACAAGCTCCTGATGTTCAAACGGTTAAGCTGAATAGATGTTTTGTTTCTTTGTTAGAATCGAGTATACGGAGATTTCGTCCGCACCTCTTGATTTCGCATAGGATTTACACCTCTTGATTTTGCACAGGATTTGGATTTTCACTTTGCTCTCCCTTCATATCCGTCCTCCACCTTGATTTTGCTTTGGATTTCTGCTCTGCCTCTTCTTGCCTGACAAATTGAAATGTCCCCTCCCACACACCCCTGTAACCTTGTTGCTAGAGATATCGTGGTAACATGGACATTGTCCCTTGCCCCCCATCTTTCCTATAGTTATTTTGTGCTGATATGCTGTTGTGGTTTGGAGTTTTCGTAGCTCAACTGGTTTTCCCACAACGGTTGGCGGCGGCCAATCTTCTCTCTCTCTCTCTCTCTCTCACTGATTACTCAAGCTCGGGATGAATTTGTTAATGAAAATGGTTATACTAAGCACATATCCATTGTTGAAATATATTTCCTATATAAATCTGAGCACATGTCCATGCCAATGACGATTGATTATATTCTGATGATTTTTATAAACCAAGCACATGTCTACGTCTGTAATGGTTGTTTTTAATCCGAGCATTGATCCATTGCCTATGTTGTATTCTTATTTATTAGTATTGTCCATTTCCTATGATGTCAATGCCGATGATAACTGTCGACAAAAGATGCTCGGCAGTCCTCCGAGGGGTATCCCACGAAGGTAGATTGATCGGTGGAGGTGCGCGTAATCAGGAATCGGATGGTGACACAAGGCGCAGAGACAGCGATTTAGACAGGTTCGGGCCATCTGATCGACGTAATACCCTACGTCCTGTGTCTTTGGTGTATTGTATTGAGATGTAGTCGCTATTGACTAGGGGACCCCCTACCTCTCCTTATATACTCTGGAGGGGTAGGTTTACAAGGAAAGTATCATATTTGGTACTATACAATATCTTGCGGTGCACGTCGACCAGTGCCATGCATGCCTTGATCTTATGGGCTGGGCCACCTCTGAGGGTGCGGCCCATGTCTTGTCTTGTGGATACCGGGGGCTATACCCCCACGGCTAGTCCCCGAGCCTGACAATAGGTGACGTAGTCACGTGGTACCAGGGTCAGAAAGTAGAAGAAAGGCAGAAGACCCACCGAGCAGGCAACCAGTCCACGGGCGGAGCTCTGAATTGAAAAGCGCACATTCACCTCAAGGTGAAGTGTGCCCACTTAGTCCCTGAGCCTGCTGGAAGATGAAGAATGAATCTTGTAGCTGGGTCAAAGAAAAAAAGTCTGAAAGCTTGCCGATGTCGTCTGACATGCGCGTATCAAGACCCCAGACGTGCTGCCCAAGATCAGCACCCTGATCCGAACAGCATGGAGCAGCTTGATAGCACACCGATGAGGCATAGCAAGATCCAACCATCGAGGGAGTCCCCGGCGTAGCTGGCGACGTCCGAGCACCGAGGAGTCCCCGGCGTAGCTGGCGATGTCCGAGCACCGAGGAGTCCCCGGCGTAGCTGGCAATGTCCGAGCACCGAGGAGTCCCCGGCGTAGCTGGCGATGTCTAAGCACCGAGGAGTCCCCGACGTAGCTGGCGATGTCCGAGCACCGAGGAGTCCCCGATGTAGCTGGCGATGTCCGCAAGGTGAAGTGGGGTGAAGTGTGCCTACTTAGTCCCTGAGCACGAAGAATCCGAGCGCCGAAGAGTAACCGACGTAGCCGGCGATGTCCGAGCACCGAGGAGTCCCCGGCGTATCTGGCGATGTCCGAGCACCGAGGAGCCCCCGGCGTAGCTGGCGATGAAGCACGAGTGACAAACAGTCCGGTCAACTAGTCGGCGGCGAAGTGAGCATTGAGTAGAAGCGACCAGCGAACAGTCCGATCAACTGGTCGACGACGAAGTCCATAAATCTAGCGGTCCGATCAGTTGATCGGTGGAGAAGTCCGAGCACCAGGTGGTCCGATCACCTAGATGATGATCCTGCAATACAAATATGTAGGATGGGTAGTACATGATATAAAAATATATGAACTCCAGAGAAAAATCAGCAATGGCGATGAAATAGTGTATGCAGCTCGACGATCAGTTGACGTGGAGATGTATTTATATTTAATATCAACCGCCCGACCAGTTAGTGTGTAGCTGAGTTTCCAGCCCAAGTTAGCCCATTAACCATAACGCGGAGCGCGGAGTCCGTGTGTGTGTGTAGGAAGAACAAAGCGCCGCTAAGGAGCCGATGCTGACCGCCCATAACGTAGAGGGCAGACGCTCGTGCACGTGTAGGGAGGAGCCGAAGACAGGACCGTCTCTGGGACATCCGAGCGTCAATATGACTGTTCGGGGGTTCAGAAAATCGTTTGGAGAGCAAACATGGAAAAAACAGCTCGGAGAAACATTATGGCGATATATAAAGATTGGAGAATATTTAGAAAAATATTAAAGCGTGACTTAACTTTAGACAGAACGTCTGGTCGGCGGCATATGGCGTTATCTGGTCGGCGTTGACAAAATTGCCCGGCCCTCGAGCTTTCCGAACTGTTGTCATGGCGGCGGTCGCGGTTGTCACAGTGCCGTTCTTCGTGACGATCATCATTGCGACGCGGCAGGTGGTCAGAGTAAGTAGTCTGGGTGTCCTTATATTAGTGATCGGCCTTAGGAGATTTGGGGAGATCATTGACTGGTCGGAGAAACGATGTTGTATGGCGGAGTAGATTGGGCATGGCTGAAGCGTGCTTGATGCGTGCGTTGTCTTCATAGTTGTCGTTGGAGTAGATAAATCCAAGGCCTTGACGCTGAGTACATGCCCGTACATGCATGAATACATACAACTCTTGATTGCTTGGATGCCGGATTGGGTCATATCGTGAAGACGTCGGACTCTTGTCGTAGCAGAGGCAATCAGGGCGGAAGCCGAAGCCCCCGTCATGTCTGAGTTGGAGTCGAACGCAATCGTCAAAGATAGATTTAGCAGGGTCTGGTAGTCGGATGTGGTTCGGATGATATGTTCATGCGTGTATATACCCATATACGCCTTGGTGTTGCTTGCTTGTGAAAGCTATAATTAGCTTGCATGATGACGTAGATCATGAACCCATGCATGCAAGCCGAAATTAGCCAGCACGCCTTTCAGATCTTGAATGCTCCTTTGTTTACTGGATGGATGATTTTGGAATCGTCAGTTGGTGGCGTACCACCACGTGATGATGCGTACCGCCCCGTGCTGGATGCTAAAATCTCCAGGTGAGGACGCAGTGGATACTGAGCCGGAACCCATCGCGACGTTGGATGTAGGAGTAGAGGGATGCCGTGAAGACCATGTGTCACATCCGCCGCTGGCTGCAGCCGAACGCCACCGCCGTGATGATCCGAGCCACCACGAACGACGTCGTTGGCAAAGAAATTTTCATCTGGTTCGTCCGGGATCAGCACGCACAGCCCCTGCCTGGCGCGCCAACTGTCGACAAAAGATGTTCGGCAGTCATCCGAGGGGTATCCCACGAAGAAAGATTGATCGGTGGAGGTGCGCGTAATCAGGAACCTGACACAAGGCGTAGAGACAGCGATTTAGACAGATTCGGGCCGTCTGATCGATGTAATACCCTACGTCCTATGTCTTTGGTGTATTGTATTGAGATGTAGTCGCTGTCGACTAGGGAACCCCTACCTCTCCTTATATACTCTGGAGGGGTAGGGTTACAAGAAAAGTATCATATTTGGTACTATACAATATCTTGTGGTGCACATCGACCAGTGCCGTGCACACCTTGATCTTATGGGCTGGACCACCTCTAAGGATGCGTCCCATGTCTTGTCTTATGGATATCGGGGGCCATACCCCCACAATAACTATGTTTAATCTGAGTGTTTTCTCTTTTCTATGATGACACTTAAGACTAACATTATGCTATGATGACTTAATATTGTTAATTAGATTGAGGCTATGGTCATGTGCAATGACGATGTAATCATAAGTTCTAGTAACTATTGCTGAGGCTACACACATGTGTGCAATGATGATTTACTTATTGACTTGGTAACTATTTTCTAAGGCTAAGTTTTTTTGTTTCCTATCCTTTAATGCCTGTGATAAATCTATGCACATCCTTTTTTAATGAGGAATGATATAAGCTGATGATCGGTTCTAGTGAGGTACTGGCCAATCTGTCATTGCTTCTTGCTGATCCATTTATTCTTCAGTGACCTTTAGTTGCTTCTTGCACTTTTGTGCAATCTGTACTTTTCTATGTACATGCTCAGATCCTGGATGCTCCTAGAACATGATCAAGTGATAAAAATATAGTATTCTGAGGCCTAATAAATTTATGAGCTCTGCTATTATAAATGAGGTTATTATTCAGCCTGTTCGGTTGGCTGGTTCGTTTCGTGGCTGGTTCGTGAAGAAATACTGCTGGCTGGTTTGTGTGAGAGAAAAATATTGTTTCGGCTGAAAACTTACGATTATTTACGACAAGCCACAACCAAACCAACAGGCTGATTATCAAGTGTTCAACTGCTCGATTCCTTCATAAGTTTCATTTATTGCATCTATGTACATTGGCATCAGGTTTACTGCAACTCACATATGATTTTCATAATAAACCTCTTATGTTTTTGTGTATTTTTATTATTTATTACTTGATAATAATGAAATGCCTATCATTTTTAGAGATAACCAAATACCCTAATTGTTGCTTAGCTATCCATTTTAGCATCAAATTGCACACATCCATAATTTTGGTGAAATATATTTAATAAAATAATAATATTTATAATATACAATTAGTATTGTTGTATAGATCTCTAAATATATTATCGAGATATAAATGTTATTTGACCTGTAAGTATTCGTTTTTTTGGATGGAGGGAATACAATGAATCATGAAAAGGTGCAACAGTAGCAGCTAACAAAAGTGAGGAATACGAGAATATAGGCGCGGTCACAGGCAGTAGAGCGCGAACTTTTTTTTTTTTGGACGTGTCTGGGCTCGTGCTGAGCGGTGGCAATGGGGCGTCGCAGCGTCCGAGACACTCAACTGTCAACCGAGGATTCAAGATGAAGAACTGCTAGAGAGAGAGAAAAATAGTGAAGTGCTAGATTATTTTATAAACAGTTCGGGGTTTGAAAATGCAGAATGTTATCTATTACTCGTACGTGAACTATTTTCTTGTACAATAAAAAGCCTATATTTTGTAAAAATGGTAACATGAGACTGTGGAAAAATGTTTCGTCCTTTTGTAAAAAACTAAAGCATATATTTTGTAAAAATGGTAACATGAGACTGTGGAAAAATGTTTCGTCATTTTAAACAGTGGAGTTTTGAATTATAATTCGCCATTTATACATCACTTGCGATTAAGTGACTAATGCCATTGGCTCTGTAACTGTACTTTTTCAGCGAACGAACAGTGTTTTTCTCTCACAACAAATTAACCTACAGTAATTTTCATCCTGGCTTATCAGCCAAACAAACAAGATCATTTTCTATTTAGATTCTTGTTTGACGTTGTATATTTTTTATTCGTGAAATCAGAATACAAGGGGCATTAATCAATCACTAATTATTCATGGAGTGCATCTTTTCAAAGACACGGCCAGGAACATAATAGGGGCAACGAGGGAGGGGAAACATAGTGAAGAACAGTGGCGATTTGACGTGACGAAATAAGTACTACACGCAGCAGCGACGTAGGGTCTGGAGTGGACCCGTTCTACCGGTTCTTATCACATTGGATGTTTAAACATTAATTTAAAGTACTAAATATAGATTAATTATAAAACTAATTACATAAATTAAGATTAATTTACGAGATGAATTTATTAAACTTAATTAGGCTCATGTTTAATTTTTTAATTAGTATACAAATATCTAATATGACATCTCCTAGACTTTAGTCTCTGGATGCAAACACCCGAACCAGCACTACTTTGATTTAAAAAAGGGCAATCGTCCGTATGTGTTACGAGTTTTGTTTATTCGGCAGTCAAAATGCATAATGTTTGTGGGACAGTGAAAAAAATTGGATAAAATAAAAAGGCAAAGCGAGATGTAGTTACGTAACTAGTTAAGAAAAAGAATTAAATAAACGGTGGGAAAACTGTTATTTTTTGGAAAAAACTAAAAAAATACAAAATACAAAATAGGTAAAAGAAAGAGCAAACTGCGAAAAGGAAAAGAAAATAAAGGTGGGAAAAATGTAGTTAATTACTAATTAAGAAAAGCGAATTAAATACTAATTAAGAAGACGAACGGTAGTTAAGTACTAATTAAGAAGACGAATTAAATAAACAGTTGGAAAAAAACTGTTAAAAAGAAGTGGGAAGGAAAAACTGTGTAGAATAAAAGGCAAGGGACCGATGAAAAAAGACTGAAAGAGAAAGAGAGAGAAACGTAGTACCGAGAGAGAGGAATGGGAATCAATAAAGAGAAGGGCGGGTACCGACAAGGAAATTACTGTGCACATGGGAAAGGAGAGATTTGGGTGGAGGGAATGGGAGGGGTGGGAAAGCCAGTTGACCGGCGCACGAATCTTAGAGCACGTTTAAGGGTGCGAGATAAGACAGGCGGCCGCATGCTGTTGTGGAGTTGCGTTTTCGCCGGAGCAACCAATCATGCCCTAAACTTCTGCGACGTTGGGCACCTTTAGTGGTGAGTCGATGCATCAAAGAAAAAGGACCGCCACTTCAGTTTTGGATGAGTCGATTTCTGAGCTAGGTGGATTCCGTGTACAAATAAACAAAACTGTTAGAACTGTTACTTTCTATTGCCAAATAAAAAACAATTTCCTACTTGTGTTTGTCCATCTTCTCTCTCACAAGAAGTCACGAGCGGTGTCCATCCTCTCTCTCACAAGACGGCCACATCAGCATTATACGTTGGGTGCTTGGTTATCGGAGTGTTGTGTTCACTTATGACTTATCGGAACCAGTCATATATGTTAGGTGCTTGGTTGTCGGATCAATGATATAGACGTCATATAAGATAAATTAACAAGATCAACGATAATCTTATGAATGATACCTGAACGTTCCAAAATATACCATGGAACATCTTCTATACCTCTATACCTATACCTATATATTATATTTAATAATAAAAAGTTAAAATTTTCAGCTATTTTTTCGTCCATGCATTTTTTGGTCCGTCTTCCTCTAACTACCGCACAATTGAGAGTGTCTTCCGTCCGGACTTATATATATAATAACCCGTGCTCAAACGAGTTAGAATAAATTTTGTCTAGTGCGATACGGAGTCCGATTTCAAAACATATTGGGTCGTGTATGTGACCCGGACTCATAAGTTGTTTAGAACAACACGTATCTAATGATGATACGGAGTTTGATTCCCATAATATATCCTCACATTATTGGTCCGTCGTTTTGAACTCCATGTACAAGGAAGGAAAGTCAGAGTTATTTACTTATCTTGGATACCATAGTGCATGACCGTACATTTATACAAGCCGCAAGAATTAATTAAGGAGCTGCCGTGTTCTATTAGGACTTATTAACTAGAAGCATATTCCAGGTGTTGTCGCGGGATTTTCTATAAATATATATGTTTTATATATAGCATTACTATATAGTATTTTGTATACTGTGTATATATACGAATTTTACTTGCATGTTATTTTATTGTATCGGATCTGGTAAAAAAAAACATAAGCTAATAGAAAAAAACCAATAGAACATTTGATCACTTTATAGAAGAATAAGTGATGAAACGAATAGCATACGTAAATAACTTTACGTTAATAGATTAGAGATTAAAAGTATTGCACGTAATAGAGATGATGTGAACATTTTTTGTAATTAATAAGAGATAATATAGATAGCTTGAATGAAAAGATTGTAATAGTGGGACATTTAGTTGGGGAATGATGTGGACACAATAAAGAGAGAAAACATCCAGTGGAGTTTAGAGCTTTATAAGAGTGTATAGATTGGTGCAGCCACCAGACAGAAAATCTTGTTTGGTCTCTTGTAATTCCAGACAGACTCACGAACCAATATATAGGAAAGACCAGGCGTAGTCAATTGGATGCGTATGTATTGATAGAAAACGGACGCCGAACGCAGGGTAAAAAAAAGGACAACCAATTTGGACGCAATCCAAGACTAGACCCATGGACACAAACCAAAACTGTACTCCGGAACGGACATAGAAACGGATGTAAACCAAAACTGGACTCAGAAACAGAAGATCGGAAAGAAACACAAACCAAACCCGAACGCGTACAACAGGTACCTGCCTCAGCAGGAAAATCCCTCCAATTCTAGATAGTTAGAAATTCTAATTCTAATTCAGATAGATTCTCTGATCCCTTATAACCTAAATAGGAATTCTAATTCAAATAAAAAAGATAAAACTAGAAATTTGTAAGTATATACGTAACTCATCTTATCTCGGTTTCTATTTTGAATTCTTCTTTTTGTCCATGTTTGTGTTCCGGCAATATTTATCGGTTAGGTTCCGTCCATCTTTTTCCTTTTTTTTCTTTTTTCTGGTTTGGTCCCCATGTTTTCTTCATGAAGTTTTTTTTTTTGCTATTTTCCCCACGTTTCTATCCCTTATGACTTTTCTTTACATGGTTTATTGTGATATTTTTTAATATTTCATCCGTTTAGAATACCTCTTGTGGAGCTTCCGAGAGGGTGTAAAAAACAACAATGACAAGGCAAGGCATATGACACATTAAGTATAACGAAATTACGAGGACGTATACGTGATGTTAGGTAGGCCGATAGTATAACAATCAACAAACCCTCATGAGATGTAGCTACTTGTGCTCAAGTTGACCTCTACCGACCACTGTGTCATCACTAGCATCGATAGCACAATCATGTCTTCTCTACGCGCATCACTCCTCTGGATCGCTAAGGGCACTGTCAAAGTTACGCTTCAGCTCAACCGTGGCCGTCGGGCCACGCCCGCTCCATTGTAGGAGCTGTGTCCACACGGGTACTATGCCGCCCACCTTATCGTTGTGCAGTGGTAGCCCACGTTTGTACGATGGCCGCCACGCCACCGACACATGCTGCCAAGCCGTGGCTGGTGACACCGCACATGCGTACTGTCGTGCCACCGGTTTAAGCCGCCTCACAGTGGCCGCTATGCCCACACGCAGCTCTATCATGATACCACTCACATCGTCGACAGGACAATAAATTATAGTCCCGTCGCAACGCAGGGGTATGTTTGCTAGTAGTAATAAAGAGGTAAAATTTCTCTCCACCTTTTTTTTTGTCCGACCATCCCTTAATTAACTCTGTGAATGTGAAAAACTGCCTATAGCCCTTCTCTTTATATAACTAGAAATTCTAATTCAATTAGATATGTTCGATTTTGGGTGAATAGGAATCTTAATCAAATAGAAAAAAATATAATAATATGGACAACTAGGAATCTTAATCCAAATATAAAAATACAAGAATAGAAATCTAATAAAGAGGAAAGAAGGGTAGAATTTCTTTGTTTAGTTTCTTTTCTATTTTTTTCACTTTTTTCTGGTTTGTCAGTTTTAACTTGCTCCGAGTAGCTCGACTTTTCTGATTTTGTTTTCATTGTTTTGTCCACATGGTTTTTTCTTGTTCTAATAAATATAATAAGAGTAAAAATAAACAATAAATAAGAGATCACATCCATTTTAATCTTTGACTACTTAATAAACAAAGATTTTTACCACTAAGTTAATTTAATTTTTGACTCAAACTCATGACCCATGCTACAACTCACTACGTATTGGATCCCGTTGCAACGCACGAGCATGTTTGCTAGTATGAGTAATGTAATAACCAATAAAGACATTGGGAGCATACTATGAATAATACATGGATAACAATAGATACAACATTTCACAAATATAACATGTATATAATACAAAACAAAATTAATAAAAAGGAAGCAAAATGGAAATTAAAAAATAAAGAAATCCACGTAACAAAAGCAAATAGAAAAATAGAGAAAGCAAAAAATAAATAGAGAAAAGGTAATAAACGGAAAAAAATTCTTGTAATGGGGGCTAGAACCTGCCCTCTAGATGAACCTTTCTCTGCGTGCGCGATTTTTTTTAGACCAAAGGCTTATAGCCTAGCTTTATACTGAAAGCTTTAGCAGAGGTCATGCTGGGGATCCAGCTTACAATAACGAGCATAGAAAAACGCTACTCCACAACAAAACGAAACCACTTCAGTGTCAGCGCTCGGGATACTAGCTTACAAACTCAAAGACGCACGGCCCAAACACCAGCACTTACACCAAACTCAAACGAAAACAGCAACGCGCCTGCTTTACAAAAGGGGAACAAAAAGCATGATTAAGCACAGATCACCATCGTGCCATTTCCTCCGTTAGCTTCTCCACCCACGCTTCCTTCATGGCTCCATCCTTCTTCGCTAGCTTTATCCACTGTTTCATCAATCCGAAAGATTTGTAAGCCACTTGTTTAGGGGATTTTATCACAATGTTTGAAAAAACTAAATCATTTCTAGATTTCCATAGCGCCCATCCCACGGCCGCCATCACCCACCACATTAAGGCTTTCCTATCCCCATCCCCATGCATAAGAAAAAGGTCCTGGAAATTAGTGATGGAGGTTGGAGCACTAGGCCATCCTAAATTGTCCCTGACCCAACACCATGTTACCCTTGCAATTGGGCACTGGAACAGTAGATGATTGACGGTCTCCTCGACACCACAGAATTTGCACACCTCATCTTTATCCCAATTTCTTCTTTTCAGTTGATTTGTTGTTTGGATTCTATCATGCCAAGCCATCCACAGAAAAATTTGAACCTTCAAACGGACTTTGGTGTTCCAGATCTCCATCATTCTGGTGTCATAAACTCCAGCAAAAGTAATAAATCTGTACAAACTCCTGGAAGAATATTTCCCTGAATGTTCCAGTTTCCAAACCACTCTATCATCAGACACTGTCAGCAAGATTTCTTCTAATTTAGTCATTAGCTCGTTCCACTCCACCATCTCAACACACCCAAAACACCTTCTATAGCTTAGGTTCCACTCCAAAACACCCGCTGTGTGAACAGAGATGTCCTAATCATGACACATGTTGAAAAGCCTTGGATAGCTAATTTTCAAAGGACTGTCCTCTAACCACACATCCTTCCAAAATCTTGTCTGCTTGCCACTGCCTATAACATGTCCTTTTCCTTTTCTCATACCACTGTTTCATAAAATGTAAGCCTTGCCAGAATTGAGAGCTCCTTGCACTCTTACTCTGACAAAACCCCAACCCACTCGGGTATTTTCTCCTCAGCAGCCACAGCCTGCGCGATGCATGGTCGAAGGAAACGGCCGAATTATGCGGAGAAAATAGATGAAGGGAGGAGCTGATCGGCAGCTTATTTCCGGCTTACTGGTCGTCGGAGCGGAAGAACCGCGCTCGCTGACGCCGCTCCCCCTCGGCCGGGTGTCAGGGCGAGGGGCGAGAGGCGAGCGTCACTGCTGCATAGTGTTCATAATGCCGTCCATGATCAAGCATTCACCTCGGCGCCGATTTGGAGTACTTGAAAAATGCCTAAAAAAATCTGGAAGCAACAGCTAGGCGTCTAGGAGGCACAAGATGCCTAAACAACTTTTGGAGCACTTGCCCTCAAAAAAAAAAAAAACTTTGGAGCACTTGAAAGATGTCTGAATTATGAATTTGTGCCCTCGGTCGAATCATCCTCTTCTGGAACAAAGAATTCGAATTGATCCATGGGCCACGGCTGGAGGCGAAGTTGTTTAATTCACACTTGTATCCTATATTCCTATGGTCTATATGGAGTCGAAAAATCACGGCATGATCCAGGTTGTATTTGGGTAACTGAAATCACAGGTGACTACGGTTTGTCTGCTGTATCTGTTCATTCTCATTTCGGCCTTATTTGGATGTACGTGTATATATCTCAATCCATATATGTTGGAGTGAAATAGAATAGAATGTGGATATATATACCTATCCAAACAAGCAAGGTTTTCATTTTCGGAAATTAAAATTTATCGGGGGTCACAGATAAAGAGGATAAACATGATATATCAGAAATATCGAACCAAATTTAAATAAAATTTAATTTGAATTTAAGTAAATTTAAACAAAATTTGTACGAAAAAGATAAATATTTTCTTATCAGCACCTACGAATAAAAAGGATATATCGAAAATATCGGGAGATTTCGGCGGATAAATTTTTCCCTGCAAACAAGGCCTTCGGTGAATGGGGCACGGTAGATGAACACAGCTGGAGCAGTGGATCCAAACAAAGATTGCCGACCCAGCTCCAAGATTTCGCGGCAAGCGGTGCCTACATACCCTGACGGGTGACGGGCGCGCATGCATGCCGATAAGCTAGCGCACGTCACTCACTCACTCTCACCGGCCTCCTCGCCCTGGTGCAGTCGTGCGCGTCTTCCCTCCCGGCCTCCCTTTCAAAGCCGATTTTTACCCACACCTGCTCCTACAAACCTTCCACAGTCTTCTTCTGTACATAGTACACCACTCGCCCGAGAGCTCAACCGGCCAAGCCTAGAGACCTACTAGAGCACGCGCGTGCAGATGGCCGAGCACCACCTCCCGCCGGAGCGCGCCGACCACCACCACCACCACAAAGGCGGGAGGAAGGGGGTCCACGCCGACGACCTCAAGCCCGGCTCGCGCGGCCGCCCCCGGTACAGCTACTACTACGGCGGCGGCGGCGGGCACGGCGCCGCGGTGCGCGCCCTCTGCTTCGCCGTCCTCGTCCTCCTCCTCGCCGCGGGGATCACGCTGCTGGTGCTCTACGTCGTGTACCGCCCGTCCCACCCCACCTTTGCCGTCACCTCGGCCGCCGTGCTGGCGCTGTACAACGCCACCGCCAGCAACGCCGCCGGCGCGGGCGCGGCGCCCACCGCGCTGGCCGCGTCGTTCCAGTTCACGCTGGTCCTCGGCAACCCCAGCGGGCGGTGCGCGGCGCGGTACGACCGGCTGGCGGCGTACGTGGCGTACCGCGGGGAGGCCGTGACGGCGCCCACGCCCATGCCCCCGCTGGCGCAGGACGCCGGCACCACCGTGGAGGCGGCGCCCGTGCTGGGCGCAGGCGTCGCGGGGCCGCCCGTGCCCGTGTCGCCCGACACCGCGGCGGCGCTGGCGACGGACGTGGCCAACGCCGTGCTGCCGCTCCGGGTGGTGCTGCTCGGCCGCGTCCGCTTCGTCAACGGGCCGTTCCACAGGGGGTGGCACTCGCTGTACGCCCGCTGCGACCTCCTCCTCGGCGTCCGCAAGATCGGGAACGGCGGCGCCGGCGGTGTGCCCCAGGCGCCGATTCTTGGGGACCCCAACTGCAACGTCGACATGTGAATATGTGATCAATCGACCGGTCATCTCTATAATCAAGGGATCATCACTACTCATCGTACGTGTATATGCGTGAATATACTATAGCAATCTACTAGGTGCATATGCGTGAATGCCCATCGCTGCGTATGTATATATATGCATACAAAGTTACATGTACGTGCCAAAAACAAATAACTTGTTGTAATGTAATGTTTGATAAGTAGATAGCCTTGTTGGTCCTGGATCTGAAACTGAACTTGCACACAAAACCTGTGGATAACAGCGTGATATTCAGTTCAGCTATGTCCGCGTAAAGCTTGAGCGGCATTTCTACCAATGCTGAGTTGCTGACTGCCAGGAGCCCAAGACAGTTCTATTTTGGCACTTATTAGAGCATCTCCAAGAGTATTTTTAAATCTCACTCTCTAAATCATCATTTGAAGAATCATTTACACAAAAATCGTTTTTATATCTTTTTACTCTCTAATAGATTTTCTATATCCCGTACACAATCTAGAGAGCCATTTTGGCTAGTGAAAACCCCCCAATAGAAGATGGTTATATTTGGATAATCATTTAGAGAAGCTGTTGGATGATAGTTTTGACCAAAATCTATATTCCTAGCATTTATGAAGGATATAGAAAGTCTCTTGAAGATGCTCTTAATAAAATATAATAGGCGTATATTGTCACAATCCTGTTGGGGATTGGACGGATTCGATGGAGTAGAAGTCGGGGTAGAAAGAATCAGCATAGGAATGAGAGGAGAAGAAGAACAGAGCAAAGACAGGATAGCAGTTTGGGAGGAGATCAGAGTTCTGTTATTGCATAACCGACTTGGTCTGTTACAACACCATTTATACCCGGCGCAACACACTGACAAGCTGGGCCCACTCTAACTCTAACCAGCCTGGACACAACACTAATCAACCGCCTTAACGACGCCTATTGACATCCTTACCCCACCGTCAGCGGCTTCATACCACACTCTTCTTCTATTGTCGGATTTCTGTCAGCGTTGTTCCTCGATTCAATGTTGGTAGATCTTGAAGCCTTGTCCTTGAGCCAAGCCCGCCTGGAGGTCCTAACATTCCCTCCCCCTCGAAAGCCAGCTTGACCCCAAGCGGGGCATGAAGGAAATCCTCGACTTCCTCCCAAGCTAATAGACTTGCAAGACAATCAGACCACTGAACTTGTATCTGTGAAACAGTAGAGGCACATTTGCGTATCATCCGAGATGCCATAAACCAAACTCGCTGTAGCGACGCCGTAGGGTCAACTAGAGTGGCATTGATATAATCTTCGAGCACTGTTTGCAGAGGCACATACTTCTTAAGTTGGGAGATATGCACAACGGAATGAATACGACAATCTTCGGGCAAATCTAGCTGATAAGCCACCTGACCAATGCGAGCTACAATACCGAATGGCCCAAAATACCAATAACTAAGCTTTTGATTACCTCGCGGAGCGACAAAGGACTGAATTTAAGGTTGAAGCGAATATAAACCTTGTCCCCCACTGCAAATTCCTTTTCTTGCCTATGCTTGTCTGCCTGAGTCTTCATACGCTGTTGAGCACGAGTCAACTGGTGCCTAACCACATCCTCAACAGTTTCCTCTCCAACAGCCATTGTTCAATATCAGGAGCATGAAGTTGAGCATCATTAGAAATCCCATAGTGTCGAGGTGTACGAACATAGAGTACCTCAAAGGGTGACAACCCCAAAGCTAAATGAAAACATGTGTTATACCAATATTCAACAACTGGTAGCCATTTGTGCCACTGTTTAGGACAAGGCTGCACACTACATCTAAGAAAACCCTCCAAGCACTGGTTCAAATGTTCTGTCTGACCATTAGTTTGTGGATGGTAGGAGGAACTCATCAACAATTTAGTATTAGTGAGTTTAAACAATTGTTGTCATACTGAGCTAGTGAAAATCATATCTCTGTTAGAGATAATCTAAAGTGGCAAGCCATGCAGCTTATATACCTGATCCAAATACAATTAAGCCACTTGCAGTGCAGTAGAAGGGTGAGATAATGGAATAAAGTATTGATACGTCGCCTGCGGTGAGGTGAACAGAGGGGAGAGTGAAGGAGAAGGCTGGACTAGGAATTGGAGCGCAAAGGGTAGTGAGGAACGTCGGCGGTGGGTGCTTCTTCAGTGGTTGCGGCTGAAGCGCTCGACGCCACCGTCGAAGGGAAACTCGCACCCCGATAACCAGGGAGAGTTTATTCCTTCTTCAATGATGATTACAATCTCCTAAGGTGCCCTTCATAGTATAGGTTCACCTTCCTAAATGAAACGATCTCGATTTCCATGAAGGGAAATCCACATATTCGAACTATAACATGATAGTCTTAGATGATCATTCCATCACATTATCGAATAACAGTCGATATGTCATACATCGAATACCTATCTTACAGAGTACAAATAGCAAGGTTTACTAATTATTAGATCGCCACTTGGCGGAATCACTCAGAGCACATAGCATCTAGAACAACATCAGGTAGAACGGCAACGGGCATAGACTTCATCTTTTGAACCAAACTTGAGCGAAGGACAAGACCTCTAATCCTCCCAACCATCTCCCTAGTAGTCGTATTCAGACTCGGGACCTGCCAAACAATTATCAGTATGATTTGTAGTGACCAGTGGCTCCCACCCTATGTTTTGTGTTTGCTTTGTGGTAGTGGAATGCAAGGATAGAGCAAAAGACCTAATTATGGTTGTAGTTTCCTATGCAAGTGTAATCAAAGTTTTATAATAATTCATCAAGTTTTAGCCCATCTCATCCACACATTCACCCATCCCATCACACACATGTCACCACACTCTCACTCTCTAGTTGGCAAGGACGACTCCCTCTCGTACCTTGCCTTAACGGCTAACAGCCAAAATCCAACAAATCCACGGGGGAGAAGAAGAAGGGACACTTCTCTCTAGTCAAGTAAAGCAGTAACATAGGAAAGGTCCATAGCCGAAAAGACGGCATATGTATCGATCGTTCAACCATACACTATGTAGAGGTTTACACTATCCACAAGATCTTCCGTCATCGACGACCGTCGTCGTCTAGGCTCATTCCGGCTGCTTTCTAGTCTGGAATGATACCATCCTGCCACTCAGCCCTAAGGCACCCTGGATTTCTCTGGCATGTTGAGAATGTGAAACATAAATACCAGGCCCCACAAGTGGTAATACGCACCTAGAGGGGTTCAAGATTCAACATCCTCACCCCCACACTATCAACTTACAACCGAGCAGTAATGGCATCGCCTAGATTAGTCCACAACCGTCTCCTCCCTAGAGAGGAGCGAATGAGGTGCAAGGATTCCTATGAAGCAGTTCCTAGAACATACAAGTCCTTAGGGTGACCGAACAAGACATCTTCACAAAGGGGTTTTCGACACCCCATGCTTCAACAACACCTCTACTGCAGGGATTTGTTCCACAAAGACCACTCCTCCCCGGAGTTTATACCTCAAATCTGTACCCGCCACAGGTACAACTTTCAAGGAGCGCTCAGGTCACACTCTGGCAAGACTCGCTCAATAGCTCGTCATAGAATCCTACTCGGTCGACTCAACCCTCACCACACACCTAAGTTGCACGCCAAGATCTTCCCAAGTTGTTATCACATTATTTCCATATTATCGGCACCAAGTGCTTTAGCCACTCACAAACAATCCTCCACCAAGCATCACATCGCAGATATATTGCATAGTAGAAGCAAGTAGTAAGTAGTAAGCAAGCATCTAGCCTAATAGTGGGTGTGCAAGGGTAAAGGTTACATCAAGATAAAGGCTTCGAGCAATTCTACCATGCAACCTATCACAGTTCAATTGCATGTCTAGTAGGATTCTATGAGGTTGGGTGGGACATGGCACCTACAGGCAAGTCGTCTCCAAGCTCGTTGGTGAAGTCCGAGTCGTACTCCTCAGTCTGCTCCTCCTCCGGGTATGCCAACGAGACATATGTCCGCGTTAAGTGACCCCTATTGATAATCACAAAGAAGCACTGGAAAACCAAAAGATCCAACAGCACTCAAACATAAGCCTATGATGTAGAGCTCATTTTTAGAAAAATTTGGACTCTGGTTTCATATTTTTCTGAGATCGAATGAATTTACTATGAATTTTCTAAGTTTAAATCATTTTCTAAAAAAGAAAAAGAGCTGGGTTAATCTGGTGCTAACACGTGGCGCTCTTCGATTGGGCAAGACGGCGGCTGTCACTGATTGGTGGGGCCAGGTCGTCGGTTAGCATTGACCGATCAATGATCAACGTTGACTGGGCTCCGACTGGGTCTAGGGGTCGGATAATGGGCCGGGTTGGGCCGGCCCGACCCGAACACATGTCGCTCACGAAGCTAGTTGCGTGGCACGTTTGGGCTCCTACTTGGCTTGGTTCACACGTGTGGCTCACGGTGGTCTACGTGGTGCGGGTCCGTGGACCGCTAGCTGGGTCCATGGTGGACCACGTCCATCTTTCTTTCTCCTCATTCGGTCCACAATGAACCAGGTGCACCGAGGGGCTTCTCGGTGGGGCACGTACACTGTGCCATTCACTGACAGCAAGGCCGACCAGTGACACTCGGCAGCTGTAAGGCGGGGCTCCTACAGCCTCCTAGGGGCTTCCTGTAGTCCGGCGGGCACAATGAGGGTTTGAAAGTGGCTTCTTGGCCACCGACGAGACCGGCAGCGGTGCTCGGCGGCTCGATGGCGACGTGTAGGATGCACGGGCGTTCACACGGCAAGGTGGCTATGGCTCCCTCGGGTGCTTCTACACTCTGGCAAGGCGATTGAAGGTAAAGGCTATGGCCTGCTCGGCTCCTTGACGCCAGCTAGGACGGCAATGGGCATGGAGGCCGTTGCATCTCCAGCGAGGCGGTCACCAAGGGCCCTAGGTGGCCCCTTTTCTTCTCGATTGAGGTCACCGAGAAGCAACCAAAGGCGGCGTTGGTGGTTATTCTTCATGCCAGAGTCTGCTCGGCAATAGAACGCTCGGTAGAGCTCCAACGAGGCTCTAGTGAGGGCAAACTAGGGCCTAGGCTGACTAGACTGTCAACTAGCTAGGCTTCTAGGTGCATGGTGACATGGTGAACATCATCAGCCCCACCTCATTCTTTGAGGTGGCCGGCGTCAACGGGTTCGTCTCCGACATGGCAGTGGCATGGGAATGCGGCCGCTCTAGCAAGATCTCGGCTCTAGGGAACTAGGGCTACGATAGGTCCTAGGTTCAACCGTCTATGTGGCTAGACTCGTGGGGTGGCAGTGGACACCATCAGCTTATCCCCACCCATCAAGGTGATTGGAATTGGTGGGACCACCCATGGCACGGTGGCACTCTGGTAAGCGGCCGCACCGGTGAGGTGAGCGACAACAGTGGCTCCGTGGCTTCTTACTACTAAAAGACGGTGGCTTGATGTGTCACACAACAAGGCAAAAGCAGCCATCGGGGTTGTGGAACCTCTATTGGCTCAAGGTGGCCGGAACGGGGTGGCGCCATGATGGGTTTTGGCCATGGCGGCCGTGGCATGTGCGACGTGTAGGCACCGGCATTCCCGAACACCAGCGTGCTTGTGTGTAGTGCATCACAACAATGAAAGGCTCGGCCTTGGGTTCCCCCCAAGGGGGAGAACATGGTGGCACGGCCATGGCATGTCCACGGTGGCGAACAGGGAGGGGTAGCATGGGGGCTCACCATGGTGTTGAGGGCGAAAGGATGGCGGTGCAGTGACGAGTCGGGGTCGTGGTGTGTTGAGGCAGTGCTGGCAGAACTATGATAGTGGCGAAGACGACCGGGTGTCGTCCTTGACTTTGGTGGCCACGGGTGGTACTCCGACAGCCTCGGCTCCTCTTCTTCCTCCTTCTCCTTCCTTCAAGGCTTGGGCGTGGGTGGTTTGGAGTGCCACCAGTGGTGGCAGGGTGTGGGATGAGGCGCTAGGGCACTGGGGCTAGGCTTATATAGCCATACACAGCTTTGGCAATGGCGGCAGATGGCGGATAGATATGGAGGGGGTACGTGTAGAGTGATCAAGGCACTTAGGCTAGGGTTTTGTGCTTGGTGCGGGATCATGAGTGGCTTTTCGCTCCCAATTTTGAATGCACCGGCGGTTAGGGGAAGGATAGGCGATTGAAAGGTCCTTGTTTGGTTTTGATAATTGAGTGACAACTTAGGTGGACTAATTGTGTTTAATGTGAGATACACAAGTGATTAGTCCACCTGTACATGTGTGTGAGCAACATATGCCATAGAGCTAAAATGGCTTGGAGATGTTGCGAAGCTCACACATGTGATGAAGAAGCTTATTGCATATGAGACATGACATGGAGTCATGTGATCAAGGTGGAGAAGATCATGACAAGACTTGGCTCGACAAACCGGTTGCAAGTGTGAAGGGCAAGTTGAGTGATGACTTGGTGCTGATTGACCGAGGCAATGGTGAAGAGCAAGTGAAGTCAAGATCGATGAACCAATACCGTCACGTAAAGATATGAAGTGGGTCATATCCTTTGGTGATTGGTCTGTGCATGTGTTGCATCAACATCGAAGAAGATGGAATTGAATGTGCAAGGCAAAGGTATAACCTAGGGCGTTCACCGGTCATAGGTGTGTAGAGAAGTTTATGACTGGGTTTAGGATAGATGGCCGTACTATCAAGAGGGGCAAACTTGTTTGCATATCGGTCATCTAGTGCCACTTGAGCGATCTGACTTTGCATACATGTTAGGATTGAGTGGCGTGGTGAATTGAGTGACTAATCCTTTGAGAAATGTTTATGAAAAGCTAACACACTTGCACATGGTGGTGTACACTTGGTGGTGTTAGCACATTTGCAAAGGTGAAGAAATTGGTAAAGAAGAGGAGGCGAAACCGGGCTCGGGGTGCTGCCTAGGTGGCACCGCCACCCCTATCCGGTGCACCGCCACACCTATGGCAGTGCCCGGCTGGTCGAGGCTGAGAGCAGGGGTTGGAGCTGGCACCGCCGTGCTGTGTCCAGTGGCACCGCCACCCCTAGGGCGGTGCCCACCTAGACTAGGCTGAGAGGAGCTGGTGCTGGGGCAGGCACTGCTAGTGCTGATGTGCATTGCCCCTGGGACGGCGGTGCACCGCCAGGTTGTGTTCGGTGCCACCGCCGTCTGCACAACCCCTTTTCAGCCGAGAGGGAGGAAGTAGAGCTGGTCACCGCTGTTGGCATTTCTAAATGCAATCACCAAGTATGGAGATAGAATCCATCCCCACAACAGCGCCAGAAATGTTTGTTGGTATTTCTTAGTGTCATCACTAATGACTAGCAATGCCACTAAGTAATAGCCTTGATAGTTCCTTAACAATTTTAGTTAATTATCCACAGGCGTACGGAGCTATCATTGTAGCATTTCACCTGGAAGTATTCAGGGTATCGTTATTTATATTTCCCAAAGAAAGGCATTTGATTAAGAGTCTAGTATGGATATGAACTTGAATAATAATGCTTGTAAGTACACCAATGTTTATAACAGGGGTAAGAACGGCGATTTCAAGATAGTGGACACACACTTGGCATTCCTCAAAGGATAAAATAGAAAAGAAAGAATAAAAGAATAATCCTAAGTCGAGCAGGTATTGGTCTAGTATAGTCATACAAAGATTAGTTAATGATCATATAAGATACATAATTAGTATTAGGGCTAAGTGTGAAGCAGGTCGGGAGGCCACTGAGTACTAGTCTGCCAGCAACCTCACGTGATAATTTAGACTCCTACACCCCAGTCGAACATGGGGGATTATAAGGGACGGACAGGGTTGTCACCACCTGCCGCCTACCCCTCAACCATGGAAAGGGACAATGCATTCACCTGTCTCTCCATACCCAAGGACCATGCTTACGTATACAGAAACTACCCAAATCCCCGTGGGTCCCTGATCCTACGGATCGACAGGTAAAGAACTTGGGCACACCTAAAGGCACGATGAACCGCCACCTCAACTTTGCTCTAATCCCGATTATATAAATTATATGAGTGTTTAAGCATAAAGTCATGTGTGCTACTTTCATGACATACAAACTATAGACTAGTTCATATATCAAGATTATAGCACAATAACTATACTCCAGTTCATAAGTATGACTATAGATGTAGTGTGAGAGCATAACTTTGGAAGAACTCATAATTCTATTCATACCCAAGAGTCACTTCTTCCAAGGAGCTAAGCTCTCCAAGGTAGCTTTGCCTTGCTCTAAACAACTACTAAAAGGTAAAAGAGAACTAAAGAGAGTGAGGTGAGCTCAATGTGTTGTGTGTGTTATGAGAGGGGGTACCCCTCTATTTATACAGGAGCTAGATGGTGCTTGGAGCCTATTCTTGGCGCGTCCTTGGCTCCCACCGCCTTAGCATGCTTCCATGCCACCACCACAACAAGGGGTGGCTGAGTAGCGCTGGCATGGGGTCGGTCGCCCCTTGACCATGGCCACTCGCCACCGCCTTCACGTGGTAGGCCGTGGGCTGGACCAGGATGGCTTCCTTGTGGTGCTTTGCCCCAGTTGCATTAATTTGGTGGGCGTCTCCCTTGTTCCTTTGCGCAAATCAGCGTCGGAAAGCGCCTTTCGGTGAATTATTCCATGTATTTGTGTTTGAAAATAATGTTCTCCAAATGCATGTGGAACTTGGTTAATAGTAAATGCATGTGTTTAAGATTGCTTATTTTTTCCTTTTTTTGTGTCTTAATTGGCGGTCAGATTTGATCGGTAAAGATCACCAACTAGCTCCCCCAAGCTTAACCTTTGATCGCCCTGAGCAAATAGCTAAGTTATTGGTTGTTGATCAGTAGTTGCTACAATGCCGAATATAATTCACAAGTGTCATGCCTATAACAAAGTATTCTTCCTCAATTTAAATAAGTTGGTATTCTATCCACCCTTTTAACTTAATCTATGTGGGGCTTATTGCTTTTCCAAGTCTTAGGTAGTTGCAAGATAGAATAGTTTTAACAAAATTACCAATCATTCATTCTTTGATCAACCTTCTATTCGGAGGTTTTATGAATTTTGCAAAAAATATAAGTTCCTCAAATGATTCACTCAATCGCTCAATGTGTATGATCCTCACCAAGGCATTTGATTGTTTTGCCTTCTTTTCATCCTATCCCTAAAAGGCTTTGAGTGGAGTTTTAGGTAGGTATGAATGAGAGGCATACTTATATCACATATATTGCTAAGTCAAAAATTGGATCCAAGGAGATGCAAGTCATACACTTTGATCAAGATGTGCAAGTGTGTGGTATATATATTTTTCTTTCTAATCCTAATATTGTTGGTACTCCTTTGATCATGACTTTCTCTCTTTTGATTATTACCTTAGAAGTATGGGCTATCTCTCTCTTTTTTCAATACTTTGGAACCTTCATGTGTTCCATTCTTTTTACTTCTTTTCTTTTGCTATTTTGAGAGCTTCATGTCTCTCTCTCTCTTTTTAACATAGCCCCATACTTCTTTTTGGCATATGAAAAACTTTGGAGAGAAAGACTCATGGCAAATGAATGGAGTTTTTATTTTAGGTGGACGGAAAAAGCATGTTTTTGCGTAACTCTTAGTGTAAGAGTTAGCATTTTATTGTGGGTGTATGTGAATCTTGATCATGGGTGCATGACTAGAATCTCTACAAGGGTCACCATAATTTGACAAAACTCAATGTGAATATAAGTACCATATGACTAAGGTTTGTATTTGAATCATGTCATATGACCATGGTAGGAATTCATAACCATTGAGGAACTTTTGGTTTTAGCATTTTAAATGAAAACACCGGTGTCAAGTTTCTCTTCGAATAAAGTCATAGCATATTCTATTTACCATATCTTAACTTGCAACAACTTAGAAAAGGATTATGCTTTTGCAACCCACAAGTTTCAAGTTTTAGGATGAGACATTTTAGCCAACAAACTTAAATATTGGAGAATACTAAGTTACAGCGCACAAATGAATTATAGACAGAACAACTATTCATCATTTCAACAAAGGAGAAACTAAACATTCTTAAATCACATATGGGAGTGGAATAAATACTTTTGTTGTTTTTGTCATATTTAATTTTTTTGGATTATATATTTTTTGATTTTTTTAAATGATAATAATTATATAAATGCAGAAAATAAATAATGTAAAAATTAAAATGCAAAAAAATAAAAGATACTACTTACCTCTGCGGGAGTTCTCCCCTAAGCTTGCTCGTTGCAAGATGATGACTTCGAGGTAGGTTATTCTTGTAAAGACTAATGTTCATACCGAGTATTTTTGGTTCAATGATTAATTATCTAATCTAGGTAGGCTGGATAACCTAAGCACCCTATTTAATTTTAAAAAATCTATGAAGACATGATCATATATTAACCATGCCTCAAACCAAAGTATACCTTGTATAGAACAAGCGGGATTTATTTAATGGGAATAGAGTTAAAGAGGTAAACTTTATCATTATCACTTTCATTTATTAATGTATAAAATAGAAATTCAAAATTTTAGTATGATTATAAAGATAACTACCAATTTTACCTTTGGCAAGGACTCACCTTTTAAGGCCCAATGAGTAGGACCCTTCTCCGTTCATTTCTTGTTTGTTGATGGAGCGCCCGATCCTAGAGAAGTGGATGTGGAGGGCTGCTCTTTCTTCGGCCTCCACACCATCTTGTTTGTTCTTGGTGGTGTGGTGTTGGTCTTCGGAGCTTCTTCTTTGGTTTTCCACACTGGCTTGTTCTTTCTTTGGTGGTGTGTGAATGGCTTTTGGAATCTTTTCTTTTGTCATTTGTTTAACTTTTTTCTGCTCTAGCTTCTTTTTGATTTCTTTGTTTTTTTCATAGGCCTATCCACCATTTGAGGCTGGATATGGACCTCCCTTAGGCCTTATGGGTTTGACCCGTACTTGATACAAATCATGGAGCTTTGCTCCTTCCTAGGCCTGAATGCGAATTTTTCTTCGTTACCATGGATATTGAAGCTGATTTCTCCAGCTCCAACATCAATTTGAGCTCCTGCAGTGCTCAAGAAGGGTTGCCCAAGGATGAGGGTCAATTCTTTAGTGACCTCCATGTCAAGCACCACAAAGTCGACAGGGATGTAACAATCCTGGATTTTCACCGGAATATCTTTGGCTATCCCTGCCGGGTAGCGAACCGTCGAATCGGCCAGCTAAAGCATCATTGGTGTTGGCATCAATTGCGTGAGGTTCAACTTGTTGAAGGCGGCCTTGGGCATAACGCTTACGCTAGCCCCAAGGTCGCACAAGGCTTGGTTGAAGTATTGGATCCCAATAGAACATGAGATTGTGGGGCATCCAGGATCCTTTTTCTTTTCACGGAAGTCGAGTATAGCAGCGCTACACTCTTCTGTCAGCTTGATGACCTCTGTGGACGGTAGTGGTCACTTGGTGTTGATGATGTCCTTAATATACTTGGCATAGGAAGGTACACGTAAGACGTCCATTAGGGGACGCTTACATGTATCTTCTCGATCATCTCAACAAAGCAAGCGAATTGCTCATCCACGGCTTGCTTGCGGTTAATTGTGGGAAACGGCAGGTAGCTGGTATCGACGAAGTCCTTTGGTGCCGTCTCCTGTTCTTGTTCTTTTTCTTTTTCTTTTGTCAAAGGTTTGGCGTCTTGGCGTTCTTTTTCCTTTCCTATAGACTGGTTAGGGTTTGGTGGATCACGAGTGGTCTTACCACCCCTCGTGGTCACCGTTTTTACATTTTCACTAGAATTTTTAGGTTGAGCAGGAATTTTTCCATTACTATCAATAAGAATTACGGCAGCTATTTGAGCTAGTTGTGTTTCAACCATTTTATTGAAGCTCAATTGATTTTTAACAGCAGAAGTTAAACCTTCGATTTGAGAATTTATATTTTCAAGAATTTTATCGTTTGACACTAATTTCTTTGTAATATTTTCATTAATCTTAACTTGGCCTAATACCAAATCCTTTAATGAAGGTTGATTCGAATTGTAATTTGAGTTGAAGTTTGAATTACCTTACGGGCGGGATTGGTTGTTCCACCCGTTATTACCTGGTTGATGAAACCCGTTGTTGATGAAGGCAGCTTCTTCATGGGTTTTGGGGCAATCATTCCCCGAATGGCCAACGTTCCCACAGACCTCACACGTCATGTGTGAATCCATGGCCTGGACGGTGCCCATCATGGCTTCTTTATCTTGGGCCCATTCATCTAGTCTTTTCATCAATAAATCTATTTTTGCAAAAAGCATGTCCGTCTCCTTCACGGTATGCATTCCTTTTTGTGTTTTCCTTTCCTCCCCCAGCTTTGATTTGACACCATTTTATTGATGAGAGCCATGGCTCCATCAATGGTAATGGAAAGGAAGGCGCCTCTAGCAGCAGCGTCGAGGTGGCCCCTAGATACGGGCATTAATCCATCATAAAAATTTTGGAGCACTAAATAGTTTCAATCCCATGGTGCGGGCATGCTTGGATGTAGTCCTACAGTCTTTCCCACACCTTGGGAATGGTCTCCATGGAGCTTTGCTGGAAGTTCAAAATTCATCCCCTCAGGGCTTTGGTTGTGCCCATGAGGAAGAACTTGGCGAGGAACGCCACGAAACATTTGTTCCACATCTTGATAGCTTCCTTTTCCTTGTAGAACCACTGCTTCGCTTTCCCCGAGAGGGAGAAGGGAAACAAGCAGAGCCTGATGCTCTCAAGTGCGATATCCTTGACGACAATCATGTCACACAATTCGAGGAAGTGTTGGAGATGCGCGTTCACGTCCTCGCTTGGCAAACCATGGAATTGGTTTGCTTGCACCATCGTGATGAGGCCGGTGTGGAGCTTGAAGTTTCCATCCCCAACATTGATAGCTATCCCAATGGGCACATTGGCAATAGTGGGGTGGAGTAGTCATGGAGGGTCTTGGCCATGATTGGAGTAACGGATGGTGCGGGGATGACTGGTTCGACTGTCGGAAGAGTAGCAGAAGAAGAAGCGGCACGAGACCATTTCTTCCTTAGGTGTGCCTCTGGATTTTCGATGTAGTTTTCTAGCAGTTTGTAACCGGTCATACACCATCCACAATAGGAGAAAACAAGCAAAGTAAGCCTGCATAAACAATGGCTACCTTACATGCATATTATCATGAACATGTCCTACTAGATTCTTTAATCAATATGCCTTCCCTGGCAACGGCGCTAGAAATGCTTGTTGGCATTTCTAAACGCAATCACCAAGTATGGAGATAGAATCCATCCCCAGCAACAGTGCCAGAAATGCTTGTTGGTATTTCTTAGTGTCATCACTAATGACTAGCAATGCCACTAAGTAATAGCCTTGATAGTTCCTTAATAATTTTAGATAGTTATTTGCAAGCGCACGGAGTTATCATTGTAGCATTTCACCCGAAAGTATTCAGGGTATCGTTATTTATATTTTCCCAAAGGAAGGCATTTGATTAAGAGTCTAGTATGGATATGAACTTGAATAATAATACTTGCAAGTACACCAATGTTTATAATAGGGGTAGGAACGGTGATTTCAAGATAATGGACAAACACCTGGCATTCCTCAAAGGATAAAATAGAAAAGAAAGAATAAAAGAATAATCCTAAGTCAAGCAGGCATTGGTCTAGTATAGTCATACAAAGATTAGTTAATGATCATATAAGTTACATAATTAGTATTAGGGCTAAGTGTGACGCAGGTCGGGAGGCCACCGAGTACTGGTCTGCCGGCAACCTCATGTGACAATTTAGACTCCTACACCCCAGTCGAATGTGGGGGTTGTAAGGGACGGACAGAGCTATCACCACCTACCGCCTATCCCTCAACCGTGGAAAGGGACAATGCATTCACCTGTCTCTCCATACCTAAGGACCACGCTTGCGTATACAAAAACTACCCAAATCCCCCCGGGTCCCTGGCCCTACGGATCGACAGGTAAAGAACTTGGGCACACCTAAAGGCATGATGAACCGCCACCTCAACTTTGCTCTAATTCTAATTATATAAGTTATATGACTGTTTAAGCATAAAGTCATGTGTGCTACTTTCATGACATACAAACTATAGACTAGTGCATATATCAAGATTATAACACAATAACTATACTCTAGTTCATAAGTATGTGATGTGCACACGCCTATGCAACACGTGTAGCAAGTTGTGTGGCCCGATCTTCTCGTAGGATCCGCGAACTTGATAACTTGTCGCTGCGTGACCTGGTGAAGAGGCAGTGCACCGCGAGGCTGTCCACGCGACGAACTACCGAGACAATCACCCTTCCACGTACCGACAAAACAGCCCACACAATCACGCCCTATAGATGTGAAGGCACGAACTGGGTGAACCGCAGTTTGGCATTCTACAACTCCCTCAGGAATCGAAAGAACAAGTGTTGCAAGCCTCTCAAGACTCACGCATAAACAAAACTCCACGAGTTTGTGTATTTTGAATTCAGCCAATCAAAATCTGACCTTTCATTGTCTAGTACAAGATATATATAGGGATATGGACGTTCAGCTTGGAGTAAATGGCAGCATGCGCATGCACCAGTGGATTTCGTGGCTGGTTCGCGCGTCTTTCAGCTTCTGATAGCAGTTACTAAAATAAGCATAACTCTTTATTGGGAAGTCCAAATAATGAGCCGTTTGATGGGCTGGAAAGTAGACTTGAAGACGCTTCCATCCACATATAGAACACCATCTAACTCCTTATATTCTATCCGCGGTGATGCTTGGAATTCGTACCATGTATCAGTCATCTAGCTTCTGGTTGCATTTCCATGCAAAGGTGATGAACCACCATTTTATTCTTGCACACCATAGGCTTCTTGGTTCAAATGTCCAGAGGCTTGAATCCATCTTCATCCCATGCTGGTTCATACACTCCATCATTCCTAAGGACATTGGAACAAGAACTCAAAAGCATAGGCTCATTCAACATAAACTGATTATTAAACATAAGGTTAGCGTTCACCTGAGAATGAATTTCCTTCTCCAATTGTTTAGCTCTACTTCTTGTAATTGGACCAGCTATATCAAGTGGAGTTGCATTTGAAGATGAGTGAATGCTAGGAATGTCCTCATTAGCCTCCCCCTCTTGAGAAGGAGTCATCCTCGACTTAGGCTCACCAACAAATGGAAGCAAGTCTTTGACATTGAATGTTGTACTCACATTGGAATATTCAGGTGACAGCTCAATTTTGTAAGCATTATCATTTATCTTGTGTAAAACCTTGAATGGACCATCACCCCTAGGAGATAACTTACTCTTGCGCTGTTGGGGAAATCGATCCTTGCGTAGATGCAACCACACGAGGTCTCCGGGCTGGAATGTAACCTTCTTCTTACCTTTGTTCGCTTGCTTTGCATATTGTGCTGATTTCTTCTCGATATTCCTTCTTGTCTCATCATGTAGCTTCTTGAGAAAATCCGATCCCTTTGCTGCATCCAAGTTAACTTGTTCCTGTAATGGTAAAGGCAAAAGATCCATGGGAGTATGCGGTTTAAACCCATAAACAATTTCAAATGGACAAAAGTTTGTTGTGGAATGGACTGCCCTGTTATAAGCAAATTCAACATGTGGAAGGTAGTCTTCCCAACGCTTCAAATTCTTTTTTCAACACAAAGACGCAACATGGTGGACAAAGGTACGGTTGACAACTTAAGTTTGCCCATCGGTTTGCGGATAACAAGTGGTGGAAAATAACAACTTTGTACCAAGTTTAGCCCATAATGTCTTCCAAAAATAGCTTAGAATTTTTGTATCCTGGTCTGAAACAATAGTCCTTGGTACTCCATGTAAAAGAACGATCTCCCTAAAAACAAATCAACAACGTGTGAAGCATCGTCGTTTTATGACATGGAATAAAATGTGCCATTTTAGAGAATCGGTCAACAACAACAAAGATAGAATCCTCCCCTCTTAGACCGAGGTAACCCCAAAATAAAATCCATGGATATATCTTCCCAAGGTACATTCGGAACTGGTAATGGAGTATAAAGACCATGGGGATTAAGGCGGGACTTAGCTTTCAAGCAGATTATGCAGCGTGCAACATGTCGCTGGACATCACGTCGCATATGTGGCCAAAAGAAATGATCGGAGAGCATGTCCAATGTCTTTTTGACACCAAAATGACCAGCTAAGCCACCAAACATGTGCTTCCCGCAAAAGAACTTGACGAATCGAAAGGTGCTGGAATGCATAGTTTGTTAGTCCGAAATAAAAAACCATCATGCACATAATACTTGTCCCAGCCTTTTCCAGCAATGCAATGAGAGAAAGGTTCTTTAAAATCAGAATCAGCTGCATAGAGTGTTTTAATGGATTCCAAACCAAGCACTTTTGTATCTAATTGTGTAACCAAACCACATCTCCGTGATAAGGCATCGACAACAATGTTATCTTTTCCACGCTTATGTTTTACAACATAGGGAAATGTTTCAATGAACTCAATCCATTTAGCATGTCTACGGTTCAGTTTGCCTTGACTTTTTAGATATTTCAAAGCTTCATGATCAGAATGGATGACAAATTCTTTAGGTAACAAATAATGTTGCCAAACTTCCAAAACTCAAACTAAGGCATAAAGCTCTTTATCATAGACAGAATAATTCAGATGTGGACCATTCAACTTTTCAGAAAAGTAGGCAACAAGTTTACCTTCTTGAAGTAGTACACCTCCTATGGCAATACCACTTGCATCACATTCGATCTCAAATGTCTTACCAAAATTAGGAAGTTGTAGCAGGTGCTTCACAAAGCTTTGTTTTTAGCTCATTGAAGGCTTGGTCTTGTTCATCACCCCACTTGAATGGAACATCCTTCTTTGTCAAATTGTTGATGGGTGCAGCGATGGTGCTGAAATCTTTAACAAAACGCCTATAAAAACCTGCAAGACCATGAAAACTTCAAACTTGACTCACATTTGTAGGTGTAGGCCAATCCTTTATTGCTTTAATCTTTTCTTCATCAACTTGAATTCCATCTATAGAAACAACAAATCCAAGAAAAACAACACGGTCTGTGCAAAATGTGCATTTAGCAATGTTTCCATACAATTTGTCAGCTCTCAAAACCACAAGAACTTGACGGATATGATCAAGGTGTTCATCAAATGATCTGCTATAGATCAGAATATCATCAAAATAAACAACAACAAATTTGCCAATGAAAGCTCTTAACACATGATTCATCAAACGCATAAAAGTTGAAGGAGCATTTGTCAAACCAAAGGGCATCACAAGCCATTCATAGAGACCAAATTTAGTTTTAAATGCTGTTTTCCATTCATCACCTATTTTCATTCGAATTTGATGATAACCACTACATAAATCGATCTTGGTGAAAATAGTTGAACCACTCAGCTCATCTAACATGTCATCAAGCCTTGGAATAGGGTGACGATATCGAACAGTTATAGCATTGATAGCACGACAATCAACACACATACGCCAAGAACCATCTTTCTTTGGAACTAACAAAACAGGAACAGCACATGGTGATAAGGATTCACGAACATACCCTTTGTCCAAAAGCTCTTTTACCTGTTGCTGAATTTCCTTTGTTTCTTTGAGGTTTGTGCGGTATGCTGGACGGTTGGGAAGAGAAGCACCAGGGACCAAGTCAATTTGATGCTCAATGCCACGAAGTGGGGGAAGTCCAAATGGTAGCTCAAAGAGAAAAACATCCTCAAAGTCCTGTAAATAAATCAAGAACAACACTAGGTAGCGAGCAAGGTAAGTCGTTAGTGGAAAGTAAAACCTCCTTGTACAACAATTACAAAGAATGGGGCTGTAGTGTTTGTCACATCTCTCAAATCACTCCTACTCACAAATAAGCACTCAGGTTTGGTGTGGCTGTTTTTAAAGTGGAATGAGGCTTTATATGGTGGATGCTTTAGAACTATCTTCCTTACTAGTGTTGTGGGTCTCACTCAGCTTTTCTTTTTTTGATTCCTCTCTTTTCATGCGAGCCACATCTGAAACATGTATCTCCTCTGGAGATAATGGAACAAGAACCACCTTCTTGTCATTGGCAATGAAAGTGTATTTGTTAGACTGTCCAAAATGCACCGAATCCACATCAAATTGCCAGGGCCGACCAAGCAGCAAATGGCATGCTTGCATGGGGACAATATCACAATCAACCTCTCCATGATAATCACCAATGGAAAATGACAAACGAATCATGGCTGAAACCTTAATTGTCCCGGAATTATTCAACCATTGCATATGGTATGGATGTGGATGGCGACGTGGCTGCAAACCAAGCTTCTCAACAAGCAAAGCACTAACAATATTATTGCAGCTCCCACCATCTATGATGAAACGGCACACTTGTCATTTCACTTTGCATCGGGACTGAAACAAATTATGGCGTTGTCCTTGTTCAGCAGCAACAAACTGAGTGGAAAGAACTCTCCTAACCACCAAAGAATGAGATGGTGTATTCATTGTAGAAGGCTCCAAATCAAGAAAATCAGCAAGCAACTCATCAAAATCAGCACTAGTAATCTCTTTAGAAGATGGAAAAATAATATCTTGTAGCATGTTATTGTGAGCAAAAGTTGGAATAGGTTGAATGGCTAAACAATTCAGACCTAGCTCAAATGTACCATCCTCAGCTGAATACTCACAAGTATCAAGATTTAGATCTGCAAATACATTGTTAAACTCTTCATCCTCTTCACTTTGGGAATCATAAGAACCATCAGCAAGTGCAATAATAGTACGACGATTGGGACATTCAGCTTGCTTATGCCCATGACCACCACACTTAAAACACTCAATCTTGCTTGTCTTGCGTTGGGTGGCTGCAGTAGAAGAAGTGGGCTGACTCGAACTCATAGCTTTACCTTTCACATCCAATTGTTTGGAAGAAGTTGGAAGATATCTATTTGCTCCACGAGATGAAGATTTGGGCGTTGCAGCTCCTTGCTGTTGGAATTGAGGCATGACATCCCCTTGCTGTTGGGAATGACGCCATGAAGCATTGTATTTGTAAGACGTAACAATTTGCCTTTCAGCCCTCTTTGCAAAATGAACCAACTCGGTGAGACATGTGTAGGTTGTCATATCCACTTTATCAGCAATGGGTTTATTGAGGCCAACTAGAAACCCGAGCCATTGTGGATTCCTCATCTTTAGTTATCCCTATACTGAAGTACACACATTTCCAATTCTTGAAAATATTCATCAACAATCTGAGTACCTTGCACAAGACGTTTCACTTCAAATGTAGATCATGAGAGTAATATGTTTGAACAAAACGACGTCGCATTTCTCTCTTCATGTCTTCCCAAGTTATACTGAACGTGCCCAACTCTCTTATATTCAAGACGGACCTGATTCCACCAAGTTATGGCATAGCCTTTAAACTCAATGGCTGCAAGCTTTGCCTTCTTTTCAGCAGAGTATTCATACAAATCAAATATTTGTTCCACCTTGGTCTCCCATTCAAAATAAGCATCAAGATTCTCCTATCCGCCGAAAGGGGAATAGACACTTTCATGTTTCTTAAACCCTCATCATTACGACGACGATGGCGGTCCACGATAACCATGATGGCCACCACCATGTCGATGATAATCCATGTCGGACAACATATCATCATCACCATCATAATCTCTACCTCCAACTAGAACGCCTTGAGAGCACGCACCAAAACCATGGCCAAACCCACCACGTCCATGTCCATGACCAAAGTGGCACGACGTGGTGCCTCGTTATCCTCATTGTCATCATCCTCATTTGGTGGTGGTTCTCTATGAGGCATGTTCAATTGGAGAGTTTGTAGTTGTTGCATCAAATCATTCATTTGTGTACGCAGCTCCTGGAATTCCTCCACCGAAACAGCGGCACCATCTCCACGTCCTGCCATATTAGTAGAGGGGAAAAAAGACAATATATATGTGGAATCACTCCCTCACCACTTGCTGAACAAGTTCTTTCTCTTCCTGGAAAGGGCAAGAACCGAGGCTGCAATCTGTAGTGGAAGAGTGAAGAGACTATGGTGCAACAGCTCACGGTGCTTTTAAGTGGAGCTTGGTGGGGTAATATGTAAATGGAATGCGCTGAAATGTAGTAATGCAAAATCGAATAATAATCCAAGAACTCAAGTCTAAGTTGCTGAATATAAAGGAAAAGATGCTCAAAGAAAGGAACAAGATGTAGGAAGTGGATAGATGAACACCAATTGCACCAACCGAAACTTGTTGCTGCCCAAACCCCTTTGTGGTGTGCTGAACACAATTCTCTTTTATTTCTTTTCTTTCCTTTTTTTTGAACAAGAACTCGTTGTTTTCAGTCCTTCTTTTGACCCATATACATCTTTTCTTTTAACCTTTGTTAGAAATACAGCACAACTTTCAACTAAAGGGGCACATAAGGATCAACTAAGATGGACGGCGCAGCACAAAAATAAGAAACTCGGTTGGAGAATTTGTGGCGGGTAGAAAACAAGGGTGGGACGGGTGGGGTTTTTTTTTATTTATATATATGCAGCAAGCAATGATGATCGTAACAAGGGTGGGATGGGTGGGTACATGCAGCAAGCGATTTGATGATTAGAACAATGATAACAACTAGAACGATGTGGAAAAGAAAAATTCAGCAACTAGACAAATCTTAAAGGATTAAAACTCGATAAAGCAAACTACAAAATCAAGAGTACGTATGAATTTGGGCTGTAGGTTTTCTTTTTTGGCTATTAGTGGACAGTAGGTTTATAAACTCTATCCTACCAAAAACAAGAACAATCCTAACGAGTAAACGGAGGCTCGATACAGATGATGTGCACACGCCTATGCAACGCGTGTAGCAAGTTGTGTGGCCCGATCTTCTCGTGGATCCGTGAACTTGATAACTTGTCGCCGCGTGACTGGTGAAGAGGCGAGTGCACATGAGGCTGTCCACGCGACGAACTACCGAGACAATCACCCTTCCACGCATCGATTTAAACAGCCCACGCAATCACGCCCTATAGACGTGAAGGCACGAACTGGGTGAACCGCAGTTCAGCGTTCTACAACTCCCTCAGGAATCGAAAGAACAAGTGTTGCAAGCCTCTCAAGACTCACGCATAAACAAAACTCCATGAGTTTGTGTAGTTTGAATTCAGCCAATCAAAATCTAACCTTTCATTGTCTAGTACAAGATATATATAGGGATAGGGACGTTCAGCTTGGAGTAAATGGCAGACATGCGCATGCACCATGGATTTTCGTGGTCGGTTCGCGCGTCTTTCAAATTTTCCGATAGCAGTTACTAAAATAAGCATAACTCTTTATTGGGAAGTCCAAATAATGAGCCATTTGATGGGCTAGAAAGTAGACTTGAAGACGCTTCCATCCACATATAGAACACCATCTAACTCCTTATATTCTGTCCGCGGTGATGCTTGGAATTTATACCATGTATCAGTCATCTAGCTTCTGGTTGCATTTCTATGCAAAGGTGATGAACCACCATTTTATTCTTACACACCATAGGCTTCTTGGTTCAAATGTCCAGAGGCTTGAATCCATCTTCATCCCATGCTGGTTCATATACTCCATCATTCCTAAGGACATTGGAACAAGAACTCAAAAGCATAGGCTCATTCAACATAAACTGATTATTAAACATAAGGTTAGCGTTCACCTGAGAATGAATTTCCTTCTCCAATTGTTTAGCTCTACTTCTTGTAATTGGACCAGCTATATCAAGTGGAGTTGCATTTGAAGATGAGTGAATGCTAGGAATGTCCTCATTAGTATGACTATAAATGTAGTGTGAGAGCATAACTTTGGAAGAACTCATAATTCTATTCATACCCAATAGTCACTTCTTCCAAGGAGCCAAGCTCTCTAAGGTAGCTTTGCCTTGCTCTAATACAACTACTAAAAGGGAAAAGAGAACTAGAGAGAGTGAGGTGAGCTCAATGTGTTGTGTGTCTTATGAGAGGGGGGTACCCATCTATTTATACAGGAGCTAGGCGGTGCTTGGAGCCTATTCTTGGCGCGTCCCCAGCTCCCACCGCCTTAGCATGCTTCCATACCACCGCCACAACAAGGGGTGGCTGAGCAGCGTCGGCAGGGGGTCGGCCACCCTTGACCGTGGCCACTCGCCACCGCCTTCGCATGGCAGGCTGTGGGCTGGACCAGGATGGCTTCCTCGTGGTGCTTTGCACCAGTTGCATTAATTTTTGGGCGTCTCCCTTGTTCCTTTGCGCAAATCAGCGTCGAAAAGCGCCTTTCAGTGAATTATTCCATGTATTTGTGTTTCTGACCTGCAAAATAATGTTCTCCAAATACATGTGGAACTTGGTTAATAGTAAATACATATTTGTTTAAGATTGCTTATTTCTTCTCTTTTTGTGTCTTAATTAGCGGTCGGATTTGATTGGAAAAGACCGCCAACAACCGCCATGGTGATGGCAGTGCACCGCCCTAAATTTCTAGAGATGTGGTGTTTCAGGTAGTTGACTGGGTGGTCACCGCCACCCCTAGGGTGGTGCCACCACCACCCCTAACCAGTGACCAATGGCTACCATTGAAATTCGATCATTGGGAGGGGCACCGCCGTGTCCGGTGCCAGGCACCACCGTGTCCGGTGCCCTCGCAGAAACCAGCAGCTTTGCTCCAATGGCTCTATTTGGTTTGGGGGCTATAAATAGAGGTGGAGCTCGGGCTTGGGCTGGTTGCTGAGCACCCTTAAGCCTTGGTGGCTTGTATAGGTGTGCTTGGGAGCCCTCTAACTCACTTAAGCTTGATAGTGATCATCCGATCAAGTGAGTGAGCGATTCTAGTGCGATTGCATCGTGAGGTTGCATCGAGTGGCACTAGGTGATCGTGTTGCAAGCTGGTGGTGCTTGTTACTCTTGGAGGTTTCCACCTCCTAGACAGCTTGGTGGCTTGCGACTCCGTTGAAGCACGTGAGAAGATTCTACGGTGCTCTGAAGGAGAATTTGTGAGGGAGATTATGCTCACCCCGCGGGGATCATGAAGAGCAACTCTAGTTGAGCATGTCATTGAGCTACCCTCACTTTCAGGGTAGGTTCTTGTAGTGCCCGACGTGTGGGCTTGGTGGGTGATGCCAATTAGCCACTGAACCACCAAGTGAGTGATCAACACAACGGGGACGTAGCTTGGTGGCAACCAAGTGAACCTTGGGAGAAAATCACCGTGTCAACATTGTCTTTATCATCTTCTCGGTGGTTTGCATTCCACGCAACACAAGCTTGTATTTACATTTCATACATTGTGCTTGTGTAGTTGCTCTTGTAATTAGTTTACTTGTGTAGCTTGCTAGTTACCTTCTTGCTTGTGTAGCATAGAAGTAGCTCCCTTGCGTGGCTAATTTGGTTTGAGTAACCTTGTTAGTCACATTGCTTAGTTTATGTTGCTAAGTAATTTGAGCTCTCTAATTTGGCTTGTGTAGCATTGTTATTGAGCATTGCTAGTGAGCTCAGGTGGCTTTGTGCTTTTGCATCACTAGTTGTGTAGGAGCTCTCCGGTTGCTTTAAGTACTAGTTGTATAGGTTTGTGTGACCTTGCAAGCTAGGTTGGTTAGGTGAGCTCTAGCTAGCCTGGCACCTTTGTTGCCTAATTAAATCTTTATAAGGTGTTTGTGAGCTTAGATAGAGGGGCATAGTCTTGGCTAGATCGATAGTTTTAATTCTGTATTTGTTTCTGTTAGCCAACGCGATTAATTTTTAGAAAGGACTATTCACCCCCTCTAGTCTGCCATCTCGACACTACACGTGGTATCAGAGGTAGGTCTCTCATTTGTGGTCTTCACCGACCCAAGAGGATGGTGAACTTCGGGCTAGATGAGTGTGACACACACATGTTTGATGGCACACACTTTGCACGGTGGAAACACCATATGCTTGATCATTTTTGGTGGGTTGTCATAAGTGGTCTCACCCATATCTTGGACCAAAAAAATCTAACCAAAGCTCAAAAGGTTCTCTTTGAACTTGATGTCGATCCTTATTTATATCTAATGGATGCTTTGAGTTTTGAGTTGTTTTACAAGGTGAACCACAAAGGAACCGCTCATGAATTGTGGGAATCAATGAAGCACACCTTTGGTGACTCCTCCACATGGGATGATGGCAAGTTCAAGAAGGAGGATGAGCCCAAGGATGAGGTTGCGCATGAGTGTTTTGAGCATGACCACAATTTGGTGATTGTGGAAGATTGCTCCACCTCATGGTCAAGTGATGATGATGATCGATCCACTACAAGTTGACTTGACAAGATTGATGATGATGTCTCAAGTGATGCCAATGATGATGCTACTCCATGCACACTTGATGGTAATGATGGTGGATCATGCCCGGATGACATTGCTACTACAAGATCTCCAACTACATCACATTGTTTCATGTCACAAGGGGACATAAAGGTACAAAAAGCTAATATGGTTGATCATATTGATTCATATTATGAGCTAGTTAGTAGACTTGCTAGCATGACCATGTCTTTAAAAAATGAGAAAGCTAAAATAATGAAATTGTAAAATGAAAACTTATTTCTAAAGAACTCAGGTGAAGAACATAAGAAATTACTTAATGTTCTTAAATCTTCACATGGTGAGCTAAAATTGACTCATGAGACACTACTTGCATCACATGAAGAATTATTAGATCAACGTGTTTCTCTCATTGAAGTGTTTACAAAGAAACTTCAAAATAGTGATAGCTCATCACATGGGTCACATGATCAATCACATATTATTGCTAACCCTTGTGATGTAGGGAAGAAGCATGTATCCACCTCTTGTGATAATTTATTAGAAATGCCATGCTCTTTACATATAGATGCTTGTTCTACTTCCTTGTCTTGTGAGACTAATGTTTTGAAGGAGAACAATGAGCTAAAGAATAAAGTGAAGAAATTAAGAAACAAGTTAGAGAGGTGTTACAACTCAAAAGTCACCTTTGAGCATATGTTGAAGACTCAAAGAAACTTCGGTGACAAGAGTGGCCTTGGCTTCAAAAGGAAGATGACAAAGGGTGAAAGAAAAAGGGCAAAGAAGATGAAGAAGCAACTACAATTGAAGTTGTCTCACTCCATGTGCTACCGGTGTCATGAAGCGGGACACCTTGTAAATGGTTGCCCAAACATTAAGAAGTTCAAGAAGATGAAGGAAGAAGAGAGGCTAAAGCATGTCAAGTGCTTCAAGTTCCACACTTGGGGTCACCTTACCTCAATGTGCCCAACCAAGTAATTGGTGAAGCAACAAGAAGAACCTTAACCAAAGCCACAAGATAAGCAAGAGAAGACACCCCAAGAGCAAATCAAGATCAACCGTGAAGATGGTGGTGACTTGATGATGATGATGATGAAGAAGAAAAAAACAAGAAGGGGTGGAAAAGCAAGGCATCTAATGCAAACTCAAGATGCCAAGATGATGAGCAAAAATGAAAATAAGAAAAAGGTGTATGCTCACATCAAGTGCTTCAAGTGTGAAGATATGGGACACTTTGCCTCGAAGTGTCCTACCAAGCTTGAGAAGAAGGCTCAAGCAACTCATGAGAGGCAAGGCAATGAGAAGCACCACATGAGCAATGAAGAGAAGGCTCAATTAAAGAGAAAGTGCTACTCATACCGGGAAAGGGGACACATGGCAAATTCATGTCCCCTAGGTAATACTCCTAAGCCTATTTCAATTAATGATGATTCTATGCTTAGGAAGGATGGTAATGGTACCTCTATGGTTGCTATTGCAAAACATCCCGCTACTCATACTAAGTCTATGCCTAAGTATGTTGCTCCTAACTTGTGAGGACCCAAACTAGTTTGGGTACCATCGAAAAGTTGATGATTGTTTGTAGATACCATGGGCATTGGAGCCTTGGTTCAAGTGGAATTCATTGTGTTGATCATGTGATTGAGCCAAACATTGACAAGTGATGATCATTATCCCAATGCCATGACAAGATAGTGAAGTCCAAGTGCTACAACATACAAGTGTCATATTCAAGTTGTGGATGATTTATTGGATATAATTGATGGCTTGCAAATAATTTAGTTGAAGCTTGCTAATTGGATGATCATGAGCCAACTAAGGTATATCTCTTGTTGATCATTTCCTTTGGGTGCATATGAGTTGATTGAATTGGATAAATATATAATGTTGCTTGCTATGAGATGTTTGAATGGATAAATGCTTAGTGATCAAGTTTGGATTGATTTGTGTTGGATAAATTCATAAGATGACTTTTAGTAAGTGGATTGAATGGATATATGTTTTGTTAAAGTATTCAAATAGTTGATTTCAAGTTTGATTCAATTTGATGAAGTATAGCTTAAGTGATTGAAATCTGTCCATTATTGAAAATCTGAGTGAGCTGTGATCAAGTCTGATTTTAAGTGATTAAATCTATTTGGATTGGCTTGAAATTTGGTATGCATGCTCTAGACTTATGCCAATTAGCCGCCGAACCACCAAGTGAGCGATCGACACAACGGTGACGTAGCTTGGTGGCAACCAAGTGAACCTCAGGAAAAAATCACCGTATCAACATTGTCTTCATCATCTTCTCGGTGGTTTCCATTCCACGCAACACAAGCTTGTATTTACATTTCATACATTGTGCTTGTGTAGTTGCTCTTGTAATTAGTTTGCTTGTGTAGTTTGCTAGTTACCTTCTTGCTTGTGTAGCATAGAAGTAGCTCCCTTGTGTGGCTAATTTGGTTTGAGTAACCTTGTTAGTCACATTGCTTAGTTTGTGTAGCTAAGTAATTTGAGCTCTCTAATTGGCTTGTGTAGCCTTGTTATTGAGCATTGCTAGTGAGCTTAGGTGGCTTTGTGCTTTTGCATCACTAGTTGTGTAGGAGCTCCCCGGTTGCTTTAAGTACTAGTTGCATAGGTTTGTGTGATCTTGCAAGCTAGGTTGGTTAGGTGAGCTCTAGCTAGCCTGACACCTTTGTTGCCTAATTAGGATCTTTATAAGGTATTTATGAACTTAGATAGAGGGGTGTAGTCTTGGCTAGACCGATAGTTTTAATTCCATATTTGTTTTGGTTAGCCAGCGCAATTAATTTTTAGAAAGGACTATTCATCCCCCCCTCTAGTCCGCCATCTCGACCCTACAACGGTGTCATGGGCATAGGGCCGTGCACGACGTCATGTGCGTCACATCATTGGTTGGGGAAGGCACGGACGTCACGCGCGTCCATCCATGTGACAATGCCCAACGGCTTGAGCGCGAACGGCTTGGAGAGTATGGGGACCACGAGATTCCCCTGGCGCCGGTTTGCTCTGCTTTTGTAAAATCAGAGGACGGGCGCTGGGTTGGGGATGATAGCGTGGTCCCACCCATCAGCGACAGTGAGAGGAAGGGTAGGGCACGGCACTACTGGGCCGACTAGGCTATGGCCTGCTCGGCATGAGCGCGGGCTCGGACGTAGGTGCTGGTGCTGGTGCTAGGCCGGTGAAACTAGGCCGCTGCTACTTTACGCGGCCATGGGCGCGCGCGCGATGCTGGGCCACGGTGTGGGCTGCTACGGCTGTCGGGCTGCTTTGCTCTTTTTACCTTTTTCCACCTATTTCCTTTCCCCTTTCTTTTTTCTATTTTCTATTCTACACCTTGAGCTCCCACACATGTATACATGTGTTGCCAAGCATGTACACATCCTTATGGGGTCCACTAGGGGTCAACTAGGGTATTAAGGTCAAAGCCAAGGGTTGGCAACACACACACATCAAGTTTATCAAAAAGGTTTAATTGATTTTATTACATCACATAAAATAAAAAATGGAACTCACAAGTTGTTTATATGCATATGCTCAAACATGCTAACTTGAATCTACTTGTGCAACTATAAGGGTGGTTTTCTAGTATGTACACTCACCATACATGGGTTTAGTTCGAAAAAATTTTAAGTTCTGGTTTTTGGGTTCTTGGAAAACCTGGGTCGTTACACTAAACCAACTCCAATCTAATCTCTTAACCAATCTAATCTCTCCCTGATCTAATCTACTAAAGAGTCTAGCCTAGCCACGGCTTGGGCCTGCTGGCTGGCATGGTCGACGCCTATAGGTGCGTCCAACAAAGGAGTCTATAACATTTCCCTCCTCCCTAACAAACAGCTCGTCCATGAGATGGAATGTCAGATAGCACTTCTTGAAGTCATGAATAGGCTCCCAAGAGGTATCAACAGCTGGACGACCCTCCCACGAAACCAGAATCTACCACTGACCCCTATTTAGACGAGCACGAACCATTGCCGTAGGTGTTGGAATCACACGACCATGTAGAAGAGGAGGCAGCAGCATAATAGCATCAGGTGGATCATGATTTAGACTAGGCCCGATCTTCCAAAAGGTATGATAGCGTCGATTGGTGGAGACTCGACGTACACGATCTAGGCTTTGAACCAAGACTGACTCGGACCCCCGCAACTGTTACACCACTGCTCCGTTGGTTATCAACCACACGAACGTGATTGACCTCGCCGAGAAGGCTTTCCTGCGAGCGAATCGAGAACACAAGCAAGAACAAGATGAACGCAATCTGAAATTGCAAATAAATATGAGGCTTATGAAAATAAGGAGTTCAAGTCTTTATTCAAAAGGACTAATCACCACATGCGAACAAGATCAAGAACTAGGGCCCTGGTTCACAGCAAACGGCCTTGGCGGCGACAGTTGCAGCAAAACGACGTCTGTTTCATGAGGAAAACAAGAACTAAACAAAACCCAAACCCTAAGGAGAGCGACGCCTGCTAATTATAGAGTCTTGGGCGTCACCCCCCTAGACGCGCCCCCTAATGGGCCCAAACACGATACACGGTCCAACGGACCAAAATATGGTGTCGCAGCACCCTGATAGATTCTAGATGCTGACTTGTTTCGACGATTTCCGTTGATTCTAAAGGTATTTTGATGTGAAACCACTTGAATTTGCTTCCTTATCAAATTAGCTTTCCAACCATATGTGGATCGTCGAAAACGGAGTTCGGATGCGTCCTGGGTGACCAGTTTAAGGCAGACTGGTCCTGGAACACAAGATGGCCTCCAACTTCAATTGGACTGGGCCTCCACCATGGAAAAGATGAATTGGACGCCCATGCTGGACCTCCTCCTCTCCTTGGATTGTAGGCGACGAAGTAGTGATGTCCTCATCAGATCACCAACATACTTCTTCAACAAGGCCACATGGAAGACGTCATGGATACAAGCCTTGGGAGGAAGTTGGAGTCGGTAAGCCATAGCACTAATGTGTTTCGTAACCTGATACAGACTGAAGAAGCGAGGTGCAAGCTTGGATGGAGAAGCTACAGTGATGCCAACATCAGTGCAATGATGAAGACGCAGTAATACCTAATCACCCACTAAAAATTCCACATGACGCCGCCGCTGATTTTTATGTTCCTTCATGACATCCTATGCAAGCAAGAGACGCTCCTAAATCTCCACTACTACAGATTGATATATCGTTGTCATCACTTTCACTGCCGTAGCGATAGAAGCGACAGTGTTATACTTCCACCACTGGTTGGACCGATAATGAGGCCTCCTAAGGAAGGAAGCCGGCAGTTGAAACTTCTACCACCGATGGGTTAACAATAGATGTGGCAGTGGTATTTTCTCAGTCGTATGAAAAGCCGAGCGGACTAGGATACGTGTTATGGCCACTGGCCCTCCATGATTGTTTGGTCTATCAGCGGTAAAGTCAGTGTGAGTTATTTCCCAACTACCCACAACACAATTTCATCACCATTACTTGCACTTCTTCATCTTCAAGGTTGGCCTATTTAACTAGGGTCTAGATGCACCTCTTGGGCTCGATCGGCACACTCTTGAATCCACACACTCGTGAGCTACTGTATCTTTCCTCATCGCCAAGAAGTGCTTTGTCTTCATCCTTGCACCTCTCATGGCCTCCTCCTAGCCATGATAGGTGCAAGATGGAGATAAAGCTCCTCACAGGGTGTTTGAAGGCCTTTAAGATTGGGTGCTTTAGATTCCTTAATCTTGCTCCCTTTGAGGATCGAGATGCAGATCTACATCCCTTGACCATCGGAGGTAGAAAGATTATGGAATATAAAGCACCTCACTGAGATGCTGGTGCAACTTTTGTGTGGTGCTCCTTCTCCATCCTTGGCGAGGTGCTGCCGTTGAACAGGAGTTTGACCTTAATGATTGCAGATCTTATGTTAACTGAAGATGTGTAATCATCTGGTTCTCTCCTATTTAGGGGCTCCATACTCGATAGGGGGTGCTTCAACTTTGTGAGGTGCTCGTTCTTCAAGATTGGGTGTGCTTATATTCCACCTTGCAGCTCTCATGGTCAAGAAGCAGATCACATCCCTTGACCATGAGGATTGAAAGATGGAAGGTAGAGAACCTCATTGATGGTGAAGTTTTGCGATGTGCTACATCATTCTTTAGATTCCATAATCTTTGTACCTCGGAGGATTGAGATGCAGATCTGTTGGTTTGTATGTGAAAACCACCGTATGATATGGATCTATTATCGTGTAGACCTCAATGAAAAATACGTAAAGAAGTACTATACCCAAGTATTTGGGTTGATGCTTGATAGCCGAGTCTCATCGGCTCAAAATATAGCTGACACCTAGAGTATCGCCTTTAGAACAAAAAATAACAATAAAAGACATAGGATGAAAAGTGATATTCCAACAGTAGACTCTTTACTTATAAGACCCTAGATATAAACAATGGTCCTAATAAAACATTGTTTACAACATCTTCTGCATGGAATATCACTATGATAGACTCGGCAGCATCAGTGAAGTCTCCAATTAGGTCCTCTTGATCTTGCAGCCGATCAGTGTCTAGAAAACCAGGTTCCAGGTGACGGAGCTTGTGCCCTAAACGCAGTTGCACTGTAGCCAGAGCGGCATAGGAACCATAGCGGACCCCATGACTTGCCACTTCTCTGGCACAAACCAGGATATCCGGCAAGCGATCTTCAAGAGAAACTCCCCTAACATTAACTACTGCAACTATGCCATGTGCTGCCCATTGGAAGATCTCGTGGTGACTCTCTAGGTCAATCTCCGTGCGACAAGCCACCTTGATCTTGCGACGAGAAGTAGTCAGTTGTTCCTCAAGATCTAATTAAAATGAAGGTTTATCGGATAAAGTCACGAATATAAAAGGAAAGACTCTTCAAAGAAATTTTACCTGGTGCCCTAGCTTTGAGCTTCATCACCCCTCATCTGAGCAACATTGGTCTCTTCTTCAGATACAAAGAGGGCTGTTTTAATGGCATCGAGACATAGCTTGAGCCGACCTACCTCACGTGTCGCTTCAAAATATAGGTTTTCGGCCTCTCTCCTTTCACGGATAAGATTCTGGACATCCTGACCATTATATGACTCAGAGTCAGAGGATGAAGATGAAGATGAAGATACCATGGACCCAGCAAGATGCACAATTGATTTTTGTCCAACCTCTGCTGGAGTTGGCTGATGTACCGCAGCATGAGAGGTAGCCCTACATATTCAAAGTATTAATGCAAGACACAAAGGCGCAGAGGCGGATCCGCGGCTTCTAGAGTTTCCTCCCTTGGACGCTTGCCATGAGCTATTGTTCAGAAGAAGACTGGAAGAAGAAAAGATATGTGTCCTAGCACAACATATGAACACAAGCAGTATTCCTTCTACTCAGCCTTGCCTCCAAATTTATAGCCCTAGGGGACCTCTATAGTGGGTTTATCGAGTTACGTGCGAGATTGGGGGGCATGTGTTCATACCAAAATTTGTAGCCCAAAACTCAGGGAAATGTGCGTGTGTTGAATGTTGTCCCAACTTCCAACACCGTCCCCACCACTTATTACGCTAGGAACCGTCGTAGAGCAAGTCTAATAATATTGTCGGCTTGCTGGTTGTATGGTTCCTTGTAGCCTTCTCTCAGCCCACCCATATACCTCTGTCCCTAAGAATGCAACTATGGTATACGCGTGCCAGTTTAAGTGTTTCACGTTTGACCAAGTTTTTAGTAAATTATATTCACATTTATGGCTCTAAATTAATTTATTATGCAAATAGATTTCATAATTAATCTAATGGTATTTATTTGATATTATAAATATTTATGCTTTTTTATCTCTAATTTGTCAAACTTGTTATACTAAAACATGATACTATTCTAGAATTGCATTCTAATAGTAGTAGTTAGCTCTTCATAGTTAATATATGGCCCACTTATCTCTTTCATAGAGTTTCTTGGTTCTTGTGCCTAGCCGGCTATAAGTGAACAACCCGCTTCTCCTCTCTCCTTCCTTCTCTCCTCCACCTCAGCATTTAGGGCGGCCTCTAACTTCCAACACCGTCCCCACCACTTGTTACGCCGGGAACTGTCGTATACCTCATCTTCCCTGATGCGTGCTCCCTAGATCACGCATCTTAATTGCACTGAGTCTGGGTGCATCTTCAAGGTGAGTGTTGAATGCCCCAACTTCCAACACCATCCCCACCACTTGTTACGCTGGAAACCATCGTATACCTCGTCTTCCCTGATGCGTGCTCTCTAGATCACGCATCTTAACTGCATTGAGTATAGGTTGGCCTATTTAAGCTTGGTCTAGGTGCTGAGTCTCTCACCCCTCCCCTCCCCTCCTCTCCATCCAAATCCCATAGCATTATACTAAGTGAGAGAGTGGCAACTCCTTTCGTCCACCATGGTTCATGGCGTACTTCGGCACCTCCGCCATTGCTGGAAGAAGGCTTTCAAGATTGGGCTCTGCAGCGGCCTGCTGGTGGCTGTTCGTCTTGGGTGTTAGAGGGAGTTCTGTGAAGAGATGGAGAAGAACAATACTATCTTCGGTGGGTCGGGTCGCCAGTGGCATGGCGGCTAGGCTCGTTGATGGTCGGCGTGTGGGAGACTTCTAGGTCAGAATATCTATGGGAAATATTAGAGGGCGGAGGGTGCCTTGCTATTGCTGAGAAACCTTTTGAGCCCACAGATCTTGACCTGGAATCTCTTGACGCCGTGCCATGCGTTCCTCCCCGACGATGAAGAAGACAGCATGGGCAAGGCTCCTCGCGGGGCTCCTCGTCCTCTTGGATGTTAGAGGGAGTTTCATGAGGTGGTTCTTCCCCAGGCTTCTTCTAGGCATCGTCCCTGGTCATGGCAAAGAACTGAAGGCACGATGAAGGTTTAGTTATGCCTTCATCTGGCTTCTACGCTTCATGAGATGTCCATCATTGAGTGCAGGTATAAACCTACGCTCATCGCTGAAATTTGGCTTATGCTGATTTGTTGTGTGAGAAAAACACTGTTCGTTCACTGAAAAGTACTGCTGGAGTAGTGCTGAAGAATAGGGCCAAGGTTTTTGTCATCATAATTGTAGTTGTTTATAGATCCTTATTATTGTATGCCTGGTGAATGAAAAGTGTAACATTGTTAATGGAAAAAAATGTCTTTTATTAATTTTGAATGATGTTAACTCACTGAGATGCTGGTGGAGTGTTGCTTTGTATGTCCAAACCGCCGTATGGTACGGCTTTGTTATCACGTCCATTGTTATTGTAGAGATCAGTACCTTTATTATGCAACATCAGCTGACAAACTTTGTCATGTTAGCGTCCATTGTTATTGTAAAATATACACTGTGTGTTTAGTAAGCTATTGAGGCCCAGCTAAATTAGTATCAACATTGTACAATTCTGTCACTATTGGATATAAGCGTCATTGAAAAAATTGTATCACCACCGCTATTCGCCGTTAGGTGCTAACATCTTGTTCCTGTAACCTGCAAAAACAATATTCATAATATTTTGTTCCTTCCCAACATCTGTCGATAGGTGCTACGTCCCATCTTCTTTAATACCCAATCACCACCTCCGGTAGCCTTCACCGCTGATATCATTAAAATTTGCAAGCCAGCGTGAGACTCCCACGCGTTTTTAGAAATTTTGGTGGACATTTCTGTTCCAGCAAGTCCTACTTTATAGTTAGCTTACGAAGATCGCTACCCACCTAGCCACCCTGTTTGTCTCCTCCTCAAGTGCTGCTATTCCTCACCTACTCATCGGCGTGCAAGCTGCCACTCACCGCCGACAAGCTAGTGCTCCATGCCGGTACGCCTCACCGGCACGCCCGCACAGATCCACCGGTGACCAGGCTGGTACTCATCACTGCCGTGGCCGCTCGAGCTCATTGCCGCAAGATCCAAAGGCATGGGTAATGCTTTCTCACACTTCCCTTATCCATATTTCTTGGCTTTTTATTCCCCTCTTATATCATCTGAGTACGAATCAAGCTTCCATCTAATCATTAAGGAGCTCACATGCACATCCCCGCAGGTGCTTTTACTCTGATTCCGGCGATAGCGCCGCCATTTCCATCACAGGACCTGCTCCACCTGATCCCCTAGTCAAGATGGAGGAGGAGGCCACCAACAAGAGGAATGAAGTAGACATCCTCACAGACGAAGTCTTGGTCCTTATCCTCCGCCACCTCACCGCCCGCACCTTGTGTAGCTGCAAGTGTGTGTCACTCCTGGTATCGCCTCATCTCCGAATTCTAGTACCATAAGGATCTATCCTAGTTTGTCGCTGGATTCATGTATGGCAACTGGAAAGGCAAACGCTGATTCGCCAGCTTCACCGGTGAATACCCCTCCTTTTCCTTCTTGCCCTTCCCCATTTAGGATTTAGTCATCTCAGAAGAGGCCTCTTCCTCTGCTGGTGCGTTGGGCTTTCCTATGTTGTCTATGATCCGGTGACTAACAAATCTATGGTACTCCGCATGGCAACCTTTGCTATGGTTTAGCTCGCTTGGGGTTTGATCCCACAATCTCCCCGCACTTCCATGTGGTAGAACTGTGGGTAAGGTCGCCTAGGGTGTTAGTTGTCAGCATCTACTCATCCAAAACTGGAGCATGGATGTGTAAAGAATCTAAATGGGGAGAGGATATTCTAGTATGCAAATTTTCAGGAACTGTGTTTCTTAATGGTTTTATGCACATGCTGGAGGTGTCCCAAATAGTTGTTGTTGATATGGAGGGAAAGACATGGAGGAAAATTCTTAGGCCACCAAGTCTTGCAATGTCCATCCATGGAGATCAGGGTCAGATGTGTCTATGTATTGCTGATATTTTCAATAGGTCTGACCTTTCAATCTAGATCCTTGAAGACTATGGTACTAGTAAATGGACATGGAAGCATACAGTGAATATGGTGTAGCTATTTGGACAGAACAATATTAGATTCGGTTCTGAGGCTGCCAATGCAGACTACATAGTGATTGCAGTTCACCTAGAATGGAATTTGAATTTCCTTGTTGAGGAGGACAGAACACTGATGGCATATGACATGAACCGCAGAAAGGTTCATGTCCTCCCTGCCCGGGTCGTCCGCTATCCTAGAAGTACCTAGAGTATTTATTTGAGCGGACCTCACTATCTGCCTTATGTTCCCTTGTTCATGGAGTCATTAGCAGAGCAATAAAGGTGCATATGCTATATTTTGTTGTTAGGACATGTCTTTGTTCAGGTAGGGTGTTGTTTTGAGTCTATATATAGTCCAATTTTGTTCAGAGCAATAAAGCTTTGCATTGTGTACGTTTTGGAGTGTCAATGCCTTTGAACGATTTTCTTGCAATGGCTATTGGAAGAAGAAGAGGGGTTCCATGGCTGATCAAGGACTGCCAATCTGAACAAGCGAAAGACATCTACCTCATTTTAGTTATGTAAATCTGTAGGGAGTAGAACCTTTATTATGCTATCTATGTACCGCTCATGTTAATTCATCAGTTGACACATTTGTTATGTTAGTGTCGAGCATTGTTATTATAACAAGTACTCTTCATTGTGGACATGATGAATGATGTGTAATGATTATATTTGTATTGTGTGTGTTCGGTAAATTATTAAGGCCTAGCTGAATTAGTAAATACATTTGTGAAAACCGGATGCAATTCTATCACCATCAGATGTAAGGGCCGTTGGTTGTTTTGTCATCACCGCCGTACTACTCGTCATTGGTGAAGCAGACGGCTATCACCATCGCTATTTGTCTGATGTGGCAGGGGTCAATACTGTATCACCGTCGAATCGTTTAGTAACCCGACACCGACTAAAGGATCATCATGGGTGGATCGTACTACAACATGACAGTGACCATGCCCTATGACTAGGTGGTTCATATGCTAAAGCAACGGTGATGTTGGCCTCGACACAGGCAGGTCATGCTCCAATACGACATAATAAGGATCTGATCATGGACAGATCATAAGCCATGGACAGTGTTAGTGCATACCCACACAAGAGGGTCGTGCTCTAATACAACAGAAGTAAGGATGTTATCATGAACGGATGATAAGCCAATACAGTAGTGTAGTGTACACCCTAGTAGGTCTCAGATACCGATAGTGATGGCTATGACTCTCACTTTCGACAACTTACTGCCGAGGTCGAAATTGGACTGCGATGGGGGTTACGACGTGGCTGCAAGAGGTCTATGTAGTAGTGCTCCTATAGGAAGATGTCACGGTCCTGAAGCTGTTGATCAACCGCGAGGAGCTTAGCTGTCCTAGGTGTGTAGGATAACAATACAGGAGGAGACCGGCCATAGACAACTTCAAATGGAGTGGCACGTAGGGCAAACTAATAAGAGGTGTTGAAGCAATATTCCGCACAAGGGAGCCACTGCAGCCACGAACGAGGCCAATCACCAGCGAGACATTGCAGATACATGACAATGATGCGATTAGACACCTCGGACTGGCCATCCGTTTATGGATGAAAAGTTGAGCTACGAAGCAACTTCACCCAGCCAAATGAAACAACTCTTCCCAAAAACTGTTGGTGAATATGGTTGTTGACACCTATGGAGGCACACAGAGACAAAATCCGTAAGCACACGGGTATCGATGTAGTTTTCACCCAGAGTATTATCGAGTATCATATCCATGGGGAAACGTGTGTGTGTTGTCTAAACACTAGTTCATCTAGGGATAGCAATCAAGGTGTAAGTATGAGTAGAGAGGATTCCTATGGTTATGACCCTATGCAAAGCAAGGCTTATGATTCTAGTATTCACTTCGAGACGCCGCTTAGACAATAAAGCACCGCTAATAGATAACTCTGCCAACACGACTACGGTCCTACTAATTTAAGAACCTGCTCAATTCAGAGTGGACTACAGAGGATATATGGGGCTGTCACCACTCACTACTACCACACAACTAGGGAGCAGGGAGCAAACTCAGGTAATCAACAACCCAAGCACCACGCTTATGCTATCGATTACTACTCTAATCCAGAGATCTAGCAAGGATTAAAGCACTCAAAGAACTAAGAACCCATGAACAAGAGAACACAATACTTACTTTAAATAGAAATCAATTACCAGAAGTATCTCAGATGCAGACTTGGAGAAGCGTAGATCCGCCAAAGTACAAGCGTAAAGGTAGCACTGACAGGCTGGTACTTCCTCCCAACTCTTTCCTCCTTCTCTAACTCACTATTTTCTAGGTACAATAAGAGTAGAGCCTACTAGAGGACTAATCTCTCTTGAATGCGATCATCTGATCCTAAGATGAAGATATGAATTGTGGCTCAGGGTTTCTGGAATCAGGATGCCTCAGGGGGTAAGGGCTGATATATATAGGGGGTAGCATCAATTCTGGACCCTCGGATCAAACCGACCTTAAGCAACGGCGTAGATTTGATCTTAAAGGCGGTGGAGAACTGACGAGACTGACAAGTGGGGTCAGTGGGCCGGCCGGCCTGTAGGTGGGGCTGGTAGACACCACATGTCATCCTCTTGGGGTTTGCCGTGGTGGTTTGCCTTCTGGAGTGTTCTAGAGTCTTCCTGAATTTGTTTCGTCATGGATAAGCGTGATTAATTCTGACGATTAGGTCCACCTTGTCGGTTTTCTAAATAAACCATGTGTTGACATTTCTTAGCATCACTCTTTACTAAGTTGTCATCCCTAGCATGATGCCAGAAATGCATTGTTGGTAACTATAAATGACACTTGAAAACTTAGAGGAAAATTATATATATATATTAAAGTATCCACAAGCGCACAGATAATATACCATTGTAGTATTTTACCCGGGAGTATACTAGGTATCATTATTTATATTTTATCCATAGGGAGGAGCGATGGGGTTGTGTTGGCATAGAGATATTGATAAATATATATACTTATGATAAAATCGCTCTCATGCTATGGTAGGGGTAAGTCAAGGGATAAATAAATGATAAGTGTAAGGTAATAATGGTATTCCAGAGATAGAAATAGAGACTCATAAAATGTAGTACGACTAAGCAAGAGATTCGTTAAGAGCACAAGATTCCTATGACATTCCTTATTTACTAAGTCTTTTGTACACCCAAGTATATAAACTCTCATCTATAGTATAACTAACTTTGGATCTATGCATAAGGAACATTACTAAGGAAGATCAAGAACAGAGCTCGTCTCCCTTTGCAACCGTGTTCTACTTGCTCTACAAGCGGGGAGTGGACTACAAAGGACTCAACGGGAGTGTCACATCCGCGATCTACAACATGACCTAGAGTGCAGAGTGCAAAATGCATCCGCAAGCAAACAATATCTAAGCACCATGCTTATATAATGTCGACCACTTAACTCACTCGAGTACTAAGCTAAGAGCTTTGCGAACATATGCATAAATTCATCATCAATCATAACTATATCAAACATATAACTAGAGCAAACTAGGAACATAATAAATAGCAACATAATATTGAAGTAGCACAAAGTCATAAATATAGAGATACAATGGCTATACCAGTCTCCAGACGGCAAATACAGAATCCTGAGCAATAGCCCATACTCTACTTGAACCTTGCTAGCTAGCCTATACTAGAAACTTGAAGAATTGGAGCTCTATTCTCTTCTCTCTGGAAACCCTAATTTCTGGTCTAATCTTGACTTATGGTAGCGTGCTCTAGAGGGGGGCAGGGGCTAGTTATATAGGCCAGAGCATCCAACGTGAGCCTTTGGATCAAACCGACTTAAAGGACAGCGTAGATGCAACCTAGGAGGCGGTGGAGAACCGACATTCAAAGGAGGGGCTGACATGTGGGCCCTGGGGACGGGTGGATTACAAGTGGGGCCAGTCGGCCCCACATGTCAGCGCTCGGCCTCCGCTTCAGTGTGGTGTCTTCCCGAGTCCTCTGGAACCTTCATGCATTTATACAAGTTATATTGATGGTTTATGATAAGTGTTAACTACCATCAACAATGATGTCCCGATCACTGACAATGGAGCACGGAAACCCATGAAGATGGATGATATTCTCGAAGAAGGCGCGAGCAACAGACTGAGCTAAATATGGATGACTGAGGGCAATAAAGTGTGCCATTTTGGAGAAGCGATCCACAATAGTGAGCACCACGGATTTACCGCCAACACGTGGAAACCCTTCCACAAAATCCATGGCGATGTCACTCCACACATTGTCTGGCACAGGTAGTGGCTGTAGGAGTCCAGCTGGGTGTAAGTGCTCAATTTTGTTCCTTTGGCAAACCGAGCAACTATGGACGAAATCACAGACAAACCGGTGGAGGTGGGCGTTGGAGAAGGACACCCGCAGCCTATGCAAAGTCTTCTGGACACCCTCATGTCTCGTATCATGGGCTTCATGGAGCAGCTACTACCACAACGTCGATGAGTCCGGCACAAAGAGCTGGCCCTTAAACAACAACATTTCATCAACAAGAGACCATCCTTCTGGTGTTGTTCTGGCCTACAGTTGGATGCGAATATCCTGAGCCTGCAAATTGATGTTGTGCTCATGCCGTAGGGTGTCGTAGACCGCAAAGATCGGTGAGGAGAAGACACGCACAGCAGACCATCCTCATCACGATGGGACAGCGCATGAACCACAGTGTTTAGCTTGCCAAGCCTATATTCAACAGAGAGATCCTACCCGAACAACTTGGACACCCATCTATGTTGAGGAATTGTCGTCAAGCGCTGATCCAATAGGAATTTTAGACTCCAATGATCGGTGTGAATGGTGAAAGCGTGACGCCAAAGGTAGGGCCACCAATGGCGCACCGCCTTAACCAACCCGATGAGTTCCCGCTCATATGCCGATAGCTTAGCATGGTGAGGAGCAATAGCTTGGCTAAAGAAGGCCACAACGCTGTCCCCATGGTGCAAGATAGTGTCGAATCCAGCACCAGACGCGTCACAGTCGACGACGAAACATTTGGAAAAGTACGGTAGTTGGAGAATGGGCATGGAGGTCAGCGCCTTCTTGAGTGCTAGGAATGCCATGTCCACCTCCGACGTCCAAGCGAACGCCTCATGCTTGAGGAGCGCCATTAGGGGCTCAGCCACGCCACCATAGCCCGCGATGAACTTCTAGTAATAACCGATTAAGCCTAGGAAGCCACGGAGAGCTCGAGCTGACTGTGGGCATGGCCAGGCCTCCACCGCCTCTACCTTGGCTGGGTCGATGGAGACACCTGCAGCAGTGACAATGTGGCCGAGGTAGTTCACCGAAGTTTCACCAAAGAAACACTAGGAGTGTTTGGCGAAGAGGTGGTGCACACGCATTTGCTGCAGTATGGTCCGGACGTGCTGTAGGTGCTCCACCCAGGAAGAATTGAAGACCAAAATATCATCAAAAAACACAAGCACAAAGCGACGGAGATACAACATTAAAATGTCATTCATTAGTGCTTGAAAGCTAGCAGGAGCATTGGTGAGGCCGAAGGGCATGACGAGGAACTCAAAATCACCGTGGCGCGTTTGGAACGCAGTCTTGGCGATGTCGTTAGGGTGCATGCGCACTTGATGATACCCGCTGCGGAGATCAATCTTGGTGAAGAACGGGCGCCCTTCAGCTCGTCAAGAAGCTCGTCGACCACCGAAATGGGAAATTTATCCTTGACGGTGCAGTCGTTGAGAGCCTGATAGTCGACACAGAAGCACCAACTTCCGACATGTTTGCGCACCAGGAGCACTGGGGAGGAAAATGGTGATGTCGACTCCCGGATGATCCCTTGTGCCAACATGTCTTCACATTGTCACTCAATCTCATCCTTTAGAAGCTGCGGGTAGCGGTAGGGCCACACAATGATGGGAAGGGAGCCTGGAGCGAGGTGAATACGGTGGTCGTGACGGCGCCCAGGAGGCAGGCCACGTGGCTCCTCAAAAATATCCATGTAGGACAACAGCAGGTCATCAAGGATAACTTGAGGGTTAGCAATGGCGCGGGCAGCCATGCCCCAACTGCCCAATCCGCTCCAGTGATGAGCTCGGCCATTGAACCGAAAGGCCATTGAAAGGGCGTTGAAGTCCCAGACAATGGGACCCAAGGTGCGCAGCCACTGAACACCGAGGACGAGATCGAACCCGCCTAACTCGAGGGCAAAACATTCGACGAAGAAGCGCAAGTCGGGGATGAGGATGTCCATGGCGAGGCATACGTCAGGGCTGCACACTCGATCACCATTGGCCACCATCACCGACAGTCCAGCGCGCTCTGTGACTACCAGTCCCAAACGAGCAGCCACCTCAGAATGAATGAAGGTGTGTGTAGAGCCCGTGTGCACCAGAGCATTGAGCTGGACACCACCGATCACCACCTGCATCATCATGGATTTAGCAGGCCCAAGGCCGGTGAGGGCATGTAAGGATATCTCCAAATTGAGGATGTCTTCGCCGAGTGGGACCTCCTCGCCTTCCGCAAGCTCCATGAGGAAGACGCCCTTCGCGGCGCACTTGTGATCCTTGGAATAAGGCTCCGGGCAGAAGTAGCACTGCCCGCTCTATCGCTTCTCTTGCATCTCAGCTTGTGTGAGGCGGCAAAAACAAGAGCGCATCACGTCCAGCTTGCCATCCTACAGCAAGCACCAGAGCCTGCAGCGCTAGACGAAGCAGTGGAGCAGCGTATAGAAGACTTGGGTAACGCCGAACTATTGACAGTGGAAGCCTCCACTTAGCGCTGCTCATAGGCTCGAGCCAAGTTCATAGTCTGCTGCAGGTTGATGGGATGTTGTAGTTCCACGTCGGAGGCCAGTGGCTGACCCAGGCCACCAGTGTACATATTGATTGTGGTCCGTGTACTGAGGTGGTCGCAACGAGAGAGCAAGGCGAGGAAGCACTACGAGTACTCCTCCACCATGCCCGCATGAAATAGGGCCTTGATCTCACCGACGGAGTTGGACCAAATGGGTGGCCCGAAGCGGAGATTGATGAAATCGACAAAGCATGGCCAAGAGACCATACCGAAGTCGCACTCCATCTGATAATACCACTCAGCAGCGGTGCTGTCCAGATGCAGAAACGCCATCCACACATTCTCATCCTCTGGAACATGATGACCGTGAAAGTAGTTGTCACACTTGTTGAGCCAAGTCAGCGTGTCCGATTCCCCATTGAAGCTGGGAAACAGGATCATAGGCGGACGATGGGGATCATAGGCGGACGATGGGTTCCCGGCAGCCATCAGCGTCACCATAGAAACAGCTGCCACATTCGAAGGCCCGACCGCCGCAGTCGTGGTCGAAGTCACGAGTGTTGTGGTCATAGTCGCGAGCGCCGCGGTCGAAGTCCCAGGCGTGGTCGATGTCGCGGGTGCCGCGGTTGGAGTCACGGGCACCGCCAAAGTCGCGGTCGCCCTAGTTGTAGTCACGGCCACCGCGAAAGGTGTCAGAGAAGTCGCACTCGTATTCGCGGTTGTAGCGACCCAAGTCACGACGACCGACACTATCTTGCGAGTTCATGAAGCGGTCCTGGTCGTCGTGGAATTCCACCCGGGCACGGTCCTGCTCGGAGCCGCGCCCATCGTAGTCATCGCAATCATCGCGGTGAATGTCCCCGTCCTCATGGTGTGCATCCTTGCCGCCGCGAGTTTCCTCCTCGCCCTTGCCAGGGTCGGGCTTGCCCGTCTCAATGCGATAGAGTCTAGAGTCATGGGAGTTGAGGTGGTTGTTGATGGTGGTGAGTTGACCCAAGATGCGATCCAGCTTCGCATCCATGGCTGCAGGATCAGGAGGAGCGCTGGACATGGTGGTCGATGCACTCGGAAAGGTCTCCGATACCAAATTGAGACGGCACCTACAGTGGGGTGAACGAAGGGGAGAGTGAAGGAGAAGGCTAGACTGGGAATTAGAGCGCAAAGGGTAGCGAGGAACGTCGGCGGTGGGTGCTTCTCTGGTGGAGGCAACTGAAGCGCTCGACACCACCGTCGAAGGGAAACTCCCACCCAAGAACCAGGGAGAGTTTATTCCTTCTTCGATGATGATTACAATCTCCTAAGGTGCCCTTTATAGTATAGGTGCACTTTCCTAAACCAACTCTAATCTAATCTCTTAGCCAATCTAATCTCTCCCTGATCTAAGCTACTAAGGAGTCCAGCCTAGCCATGGCTTGGGCCTGCTGGCTGGCGTGGTCGACGCCTATAGGTGTGTGCAACAAAGGAGTCTATAACAAGTATCCATACTTGCTAAACTTGTCAACCACCACCAGAATTGTATCAAACCTATTGGAATTAGCCAGGCATTCAACAAAGTTCAAACAAATAGTCTGCCATGCTTTGTTAGGAACAGGTAAAGGCTATAACAGTCCAAATGGCTTAAAATGATCAACTTTGGCCTATTGACACAGTTGACAGGCTGCAATATATTGCTAGATATCTTGCTTTATTCTTGGCCAACTGAAAAGCTTCCTGATTCTGTAATAGGTTGCGGTAAAACCAGAGTGACCACCAACTCCACTACTATGAACAACTTGTAATACATGTTGGCGAGGGCATCTTATTTGATCCCAACCATATCCTGCCATGATGTCTAACAAGACCATTAGTTAAGGTGAAGTTTCCCATAGTGCCACCAGCAGATCTTAAGTCATTCAGTAATTGTGTTGCCTGAGAGTCATCCCCATACCCTTCTTTCACCTTATGTACCCAGACCGGTTTGCAAAGAGTGATTGGAGGGGTTTAGGTGAATGACATCTTGATAAAGCATCAACTGCCTGATTGGTTGGCCCTTGCTTATATACAATCTTTTACTGAAGATCCATCAACTTGAGCAACGCCTTCTATTGAAGCTAGTGGTTACTCTCTGTTTAGATAAATGTAACAAACTTTTGTGATCTATCTTGATAATAAACTCCTGATTTTGCAGATAAGGTCTCCATTTGTCTACTGCCATCACCAGGGCCATACACTCTTTCTCATGTGTAGAAAGAGCTTGATTTTTCTGACATGTAGGTTTGCTCAAATAAGCAATGGGATGCCCCTCTTGCATGAGGACAACACCAAATCCTAACTCACTTGCATCTGTTTCCACCACAAATAGTTTTGTGAAATCGAGCAATTCTAACACAGGAGTTTGGATCAATGCTAACTTTAACTGTTGAAATGCAGTTTCAATAACTGAGGTCCAAACAAAGGGCACATTCTTTTTAAGCAAAAGAGATAATGGTCTAATGATCAAACCATAGTGTTTGATAAACTTTCCGTAGTGCCTAGTTAGGCCCAAAAACCCAAAAAAATCTTTGAGGTTGGCTGGTCTTGGCTATTTCTCCACAGCAGCTATCTTAGATGCCTCAGTGGCCACCCCATTGCTAGATATATTGTGTCCCAAATATTCCACCTCAGTTTGAGCAAAAGCACACTTAGAGAGCTTGATGTAAAATCTGTTTTTCCTAAGGATCTGAAACACTTGCTGCAACAATTCCAAATGCTTAGGTAGAGTTTGAGAATATATGAGAATATCATCCACTAATACCAACACCCATTTCTTGAGTAATGGAGCAAAAACAAAATTCATTATCCCTTGAAAGGTAGCTGGGGCATTTGTCAACCCAAATGGCATAACCAAGAACTCATACAAGCCATTATGAGTCCTAAATGTAGTTTCGTGGGTGTCTGTAGGATGAATATTGATCTGATGGTACCCTACTCTAAAATCCAGTTTTGAAAACAAGTGAGCCCCAGCTAGCTCATTAATTAGTTCTTCCACCACAGGCATTGGGTGTTTATTCTTGATTGTTTGGGCATTCAATTGTCTATAATGCACACAAAATCTCCAGGTGCCATCCTTCTTTCTCACCAACAGAACAGGTTAAGCATAAGGACTGTCACTAGATTTAATGATACCACTTTGCAACATCTCTGATAGTTGTTTCTCTATTTCATCCTTTTGAGCTGGAGAGTACCTATAGGACCTGATGTTAACTGGTGGAGCACCAGGAAGCAAATGAATGTTATGATCAAAAGGTCTAGTGGTTGGCAAAGTGTTTGGTGCCTGAAATAGATCTGCATACTCATGCAAGATTCTCTGAAGCTTAGGAGGAGGATGAATTTCCTGTGGAATATGACAGAGGAAACTGCAGACTCTTGTAATTTAGCTTCCTCATGCAATCTAAACTAAATGCAATGTGTAAAGCTTGTCTATTCACCAAAGCCTTCAACCCTTCCTTTGAAATTGAGGAACACCTTGTCAAATCATGGGTGATTCCTTGTAGGTGAATTCTGGTGCCATTCCTAGTGATTGGTGAATTACATCAATTTCTTTGCCCAATGTACCCACATAGGACTACACTCTTCTAGCCAATCTTGCCCTAGAATCGTATCAAAATACCTCAAGGGAAGAATTCCAATAGAAGATGTGAATGTGTGACCTTGGGCTGACCACTGTAAATCCATGATTTTCTGACTACACACTATGGGGCTACCATTAGCAACTACAAATTAAGCAGGAGCACAGGAGGTCACAGGCAACTATAATCTGTTGGCCAAGACATCACTAATGAAAGTACCCACACTACCTGAGTCCACAAGAATCAATACTTCTATTTTGCCAATTCTACCATTCAGTTTCATTGTTCTTCTCTTTGGCAAGACTGAAGGATCAGAGTGACCCACTGTCATCACAACATCTGCCAACTCCTCCTCATTTCCATCATCAGTCCCGATCAGTTTCACAATCCCGCTGGGGATTGGACGGATTCGATGGAGTAGAAGTCAGGGTAGAAAGAATCAGCATGGGAATGGGAGCAGAAGAAGAACAGAGCAAAGACAGGATAGCAGTTTGGGAGGAGATCAGAGTTCTGTTATTGCATAACTGACTTAGTCTGTTACAACACCATTTATACCCGGCGCAACAAATTGACAAGCTGGGCCCACACTAACTCTAACTAGCCTGGACACAACGCTAATCAACCGCCTTAACAACGCCTACTAACATCATTACCCCACCGTCAGCGGCTTCATACCACACTCTTCTTCTATTGTTGGATTTGTGTCAGTGTTGTTCCTCGATTCAGTGTCGGTAGATCTTGAAGCCTTGTCCTTGAGCCGAGCCCACCTAGAGGTCCTGACATATATGTACATGTACATACTTGTCGTTCTGTTGACCTGGGAAAGTTGGAGATAAAAGAACTGATGAACTGTGCCGCACTTGCTGGCCTGCGGCAGCTACTTCCTACGACAGCGGACTTCTGCCGTTGTTGGCCAAGCGTAGTCGGTGGTTTTTGGAGCTTTCCTTCCTCCCCTTCCGTGGTAATCTCAAATCTGCGAGTGTCTCCGAGCCGTGCCGGCCCACGGAAAGAATAAACAGCGGCAGGTTCGCGGCGCACGATGGAATCGTGTTCAGGCTGGCCGATGACCCAACCCGGGCGCCCATGAAAGAAAATATAAAGGCCCAGCAAAATATCGCCCAAGGCCACTCTGCAGCCTGACCGATTTTTTTATTTTTCAGCCCTTTTTTTCAAAGTTTTTCACAAATACGTCCCTGGAGGAAAGATTTCAGAATCTGGACCTTTTTTTGAAAGTTTTTCACAAATCGTTGCTGGCACCGAGCTTACACGTCTCGGCGGCAGCATCCCTGGCGCCGAGCTCTTGGGCTCGAAGTGGACGTGGAGGTGACAAGGCAGAAAGCTCGGCGCCAGTCACCCTAGCGCCGAGCCTTTATTACGTATGGGCCCCGCCCCTCTCTTCCTCTCTTCCTCTCCCTCTCCCTCTCCCTCTCTCGCCCGAGCAGAGCAGAGCAGAGCAGCGCCGCCGCCGCCGCTCGCGCATGTGCCTCCACCGGCCGCCCTCGCCCGCACGCGCCTCGCCGTGCCCACGCACGGACGGTCGTGCCGCGCTGCCACCGCGCCCGCGCCCCGAGGCCACGCCGCGCCACCGCGGCCGCCCCGCCCCCCGCGGCCGCCCCACGCCCCGAGGCCGTGCAGGAGCGCCGCCACCGCGCCCGCGCCCCGGTCCCCTCGCCGGTCCCTACACCCGTGCCGTGCCCTCGCCTCGCCCGACGTGCCGCCTTGGCCGCGCCCCACTGCACCGGTGCCGTGACCGTGCAGCCAACCCCTGTCGGCCTTGGCCGCGGCTGCCGTGTCGCCCACGCCCACCGAGTCGGACTCGTCGTGCGGAGCACCGGGCATCCCGCGCCCGCTGCACACTACCGCCAGCCCCGGCACCTACAGCGGCCGGCCGTGCCACCGCCGCCTCGGCTCGTCGGCCTGACCCACGCCCGGCGTCCGCTGCGACTCCGTCGACGTCCGCGGATCAGTCGTTGGAAAGATAAAAATTGTGAATATGCAATGTACCTACTTAGTTGAGATTTGTTATTTACTAGTTAATGCGATGACTCGGGTAGTTGATTTAGTTAGTGATCTAGTGAGATATATATGTAGATAGATAGAAACATAAATACATAGGTACATAGATATAGTTAGATAGCTACTGATGTAGACTAGGCCCGATCTTCTGAAAGGTATGATAGCGTCGATTGGTGGAGACTCGACGTTCACGATCTAGGCTTCGAACCAAGACTGATTTGGACCCCCGCAACAGTTACACCACTGCTCCGTTGGTTATCAACCACGCAAACATGATTGACCTCGTCGAGAAGGTTTTCCTGCAAGCGAATAGAGAACACAAGCAAGAACGGGATGAACGCAATCTAAAATTGCAAATAAATATGAGGCTTATGATAATGATAAGGAGTTCAAGTCTTTATTCGAAAGAACTAATCGCCACAGGCGAACAAGATCAAGAACTGGGGCCCTGCTTCACAGCAAGTAGCCTTGGCAGCACAGTTGCAGCAAAACAATGTATGTTTCATGAGGAAATCAAGAACTAAACAAAACCCCAAACCCTAAGGAGAGCGACGGCTGCTATTTATAAAGTCTTGGGCGTCACCCCCCTGGACGCGCCCCCTAATGGGCCCAAACACGATACACGGTCCAATGGACCAAAAGACGGTGTCGTAGCACCCTGATAGATTCTGGATACTAAATTGTTTCGATGATTCCCGTTGATTCCAAAGAGCTTTTGATGTGAGACCACTTGGATTGGCTTCCTTATCAAATTAGCTTTCCATCCATATGTGGATCGTCGAAAACGGAGTCCGGATGCGTTCTGGGTTACTAGTTTAAGGCAGACTGGTCCTAGAGGCCGAGGCAGACTCAAACTTGAGTTGCTTTGGGCCTCCACCATTCCATCCATATGTGGATCATCGAAAACAGAGGCTGGATGCGTCCTGGGTGACCAGTTTAAGGCAGACTGGTCCTGGAGGCCGAGGCAAACTCGAACTTGAGTTGCTTTGGGCCTCCACCTCGGGGACTCAAACCGAATTAGCCTCGAACCTCCTTCTTGACTTGACACCCTTGTTGGCCTCCTACCCCTCCATACCATGCGCCAAACATTGTCATATGCATGGGTGTCATGTCCTCATCATCCTCCCCTTCTTGACGAAAAGCCGTCCTCGGCATCGATTGTGCTTGAAACTGATCCTGCACAACACAAAGGAGAACGGGGTTGTGAAGACAAAGGAAACTGTAATAATTGTGAAAAGGAACGTGACCATGTTTCTAAGTTTCTAGAGTGTCATCTCGCATAAAAATTTCAGCAAGCATGTAGACTCTATGATCCGAATGCACACTATGTATGTCAATACTATTCTGTAAAAGATTATAACTATCCAAAGACAATGCAGGAATAGATGGTCTAACAGACATAGGTAGCAACCAACAATGCTCCCCTTCTTAGAAGTGAACATGTTTCTTTCAGGAACATGAGAAAATGTTTGTAATATTATAGTTTCCCTCTAAACGATCATAATCTTGTACAACAAAAGGAAAAATTCATATTACTACAAATGTATACTCATTGTATCATATATTGTTCCTTGTTGTTATATTTGCCAATAACATGATATGTGTGTTTAGAAAACCAAGGCAAATCAGCATATTTAAAAAGGCTCTTCTTCAAACAATCTAGGTTACACAAAACATCAAATTCAATGTACCCCAAAGTATGTAAAGAAGACAACAGTTTGAGCTCATCAGTTTTAGTAGCAATATGAATAACATGTTTATTTTCAGCACAAGTGGTTGGTTCTAAAACATGTAAAACTAAAGCATTATCAACCAATTCATCTTTATCACAAGAAACATCAAGCAAATTATCATGGGATAAAGATAAATCAAGAGAGGGTTCCACTAACAATTGCTCTATGATAGCATGGTTTATGGAAGAATTTAGTACATTAAAACAATTCTCACCTTCTGTGAGTGTAGCACCATGGGCATTACCTGTGTTCCCAGCAGGAGTAATAGGTGCATTGTGAAGTAATGGTTCTAAATTTGCATATGAGGTTGTGAGCTCCTCATTTTCTTCCATGTCATCCTCTCGCTTATGTACATTATCCTACAACAGGTTAGTCATAGCAAGAGGAATAATAACAGACTCGTCCTCTATATGGTGCACATCAGCATATGAAGTCAAAGCAGGAGGTGGATTAACAAAGGTTTCTCGCATAAGGAGTTTCATATCATTCCAAGTTTGAGGTTTATCAGAAGGATTTAAAGACTCCCACCAAGATAAAGCAGAATGTCGCAAAACACTAGCTGCATTTTTTACCTTCCTCCTTGGACACATAAAGCGAGTAGCAAATATGTTATCTATGACAATTTCCCACTCCATGTACTCATCAGCGTCTATACCATTATAAGTCAGTGGATACGAACAACCTGTCATTATTATAAGACAGCAAAAGATAACACAAAAGTATTATCTCTATCGACTACTATAGGATGTGGACAAAGAAAAACAAGGCACTTAACTCTCAAGCGTCCTACCACGGTCTTACAAGTGTTCTTACCAAAGCAACAAGCGGTGCAATCGGTCGGTGACTGTGATATCATTGTAACTCGAGGGTAACAGTTGCAAGACGAACCTGTACTTGGTTAGAAGAAAGTGAAACTTGGACATACACAATATAGTAGCAAGGAATAGCAAAATTCACAACTGAATAGCAAAGCTAAATAAGTATCCCGAGTACTTGTCTTAGTTGCTGGCCTACTCACGTTCCAAGTACCAGATGTGTCAAGTGATGTGAACAGCAGGAATATGATTAGGAATAAGGCAGCAATCAGCACACGCAAACACAGCTCAAATAGCGCTCTCTATGTGCTCCTCTAGATATTATTCCTTTTTGCCCCTCTTTTTTCTATTTTTTTGGGCTGATGTTGTTTTTTTGGGAAATTTCAACTTTTTCTTTTTATTTTTTTGATAGTTTTCCTTCACTTAGGAGCACAAAAGAAGTAACCACAGAAAATATGAGCCTAAACAAGTGAAATGCGTGGCCTGTGGAAATTTCAGAAGACGTGCTCAAAATCGATAAAAAGCTTATGACCACGAAAAGAGGATCTTGTGACCAGTTTTTAACCAAAATAAAAAATTCTAACCCTGACAAGTCAGGGGATGGATGGATCCGAAATTTTTTCTGGTCGATTTTGATATATGGAACGTTGAAATCCGAGTTCGTATGCAAAAACTAGACCAGTTTTACGAATGGACTCCAAATTAGAGGACAAAACAGGAACAATGCGCGCAAAATTGGTCACGGCAGCAAGGATTTGATGGAAACAGTGAAGACAAGTGTAACAAATTAGATGGCATGGACTTGGGTTCGATGGATACAAAGGAAACACAGCAAGACTTGAAGGTGTTCACGGATTATGATAAAAAATAAAGGAAAAAACACAAACTGGACTCAAAACGATCTAAAACCAGCAACTAGAACTTGACCTAGGGCACAAACTCAACAACGTGAAACAGAGACGAAATTGTACGGCACAACGAGTCTATAGGACAGGGAATATGTGGCGGTGTATATATGTTTTTTTGGCTTTTTGTGGACTATAGGTAATGCAAAAACAGTAACAATCTAAAGGGAAAAACAAAGTTATACCTAACGGGCAACAAGATCTCTGATACCACTTGATGTAGACTAGGCCTGATCTTCCGAAATGTATGATAGCATCGATTGGTAGAGACTCTACGTTCACGATCTAGGCTTCGAACCAAGACTGATTCAGACCCCCGCAACCGTTACACCACTGCTCTATTGGTTATCAACCATGCGAACGCGATTGACCTCGTCGAGAAGGCTTTCCTACAAGCGAATCGAGAACACAAATAAGAACGGGATGAACGTAATCTAAAATTGTAAATAAATATGAGGCTTATGACAATGAGAAGGAGTTCAAGTCTTTATTCGAAAGGACTAATCGCCATAGGTGAACAAGATCAAGAACTGGGGCCCTGGTTCACAGCAAGTAGCCTTGGCGGCATAGTAACAGCAAAACGATGTCTGTTTCATGAGTAAATCAAGAACTAAACAAAACCCCAAACCCTAAGGAGAGTGACGGCTGCTATTTATAGAGTCTTGGGCGTCACCCCCTGGACGCGCCCCTAATGGGCCCAAACACGATACACGGTCCAACAGACCAAAAGACGGTGTCGCAGCACCCTGGTAGATTCTGGACGCTAAATTGTTTTGACGATTCCCGTTGATTTTGAAGAGCTTTTGATGTAAGACCACTTGGATTGGCTTCCTTATCAAATTAGCTTTCCATCCATATGTGGATCGTCGAAAACGAAGTCCGGATGCGTCCTGGGTGACCAGTTTAAGGTAGACTGGTCCTGGAGGTCGAGGCAGACTCAAACTTGAGTTGCTTTGGGCCTCCACCTTTCCATCCATATGTGGATCATCGAAAACGGAGTCCGGATGCGTCCTGGGTGACCAGTTTAAGGCAGACTAGTCCTGGAGGCCGAGGCAAACTCGAACTTGAGTTGCTTTGGGCCTCCACCTCGGGGACTCAAACCGAATTAGCCTCGAACATCCTTCTTGACTTGGACACCCTTGCTGGCCTCCTACCCCTCCATACAATGCGCCAAACATGTTCATATGCATGGACGTCATGTCCTCATCAGCTACTTAGATAGGTAGTTACATATTTAGTTAACTAAATATGATCTAACTGTTATCTTATTTACTTAGTTTGTAGATAGAAAGTACTTGTTAGGTACTATGTACCATCTAATTTGGACTAAAGGACATGTGTTTCGTTATCTGTTTGAACTAGATGGACAACCTAGTAACCATATATCATGGAGGCACCGTTGAATACGATCGCTATGGATATGTTGAGTTTGTTGACATGCAAAGCGTTCCTGTGCTATTCAATGATAGGCCTTTATTTAGTGAGATGGTTGCAAGGACTCGGGAGGAGCTACATTGCCTTGGAGATGATGGCATTGCAGTTGATGGTGTACTGCACCTAGGTTCTCCTCCCAACATCCTCAGGCGAATGATCCCAATTGGTTGTGCGGATCAGTGGGAGAACTATGTGAGATCAGCTATGAAGAGCCAGCTACAATGTTTGGACGTGGTTGTGCGGCGGGTGTTAGTTGATCTCATCCCTCATGGGTTTTCCCCACCAATGGGTCAGCAGGCACACATCGACCCTCATGTTCCGGAACCTGATATGGATGTGGAGGTTGCACCTACGGTTCCCGATGCTCAATCTGTCCCCAATGCGGTAGTTGGAGATGCTTGTCAGACTCATGTTCTTGTGACAGATCCTCACCATGAGATCCCTTTGACACAGAATCATCCGAGTAAGTGTCTTAACCGCATGGTTTTTGGGGAGCTTACCCCCTTCCTTACGTCCATTTCTTTCATTCTTTCCTCATTTTCTCTACTTATGTTCTATGAGACATTCCTGAGAATGTGGATGTTCCCTCTGTTGCTGCGCAAATGCACTTTGGAGATGGATTCCGTGGCTCCAATAGTGTTGAAATTATGCATGATTCGGAGCCATATGAGATGGCAAGGGCTCTTGATTCTGATGATGATCGTCCTGTTGGAGAGCTGACAGAGAGTGATGTTGAGATACTGAGGCGTATCTTTCCCGGCCGCTGTAATCCAAGATTTCACGAGTTCAGTGATCTTGCTCATTCCGTTCAGGCGTGTGCAGAAGAACGTGATGATGAGCTCCTAGAAGCTCCTGAGGCTGGCCCTAACATGGTAATTGAGAATGGGAGGGTGTTCAATGACCTCCCTGCTTTGAAGAGGTGGTTACAGGCGTTTGTAGTGATACAAAAGAGACCTTACAAGGTCTTGCATTCATATGCGGAGCGCCGTTACATAGTTGTGTGTGACAAGGAACGCTGCCCATAGAGGGTTTGTGCAAGGAAGCAAACGGTCACCGGAAAGTGGAAGATCATAAAAGTTGTTGGGCCACACAATTGTGCTGACCATGAGCTGACACTGAGGCATCGGCAGTTGACACCTGCCCTCATTGCCAAGCGGTTGATGGGAATATTGCAGGGAGAACCCAACATGAAGGTGAGGATAATTATCAGGACTGTTGAGGCGTTGTATGGAGGTGCTTTGTAAATTACCCTTTCTTTCTTCTTTTCCTTAACCTTTCACGATTCTTCCGCCCATTGGTTCTTAGGACCATACAACCACTCCTTGAAATGACACTTCGTCATTGAAAACACCTAAATAAGGTGACATTAGTACATGAACAGATATAGCTCAACATTTCAACACATACACTTTGCACTTACTTCATGCTTGTTTGGACACACAAACTCCAACGTATTCTCAGGGTTTATCACAGCTCGATCTCCGCAATCGCACAGAGAAGATTCCTCGAGTCGTCTAAATGCGACTAGGTGCTTCTCCTTAGCCGTCATTGGTGGACGGTTAGGGGGGTGGAACCCATCGCTTGAAGTGCTCACGTGGATGTCTCCCTCTAAACCAATCGTCGAAAATGAGGTACCTAGGATCAAACTTGTCTGCACCATCGATCCACTGAAAGAAAAGGCACCTCTTATGGTCCTATACAATGAGATTCCAACAAAATATTAGTAGCATACTTACACAAATAAAGAAAAAGATAGTGGAAATAATTTCTTACATTAAAACGACTGCATGTGTAGAAACACCGCGCAGCTGTGTCTGGATGTTTTGATTCAAAAACATGGACTGTGAAACCACAGTCACAGTTAGGGATAGGGAGATTAGGAGGGACAGGGACATCTTTGCTACACGCGTCAGGGTATAATTCTCGAGGGCGACCCCGTTTTCGCCAAAACTCCTCCCGAAACATTTCTTGCATCTAACAAAATGGATGTAATTTAACAAACATAAATCAAAACATCACAAATAAATGTCAATGAGAACCATAACTACAATACAACCAATTTCGTTCTAAGAACCGAAAGCAATTAACATTAAACCCTAAACCTAGGGTTTCCCATTTGATGCACAACAATGAACCCATAACATAACTACATACGCCTAGATTTGCTAGCTTTTTCACGCATTGATATCATCCTACGGTTGTATAATACAAATATTGAGGGATAGAATGAAACCCTAAGTAATGTCGATTCGTAGGTTGAAAAATCCGACTAATATATACCGAAACGATGCAAAAAAGACTAGGAGGGGAGCGAGGATACCTTGCTCTCGAAGATCTACGGATCAAATCAAAGTTTTCAAGGTCCAATATGCCGATTCGTGAGGTAGGACGAAGTGGGGAGAGAAAAAACCCGAGAGCGAGGAGAAAGAAGAGGAAGAAGGCTCGGGCAGGAAGGTTGAGTCGGGGTTAAAACACAAGCTCGGCGCCAGTCACCCTGGCGCCAAGCTCGGCACCAAGATCTATGGTGCCGAGCTCGGCGCCAAGGTGGCGCCAAGGTGGCGCCGAGCTCCCTGCCATGTCACCTTCACGTTGGTCTCGAGCCCAAGAGCTCGACGCCAGGGACGTTGGCGCCAAGACGTGTTAGCTCGACGCCTGCATCGATGGCGCCGAGCTAAGGGTCCAGATTCTGAAATCTTTGCTCCAGATGTATATTTGTGAAAAACTTTCAAAAAAAAAGGACTAAAAATAAAAAATTCGGGCAGCCTGACCACTTTTTAAAAAAAAAGATTATTAGCAAGAGCAGTGACATATATTATTTAAATAGGGAAGCAAATTGGAGTTTATATTCAAGATCAATTTATCACAGACGCACTCGATGAATTTATCAGCCTGACAGTTTAACATGCAGCACAGAAGGTTATAAACTAGTGGAAGCAGCACGTGCATCTTGAACACTGCAGCTCGCGGTCGCGCAGTATTACTCTCTCCATTTAAAAACAATATATTGACTAATTATATATAAAACATAGATGTTTGTAATAAAATAAGTATCAGTAAATTTCTAATAAAATATATTTTTATGAAGTGCATCCATTTTGGTATCATAATTAATATTTTTATCCATATATTTTAGACTTGGCGTAACCTATCTTATCGGGTACGGCTGGAAAAAATCCATTAGCGCGGAAGCTAAATAGCGCACCAAACAACTAGATTCCCGTTTTGACTGGAAACATCATTTTTTTTTTTGAAACGGAAGCTTTTATTAAACCAAAGTGCAATACATCAAGTTGATACATAGACTTTAGAACACTCCCAACCTCTACTTGACTAAGAGGCACACAGCATAAAGGGAACACAAAAAGCAACAACAAATGGCAGTCAATCCGTAGACTAGACCACCAACCAAACGCTTGAGAAAAAAAGACCTTCGTCACTTGCTCCAACTGCTACGAGACCACTACAGCTATACCCTGCATATCCGACCGCTGGAGGATATCCAAGAACAAAGTCGATGGATAGCTGCATAAATAACCTACAAAGGAGAATAATTTTTTTTTCTTTTCAAAAACAATGTCATTCCTGTGCAACCATATAGATCAGGCAATCACTCCTGCTCCCAAAAAAACTAAAGACCTCAACTCTTTCTTGACTAGAAACATCATGTCGTTCCACAAATTAAAATCCGTATGTATGTATACTAGAGTATGATGATCGAGAACATACTCATTCCCAGAAACACTAATACGGAAATGAATTTTAGAGACGCCTCCTTTTTCTAACAGAAGCGGTTGTCTTAGCACGCTGTCACTAACCTTCGCGAAAGGCACTGTAGCTATAAAAACGTTGCTAGAAATCAATTTTTAGAGGCGGTTCCGTTAAGAAATCCACCTGGTTCCATTAAGAGAACCGCCTCTGAAGATGCTATTTTCAAGAACGGTTGCTTATGTCAACCGTCTCTGAAAATGAGTGATTTTCAGAGGCGGTTCTCTTAAGACAACCGTAACTAAAATTTGATTTTTCAGAGGCGGTTAACTAAGTCAACCGTACTTAAAAATGGTTGCAGCACAAATAAATTCATATCTTTTTTAAATGAAGTCGGATGAAGACAAAATTTATATGAAAACTATAGAGTTCGACGAGATCTAAAACTTTATAGTTGATAAAAATTTTGTTTGAGACCAGTTAGGGTTCCAAATATATAAATTAAGTCTCAGATTTTGAATTTCAAATTTTCAAATTTTTTAAATGACCTTGGATAGAGAAATGTTCTATATCAAAGTTGTAGTGCTCGATGAGATCTAAAATTTTATAGTTAAAAGTTTTCTCATTTAAGATTGTTTATGAGTTAAAATATGGATTATAAGATTCATACATATTAGTACAAATAGACAGCATCGTATAACTACATATACGTGACTGTGTGGTGCGGTGATAGGGGAGAGATTGCGCATGGGAGAGGTTGTGGGTTCAAATCCCAAGTGTCAGCAAGTGAAAAATAAATCGTGTGAGCTGTGACCGATCCTTAGCCCTTTGGGCTACATTAGAAATTATTTTTCTTATTTTTATTAGACTCTAAATGATTTTTAAAGAAATTTGTAAATTATTTTTAAAGACGGTTGACTTAAGTCAACCGTCTTTGAAAATCGATTTTTAGAGGTGGTTTTAAAACCGTCTCTGAAAATCACTTATTTTTATAATCGCTGGCACAGTAGAGGTTTTAAAACCGTCTATGAAGTTCACTCTCTCTAAAAATATTTTCTGTACTAGTGAATGTATATAAGAGTATATTGATTTGGAGTTGGGAGTGATCTGGGTTTATCCTCTGGATCGTGTGCTGCTAACAATAATGAACGCCACTTCCATACGAGTGAATGTATATAAGAGTATATTGATTTGGAGTTGGGAGTGATCTGAGTTTATCCTCTGGATCGTGCGCTGCTAACAATAATGAACGGTACGCTGACGATGCGGAGTAATTGCCGGACTCTGCCCACTTCCAGACGAACCTGTCGGCGACCGAGGGCTGCAGGCTCACATCTTCAAGCTTCGGCCATAGTTCAACATACTCTCACAGTACTTGCATCGTCGGTGCCCCGGCAATGTCACGAACCCAGCGTCGATGAAGCAAGGCATCCCTGACTGATCTTGCACGACCGGTCCTGCTGATCGCACGGAACAAATGTGGTGATGTGGTGGCGATCGGGCCTGATTGGAGCCAAGAGTCAGTCCAGAGAAGCCATCTCCGATTGCCACCTTGACCGATGAGTGGAGGAAGCGACTGTCTTCTCCGGGCGCTGCGGCAACGATGCCCAAGTGGAGTCTGGTTCTGTGCGCCGTAGCCAGTCCCAGCGCAAGTGTAGGGCGAAGCCAATGATTCGCAGGTCTGGGATTCCAAGGCCCCCATAACACTTTGGTGCGCAGGCGATCAGCCAGGCAACCTTGCATCGTCCGCCGGACGCGCGGTCCGTGCCGCACCAGAGGAAGGCGCGGCGGCGGCGGTCGATTTCACCGATGGCCCAGGCTGACAAATAGCAGGAGATGGAGACGTGGACCGGTATCGCGGACAGTGTGGACTTAGACGAGTGCCAGCCTGCCCGTGGTGTTCAACATGTTTGCCTTCCAAGTTGGAATCCTTGCCGCGACGGTGTCCACCAGTGTCTGCTCATCGGAACGCTTGAGGGAGGTGATCGACAACGGTTCTCCTAAGTACTTGCACAGAAAGGCCGACAGTTGACAAGGGAAGACCTCGCGAATGGCGTCGACGTCCTCATCAGAGCATCGTATAGGTGAGATCGTGCACTTGTCAAGATTTGTCAGGAGCCCAGATGCACCGGCAAACAGTCCCAGGATTTCCTTGAGGATTCACCGTCTTCAACTCTAGAGCCCCTCTTTTCTCTCTTTCATGTTAAAAAAAAGGAGGGGCTCAATAAGTAGCCCATTATCACGGAGGTGGTAGAAGAGGCTTGAGCCGCACCCGCCACACATGCTTACATACTTTTTTGACAAATGAGTATATATATGAGTATCGGTTCATACATTATTACGAGTATATTATTTTACTACTAGTATTTTATCTCTCAGCTTGCTTTTGGTCGCCGATGCACCGAATGCTTCGTGGTCGTCGCAGGGATGAACCATGGACACGCGGACCTGCGGACGACATAGGCGATGCAGACGTAGCGTAGCTTACTCGAAGAGATGCAATCGATCTGCTATTACCTGGTTCATAAAGAATACGAAATCACACAAAATTCTATATATATGATAAAGAGCCGGAATGGAGATGCATTTATATATTCCAACCGCAGAAGTTGGAGAATTATAGATGCTGGTAATCTGGATCTGTTAGAGATGAACTTAGGATTAGGACTTGACAGCGGATCTTCTAGTTCCAATTAGGACACCTAATCTGAAAATCGAACTTAGATCTCCGATAATACCTTCTCTAGCAGATGAAGAGGCCATTAGCTTGATGCAGGTGCTGATGCAGTAATGTCAGTGAAGTGGATCCCGTAGTTGTACTCGTCACCTTACTCCAAGAGTCGATGGAGGCGGCGGCCTTCCCTTTACTCCAGCGCTCGGTTAGATCGGGTGCTTAGGGTTTGCGTGGCTAACCTCTCTTGGTCCGTTGGGTAACGGGAGGTGAAGGAAAGCCTCTATTTACGAGCACTTGTAACGGGGGGCGCAACTGGGGCTCCGTGGGGTGACTCCGGTCAAGTCGCATATGTGGGGTTTCCCCACGGACTCAATCATGTGACTGTTTTCTTAGATCAACCCAACATTCTCCCCCTTGATCGAAAGTAATCCATTCATCAATAAAAACAATGCACAAGGCAAAGCGTTACGATTGCATGTTAAGTGCAACCAAACTCAGTGACTATAGCATACCATTTAAAATTTCCGAATGAATATTTTTTTAGTCTTTCGAGGAGATTGTTGCTTTTAAAGGACCCTTAATTCTAGAATCATAATTGGTGGCTTCGCAGATAATACGTAAGCCGACAAATAATAAAACTAGGTAATATGCCTTATAGTGGTACCGCAAGCATTCAACAATATGCTCATCTTTGCTTTCACAAGTAGCACCTTAATGTCAATGTTATTGGCAGTGCACTTGACATGTTATAACTGCTATGAACTATCACAGTATTAGTAAGTGGTTGTGCAAATTTACCACTCTTAGTCCGGGTACTATTATTAGTACCAATAAGCCTACCAATTTAACTCATGCTTAAAACTTTAGTTTGCATCATCGACTAGGCAATAGTAACTTTGCTTCTCAATAACTCACTACCAGAAGTTATTTTGACAACTTACTAATGAGCATAAATTCCTTATTTTTATACAAATAAAATTTACAGATACTTAGTTAAGCATATATCTGCTGTCGCGGCCCGTGACCGCTGCCATGCACTGCGACAGTGGGGGTTGTTGCTACTACCACGAGACCCCTAGGAGAGTCACGCCACGTCTCCTCTTCAGGACCTTTGCGATGCGTTACACTGACATACCTAATGCAAAGCATTTGGAACCTCTCTTTGATCAAACAATCAAGTCTCCGAACACAACTGAAGCCATTTTGGGATTAAGAGCTTAAAAATAGTACTATAGTTAAACTAACATAGGAAACTAGGTTACACCTCATCACTCATCATTACATCGGATACACACAGCTCATCTTGGGGAATGCCCGATCCAAGGTCTGCTAACCTTGCAATGAGTAGAGCCTTGCCCAACCCATTGACTGCAACCTGCAAAACAACTTAACGGCAACACCGTGAGTACATTTTATACTCGCAGGAATTAATTCCAACGTATACATATCTGGTGGATGCAAGGGTATAATCAGGCATTTGTACATTTGCAGAAAAGATATGGCGTTTCTTAATGACATGTTATGAATTCATTATTAGGGATATTAGTATTAAAAGGTACGCTATCCAAAAGAGGTGATCAACATATGTAAAGCATATCATCATCAAGTTCCATCATTATCACTACCATGGGTATATTGAGTAGGAACAACCTAAGGGTTCCGTCCAAAGGGACTTAGGCTTTCAAAACTCTGCAGAGGCGTACAACTTGTATCCACACGGAAATACGAGACTAACCACCATACTCCGGGTCCGGTAGTAAGGGTTGCCTCATGATTTCCAACCTTTCCCTAAATCGGCCCGAATATCTCATGAAAGGTTAGACTGGTGCCCGGTTAGTGCTAGTGCTTCCACCCACTTACCAGCGCCACCTTCTTGCTAGTCTCACGGATAGACCGGTCGCAAATAGTTACTAGGCTTGCCGCCCCATATGCGACATGTGGTCTGTACAGCGGTTAGTCAGACTCATCTATCCCAATGCACAATCCTTAACTGCTCCACGAGCTATGTCACTTGAGATCCACACTCACAGTGACCTACCCATCACTTGAGCAAGAATTAGCAAGTTGATCCTCATGTTCATGTATCAAGTTAAGTTGGGGCCTTAGTCAAGATTAGGGAAGATACACAAGTTGTAACCCTCATTCGTTTTAGTAGTTAATTAGCCCAGTGTAGCATCCTACACGCGCAAGCATGAGTTCCCTTCTCATACTCGACTTCTATTGTTACTAAGCGAGTAAACATTTAAACGTTACCTAACCCATTGATTAAAAGAAGGCTCTAATCAATTAGTGAGTAGTTCTATCTTAGTGAAGCGTCCTTAAGTTGATTAACCAATCTACATGAAATGCATAACTTATAATGAAATATAATAAGCATCCAAAATAGGGTTTATAATAGTGGGGTGTCTGCCTGGTTATGCCGTTCAATCATCTTGAAGCTGACGACGACTCATACTCGTGCCTCGCACTACTTGATTCCCTGAAAGAGATAAGGACCGGACTTGAGGGCAACTGATTGGGAGACTTGAAATGAGACATCTAGCTATGGCTCTACTATTGCCCTATTTGCATGGAGACTTATACTAGTGTGGTTGGCTTCTTGGGTAAGCTTTCTAAACAAACCTTGCTCTTGCATTTTTTAGACAGACACTCCGCTATAGAGGTCAGACTCTCCGTCGGGTTAAGTTCTGGCTCTGGTTTGGTTTGGCGGATGCTCCGTTAGAGGTGACAGACTCTTCGTTACCTAGCGGTGGTTTAGGACTTAGGCATTTTTAGGGTTCTTGTCTTCCATCAGACAGTCCGAGCCAGGCGTTGGATACTTCGGTAAGAACTGGGTAGTCTCGGGTTTCATTAGTTTCCTGATATATAAATCGGCGGACACTCCACGAGGAACTGCAGTCTCTCCACTAGAAAACTGGTGCTCTCGGGTAGCTTGGGTTTAAACCTTAACAATTCAATGGACACTCCATTGAACTCGATGGACACTCCATCACTCACTCCATAACGGTGTTGGTGTCTCTATTGGGAAGGTTTCTGAATTAGGAAGGTTTATTGGACACTCTGCCGCATCCGACGGATACTCCGATGGGTTGGACAACAGAAACTATGTTCTAGGTTTTTGGTTGGGTTGATCTCTAGTCTGGGGTTGAAACATCCATGCATGTGCACAACCTTCTCAGGGTAGCTTTAGGGACACTCTAGGTTGAGGCTAGCTAGGCTTTGGGTGTTGGATAACTAGTGCATCTATGGGTTTGCGCATGATCCTAACCATGAGAACTAAAGATAAAGACTTAGGGATGGGTCATGAGAACTTAGCTCTGAGATTTGGAAACTATGGAATGATCAAGATCGTGAGAGGGATCTTGAGCACATCTTGCTTTTCGTCCATGAGGGGTCTCTTGAGCTATTCCTTGAAAACCTTGCAATGATCCATATAAGGGCATGAGAAAAGCTTTGAGAATGATCCTAAAAGATCAATCATGCATAAGGCCATATCCTTACTTTTGTGATGAAGGAGAAATCACCACAATCCATGATCCATACATGCATGAGAGATTTGAGATTAGGGTTTGAGGGAAAATCCAAATAATCAAGATGAGAGCTCATGAGCTAACCATGACCATAGATTTAGGATGAGGATGACTTGAGCTTGATGAGATGATGATCTTGGTTTGCTTGCTTCCACTTCACCTTTCATCTTCATCTTCAATCTCCACTTTCTCTCTCTAGTTCTTCCTTGTCTTTGCTTTCTAGAGATAGAGAGAGGAAGGTGAGAAATGGGAGAGTGAGTTGAGTTGGGAGCTGCATCAGCTGATGATTTACTCTCCACTTTTGTGCTTATGACATGTGGGACCATGGGCAAGTGGAGGACAGCTCATTCTCCACTCATTGTCGTTGTTCTGTCATTTGGAGGATGAACCGGCAGGATTACCGGACTGTCCGGTATCTCTCTATTTGTGGGGACTTGATCCAAATACTTATGGTTTGGCATTGGGGCCAATCAATCTTATCTCATCCGGTGCCAACCTGAACATTATACATCTAGGGTTCGAGGTAACTCATCTCCAATGACACGGTCGATCCTTGTCGACTTATGGTTCAATTCACTTTACCAGATGAAGAATTTATCAGGTCTTAGTCATCGGGATCACTGCAAGTGCTTAGTAACATCCTTCGCCGATACTCAAAAATAAGAGCCTACATTGTAACGAACTCGGGTCATTACATCTGCCAATAATCCCAATTACAAATATTAAATCAAGGCATGTACATTTTTTAGTATTACTAAATTAAATGAACTTCTTTGTCTTATTCAACTTCATACTAATTCATATTGGCTCATTGCCTTGACTTATGAGAGCAGCCACGACAGATCACTTAAATAATACTTTATGTATATTTATCTTTGTTGCTCCGACTAGGTATGCCTTATATTCTAATCCCAATAATGTCTTAATTTAAAATATGTACTAAGCAAATATGATACAGGGAGCGAACTTTGTGTGCTAATTAATTACTCCCCCTAATCCTTGAGATCTTAATTGTCTATCAGGATTAAGATTAGTAACTTATAATAAAACTTAAATAATTAAATTTGTGTATTAAACAATGAAAATTTAGAATAATTATTAGGATATCTACATCTACTATGGTTCTCCCTCCCATAGTCTAATAATTAAAAGCTATTTTTTGATCAATTTATACTTGTTCCTCCCACTCGAAAACATGGCCTATAACTTATTGCCATGATTTTCACAAAGTCTAAGATATTACTTTAACCATGAAACAATTATAAAGGAGAAGAATAACATATTTAATATGAAACAAATTTGTCTTGTTTGATGACAGGACCAGAGTTATCATTAAGCATATAAAACTTGTCCATGAATCAAATGAAGTGACTAATGTTCTAAGCAACAAAATACTTATAGCAAATTATGAAGCTACTAAATTATTCTAATGGAGTATGAAAAATAGCTTCATCATCTAATTTCCCTTCCTAGGCCTCTTCTTTGGATCTTCTTCATATTTGTATCCTATAATAATTTGCAATTATTTGCACTAAGGTTAATCCATCAAAACCTGACGACTTAAGATTCAGATACAAGACTCAATAATAATAATAAATTATAACTTTCTTATTGAGCCACTTAAGAAAAGCAATGCAATCCTTTGCTTTATGTTTATTTTGATTGCTTTGACAAAACTTGCAAAGTGATGGATCAACTTGAGAGTTAGATCCACCAGCTAGTTCTTGCTTCTTATGAGAGTCTTGATGGGAAAACTTAGTTTGCTTGTCTTTGGCCTTATGATCCCATGACTCCTTGCTCCTATGGTGAGTATAACTATTGACATAGTCAGGACCTTCATACTTGAGTGTTTCTTCTTTTTGAACACATCTTGCCATTAATTCATTAATAGTCCATTTCTTTTCATGATTATTATAATTTATAATAAAATGAGAAAACTGATGTGACAATGATGTTATTACGAAGTGGACAAGAAAACCACCAGAGATGTCCATTTCTATCTTCTTCAGCTTAGCTGCTATGTTGTTGGTCATCTTCATGATGTGCTCTATTATGCCACTCCCATCATACTTATCATTTGAGAGCTTTCTTATAAGAGAGGTGTCATTAGCTTTTATGGAACCTTAAAATTATTCCTCAACTTTACTTAAATATTCTTTAGCAGTCTCAGCTGCTGAGATTGTTCCCCTTATTCCCTCATGAATAAAGGCTTTTAATATCATAAGGCACTTTCTATTGGATTCTTCCACTTAGGATACTCATCATCATAAGTCTTCTTAAGATTAGCATAGCCCTGTGCATTTGCTTCAGGTTCCTTAGGCTCATCGTGTTGGAGGGAATAGTTAATATCCACCAAGGCCAACAATATATTAATCTTCTCTTTCCAAGAGGCATAGTTGCTCCCGTCAAGGGGCTCAACACAATTTAGCATCCCAGCAAGGTTGCATGCATTGACAGCTTCATTATTAAGTATTAGAAAGTTAGCAAATGACAATAATAATAACAATGCACATGAAATCAACACTACGTCGATATGATCAATAACATGCTCATTAATCTTAAAATTTAATGTCCAGTCTACATCATCGTTGGGAAAAAATAGAATAGAACAATAAATTATGTGACGAGAAGATTTGATTCGAGAATTTAAGTTTAAGTTAATAAGCATGGCTTGTGTTTATTATTCTGACCAACGTTGTTTAGTAAACACCTGCTACAAAATTTATTGTTCTATTCTATTTATGCCCATTGGTGATGTAGATTGAATATTAAATTTAATAATAATGAGCATGTTATTAATCAGACCAACGTAAGGTTAATTTCATGTGTATTATTATTATTATTATTATTATTATTATTATTATTATTATTTTCATTTGCTAACTTTCTAATATTTAATAATGAAGCTGTAAATGCATCCAATCTTGCTGGGATGCTGAATGGTGTTGAACCCCTTTTTGGGAGCAACTATGTTTCTTGAAAAAAGAAGATTGAGATATTGTTGGCCTCGGGGAATATTGACTATTCCCTTTAACACCATGAGCCTAAGGAATCTGAAGCAAATGCATAGGGCTATCCTAACTTAAGAAGGCTTATAATGATAAGTATTCTAAGTGGAAAGAATTCAATAGAAAGTGCCTTATAGTATTAAAAGCCTCTATTCATGAGGGAATATGCGGAGGAATGCCAACAGCCGAGACTGCTAAAGAATATTTAAGTAAAGTTGAAGAACAATTTTAAGGTTCCACGAAAGCATATGCCACCTCTCTTCTATCCTACTAATTCATTATCTTTTTCTTTACTAAACCCATCAAAAAAAACTCCCCCACTAAGATGCCATCCCTTCATACACCCTAAAAAATATACCCATAAAAATTATATCTTTCAAACAATCCATCCAGATCAATTATAATCATCTAGATCAATTATAAGCCTTCTCTCTTCCTACTCGCTCACAGTCAATGTTAACTTGTTAAGTGTTATCATCCTCATCGTCCTTCGTCCTTTGCCCCGCGCCCAACAAAAGGAAGCCTCGCGACGCCACGAATCACGCGCGAGACTCACACACCCCATCCCCTGTCAATCTCCTCGTCTGACTCCCCCTATCCTCCACGCGTGACTCGCGCGACTCCTCTCCTCTCCCCCGCAGACGAAACGGCGCGACTCCTCTCCTCTCCCCCACGGACGAAACCAAGGGGCAGGGTTGGTTGGGGGCGCAGCGGGTGCGGCCTGCCGTGGAGCGGCCGCCGGGGGCGCGGAGCACGCGGCGGACGCAGCTAGGGTTTCCCGGCCGCCGCCCCGCCGGTTCCCCCGCCGGCGCGTACTCGGCTTGGGATGCAGCGTGGAAAGCAACTGTGCATGGGTTGGGACCGTCCTCAGTCGGCATGAAAAGCAGGAGGCAGGGGTGCAGCGAGAGAGAGGTTGGAGCAGCGCCGCTGCTGCCACCGCCGTCTTCGAGTCCCATTCCGATCTGGCGGTCCTCAGAAGCCCCAATGTGTCTTCCTCCAATAGCTCCTGATGAGGTGAGTTTTCTTAGGTTCCTCGTAATGGTTTCTTGGTTATTTCAGATTATTTACTTTATTGGCTTCGCAAAACGCATTTTGATTGCTTTAGATCAACATGTTAACTTTGTTTCTTGGTTCAGCTTGTCCTGATCTGATTTGGTTTATGATTCTATATGATGTGTACCTGATTGCTTCTGATCACTGTACCTGATTGTTTAGGATTAAGGCATTGTGTGCTCCCCTTTGAAGCATTATCATGTCTTAAAAGAAAAGCAACTGCAAAACCAGAGAGGAGGAATCCATCTGCAACTGGTATTATCATAAGATCTGATGTATCATCTTTATCTTTTCTTGCTTGTATTTGGAATAGCTGCATATACTTTACCTCCTTGTGTATTCGGTAGTGCAACTTATTTTAAGTCAAGTAGTCGAAAGGTTATTGTTTTGACCTTGCATAAAACTGTGATTCACGGGATAAGAATTTTAAGAGGAGCAGAGTAAAGAAATTTTTTTATCTTGTCATTTTTAAGTTATTTGAATGTCCTATAGATATCTGTCCTATATCTAATTAATTTACCTGGCCAGAGGACATATGGATGGAGGTCTGGAGGATATAGTATGACTGACTTCTAATCTTTTTACCTATTATCTTTGTGGTTAATTCAGGAATCTGCTGCAAACAATTCCAAAAAAATATTAACCCAGGCATCAAGGATTCTGATTAAAGGCTTCTGTTTCAGGTTTCAATTTTTCCCTCATTCTCTCTTGATATTTATTTTCACCCCAAATACGTAATTTGTTCTTCATCTGGACCTCCAGCAACATGGTGACATACAGACATTCCACACATCCTGCAAGAGCCATTGACATGGAGTTGTTACAGTGTCTTACTATGACATCAGAGCTGTACAGGACGCAATGAGAGCACATTACATAGTTAATGAATGTGCACGTATCCTGGAGATAAGGTTAATACTTCATAGTATTGAGCATGTAAAAAGCTATCTTCCAACCTAATACTGACTGTTAATCTTTTTCAGTCATGATTGAGCTTGAGGGACAAACTGACCCTCTTCAGGTAAAGTCATTTTTTTTCTGTATAGCCTTTTCAGAGTGCACCTTTGCTTCCTAAAATGAAGATTGCTTTCTGAATGTCATGTATGATAATTAGACATGGTAACAAAAACACTCAGTAGCTTTTGAAAAACAAAAGAACTTTGTAAAGCCAAAGTGTTTCTCCAATACTTAAAAATATATACTTTACATCCAAACAGGGTTATATGTATTACTCTTTCTCAATAGTGTGGCTATTGATTTGACTTTTAATTTAGACAAAAGAAAAAAATCATAGATCAATTTGATGGTGTGATAGCCAAGTATACTTTGGATTTGCTGTGGACACTTTAATTAACTTAATTTCTTGTTAGGTTACTGATATTTGGTCAAATGGAGAATTTGGAGCTTCCAGCACATAACTTAATTTCTTGATAAGTCACAGATAATTGCTTAAGGTTTCCGTCATCACATCAAACCATTGAAGCAGGTTGGAGGTTTTTGTTGCCTCATTTTGGCTATATGCATAGTGGAGCAGCTTATCTATATGAACTTTGGGCATTGTGAGGCTTCTCTTATCACTTTTCTAGTCTGATATAGCACTTGTAATTCAGTGTACAATATATATATTGTATATTTGACAAGAAAATCTATGTTTGTCTGACATTCGGCAATCTAAGCATGGCTGTTTCATGACCGAATACCTGGATGATCATCTTTGCACAGTCATGGAGGAGTCACCAAAATTTAGGAGAAATCAGCCATCGTCAAGGCCTTCCCCGCCGATTGCAGTCGTCAAGTCCTACGCGACACAGGGCCGGACGTTCAGGCTCTAGCACTTCCTTATTTATCTGGCTATAGTACATAGCAAAAGTTATGTATATAGAAAAGTCAAACTCTTATAATTTGAAATGAAGGGATGATTTATTTCAGTTTTATGATTTAGTTTTTCTAAGCATGATCATCTAAGCATGATTTATTTGAGTTTTATGATTTATTTTCTTGATGTCACCGTAGCATTAGCACGGGCAATATACTAGTATAAGAAAGCTCTCAAATGATAAGTATGATGGGAGTGGCATAAGAGAGCACATTCATGAAGATGAGCAACATAGCAACTGAAGAAGATGGAAATGGTTCCTTGCCCACTTCATAGTGACATCACTGCCACCTCAGTTTTCTCATTTTGCCATAAATTATAATTATAATAATCAGGAAAAGAAATGGACTGTTAATTGAAATGGACTATTAATGAATTAAGGGCAAGATGTGTTCAAGAAAAAGAAAGACTCAAGTAAGGTCCTGACTATATCAGGAATAGTTATGCTCATCATAAGAGAAAGGGGTCATGGGATCATAAGGCCCTCCACAGTGTGGAGTGATGCCTAAAAGTAACCGAGTCGCATAGAGCAGATTTTGGCATCACACCTGCAAGGCCACAGCATGTGCGCGCAACGAAGCATCGCTAAGGGCCCCACATGATATATTTAAAAATGGTAAAACCATCGCTCGTTCCTTGCTTCTCGTTGAGTGGCAATCGGACTCCAGCCTAAAAAAACAACTTTTAGCGAAGAAGATGCCACCAACTCATGTACTTGCGCCGCTCCCAGTTTTTCAAACGCGGGCATCGGTGGCTGCAGTGGCTGAAGGGGTGCCTAAATCTTCTCTTTCCCTTCGGAGAATCACTTTAGCTACGCACTGGAGAAGGCCTAAGGCCAAAGGCAAGCAAACTAAGTTTTCCCATCAAAACTCTCTTAAGAAGTAAGAACCAACTGGTGGATCTAACTCTCAAGTTGACCCAACCGTTTGCAAGTTTTGTCAAAATAATCAACATAATTAAAAGGTTGCCTTGGTTTTCTTAAGTGGCTCAATAAGAAAGGTAAAATTTATTATTATTACTGAATCCTATATCCGAATCTTAAGCCATCAGATTATGATGAATTAGCCTTAGTGCAATTGATTGCAAATGATTACAGGATACAAATATGAAGATCCAAAGAAGAGGCCTAGGAAGGGAAATTAGATGATGAAGCTGTTTGGCTCCCCACGCATGCTACCATGCCGCATGTCTGGCGATCAAAACGAGCGCCATACATTTGGCGAGACTTGGCGCAGAATCACACAGGAAAGGACGCCGCACTTTTGGCATGCCCAGCATGCAGCAACAACCAACACATGCGGCATGCCATAGTTTGGGTGTGGCATGGTGCTGCTATGAACCAAACACGCCCTTAGTAGCTTTATACTTTGCTTCAAGTAATTTGTTGCTAAGAACATTAGTCACTTCGTTTGATTCATGGATAAGTTTTATATGTGCTTTAATGATAACTCTGGTATTTGTCATCGAATAAGATAAATTTGTTTCATATTAAGTATGCTATTCTTCTCCTTTATAATTGTTTCATGTTTAAATTAATATCTTAGAATTTGTCGAAATCATGGCAATAAGTTATAGGCCATGTTTTCGAGTGGGAGGAACAAGTATAAAATGACCAAAGAATAGCTTTTAATTATTAGACTATGGGAGCGAGAACCATAGTAGATGTAGATAACCCAATAATTATTCTAAGTTTTCATTGTTTAATACACAAAGTTAATTATTTAGGTTTTATTATAAGTACTCATTAGTTACTAATCTTAGTCCTAATAGACAATTAAGATCTAAGGAGAGGGGGAGTAATTAATTAGCACACAAAGTTCGCTCGTTGTATCATATTTGCTTAATACATATTTTAAATTAAGACATTATTGGAATTAGAATATAAGGCATACGTAGACGAACCAATAAAGATAAATATAGATAAAGTATTATGTAAGTGCTCTGTCGTGCCTACTCTCATAAGTCAAGGCAATGATATGAATTAGTATGAAGTTGAATAAGACAAAAAGGTTCATTTAATTTAGTGATGCTAAAAAATGTGCATGCCTTGATTTCCTATTTGTAACAGGGATTATTGGTGGATATAAGCTTAACTAAGTATTTGCAAATTTGATTTGCATAAGAATAAGGAATTCATGCTCATTAGTAAGTTGTCAAAATAAATTCGGATCGTCAGTTATTGAGACGCAAAGTTATTATTGCATAGTTGACGATGCAAACTAAAGTTTGAATCATGAGTTAAATTGGGCAGGCTTATTGCTATTAATATTAGTAACCGGATTAAGAGTGGTAAATTTGCACAACCACTTACTAATACTGTGATAGTTCATAGCAGTTATCTAAAGCGAGTAACAACATGTCAAGTGCATTGCCAATCACATTTACGTTAAGGTGCTAGTTGTGAAAGCTAAAACCCAAAATCTTATAAGCCAAGACGAGCATATTGTTGAATCTTTGCAGTACCGCTATAAGGCCTATTACCTAGTTTTATTATTTGCCGGCTTAAGTATTATCTGCGATGCCACCGATTATGATTCTGGAACTTTAGGTCCATTAAAGCAATCGTCTCCTCAAAAGACTAAGAAAATATTCATTCGAAAATTTTAAATGGTATGCTATAGTCACTGAGTTCGGTTGCACTTAACAGGCAATTGTAACGCTTTGTCACGGTGTATTGTTTTTATTGAAGAATAGATTCTTTTTTATCAATGAGGAGAATGTTGGGTTGATCTCAGACAACGGTCACATAACCGAGTCTGTGGGGGAAACCCCATGTACATGACTTGATCGGAGTCGCCCTAACGGAACCCCGGTTGCGGCCTCCCATTACACATCGGTCATAAATAGAGGCTCTCCTTCCCCTCTCGTTACCCAACAGACCGAGAGGTTAGCCACGCAAACCCTAAGCACCCAATCTAACCGAGCGCTGGAGTAAAAGGAAGGCCGCCGCCTCCATCGACCATCAGCGTAGCGCAAGCCAGGAGGACGAAGGTGATGAGTACGACTACAGGATCCACTTGACTGACATTACTACATCAACGCCTGCATCAAACAATCATGGGTCTTCGCTAATGGCCTCTTCATCTGCTAAGGAAGGTATTACCCGAGATCTAAGTTCAATTTTCAGATTAGGTGTCCTAACTGGAACTAGAAGATCTGTCATCATGAGATCTATGTGCATTAAGAAATTTGTGCAGATTTGTATGTCTGACGAGATGCTCATACCTTGGCTATGGCAAGCTGTTCAATCACATTGCACTGTCGAAGCCGTCGGCCTTCAGGTGGTTGCGGACCGCGAGACTACATTGTCGTCGGCGCTGCGTTGTTGCATCCGGCGTTGCGGATCCGTGGTGACAACCTTACTTCTTACCTTCATGGCCGGTTGCTGCGACGATCCTGATCGCTGCCTCTGGCGTAGTGGGCAGATCGAGTCATAAATCAACAATGACGGCGCGCGCGCCCCACAGCAGCAGGTTGTGTATGGGAATTGCCGGGATGAGATGCTACTGTACCTGAACATTGATGAATCTCGAATAGTAGTCTGGTGATGGAATGATGGATACGAACGCATTGACGCATCTCTTCGCCGGTCCAGCACGAGACGTGAGCAGGTGCAAGACTCCGAGTCTCAGATTTAATTTGGTGGAAGGAGCAGTCACATGACACTGTTCGGCTGATGGTTTTTACGTCTGATGTTGTTTCGTTGTGAGAGAAAAATATTGTACTATGACTGATAAGTCGAACTAATAAGTTCAAGTGAACATAATGTTAGGAGACAAAATAAATAAATCGATCTACAACAAGAAAGATTAGACCAGATTAATAAGCTTGAATTCCATTCATGGATGCTTCTAGGCGCCACACCAAGATAGATCTCGTTACGATAGTGCGTCTTATGAGAGCATGCATACCAACGCACGCATGAAGGTGTCGCACAGCCAACGGAGACCAGAGCGGTGTAAGGCTCCTCCGATCCATTTACGCACGTTGGTGGGCAGTCACAAGTGGCGGCGGCAGTCCCGACGAGGCCCCTGCTGCAAATGGCGGCGATGAAAAAGGAAAATGGGAAGTCGCCGATGAAGCCAGGTAATCGAAAGCCGCCGCCTCCGCCTCCGCCGAATACCCTAAACACGGTAAGAGCAAATATAACAAGGGGAAATGAGAAGAGAAGCGGGTAATAAGCTTACAACCCGCTTATGCACAAGAACCAAGAATTATAATGAGACACACAGATATGTTATAAATAGGCTAACTATGTTATGATTGTACTGATAGATGAGCTATAAGTTTCTATACAGCTAGTAGCTGACTGTATTATTAACTTTGCTCTAATGCTAAACTTTCTAAATAATTGTTGTTTTTGTTTTCGTGTTATAAGTTTGATTAGATTTGTAGAAAATATGTGCAGCATTTGTATCTTCAAATAAATTTATCATAAAAATAAATTCAGCGGTCTATCTAATAATATTAATTATGCCATAAATATTAATTTTTTATATAAAATTAGTTAAAGTTATTTTTGAAGTGAAAACGACAATTATTTAAGGACGAATGAAGTAAGTTGCATTAACATGTCCGCCTTTTTTAACCCGCTAGGCAACCTGCCCACCACGGTCAGACGTGAGACGGTTCCAAAGGTATCCACGTGAGGTTAAGAGAGAGGGAGTAGTTACTACTACTACTGCTGCTGGGAGTAGAAAAGAATTTCCCTAAATAAATTTTAGATATTTTAATAAAGAATTTATCTAGAATTATTTTTTTTCTGAAAAAGCTAGACAATCAAGTCATAAGCAACGGCGTGCGGTTCATAGATGGTAAGAAGCTTAACGCTCAATAACAAACAGGCCGGGTAGCAAACTGTATAGTATATGATATTAAACAGTTTGAACGCGTCAAACTTTTTCGACCACCCATGGTACAATCCTAAAGAGTTTTCTTGTTTGCTCCTCTAGTTTCGAATGGTAAGTTGTTCTAACTTTATCTCGAGTCTAATTTCTATTGTTTGACTGAGTTAATAGAAAACATCTACAACATCAAACAAGATCTATTAGACACATCGTAAAATATATTTTCATAGTGCGGTTTGTTTGTTCTTTCCGATGTTAATATATGTATTTCTATAAACTTAGTTAAAGTTAGATAAATTTGATTTAGGACAACGAAAAGGCAAAATTTGGTGTAGTATATGAAAAGTGATATTGAGCTTCTTGGACAAAAAGAAGTGCAACTAACAGCTGGACGTTCTGGGCTCGAACAAATTTTCTATTAGACACAACATTGCTTAAAATAATATTTTTGACCCAAGATAGAGAGATAAATATGAAAATATCGTTTTCGCCTCTTGGTCTACTCCTTAGACCATTTTTTCCCTTCCTTTCTCCCTCAAAGTTAAAGAAAAACAGCCATGACGAGCATGTGGAGACAGCAATGAGCAGGACAAACTTGGTCAAACCAAGGAGGTCCAGGAGAAAAAAAAAACCTATTTCACCATATTTCCCTCCTAATCATGCGAGAAACATTATATTAACCATGGCGATTGATGTTCAGAGCAAATATACCAGAAACTAGAATGTTCGGTAGCAAATTGTACTTTTTGTCCTATGACACCTCAAAGTTACTACATTCCATCTGTTGCTAATATTGCCATGCTACCTAGTACTATGATTTACTAAAATGGAGAGAGTGCTAGCATAACAATTGATGTGTCGCGCACTTTGTGGCCAGTTTACTTCTCCTTTCCTTTCGGAGGAAGAAGAGGATACTTGTACACATACGGGAGCGCACATGATTCTGTTCCGAACATCTATGGCTATGGTCATGTTCGGCTGGCTGAAAAAATAGCTAATGCAGATGTTGATATTGATTTGTTGCGAGAGAAAAATACTATTATTTTACTGAAACGGTACGACGAGCGATCAGAGCCTATGGTGCCATCCCACGGACAAAACCTTGCACGAAGCCGGCGGTGAACCTGCTACCTCACCAGCTGCTCTGTGTCTGTGTGTGCATGTGACCGACAAAAAGCCTGTTTGTTTGGCTATGGCTTATCGTAAATGATCGTAAATTTCCAACCGAAACAATATTTTTCTCTCACACAAACCAGCCAGCAGTATTTCTTCACGAACCAGCGACGAAACGAACCAGCCAACCGAACATGCTGAAAGGCCGGTGGTGCAGGATGCCATGCCAACTGTTGCGACGACGAGAGCCAAGACGACCACAGGTGTGTGAGTGAGACTCGTGTGGCGTGACACCACCCTCGCTGGCGTCACCGCGGCGACGTCAGCGCGGCAACCACTGCGCGCCGTAGGCAATGGAATTGGACTCGTCCGCCGTGCTTTTCCTACTCTGCCCCCACCACCGATCCCTGGTGACAAGCTGTGGACCTGGGGTAGCTTCGTCAGATCCGGGTAAAGGAAAGCGTGAAGCGACCTGGCAGCATGGTATACAAAGACGACCCAGCCCCCACCGCTGTCACTGACAAAGTAAACGCATTTTGGAGGACCGGCGGCGGTCCAGCTGGTCCTAGTCTTGGTTTAAGGTATAATTTTCCGTTACTACCTAGCATTACATTGGTCGCCCTTCTTGCTTGTTTATATATATTCTTCTTGACAGCCCATGTCAACTTATGAAAACTAAAATATATGTACTATGAGTAGTTACATTTCTTGGACTAGCTTGTCAGGGATCTCAATTTCCTCTGTCAAAAAGATGGTAAAGGACTCACGGTGACCTGACCAGTGACCTCCAATCTGCTTACTCGATTCACATTGGATTGCAGTTCGTTAGCTTAACATAAATGTGTAAAGGATCAATTTCCATCACCTTGGGATTCAAACTCCCAGCCCTTGTATTTTGACATCTTTAAATGATACTTCATCCCAAAAACATTAATTCTGGATTTGAGACAAGTCAATTTTTCTTAAGTTTTACCAAATTTATAAAAAAAATAGTATCAACATATATGTCTCCAAATAAGTTTATTGTGAAAAATACATTTGATAACAAATCTAATGATATTAATTTGGTATAATAAATGTTAGCAGTTTTCCATATACATTTGATCAAAATTTAAATTGTTTGATTTCTCGAAAAGTGAGAATTGCATTTCCCCCCCTTCTCGGATGCAGTAGTAGTAGTCTGGAATATGATCCAAACGTTATTTGCATCTACTAGTGTTGAAGTGTGTACTAGATATACTTAGGATCATTTTGGTAAGGATTTGGCTCTTCCTAAAAGGATTCCGACTCTGGCTCTTCTTGTCGAGTAGCTCTTCTGGTGTTGCTAAAGCTATTTTAAAAAAAATGTTTAGCAAAAATGGCTTAGTAACAGTTTTGTCATAATCTAGATCAAATTTGTGAGGAGTTGGACGAAGCTACATTTTTACAGCTCTAGCTCCTCGGTTAAAAATGGCTCCAGCCTCCTGTTTCTTGTATACTCGTTTGACGGCTAAAACCGCTTCAGAGGCTCCAAATGGGGCCTTAAAGTTATACTGGTTCTCCAGCCTAGTTTATACACAACATAGTTTCTCCATTTCACAATATATACTTGTTGGTTTATTAGTAACTTCTTCGATCAACTGTTTTCGAAAAGATTTGTTCTTATATACAAACATAGATCTACTCCTTTCCAATCTTACCCCTTATTAATTCCATTATTAACTAGTATATATGGGAGAGTGGGCGAGTGCTTTTAACATAAAAAAATGTGCGTTGTATAGAAGATTAGCTAGTGGTACAATAGTCATTTTATTTTCGTCGTCTTTAGTTATTGTGCCTAAAGCTAAAACAACGTGATCATGGAAAGTAAAGTGATAAAATGTGCTCCCTTTGTACATTTTTGTGTATCACAGTACATACACAAACACTCATATACATGTATAAAGAGGGAGTACAAAGAGAGGTGGTCTCTTTGAACTTAATGTAAGGGCTATTTTTATTTGAAAAAAAACTCAATTTTTTTAAAATAATTATCAACAAATTAGTCAAATTATAATAATGTTTTGTGTACAGAAGTTAAAAAATAGATTTTGTACTCAAAGTTCTTTTGCAAATGACGGTAACTTTATAGCTTAAAATTTTGTTGCAAGAAAAAATTAATAATTAATAACTTTTAGAGGCTTTAATATCTTACCGTTGGTCCAAGACTGTCTTATTATTACCACCAGTATACTGTATGTTGGTCGTTACGTCTGCGCTTAAAAAATTTGCTTTCAGAGCTAGCAGACAATTTGAAGCACGAACGAAGTAAAAACAAAAGACTGCACTGCCTCTCAATGGTCAAGGTATGAGCATGGCACACGTTTACAGCATCACGGCGGCAAGGCCTTCTATTTAAAGAAGCAGCCAGCAGCCGGCAGCCGGCAGCCAGAAGCAGGCCTTCAACGTCCACGTCCTTCTCCGTTGCCTTTCCATCCCTTCTACTCTTGTCTCCCTCGTGTCTCTCTCACGCATCAACTCTCCAGGCAAAATATCCTTAGGCGCGATGGATGCAACGCCAGGGAGCAAGAAGGCCCTGCCGGCCGCCGCCGCTACCGCGGTCCTGTCGTCAGCTCCGCAGCAGGCGGCGGAGCAGTCGTCATCGCCCGAGTCCGACGCCGCCGCCGTCGCTGGCTTGAAGGCGAGCGGCGGAGGCGAGGACGACGACGAGCAGGTGGAGAGGTTCTACGCGCTGCTGGACAACATCCGCGCCATGAGGGGCATGGTCAGCACTGGCGGCAGCGGCACGACCACGGGGAGGAAGCGGGCGCGGGACGCCGAGCCGCCGTGGCGGCCGGCGTTCCGGATGGAGGACTTCGAGCTGGAGGAGGTCGACTCCGACTCCGTGGGGTGCGCCGGCGAGAAGAAGAAGAGGAGGGAGAGCAGTGCGAGGCGGCCGGCCGACGACGAGGAGCAGGAAGAGGGCGAGGGCGAGGTCGTGGTCGTGGAGGCCACTAAAGGTCCCCGGACCCGGCGGGTGCAGGGGCAGCCGCAGTCGCACAAGGCGCATCGCGCGGGAGTGTTGGCCGTTGACTACAGGAATCAGAATACACAGTAGATGGTTCAATTTGCACGTCTTTCACATTTATGATGATGGTATGATGCCTAACTGTGTATTAGGAGCATGTGTCATGTGCTCTCTTTAACTCTGTCACGTGCATAATTATGACTTTGTGATGTACTACTACTCACTAGTAGCAGCCTGTTGCCAGTGTAGTTTGTATTTTTCCTGTAAAGTAGTACAACTTAGAAGGAAAAAAGATCGAAGTTGTATTACAATTTACAGGAAATAATCACTTTAAGCGTAAATATGACCGCCAATTCAAAAGAAAATCCCTCGATCGTAGCAGCATGTTGTACGTGTACTCTCAGCTTACTCCATTCATTCCAAGTTGAAGTTCATTTTAGTTTTATCCCAAGTCATGTTTCATTAGATTCTTCATAAAATATATTTTTGCATTTGTTTGAACTTATATATTTTTTCAAAAACACTTGGTCAAAGAACGGGAGGTATGACAAAGAAAATTCCAAAATGAGCTATAATTTAGAACATATGTACTAATTTGCTCGACGACGCATACTAGGCCATTTCCGTGAATCAGATCTACATTCTATACATCCGGATTTGAATTTTTTGTTTGAACCCTATCTATCCAGATTGGAGTCCTACACTCAGCACTGGATGGTCTCCTATATTTACTATAGAAATCAACACCATTACTCTTAGACCCCGTTTGGATCCTTCGAATCGAAATCCATTCTAATAATTATAACTTAGACACATATTGGTTAAGTTAATATGATTGTATGCATAATATATTTGTATACTACTGTCAGCCATACGAGGGAGATACTTATATGATGTATTTCACACTAGTAGAGAAACGAGTTGTACTCCTGATTCTCAACCCCCTTCAGTCCCAGTTTCCCAATCGAGAGCACGAATCCGGGACTAAATGGCCCCTCCTTTAGTCCCAGTTTCTCGCCCGGAACTAAAGGTCGGTTGGTAATACCAACCGGGGCTAAAGAGGCCTCCCGGTCTGGCCACGTGGGCCGGCCCTTTAGTCCAGGTTTTCTTTTTTTGTTTCTATTTTCTATTTCTTTTTTTTCTATTTTTAATTGATGATTCATTCGCATTCTACGCTGCTACCGGGACTTTCATTTTTTTTCTTTATTTTTTGTTTCTATTTTTAATTGATGATTCGTTTTGGCTTTCGAATACGCATTCTACGCTGCTAGAATATACATATTCTACACGTTTATAATGTACGAAGGACTTTTAGTCAAGGATGCAGCGGTACGATCTTATAGAACAGATCCTGTTCAAGTAAGATCGTGGTGCATGGCTCCAGAGCTGAGCTTTTAAGTTAGCTTTCACTCTTCTGAGCAAGCGAGGTGGTGCTAATAGGTGAGACTGGACAGCAATTCCAGCATATTGCGTACTGGGCCGCTCCATTCTGGTATATGCTCTCTCCTATGTGTGGGTTTCAGGTCGAACCGGCCCATCGAAGCTCCTATAAACGTCCAGGACTAAAAAACCTTTAGTCCCGGCTGGTAATACTAGCCGGAACTAAAGGTATACCTTTAGTCCCGGCTCATAATACCAGCCGGAACTAATTGATTTGGTCGTGTTCAGTTGCATTGGACCCATGCATGTTGCATGTGTCTGCAGATCTCTCGACATGTGGTAGATAGAGCAGCCATGAATGCGTCTCACGATGGTCTGAGGCTATAGCTGAGCCCCCACCGGCACAGCAGCCGAATGAACAGACTTGTGGTCACAAACACAAACAACAGCCACAATAGCTAGGCTAGGCTACCATGCTAACATGCACCCTGTCAGTGTCAGCTCAAAAGACTGCCTGTTACAGTTTCAAGCTTTAGTCCTGGTTGGAGACAGCAACCGGGACTAAAGGTCCCTTTCTAGTCTTGGACGGAGCCTTCAGCCGGGAGTAAAAGTTAACCTTTAGTCCCGGTTGGTAGCTCCAACCGGGACTAAAGGTCCCCTGCAGCAAAAGTCTGCCGCAGTAGCCGTTGGGCAGGGACCTTTTGTCCCGGTTGGAGCTACAAACTGGGACTAAAGGTCTCTCTAGTCCCGGGTGCGAAATATACCGGGACTAAAGCCAAATTTCGAGCTGGATCAAAGGTCGTTTCTCTACCAGTGTCAGTTGTAGGGAAAGCGAGCCGAAGAGTAGAAACATAGATTAATGATCTCTAGAATCAATTTACATCTCCCACTCTATGAATTTAAGATACGTTTACATCTGAACTTTATTTGGAAAGTTGTGGAATGTCAAATTTTAAGCCAAATAGCCCAGTCCATTAAGTAGATTTCAATCCCTTCATCAAAATGAAAGGATACAAACGACCAATGATAGATGAAGTCAATTCATAGAGAGTTGCCTTCAGTGGTTTATTTCATCAATCTCAAATCCACTATTCTAGACTCTCGAATGTGCTCCTAGCTCATAAAGGTAGAATGTATATGTGCATATTTATAGTGGTGATTGTCTGAGCGTTAGCACCTGTGTGGTATTCGAGAAAGAACAAGGCCTCATGGAGTCTATCTAGGAAGAAACTATATATACAAAACAAGAGAGATAAAACTCGAAGACCTCACTAAAATAAAAGGCAAAAGAATAAGGACCTTTTTGGAACTTGTGTTAATTCATGTGGGATGGGATTATGGGATGGTTCCAGCCTAGCTTTTTGGATAAGATCTTGTCTTGCATTTAGTCGTTGAGAGGTATCGGATCATCTCTGTTTTGTGTTAAGTTTAGGGACACAAAAAGTGAAATCATTCACATATTATGTGGAGCCCACTCCTACGCCCGCATGCTGACGCTTTCCCCATGTTCGCCCGCTGCACACTTGCAGTGCATGTGCCTTTGCCCTCTCCATCACGTCTTGTTCTGGAGGGACGACGTCATTCAGCATCCGGAGAAAATATTCCCCTCCATGAACGATCTCATTCCAACATATATAGTGGTCCAACTAGTGGCCCTAAGTATAAGGAGACACCGTTTAGACATTGTGGTTGGTAGTTTATTTACTCGTATTTTCGGCTAGTTATACTTTCACTGATGGACAACATGTCTTTTGACAGTAAAGATGCAGCGGAGACTACACTAATGTAAATGTATATTGGCCTAGTCCCTGAGCGCGTGTTTAGTTGAGGAAATTTGGAATTTGGCTACTGTAGCACTTTCGTTTTTATTTGACAATTAGTGTTCAATCATGGAATAATTAGGCTCAAAATGTTCGTCTCGCAATTTCCAATCAAACTGTGCAATTAGTTTTTTTCGTCTATATTTAATGCTCCATGCACGTATCGCAAGATTTGATGTGATGACTACTGTAGCACTTTTTAGGAATTTGGGGTGGAAACTAAACACGCGCTAAAAAGCATTAATGGAAAAGATGGGTTGCGCGTGTGCGTGCATTTATATATGTGAATATGCATATATGTACATGAGCATCTGCATCGCCTACACCATGTTAGAAAGAAAAAGAAAAAAAAAGTCTAAAGAGAAGACTTTGAAAACGGTGGTTGATGATGGTGTGTGGATATAAAAAGAAGATTATGAAATGTAATGTGATGTGGATTGTACACTAGTCTTGTCTTGTCTAATAGTCATAGTGCCCGATGATCTTGACTTATTGAGTCGTTTCAAAACAATTTATGAGAGACAATTTGCATTAAGGGTTATTTTTAAGTTGTTTCACACTAATTTCACTATTCTTTAATTTGTGCTGAGAATAAAAGAAAATCTTGAGTTTCTTGGCAACAATATAGTTGTTAAGATGTCTTACAATTCTATTTAATATAATATAAGATTTTACGATTCTTGTAGTCACACCATGATTGATGATCCCATCATCAGACTTTTGGCATGATATTTAAGACCGTGATTGTAATAACTTTGGCAACAACTCGTAGGATGGTGCACAAGCAATATTATAGTCCTAAATTTTAGCTCATGAGAAAGGGTTTTGAGAAACATCGTTATTTTCCTCTTAGCTCCATTTATCTCATCACGTCATCAGAATTCAAGCATGGTATTGTCTAAGACGGCTTATAAAACCGGTGAGGTATACCAAATTACCAATAGACTACGCCCGTCATCAAAATATGTCCTTTAGGATAAGATTTGTTAACCCTTAAAAACTACAAACATCAATAGCTTTTAATCATTTTTAGTTCTAAACATGTAAGATGTGTGTAAATTTAACCTCAAATTTGGAGGATTTTGAGAACACATTGTGTCGGGTTCATGAACCCGGGGTTCCCAATGGAACCGCTTCCCTGCAAAAACTTGGCCCAGCAGACGGCGTAGCGACAACACGTGCCTCCCAGGCCGGCCCAGATACATAATGACAGGCCAGGACAACGATCCGGTCCCCGACTGGAAGGCCTGGCCAATGTGGGACCACAGTCCGACTCCGACCTCCTTTTCCGACTGGGGATACGCCGGACCTCTGCTCGTGGCTCTTCCTCGACCGACACGGTCGGGGCCGACTAGGAACGACCGACCAGGGACGCCCGCTCGGTGAAGGCCCAGGGATCAGGCGGAGTAGATAAGGTAAGGCGCTCAAGTCAACCGTAATACCAAGGATAGTACTCTGCCATGCCCTGCGCACCTATAGGACGGTGCCACCAGGCCATGCTAGATGGGCAATATGCAACCTTCCAGACGTGTCAGAGCATAAACAGTATTGTAGGCACCGACGTTTGCCGTACCAGACGAACACAATAGAGCCTGCCACATGCGTCTGGACATAAACAGTATTGTGGGCGCCGATGACCGTCTCGTCCCCGACAGCGTGGGCAACAAGACTAGGTAGCACACGTATTCATTCTCTCTTTCTCTGACTTGTAAGGCCATCCCTTTCGACTATAAAAGGAGATAAGCTCTCTCCTAAAAAGCTCTCTGGCTCTCGAAAGAAAAAAGAAGCTAGACAATTCGAGGACTCGACGACCTGAGGACTCGAACAGCTCAATAGCTCTAGAACTCTAAAGCTACACAGAGCATACGCTCCAATACTTAGCGCACGTTAGAACACCCGTCACTCTCTCCCCTTCGGTTCAGAGTCCGACCGGACCTTTAACACCCCCTTCTCATTCCTACTTGTTTGTAACCCCACAGCAAACTTCGAGCACCTGGGCTCAGGAAAAAAGTCACCGATCGACTGAAACTAGACGTAGGGCACGTTGCCTGAACCAGTATAAATCTTGTGTCATTAAGTGCTAGGCCACATCCGATCACAACACACGGTAAAACTACAAATATTTACTTGCTGGTCACTTTTCGCACCGACAGTTGGCGCCGTCCGTGGGGAAGATGCCGTGTGTTCATGCTTTTAGTCATCGGATGGCCCACCTTTCCACCATCTTCGCCATGGCAGGCTCGAGCGATAAGATTCACTTTGGCTCGCTGGAGTTTCCTATGCTCCCACCTATTGGGGTGTGGGTTCCTCCTGTCTTCCAGCCGCTCTAGACTTTCCTCTTCAGGAGTCTGGATTTCATCGCCGACCAGCTCAGCGAATTGCGCCTCCGCGAGGAGGCGCTCGTCTCGACATCCACTGGAGAAGGAGTGCTCTCCACCAGCCCTGAGTCACTCGACGACCCCAACATCGAGACACTCATGCTTCGCCTCGAGCCCATGCTGGCCTCAAACCCCACGGTGAGTGGTGTATATTTTGTTCTTTACTCACTATTTAATACCTTCCGCCGACTCTCCGAGGAGACCCCGTTGTCCCCACCGCGATCGCCGTGCGACCGATTCCCCTATGGCTTCATGTCCCCCGGGGACGTGTGCGCGTGGGGGATCCAAATGATGCTGACGCCGCTCCCTCTCACATCCGAGTTCATGGGGATGGCGGGCTACGCTCCCGCCTCCTTTCACGACCTCGTCGATGACGAGGTCGAAAGTGATGGCTCCAGCATCGACGATGTCGTGGTACCTGGCCACCCTCTGTCCCGGGAGTGTGCTATGGCGGACACCCCGGGACAGCCACCACTAGTAGCGGAGTCTCTGCAGACTCACACCCCTCTAGACCCTTGTGCGAAGGCCCTCGCGCGTGCTCAAGAGCACGACGAGGAGTTATGACAAAGGCAGTAGAGTCAGCCGCCACCTGCGCTAGCACGCTCGGCGTAGCACGCTGCACCACATGCGCGTCACCTGGCGAGTGGCACTTGGGGCCACGCCCGTTAGGTCCAGTGTAACATCCTAGATGGAGGGAACGATCCCCCTCAGTTTGCTCGGGCTAGCCAGAACATCGCTGCTACGGCGATGCTCCTGCGCAGCCTCCCTGAGCCTACCGACCCCTAGGAACAGGCAATCCACCGAAACCTCCGGGCACTGGTGGAGACCGCCGCCGTTCAACAGGCGGAGAGCTCTGTGTCGTGATACCGGCTCGTAGCGTCTTGCCCCACCGGGGGACTGGAGCCGCACCAGTCGAATTGCTCCATCCACTCACCACTACAATTGCTGGGCGTGGGGCAGGAAGCCGTGGCTGCACCATAGCTCGACCTGGTGCCCGCTCCACACCGACCACCTGTGCATGAACGGTCGGGCCAAACCATGATGCTTGCAGCGTCATCAACAATTGACGCCACGCCCGGCATGATGATGACGTCCATCGAGTGGCAGCGAGAGCAGGCGGCATGGGCCCCGGCCTGACCATTGAGGGATGCGGGGACATGCACCCTAGGCATGGTGGCCAACCAAACGACCGGAGCCCTAGCCTGGATGGCCCTAGGCCATGGGCCTTCGGTCGTCGCATCCAGAGAGCGTCGTTCCCACAGCGCTTCCGACCACCCACCAACATCGCTAGATACACCGGGGAGACCAACCCCGGTATATGGCTCGAAGACTTCTGGATCACCTACTGAGACGAAGGAGTGGATGATGACCGCTTCATCATCCAGTATCTCCCCATCTACGTGGGGGAGCATGTTCGAGCATGGCTCGAATTCCTTCCGGCCAACATCATCCGCGACTGGGCGGATCTCAAGAGGGTCTTCGTTGGCAATTTCTAGGGGACATATGTCTATCCTGGGAATTCCTGGGACCTCAAGAGCTGCCAGCAGGAGCCCAACGAGTCCCTATGGGATTACATCCACAGGTTCTCAAAGCGGTGCAACTCCCTTCCTGATGTCATCGACGTGGACGTCATCAGCGCGTTCCTCTCTGGGACAACCTACGAGTCCTTAATCCACAAGCTTGGCTATGTGAAGCCCCGGACTACCCGCGACCTGCTCGACATCGCCACGAACCACGCTTCCAGCGAGGAGGCGGTCGGGGCGGTCTTCAGCGACGGTCAGGACAGGGGCATGGCCAAGCGCGAGGACCAAGGCAAAGGCCCCTCCACATAAAGGGGCAAGAAGAACAAGATGGATTGGCACCGACCGACCAACCCAGCCTTGGTCGTCGTGACCGATCGTGCGGGCAAGCAGCCCCAGCAGTGCCAGCCCGACCACTTCGACAAGCTCATAGAGAGTCCATGCACCAACCACGCCTACCCTGTCAAGCACCTCTACAAGGTATGCGAGCTCCTCAAACGCTTTCTGCGGTAGGCCGATAAGCCAAAGGAAGGGAAAGGCAAGGAGGAGGCGACCAAGAAAGGAGGCACGGCGGGCAAGGATTATGATGGCTTCCCCGACCCCAAGAAATGCCTCATGATCTTCGAGGGATCTGACGCCGTCCGCTCCAAGCGTCAGCACAAGGTACGCTATAGAGAGGCATGCGCCGCCGAGTTGGCCATCCCCTCTTTCCTTAGCTGGTCGGACTTCCTGATCACTTTTGATCAGAGAGACCATCCTTCCCACATTGCCTGACCGGGTCGCTACCCGCTCATCGTCGACCCCATCATTCGTAAGAAGCGCCTCACCAAGGTGCTGATGGACGGAGGCAGCGGCCTCAACATTCTCTATGTCGACACCCTCGACGCCATGCACATCCCCCGGTCGGAGCTCCGCCCAGTGAGCTCTTCCTTCCATAGTGTAATCCTAGGGATGCAGGCGTACCAACTTGGGCACATCGACCTGCCCATCACGTTTGGTGACCGAGCCAACTTCCGCTCGGAGGTCCTGACCTTCGAGGTGGTGGACTTTCCGGGGTCCTACCACGCCATCTTGGGGCAGCCATGCTACACCAAGTTCAAGGTGATCCCCAACTATACCTACGTCAAGCTGAAGATGCCGGGACCGAACGGCGTCATCACCGTGGGTAGCACTTTTTCACACGCCTAAACGTGTGACCGTGAGCATTATGAGCTCGCCACTGCTGTCATCAACTCCGCCGAGCTTCCAAAGCTCAGGAATTCAGCGACTCTGGTAGTTCTCGACTGCAATGAGTCGACCTCCTCAAGTGCCTTCCATCCAACTGAGGAAATGAAGGCGGTGGGGATCGACCCCACCGACCCGACCAAGACAAAGCGGATCGGGACCAAGCTCCCGCCCAAATAGGAAAACGAGCTCCCCGACTTCCTACGCGCCAATCATGATGTCTTCGCGTGGAAACCTTCTGACATGCCGGGCATACCAAGGGAGATCGCCGAGCACGCACTACGCCTCGTCCCAAGCTCAAAGCCCACCAAGCAACGCCTACATCGCTTTAACAACGAGAGGCACAGGGCCATTGGCGAGGAGATCGCCAAACTCCTAGCAGCCGGATTCATCAAAGAGGTATACCACTCCAACTGGCTAGCTAATTCTGTTCTTGTGAAAAAGAAGAATGGGAAATGGAGAATGTGTGTTGAATATATTGGCCTCGACAAGGCATGTCCAAATGACCATTTTCCTTTGCCACGCATAGACCAGATAGTCGACTCCACCTCAGGATGTGAAATCCTCTCCTTCCTGGATGCCTGCTCAGGCTATCACCAGATCACGATGAAAGAGTCCGACCAGGTCACAACTTCATTCGTCACCCCCTATGGTTTGTACTGCTATATAACCATGCCTTTCGGTCTGAAGAATGCTGGCGCCACCTATCAACGGTGCATGCAGCGGTGCTTTGCCGACCAAATCGACCTGCCCGACTAGCCTGACCAAGTCAAGCGGCCAAAACCAACAATCACTGTCTATGTAGATGACGTAATAGTGAAAATAGCTCAAGCTAGCGACCTGATCTCAAACTTGGCTGCAACATTCACGAACCTCCGAAGGTTCAACATCAAATTGAATCCCAAAAAATGTGTTTTCGGGGTTCCGAAGAGGAAGCTGCTCGGATACATCGTGTCTGAGCACGACATCGAAGCCAACCCTGAAAAAATCATGGCCATCTCCAACATGGGCCCTATACACAATGTCAAGGGCGTACAGAGGCTCACCAACTGTTTGGCCGCCCTGAGCCGGTTCATCTCCCGACTAGGCGAATGGGAGATGCCTCTCTACAAACTTCTTAAGAAGACAGATGCATTCGTCTAGACAGAGGAGGCATAGCAGGCTTTGGAAAGCCTTGAAGCATCACTAACGTCGGCCCTGATCCTTGTCGCTCCCAGACGGGGAGAATCCCTCCTCTTCTACATAGCGGCAATCAATCATGTTGTAAGTGCCACCCTCGTCGTCAAGAGGGAGGGGCCGAGACACCCCGTGAAGGTCCAACAACTGGTATACTTTGTCGGTGAGGTACTCTTCGACGCCAAGGTTCATTACCCCTAGGTTCAGAAGCTTCTATACACCATGCTGATTGCGACCTAGAAGCTCCTGCACTACTTCACCGACCACGAAGTCATGGATGTCACTTCGTACCCACTAGGAGATATCGTCCGCAACCGTGATGCCGCGGGATGGATCTCCAAGTGGGCTATCGAGCTCATGGGCCACGACATTAGGTATATCCCTTGCACTACTATTAAGTCTCAGGCTCTCGCCGACTTCATTGCCGAATGGACAGAAGTCCAGCTCCCGACTTCAGACGTCACTCATGAGTACTGGACGATGTACTTCGACGGGTTGATCATGGTGCCTGGCTCGGGGGCTAGAGTGGTTCTGATCTCCTCAGATGGGAGCAGGCTTCGCTACATGATCCATCTCCATTTTTTAGCCTCAAACAATGCCGCGGAGTACGAGGCCCTCATCAATGGAATGCACATCGCCGTTGAGCTCGGCGCCACGCGGCTGTCTATCCGCGGTGACTCGGAGTTGGTCATCGACCAAGTCTTGAAGGAGTCCTCATGCAAGAGCCCTCTCATGGTAGCATACTGCCAAGAGGTGAGCAAGCTCAAGGATAAGTTCCGAGGGATCGAACTGCATCATGTCCCCCAAAAGGACAACGATGCCACCGATTTTCTCACAAAATTGGCTGCCAGACGGGTTCTATCTCCAGATAGGGTCTTCATCAATGATCTCCACGAGCCATATGCCCACATTCTGGAGGATCTGACCCAGATGCACTCCAACACCAATCTGGCACATGGGGGCTCTGACCACCCGACGTGCCCCGACCCTGACCAAGTGCTTGGGGGCTCCAACCCTTGGCGCCTCCATGGCAACATCACCCGCCGACATTGCCATGATGGCACTCGATTCGATCGACTAGATAGCACCACTGCTCACCTACCTCCTCGAGGAGGTTCTCCCATCAGAAAAGGACCGAAGCACGACAAATCGCTCGATGCGTCAAGACGTTCATCGCCATCGGTGACAAACTTTACAAACGAAGTCCGTCGGGAGTACTCATGAAGTGCATCCTGACCGACCAAGGGAAATAGCTCCTCCTCGAGGTCCATGGCGGAATCTGTAGACATCACGCGGCCCCGAGGTCGCTAGTCGGGAAAACCTTTCACCAAGGCTTCTACTGGCCCACTACACTCCGAGATGCAGAGGAGGTTGTCCGCAGATGTGAAGGATGCCAGTTCTACACTCGGCAAACTCATCTGCCGATGCAGGAGCTTCAGACCATCCCTATCACCTGGCTATTCATGGTCTGGGGCCTCAACATGGTCGGACCCCTCAAAAAGGCCCCAGGCGGCTTCACTCACCTACTCATAGCAGTGGACAAGTTCACCAAGTGGATAGAGGTGAAGCCCATCACCAATATCTGCTCGAAAGAGGCGGTCAAGTTCTTCCTTGACATCATCTATCGGTTTGGTGTTCCAAACTGTATCATCGCTGACCACGGAACAAACTTCACCAGGAAGAAGTTCCTGGACTTCTGTGATGGATATGGCATTAGGATCGATTGGGCCTCAGTCGGACACCCATGTACCAACGATCAGGTCGAGTTGGCCAATGGCATGGTCCTCCAAGGACTCAAGCCCCGCATCTTCGATCGACTCAAAAAGTATGCCGGACGATGGGTTGCAGAGGTCCCAGCAATCCTCTAGAGCCTAAGAACGACCCCAAACCAGTCCACAGGGTTCACCCCTTTCTTCCCCGCATGCGAAGACGAAGCGGTGTTGCCCTATGACCTCGACCACGGCGCCCCAAGAGTAAAGACCTTCGACCAAGACCGAGCCACGAAGACTTAGCAGGACGCGGTCGACCTACTTGAGGAGGCTCGTGAGACGACCGTCATCCACTCCGCTCATTACTAGCAAGCTCTCCGCAGGTACCATGAATGAAAAATCAGGGGGAGGAGCCTCGAGGTCAATGATCTCGTACTCCAGAGAACCCAGTCGACCAAGGAGAAACATAAGCTCTCTCCACCATGGGAAGGACCCTACATGGTGACCAAGGTGATCCGACCGGGCACCTACCGGCTAAAGGATGACAACGGCAATGTTCTCACCAACACATCGAACATCGAACAGTTACGTCATTTCTTTCCCTAAAGCTCGGTCTTACTGTTTCTTTCCATTCAACGTTTGCTCCTACAGCACCCTAGCCCGAGCACTCTCGGCCTAGGTCGCTCGGGGACTCCACGGGGGTGCGATACCACCCTCCTTTTTTACTATCATGTAGTAATACTTTTCACCCAATGACAGGGCATCGCCCGAATGAAAGGCCATTTCGTTCCTTTGATTACCTTACGTAATTTGCGCTTTAATCTCCCTACCGATCACACCATGCCACGACCCATGGTTACGAGCAGCTGAGTCTCGCGGGCCATGCCCGGGTTCTTAAGGTTGCAGCCTACGGGTCAACGGGTAGGTGCAAAAAAGAAAGAACAAAAGACAAAATTACGCAAGGGTAAAAACAAAGGCGATAGGGACAAGCCTCCCCTCACGAGTGATTTCATCACAAAACAAACTTAAAACATTCATGAATGTAAACTGTTCACACGGGGCTCCCCCACGAATTCATTTCTTATATAAACTGACTATTTCTACTCTAACTCTATTAGGCCCCCCTAGCGACATCGGCTGACGGTATGGTTGACAAGAACAAAGGCATCTCGCTTCCAGTCAGGACGACATTCGGCTCTGTTGGGGGCAGGATGACACTCGCCTCCGACCTGGCCTCCGCTCCCTCCATAGGCTAGACAACATCTTCCCGACGCATGTCTTCGGCCACAGTTGAACGGTGAGCCTCCATCACCCACTACGCGGTGACCTGCTCCGTGACCATCTGTGCATGAGGCACCAAACTCTCCCCCAGCGCATGGATTTTGTCTATGCTCCACCCATCGGCGTATACTCTATAAATGGCCACGAAGTCCAGATTGGGGTGATGAGTCACCCCCGAGGTCAGCACCCCCGACGTCCCGTAGAACAAGCAGTCAGAGATAAGCGCCCAAACTTCATTCGGGACCTCCGCCAGCTGGACAGTGGGTGTACTAGTGCTCGGTCCTGACTCGAACACTTTGGAGATGACCACCTGCGTGATGTTGCGAATCTGGTCAAGCTCTCCCTTGAGAGCATGTCGCTCCTCAAGGGACTAAGCTAGCGCCTCCGCACCTCGACCGACCGCCGCTTTGACCATCTCCAGTTCTTGCTCCAGAGAGCCGATCTTTCCACCCAGTTCTAGAAAAAGATGACAAATTCAGAAGCAAAGGAAAGGAAAAATCAAGGCAGCAACCAATGGTGGAATAGATACGTACCAAGGTGGGCTCTTTTGAGAATGGAGAGCCCTTCCTCTTGCCGGGTCACCCTCTCGAGCAGTCGAGCGTTCGAATCCTCTGCCCCGAGCATCTGCCCCTGGAGCGTAACCGCTTCTTGTTCGGCGTCCGACCGGGCCTTCCACTCTACCTTCAGAGCCTCCAAGGACTTCTGAAGCGCTGCCTTGGTCTACACCAAGTGGACCATCACCACATCGAGTTCCCGCTCGGCAGCAGTCGCTTGCTCGACCGCACGCAGTTCCACCGCCCGTGCTCCTGTCGCCTCGGTCGCTCGGTCTTGGGACTCACGGTAGGCAGACTCCAACTGTTGCCTAAGCTCGTCAACCCGCCATGATGCTATTGCTTCTTGCTCCATCCAACCATGCTCCTCCCAAAGAAATCAGGACTTGCAGATTGAAATCATTTCTAGATCCTATGAGGCAAGAAGCAGGCATGCTGAGACAACCATTTAAAAGCCCAGGAATCAAGGACAACACCAAGAACGTGGAAAGCTTACCTCTGTAACGTGTGGCAGGTCAACTATCATGGCCTGATGATCGAGCTCAACCCTCTCCAAGGCCTCCTTCAGCCACGCTTTGGTAAGGGCGAGATCAGACTCCATCGACAGTCCTTTCTCCCCGAGTAGGTGCTAGAGCTTCACCTCCTCCTCATCATGAAGGACAAACCAAGCCTTTCCTGGCTCACCGGGGCAAGGCCACACTAGCTTGTGGGTCGCCCCCGACCCGCTAGATGATCCTGCCATCGTAGTATCATGCGACGACCGGATCATCACCAACTCCTACGAAGGAGGGATGGTTGGTGGCTCCACCCCAGTGTCTTCCTCGTCGGAGAACAGGATGACCACCATCAGAAATCCACGGCTCATCGGCAGCTGCTCTACCTCCGGCCTAACCACGGTTCCTCCGGACCCCTCCAGCTCTGACTAGGGGGTGAACCATGCGCCCCTCCACCGGGCGAGGCAGGGAGCCCGGTTTCCCTCCTCTCCTCCTCCGCAACCGTTGGGGGAGGGACCATGAGAGTCACCTCCAACCCAACCTCCGCCGTCACCATGGGGATCGCCGCCATCACCGCCTTCGTCACTATCGTCGTGCTCGCGACCGACCAGGAAGACACAACCCCCAGTAAGGAAGGTCACGCCGCTGCCAACCTGCTTCCTACGCCACTCGTCGTGATACGCTGTAGGCTGGGTCTCCACTCCTCTCACATGGGAGGTGGAGATATTCCCAGTCCTGCCAACCCCTAGCTGCTGTCAAACAAGCGCAGGTTAGTCACACTTAAAAACTCAACAATGAGAACAAAAGGGAGCATGAATGCATATCTAGACGAAAGTGGAAGAGCCCTGAAGCCCCGACCGGCTGACGACAAGATGACCGCATGAGGATCGCTCATGGGTCATGACCCGTGCCCCCTCGCATCAGCCGAGGGAGGAGCCAACCCGACAGTTGGTCCCCGATCAGCCGGTGAACGGCCACGATCGCCAGCTCATGGCAAAACCACCGGAGCAACTGGCGGGGCATCTCCCCGTTGGGGGTTGCGCACATGCGTCGACCCCAAAGACACAGGGGAACGATCACATCCCCCTAACCAACCGGCGTGCTCCACCACACTAGGAGCGGGGGGGCGTGAAGCCGACGACGCCTCCGAAGGGCGTGGCGACCGCGCCCGCTTCGCCTCTCATTCGAGGGTGGTGTCTTCGCTTGCAGCATGGTTCCTTGACTCAGGAACGTCGCCCCACGTCTCCACATCACGCCCACCGCCAATGGATGTAGTCATGGGCTCACAATGCTCCACCGAGGTCACAACAGCACCCCTGACTCCTTCGTCCTCCAAGGCACTCGTGTCGTCACCCATCTCCGTGGGCTCTTCTGACTCAAGCTCCACCTCCACGTCGCTCTGGCTCTCGCCCCCCTGGACCCACCGGTTGATCTCCTTCTCCTTATTGAACCTCCTCCGGGCCTTCTCGACTTTCTTCTTCTTCTTGACAAGCGCGGCCTCCCTTTGGGTAGCTTGCCGAGCCACGCCTTCTGGCCCTCTCAGAAGATCCGGCCGGTATTTATAGCCCGCGAGTCCCTTTGAAATGGGCAACTCAAAATCAATCAAAACAAGAAGAACAAGAAGGAAAAGGTCACGGGAAAAGAGAGGGGGGCATACCAAATTGGATAGCTTCACAGCATGAAGGGGACTGGGCGTCTCTTCGAGGGAGTCTTTATCCCTCAACTGCAGCACCCTATCGAGATGACTCTAGACTTCATCCTTTGGCAACTCCTTCGGCGATGTGCGGTTGGGATCCACCGGGCTAGAGTATTCCCACATCGGCCGCGTTCTCTCCGCCAACGGGGTGACCTATCAAGGCCATGCTACACAAGCCTCTAAAGCTCTGTCTCGATAACCTCCAACTTGTTCTGCTGACCGGTAGGACCCCACGACCAGCTTTCTCTCCTCTCCGGCATTTTTCTGATGAACGTTGGGAATGCCGCGTCCGCCAGGTTCCTGATGTAGAACCACTCACCATGCCACCCTCGGTTGGAGTCACAGGGGGAGTATGCAGGGTAGGGGATCGATGGCTTCTGCTTCTTCTGCAAGGCAAATCCCCCAACCGGCGTGATTCTGGGTGGCTTCCCCTCAGACAGGGCTTGCCCACTGAAGATCCGCCGAAAGAGGTCCACATGCGGCTTCATCCCGATGAAGGCCTCATAGATGGTGATGAAGTCGGTCATGTGTAGTATCCCAATCGGGTTGAGGTGCTGCAACTCTAGGCCCCACTCGTTGAGGAGCTAGTGTAGGAACCAGTGTGCGGGAGACCCAAGCCCGCGCTCGTGGAAGGCGAGGAAGGATACGACCTGATTGGCCCAGGGTTGCAGAACAACCTCCCCTGGCACAAGAGCCCTCTAGTGTGCCACCTCCTTCGATGGGAGCAGCCCCTTCTCGGTGAAGGCGGCTAGCTGAAAGCTCCTAATGGCTAGAGGGGGGTGAATAGCCTATAAAAATTTCTACAACAACACTTAGCAAACCGGTTAGACAAATATGAGGCGAAGCGAGTGTTGCGCTAGCCTACTAAAAATGCAAGTCACCTACCACAATTCTAGTTTATATAGTCTCTATCCACACAATGGTTATGTCACTACACTAAGTTAGTGTGCTCTCAAAGGCTAACTAAAGAGCCACACTAACCAAACTAACAAGCTCTCACGACTAGCTACACTAAAGAGCTTGACAACTAGTTTGCGGTAATGTAAAGAGAGAGAGAGAGCAAGATGGTTATACTGTCGAGTAGAGGAATGAACCAATCAATCACAAGAATGAATACCAATGAAGACCAATCACCTCGGAATTAAATGATGACATAATGATTTTTTACCAAGGTTCACTTGCTTGCCGGCAAGCTAGTCCTCGTTGTGGCGATTCACTCACTTGGAGGTTCACGCGCTAATTGGCATCACACGCCAAACCCTCAATAGGGTGCCGCACAACCAACACAAGATGAGGATCACACAAGCCATGAGCAATTTACTAGAGTACCTTTTGGCTCTCCACCGGGGAAAGGTCAAGAACCCCTCACAATCACCACGATCGAAGCCGTAGACAATCACCAACCTCCGCTCGACGATCCTCGCTGCTCTAAGCCATCTAGGTGGTGGCAACCACCAAGAGTAACAAGCGAATCCCGTAGCGAAACACGAACACCAAGTGCCTCTAGATGCAAACACTCAAGAAATGCACTTGGATTCACTCCCAATCTCACAAAGATATTCAGTCAATGATGGAGATGAGTGGGAGGGCTTTGGCTAAGCTCACAAGGTTGCTATGTCAATGCAAATGGCCAAGAGAGTGAGCTAGAGCCAGCCATGGGGCTTAAATAGAGGCCCCCGTGAAATAGAGCCATTGTACCCCTTCACTGGGCACTGCTCGGGCTGACCGGACGCTTCTGTCAGATCGACCGGACGCACCCTGCTAGTGTCTGGTCAATGGATGGCTACCACATCATCCCCTCTTCAAATACTGAGCGTCCAATCCCAACGGTCAAGTGATGACCGGACGTAGCACAGTGCCACGACCGGACGCAGGACCCCAGCGTCCGGTCACTTCTAGTAAGGTTCTAGCTGCAATCGGACGCATCAGTTTGATCATGACCAGACGCAGGACCCCAACATCTGGTCACTTCCAGTAAGCCTCCACTCACGACCGGACATGTCCAGTCATGCCCGACCGGACTCACCCAGCGTCCGGTCACTCACTGTCTCCTTTGTGCCACGTCAGCAGGACCGGACACACCACGTCCGGTCACTCACTCATGAAGTGACCTAGTGTCCAGTCGAAGACCGATGCCAGCATCTTCACTGCTTCCTCTGACCGGATGCTCCGGTCCAGTTGAGACCAGCGTCCGGTGCACTCTGTGAAACCCTATCTTTTCTGTACAGGGCGCCGGTGGCACTGTCGGACTGTCCGCACTCCACCGGTGAAGTTTCAAACCCTTGCTCCCAAGTGCTAAACACAATGTGTATCACCTTTATGCATGTGTGTTAGCATATTTTCACAAAAAATTCAAGGGTGTTAGCACTCCACTAGATCCTAAATGCATATGCAATGAGTTAGAGCATCTAGTGGTACTTTGATAATCGTATTTTTATACGAGTTTCACCCCTCTTAATAGTATGGCTATCGAACCTAAATGTGATCACACTCACTAAGTGTCTTGATCACTAAAACAAAATGGCTCCTACCATTTATACCTTTGCCTTGAGCCTTTTGTTTTTCTTTCTTCTTTTCAAGTCCAAGCACTTGATCATCACCATGGCATCACCATCATCATGTCATAATCTTCATTTGCTCCACCACTTGGAATGTGCCACCTATCTCATAATCACTTTGATAAACTAGGTTAGCACTTAGGGTTTCATCAATTTACTAAAACCAAACTAGAGCTTTCACCAGCACCTCTTCATCCACATTGGAAGGCCTCCAATTCAACATCGCACCTTGGATTTATGGATGAATCTATGAGTTTCTTTCTCTCTCCCTCGCTTTACCCTCCTCTCCTAGAAACCGCCGCGGCGCACGAACAGGCTTGGCGAAAAGGAGGAAGGAGAAGAGGCAACGGTTGAAGAAAGGTGAAAGAATGGGAGGAAAACCCTCTCCCATCCCCCTATTTAAGGTGGAGAGGCATGCGGTGGGACGTGGCCCTGGCTGATGGGACGCGGCCTCCCCGACGAAATGTCACCTGGCTAACAGGACGTGGCCTGGGCAGGGCCCACCATTACCACAACCTAGGCACAGGAAACAAGGCGCAACCGCACACAAACACCCCCTCCACCTTCCCAGGCAGGGTCTGGAGGGGCCCACCAATGGAATCTCCATCGAGGAGAGACCAACGGGTCACCTAGTTTGATCACACGGCTCGGGTGGCTGCCGAGAGATAGGTAAGGAGCAGTGGGATGCCCCATGCGGGCTATGCCCGCTTCGTCACGAACGACGGACCCGGATTCCACTCGAACATATCCAATAAGAGCTCCCTGGACCCGTCACTCAAGCCATCGAGGTAACTTTGCCAACCCCCGTTCTACTTTTCTGATACATGATCATTCATTCATTCATGCATGCATGCATTCATACATTTATCCATACATTCATCCCATACATCCAAGCATTGCATATGCAATTGTTGCATCACAACGCTTCGCGTCGCGTCACGAAGCGGCTGTCGTCTCATTCAATATGAACGACAACCGACCGGGGTTTGAAGGCCGGCCCACAAAGGGCTCGAAGCCGCCTCACGTCAAACAGAGCCAGGGGAGAAAAACATAGATGAGACCCAGCGGCCCTCGCCCGATCCACTCAGAAGCGGACAGGGTTATCTCGACCTTCTCGTTTAATCCTGACCTCGAGCCATGCCCATAGAATCTCCATCGAGGGGAGGCCAGTGGGCCACCTGAGTCGGTCTCTAGAATAGCTCAGACATCTACCGGGAGGTGGGTTAAGGAGCAGTGGAATGCCACATGAGGGCTATGCCGACCCCGTTATGAACGACGGACCTGGATTCCACTCGAACGTACCCATTATTAAGCTTACCGAGCGCGTCACTCAACCATCGAGGCAAGCGATGTTAGCTCAACCCCTTCGGTTGTGTAAACCATGGATGGGGTAATGCATGAAACTAGACAGACCCCTCAGCCGCGTGCCCGACACTTGGGTTGGCGCTCTGTCTCGCCCGACCCCTCGGCTGCGCCCGACACTTGGGTTGGCGCCCCGTCTCGCCTGACCCCTTGGCCACGCCCGACACTTGGGTTCGCGCTATGCCTCGCCTGACCCCTCGGCGGCGCCCAACACTTGGGTTGGCGCCCAACACTTGGGTTCATGCTCCGTCTCACTTGACCCCTCGGCTGCGCCTAACTCTTGGGTTCATGCTATGTCTCGCCCGACCCCTCGGCCACGCCCGACACTAGGGTTGGCGCTCCATCTCGCATGACCCCTCGGCCATGCCTGACACTTGGGTTGGCGCCCGACACTTGGGTTGGCGCCCTGTCTCGCCCGATCCCTCGGCCGCGCCCGACACTTGGGTTGGCACTCTGTCTCGCCTGACCCCTCGGCCGCGCTGACACTTGGGTTTGCGCTACATCTCGACTGACCCCTCGGCCATGCCTGACACTTGGGTTGGCGCCCGACACTTGGGTTCACGCTACGTCTCGCCCGACCCCTCAGCCGCGCTCGACACTTGGGTTGGCGCTCTGTCTCGCCTAACCCCTCGGCCACGCCTGACACTTGGGTTCGTGCTATGTCTCGCCCGACCCCTCGGCCACACTCGACACTTGGGTTGGCGCCCAACATTTGGGTTCGCGCTATGTCTCACCCGACCCCTCGGCCGCGCCCGACACTTGTGAAAGTGCATCTAGCCCTTTAGTGGGTTTTGGATGATTGAATGACAACGTGATTAAGGGTCTAGCCTGTTTGCTAAGTGTGGACAGATAATAGGTTATCTCACCGGTACTTAATGAAAGCCAAAATGATGTGTTGTTGTATAAATAATCTAGTTCAAGCACAAGACAACAATGCAAATGCAATTCATGCAAAGGCTTATTTATTGTGGGATTTCCATGTACTACGTGAAAGCAAGCTCGTTAGAATTAATTAATGAGACATGAGGGATTGCATATGGAATGGTCTCATATTTGAAGCTTGCTAAATTGAAATGAAAAAAATAACAATACATATGAATGGATGATTCAACACAAGATGTGACTTGATGGCTTTAGATGGTGAAGATAGCAAGGAAAGGCTTCGAGGTACTAAGCAAGGGTGAAGGGCAAGTGACAGCTTGGCGCCGAAGAACCTAGCTAGGGTGAAGGAGGAAGTACTTGCATTTAGTTGAGGTACTAATCAAGCTACGATGGTCATATTGATGTGGAGGATCAAATCTATATAGGACAAAAGTGTTTGAAGTGACTTGATGCATTTGGAGTTATTCATATTTGATTAATGGAATCAAGTCACGTGCTCAAGATGGCTATGCTCAAGTGAAAAAGATCAATATCAACATGTTGGCACCCTCACTTGATGAAGATTGGAATACACGGCTTTGGTTGAAAGAGATCAACTCAAAAGGTCTAAATTCGTTATACTTTTAAATTTGAGTTAATAGGAATGTCGTACTATTAAGAGGGATGCATCATGTTGATTGATAATCATTCATAAGTGCTCATGCCAACCCATGTGAGTTTTGAGTGTTTCAGAGACAAAAAAGCTAATCTGCTTTTTTGTTGGTCTGGCAATACCGGACGTGTTCGGTATTCATACCGGACATGTCCGGTATTTGCCCAGCAATGATAAAATTGATGTTCTCGGGTTGGTTCATCGGGAGTTCCGACATGGGTCGGAAGTTCCGACGGTCGGGAGTTCCTGCAGTGGTCGGGAGTTCCGACGTCTCGCGCTTAACTGACTTAGAGAGTTCACTGTCCTGGTCATACTGGACGTGTCCAGTATTCATACCAGACGTGTCCGGTATGGACGACCAGAGGCCAACGGCTAGTTTTCAAATGCCTTGAGGGTCGGGAGTTCTGACGTAAGTCAGGAGTTCCGACGGTCGGAAGTTCCGGCATCCGTCGGGAGTTCTGACACCTCACAAACTTCAACTCGGTTACTTAGTTTTCAAAATATGCTGAGGGTCGGGAGTTTCGACGTAAGTCAGGAGTTTCGACGGTCGGAAGTTCCAGCATTCATCGGGAGTTCCGATGCCTCACAACATCACTGTAACTTAGTTACCGTTGGCGCAGTGTAAGTCATACCGGACGTGTCCGGTATGCACGTGTCCATATGACAACGGCTATAAAATGGCTAGTTTTTCCAAGGGGGTTATAAATACCCCCAAGCCTCCACCTTTGGAGGCTGCTGATTCTGCTGGTTGCTATACACGTTTTTGAGCCTTGCCAACTCTCACAAACCCTCTCTTAGTGAGTGTGTGATCCAAATTGCCAAATCAATTAGTGGGTTGAGAGAAATTCAAAAAGAGAGCAATCCAACCACTTGAGCACTTGTGCATATTGTCAATCTCGTGATTTGCATTTGTTACTCTTGGACTCTTCGGTCCTAGATGGTTAGGCGTCGCCGGAGAGCACCCGAGAGATTGTGGTGTGCCTCAGAAAGTTTGTAACGGTCGATTCCGCCGCCTCGGAATCAACTAGTGGAAGGAGGAAAAGGAGTTGGAAAAGACTTCGGCTAGAGTGACCTTCATGGTACCCTCTAGGGCTGACCTTCGCTGGGTTGCCCGCAGCCCCCTCAACGGAGAGTAGGACTCGAACGAGTCTGAACTTCGGTAAAACAAATATCGTGTCTCAATTCGCATTTCATTCGATATTTGTGTTGCTCCAGCTCTTGTGCAGGTTCTCTGTGTATATTGTCATCTCTAGTATGTGTCTGTAGTTTTTTTGAAGATAGAAATCGAAAGGAGCAAGTTCAGGGCTGATCTGCAGAAATTGTGTATACCGGACACGTCCGGTATTAGAGCTCAGGGCTGAATATTATTTGATTTCTATTCTAACTTTGTGTTGCAGGGTTGTAGCTTCTAGATATATTCTTTATACCTTGTTTACTCTGTGGCTAACTTATGAGGGATGGTATTACTCTTAATTTAGAGTTTCCATTTTGGAAACTCCCTTTTCTAATTGTTTCCGCATTTAAAGGTGTTAATTATCAGAAACGCCTATTCACCCCCCTCTAGGCGGCATCCTAGGTCCTTTCAACTTGGGTTAGCGCTCCGTCTCGCCCGACCCCTTAGCCGCGCCCGACATTTGGGTTCGCGCTCTGTCTCGTCCAACGGCGACCCACGATCTTACACCTGTCGGGTGCGCTCGTGAAACGAGTGTAAACAGTCCCTTCACGACTTCACAGAAGTCCCAAATGGGCTCGGGGGCTCCTATAGGATTCATGAACCCGGGGTCCCCATTGGAACCGCTTCCCTACAAAAACTCAGCCAAGCAGACGACGTAGCGACAATCCGCGCCTCCTGGGCCGGTCCAGATACATAATGACAGGCCAGGACAACGATCCGATCCCCGATCGAAAAGCCTGGCCAAAGTGGGACCACAGTCGGACTCCGACCTCCTTTTTCAACTAGGGATATGCCGAACCTCTACTCGCGGCTCTTCCCGACCGACACGGTCATGGCCGACTGGGAACGACTGACCGGGGACGCCCGCTCGGTGAAGGCCCAGGGATCAGGCGGAGCATATAAGGTAAGGCGCTCAAGTCAACCGCAATACCGAGGACCGTACTCTGTCATGCCCTGCGCACCTACAGGATGGTGCCACCAGGCCTTGCCAGATAGGCACTATGCAACCTTCCAGATGTGTCAGAGCACAAACAACATTGTAGGCACCGATGTTTGCCATACTAGGCGAACATGGTAGAGCCTGCCACATCCGTCTGGGCATAAACAGTACTGTGGGCGTCGATGACTGTCTCGTACCCGACAGCGTGGGCAACAAGACTAGGTAGCACACATATTCATTCTCTTTTTCTCTGACTTGTAAGGCCACCCCCTTCGACTATAAAAGGGGATGAGCTCTGTCCTAAAAAGCTCTCTGGCTCTCGAAAGAAAAAAGAAGCTAGACGATTCGAGGACTCGACGACCTGAGGACTCGAACAACTCAATAGCTCTAGAACTCTAAAGCTACATAGAGCATACACTCTAATACTTAGCGTACGTTAGAGCACCCGTCACTCTCTCTCCTTTGATTCAGAGTCCGACCGGGCCTTTAACACCCCCTTCTCATTCCTACTCGTTTGTAACCCCACAACAAACTTCGAGCACCTAGGCTCAGGAGTAAAGTCACCGACCGACCGAAACTGGACGTAGGGCACGTTGTCTGTACCAGTATAAATCATGTGTCATTGAGTGCTAGGCCACATCCGATCACAACGCACGGCAAAACTACAAATATTTACTTATTGGTCACTTTTCGCACCGACACATTGTAGAAGGATTAACGATAAAAGATAAGTATCGAAGATCTTATAAAGTCAAATGTGTTGAGTATTTTTTTACTAAAGTTAGTACTTATTGTCAAGCTTATGTGTGTTGGTTTCTGCTAAAAATAAGAATAGTATATATATATATATATACATACATACTACGTTTTTAGCTCTGCTCCACGTTCAGCTAAACCAGTGCGGCTCTACAAACTCTGCTCCAGGAAAAAAGGTAAAGTTTGTTGAGAAATTGAGTTCTAGGCACAAGAACACAGGAACACAGAGTGAGAAGGAATGGGAGTTCTCTGTTAATCACTTTCTTGCTTGTTTCACTTCTTACATCAGCTGAAAGTGATTCCCCTTTTATAAAGGAAGACACTGAATGGATACAGGTTACTACAGTGTTTGAACTCTTGACTTCCTCCCTCTTCTTCTCCATTTAATTGGCCTACCACCAAAGTCATGGATTTGCACCCCATTTTCGACTTTGGTTTTACAACAGAGTTGTCAAAGCACCTAAGGGCCTGCTACACAAACTTTATCGTGAGCAGCTCCATAAAAAACTGGAGTTTCTAGAGCATCTCTTTAGGTGTTCTCACAACTCCACCTTTTTTTTCCAAGAATAGAGCTTGTGGAGCTGTATTTGTTTGGCTCAAGAACGCGGAACGGAGTAGTCCCAAATAGGCCTGAAAATGGTGCTCCATAACTACTCGTGGAGCAGAGTTTGTAAATCAGCATCAAACAGACCTTCTACATACAGAGAGAGATAAGCAAATAAGTTGGCGATAAATGATGAAATTTTACTTGGAACCAACAACATGGACCAAGCTGGTACTAGTATTTGTTAGAATTGGATGAAATCCCTCGTACGACATATTATTTAGTATTTTTATTAGTTTATGATAGATCCACCATTTACATTACACTGTAATGAACTGCAAAAATGTATTACTGCACTGTAAATTAGTAAGAGGGAATCATGGGTCGACAATTCAAACCAAATCTACCAAGTTGCGTACCACGCGCAGGTAGCGAAGAAGGCCATATGATTGGAGCCGCTGTCGGTCCGGGGTGTTCACATGCTCCCATCCCCATCGACGGGGCCATGACTCATGATTTCATCAGACTTTGGGCCGGGGCACGCACAACACGGCCAAATAATGGGTCGCCGAATGGACACAGGCGAGCCGAATCCAATGCCATGGACCACCAGTGTTTGCCGCGTTGCATTTCATTGCAGCACCGCCGCCGTGTCGCCGGGCGATCGTGACCCACGCCACGCCTGTGCTACGCGAGATCCAGCCTCCGGCGCCGGGCCACCGCCTGCCCACTGGCCACCGGTCGGCGGCCGTTTTTTGTCACGACGTACTCACGTCACCGGCGCCATGCCGGGGAGCGAGCGAGGACGCCGTCGTACGGCCGCTTGCTCCGGGCTGCGGCCCAACGTTCAACGGCGACCCGGGCAGCAGGGCACCATGCATGGGGCGGGTGACATGTGGCGCGTGCGCCGTGACGGCACCGTGCTGACGCCACCGCCGCAACGTCATTTCGGCAACTACTCTAGGGGCTAGGGCTGTACTTTGTGGTAGAAATATGAAATGTTCTGTGCTGTGTTTCGTCGCCGTCGCGTCCAGCCGTCGACCCGGTGTCTGGCGTAAGCGCACAGCGGCCAGGCCGTTGCTGATAAATTTGGAGGAGTCGCCGTCGTTTCCACGGGCAGGATGGGATGTGACGTCGGCACCGTTAAGTCGGATGAGTCCGATCACATCGAATGGTTGATCCTAATTTAGAGAATTAAACGTAGATTAATTATAAAATTAATTATATAAATTGAGACTATCTAATTTACGAGATGAATCTATTAAGTCTAATTAGGCTCATGTTTAGTCTTTCTAATTATTATCTAAATACCCGATGTGATATCTACTAGTCCTGGAACAAACATCCCGGACGCTTGGGTTACTTTATGTCTGTGTTTTCAGGCCACCGACGAGTAAATTTGTATTTGCGCGTCTGGCTCGGATGGTGTGCTCGGAGGACACAAGGGTTTATACTGGTTCGGGCGGAACGTCCCTACGTCCAGTTCGCTGTTGCTCATGTTACCGACACTTGGTTTGCACTGCGGGTTACAAACAGACAAGAGAGGGAGAGGATCCCAAGTCTTTGGTGGAAGAAGTGAACGGGTGCTGAGAGCTCGCTTGCCGCTCAGCCGTGTGCTCGTGTCGTGCTCTTGTGTCCCGATCCCCACTTTGATGGGGCGCCCTGCTTCCCCTTTTATAAGCAAAGGAAAAACGTGGGTTACAGAGGAGAAAAAGGAGAAGAACGAGAGAGAAGAAGGCTTCAAGGGTTGTCGTGTCCTTCTTCTCCTTCATGCGGGTCCCGCCGACACTGTAGATGTCAACAGAGACGGCTCCATGTCGCGGCCCCGTTCGTCACCGACGCCATGCGTAGGCGTCATCTACCGGTCATGACGTTCCACTCCGTCCCGGCGGACGTCGTGGTGAACTGACGCGCCTGTCGCGTCTGTACAGGAATTAGGTAGAACAGCATCGGCATGCCCGACACTGTTCTTGATATGAATCCCAGGTATGGCCCGTCATGGCCACGGGGTTACATCGAGTCGTGCCAGCCTCTTCCCTAACGTCAGAGTTTTGACTCAGGCTCATACGCTTAGACCTAGAGTGGTTGGTGGCGGTATGGGTCTCCGTCGGACGAGACAGAACCCGCGTCCTCGAGGTCGGACGAAACGGAGCCCGCGACCTTGGACGAGACGGAAACCACGTCCTTGGGGTTGGACAAGACGGAGCCCGCATCCAAGGGGACGGGCGAGACGGAGCCCGTGACCTTGGGGTCGGGCGAGACCTTTTAATACGTCTCGAACCATGCGGGGAAGTCAGCGTGGGCGCTAACTTTCTTGCTTTGAGTATCCCTAATATCGATAACCAATAGTAGCCCCCGAGCCTGCGGAGGAGTAGAATACTCCTTTGGAGGCTTTTCCGGACGGAAGGACTCTGAAGGCCTTGGTCTTCTTTTTTAGCCCGCGGCGTGTCCAGGTTGGACAACGATTCTCTTTTGTCGCGATCGGTCTTCTTGAGGCATGTAACCGTAGGATTCGGAAGGTCAGAAAGATTTTTCTTGATTTCGGTCCCCTAGAATCCGATCGGTCCGCCGTCCTCCTGCGACGGCTCATTCGGTCTCCTTGCGAGTCCAACTTCCTTGAGCCCCTACGCGTTGCAGGGGTCAGCTCGTCTTTGTGATCGTCATCTCTCAAGCGTTTTTTTTCGATAAAACGGAGGGGCTGAGCCGTGCCACGTTTTTCCACGATGGACCAAACATGGTACTCGGTGAGCTGTTAACGGGCTAGTCTGAGTGGGGCCCCGGCTTCCTGTTCGCGGGGGTCCGGCATGGATCAGCTGGTGACCGACTCTAGATTCTAAGTGGCCAATTCATATGGTTCTCGGATCCGTTCTACCGGTCCCAAGGGCTCATTGCCTTTCTTCAAGGAAAAACCATGGACTGGGAACCGGCCAAGACTCGAACGTGTGTTGGGATGCTCGCGGCGCTCGTGCGCCTGGGTACTGGTCGCTAGTGGGCCCATCCCTTTTCGCCCCTCACTCTAAGGGCGTCCTAGAGCGGCTGTGAACCCGTCGGAGGGCCAGCCTTCAAACTCTTGGGTCTGAATGGGTTGTATGAGTGTTTACAGCTCCGTATCCCACGTTTCCTGTGACGGTTCTCGCGCCTATCTACACTGACGCCAAGTTGGACGACATCGAGAAAGAGGTGACCCCTCTGGAATAGGACTTACCTCCCGAGATAGAGGATGAGATCATCCCCCCAAGAAATTAGGTAGGTATATAAGCCAGGCGGCGAACTTGTAATAAGTGGACAAGCTCTTAAATTTCGTTATGGGCAAATAGATCTTTAGCTCTTCTTCTGTTTTTGTATAAAAAGGTTAATGCGTTCTGACCCTTTCCGTCGTTAAGGCTGTAAAGCTCGGGGTGCGGGTGAAAAAACTCTAATCACGCTGGTGAGCAAAAACGTTGTAGCCGCTGGGGCATAGGTTTCTTGCAGTACGACCAGTTTTACTCAGCGTTCATTTCTGCAACCCTTACTTCACAGGTGCGCACAATCTATTCAGCATTGGCTGTTGCGGTCGGCCAGTAGAAGCCTTGTTAGAACGCGTTTCCGACCAGGGTCCTAGGTGCGGCATGGTGCCCGCAGACCTCATCGTGGAATCACTCAGCAACTGCTTCTCTTGTTCAATGGGGATACAACACTGCAGGATCCCGGTGTGGCTTCACCTGTAGAGCTCGCCCTCAATAACGACAAAGAACTTGGTGCGACTCACGAGCCACCGAGCCTTCATTTTGTCCGTTGCAGCGCCTCACGGAGGAGGTAGTTGAGGTAAGGCATCCTCCAGTAGGCTAGAGGGTCAAGCTCTATCACTCAATCCTCGTCAAGCTCCATGACTTCGGGGTCGGATGGAGCCATCGGCTGGTTAGCCCCTGAGCCTAGGGCAGGCGGCCCATCATCGGTCGGTTCTGGCTCCTTGCAGCGGATCGAGGGCTTGTACTGATCGCTGGCGAAGACACCTGTCGGCACCGGCTCTCGGCCGAACGCCGTTTTTGCCAGCGTGTCGGCCGCCTTGTTGAGACGCCTCGGGATGTGATTGAGCTTGAAACCGTCGAACTTGTCCTCTAGCTAGCGGACATCTCAGCAATACACATCCATCTTAGCATTGTGGCAGCTTGATTCCTTCATGACTTGGTCGATGACCAGCTAGGAGTCACCCCGGACGTCAAGTCGTCGGATACCCAACTCGATGGCAATGCGCAGGCGTTGATGAGTGCCTCATACTCGGCCACATTGTTGGGGGAGGGGAAATGGATGATGCGAACCATGTACCTCATGCGTATCCCGAGGGGCAAAACAAAGACCAGCCCTACGCCGGCGCCTTTCTTCATCAATGATCCATTGAAGTACATCGTCCAGTACTCTTGGTCGACGACTGCTGGCGGCATTTGGATCTCGGCCCACTCTGCAACAAAATCAGCCAGCACTTGGGACTTGATGGCCGTCTGAGGGGCATATGAAATGTCTTGACCCATCAGCTCGAGTGCCCACTTCGTGATTCTTCCTGTGGCATCCTGGTTTTGGATGACCTGGCCGAGAGGGAAGGACATCACGACCATCACCGGATGTGACTCAAAGTAGTGATGCAACTTCCTCTTGACGATAACGATGGCGTACAGGAGTTTCTGGATTTTGGGGTAGCGAGTCTCGGAATCGGACAAGACCTCGCTAATGAAGTAGATGGGACGCTACATTTTGAGGGTGTGTCCCTCTTCTTCTTGCTCTATCACTAGGGTGGCGCTGACCACTTGCGTCGTGGCCACAATGTAGAGCAGAAGTGGTTCTGCGTCGGTTGGGGGGACCAGGATCGGGGCCTTCGTTAGGAGCTGCTTGACCTTGTCAAGTGCCTCCTAGGCCTTGAGCGTCCATTAGAAGCGGTCGGCCTTCTTCAGAAGCCGATAGAGGGGGAGACCGCATTCGCCAAGGTATGAGATAAAGCGGCTGAGCGTGGCGAGGCACCCTATAACTCGCTGTACCCCCTTTATGTTCTGGATCGGGCCCATCCTCATGATGGCCGAGATCTTCTCTGGGTTGGTTTTGATGCCACATTTGGAGACGATAAAACCCAGCAGCATAGCCCTTGGGACCCCGAAAACACACTTCTCGGGGTTGAGTTTGATACCGTTTGCTTGGAGTTTCGCTAAGGCCTGCTCTAGGTCGACTATGACCTGGTTAGTCGGTTTGGATTTGACCACGATGTCATCGACATAGGCCTCGATGGTCTGCCCGATGAAATCCCCGAAACACTTGAGCATGCAGCATTGGTATGTAGCCCCCATGTTCTTCAGGCCGAACGGCATTATGACGTAGCAGAATGATCTGAATGGGGTGATGAAAGATGCCGCGAGCTGGTCAGACTCTTTCATTGCAATTTGATGGTACCCGGAGTACGCATCAAGGAAGCACAGGGTTTCGCACCCTGAGGTCGAGTCGACTACTTGGTCTATGCGTGGCAAAGGAAATGGATCCTTTGGACATGCTTTGTTGAGACCCATGTAGTCAACACACATTCTTCATTTCCCACTCTTTTTCGTACAAGAACGGGATTGGCTAACCACTCAGGGTGGCATACTTCCTTGATGAACCCGGTTGCCAAAAGCTTTGCAATCTCCTCGCCGATGGCCCTGCATTTCTCCTCATTGAAGCGACACAGGAGCTGCTTAACCGACTTGGAGTCTGACCTGATCTTCAAGGCGTGCTCGGTGACTTCTCTCAGAATGCCTGGCATGTTCGATGGTCTCCACGCAAAGATGTCTCTGTTAGCGTGGAGGAAGTCGACGAGCACGAGGAAAGCGTGGTGCCGATACGCACCACTTTGCCCTCGGAACCGCTGGGGTCTATGAGGACCTCCTTGGCGCCCTCTATAGGCTCGAAAGACCCGGCCGACCGCTTAGGGTCGGGCGCTTCTTCGATGACCTCCTCCCTGATGGCCGTAAGCTCTTTGGACGCGACAATTGCCACGGCGTGTTTGCAGCACTTGACCTCGCACTCGTAGGCGCGCTAGAAGGAGGTGCCGATGGTGATGACCCCGCATGGACCTGGCATCTTCAACTTCAGATAGGTGTAGTTGGGGATGGCCATGAACTTCGCGTAGCATGGATGTCCCAGGATAGCGTGGTAGGTCCCGTGGAACCTAACCACCTCGAAGGTAAGGGTCTCCATCCTATAATTGGTTAGATTCCCGAAGGTGACAGGCAGATCGATCTGCCCAAGTGGCATGGCCTGCTTTCCTGGCATGATGCCGTGGAAAGACGCCCTGGTCGGTCGGATGCGTGATCGGTCGATGCCCATGGCGTTGAGCGTTTCAACGTACATGATGTTGAGGCCGCTTTCTCCATCCATCAGCACTTTGGTGAGCCACTTCGTGCCGATGATCAGGTCAACCACGAGCAGGTATCTTCCCGGTTGCGGGACACTTTCTAGGTGGTTGATCCGATCAGAGGTTATGGCAGACTCCGACCATCGGAGGAAGGAAGGCGTAGCCGGCTCGGCCATATAGACCTCGTGGCATGCAAGCTTCTGGTGGCGCTTGGACTCATAGACTGCCAACCCTTCAAAGATCATGAGGCAGCCATCCAGCGTCGGAAATCCATCGTCCTTCCCCTCGGCGTCGTCTGTGGCTGGCTTAGGCTCCTTCCTATGCTACCCTTATTGGAGCCTCCGGACAAGAACCGCTTCATGAGGACATAGTCCTTGTATAGGTGCTTGACAAGGAAAGCATGGTTCGGGCATGGCCCTTTGAGCAGCTTCTCAAAGTGGTCCGGGGTACCCTCGGCGGGCTTCCGACCCCCCTTGCGGTCGGCAGTGGCCACGAGCGAGCCCTTGCACCGCTGCTTGTTCTTCTTCTTGTTGGGGCGGTTGGAGGCGCCTTCGCTGGCATCCTTGTCTCGCTTTGCCTTGCCCTTGGGGCGGTCGAAAATTGCCTCGACCGCCTCCTCGCCTGAGGCGTGGCTGGTGGCGATGTTGAGGATCTCCTTGGTGGTTCACGGGCCCTTACATCCCAGCTTGTGAACCAGGGACTCGCAGGTGGTCCCAGACAGGAAAGCTCCTATGACATCGGCGTCAGCGACATCGGGCAGCTCGTTGCACTGTCTGGAGAAGCGTCGGATGTACCCACAAAGAGTTTCCCTGGACTTCTGTCAGCAGTTTTTGGGATCCCACGGGTTCCCAAGACACGCGTATGTGCCCAGGAAGTTTCCCACGAAGATCTCTTTTAGGTCCGTCCAACTTTAGATTTGGTTGTGCAAAACATGTTCCAACCACGTTCACGTCGAATCGGCCAGGAACAATGAAAGGTTGCGGATAATGAAATTGTCACTATCCGCTCCACCGGCTTGGCAAGCAAGCTGATAATCCTCGAGCCACGGTCCGGGGTTTGTTTCCTTGGAGTATTTCAGGATGTTGGTCGGCGGTCGGTAACACGGTGGGAAGATGGTGTTGAGGATGTGTCGGCCAAAGTCAGGGCTTGGGCTTCGGTCCTCGCCGCTGTCATAGCATTCGCCATGACGAGGGTGGTAGCCACAGCTAGCCTCCTCCCTCTCATCACCACAGGCATGCCTGTGGGCATCCAGGGTGTTGCACACATCATGGTGGAGGCCGAGACGCTCATGCACCGGGGCCACGGCTCGTGGCCTACCGCCTCGCTATGCCTAGTGGACTGACACGTCCCTATCGGGTCGCTCTGAGGGCGTGTGCTGGCTGACGTCGAGCTCACGTCGCCAGGACAGCGAGCTCTTGGCCTGCTGTGTCGCCGCACGCTCGAGTAGCGTGCGAATCTCATGATGGGCCCGATGATCCTTGGGTGTCACGGGCTCCGAAAGCCCCTGGAGCAAGGCCGCTGTGGCAGCGATGCTCTGGCTTGCCTAGGTGAAGTGTGGGAGGGCTTCGTCATCCTCGATGATCCTTCGATTCACGTCGCGGGCCACGGCGTGCGCACGCCCACCATCTCCATGGCGCTCAATCTCTCGCTCGAGCTCCGCACGTTCCTGCTCGAGCTAGAGTCGCGCTTCTTCGAGCTCTTGGTGCCACACCCTCAGCAGCTCTACCCGCAGGCGAGGTAGGGCCCCTACATCCCCCTCGACCTTGTCATCGAGGTCATCTGTTGGGGTAGCCCCTCCCTCGTGGATGCTTTCGATGTATCCCTCGGGGGTACCTGCCATGAAACATTCTCGCGAGGGGTGATGGCTTCCTCTGCTAGAGTCAAAGTCGGAGGGTGACTCCGATTCTCCCACGAGAAGGTCATGGAAAGATTCCGTGACGTATTCGGTCATTCCCACGAACTCGTCGTTCGTAGGAGATGGGGGTGTGCGCTGCGCCACAATGTGGCCAACGGTCTCTGCGGCGTTGCGCAGACCGAACGGGAGCGCTATCGGGGCGCTCCGGATGAGGTATTCCAGGAAGAGTGGCTCTCCTCTAGCAAGTTACGTCATGACGTTGGCGAACAAGAAGGTGAGGCGGCGCAGGTCCTCCCGGGATGGTCGGGGTCCCAGGGAGGCACCGAGCTAGCGCTCTAGCCTCTGGTAATCGAAGCCGAGGAGCTGGTCGCTCCCGGGGGCACGGGCCTCTAGTGCGTGCAGCTGTAACTCCTCAAGCACCTCGGTGATCGTGTCGAGGCCGGCGGAGTGGAGAGGCTGGATGGCGGCGGGAACCTGCACCAACTCTCCCTCCGTCGTAACGATGAAGTCCAGGTTCTCGAAGCGCACGTGCGCGCCCAGGACCCAGCTGATGCCGTGACTAGCCATCCGATGCCTGATGTGGACGTTGAGATGTGCAAAAAGCCCCTACCTGGTGCGCAAACTATCGGTGTTTTTGGACCACCGACGAGTAAATTTGTATTTATGCATCTGGCTTGGATGGTGTGCTCGGAGGACACAAGGGTTTATATTGGTTCGGGCTGAACATCCCTACGTCCCGTTCGATGCTGCTCCTGTTACCGGCATTTGGTTTGCAGTAGGGGTTACAAACAGGCGAGAGAGGGAGATGATCCCAAGTCTCTGGTGGAAGGAGTGAACGGGTGCTGAGAGCTCGCTTGCCGCTCAGCCGTGTGCTCGTGTAATACTCTTGTGTCCCGATCCCCACTTTCATGGGGCGCCCTGCTTCCCCTTTTATAGGCGAAGGAAAAGCGTGGGTTACAGAGGAGGAAAAGGAGAACAACAAGAGAGAGAAGAAGGCTTCCAGGGTTGCCGGGTTCTTCTTCTCCTTCATGCGGGTCCCGCCGATCCTGTAGATGTCAACAGGGATGGCTCCATGTCGTGGCCCTGTTCTTCACTGGCGCCATGCGCAGGCGTCATCTGCCGGTCATGGCGTTCCACTCCGTCCCGGCGGACGTCGTGGTGAACTGACGCGCCTGTTAGCGTCCGTACGAGGATTAGGCAGAACAACACCGGCACGCCCAACACTGTTCTTGATGTGAATCCCTAGGTATGGCCCGTCATGGCCACGGGGTACATCGAGGCATGCCAGCCTCTTCCCTGGCGTCAGAGTTTTAACCTAGGCCCATACGCTTGGACCTAGTGTGGTTGGTGGTGGTATGGGTTCCCGTCGGACGAGACAAAACCCGCGTCCTCGAGGTCGGGCGAGACAGAGACTGCGACCTTGGGCGAGACGGAAACCGCATCCTTGGGGTCGAGCGAGACGGAGCCTGCGGCCTCACGGTCGGGCAAGACGGAGCCCGCGGCCTCGAGGTCGGGCGAGACAGAGCCTGCGGCCTTGGGCGACACAGAACCCGCGTCCGGTCGGGCGAGACGGAGCCCGCACCCAAGGGGTCGGGCGAGACGGAGCCCGTGGCCTCGAGGTCGGGCGAGAGGGAGCCCGCGGCCTCGAGGTCGGCGAGACGAAGTCCGCGGCCTTGGGGTCGGGCGAGACCTTTTAATACGTCTTGAGCCATCCGGAAAAGACAGCGTGGGCGCTAACTTCTGGGTACCCCTAATATCAATACCTGACACTTTGGATGCAGCAAAGTAAATTCCAACATAAGATGAATCCTTGTCACTCTGTGACGAGAGAAAGCGAAAACAAGAAATATCCAAGGTCACGGTCTTCTTGAGAAAACCTTTTAATTTACATGCTTTCAATAACAACAGAAAATAAGTCCTCTTTTTTCCCCTGAAAAAGAAGTCCCCCAAGCAGGATCATTTACTATTACAGTATTACTGCTGGTGTCTTATCGGTCTCTGTCTTCTCTTTTATTTTTGATGTTGCATCACGAATAAGTTGAAATAGTTATTATCTATGGTGAATCAGCAAATAACTATTAAAATTTTAATGATGAAAGGCGATACAAGAACATAGCGTAAGTGAGAGGACCACTGGGTAGCAACCTAACAGAGAAAGAAGTGATGCCGGTAGAAATTATGGGAAGTAACGAGGACCCTTGCTGACAATGATATCGGAGTGTGGACATGGAGGGAGAGTAGGAAACAGGGAGCATACCAATGTTGGACGCCATGTGACAGCTGGCGCCCGAGTCGAAGTATACCAACCCATGGTCACTAGCGGGTTAACTGTCATTGTGTTGAATGGGAATGGGTCTGATTGCTCTAGTGCGGTGAAGCTCCTCCAAGGCCCCATGAGCCAAAGAGCCAAGATGCATGACATCATTCTTGGAGGCTAAAAAAGCGGGAGATAGAAGAGTTAAAAGAAGTCATGTAACTAGCGAGGCGTCACAATGTATGCGACGGTGTGAATTTTGTTTCTACAGTGTGAAACTGGGTACTAGATGTCATCCAACTTTTGAAACTAGACAAATTTGGGCCTCTTGCTGGTTTCAAAGATGGTTTTTAAAAATAATAAGATAAACCTATTCTCTAAAATTCATAAATGATTTATTTTAACTAAAAAATATGAAACTAGTAACAATATTGTTCTAAAAAAATTATTTATATGTGAGCGATCTATTTAGGTATTTGCACCTTATTGATTTCTATTCCTATTGTTTTATTGCTTATAATTATGCTTATTGTTTATTTAAATTATCGTTTTGCAGTATATCAGATCTGGAGATTAACCAAGAGGATCTCGCAGACTACGAGTGAATAGAAATATGTGAAAGATACCACCAACCATGTTTGTATTGAATCTATTTAGGCATTACATGGATAGAGCTTTACTTTATGTTTAGTGCCTGATTGTGTTATAGGTTTGAAACAAGTACGTTTCACAAACATCATGCAATCAACATCAAGCAGAGCACAAGAAGACAATTTTAATAATTAACAAGCATGTGTACAAGCAACGAAACACTAGGAACATAAACAAATAAAATTCAAATAACTCCAAATAGAACATGGACAAATAGATAATGCTTTTAGAAAAAGATTAGTACTGATTTCTAGAAATTAAACTAGGTTTTTATTTTTTAAATAGAAAATCACCTTTGATACCAGTTAGTTGACCTAATTTGTACAGTTGAAGAGCATCCGGTATCCGGTTTCGTAGTTCATGGTTTAAAATTGGACTGCCGTGCTTGAAGGTTGGGAAATAGATTTTATCAAACAAAAACATGTTGGATAACCTATTCAAATTCCTATTTTCTTTTACTGCTCCTTCGTTTACTTTTGGCACGTCCGGCCGGGGCACACTATTGGAGTGCAGCTGGTGCCATGCATACCTTCAGCACTGGAGCAATTAGGAATCATAACTATATAACAGTGGAGCGTTAATAAACTGCAAGAAGGTGGACCAGGTCCAAGTGTGTAGGACATCGGAGAAATAGCTTGAGCTGCATGGAGAGGCTTGTTCGACTTATCTTATAATCCGTATTATTTAGTTTATTTTTTTAATCAAAATAATATTTTTTTTTACAACAATTCAACCAGAACAATATTTTTCAACCAATTTAGTCAAGTTTTAGCAAGCCAAACGAAGCCACTACTGTCTTTATCGGTGAAGGCACTAGCACTAAAATCATCAAAAGAGCCATAGCGCGCGCGGTCATGATAGAACATGTTTTTTTTTGAATCATGATAAAACATGTTCGTGCAGGCCAACAGATGAATTGTGCTATACTCCCATGGTTTGTGCCCAAATCCTAAAGTACAGTATTGGGTAGCGCAGTCACGGCGGATTAAGCTGTTCGTTCGTTTTCTTCCTCGCTCAAGAATGCAAATTGCTAGCCTAGGCCTGGAATGAAAAAGGTGTTCGTACGGATGAGCTGCTATTAATGAATTTATGGGTAGCACATGTCGTGTTGAAATAGTTATTCAAATGTCTGGTTTAGATAACAGATCTAAGAATAAACTCCATTGAAACTGTCGTATCAATATTTTAGGGTCTGTTCATTTATCTTATAATCTGTTTTTTTAGTTTATTTTTTCAATTGAAACAATATTTTTCTCTCACAACAAATCAACTAGAATAATATTTTGACTCGTTTTTTCAGCGAAGCGAACGGAGCCTATATATACTTATGGCTTGTTTTCCGTAACTCACAACAGCAACAGCTTCGGAGCTATTTTTTTTATTAAATATTTATTTTCAAAACAGCTTAATGGGTAAAGCTATTTTTATCCTTCACTCACACGAAGATATGAGTTGAGATAAAGTTGAAAATAATAGCTTATCTAAGCTTCCCCTGCCATCAGTGGGCCCTAGCATGCATCGATCTCCAATTTGGCCCCAGCCAGGCGAGCAGACCGAGCCATGGCGCGGCGTCGTCGTCGAGCTGGGTACGGGTGTCGTCATCGTCGAGCCGGGCCAGGGCGCGGGCACCGCCGCCTGCCCGGAGGGCGAGCACCGCCAGGGCACGAGCTGCCGAAGTTGCCGAGGCACGGGGCGAGCGCGGGCGTCGTCGCCGGGCCGGGGCGCGGGCACCAGCGCGCCACCGCCTGGCCGGAGCACCGCCCCCGCCGGGCATGAGCGCGCCACCGCCTAGCCAGAGCACTGCCTCCACTGGGGCCCAAGCTGCCGCGGCCGCTGGGGGCACGGGGCGAGCGCGTTCGCCAGGTCGTTGCAGGCGCGGCCGCCGGGGCGGGTCTACCAAGGGCGCGCGCAGGCGCAGCCTTGGCCGGGCGCGGGCCGCCGGGAGAGGCTGCCGTGTGGGGGCGCGAGCTGCCGAGAGGGGCGCCGCCGTGGGGGCGCGGGCCGCCGGAGATACGCCGCCGCTGGGGCGTGGGACGCCGGGAGGGGCGCCGCCGTGGTTGCTCGCGGGCGCGAGGTGCGGGCGCCGTTGCGAATCTTGGGATGCGTAGGAAGAAGACCAGGAAGAAAAGAAAAGGCCAAGGGGCCGTCCGGATCCTTTTCCCTGGAGGAATTAAAATTTACTCCCTTCATCCCAAACTGTAAGTCATTCTAAGAATCCTAGAGAGTCAAACTTTTTTTTAAGATTGACTAAAATTATAGAGAAAAACACAAAGATTGATGACATCAAATAGGTATAATATGAAAATATAACTAATGAAGAATCTAATAATACTTACTTGGTATGATAAATATTATTATTTTGTTATATAAATTTGGTCAAACTTGAAAAACTTTGACTCTCCAAGATTTTTGGAATGACTTACAATTTGGGATGGATGGAGTACTTAGTAAATTAGGCTATATGGCTTAGAATTTGATATTCCAACACTTTTTAAAGTTCACATATAAGTCTATCTCAAATTTACAGGATGAGAGATGAAAATTGATTCTATTGATCACCGTTCTATGTTTCTATTTTATAACTTATAACATACTCTTCAACTTACTCCTTTATAATAGAAATGCAACACATAAGTATCTCTCGTATAGCCAATAATAATATATAAATATAATCCATATACAACCGTATTAACTTAATTAATATGTGTATAAATTATAATTATTAAAATAAATTCAACCCTAAGGATCTAAATGGGGTCCTAAGGGTATTATAGTAATTATTCCAGGTGAAGCTGTTTTGGTCTACTGTGTGAAGCTGTTTTATTAAATAATTTTTGCAAAACTGCTCAGCTTCACATAAGAAGCTGCCCATGAATCTATTTTAAAAAAAAATAACTTCATTGATGAAGTTGAGCTGTGCCAAACAGACCCTTAATTAAGGTGCCACATACGTATTTTTTATGCACCACCCAAATTTTGTGAAAACAATGATATTTTCTAAAATTTCACCATATAGGCACCTCTATCATTACTCTATGCACCAACAAACAAATATACCACCTCATAATTTGCTTTAGCTTCGTCACTCTTTGATGACTTGACAACAGATTTGCGAAGATAAAAGAATTCGTGAGTTCCATGTGTAGGTAAAACTCACTTGGCTTGGTCATAGAATTAAATGCCCATATAAACTAAAAGAGTTAAAATTATGCATTAAAAATGGTTGCTTTATCCATATCTCATTGTATTGTATGTCTTTTAAAACAAACTCTCCACCGAGGCTGGATAATAAGAACTCGGAAGTGAGGAGCGATCTGATGCATGGCGATGTAAAGGGAGGGACAATTTTCTTTATTGAGAAAAGCTAGTACATACTTCATTCATTCCAAATTATAATTTGTTTAACTTTTTTAACCCCAAATTTGATTACTCGTTTTATTCAAAACATTTGTACAAACATAGTTAAATTTAAGTCATTCTTGAAGAATTTTAGTTAATAAAACAAGCCACAACAAAAGAATTGATATTTATCATAAATTTTTAAATAAAACGAGTTGTCAAAATTAAAGTAAAAAAAATTAAACGAACTATAATTTAAAACGGATTTAGTATTGTTGTACTCTACAATGGTCAAGTCTTGGTAATAAATCGATCGGCTGCCTTGCACTTGCACTACTCGTCTACTCCAGTTCTGAATGAGCTGCGGTAGAGCCTTCACGAGATCTGCGCCGGTCTGCAGTTGAGCACTTGGTAGTGACTAGTGAACCGACACGGCCCCTATTTAACCACTTGCCAACTGCACCAACCAACACAAAGCTTTCCGTTACACACACTCCCGTCCATTTTCCTTCACAATTCCACCCACCACGCTTTCACCAAGCCTAGCGATGGGTGGCGTAGCTGGAGCAGAGACGACGAAGAAGGCTCTACGTCTACGGGCCACCGCCAGCGACGGCGACGGCGCGTCGGTACATCCACCGGAGCCGCAGCAGCAGCCGGCGCCATTGCCTGCTGCCAGCGTCGCTGGCAACGCCGCCGACGGCTCTGCGGCGGTTCATCAGCGCTGCGGCGAGGACAAATTCTCAACAAATTCTTTTTTTTTTCCACAGGGTGTCGTGATGTCTTTCTACGGATCGCGGGCCTATTCATTAGCTCCTATTTGTGGTGCACTATTTTATGGAATGTAGACAGTGGTTATGACCGATTCGATAGAAAAGAAGGAATAGTGTGCATTTTTCGTTTGGGTTCACTGGAATAAAACATCGCATCTTCCTTCAATTCCTTGTGCGTGATATCCAATCAATTAGAATTCAGGTTAAAGAGGGTCTTTATCCTCGTCGTCCTGCAATAGGTGGTTCATAAGCTAGCTCTAAACATTTTTTTCATATTTTAATAGAAGAGAGAGAAAAACTAGCTCTTTATTAAGAGCTATGCTTATACACACATTTCAAGAATATATGTAAGAGTGTCATATAGGTCTGATCATATTATGAGCCATTACAAAAAGCTAACAATATTGAAGAGGTTGGCTTAGAGTTAGTAGCTGACTCTTACTATTGCGGGTGCCCTAAGGCATCATTTGCCGTCGCTCTAGCTCGAAAACCTCCGTCTCGTAACTGAAGTTTACTCCCTCCTAGTGTTATCTTAATTAAGTCAAGTTTTCTGAAATTTGACCAATTTTTTCAAGATTTATAAGTACCAAATTAGTGTCATTAGATACACGGTAAATTATATATATTTTTATAATTTGTTTATGTAGTGTGACAAATATTTATATTTTTTATAAATCCTGATCGAACGTAAAAAAAAATAACCTAGACAACTACAACATTTGGCGATAACTATTTGGTATTTGTTATCTACAGCTCCAAAGAAAATTACTCAAATGTGACTATAGTTCTATATTTGAAATAAAAAAATACAGAGCTACAAACACCTACTTCCTACAACTTATTTTGTTCTTAAGCTAGAGCTATGCCAAATAAAGTCTAATTAAGTTCTTGACCTCTCTGGGTTCGCTGCCCCACTACTCAACGATGATATGTTTATCCTTGTCCTTGTATTAATATGCCACTATCTTGCCCCCTCAAATATAAGTACAATGTCCTCACTCTCTTCGGCTTTTGCTGCAGTTGCTAGTGCCCTTTTGCTGCAGGCCTGCAGCTCCACAGCTGGGCGCATTATTGTACCTATTGTTAGTGCAAGTGCATGCAGTTGCAGGCGTGCAGCTGCAGCAAGCTTATTCCAATTAGGTTGAATATATACCAAATTTTCTTTTATGGCTGTTATGATCTCTCATATCAATGTCTGGCTCCCCAAGGTTTTGAAATACAAAAGGAAGTTCTTAATAACAATTATGAAAAAAAGTCGTATTTTGTACTTGAACTATTATTGAGTCCGGACTTAGTTCGCAAGCTCAAAAACAATGAAAACGAAAGCTTCACCTCACCTGACTATGCACCCGAAAAACATCAATAGTGAGGCTTCAGCTAAGTCGGTGTAGAGTTTAGAAAATGAAGGCGAGTTCAGAGTTTGAGCCCCTAAATCAATATATGTTTGGCACTAAATAAAGAAAAATGAACTTACTAAATAAAGAAAAATGAACTTACTGGGGCCTTGTTTAGATTGCAAATTTTTGCAATCTGGACACTGTAGCACGTTTCGTTTGTATTTGACAAACTTTGTCCGATCATGGACTAACTAGGCTCAAAAGATTCGTCTCGTGATTTACAACCAAACTATGTAATTAATTATTTTTTTTACCTACATTTAATGCTCCATACATGCGTCCAAAAATTGATGTGATAGAAAGAGAATGAAAAAACTTAGAATTTTGAGACAATCTAAACCAGGCCTGGATGTAAAGTTATTAAGCTTCAGCTACTATGGCGGTGTAAAGTTATTTAAAACACATGTGGCACGTTTGTTGTCCTGCAAACGTGGAGTAAAGGTAGTCCACAAAACATGAAACAACGTGGGAGCCAGTCCGCCGTATTTGGAATTGGATGCAGAGAATCACGTTTAGAACTATAAATAAATATAATATATTTTGGCTGCAAACTAAATCCGTTCCTTGGTGCTTACTACTACCTCTATCTCCAAAAGAATGCAATTCTAGTATAGGATTACGTTTTTTTTACTTTAAGTTTGATCAATTATAGATAAAAAAATATCTATATTTATGATACCAAATAAATACCATCAGATTAATTACGTAATGTATTTTTATAATAAATTAATTTAAAAATAATAAATATGAATATTATTCACTAAAAATTTAGTCAAATATAAAATACTTTTCGTGGCACCCAACTTATAGTTGTATTCTTTTTAGGACGAAGGTAGTACTAACCTGAACCAAACAAAGTTCACTGGCAGATGGGGTCCCACCCGTACCCAAATGCTTTGTTTTGGGCGCAAGCGCAAAGCAGCTGTCAGGTGGCACGCCGAGAGCCGGGCCCTGCCCTGGCCGTGGCCGGCCTGCGTGTTCGGCTGGCATTAACTGGGCACTGCAGCAGCTGATTTTTACTGTAGAAACTGGAAAATAGTGAAAGAAATATACTGTTTCGGCCGAAAAAAAAGGAGTCAGGTCTAGTTTTTTGCAATCTAGACACTGTAGCACGTTTCGTTTGTATTTGACAAACTTTGTTCGATCATGGACTAACTAGACTTAAAAGATTCGTCTCGTGATTTACAACCAAACTATGTAATTAGTTATTTTTTTTACCTATATTTAATACTTCATACATACGTTCAAAAATTGATACGACGAAGAGAGAATAAAAAAACTTAAAATTTTGAGACAATCTATACAAGGCCCAGCCAGAAACGGCCAGCCGAACACGCAAGCCGACCGGCCGGCGATGACGCCTGCAGCTTTGCTGCACGCGCATAGTACCGCTACCGCTGCAACACCACGGCGGACGGAGGAATCCCTCCCTGGTGGCGTAGTACGTCATCTGGGGCCTCCCGCTGTGACGTCACATTCGTGCTGTCAGCACGGCTGGTGAAGGGTAAAGATAGTGACTGTTTAGTTTCTAAAATTATACAAAATTTTTCTGGATTTTCCATCACATCGAATCTTTGGACGCATGCATGAAGCATTAAATATAAATAAAAAATAGAACTAATTACACAGTTTAGACGAAATTTACGAGACGAATCTTTTAAGCCTAATTAGACTATGATTGAATATTAATTATCAAATAACAACGAAAATGCTAAGTACTATTTTTCAAAAAAATTCGCCAACTAAATCAGGCCATAGACGACGACGACGAGACGAGACGATATCATATTCTCCTCCTTTTGTGTTCCACACACACGGCACAAGTTGGAGTTTGCTTTGTCGTTGTCGCTTGCGTCATCCGTCGGGCTGTCGCTGACGGAACCATCGAGGGCGGCGCCCGTGGGCCGTGGCCGCGGATGGAGCTAGCCTAGCCGTGGTTTCGGCCGTCCAGTCCACACCCGAGGGCGGAGGGCCGGCCGATCGCCATCGCTATTTGCGGCATTGCTGGCGCTCCATTTCACTACTAGAGTAGTAGCAGTTTCTCCAGGACTGCTTAGCCGGCCCATTGATGCTGTCAGGGTCAAGGTTTAGGTGTTTGGCTCCCCGCCAGACTTCGGCACGCCTTGAATGCGGCAGCCACGCAAAACAGGCTATTGTTTGGTTTCCACGTAAAGGGTGTTTGAACCCGGTGACTAAAAAATTTAGGAGCTGTCATATGATGGTGTCGTACGTGGTGTTTAGATATTAATAAAAAATAAATTATAGAATTCATCAGTACTTCACGAGACGAATTTATTAAACCTAATTAATCCGTTAATAGCACATGTTACTGTAGCACCACATTATCAAATCATGGACTAATTAGTCTTAAAAGATTCGTATCGCAAAATAGTCCCAAACTGTGTAATTAGTTTCGTAATTAGTCTATATTTAATACTTCATACATGTGTCAAATATCTGATGGGACAGCGACTAAAGTTTAGGAGGAACTAAACACACCCTAAGTTGAGGCGGCCACGCAACGTTACAGTTCATTTCTGTGATAGTCTACGTCACAAGTGTGGCGAGCTTTTCCCTCATCACAAAATTGTGGCGGCGCCATGGCTGGCTACCAACGGCAGCGAACCAAACAACCCCTTAATTTTACTCTACTCTATCTATATCTACTTGTACTAGATGAGTGTCCGTGCGTTGTAACGGGTGCAACATAAATTGAATGAAATGTTTGTTAGCCAAGTCAAAATCAAGAATATATCAATTTAATTTTTCACATGTATTATACCATGATAATGTCTAGAAACACATTCATTATCATAATGAATCTGAAATAAAAGCTAGGCTTGGATATTGTTGTCTGAAAGTTACGACAAACATCAGTTGCCTCAAAGGTTGAAAATTTATTGCTAGACATCGAATTGAATTTATCCATACTCTGCCTTGCCAAAACATGTATACTCGGACTTACAATATCCTAGCCCGCATGAGGCATGTCAATAATTCATTTTTTGGGAAAAAAGTACTTGTTGTCAACACGCAACGCGAAGGACGACGAACGAAATTTGGATCACGATCATGATCATTGCGTGGTGATATTCCATTTTTTTATTTACCTTCCAATGTCTCCATGCGGTGATTATTTGCCTGCCGATGATTCTGTGAGTTTTATTCTATTTTATTTACTTGCCTTCCAGTGTCTCCATGCGGTGATTATTTGCCTACTGGATATGGATCGCATGAGATGCCGTGATTATTTGCCTGCCGGATAATCACCGCTTGAATGCTTTGGTCCTGTCAGGTAGATGTTGATAATCCGTATGTTTTAGTTGTAGAAACATAGAGATAGAGCTATAGATAGAGAAGAGATTAATTAGCGCATGCCCACGATTGTTGAGACCAAACCGGTCCACGCCGCAGCGCTGAGTGATCCATCACCAAATAGGCAAATACCATTTGGATTTGATACCATCCGCTGCCTGTGGGCACTGCACTGCATACGTACGGAGTACTCATCAGCAGCATAATAATGTTCTTCATCCCTTGTCTGAATCACATGACGCTCTTTATAAATCCTCGATCCTCTGCAGCTAGCTAGCAGCAGCAACAGCCACACTCCAACCTCCCCCTCGTCTTTCTCTGGCTGAAGAACGCACGCGTACGGCATTGTTGTTTATATTGGGATCAACCTAACCTACGAGTAGTGATCGTCCTCCTGAATCCTTATGGACGGCAACGGCAAGAAACCGCGCGGCGGAAACAAGGCTGCACGGCCCGCGCCAGCCATCGATGCCACGCAGCAGCAGCAGCAGGCGGCGCGGGCTGCCCTGGAGACGCCGGCGTTATCCGACGACGACGCCGCCGCGGCCCAGCAGGTCGATGATGGTCATCCCGTAGCGTCAGTGGACGAGAGCCGCGGTGGGGGCGGCGCCGAGGAGGAGGAGGACAATCCCGACGACGACGAGCAGGTGGAGATGTTCTACGCGCTGCTGGCCAACATCCGGGCAATGAGGGGCCTGGCGCCGCACAACATGGCTTCCTCCTCCTCCTGCGGCGGCCGCGGCGACAACGACGACACCGACACAGACACCGCCGGCGCCGGGGACTCTACGAGGAACAAGCGGCTGCGGCGGAGCGCGGAACCGCCGTGGAGGCCGGCGTTCAGGATGGAGGACTTCGAGGAGCCGCCTCCTCCAACGGCGGCGTCGTGCAAGATGAGTACGAAGCGGACGAGGGGCGCGGGCCACGATGACCACTGCGGGCACGGCGAGAGCAGCGGAGGATCAGCGCGTCCGCCAGTCGCCGTCGTCGCGTCGTCGTCGTCGTCGTCGTCGTCGTCGATGCCGCACGCGGTGGTGAGCTTCCAACAGTCCGACAGCAGCAGGAGCTGCAGCAGAGATTGACCGTTCTTCCGTCCGGTTCCGATGTCCGAGCTTTTTTTTTTTCCTTTCTTTCTCGCCGGTGCTGCGTGTTGTACAAAACATGGGCACAGTCGCAGTCGTCGCACCATTCACAGCTCAGCTGGTGTGTGAAAAACCAAGCGAAATTGGGATGTGCTTTCGTTCTCATCTTTTGGTTGCTGGTACTGTGCCGTGCTAGCCGCGGCCAAGTGAAGGCAAGCCACCGATACGGCGACTCCGGAGCCGTGACCACGCAGAGGCACCGGTAACCATGTCGGTGGGGTTCACGGCCGGTGAAGCACAATAATAATTTCTTCATGTCATGTGCCATGTGTCATGTGCGTCATCTTTTCAGTTGTTCCGCTCTAGTAATCTATCACGAGAAAAGCCATAGTACTCAGTTGTTCTCATCCTTTGATACTTTCTTTTACTTTTTTTTATTGGATTCTCTGTTGTTATTTTTTATGTCAGCTGCAAGCACCAAAGTACAGAGACCATACGTATACTTTGCTGCCTAGAATCGTATACCATGCGTAAAATGAATGCCACTGTTCATTAATACTATTTCCTCGTCCAAAGAAGAATTAAAGCCCGTATGGCTTCCAAAAGTTTCAATTTTTTTAAGCATCTCTAACAGTTCTTCCATGTAACTCACCTAATAAACTGGTATTGGGTAGTTCAATATTACTTTTTGAATTATCGAGAGAGATGCTATAGCATATGATCAATAATCTCTCCTAAAAATATAGCACCACCTGTCAATTATAATCTATTTCTTTTCTTTTCTTTTCTTTTCTCCCCTTCGGTTCGTGTTCCCTGCATCGCGACTTTTGCGAGTGCACGCACCCGACGGCCACCGCTGCTGGAGACGAGCGTGGATGAGGGCTCGCCCCCCGCCGGCTAGCTTCTGGAGATCGGCTGCCACCGCCGTTGGAGATCGAGCACATGCTGGTGGAGATCGTGCGGATCTGGGCGGCGGCGGCCATGGCCGCGGCGGACCGAGACGCAGCGGCGTGTGGAACTTCGCGGCCTCGTCGGAGGATCTCGAGCGCGGTCCTCGCCAGCTCCGGTCGTCGAGCGCGGTCGTTGCCAGCTCCGGCCAGGATCTTGAGCGTGGCCATGGCCGGCGAGCTCGGCGGCGCCGAGGCCCGAGGGCGACCTTCAGTGAGCAGCGGATGAGGCTTGTCATGGCCGGCGAACAAGTTCCGACCAACAGCAGTGGTGTGAAGGGAGGAAGAAGAGACAGTTGTTGTGGGGCCCAGCTATCGGGCAACTCCCGTTTGATTTGAGGGGAGATGGCTGCGATTTGGGTGGCAAAAAAAAAAGAGCTATTGGAACTGTTAGAAAAAAAATGTTGTCTATTTGTAAGAGGTGGGATTGAGAAACTGATAGAGATGCTCTTAGCTATACGAGAGCATCTCTAAGGGTGTCCCCAACGGAAAAAAAAAAAATCTCTACACCAAATTCTATTGGCCGAAAACGAACATCAAATTCTATTGGCCGAAAACAAAACCGAGCACAGCGCCAGTGAGAGAGAAATCATCTGTCTCGCACGTCTTTGGAGAAGCTCTCCCTCGTAGCAGGTTCTCCACCGCGTCTGATGTTCTTTTTTTTATTATTTTTAGAGGCTACGTCACTAGCGATTTCTTTTATTATAGTTGGAGACGCCCTAAGAGTCGACCTCATTGCTCTAGGTGACTTGATGATTCCAATGCAGATCATCGCCCCATAAAAAGGTAAAATCCTCTTAGCTGCACTCTTCTTTTCCCTACCAAACTTGAACCTTATCTGTCTACCTTTAGTTGCCATTGGTCAGTCCAACCTCTACCCTTGGCTATGCCCCCGCCATCGCTAGCCACTTAGAATACTCATTAATTTACCGAGTGTTTTTAGAACTTTAGAGATATTCTAAGACTTGTGTGTTACCTGCCCATGCATCCCTTTTATAGCAAAACAAACAAATTCATAATAAAATCACTTGACAAATTCAGGAAATGTAAAAGAAAGGCATTACAATTCCATAGAAAGTTATGGGCCTTTGTTGTTTGAAGCAAAATTGTAATGCATTAAGTGGACATGTGATAACTCAACAACTCCAAATTTGACCGAGGTGGTCTAAAAGCCTAAAATGTGGCACATTAGCCATAATTTATTGAGATTGTGTTTGTGGTGAAGAGTGCTAAGTTCATTTGATGAGTTAGTTTCTCAATAAAAATTATTTAGAAGTGAGTTTTTTTTATTCCTTTTAGTTATTGGGTCAAGGTACTATTTTCCTATCAAGGAAAGCATGGGCCACCATCTGACCTTTTAGAAAATCTTTCTTAGGTTATTTGTTAATCTGTTTATTTGAATAGACCAAAAGGAGACATTGGAAATACATTGATATCTTTTGCTCAAAAGTATAGTGTTAGCATTCTACCATGAATGTATAATGCATGTGGCGTCTAGTGTTGTCATTTGTGGGAACGACAATGTACTTTAATTAATACTGGGAAGCTCTGCTCCAGAGTCTTTATTTCAACAATGTACTTTAATTGTTATTGTGTTGAGGTTATGAGACTATTTGGTTGTTACCAAAGATTTTTTTAGCAAATCTTGTTAAAAGTTGCCATTGTGAGAATTCGTTATCTGTATTTGGCAACCCGTGGGTTAGAGGAAAAGGTTATAGAATTGAACCTAACGAGGTTCGAAACAACAACGGGTCCAAACAGATATACAGTCGAGTTTTATTGACAGACTAATGTTAGCTAGATCTAGGTTTGTTTGGATAAGCTAGAACTAAAGTTTAGTTAGGTGGTGTTTAGATACCTACTAAACTTTAAGTGAGTCATATTTGATAGAATATACCCACCCTTTGTGCATGGGAGAGAGGAGAAAGAAAGAGGTAGCTGAGAGGTTATTTACATCTTTTTGTGTTTTGTACCACCTTTTAGTCTGGTTTATCTCACCTTTGCCATGTAAACTAACCACTAGTTAAAGTTGAACTAAAGTTTAGTCTACCTTTGCGAATTGATCATAAATCAGTTGGTTGGGTTCCTTGTAGTGGAACCTGTCCACCCGGGGTCAAGTTTTCGACTTGATACGGCTGCTCGCATTTTTCTGGATTTATTCCAGGATTTAACGACGCCATGCTTTTAGTGGCAAGCGACGTCCCCGTCAACAGCGAGACGCCTGTGGTGACTTTATAAGTCTTGAGATCTGCCGGCTCAGTCCTTTATAGGTGCTCGTAGGAGTAGGGTTTGCCTTTGGAGGTGCTCATAGGGGTAGAGTTTGCGTACATATGTTCATAGGGGTGAGTGTGCGTGTGTGCGTATGTGGGTGTCTACATTGTACTCCCTCCGTCCCTAAATGAATGCAATTCTGGAACAGTGTCATGTTTTAATACATCGAGTTTGATAAATTACAGATAAAAAATATAAATATTTATAATATCAAATAAAAAAGATTAGATTAATTACAAAATATATTTTTATAAAAAATTAATTTGGAGTTATAAATGTGAATATTATTTAATAGAAACTTATCAAATGTGAAGCATTTTAACTGACACGTAACCCGTAGTTGCATTCTTTTAGGGATAGAGGTAGTACCGAGTAATTCTCATAAAAAAGTTTAGTCTACCTTTTAATCCGCCTATTTGGATGGACTAATACTAAAGTTTAAGTAACTATCAATACGTTCATAGTATCCAAACAGGCCTCTAATCAAAACGCTATACACTTTGGTAGTACTCCATAATGCAAATATTGTTATAGAACCAAACAAATCCCTTATTATTATTATTCTCTCTTTTCTAAATAATTACAAGACGTTTTGACTTTTCTATGTACATAATTTTTCTTACACACTTAGATATACACGGTTCTAGATACATAGTAAAAATAATATATTAAAAAAATAAAATCATCTTATAATTTGGAATGAAACGAGTATGTGACAAATAAAGATACTAGTGTGGCATAATTTTTGCTAATAAATAAAGAATGCGTTGTCGTCTTGCTTGCAAAGTAAAACATGTGAGTTCTGCAATTTCAATGCCATCGTAGCAGACTAGCAGCAATGGATGCTGTCGACTCCTGCCCCGGTGATAGGCTGATAGCAGACTTCGGCTTCAACGCTGAAACACCGGGGAGGTGCAGCAGTGACCTTTTTAATAACTAGTATAATACCTGTGCTAATGTTACAGTGACATTTGGTAATCCAAATCAAACAATAAAAAGTGATTTACCTGTATAATACTTATAATTTCAAAAGATCTTGATCCAATATTACAACTGGAACACTGACCTCTTTGCCAAAGACAACTTTATTATCATGGATTCAATAATAATACCATTACAAAACAAGACTCTTGACATAAAACTAGAAACAATACTCAGCCTTTGACATGACATATTGGCAAAACATGCACGTTCATGCACAACTTTTTTTTCTCTCCACTCCAAACTTCTCAATTCTTAAGCTTTGCAGCTACCAGCCTGCTGAGCCCATGAGCCATCAGGTTGTACTTGCACGTGTCAACAAAAGAAAAAAAAAATCTCACAAACATAGATTGAGAAAATATTTACAATTCATGCAAAAAGCAATTTAAACAATTTCCAGCAACAAACATCAGCAAGCCTTGCTTGCACCCAGTCACATAGGTCAGCTCTGCAATCATGCAGTGTAGTTATAAAAAGAAGGCCTGGATAATTTTACTATCAAACACAATTAACTACTTTAGTATTGCTGCTGACAACAGCAAGCCGACAACCAAGACAAAACCACTCCAGCATTGCACCCAACAACAGCCAAAAGAAAACTACTCACCTTCAACAGCAAAAGAATTCAGGAACTTCTGACTATACACCTCACATGCCTTGATTTGAATGCGACTAAACAAAAGAAACAGAAAAGGCAAATTAAAGGAGTCTATCTACCTTGCGAGAGACAAATGAACATATAATAGTAATTTGGTAAAGAAACATACTTACTGTACTTTGTTAATATAAAAACACGGATTATTAATTGATTCAGGAACGATATACAGACCGTTAATAGATACACCATCCGTATTTAAATATATGACATTTATAACAAGCTAATTAGTTCTAGCCTGTCCTCAATGTCATATATTTAAAAATGGAGGGGGTACAATATATGACATTCACGGATTACACTGAATGGCCATGGTTCATTAGCAGATAGACCACTACCAAAGGTTTCTGTTGCCTAAAGTCTTAAAACCTATAAGATATTCCTTGAGCTTGCATGTTTTATATGCTTTACGATAAAGATTGCCAATGTTCTTCCGTGTAAAGGTTTCTCTGTTCATAACTTCAACATCAACGTAGTATTTTCCAAGTTGTTCTAACCTGGGAACCTTAGAAAACGTTCAGATCATGCAGTTGCTGTCTGCATGGCACTGCACTTTAGCAAAATATTACATTTCCTACTACTGCAAAATTATTGATGCACTCAAGTCAACCATTTCTACTGCAAGTCTGAACCAGGGTTTGCCAGAGCATCGAAATTAAAAAATTACGTAGTAGAACCATTTCAATTATGCTAACCATCGTTTCTGTGAGAAAAGCACTTCTGAAACTACACCCATAGAATCTAAAAAGCCAGACGACTCCACAATCCTTAGGCCTTAGCTGCAGGACGCACTTAACATCTAGACTAAAAAAATCGCACATTTTAGCATCCCAGCATTAAACTTGAAGAACGCAATGGGCATGACAACCAGGCAATCTATGAAACAAAATCGCAGAGAGGAAGGGAATGCATTACCCCCGTGCGCAGCCTCTTGATGAGAGGCATCGGCTTCCTCTTCAGATCCTTCTAGAACCTAAATCCAAACATATACCGAAAAAATGAAAAAGCATAAAATACAATCAAAACAACGGGAAGCATCCATCATCCAGCACGGAATCCAGTCGCCAACAACACCATTTCTGCTGCAGCTAGCGCTTACCTTCTGCGGCGTGGTCGAGATGCCCCGGATCGGCGTTTGTAGTAGCAGCTGCTTGGGATGGAGGCGAGCGGCCGGAGAGCCTTCGCGGAAGTAGCCCGCATCGGCGTCGTACGACTCCACGGCGCCCGCGTAGGTGTCAGTACAACTCCATGACGCCCACGTAGGTGTTGAAGCCCGAGAATGCCTTCCGCCCCACCCGTACCACCAGCGCCTCCATCCCTCGCCTCCACCAGCGTGGGCATCGGGAGCAGCAACTGTAACACCCTCAGTGTTATACAGTGAATCACTTGCTAAAACATGTCATGAGCATCGTACTTAAGTGATATTGCATGGGGTGTGATGGATAGGTAAAGCATTGTAACTTAAACGAGTCGTAGAAACATAAAACGAAAAGTTAATTCACGATTTATAAAGTTAGCAAGTAGAGATGTTAACTAAATTTTATTGAACAAAAACGCTATAAAACATGTAGGTGACGTCTAAATAAAGTTTGAAGTATAAACTTTGTAGATGACAATGCAAATTTGCCTTTCAAGAATATGGGTTGTTAATTAGTACTTTTGGGAGCTTAGAATTTGAATTGGAAATTCAAGTAAGCCTTAGCTTTAAATTCTTTTAAGTCTAAAAGTTGGTAGTGTCAATGTTACTTTGGCAATTTAATTCTAAAAATTGGATTAAACATTAGCATTATGTTTTCCCTTAGTGGGTTGCATCAAAGTGAGTACTTTTCAATGATATAGGGGTTGGTTTAGTTGGTATGTGTTTTGATCATCAATTCATTGATACAAAAAGTTAGAAAATGATGTTTGGATAGCTAGTCTAGGGTCTTGGGCGCCGGTTGGCAGCACCAAATTGGCATGCCCATATTTTCTTCTCTAGTCTGCCTTGATCCGAGTATTTTTCAACATCTAGTAGCCTTAGGTACCATATTCAGCTTGGCCGAATTGGTTGGGTCATAACCGAGCTAGATGGGTCATGGTTGAAGCTTTAAAATTCGTGCATGTCACAGTTCGAGCGGTCTGGCACAGTGGGTGCGGTCACCGCGTGGCCACCCCGTGCCGTGCACTTGGTCGCGTCACGCGCGCCACGCCGTTGCGTTGGGTCGGTCGAGCCGCCTTGGCTTGGCCGAGGCCGGTCACAGCGAGCCACTAACCCCATCTCATGCCCATTGCCCTGCCTCGCGTTGCCACCTTGATGCCGCGTCGTAGCGCAGCCGCCGCTGCTGTCGTCACATCACCGCGCTACGTTGTTGCTGCTGCCCTCGCGGTCTCGCATCGTGACGCTGCTGCCCGTCGCATCTCCGAGCACGTGGGTTTGCCCCTTGCTGTCTCGCACCGTTGCCTTGCCATTAATGGTGCTACGGCCGCGCCTGCCACGCTACCCCACCGCCTGCATGCGCACGTTTTGGCTTTGGCTCCTGAGCACGTGTCGCCCTGGTAGCGTCGACTGCACCCTGCCAAGGCGAGGACAGACCGAGCCGGACCTACCTCTTCCCCCTCCTTGGCATTTTCTTCCCTGTCGCCATGGCCGATGAAGCCGCTTCCTTAAATTCGGCAGATACAAGTCACCTCATGTCGATTCACTGCATCTCTGGCTCCACCTGTGAGTTGTCTAGCCGCCTGACCCTACCCCGCCTTGACTCACGTCACGACGAACTCCAATTTTGGAGTCGCTCGTCGCCGGGCCTCTAAGGCCGCATCGGCAAATGCCGAGAGCATTCATCCTCCCTAGAGCCTCTCACGTTCAACCAATCGCATCACAAGCTTCGTCTCCCTCTCCACTTCACCCTGCGCACCACTACCTAACCTCTACTGCCTTCACGCCGCAGCTGACACGGCCGTGCCGTCGCGGAGCACCGTCGCACCCCTCTGGTCGCACGCAGCCAGCCTTCTCTGCCACCCCCTGGCTCCAACGAACGCTACAACCGAGTCCAGGGTAAGCTAAGGATGCTCTCGCAATAGCTCGTTGTTGTGGATTCTAGTCATGTCACAGACTTATTATCTTGAGCACATACTTGCTTATGGGAGCGGGAAGGCTCGTTGCTCTCTTGTTGTGGGTTCCGGCTCTTTCCGGACCGACTGATTGGAGGCGGCGATGGTGGAGGTCTAAGCACCACACTAAGTCTGGGACACAGGAGTGGTGGCTTGGAGTCCAAGTTTGGACGGGGACCTGGACCCCTTGATAGGAGAGTGATGGGTTGGTCTTGCTTGTGCCTGGGGTGCAAGCGGGGCGTGTGTTTCAGGGTACCCAGCTGGGATACATTGGTTCGCGAATCGCTGTGTGATACACTACGACTTGTCTACGATCTAGCACCGTAGTAAGAACTAGAAGATGAAAGATGATGAAATGGATCTGATTGCTCAACTCTTACTTAAAAGTAGAACATGTGCTTACATAGAATGGTTAGATAATGAACTAATCATGATGGCTAATAAGAAACATACACAAGGATTTACTACTAGTAATGTTTTTCACAAAAAGGAAACCTAGCAAACCATAAAGCTTATCATATTCTTTGGAGTCAGGAAATTATTCCCACTAGTCGGGTAAGTCTTGCCAGTATATTGTGTAGTCATGGTTTATTTACTTCTATTACAGGTGCAGCTTGAGGAATGGCTGTTGTGTGGAGGATTCTTCTGGTGGGCACAGACGGATCCTTGTATCTTATCGTTAGATGTTTATTTCAATTCCGCTGTTTAAATTCCGCACTCTGAATTTGGTATTCTAATAATGTATTTTCGAGAACTCTTGTTGTATGAAATGGACTAAGTATTATAAACTCATACTTATTATTGGATCCTGAATGAAAAACGTGGATTGTTCGAGTTCTTCCTTGGGGTGTGCTCGACGGGCCCGTCCGATGTAGCTAACTTTCGGGGTGCTTAGTGTCTGGTGGAAGACAAGCGCCTCCGGAAGCGTGCTATTTCGGGTGGTTCTGCCACAGCAGCGACCTGGGAGAGGCCAAGCGGAGGCAGAGCAGCGCCGGCAGTCCCAGCACCTTGCCCACGACGAAGAGGTCCTTCCCCAGCGCCTCCACCTCCTAGATCTGCGCCACCATCTCGCTAGCGTTGAACACGCCGCGCTCGCTGTACTCCACGGCCGCGCAGCCGGCGGCGCGTGGATGCTGTTGGCCTAGTCCAGGAACTCCCGCAAGGGCCTTGCGCTCCTTGATAGCGTCGACCTCGGTGACCGTGAAGCTGATGCCCTTCTGGGAACCGAAAATCAGGAAGTGGAGAGATTTCTTTTTGGAAACCGAAAATCAGGAGAGGGTGACGCGCGAGATCAGGAGGGCAAGTTTTGCCTGGGGCGCGGTGCGGGGATCGCACGAGCGAGGCGGGCGTTGAAGCCTGTGTTAAAGTCTGGAATTCTCCGTGGCCACACGATCGTGGTGAAGCCTTTTGAGAGCACATCTTAGTCGTTGGTTTGTAAACGGAGGTTTTTCTGGATGCAAATTCTTAGGTGAATGGAGCAGATGTCATCTCTGGGAGGAGCAAATTCCTGGATAGACCGAGGGTAATTTTGATTGGCTCTTATAGTAGAGATTTTGGGTCGTGGAAGGCGGCCGTGAGGCAGAGCACGACGGCATATTCTCTTCTGTCTTCTCTTCGTCGAGGTTTCTCTATGGTTGCGAGCAGACCAGCCTGTCGTTGAGATCTGCGATGCCCAATAATACCACTACTGGGATTGGGAATGGACGACCCCAGGGAACTTTCGTTACAACGGATTAGTAATAAATAATTGTTGGTATAATAAATAATTGTAGCTAGGCCAAGAACGCAATGCTAGGAATACGTGCGAATAAATTGGACACGGAAGGGAGATAATGGCACTGACCAGTACCATCTCCAGCTGCTGCCTGCTCAAATAAGTAATCAGCGTGTTGCTCTCTTTTAATAAATTCGACAGGATGGCACTCGATGCATTGCGTATTGCTCGTTGGCTCATTGGCTCCCGTCATTAATGCGCGAGTCGCGTTCAATATATATTGCGGTGGTAGGTAACCGTACCATTCTTATAGTAATTTGCACGGGTAAGGTATAACCATTTCGGATATGAACGGATATTCTTCACACTTGTATTTTTCATTCCCATTTTAAATCATAGTTGGATATGGATACCGGACAAATATCAACAAATGTACAGCGGCGGAGCACGGTGCCAATGCAAACAAATGTGTATGTATCAAATATAGTAGAACAAGAAGCCAGATTCAGACAATGTCAGTCACATAAAATTCTTCAGATACTGAGCAAAGGCAACAACCATGTACATCACATGTTTTCAATTATTCAAGACGCTTTAGTAAAACACTAAAAACTTATAAATTCCCTCGCATTAAAAACATGTTAGTCAAAAGGCTGAAATTATTAGAAAATTTTAGATATTTTTTTGCAATAAAAGTCATTAACGGAAATTTGTATTTTCTCAATTTATTGTGAGTTTATTAAAATGTTTTAGTGCAGTTTTTTAAAAGACACAGGCCAGCGGTGGGCAAGCGACGGCCGCAAGCAACCCCTCCTTGGTGCTCGTCTGGAGTGGATGGGCCCCTCGGTGTCCTTGTCTGCTGGGCCGCGTGGGTTGTGGTGCTCCGTGTGTCCCAGCCGAGGTCTCACAATGATGTAGCGAGGGCATCTGGCTACGGTGCTGCCTGGGTGACGTTCCGCCTAGCTGTCATGGTGGTTTCTTAGCGAAAGTCTTGCTCGACTCGCTGCCGGTGTCGGCGGCCATGGCGTCCTCGGGAGTCATGTTCCTCCGATCCTTGAAGGTGTCGCTGAAAAACCACTCCTTACCGGACCTGGCCGTCGGATCTAGGGTTGGGGTTCGCTCCTGTGTGGCTACACGGGTGGATTGGGCAAGGCCCCTTTGTAGTGGCGGTTCCTGGGTGAAAGCCATGTTCGGCCGCTAGCCGGAGCTGGCGGCGATGGCGCCCCCGACATCATGTTCCTCCTTGGAGACATCACTGTAGGACCACTGCTCTAGTCTCGTGCCTTGGTCTTTGTGGCCTTCTGTCATTGCCCCACGAGTTCACCGCTATTCGTGGTCCTTCAAGAGTTGCCGGTCCACGTTGAAGCTTCTTGTTGTGCCTCTGCGTGTGCTTATCGTCCATCTTCGCAATGGTTGGTCCTACGTTTGGGTCGTCTTGACGGATGCTTTGCCACCGTCATTGAACTTTTGTGGCAGGTGCGCTTTGCTGCTACCATATCTCTCTTGGGGGATACTTGACCACCATTGGTCTCTTCCTGACGGATGCTTTGCTACCAGCGTCGCTTCGGTCTCCGCTGGTGCTTTGCTATTGAGATCGTGCTCCTGTGGCGGATGCTTTACCGCCGTGGTCGTTTGGGGCTCCCCTTCGGTGGATGCTTTTCCACTTATGTTTGTGGATGTCCATGTCTGGCTCCTTTGGGTGGATGATTTGCCACCACATGTTTAGTTTCTCTGTAGGCAACCATTGTGACGATGTCTTTAACTTTCAAAGGAGTATGCTTGTTGAGTGTTGTGGCTAAGGGTCTCCTCGTGCTTGTTCTTCATGTTCTTTGTGTCTAATGGTAATCCTTGGATTACCGTTGACTCAACTTGTACTAAGACTTCTACTTCCTCTTAATAAATACGTATCTCAAGGACACGGTCATGAAAAAAACCTTAGAGAATTCTTTACACATTAGAGACACACGCTCACAAACCCAAATTTAAAAGAGTGTATAATAATAATAAAAAACACATGACACATATTTTTGATCGATGTGAGTATTCCATCTTAAACCAAATGCGAATGCAGATTTGAACTTGGGTAGGAGTCGTAGCACGACTTGAACTTGTGCCGTGCACAGAGCAGCTTAATTAGGTAGGCGACTAATCCGGAATGCCCTATGCTTCGTGCAATTACCGTTCAATTAGCAAGTGATTGACCCTCAGGATCCAGCAGCGTCAACGTTTAGCACGTTTCTTCGATGGTTTAATGCTGGTAATTGTTAACATGGAACAAACAAATACAATCCACGCATCCAGCATAAGAAGGAACGCGCGGCATGCTGCTGTCGTGGTGCTGGCGTGCGCCACATAGGAGTATTCTTCGCTTCTACTTCCACGTCGCGAAACACGCAAGGGATCCTTATTAATAAATCCCTCGCCATTCTTCGACATCTCATCGTCGCCATCGCCACTCTCCGCATCCAGCAGCAACCAGATCAACACTCGCGTCATTGTTAAGACCACACTACCCCCGAGCTGCAGCAAGGTTCACAGCTAGCGTGGCCAGCACCCAGCAGCATGGATGGCGCCCCGACCCCGAAAGCAGGCAGCGGCGGGAAGGCTGGGCTGCCGGTGCCGGCCAGGATCGACGCCGGCGCCGGCGATGGCGCCGCCACGCCTTCTGCGCAAGTGACTAGGAAGGCGACGACGTTGCCTGGGCCCGCTGTGGGTGCGTCTCACGCGCCCGCGGCGGCAACGGCAGCCCCAGGCGGAGAGAGCAACGGCGGCGGCAGTGGCGGCGAGGAGGAGGACGACGAGCAGGTGAAGAGGTTCTATTCGCTTTTGGACAACATCCGGGCCATGCGGGGCGCGTACGGGTCCGGTTCCGGCGGTGGCACTGGGGCTTTGGACGACGGCGTCGACACAGGTGGTGGCAGCGGGGCGAGGGTGAAGCGGCTGCGGCGCTCGGAGCCGCCGTGGAGGCCGGCGTTCAGGCTGGAGGACTTCGAGGAGCCAAAAAAGACTCCGACGTCGCGCCGTGCGCCAAGAGGACGCGTGGGCAGGAGCAGGAGGCAGAGGCGGACAGCGAGGGGAGCGGCGGAGCGCGCCCAGACGTCGCCGCGGTAGTGCGTGTACGGCTCGACAGCAGCAGAAAGAGCGTGTGACGTGCGACCTGTTAGCTAATCTACTGTCACCTTGTGTGAACACAGCAGAGGAAGGCGGCGCTGACTTTGCCCCCTGCTGTAATACAGTAGCCGCTGCAGGTGCAGACGCCGCATGGCTCACCTGCAGCACTGTAGGCACATGCAGTGGCCGGCGCAGAGTCAGCCCTGTATGCTTATCTAGTTACTGTTACAGCATGTGCGCTGTACTTTAGTTAGATAGATAGAGTTGTATAAATAGGGCACAAAGGCAACTTAGTAAAGAGAGCTCAGATTTGCCATCACACAGACAGGGCCTCGGCCAACGTTGTTGTCTTGTATTGTGCGTACTTGCTCTGTTCTCCCTTCTTCTTCTAGCTCGATCCGTAGTGTGTGGGTTACAGACACAACCGGTATAGTGGTCTGGGAGACTAGTGATCTGGTCTGGGAGACTAGTGGTCTGGTCTGGGAGACTAGTGGTTTGGAAGACTAGTGGTCTGGAGACTAGTTCACTGTCGTCAGCCGGTGATCCCGTGGGCCAACAAGTGGTATCAGAGCCGTGCAAGCGCCGTCGTCATTCTAACCGACGGTGATGACAGGCGGTTTGGAGTTGGGCGATGGCAGTGGCACTGTCATAGCTGCCTAGCCACTACCGGAGGTAGTTGTCCGTACGGTGCGGGAGGTCAGCGGCACCACTTGGCCGATGCTGACTCGCACTAACTATGGAGAGTGGTCGGTGACCATGAAGGTCAAGCTCAGAGCGCGATGGCTCTGGAATGCTGTTGACAAGGGCACCGACGTGGAAGAAGACGACATGTCAGCGTTGGAGGCTATCCTCGCTGCTGTACCGGTGGAGTACAGGGAACCGTTGGGGACGAGAAGCTCAGCTAAGGAGGTGTGGGAGGCCATTGTGGCAAAGCGCGTCGGTTCCGACCGCGCAAAGAAGGCGACGGCCCAGCTTCTAAAGTAGGAGTACGCAAACCTCAAGTTCAAGGATGGTGAAACGGTGGAGGACTTTTTCCTTTGCCTGCAGACGCTCATCAGCAAGCTGAAGAGCCATGGCGTCACCATCGACGAAGAGGAGGCGGTCTCCAAATTCCTCTACTCCGTGCCGGCAAAGTACATCCAGATCGCTCTCTCCATAGAGACGATGTTGGACTTGTCCACCCTCACCATCGAGGATGTGGCAGGCCATCTACGGGCGGTGGACGAGCGCCTGGGGCAGGCGATAGCAACGAAGGACATCGGGAAACTCCTGCTGACGGAAGAGGAGTGGGCTGCTCGGCAAAACTCCAGGAAGGCTGCCTCCTCCAGTCGCGGTGGCAACGGCAAACATCGCGGCAGGGCTTCTTCGGAGAAGAAGCAAATCGACTCCAACGCCTGTCGGTGTTGCGGGAAGATGGGCCATTGGGCACGGGAGTACCCAAATTGCAAGAAGGAAAAGAAGGCTCAGGCTCACCTGGTGAAAGCCGATGATGAGGATGAGGCCACTATCCTTATGGCGACGTTCTGTGCACTGCACGACGTCGAGGCCATGGAGAGGGAAGAGGCGACGACGGTGGAAGGATCTAGCAAGGTCCTGAAGCCGACCGTCAACCTCGACAAACCACGTGCCCAAGTCCATCTTGGGCATGTGGGCATCGACCAGGAGTAGCGGTGGTATCTGGACTCTGGTGCCAGTAACCACATGACGGGCTCCAAGGACTCCTTCTCCAAGCTCGACGGTGATGTTACCGGTACGGTGAAGTTTGGTGACGGCTCAAGGGTGGCTATCCAAGGGCGCAGCACCATCATCTTCAGATGCCAGAATTGGGAGCACCGCGCGCTAACGGATGTATACTACATCCCGCAGCTGTATTCCAGCATCATCAGCATTGGTCAGCTGGATGAGCGCGGTAGCGAGGTTCTGATCAAGGATGGCGTTCTGAGGATCAGAGACCGGGAGCAGCGACTTCTCGCCAAGGTGAAGAGGTCCCTGAACCGGTTGTACCTGCTCGACCTGAAGGTAGAGCAGCCGATTTGCCTGGCGGCAAGGCACTTCGAGGAACCGTGGATGTGGCATGCCCGGTTCGGACATCTCAGCTTCGACGCGCTTGGTCGGCTGGGGAAGATGGTCCGAGGGCTACCCCACATCAAGCACGGAGGCGAACTATGTGACAGCTGCCTGGCTGAGAAGCAGAGAAGGCTACCTTTCCCAAAGGCGGCCAAGTATCGCGTTAAAGAAGCTCTCGAGCTAGTTCACGGCGACCTCTGCGGGCCGGTCACGCCTGCTACATGCGGTGGTCGGCGGTAGTTCCTCCTACTCGTGGATGATTGCAGTCGCTACATGTGGCTGCAACTCCTGATGAGCAAGGACGAAGCGGCGGAGACGATCAAGAAGTTCAAGACGCGCGCGGAGGCTGAGAGCGGCAAGAAGCTTCGTGTACTAAGGACTGATCGGGGTGGTGAATTCACTTCGGTGGAGTTTGCTACGTACTACGTGGATCAAGGTGTGGGGCAATATCACGCCGCGCCGTACTCGCCACAACAGAATAGCGTGGTGGAGCGACGGAACTAGACAGTGGTCGGCATGGCCCGATCCATGATGAAGGCCAAAGGGATGCCGACAAAGTTCTAGGGAGAGGCGGTGACCACGGTGGTGTTCATCCTCAACCGCGCTCCAACCAAAGCCCTAACGGGCAAGACACCATTCGAAGCTTGGTACGGGAGCAAGCCGAACGTGTCATTCCTCCGGACATTCGGTTGCATCGGCCACGTTAGGAAGACGAAGCCGAACCTCACCAAGCTGGAGGACAGGAGCACACCCATGGTGTTCCTGGGCTACGCGGAGGGTACCAAGGCATACCGGCTCTATGACCCACGCGGAGACAAGGTGACTGTCTCGTGAGACGTTGTGTTCAACGAGGAGGCAGCTTGGGACTAGCATAGTCTGAGCACGGGGAAGCGGGAGGCTTCACCAACACCTTCGTCGTTGAGCACTTGATCATCCATGGCGGTGGAGACACTGCGGAACAGGTGCCATGCACTTTGGGAGGAGCGCCGAGCACTCCGGCGGTAGAGTTGAGCACTTCTAGGGCAGTGCCGAGCACTTCAAGAGGGATGCCGAGCACTCCGGGAGGAGTGTCGAGCACTTCTGGAGGAGTGCCGAGCACGCCAGGAGTGGAGCCAGGAGGTTCTGCAGTGGTGGCGACCACTTCAGGACGGGTGCCGAGCACTCCTGTGGCGGAGCCAAGACGTCTTACTATGGTTTCGACCACTCCAAGATTGAGGCTGGGCACTCCTACAGTGTGGCCGAACACTGCAGGAGTTATGACGAGCAGTCCAGAAGCAGTGCCGAGCACTTCAGGTGCTATGCAGGGCACTCCGGCGGAAGAAGGAACTCCATCACCCCCGATCGAGTTTGCCTCACCTCCAAGTGACATCACTGAGTTCATGGACGCCTACCACGAAGGTGAGGAGTTGAGGTTCCGCAGGCTGGACGACATCATCGGCGGCACAGGTCCCTTAGGTCTGGCGGGTAGGCTGCTCAATGACGCAGAGCTGCTACTTGTCAGTGCAGAGGAACCACCCACATTCGCGCTAGCCGAGCGTGATGGAAACTGGCGACGGGCAATGCTGGAGGAGATGAAGGCGATCGAGGAAAACGAGACTTGGCAGCTCGTCGATCCACCCCCAGGATGCCGTCTGATCAGCCTAAAGTGGGTGTACAAAGTCAAAAGGGACGAGCTCGGTGCCATTGTCAAGTACAAGGCATGCCTCGTCGCTCAAGGCTTTGTCCAGCGTGAGGGCATCGATTTCGAGGAGGTCTTTGCACCAGTAGCGCGCATGGAGTCGGTCCGTTTGCTACTTGCTTTGGTGGCAGCAAAGGACTGGCGCGTCCATCACTTGGACATTAAATTGGCCTTCCTCAACGGTGAGCTGACGGAAACGGTCTTCGTCAGGCAACCTCTAGGGTTCGCTGTCAAGGGAGAGGAGCACAGGGTGCTCCGACTGCGCAAAGCGCTCTACGGGCTGAGGCAAGCCCCTCGAGCATGGAACGCCAAGCTTGACACCATGCTGGGCGAGCTTGGGTTTCAGAGGTGCGCAATCGAGCACGTGCTCTACACGCGATGACGGGGAAAGGAAGAACTCGTAGTCGGCGTGTATGTGGATGACTTAACAATCACCGGCGTGCGCACAAAGGATATCAACAGCTTCAAGCGAGAGATGGCAGTTCGTTTCCGAATAAACGATCTCGGCGCTCTCTCCTACTACCGCGGCATCGAGGTGAGACAGGGGAAGAAGGAACTCACGCTCGGGCAAAGCGCGTATGCCTCCAAGCTATTGGAGAGGAGCGGCATGGTAGAGTGCAAGACATGCGTGACTCCGATGGAGGAGCGGCTGAAGCTGATGAAGGACAGCACCGCGGCGAAAGTAGATGCAACACTCTACCGAAGCATCATCGGCGGTCTGCGCTACCTAGTCCACACAAGGCCAGACATTGCGTTCACCGTGGGCTACGTCAGTCGCTTCATGGAGGATCCCAGAGAGGATCATTGGGCTGCGGTGAAGCGGCTACTACGCTACGTCAAGGGGACGGTGAATCATGGAATCATCTTCCCAAAGACCAGGGGAAGTAGGCTGCAGCTCACGGTGTTCAGCGATGCAGACATGGCGGGGGACATCGACAGACGATGGAGCACCTCTGGCGTACTCGTCTTCCTCGGGTCGGCCCCAATTTCATGGCTGTCGCTGAAACAGAAGGTGGTGGCGCTATCTACGTGCGAGGCAGAGTACGTAGCGGCGGCCACAGTGGCGTGCCAAGTTGTGTGGCTACGCCGACTGCTGGGCGAGCTAACCGGCGTGGAAGCTCACCCACCAGCACTGATGGTAGACAACCAGCCCACCATCGCCCTCGCGAAGAATCCGATTCTACACGACCGGAGTAAACACATTGACGTGAAGTTCCACTTCCTCAGAGACTGTGTTGATGGAGGGCAGATCATCATCGAGTTTGTCGAAACTGGTTGGCAACTCGCGGACGTCCTCACCAAGTCGATCGGACGACTTCGACTCACGGAGCTGAAGGAGATGATCGGCATGGAGGGGGTGTAAGGGTTAGCAGTAGGATTAGGGGAAGATTGTTAGCTAATCTACTGCCACCTTGTGTGAAACACAGCAGAGGAAGACGGCGCCGACTTTGCCCCCCGCTGTAATACAGTAGCCGCTGCAGGTGCAGGCGCCGCGTGGCTCACCTGCAGCACTGTACGCACATGCAGTGGCCGACGCAGAGTTAGCCCTGTATGCTTATCTAGTTACTGTTACAGCATGTGCGCTGTACTTTAGTTAGATAGATAGAGTTGTATAAATAGAGCCCCAAGGCAACTCAGTAAAGAGAGCTCAGATTTATCATCACACAGACAGGGCCTCGGCCAACGTTGTTGTTTTGTATTGTGCGTACTTGCTCTGTTCTCCCTTCTTCTTCTAGCTCGATCCGTAGTGTATGGGTACGGACACAACCGGTATAGTGGTCTGGGAGACTATTGGTCTATGAGACTAGTGGTCTGAGAGACTAGTGGTCTGGGAGACTAGTGGTCTGAGACTAGTGGTCTGGAGACTAGTTCACTGTCGTCAGCCGGTGATCCCGTGGGCCAACACGACCAATCCGTCAGCTGTACTCCTGTACTGTTACTGTTCTTGGGTGTGAGGTTTGCCGTGTTCATACGAAATCTGGTCAAAGAAGAAAATGTAAGACAGGTGTGTGAGTTGCCATGAAAAACGGGAGTGATTTTAGAGCTTTAGGCTGATTTCGGCTGTTTCACCGGTGTTTATGTGACAGAGAATAAGCCGAACAGGGTGATGGTAGGTATAGCGCGCTAGTGCCCACTGCCACGTGGCGAACGGCCCGACAGGGGAGCAGGCACGTGGGGACACCATGTGAAACACGCATCTTTCATCTTTGATGCATCCTAGATGATAGATGCATTTGTTAGTGTTTTAAAGGGTGTTTGGAACGGTTCCTATCCCGTTTTTTACTCCGCTCCAGCTCTGGTTTGTTCAACAATTTGAGCTCTAAGAAATTTACTCCCAAGAAAAAGATAGAGCTAGGACCTCAAGGGATACTTAAGTTTTTTGAGTTTTGTACTCCACATAGAGTTAGAGCATAATTACCCGTATTTGCCACTTGTACCCGTTCGTTTTGCACATACGCGGCTCTTCCTTGTCCGCCTGACGCAGCTCTTCCCCTATCGACGCGGGTCTTCCCTAGTACACAACGGTGGCCACCGGAAGGAAGCGTGGCTTTGTTTAATTTCCTATGACTCACGTTGCAATTTATTGCATAATTATTTGTGTCGGAACGGTGGAATTATTTAGCCAAAATATTTTTGTTGTTCTCAATAAAATTAAGGGCTCGTTTAAATCCAGGGTGTAAAGTTTTACGGTGTTACATCGGGTGTCATATGAGGGTGTCACATGGGGTGTTCGGATATTAATAAAAAACAAATTACATGTGAGACGAATTTATTAAGCCTAATTAACCCGTCATTAGCACATGTGTTACTGTAGCACCATATTATCAAATCATGGACTAATTAGGCTTAAAAGATTCGTCTCGCAAATTAGTCACAAACTGTGCAATTAGTTATTTTTTAGTCTATATTTAATACTCTATATATATGTCTAAACTTTCGATAGGATAGGGAGTAAACTTTAGGGGGAGGAACTAAACAAGGCCTAAGTGCAATTTCTTATAGCTAGCGGTTAGTTCTAATAGGTTGCATGTGCTGAGTACTAATTGAACGAACAAACCTAAATTAGGGGCATAATAGACCATTTGTATAGAAACAACCTTTTCAGGAACCGGAGTTAGGCTATGTGCCAAACAGTTCTAACTGCTCCACAAACTCTATGGTGGAGTTGCCCCATAGTGAAGTTGGTGAAGCAGAGCTACAAAAACAGGAGCGGAGCAGTCCCAAACACCTTAGTATTTACTAAGGCCTCCTGGTATGACTCAAAGTTGAGTAGTCTATTTTTTTTAACTTTAGCTACACGAACAGATTTAGGGACTGTTTGATATGGGATGACTAAAGTTTAGTCACCCCACTTTAGTCCCTTTTAGTTACTTTTTTGCCAAACATGGTGACTAAAAAGTGATAAAATGGGTTTAGTCATCTAGTCACCAAGGGGCTGACTAATAAAGGGACTAAAGGGCAAAAAAATACACCTCTACCCCTTTGTTACTGTAGCAGCAACAAAGATCCTAGACAATTAATAGGGGCGTTTTGATCTTTTTTTGAAGCTTTAGTCTTTTTTAGTCACCTAAACCATACATACTAGGACTAAAGTTTAGTCCAGGGACTAAACCAAACCAAACAGGCCTTTAGAGCAATTCCAACAGGTCCCTACTTGAGCCACATGGCTTAACATAGGGCTATGAGGGCTCGGGCCAAAAAAAACATGCTCCGGCAGGGCCACTAGGCTGGACACCCAAATCCTCCCCTTAGACCCATTCCTGTTGGCTCATGTCCTGGCCCTCAAAGTTCCTCCGACCAATCCCCACCCGCGCAACCCCTTGCCCGGGGGCGACCCCTTCCTGGTGTGGCCTCTTCCCCAGCGCTGTTGCCCACATGCATGGCACCCGACCCTTCCTCGGCGCTCGTGCTCGCACATGGCCGGACAACACGCTCATGCTTGCGCATGACCGAGCGGCGCAGAAGGGCCGGGCGCCATGCGCTAGGGCACCAGCGTCGGGGAAGGGACGAGCGCCATGCACGAGGGCACCAGCGCCGGGGAAGGGCCGAGCGCCATGCGCGAGGGCACCAGCGCCGGGGTAGGGCCGGGTACCATGCGCGAGGGCACCAGCGCGCCGCTCGGTCATGCATGAGCACGAGCGCGTTGTCCGACCATGTGCGAGCGCGAGTGAGCCCCAACCATGGCGCTCGGCCCTTCCACGTCGCCTGGCCCTCCGCGACCTCTCTTCCCCGGCGCTTGGCCCCTTCTCCTTCGACGTCGTCGCTTGGGTGCGGGCGTGCTGCTCCACCGCCGCGTGGGCGCGGGCGCGGCAGCGGCCATCCATCCCCACCATCGCCGCATGGGTGTAGCCGTCCGCCTCTGCTCGCCTCCGCCTCTGCATCCGTCGGTCCTCCCTGTATAGAGGAAGAAGAAGGAAGAAGAAGAAAGAGACAGTGATGAGTGTGTCCCGTCTATCATTCTCTACCGGAATAGAATTGGGGGGCCAAATTTGGGTGCTGCTATTGGAGTAGAAGCAAAAAATAGAGCACCCAAAAATAGGGGTGTGCATCTAAATTAAAAGTAGGGGCTCTGATTTGGGTGCCCCTACTAGAATTGCTCTTAGGCCTCTTTGGAAGCATGATGGAAAAAATAGGAATGTTGGGTTAAAATGCAAATGTAGCACTATACAGACGAGATATTAATTAGCGTTGTACATGCCTTCATGTCATGTGCTAGAAATTTATGTGCAGGAAATAAGTTATCTAAGGTACATCATTACCCTGTTTTTTTCTTCATGTGACACTATTACAAATATTTTGTCGCTATTTCACCACGGGTTTTATTAAAACCGCCGATGATAAAACTAGCGGTAAAAATCATTTTTAACTCAAATTTGTGACTAGAACCAGTGGTGAAAATCAAAGCAATTGTCACTGCCAGACATCATCAAAACTTGGTGGTGGAAAATCACCCAATGCATGAGAGGTTGCCAGCTGGATATGTGGAACGAATAGCTAAGCCTGGGCATTTGGTATTACCGAACTGATTGGATCGGTTCTTCGGTTCTCAGATAAATTTGGTTTCTTGGAAAATAGATATCGATCGGTTCATTTCAAAATTCGGTACCGAGGAAATTCAGTTTCGATATTTCCTGTTCGGTTTCGGTATTTACCAAAAAAATACCGAACTGACCGCATGGACATGTAATAGCAGGTTCAAAAGCTAATTTTGACATAATTTGGACATGATTTCATAGAGAATAATAATGCCAAATACATACATATAAAAGCACACAAGACTATAAAGAGTACCACAAATAATATAATTGACTAAAATAGTGCTATCAATAATATAACAATACTTAAACTCAGCACATTTCATATAGTTCGGTAAATTCGGTTCCCAGAGGTAAAGTACCGGTTCCTGAGAATTAGGAACCAAACAGGGTACCAAAAAATTCGGTTTTGGTATTTTTGGTTCTGTTCTCGGTATTTTTAGTTTAGTTCTCGGTATTTTGTGCCCAGGGTTACGAATAGCCCACCCGCGCCGCCTCCGTCCTTTTTCTCTTTCATCCTTTTCTCTCATGTGAATAACAGCAGACGTGTGAGTGATGAGTACAGGCCCGATCTTCCGAGAGGTAGCCGGTAAGTTCGATTTGTGGAGATCTCGACGTTGGCGATCCGGCTTCAAATCAGACGCGATTCGAACCCTGCAACCGTTACACCACTGCTCCGTTGGTTATCAACCAAGCACAACTTGATTGACCTCGCCAAGAAGGCTTTTCCTGCAAGCAAATCAAAGAGCACAAGCAAGAAGGTAAAACACGCAATCTGATATTGCAAATATGAATGACGCGATTATCAATAGAGGGTTCTAGAACTCGGTTCCAAAGGACTAATCGACACAGTGGAGGAGATCAAGAACGGGGGCCCTGGATCACTGTAAAAGGATTTGTCACCACAGTTATAATGAACGATTCAGTTTCTCGATGGAAAACTAAACTCTAAACAAAACCCAATTGTGTAGCAGCGGTGGTGGCTGTGTTTATAGTCTAAGACTCGACCTAGGGTTGGGGACGGCCAGGGGTTGGGCGCCCACAACTTGGGCTTAAGGCCCGACACGATACATGGCCAAGTTGGCCCAAATAGGTGACGCAGCACCTTGCCGTGGTCACACAGAATGATCCATGGACCTTCTGGAGCTGGGACCAGATCCAAAACGACGGCGTCGTCGTCCCCTTTCCAACGCATCCAAGAACGGCCCGTTTTGATGTCGTATGAGAAAGTTATGACCGAAACAGTGACGACGTGTCTGCTGAATCCGAGGGCGACGTGGCAGCTGAGTTGGGAACGAATTGCAACTTGGGGAAGACCATGGCGTTGGTGTGTCCAGCGTGGCGATGTCCTCATCAGTGAGGCCCTGATGTGGGTGGGTCCCGGTCATGGACGGCCTCGCGCGGTGACGCACCATGCAAGAGGCCTCCGGCATGGCGCCGCACCGGCGCGGGCAGGTCATGGTCAATGGCATCCTAGCGTAGAGGCGCGAGAATGAACTCCCTGTCTGGTGGGCCCCGGTTGCACAGGGCATCATGGCAAGGCGGTGGGTACAGACGTAGCGGGAAGGCAAAGGAGTGGCACGGTGAACTAGCCTAGATCTACGAGAGGGTAGTGCGAGGACGAGAGCGGCGGATGTGTAGACACGGACGGATGTCGGTGGCCCTAACTATTGGGTTTTTGAAAGTTTTTACTCGGTTTTCACTACTAGTTTCAATCTGGTGGTGATGAAGCGTCACAGTGGTGCTAAACCGACGGTGATAAGGGTTTCTAACGCAATAATGATGAAACTACTATAGTAGGGTGATGCAACTGAAAGCTCTTGGTGGGACTGCTTCGCTCAACGTTTTTCAGCTCTGCTCCACATTTTTTAGCCAAATGATTTTAGCTCTACTCGAGGAAAAATGGTGGAATTGTGACAGCACCTAAAGATGTGCTCCAGAAACTCTACCAGTTTTTTGTGGAGCTGCTCCACGGTAGAGCTTGTAGAGCAGTCCCAAATATTGTAAAACATACGGACTCTATCCTAGAAGGAAAGGAGACAGAGGAATCCTTATCCTAGTCTATTTGTACGCGGGCTCTTATCAAAACTCTTAGACCTTGGCAAGACTATATATATGTAGAAGATCTATGTTGTAATCACTAATATTAAGAGAAATAAAGAATAGTCTCCCTATCTCTTGTGTCTAAGTGTTCTACTTTCATCTACTATTTTGATCATAAGAGACAGAGAGGGGAAGGTCCTAACCACTGGCAACATGTTTTATAACACGTTATCAGCACGATAAGCTCTACATCAACATCATTGAAGCCGCCGCTGATCTTCGACGCCGACGCTCGCGTCGATGTACCACCGCGACTACTTCGACGACGTCGACATCCCAATGTTGTTAGCGGAACGGATCTGCTACTTCTACCTGCTACCGATCTGCACTACATCGATATGCACCATCGCTGTCAAGCAGGAAGTTCTACGACAATACCAAACGCCCTACGCGTATGTATCTACTAATCACTGTCCTACGCAGCACATGACATAGATCAAATTGGCATCCTCTATAAGGTATGGAAGAGTCGCATGTGACATATGACTTTGTCTCGGGCCATCAAGTTAAGCAATTGTTCCTGTTCTAATATTGTACTAGAAGTACATATATGCTCGTACATGCAGTATATACAGACATGGATAGTATAGACTTTACGGATTGCATCTAGGTTATTTAAAAAAAAAGGCAAAACAGGAGTACGTATGGATTTGTCTTGTGGCTGAATGTTGCATTGCACTCCTGCACAAATGCAAGTGCATGAGATCATATCTAGCGCACATTGCCGCCTGCATGTTGCATCGCCAAGGTTGTCGTGCCGAATTATGACTACGATCACGTGTCACCATTGGCTCGCACGCCAACGCACTCACCCGGGCTTTTGCCGATGCGGTGCTGGTAGGTCTAGGCGTTTAGCCGAGACTCGCAGTCAAACAAAACCACCAGCAACAACGTACATAAAAAATGAAATTTTCTTGTGTGTTTATTGCCATGAAGAGCACGTGAGCTTCCTTTTCTACTTGTCTTGCTTGTGTATGAAAGAAGTCTGACAAGGCTTAGCCGTGCACAGTAAGATTACGGAGCCATAATCCCACTTGAATACGGTCTGAACGCCGACATGCAACCATGGCCATCTCCGGCAAGCGGCATGCACGCTTTCTTGTCGTCTACGGTCCTACAGGCTTCGCAACCCAAATTATGAATTGAAGATGTCGCGAACCAAAGTTGCTCTCACCCATGCCTTGCATGCCACTACTACTACTGTGTTCGTCGCATTAAAATCTGAGATATCAGAAACAAACCAGAAAATAAGAAAGGGCTCATTAAATCTAAAATTTATATATAAACCCATGATTCTAGCATAATCTAAGTATATATACTAAATATATTCTAGCAAAATAGTTCATATACTTTCTGGTTTTAGGGTGTTTATGAATTGAAAACTCTAATTTTTTGTTAACCTAGATCCTCTGTTGATGCATATTTACTGTACCCTCTTATATTTTGAATTGAATATATAAGAGGTTGTATACAACATTAAATCTGTAGATTAATTGTTGTTTTGCCTAACTTTATTTTTCTAAAATGATAGTAGATTAATTCTGAAAATATTTCTCTAATTTGAATTTAATTCTGAAAAATGCTAGTGTAACCTCGTCATGTATACCATGTATTTACAAGAGTAAATTTTTTGAATGATTACACTAGAAACATGGTATAAGATATATGGGTTCTTTAAATCCTGCAGACTTTAGACTTATCACCTTTGAGAGGCTCATATTTGTTTTTTCTAGCGTAATAAACTTTTGGGATGAATGAATGGATGGTATTAATTCTAAAAAATTGCATATACTATAATCCTAAAAAATGGTAGGATATTTCTAAGAATATTTTACATAACCATCCACTATCTTTTTACACCTTGCTACTTATTTACACGTAGTAAACCTATATGCACATGATTTAGTTATAATGATATATACATACTTTTATGAAGGAGTATCCTGAAAATGTCCTGAATGGCAAAATTATATAGCACGGTCTTATTAAATCATAGTAGGATATTCTACTACTACAACTATAGTAGCGTAGATCTTAAGCATAGTAATTCCTAATATTACTCTCAAAGAATGAGTATGTGACCAAGCTAAATTCTAAAGGTCTTATGGGACTCACTACATGAGAAATTCTAGAAGATATCATATATTATTATGATTGCATTAATGTTAGAAATATTGAAAATTGAATTTTCAAACTTATATGACCATATGGGATACAAATGTTACTCTATAAATAAATACAATTAGCTTGAAGCTTTATGTTAAAAGTCAAAGAAAATGAGATGATAAAGACGAATTTGTCTAATTCCAGAAGAAATGTTTCTTGAAATAGAAAATCAAGAGCACTGAAGTACTAGAAATATCCAATATCATCCAGAATTACTCAATATCAAGCAGAAATTGAGTAAGAATTTTTAGATGGCTCTATAAATCAGGATATGTGACTTGCATATATTATACTCCTAGAAGGATCGAGTAAGGATGAAGCTGCTAAATATCAAGCATTGAAGCTAAGACATGTAAGAATGGATAGAAAAGTTTCTTTTGAACAAGAACTTAATTCATGTGCTTATAGATTTATTTCTTTTGAAATTCATATTCTGAAGTATTGATAATAGTGGTGGCAGTGCTTTAAGTTTTTATTTCCGTTAAATTAAGTGGATTATGTAAACTCATAGAAGAGTTAATGGTTACTTTATTAGTTTGAAGACTAATATAAAGCATTTAATATTTTTAGTTGTAATTCTTTCTTGAAGTAATATGTGTTAACTTCTCATAGAATAAATTAGATTTATATGTTTCACATATAAATAATCGCCTATTTTTGTCTATCTAAATAAGTTTTGCATAATTTTATCCACAAAGAAGCATCAATTAACCATGAAGGTTATAGTACCATGTAGGTAGAAGGAAAACTGAATTTCCTAGAAGCACACGAACAATTGGACTATACTGGCATATTAACCGATCTTAAAAGGATCAAAAAATAGTATAATCCTAAAACTAAGTATTTAATACTCTAACAAAAAAACAAGAAGTTTATGTCCTATCCTGAATATGCTGTTGTACACTAAATAATATACTGGATATGTGAATTTCATGCCAGCACCAGTGTATACTAGAAGTATGATTAGATTCTATGGAACATTAAAAATAATTATTCATAGATGGTGCATGAAGCATATTACTACTTGATCGAAGTAGTTATGGTATGAAAAGGAGGAGAAATTTTGGGTAAAGACATAAGAGAAAAAGTAGGTAATATTTATTATTTAATAGGCATAGCCTTACTAAATCTATCTTTAAGTGCATGTAAAAGGACTTGAAATTCTAGCCGTGTTACTTCCAGCCGAGTTAACTTTCTCTATATTGTACTAATTGTAAGTAATCTTATAGCTTTGTATTTTGTTGTTATCTATTACGTTGGATTAAATACCAACATTCCACATTACACATGAATGTGTATCACTATGTTGTGCTCTCGTTGAACTGCAACTATCTTCACTCATGCATGAATATTAGCATAGAAGCTATATTCGTAGCTTGTAACTACTACCTTTTCCCCTCATAATTAAATTGTCTAGCTAGCATGCTAGTTCTCATTGAACTAAGGAATATTTTGATTTTAAAGTGTTGCATGCATAAGCAACATATTGGTCTATGGCCAAGTAGTCTAAGATCTGGGGGAGTTGGTTAATCTGAAATCAGCTAAATGGAGAAGTGACCCAATTAATGGGATGAATAATTATGGAATTAAGATGGTGGATAACACACTTAGATGATTTGGGATTTTTAAAGAAAAAGCATTTGTGGAATTTTGTATTAATGGTAATTAAAATTTTCTAGAAGAAATTCTATGTGATTTTGAATGTTGCGTATTTTATATACATTTGATGTGTATGGCCCATTATTTTTTTAATGTATGAGTACATGATCAATTTTTTAGGCTAAAGAATAAAGAAGCTAGATGATAAAATAGTTTTATAAACTATGATATGTGCAAATGAGAGGGAGAACATCCTTGAGTTTGTAGGAATGCTGAACATTCTTAAGTGTACTTTATGTATTCTAGCTCACTGCACTTAATGAATAATAACTCCCATGTTTAAATATGTGTATGAATATTTCCCATTAAACTATATCATAGCATACATGAATGGGCCTCCACTTGTAGCTGGAGATACATGAATTTGAATTATTTTATGCCCATAATAGGGGATATTTTTTTTGAAGAATGATATTAAAGATCTAATATTGGCATTAGGGGGAGAGAAAGCATATTTTGAATGTCAAATATTATTTGCATAGAAGGAAAATGATCTTAAGAGAAAAATATTCCTTGAAGCTTGAAGTAGGAATAGTATCATGCACGAAATCAAATAATAGTTTGACTAATGCTCTTGTGAAGCATGAAGCAGAGCACATGCCATATATTTATTTGAAAAATGAGAGGAGTAACTTGAAGTTATAAACCAAAAGTTGTGTTTACTAGTAGTAAACTAAGTATTGTATACTATTAAGTTAAAATCTACGGGGACACCTGTGTATTCTAGTTTAGTGTATACTTGCCAAATAAAATAAGAACAAACTCCTCCATTCTTATGAAGAGAATACCTCATGAAAAAGGTTAAGCACCTCATGAAGGGGATCATCATGAAGATGAAATCCAACACATTAAGCATGCTCATCATTAGTGTTGGGTATGCAAAACAACAAATCATCTCTTGTTTAGGAAATAACAAAGAAACAGAATACTTTCATATTATGAGAATATTGGGAGAAAATAATAGTTATTGACAACTCTATCTCTATAATTGTAAATGTTTCTCTTATGAGAACCCGGATCCAGAAAACAAAGTCCATGGTAAAGTCACATGTAGCGATTATATCGGGTCAATGAAGAAAGTAATTGAGGTTGAATCTCCTACTAAGAAGAAATAAATGTTTTACTATAACTCTGGCAAATGAAATTAATGATTATGAAATATACAATTAATAAGTGGATTGTGAAGATCCATATAGTTTCTGAAGAATATAAATCACAACATATGAAAATTAAATCTCATACCAAGTATTAAGAAGTCTAAGGTATAATATATTTCTGAATAAATATTGAAGTCTCAAAAAGAGCATGTCCTAAAAGGAATAATCATCGAATGACTTTGTAGTATATAACATTATCTCATTATGTATATCTCAAAATAATATCTCATTCTGTAGAGAATATATCTCATGAAAGAGAAATGTAATTCACTAAAAATAAGAACATCCTTGTAGAAACTAATCCATGAAGGATTTACCAGTCAATTCTTGAATAAACACCATTGATCCCTAAAGTGAATATAGACCCGAGAGAAAGAAAATGAGGAATCTTAAACACCATGAAGGTGTCATATAAACACTCAGAAAGTGCATATTAAAAGCTAGCAAATGAAGTATTGATGTCCTTTGAATACCATAGAAGGTATAAGAATAATGGTGATTTTGATAATTGAATTATCCCTTAAATGTCAAATGTAAGACTGGATTTATTATTTAGTGGTACAATTAAAATCCGAAAGATTTGAAGAACATATAATTTGAACATCCACCAAGGAAGAACTATAAGTATTCAAACTCTAGTATAAGTTTGATACACTATCTAGAAGATATTGAATATTGTAACTTATTTACCCACATAATCATTTGAAAGGATTTATTACCCTGAAGGATAAATTTTATTTGTTTTGCACAACTAATAAGTGGTTATTTATGCATGAAGCATATTGCTCTTGTTTACTCATATTATAATTCATTGAAGAATGGTAAGCCAACATTTTGATATTATGGTACTATATACTATTATTAAGCACACATCTATGAAAAAGTGTGGACTGAACAATGAAGTTCAAAGGATGGCTTTATGAAGGGGAGCAATTTGAGTAAATCTACCTTGAAGGTAATTAAAACCACTAGAATTACAAAGATCATGTAGATCATATTTGCTAAAACATTGAAGTTTATGCATGGATCATGAAGATAAATATCTATTCATTAAGAATAGAATATCCTGAAGAATAAATTACTAAGAAGGTTAAATGTTGTACTCTTTTTTCCTATGTGAGTTTTTACTTGAAGATTTCTCACGCAAGGTTTTTAATGTGTGCAATGCAATTAACGAATGCGATGTACTCTTTTATCTAAGAACCGTTTTTTCCACTGGATTTTCGGATTGAGTTTTTAATGAGGCATGTGCATATCATGGTAATCGCCCAAGGGGGAGTGTTGTAACACGAAATTCCTCTTGTAGTGAAAATTAGATCGGCAGAATCAGTCTATCCGAACCGCAGACGCACTTTTCAGATCAGTGATGGCCTCTCCAGTGGAGCAGGGCCATACGGACTCTATCCTAAAAGGAAAGGAGACAGAGGAATTTTGATCCTAATCCGTTTGTATGTGGGCTCTTAGCAAAACTCTTAGGCCTTGGCAAGACTGTATATATGTGGGAGATCTATGTTGTAATCACTAATATTCAGAAGAATAAAGAATAGTCTCCCTATCTCTTGTGTCTACGTGTTTTACTTTTATCTACTATTTTGATCAAGAGAGATGGAGAAAGAAATGTTCTAACCGCTGACAACATGTTTTATAACACCAAACACCTCTATAAAAGCTTACTTACCATCTTTCTCACCTCTTTTTTCGATCCCACATAGTTTCTTTCAATTGCATCAAAGAATCAACATCACAAGATTTCTGATATTTTGCGCTGGAGAGAATCTATACCAAGCGCACAATGCATGTTAGCATGATCCTAGGTTGTTATCTTCGTATTAAAATAACAAAAAAGTGTAGAAACAACAAGATTTCTTTTTTATCTATTTTTGCGATTTCAATCCTTTATTTGAAAAACCCCCGGCAAACTAAGCTAGTGCGCATGCCGGCCCTCTCGCGTCGATAGCAGGGTGTCGATCCGAGGTTCTTTGGTCATCCGCGGCTGCGTCATTCTCGCCGACGGCCTGATGATGCAATGACGCCCCTTCAAAAGAAAAACAAGACCAATAATGCGAAAAGAGGTCCAGTTAGTTTAAGCAACTAGCAGTACTTGCGTCTACCAAGGAGTGGTGATATGGTATACTATGACGACGTGAGGTGTTCGACTGTTGGGTCATGCTCCCGCCTATATAATTTATTTGCTGTAGTGGTTTATACACAACACGTACATCTATCGATCGTCAGTCGCCATCTGCCATCAGGAAAAAAAAAAAATCTGCTGCACTTACGAAGCTGTCACGGCCGGACTGTAGGGCATCGTCCACACTGCAGACCGACAACGAGAGTGCGCGCCAAAAGTCACCGGCCAAGGAGCCCGGCGCGCGTCAGTGTCCGTTTAGCCGGCGGAATCTGCCAATTAATCCTGTGCGCCAAACAAATAGACTTTATTCTCCCTATATTGTATCAACTCCATGTATTGCTTTTGTGATCTTAATAAAAGCTTCCTTTATATATATAAAAAAGAAAGATCTAGCAACTTCGTAGTATATATAGTTACTCCACCATTTCTTCCTTTCTTAGTCGACCTTGAATAATATCTCAAAGTCAATTCCAAACTAGTTGGGCATGTTCCCGGCAAGTTAGATCATGTAAAGCAAAAAATTCATCACTCTAGGATAGCATTATAGTTAAAATGACACATGATTAGTTCAACTCAATATTTTTATCCTAAAGAGGTAGACCACACAAAACTCCAATGAGGATACTATGTAATTTCCATTGAACACTGGTTAGGTCAATCATTGCCAAGCGAAACATGAATAGAACAATAGTGACTTAACATGCATGGAACAATTGTGACTTAACAGAATTGTGCAATGCATTTCCACAATAGATTAATTCTTCATTTGGCTAGCATTGAATAAATAAGTATTAGTTCTTTTCTACATTTACTCAAGGTATATTCTGTGGTTATAGACGTAGCACCATGCACATATAAGAAGTTAGCACTACAAAACTGATTTTAAAGATCATATATATAAAAAAACTGGACCTGCGGGGGGAAAGCCACCCCCGGGCATTGCATTAAGAAGAAGGACCTTCTCACGCAGGTCTAGAAAACCCCTGAACCCCTACCCCACCCATACACAGTGGCACCGTACCCCTGTGAGAACAGAGCCGTTCCTTAGACCTGTGCTTTGGCGTGGGACAGACGAGGGACAGACGAGGGAATTTTTTTTAACCCCAGCCTAAAATTCGCTCCCACGGGGAGTCGAACCCAGGACCTGAGGAGTGCCGCTGGGACGCTCTAACCAGTTGGACTAGAGGCCCTTTGGCTAAAGATCATATATAGAAGGGAAAAAGTAACCATGAATATATACTATAAATATGCTAGATCATTCAGGGCCTGTTTGGAATGCGGGATTTTTTCCCCATTCCCGCGTTTTTCCTGTGAAATTGAACTGATTCCTGTAAAATTCCTGTGTGATTCCTGTGAAATTCCTGCGTTCCAAACAGGCCCTCAAAGGTGTAAAATCATGTCATAACGACCGTCAACATGAACCTCCACACTCCGCTAATCTGCTGCATCAAGTTTAAGTTTTTACAGGCCTACCCACCCTCGATCTCTAGACCTTGCTTGATCCTTTCAAAGAGGCATGATAGGTAACATATGAATTTACATCTCGTGTGTGTCATGGATATATGACAAAATGTCACAAAAGGCTACATGTGTTGTAACGATAGGTCCGTCTTGTGCTGCCTATTTGAACATTTACAGTTAGGCATCGAAGACTGATTCTAACTACAAAGAGATGAGAGATGCTTGAACATTTGGGCCAGATGAATATTTGATTGTTTGGGCTTGATGGGTTGGTGGTTAGCTATTTGGAAAAAAGTGCGCCATCCTAGACTCTTGGGCTAGACTAACTAATCCGCTCGCCGGTTCATCCATTTGTCATACTTGTTTGTCTATATGCTCAGTTGTCTTGTCCACTTAGTTTGATCGATGCCAACAATAGTACACGCCCACAAACTTTAAATCCAGCCACCATGCCGCACTAGGAACTGAAGGGGAGGGGGTGCCTATGCACTTGTGGAGTATAGCCGGGGCAGTTGCCACACCTTGCTAAGGGCATCCCACCTCTGCTAATATAACATCGTTTTGTGGGTGGGTGTGTTTTGTTTGAGGATCAACTTATCACTTCTCTTTATTTCATTTGGATCGTGAAATGAAATAGGTCGATCCGTCATTACCTCATCCACACAAAGATATTAATCGGTAAAATATATGCATGAGGAATGTGGGGGTTCCACCAAAATTCATGAGATGGGCTTATATGATACACCACGTTCTAGAGGTCATTCCTTTAACCAATCACCCTATTCAAGTATTGTTAACTGATTGGTCTAGAGAATCGATAGAGTTTAGAGACATGAGATGCTTTAGATGCTATGTGTATGCATTGTTTTTGTAGGACAATGAAGTTTGACATTGTCATTTTTGGTGCATGTGCTATTGCATCAAATTAAGTAGCCTTTTTCTTAGTTGGACTCCAGGATTGAAAGATGGTTTTGAGTTCTTTCTTGAGTTTGAGATTCAATGTTGCTTAGTTGACATTAACTTTCACCTTTTTTATTCTTTTGATTTATTTTCCTTGTATTATTTTGTACTAGCTAAATGTTTTGACTTGTTGCAGAGGCTAGGACTTTATTAATAAAGCTTTCTCCATATGAGAAATCTGTTCATATACTGCTTAACATGTCAGGGTTTGTAAACTGTTTACTGCATATGGATGGAATAAATTCATTCTTTCTTTTCTTTACTAATGAATAATACTCCCACTATTCCAAATTATAAGACGTTTTAGCTTTTGTAGATACATTGTTTTAACTATTTATATAGTGTATATCCAAGTATATAGTAAACATTCTGTATGTGGAAAAATTAAAACGTCTTATAATTTAAAATAGATGGAGTAATAAAGAGGCGTTGAGGATTTTTTTTTTGTTTTCTGAGAGAGCAGGAATTTGAGGTTGAGGATTAGAAGAATGAAAAGAAAAAAAGAAACCACATGGTACACGTGGGCCTTGTCGGCCTTCTTGGCCCGTATAATTTGGCTAACCCATCCGCACGCCCGCTCCAACCAAGCCCCAAAACTCCACAACACAGATCTGCGCCGTTAACACCACATCCCACGGCCACTAGCACCAGCTCGGGCAATAAAGAGGTCTCATTCCGACTCCGCCGTCGCATTTAGCACCTTCGCACACCCGCGCAGCGAGCTCGCCGCCGCCGCCATCTCTCGTCCGCTCGTGCGCGCGAAGGAACCCTAGGCACCGAGCAAGATGGTAAGATTCCTGAAGCCTTTGCGTTCTACGCTATGTTCTCTAGTTGTTTCCATCGATTTTTGTCTCTGATTTTTCGGGCAGTAGTTCTCCCCTTCGGTTCACCGTTTACTATATGATCGGTTCTTGATTCGATTCAGCGAGAGTCCGGGTAACCTTAGGAATATGTGCATTGTATTGTCCGTTGCCTCTTATGATTACCTGTTCTTGATTCATCGTTTGTTTAGCGTTTATTAGGTCACGCGTTTGGCTTATATTTGCCTTGTAGACAGAGGTCCATTCAGATTGGATCTATATATGTTTGATGTATCATGGCGAGTTTGATATATAGAGGAGATTGCTTCCTGTGTTTTAATGCATCTTATGATGAGATGGCAATATTTTTTTTTCTTTTAATCTAGCTATTTTTCTCGTTTTAGTTGAATTATGTTACTGGTCGAGCAGTGATTAGTCTAGGTGTGATCGGACTCTGTTACCGGCATTTCTGTTGTCTTTCGAATCATGATGGAGCTGTAGAGAAACAAAATGGTAGGGTAAGCTTTTGTTTTACAAAATATAATTTGATTGTCAATTTCAGGGTATGAATGACAGATGGTGTGTTAGGAATAATCATGACTTGGTTATTTGAGTTATTGCATATAGGCCATGTACATGTGTGTCATGTACGTAGTCTGTGTCATCCAAAACGAGATGTGTTCTCGTGGAGGATTCAAGAGTCATTTGCATGTAGATTAGGCTAGTTAGCAAGTTAGAGCGTGCGTGTGTTGCACAACAGGTTGTTAGCTAGTCTCTAGGACTTGCATGTGTTGAGTATACGGTTGAGTAGTATTAGCCACTGCATGTTAGCCAGGCACGTTTGGAGGCGTGGCTTGGTCAGAGGACCGTTTCATGCGGCGTACGTGCAGCATATGAGTGTGTGGCTCGGAAGCTGTGGAACGTGCGAGCACGCATGAGACCCGGGCAGTAGTGGCTCCCGTGTGCATGTGGGCAAGGCTATTTAGCCGTGTATCCTGTTTAGTTCAGGAGCGTCGAGTTGTGTATCTTCCAGTTAATAAAGCCAACATACAGGCCGTCCGGCGGCCGGGGCGTTCGTCGCCAGCAAAACTCGCGTCCACTGTTCATCTTCCACCTCCGTCTCCTCTCGTGTGTGAGCGTGTGAGTGCAGTTCGTGCTGCCCAGGGCCAACATGGTGCACAATAAATTAAATGACTTCGAACCTCCCTTACTGGACCATTGTATTTTTGAAGCTAATGTTCTGTTTTACGGCCAACATATTGGGTTTTTTAGGGCGATATATTGGGTGTTTGGTTAGTCCACTAGTATCAGCCAATTCTGTTGTGGAGTATTAGGAATTGTTTTTTTTCTGGAGAAGTGTTGCGGTTATACTATTTGCTTTTTCTTTGGCCATTATGTCTCAAGATGTTCAAGGAGTTTAAAACAATTTGTCTTTGTTTAGCGAGCTGTATATTTTGCTATTTTTTGTTCATGCATATAATCAGTGTTAGCTATATGCCTATATTCAACATCATCTTATGGCTTGTAACGTTTTATTAATTTCCCTGTTGTTAACACTTAAACAGGCGAGGGGTTTGAAGAAACATCTGAAGAGGCTCAATGCTCCGAAGCATTGGATGCTTGACAAGCTTGGTGGAGCATTTGTATGTTTGTCTTAGACTTGTAATATGATGTTCAATTACTTACCGGATACTCATCTGTGCTCATTCGTGTTTTTCTGTTGAGCAGGCACCCAAGCCTTCATCTGGTCCCCACAAAGCCAGGGAGTGCTTGCCTTTGATCCTCATCCTCAGGAACAGGTTGAAGTATGCTCTGACCTACCGTGAAGTCATTTCAATCTTGATGCAGCGACATGTTATGGTTGATGGAAAGGTCAGGACTGATAAGACATATCCATCTGGATTCATGGGTAGGTTGCGTGCCAGATGTGGTTTTGGGTGTATGTCTAATGTCATGGCTATTGCAAGTTACAGATTGAATTATTGTTTACCTGAATCCTTCTGATGTTGTGTCAATTCCGAAGACTGGGGAGAATTTCCGCCTTCTCTATGATACCAAGGGGCGCTTCCGTCTCCACAGTATCAGGGATGATGAGGCCAAGGTAATGCATCACAGGTTCCAATAGAAGTGTTTTTTTTTCTTCTTCTTTGCTTTTCATGGTTTTGTGCTGTCACTGTTTTTCTGTACGCAATGTTTCAAAGGCATCGCCTGGGCGTACCCAGCCCGCCTTGGGAAACAGTGGCGCCTTGTCGCCTGCCTAGGCGTCCAAGCGGACCAGCACTCGCCTGGACGCCTAGTTGCCTTTTAAACACTGTCTGTACCTATGAAATGAAGTGATTATTTTGTTTCTTTAACCAAGTAATTGTGGTAAAACGTCTGATTTGTATGTATTTTCATCTGTGGAAGGTTCTTATCTGCAATTAATAGCTTCCCTGAAGCTTATGGTTGTGTAATGGAGCAAATATGGTGCCTTTGTGCCAGTGTAGTTTCTCCATGTTTGTTCTTACCTGAAATCTTATTTCTCCTATAGTCTGTTTCAAAATTTGCTTAATGTTATCTAATGAGAACTGTTGTGCAGTTCAAGATGTGCAAGGTGCGGTCTGTGCAATTTGGGCAGAAGGGCATCCCTTTCCTGAACACCTACGATGGGCGCACAATCCGCTACCCAGACCCCCTAATCAAGGCCAATGACACCATCAAGATTGACCTGGAGACCAACAAAATTGTGGACTTCATCAAGTTTGACGTTGGGAACGTCGTGATGGTGACTGGTGGAAGGAACACCGGGCCTGTTGGGGTGATAAAGAGCAGGGAGAAGCATAAGGGCAGCTTCGAGACCATCCACGTTGAGGATTCCCTGGGCCACCAGTTTGCCACCCGCATGGGCAACGTGTTCACCATTGGTAAGGACAAGAAACCGTGGGTGTCTCTTCCCAAGGGCAAGGGTATCAAGCTTAGCATCATTGAGGAAGCAAGGAAGCGCAATGCTGAGGCTGCTGCTGAGGCTTGATTCTCGCAACTTAGGCTACAGATAAACCATTGCTGTAAGCATTCGATCAATAGGTGCAGACGTGAGACTGATGGGACACTAGTGTTATGGAGCTGTTTTGAACACCGAAGCTGCTGGTTCACATTTTTTCTTTGTTTTTTTCTTTGCGATTTTGATACTATATTTATCATGTGTTTTCGTTTATTGAGCAAATGAGACATTACAAGTTTGCGACCTTTGTTCACTTGTGATGATGCTATTCTACTTGTTCTGCTCCTTGAAGCTGCTCCAACTATGTTAGGTTTAGGGCTACAGGTGGCTTGTTTATCTGCTACATGCTATACATGTTTGTGTTTCAGATGATGATAGCAGTGGTGCAGAGCTTTAGTGGACACCCTTGATATCTTTGAAACGACGAGCTCTAGTTTGGACTAGCAGATTCTTTATGAAACTGAATAATTTCCAGCTACATTTTGTCATCTTCAACATTAGCATGTTGACCACACGATAGGTGACTGTAGTTATGTGCCATTCTGCCCCCAGTTGGATACTGTCATCAACAAGTCAACACAAAGCAAAGTGATGCATAAAAGCTTCACTAAAGTCTTGGGACGTAACAATTCACAGGCTCCCAGCATATATAATGCAATATGCAAATAGATCATCTCGAGGAGGAGGAGGGGGAGGGGGAGGGGGAGGGGGAGGGAGGATAGCATCCATCTATTCCAGAACAATTATACATGAGCCGGTATCTTTGAATGGTGAGCGACAACGGAAATGCAGGGTAGGGTGATGCTTTACTGAGGCTTCTCATAACTGTTCTGATCCCTGAACTCAGCTATCTTGCTTCTGATCATCTCTGCCACATGAGGCTGAACAAACATGTGTGTGGGATCAAGCATGTGCACGATGAACCTCTCTGATGCAGGCATCGAAGCATTCAGATTAACAATGAACTGTGCCATTGGTACATCACTGAGAAAAAGAAAAGAAGGAATAACATGAGTGTGTATTATAAAGAACTTCAGAAGGACAAAAAGAAAAACAACAAAGATGGATCAGCTTTTCTCGGGAATATACCAGGAGATGAACCACCCCTTGATAGCATTGACCATCTTGTCTGCACTCTGGAAAAATATTTCTTTTAGCTTTTGTCAACAGCCAACCCGAACCAACAGGCACATATATACACATTGCATATAGGATGGTGTTAAATGACAACACAGCGGTGATCCTAGAAACACGGTTAAAATAAGGATGATGAAGATTGAAGAACCATGTGCCTTAAAAGATGGTCTGCACACTAAGAGACGCTGATGATGAGCTCTGATTTACAAAATGACCAACGTCTAAACCAACAATGCCTATCGTAGGTCTGAAAAAGATACAAGAAAATGGTTATTTTTCAAATATAAAACTGAAACCATATTAATATAGAATTGTCCATTGCTATTTATCTTATTCATCTTGACACCAGCATTTAACTTTGAGCAATTAGGAACAAACAGTTTAAACATGGAGCCACAATGGAAAAAGGGCATTTTCTGTTGTTTCATTGCTATGTCTGTGTGAACTACTAGCATGTATCACATGTTTACATTCAGTATGGTGTATGTAAGATGTTATAGAAACCCAAGCCGTAAAAGTACAGATAGTTCAAATCTTGGGGTGAATACTAAATAGAGAGGGCACTTATTTTACTTGATGCGTTAGCACCAGGAGGGAGAATCAACAAGGTCAAGAAATCTCCCAGAACAAACAATTCTTCGAAAAAAAAAACTGCATCTAGCTAGGGTTTCTTAGCTAGAAAATAAGCAGCCGTAAGTTTGGATGGTTTATCAATCCAATCTGCCGGTCCTTCTTCGTCTTCTTTTGACGGCAGCTGCCTGCCCTTGTTCTCCTTCGGTAGAACCAGAATCACAGAGGTCGCCTGGCAGGTTGGCGGCTGCCGTTCTTCTAAGTCTGCCGGCGGCGTCGCGGCGACAGCCGACAGCAACCGAAAGAGTGAGGCAAGCTGCGGCAGATGGGCTGGGCTGTCTCTGAGTCAGGCCTCGGGCCAGATTTTGGGCCAATAGCAGCCCGGACATGCTGGGACCGAAAGTTTTTTCTTTCTCTTTTTTTTTCTTCAAAATATATATTTTGTTTCCACATTATTTTTTTCTAATCTGTACCTTTATTATGTTCTCAAAATGCTCCCACGCGTGGTCCGTTACGTTTGGTGCCCCTCGTACCCATTGTGATCTGCACCTAGCCCCCGATTTTTCTCTCCCCTCGGCCCATCACCATCCAAATTCGTCTTCCAACTCGCTCAAGGTCAAATGTCGTACACCGCTGCATGCCACCCCTTGACATGCACGGCACAGGTTGGAGCTGCAAACCCGTGATCATATAAGAACCAAAGATTTTCAGGACCCTCGGAACATGCAGGAGGAGGACATTGGCTATGGGCGGATCCGGTATTCATTCGCTCGGTTGTTTCTTCACGTCGATTCTCCCTTTTTGTTGTTTCTGCAAATCAAAACCTAATTATTTATTTTCCAGTTGACGTATCTATTGACTCAAAGTTATTCCACCAAATATCCAAGTCCAAGTCATATCTTGCTTCCAAACTCCTTTCCGACACAAATCAGAATATGCACGTCACAACATGTATCACTGTGGAAATCTAGTCCAAGTGCATTTTCTTTTCTTTTAGAATTTCTAAAGGCAACACCTATCATATATATATATATATATATACCTATATATTTAATATCAGAATAGAGAAGAGATTCATTCGTCTATTTTTTTTACTTTCCACAAGGCCCTTGTGTATCTCACTCATGATCTCGTCAGAGACCTAGACTTATGGCACATCACTAGTACAAAAAATATTTTTAGAGACGGTCAAAAGTGATATTTAGAGACGGTTCAAAAATCGCTACTATGCCCACGGTTGTAAAAATAAGTAATTTTCAGAGGTGGTTTTAAAACCACCTAAACAATCGATTTTTAGAGATGGTTGGCGGTTGTCTTAAGTCGACCGTCCCTAAAGATAATTTTCAAAATTTTTAAAAATCATTTAGAGTCTAATAAAAATAAGAAAAAATATTTTTAATGTAGCTTAGAGGGTTGAGGACCGGCCGCAGCTCACATGTTTTATTTTTCACTTGTTATGAATAAATGCTGACACCCAGGATTCGAACCCACAACCTCTCCCTCGCGAGATCCCTCCCTTACCACCGTACCACATAGTCACTTGCGTCTAGTTCTACGATGCTGTCTATTTGTACTAATATGTACGAATCTTGTAATCAGTATTTTAACTCATAAACAATCTTAAATGAGAAATCTTTCAACCACAAAGTTTTAGATCTCGTCGAGTACTACAACTTTGATATAGAACATTTCTCCATCCAAGGTCATTTGAAAAATTTAAAAATTTGAAATTTAAAATCTAAAACTTAATTTATATATTTGTAACCCTAAATAATCTCAAACAAAAATTTTATCACTTATAAAGTTTTAGATCTCGTCGAGCTCTACAATTTTGATATAAATTTTTGTCTTCATCCGACTTCATTTAAAAAAGATATGAATTTATTTGTGCTGTAGCTATTTTTAAGGACGGTTGGCTTAGTCAATCGCCCTTCAAAATAGATTTTCAGAGGCGGTTGACTTAATAAAACCGCCTCTAAAATCACTCATTTTTAGAGACGGTTGTCATAAACAACTGTTTTTGAAAATAATATTTTCAGAGGCGGTTGTCTTAACGGAACCGCCCCTAAAAATGAATACATTTTTAGAGGCGGATTTCTTAATGGAACCACCCCTAAAAATTGAATTATAGCAACGGTTGTATAGTTATAGTACCTCCCGCGAAGGTTAGTGACGGCGTGCTATGACAACTGCTTCTGTTAGAAAAGGGAGACACCTCTAAAAATCATTTTTGAACTAGTGCATGCTCATCATATGAGTTAGAACCATTAGCATTCGGGTGCCCAACGATAGTACAGAGTCCAAATCCAATACACATTAGAACTCTTCAAGTGACCATGCAATATGGTGTATGTTCTGTTGCAACGCATGGACATGTTTGCTAGCATATATAAATGTATAATAAAGTATTCTCTAGTGCGAGTGAGCGAGTCACGAGTGCGAGACAATTCCCTAATCCCCATTCCTAAATCTCTGATCCTAGCCGACCAGGCATGACGTGGTGGCAGCATTGCCGGCGTCTCGGGCTCTTGGCGGGCGTGCAGCGCGAGCAGCGGCCTCTATGACTAGGCTGTGCCTACGTGGTGGCCAGCGATGTGCGATGGTGATGAGGTTGGAGGCAGCAATTAAGCGGTAGCCCAACAAGCACAAGCAAGCAAGGGAGTACCCAAGGTTGAAATCCTAGCTCTGCCATTGACACTGGCGAGGCAAGAGGACCCTCAACAGGACGAACCCTTCCCTCCATGACTTCTCGGTTCGACATGGACAAAGCCCATCAAACCATTAGGACCCCTTCGCCTAAGCCTTTGACCTTGCCACACTATGTTTCTAAGAAAGAGAGAGAAGCGAGAAGGAAACTAGAGAAGGGGAAAGATGTGGAGCTTCCTACCATGTAGCTATGACGACATGCCATTTGCATTGGGTAGTGGAGGATCTACCAACCTTGCTCTCCCCAAACTTAGCATCCATGGGCTAGCGCACAAGCAGGCGAAGTTCCCCTTTCGCGCATGAGTAGGCGTAACTGGCGGTGGATCAACAGTGGCGTCTCCTAGCGCCCCTAAGCGATAGCAATGAGACATAGGCCAACATGCCCATATTTCTTCTTCTACTATCTGCTTATGGTAGGAGTTATGAAAGAGAGAGACTCAATCTGCGGTTGTTTTTGTTTGTTGCGAAAGAAAGGTACTAGAACTATCTAGGAAAGAAGAGAATAGAGAAGGGGACTGAGTGAATGGATAAAGGCAGTAGAGAAGCAAAATTAAATAAGTAGGCTTACGATGATAAGTGAGCCCTATCCGCCAGCGGTGTGAAATGAAAAAAATCATATTTACTCATTGTTGGGCTTTCAACCTCGAATATCGCTTCCCCCGAAGCCAGTTAACAAGTTTTTAACTAATGTACCGCAAATTGTCTTTCTTGTTCACGAGAGACTTCATGATTAATAAACAAGGAAGAACCTTCAGAGCCCTTTGGTGATGTATAAAGAGTAGAGCCAAAGGTGAAAAGATAAAGTCAACAACAAAGGGCCGAAGGTGATCGGGCCACCTCGCAGAGAAGCAAAGCCAAGGGTGAGCAAAACAAAGACAGCATGGGTCAGGCCCATAAAGACTCATGCCAAAGACCCAGCTCATCCTACGAAGCCTGATGGACGAAGTAGAAATACTGGTCCGACTATGTAATGGCTAGACTGCCCTTTTGATGTAATGGCAGATTCATTGGTAAAATGGGGATAGTAATAGGATTACCAAAGACTCCACCCCCTATAAATACTCCCTGACATGTACTTTTGTCAGACATGAAAATATTATCCAATAGAGTTAAATCCACTCTCTAATGCTTGTGTGATTGTTTCACCAACACTCATATAACCAATAATAATTATAGTTCTCAAATAAGAAAACCTGCCAATTTATATTGCCCCAATATTTCATTAATGATAAAAATTTGAAGTCCAAACACACAACAGACAAATGAAAACTAACCACCAATAAAAACATAAAAGCTTACTCCGTAGTGTAGGTTGCTATATCTATATCTATATCTATATCTATATCTATATCTATATCTATATCTATATCTATATCTTTACCTTAATATTAAAGAGCGAAGAGTTTCTATCATCTTGTTCTTTTTTACTTTTCAAACTATCTTTGTGCCCTTCATGTGAGGGTCCGGTGTCTCAGCCTAGCTAAACTAGGTGTCATCCACTTGATCAACCCGCTTTAGCCTAAACCGACGCCAAGGATCCTTAGGAGAGTTCCATCTGCACCTGTAACAACCCGGGTTTTTGGAGAAGCCAAAAATACGAACTTTTTAAAATTTTTCCTGCAATGAGTGAAGCATGTAGACGCTAGGTCAAACCTAGGTCAAACTGAGAACAATTTATAAATAAATTGTTGCATACATATAGTATTGTTTGTAGGAGTGTGCCGAAGTTCTTTAGATGAGTTAGGGTTTTGTGTCGGAGTGCACAATCTGTACCAGATTCTCTCTCATTCTCATAAACCCTCCCAATACCATTCGAGTCTCTCCAAAAATTCTCCTAATAATTTTTGGAGTCATCTCATGCCTTTCCACATCTTTCCTAAACTCCATATCCATATAAACATGTAAAGGAAAAAGATCCCCTTTTTCCTTCTCCCCTCAACTCCCTTTTATTCTTCACAAATCTACCTCTCTCAAATCCCTCTGATCAATTACTATGACTTGATGCTTGCATATTGCCGACCCTTGGCATGGATCCCCACCACCCTAGCTGACCCTTAATGGACCCCACATAGAAGCCCTTGGTTTATTTAGAAGGTAGAAAATAGAAATAGAAAGGAATAGAACAGGGAGGAGAAAAAGGAAATGGCCAAACCAGCCCAAGCAACAGAGTTGGCCCAGCTCCTCCCCCTTCGGCCCGCTCACGCGCACACGGCCAAGCGGCCCAGCAAGATCGGCCCAGCTGCCCCTTGCGGCTGCCCCTCTCACCCCCCTCACGACGTCGCTGGCAGGTGGGCCAGCCGGCCCCCACCTGTCATCCCTTACCCCCTAGTCCCCCTCGCCTCCTCTGTTCTGGCACACAGCAGAGCACCGGCGTGCACCGGGCAAGGAGCACCCAAGGCCCCGCCTCGCATCCCAGCCGTCTGGACCTGACCACCAACCCCCGCGCACGCCCGGATGCGGCCACGCAAGTGATCTGCGGCACCATGCCCTGCCCCAGGTCGCGCCGCTCCTCGCGTGACGTCGTCGCCGTGGCCCATGCCCGCTGACGCCACCCACCTCCACCTTTTACTGGCCGCCGCTCCAAATTGGAGTCTCCAAGACACCCGCGATCGAACCGCGACGCCCCAAGCCCTATCCCCGGACACATCCTAGCCCTCCGCGTGACCAATTCTCTGCATCCACCGTTCACCGAGCCCCATGGCCGAGCTCGGCCTATAAAGAGCCCCGAGCGCGGAGCCCTAGGCCCCTCCTACCCTCGCTGCCGCTTAGTGCCTTCCAATTCACCAACGTCCGAGCCAGAAGAGGGGAAAGAAGAAGAAGGAAGAGAGGAGAAGCAGAAGAAGAGAAGCCAGAGCCTTACCGGAGTTGCCAAGTCACCGGAGCCAGGGACGACATCGCGATCGTCTTCTTTCCCATCACAGCCTGCACGGCACTACACCAACCCGCCACCGCACCGCTACCCTGCTACCCGAAGCCCCACGGTAAGCCCCCACGCCGCCCCTGTGCTCGCCGTCGTACTTTCGCCATGAGCGCCGTCATGGTCTCCCCACTTGGGAGGCCCAAGGGTCACGCTGTTGTGCACCATCGAGCACAGCGCACTCACAAATGCTTCCACGAGCCAAGATGCCATCCTGCCAAGCCTTGGATGGCTCGGGAACATCGGCGCCACCACGCGTGCACCGAGCGCGCATGCCATGGCCACAGCACGGCCATGGCAGAGCCGTTCCACCCACAGCCTGCCGATAGAGTTAGGGAGACCCCCACCTCGAGCTCCGACCCTCTCTAAGACACAACCCGCACTAGATGAAGTAGGAGGAGAAGCCCGGGAGCCGTCGTTGCCCCCGCCTTGTCGGAGTCGCCCCGCTCCCATGCCGCCATCACGGCGCGATCGTTCCACCACATCGCTGACGCCGGCCGCGTGGAGCGCAGCTGAGCCGTGTCTCCTCTTCCTGGATCACGTGGAGCACAGTAGTGCGTGCAGCCCAATCGAAGCCTCGTCGCAACCTTGCTGCCGCACGGTCTCATCGCCGTCGCGTGCACGACGCCGGCAAGCACCACCCACGAGCTCCTGCACAGACCTGCCGATCGACGCCCTTGCCTTGAGCTCGCACTGCACGGATAGCAAAAACGCACGCACGCACTTGCACTCGGCTCCCACACACGAATGCCGGCATGTCCGTGCCCCGTGCCCACACAACCACTATGGCCGAGACCACCCTTGGCCCTACGACGTTCCGGTCATCTTGGGCCGGTAGAGTTTCACCAAACTCCACCAACGGACTCGTGCGGCCGGAGAACGTTCCAAGCACCCCCCCGTCGCTGCCTGGCCGCCGCCGCCATGGCCGACCACGCCACGGCCCCGCCGCTGCCTCCGTTGCGGTAACCGTGCCCGGCCGAGAACCGGGGAGCCGATGCACCCCTGGAGTCTCGCTGGTGACCCGCTGCCACCTCACCGTCTCCCGCCGAGCGCCCTCGCAAGACCGCCAAGCCGCTACCGTGCCACTGAGCTGCCACCACCGCGCACCGCCTGACCAGAGCACCAATAGCCGTCCTTCAGTCCTCAGCGCCCTTAGTGCAGTTCTACAAGGCCCCATCTCCCTTTATCCGGCCTCGGGGCCGCCAACTCGCCCCCGCGCGCGTGAGCTCGTCACCGGCGACGGCCTCCACCGTGGGAAGAGGATGCAGGGGAGCCAAAGTACCCCATCACCACGTGCGCTGGGTGCACGATGCACCGCACTCAGCTGCGCCCGCATGGAGGCGGTCCACCACGGACCCGCTCTGCGGTCCATAGACCCACACCGCGTGGTCCACCATGGACCAGCACCGCGAGGACCGACCCGCTAAGGGCCCAGACCGAGCCACGTGGACGGCCTCCCCGCGCGACACGTGGCTGGGCCGGTCCCGCCCAAATCCAGCCCTGTCCAGGCCTGCCAAGGCCCAGGCGGGACCCAAACCGGATGATTGTTGACCGGTCAGTGTTGACCGTTGACCGGACCCACATGTCAGTGACTAGTACCGAGGGCCCACCTGTCAGCCACTGTTACCGCTGGACCCATCCTGCGCTGCCAAGTGTCAAGCCCTGGTTCACCCCTTCCTTTTTATTTTTAGAATTGGATTTAATCTTCGGAAATTCATAACTAATTCATACGACCTCAGAAAAATGTGAAACCAGCTCCCACATTTTTCTAAAATCAAGCTCAACGCCATGGACATGTCCTTGTCCACCCGTTTTATGCTGCACAATGCAAGGCCGATACTCGCCTCTCTTTTAGACATGTGGTCTGGCCCTACCGTCTTGCGAAACGCCTTCGTCGCCAACCCTAGTTGTGTTTGACAGCAGTAGGCACATCTTAGCCAGTCGCTGCCATGCCCGACCAGCCATAGCCTGCCTTTGGCCAACCATAGCCACTTGTAGCCAGCCGCAGCCAGCCACAGCAAGCCGTAGTAAGCCACAACTAACCACAGCAGGCCGTAGCTGGCCTCAGCTGGCCAGAAGAAGCCACAACCCTCCGGGACAAGTCACAACCGCCTCTGGCCATCTTCATCTTTGCCGCAAAGTCGAATCCTAGTCGAACGCCATTCCCGACACCGACGAAAGCCCCTTCCTGCTCATTCTTATACTCGTTCGTACACTTACCATACGTGATCTTGATCTATTTATATCTGTCGGCACCGTGCCGTCGATGTATTGAGTCCGTTCCCGACATACTGGCTGCCTTGTTAAACGAGGGCGAGCCGTTGAGAAACCGTGTGATCCCTAGCATCGTACCGATGACAAGTGGAGTCTTCCGACGTCCCGGTCACCTTGCCTTGCAAGTGCATACAGTTGAGGAGATATCATGACCCCGTCTACTACGAGCCGTACCCTCTGGACCATGCACCCTAGTTGTATGTCTTATCGAGACCATGGAAAGCCCCATCTCACATCTTTCCGTTTACGCATATCTACCTTGTTGGGCCCTAATCTTACGACCTATCTGTCCATGACTGTCTTACAGGATCTACCCATTCCCTAGCTATGGAGTGTGCTACTCCGCAGTCATGTCAAGTTATTGCGTCTTTTGGTCGTGTTTGGTTCTTATTGTTGGTTGTTGGTGTTGTTGCCTATGTGCCGAGCCTTCGAGCCGGCTGAGGGATCGTACCTCGTTCGGATGTTACGATCGCGGGATCCGTCTCGCCATGACCGTGATGCCGAGTGTAACTCGACCCCTCGCTTTTTAGTTGACTTCATAGTACCACGAGTGTTAGCACCTGTCTTTGGCCCTAGAACATGGTCGTGATGGATTCGATGTCGATACTAACATCGATGCGGATATCACCCGCACGCTTTGAGCCCTCCATGACCAAGTCCTGTGGGAGATGACCTGGGAGATAACAATCATGGAACGATGGATGCCAACTCGTTGGTGTAGCTTGTGGCCGCGAGTTTGCCTTGCCGTGACCATGGAGCTACGCCACTCTTTTGCTTTTACTTGCCTCTTCATGCTCAAACCCCCGTATGCTTGTACCTTGTATGACCATCACATTTCTTTGATTCCCACGGTGACAACCGCACCGCTATGAATTAGAGAGATGTCTTAGTGCCAGTGCACCTAAGTCGGGTACCCTATGAGTGGTTTGCGCACTTGGTGTTTGTTGCTTCCTTCCAATACCCTGTCTTTCGTCGTGGCACGAGTGTTGGAAGAAGTAGACCTTGTCCCTTGTTGTACTTGCTCTAGTTGCACCGTTAGCCCGCCCTATTTGATTCCGTCTTGCCCATGACGATTGGATCAAAGACCGGACTATTCCCTTTTGTTAGCGAAGCTATGGTCTATGTCGTACCTCGGACCCGTGCGTGTTGACCCGATCGACCGTCTAAAAACCATCTTCCCTGAAGACGTGTCTGGGAACATAACATGGACAGGCCTAGCTAACCCCGCTGCTTTTGCCATGTTGAACGACTGTCTCCTCGGCTCCCAACGTTGATGTGTCGTGTGGATCGAGAGGACCCATCGCTGTCCAACCTCTTTGCGCTACCGCTTCCTGCCATAGCGGGTGAGCCAAAGTACATTGGAGCCAAGTCACAATAGTGTTATTCGTTCTTGTTTGCTTCTCGTGTCCAATTGTGACTCGCGGGAAAAGGCTACAAGAGCCGAAACCCATCGTTCTTCCTCCGTTGGGCCTGTCTTCCGATTCTCGTCATCTCCATGACACCCGGAAGGAAAGATAGCGAGCCATGATGTTTGCTATGAATGAGCTCTGGCTTAAACCATTTATCGTAAAGCCGTACTGGTTTGGCCATGGCATAAGCTTGTGCATAAGCAAACCACCACTCTTGTGTTTCTTGGAAATCGGACAACCGCCGAGAGGGCTAAGCTGTGAATGTTTTAGTGTGCCGTTGGTGTTATTGGATCTTCCTGCGTCTTGTCATCTTTTCGAGTGTTGAGTGTTCTCTAGCTTTACGTGTCGCTTCGCCGAGTATCTAGCGATCGGATCAAGAGAACGGGAACGACGACAAGGACTGTGGACTGGAAGTCGACTCAGGAGGAGACGACCCCGCTGATTGAACACCAACAGATGGAGAATTGTATCACTACTACCTCTACATCGCAGGTGTCATGGCAGCACCCTCTTTTAGAGAATCCTATTAGACATTGCATAATATCTAGAACTGCTAGCGCTTTATAATTATTCCTTGCTAGTGCTTTGATGCATGCTACTACCTGAGCCATTATTACCCTGATGCAACCCACTCTACCATGTCACCCTGCTTTGCGCATTCGCTCACTTATATATATGCTTACTTGCCTGCTTGTTTGCATATTATACCACTGTACTTACTTTTAACTCCACTTCGCATTATATCTAGGATGTGATGCTGGTGGTGAACCCCTGGGAATGGTTTGGCTATGGGTGCCGGACTTGGTGGTGTGTGAGTGTGCTGCGTGTGTCTTGGGTGCGTGGAGAGTGAGGGTTATGTCGACCGAGCTGGAATAACGACGAGCCTGGGGCGAGTCTTGCCATGTGGTGCTACCTAGGCACTTGGATATGGAATACCTATGGCTGGTAAATGGTAATTGGAGGTGGCCTTGGGTGTGAACCTATGATGGGAGGAGCCCAGGGTGGAGGTGCTGTGGTGGCACGTAAAATGGAAACCCCGATGAAGATATTCTGGCTTGGTCAATCCCTAAGGACTTACTAGCACTCAGATTCATCGGGAATCCTTTACATCCCACTCGCCCTATATGGTGCGGGACGGTCGGACTACTTGGTAGAGCGATGCCACTACTGCTAGGTGAACGTGTGCAAGGAGGTACGGGGCGTGCGGTTTTCCCCCACACCCTTCTGAGACTTTAGGAGGCCTTGTGGACCCGGCTCTTGACATCCGGAGGGCCCCGGCTCTGTCTACGACTCACAGTATCAGCCATCCCAGACTAGACTTGGGATGTTCCAGGGCTGAGAGGTAGGGTGGCATCGTTCTAGGCTAGCAAGCGGCCAAAATCTGCCTAGACGGGGCACCATCGAGGATGGCTATCTTGTGGGTATGTGAAACCTCTGCAGAGTGTATGGTTGATCGATCGATACATATGCCGACTTGACGGCTATGGACCTTTCCTGGGTTTCGCTTAAACTAGATAGGAGATGAGTCCTTTCCTCCCTCTAGGGTTGGGGTATTTTCCGGTCGCGAGCCTTGGGGGCTACGGGCTGTTGAGACAAGGCCGAGAGGGAGTTGGCCTGTCGACCTGAGGGTGTGAGATGAGATATGGTGTGGTGGTGTGGAGATGGTTTGGGATGGTTGGTTGGTGGATGGATATGGATGGTGTGGTGGTGAATGTGTTAAAAACTAGATATTATTTTACTAATGTTATTTACTCCTCATGCGCTTAGGATGCAAACCACAGCCAAATATTAGGATCGCCAGATCCCTTGTTTATCTTTTCCACTAAAGCTTATCGGTGCTGACCATGGCCTGCACACATCTGGCGGTGTGTAGATTTCCTGCTTCTCAGAGATGCTGACTTTAGAAGGATTATGAGGTCTCGTGCCTACGCTCAAGTTTGGTTTGGAGATGGAATCTACGCTGCACTATGCCAACTCTGATGATGACCCGTGAAGGAGAAGCCTTCACTCGATAGTCTTCCGCTAGATTAACTCTGTAATAGGTGTGTTCCCCAGTGATGTAATATCTTGTATTCTTGTAATCTTACGATGTATGACTGTGATATCGACTGATATATGATAATATGATGGAATCAACTATTGGTTTCATCATATTATAATTCATTATGTGGATTTTCCCTTCGCGGAAAATTGAGGATGTTTCAGCACCTCCTCTTCAGAATCTTTTATTGTTGAGTTACACTACACGAACCATTCATCAAGCCATTCGCACATCACAATCATTATACATTAAAGAGTTTAACTATTTGCTGAAACATCATTGACCATAAAAGAAAATACATTAAATTGTAATCTTGTACATGTTCATTTAGTATCCCATGCTCCAACTAGGTTTTCTCTTGGTCACTTAATACTAACATCAGAGTAACTTGCAGCTCACTTTGGACGCCCGTCCCGAGGTCTGCTACACTTTGACTTCATTGAGCTTGGCTCAATGGTCATTAAGCCGAATGTACCTGCACAACAACTTATTGGCAGCACCGAGTACATTTCATACTCGCGGGGATTATACCAACATATATATTTGGTGGATGCTTGGATTAACTGGCATTTTGTAACTTCACATAAAAAGCATGGCGTTTATTAAAGAGATGACATGCTCATGATTCATACTTTGATTCTTATTAACAAGTATAATATTATTGACAAATAACAATGAGATCATGGTTATATGATCAAAATCATAATTCTTCTCATCAAGTTTCATCATCAACGCTACACTGATTCTAGAAGTAAGAATAATTGAATGGTTCTGTCTCGTAGGACTTTAGGCTTTTCAAAAGGATCTCTGTAGAGGTGTACAACTGTACCCACAAGGACACCAAGGATGAACCACCATACTCATGCCCGGATAAGGGTAGCCTCATGATTCTAACCTTTCCTTAATGTGGCTCTCCAATCGATGAATAGTTTGACTGGGTACGAATGTAACAACATCTTGTCTACACCGTGTCACCGCTCGCACCGAATCCGCGTGATAAGCGAGTCACCACCAAGTACTTGACTTACCACGCCCATTTGTGATATGTGGTTTGTACGGATGGTTTCTCAAACTCGCTATCCCATGGATGATCCTTAGCTACTCCACGAGCTACGTCACTTGAGATCCGACACTCACAGTGACCTTACCCCTCTCTTGAGTAGAGATTACAAAATTGATCATCACTTCATTATCCCAAATTAAGGTTGGTCCTTAGTCACATTGAGTCATTTGAGTAAAGTTGACACCCTTTGCAACTTTTATGTGATCAATTATCCCGGTGTAGCTCCTACACGCGTGAGAGTGAGTTCCCGCTCACACTTGATTTCTAATGAAGCTAGCCATCTAAGCTTTTAAGCAATCCGAACCCATTGGTTGAGTAGAGGCTATGATTTGCTTAAGTGAGTTGGTATAACTTAGCATGACATGATTAAGTAGTTCATCATTTTAAATGATATGCAGACACATAATGAACAATAATAAGTATTCAAAGTAGGGTAGTAGTAGTGGTGCATTCCAGTCATGAAGTTTTGATGACCAAGGTTGATCATGATGGCACATAAATGTTCCTCACAACCTAGGTTAACCCGCAAGAAGACATCGGAAGAGTTGGAGATGAGCTCACTCGATTGAATTGAGAGATAAAGAGCATATGAGAGGGATTCAAGATAGAGAGCTTTGATGAGTGATCTAAGAGTGGATTAGTGTTGTACTAATTTGTATCTAAACATGTGATAGGGTTGTTAGGTCCTAGGGTTAAGGGTTAAACATTTAAAATATTCGACAAACGAGTCCATAAACTTCCACGTACGATCGTGGAATTATTTCTCGAAGCTAACAAGTTTGGGTTCGGCTCTGAGTGAGTTGATGGAACGTTCTGATAAACTTGATGGATGATCCGTGGTGTCGATGAAAAGTTGCATGGAATGATCCATGGTGCTAGGACTTAGTCATTTTGGGTAAACTATGCTCACGGACGGTCCACGAATTTGATGGACGCTCCATGGTGAACTCTGTGCTCTCGGGTTCTCTAGAAAAATCAATTTTAATTGTTGACGGATAGTCTGTGGATCTCACGGATGATTCATGGATTCATCACCATTAAAGGCTAAGTGTTTGGTTGTGATTTTTGGCTTGGTGCTTGTCGGTGTTTTGGACTGGGGGTCCTCAACCGACTAGTGAAAGTGTACTGCATGTTCCTAATCCTGGATGGTGATGCAAAGAGACACAAGGTTTATACTGGTTCAGGCAATAGGTGCCCTACGTCTAGTCTGAGGGAGCGATCTTGTATTCCTTGCACCAAGGTGCTTGTAGTAGGGGCTTACAAGCTGGGCGAGAGAGGGAGCTAGCCCCAGGTCTTTGTGAATTGCAGTGTGGGTTGCTTGAGATGTTGATCTCTTGCAGTGAAGGATTGTGCATGTTACAGAGTGTTGTGCGTGGCTTGCACCAGTGTCTCCTTCCTTGAAGCGGCCCTGGTCACTCCCTTTTATAGTCGAGGGGAGGCACATGGGTGGTACATATATTTGCTACGTGGCGTTCTTCGGCAGGGGCAGCATGTCCGAGCCCTGAAGCTTTTCACTGTGGTGGCGTGGTCGGTGGAGTGGTCTTGTCCTCCGTGCACTAGAGCGACGCGCCGGTCACGCCTGATCCTGTGCGACGTGGGAGCTCCTGTGGTGGCAGGCGTGCCTTCTTCTGCTGGAGGCGTGCTGGTCACTGTATATTTGACCGGTGCGGAGTGCCGAGGCTGAGTTGATGCGATGGCATGGGTATGCTGATTCCGAGGCTACAGGAGCTAGGCCCTGTGCATGACGTGGGAGCTCTTGCAGCCCGACGCAGTGCATGGTGCGTTATGCGGGCGATGTGTTGGTCCTAGAGCGCTGACAACGTAGAGAGCCGAGGCCCAGTCAATGCAGAGGCTGGACCGTCATGGGGGGCTCGGCGGGCGCGAGTCCCGAGGCTGTAGGAGCCCGGAAGCGGGTAGCCGAGGCTCGGAGGGAGCAGTTGGCCTTGCACGTCGTTTTCGAGGCCATAGGGACCCAGACGTGACTTTCCATGCCTGAGTAGGGGTTAGGCAGCACAGCGTGGCATGGGTGTCCGTCGTGGGCACAGTGGCCGGTAACCCCCGCCCCGTCCTGTCTCGAATAGCATGGGGTCGATGTGACTCCTGTCTCGTCGGCCACTCCGCTGTACCGTGCTGTCGTGCGGCTGACGTCACGGGAGTGGTTGAACGTGTTAGTTGGATGTGACGTCTCATTAGGGAAGTCGATCAAGGTGGCGGTGACGGAGTTGATGCCGAGCCGGCCTCGAGTGAGTCGGTAACTGGGTGCTCGTCCGAGGTCTCGTGGCGCGGGGCCTCGGGCGAGTCGGAGAATCGATACCTCGTCTGAGGCCTTGCGATGTGGGGCCTCGGGCAAGCTGGAGAATTGGTACCTCGTCCGAGGCCTTGCGGTGTGGGGCCTCGGTCAAGCCCGGATATTTGTTCGAGGTGGGCCGGGCGGTCCAGCCGGGCCTCGGATGTGGCGGGTTTGTCTGTGGTTGTATTTTGGTTTCGTTATTTACAAGGTCTAAGCAATTTTTTTGGTTCTTGCTTAGGGTACCCCTTTTTATGGTATCCGATAGTAGCCCCCGAGCCTCGGGGGGAGTGTGAGCACTCTCCCTGAGGTTTTGACGAGACTTGGCTCGCAGCAGCTCCCGTCGGGATTGTGTTTTATGCTCGAGGCTCTGGTGGGTGCACGCGAGCGCACCCGCAGGGTGTAGCCCCCGAGGCCTTGGAGGAGTGGATTTATTCCTCTAGGGGCTTTTTCCCTGTTGAGTGGGGGGGGGGTTTGTCGTGTTTGCCAAGCCCCCAAGTGCGAGTTCAGGTCGCTGGGCCTTGGCTTGGTTGCAGGAAGAGCCCCCGAGCCTCTGCTCGGAGCAAGAGGGCGGTCAGGAGTTTCCCTATCTTTTTTGTGCGGCCCTCGCGCATCCTTTTCGCTCGGAAGGAGGGGTGGAGTATGCTAGGCTACCCTCGGCGGGCGAGCAGTGACACCTCTGGTGAGCTGTTAATGGGTAAGTCCAAGTGGAGGCCCGTGCCCCATTCGATAAGGGTCGGCTAGCGGTCTAGAGACGTGCTCCAAAAGTACCAGAGGGCTTCTCTAGTGGGTCCTAGGGCCGTTTGATTGGCCCTAGGGGCTCGGTGCCTCCCTACGGTGGGATCCCATTCAGAGACCTCTCTGCTGGTGTCGGACACGACTTAGGGCATCCCAAGCAACTGCTTGCTTGGGCCTCGGCCATGTACGGGCTCGCCCTTAGTCATCCCTGACTCTGTTTGTCCTGGGGCGGCTGTCGAGACCCTTGGGGGCCCAGCCTTTGAACCCCTGGACCGTAACGGGCTCGGTGCCCAGTTCCTTAGTCTGAAAGGAATCGGGTGGGGAATATTCCCTTTCCATCGGCTGATGACGGCGGGTGCGCCTTTTGAGGCGGTTTCTCAAGGAGACAGAACGGCGCCTGCCATCGCTGCGGATGGGATGTTACTGTTCATGAGTGGTTAGCGAGAAGAAGTAGGGCGCATGGGCGGTTTGGCTGGATCCGCATTAACTGTGCCAGATCTGGGAAATAATCTTCCCAGTTTCGTCGCCTGCCCGTTCGCCTTCTTTCCTCCCTCATAAATATGTGACGAGTCGCGCCCCTACCCCTCCTTACCTTTTCTGCCTGCACTCGCGCTTTCTGTCCTCGAGCAGTTGCCAAGAACAGCGGAAGAGAGAAGGGGAGGAGAAGAGAGAGAGAGAGAGAGTAAGCGAGAGCACGCGTTACCGCCGTAGTCGCATTCTCCACCACTCCCATGGCCGACGGCGCCGTTGTCCTCCAGGCGGATCCTTGGGGTTCGTCCGACGTGTCCATGGTGACGCTATAGTCGCTCATCGATGACGGTCTCCTCCGCTCGGTCACTGACCCCAACAGGCCAGAGTGGATTACTTCGGGAACGAGCTGGAGCTGAGGCCATGCGATGGCTACATCGTGAGCTTCATGGCCTTCCACGAGCACGGCCTCGGCTTGCCGGCGGACCGGTTCATGCGGGCGCTCCCGCACTACTATGGCGTGGAGCTCCACAACTTCAACCCCAACTCCATCACGCAGGCGGCCATCTTCATCGCCGTCTGCGAGGGGTACCTAGGCATTGCCCCCCACTAGGAGCTATGGCTCCATTTCTTTCGGGCGGGGCTCACCACCAAGCCGGCGGGTACGACAGGCACGTGGAAGGAGTTGAGGGCCGGCGGTTGCACTCTCCAAGTGCACCAAGACCGGCAACCCTCCTACATCCTGGCCCAGCTCGCGTCGTCCAACCGCTGTTGGTACAACAGCTGGTTCTACCTCCACAATGATGACGGTGGGCTTTCCCCCTATACCGGGCGGGTCATGGAGAGCCAGCCAGAGAGGTGGAGGTACGGCGTCCCGTTGGCTGATCAGCCCAAGCTACAGCCGCTCCTGGGGGCCCTGGAGAGGCTGCGCAGCCGCGGCCTTACGATGACCGTGGTTGTGGCGGCCTTCCACCACCGGAGGGTGCTGCCGCTGATGGCTCAATGGCAATGCCTGTTCGAGATGACACCGGATGAGCCGATTGATGGTGTCTGGTTGTCCACCGTCGCCCTCTCCGATGAGGAGATTCTACGTCGGGTGAGAGAGACGGTGGAGGGGCGGCTGAGGAGCAGTGGTCTGACCCCGTTCCCGATGCGCCCGTCGCGGGGATACATCTCTCTGGTAAGTTGCGTGTTGCTACGGCCTTCGAGGCCTTCTTGCTCCTTACATTTTTAGTCCGTTCCCTTATTGCGTTTGCCGTTCTTGCAGGGGATGAGGGATGTGTGAGCCTCCCCGCCGCCCATTCCCGAGGACGCCGAGCGGCGAGCCGAGAACATGGCACAAGCCAAGGCGTACAAGGAGCGGAAGGACGCCGTGGAGGCAAGGCGCAAGAGGAAGAGCCTCGAGCGCGATGAGCTAGATAAATGTCGCCAGCAGCAGAGCCGCGATGGTCTCCCAGAGGAGCCGTCTCCGTCATCGTCGTCGATGGACCTTTCAAGCGACGACGATGATGAGAGCGAGGCGGGGCGGGGTCCCCTGGACCACCTCCCCGATGGCAGGGAGACGGTGCCTAGGGCATCGGCAAGCGGCCTGACGTCTCCAGGAGGAGGTGGAGAGGGTGCCTCGGGGCTGGCGATTGCCCACCCTAGGGCCGAGGCTGACACGCCCGAGGCATGGGCGTCGGGGAAGCGCGCCGTCAGCCCAATGGGCTCGATGGTGGAGGTGGAGCGGGCGATGACGGGGGCGATTCAACCACCTCCTGAGAGGGCCGAGGGAGAGTCAGAGTCGAGCGAGGGCTGGCCGGCTCTAGCGGACACGGCGGCCGTGCCACTGCCACTGCCACCGCTACCGCCGAGGACGAGGGACGCGGTGCGGAAGCTATTGCTTCCCCGTTCGAGGTAAGCATTTTTTCAACGGGTTTCGCAGCATTTCCCACTCGTTCTTTGGTCATATGCTGACCTCGTGAGTGGTTTGTTTTCAGTTGGAAGCGTCAGGCGGAAGCGCCCGCCCTGGCACCACTTAAGGCGCTCAAGGTGAGCACCAGCTCCTCCGCCCATGGGTGGTGGACGCGCAGGCCGCCTTGCAGCATGGCACGGCGTCGGCCAGGGCTGACCCGAAGGAGCTGGTCGCCCAAGGAGAGGCTACCAAGGCAGCCATAGAGCAGGTAGGGGAGGAGGTGCCCAGGACTTCCGAGGCCAAGGTGGTAGAGGCCAGGGCTTCTAGGGCTTCCGAATTCGAGGTGGCGAACGCCGGGGCTCCTAGGACAACCAAGGCCGAGGTGGTGGAGGCGGGCGTGGCGGAGCCGGCGGCCCAGGATGCGGAGATGGAGGCGGGGCAAGCTTTGGTACCGCCCCCGGTCCAAGACCTGCCGCCTTCGCAAGAGAGCGCCCAGGAAGTGGAGGTTCAGACAATCTCCTCCGATGATACTTCCCGGGGGAAGGAGGTGGCGGACGCCGAGGCGGCCAGCACCGTGGAGCAGCCTGTCCCGACTCCTGCCGAGGGGAGCTTGGCCCTTGTCCGGGTCCGACCTGAGCCCCGCGGGTGGGACAGCCCGCGTGTTCTGTGGCGGAGCCAGGACGACCCTGAGGGGGAGCCTCTATTCGTCCTTGAGGACGTGGCTGAGGGGGGGCACTGGAGCTCTCTCGAGCAATTCCGCCAACTGGCGGAGTGGTCGCTGTGGACAGCACTGTCCGTTGTGGTTGAGGACTTGTCCGGTGTCGCCCAGGTACGTGCTTTCCTCTCTTGTGCCGCGTCGTCTTTCTTCCGATTTCTATCGCAGTACTTGATGTGTGTTTTGCTTATCTAGGAGCTCGAGGCCCGGTCCCTCAAGAAATCGATGTTCCTCTGGCGGGAGAGGGATGTCTGGGACCAGCTCTGGCAGCAAAAGGATCTACTTGCCGGTGCCAACGAGCTTCTATCGGCGTAGAGCACGGAGGTGGAGGACCTCCGCCTTCGCTGTGCTGACATAATGGTCGAGGCGGCAACGGCTCGGGAGCAGGCTGCCCCTTTGGCGGCGTGGATCCAGGAGCTGGAGGAGGAGCTGATTCGGGTGGCCGGCGAGTGGAATACCTTCAGGTTTTGAGCCGAGCAAGAGGCAGCCTCTGCCAAGGCCGTCGCCGAGTAGCTAGAGGCGGAGCGGGGCGCGCACCTGCTGATGAAAGGTGCCTTGGCGGGGGCTATCAAGGTTGCCGAGACCTCTCAGGTCGAGGCCTTAGCCTAGAAGGAAAAGGTCGAGGGTGAGTCCTATTGAGCCGCGCCCCCTGTTTTATTTGTTTTTCTTGCGTTCGACCCCTAACTCCCCGACGAGGCGCAGAGCTGGAGAGGGAGGCTTCCAGGGTGGCCGAGGCCTCTCGGGTCGAGGTCCAAAGCTAGAAGGAGAAAGCCGAGGGTGAGTCTCATAGGCCTTCGCTCCTGTTCGGCTTGTTTCCTTTTGTGCTTAACCCTATCCCGCTTGTCTTGGCGCAGGGTTGGAGAAGGAGGCCTCCTAGGCAGCCGAGGCCTCCGTCGCAGCGTAGGCGGTGCTCGAGGCCGAGATCCGGGAGCACAACGCGCTGTAGAGCGCCACCCGTACCGCCTACGAGGCCCTGGAGGTCGGGGGGGTCGAGTCAGGTAGCTCCGTTAGGAGCCATCTGATCGCGTTGAGCGGCCGCATCCATGAGCAGCTTTGGGGGGCGCTGCATATGGGCGTCAAGCGCACCCTGGCCGTTGTCTCTTCGCACTACATTGGCGTCGACCTTGAGGCCACCAGCGATGGTTATGTCGTGGCCAAGGATGATGAGATGGCCGAGGAGGAGGTCCTGAAGCTGGTGGAGGGGGCTGAGGCCCCTGGCACGACGCCTGCCCGGCTGTTCGAAGAGGAGGTGGTTCCTTCTACGTCGACCGCCGACGTTGGCGACCCTGAGTTTTGATCTGGGCCAAAGGGGCCATGTAAATAGATTAGGACTTACATCATTGTACCATAACGCTTGTGGCCATCGAGGCCTTTATAGTACTTGTGTATATATGTTTTTAATCGTTTTCTGTTATATTTTCGAGCCTTTGCCCTCTGTCTCGTTCTTGGACAAATGCAAAAAACTTCTTCGGAGCCAAAGCTGCCCTTCGAGCGAAAGGTGGTGAGGGAGTTGCCGTAGCCTAGAGGCGTAGGCCGTTCTCATAGCTCGGCCGGCCTTTTGGCCCCGAGACAAACTTTTGGTCCTTAGGTTTTTTATGATCGTTTTGTCAGAGTACGCGAGAGAGTTTGGCGTAGAATTTTTTTTGAAAAACGACTAAAAAACGGTGTCTGGGACTTAGGGGTGGTTCCCCCCTTCTAGCCCCCGAGGGAGGCTCGGTTCTATAGAGGCAGAGCCGAGTCTCCCTTATAGCGTTATTGTAATGCCGAGCCCCTATCGATGGGCTTGGGGGGTTTCTCGAAAAATTATAACAACTAAAGAACGCTTCTTTATTGTATTTCGAGAAACAATGTATACAATGCTTGGGAATTTAAGGGTAGAAGCGACATAGCTATTCTATGTTCCAAAAGTTGGTGAGGATTTCGCCCTTCTCGTTGGCTAGCTTGTAGGTCCCGGGCTTTAGTACTTGGGCGACGACGTACGGCCCTTCCCATGGCGGGGTCAGCTTGTGGCGGCCCTTACTGCTCTGTCTCAGTCTCAGCACCAGGTCGCCTGTAATAGAACCGACCAAATCATAAGAACGTAAGTACAAAAACAATCACCAAAGTGATCAAATTCCTGTACTTAAGCTCCCATAATCCCGGTAGTCCAGAAATCACGAAGGATTTCAACCAACTCTTGACATACAAACCAAGACAGTAGTGATTGAACACAACACATCATTCGTTACAACATTTCACAAGTGGCATCCGGATTACATCCATCAGAGTGCGAATAAAATATTACAAACCAAGTTCAAATTTGCGGAAGCAACTTAGTTTAGTACATAACTTCATAGTTTTAAATGCATTGCCAGATCTTAGTCATGTCCTACAAAAGCATTATCAGGTACGAGAACTAGGAGAGACCGCGCCCAACGGTCTAGTCTTCATCCCCAGCCGGGAGAAGGCAATACTTGCAGCAACCGAAGTAGAACTGGTCACCTGCAACAGGTGGGAGACAAACCCTGAGTACGAGAAGGTACTCAGCTAGACTTACCCGACAAAACCAGAAATAAAAGACACCAAGGATCATGCAAGGCTTATGAGGTGGGCTAGGTTGACACATTTGCATAAAAGAGCTTATGAATATAGTGACCAATTTAAACTTAGCATCAAGCTTATCATCATTTACCTGTCCACTAGATTAGCACCTGTACTAGAGCACTCACTTATTAGGAGCAATCAATATTAACCATAGCAGGTATAATAAGGCTATCATCATCATATCATCATTTCTGAACCATTAGGTTATTTAGTGTATCTACTTTGGAGATAAGCCCGTCAAGTTCTCACTAACCGGGAGAGACGGCGACTCGAATCGAATTACAACTCAGCTGAGGGGGTATTCCAAACTCTCACCCTGGCATACTTTGCAAGGGTAGCCGTGGGTCACCTTTGGAACAACTCAGGAACCAAATTCGTGGGTTCGATCAGCGCCAGCACTCTCAGGGATTACCCTTCTGCCAGGACGATCAGGACTTTTAAATCACCTGCCCTTGGACTCACGCCTATGGCTCCCTTCTGAGGCACACTTTATACTTATCGACTCCCGGCCTGAGGTGAGCTACTCGGCTTCGTGGTCGGTCTTCGGACACGGCCAACTAAGAGAGGGGCATGCGTTCAACATGAACAGGAAAGGCTCCAAGATTCAGTCCTTAAGCGACACAGACAGAGTCAGTGCAAACCAGCAAGCCTCCGTCCGGTCTTCATTTCAAATTAAGACTGGTTCTTTTCCACGATAGCAAATATAGCCAACCGTGCCATATGTATCTTCCTATATCTCGCAGGTGACAGGAAATCACCTGACTTCTACCGTGTTTAAGCAGGGCTAAGCACTACATGAGCTTGAGCTACATAGGATTCAGGGTATCAATATCGGGACAAGGATTGGATAACCAATGCAGCAAGTGTTTGTATCCAACACCTAAACTTAATGCAACAATATATATATGTAACAATAATACTGTAACTGCATTTCGAAAATTAGGAGGATTAATATGCTCCGGGGCTTGCCTTTCACAAAGTTGCACGGACGGTGATCCAGGCACTCAACGGCGACCTCGTCTGGCACTTCTCCTGAAGGTTGCACCTCCTGAACCTCCGGTGTTGGCTGCTGGTGTTCCTCGCTCGGTTCCTCGAATTCCAGCAGGGTCACTCCTACCGGTACACCTATTGCATGACGATGCACAAGATAAACATCATGGATGCATAAGGAATGACATGATGCTCATGATGAATGAATCACCGTAAGTGTTTAACGAAAGCATCACTGGACACTCGTTTATCGATTAAGAATAGCTCTATTCAAATCACTTTAAAACGTGTATCTAACTTAACTTGAAGAACGAGATCAACTTACCTAACTTTCATAACCTAAGATAAAGATGCTCATCTTCAATTAAAGGCCTAACACCTAGGAACATTATCACAAACTTAGAAATAGTAAAGGCATACTTAAAACAACAGTTAAAGTTTCATATGCACACGGGTAGTTCCTTAATTCAATCATAACCAGAGTTCTAGAAATTCAAATGACTTGCAAGAGGACATTCTAAAAGCTTGTAAAATTCTCTACAAATCATTTGTAAACATCAGAGCATGATTCTTACGTTAACCAAATCGAATTTCAATAAACCTAGAATCTATCCAGAAATGACAGGGTTGCTAAATTAAATATTTAGTGATGATGCAAAAGCCTAATTGGACCAAACCAAGTTTACCAACTTGTTGTGCATACCAGAGGAACATTAGAAAGTACAGTGCCAACTTCTAAATAAATTATTTAATATCCTTTTCTAATTTATTTAGTTAATTAGGTGATTAAAGCAATATATAGTAAAACAATTCAGAAAAATATACAAAATTTACAGTAGCTATCTCATGCTTCACATAGACTACCATAAAAATTTCAAAGCCATTAGGCAAGCAGAACTTGCTGTATCCAAAATAACAGGTGGCATGTCTATTTTTAGCATAATTAGGAAACCCTATTGAAAAGTGTCAAGCAATAGATTTCTCATTTTTCCTAGCATAATTCTAGCATAAGAATAGCACTCACCAAATTTTACCTTTACTGGATCTATAGAAAAATTATGAAAATTCACACAAGATCCATCCATGCAAACAAGAGAATTTTCTATCTCCTACATACAGTGTCCAAAATATATGCAAATTTAACTACAAGTTTTTCATGATATGAGCAGTACACCATAAAAATTTCATGCCATTTGGAGCTACATAGAAAAAGATATAATTACCCCTATTTCTTTCATGATTAAAAGAGATAATTAGCAACTCCATTTTTCATAACAGAACATAGCATAAATTATATTTTTAATAAAAACTAGACATTATTATGAACTCAGCAAAATTGGAACCACATCATTTGAATCTACGAACTAGGAGATACATATTTTTGAATCTATACACCAATATGTGAAAAGAATAAAACAAAACAATTTGAAACCCTAATGAACTACTGCTGGGCCGGCCCGAAGGACACGGCGGCCCACGAAACACGCACTGGCGCGGCCCAAACGCGACGCGGCCCACGTGGACTCCTGCCTGAGAACGACGGCTGACGCGCGGGTCCCACGCGATAGAGAGACAGGCAGGGGAAGGGAGGAAGACGACGGCATAGCTCCTCGCCGGTGACAGCTCCGGTGAGTCCAGCGGTGCTACAGCGCTCACCTCACCTGTGTGCATCCAGTGGTGCCCTCAATTGAAGCTATTGCTGTGGCTAAAGGCAATGGCGACGACCATGGCGGCGCACGGCCACGGCATGGCCGGCTTCGGCGAGGTTACGGCGTCTCGGCCTTAATGGTCCACTCTACGAGCTTAAGCGTCACACACAGCAGCAAGCGCAAGGGAGAGAAGGGATGGAAAGGCCGCGGTGGCAGTTGGCCACGTGGAGCGCCAACTCCGGCGAGGTCCCGCCATGGCGGCGTTGGAAGAACTGGCGATTACGCCCTTACCCAGCCTCAATCGCCCCGGCTGAAAGGTGGAGGTGGTAGAGGAGATCACAGCGAAGCGAGGAGCAAGATGTTCGGCATGTTTTTGCAGTGGCGAGCATGCAAGGCAACGGTGATGCTCGGTCGGAACTGGAGGAGCTGCGATGGCTTCGGTGCTGCGCGCGGTGAAGGTGAAAGAATGCGATGGAGCAGGCGAGTGCGTCGGGCAGGCGCTGGCCTTCTTCTAGAGCTCGGACGCGCGACATGGAGGCTTCGGCAGAGTATACGCGCCATGCGGTGAGCAGCTCCTATGCCGGTTAGCCACGGCGAGCCCCGACCATTTTCTGAAAATTGCGATTCAGTGTTCAAAGACAACGCCTGACAGCGCAACTTCAACGATCCATAACTCCCAAACGGTGGCGATCTGGTTCATGGTCTAGTTAACAAAATTGAAGACCTAAGTGAGGACTACAACTTCTTCAAATGGAGCTCGAGTTGGTTCGGCCTGGTTAGGGAGATACAAGTCTCGAAACATTGGTACACGAAACTGTAACTCAACCTAAGGACTTAGAAAAATTCTAAGTATGAAATCAGCAGGGAAATTTGACTTGTGGGCCTTGTTTGACCATATTCCACACATTTTCATGAGTTGGTCATAAAACAACTTTTGTTCCTTGGTAAATTGGCTACAACTTTGGTAAAGAGTGCACAACCATGCAAAGTCTCTAAGTTGGTCTTTTGAATCAGTCAAACAATGTCACTCTGATGTTCATTTCAAGTCAAACCTTCACTTGAGGGCATTGTTGTCATTTTGATCCATATGAACAATGTTCCAACAATTACCCTAAGTGTAGTTAAGGTGTATTAGACCATAATCAACCACTTTACACAAATGCTATACCCATGTCAAATGATCACATGTGATGAAACAACAAAACAAGCAATTCACCCAAATGTTGCAATTCAATGTTTCACATGTTTCATGACTTTGTTGTTATTTTATACTTGTCACATTACTACCATGTTGCCATGTTTCAAGGTATGAGAAATTCATGTTGCATTCACATGTTGCACTACTACCATTCACAAGCAATCAAGTATGAAACAAACATAATTGCGAATGTTGCATATGCATGTTTCAATGACAATGGCATGATGAGATAGATGATGCACATGTTTAAGAAATGAAATGCAATTTTATAGAAGCCAAACACCTTGGGTGTTACAGCCCTCCCCCCTTAGAAAAGTCTCGTCCCGAGATTTGGAAAGCGTACCATTTAGTATAGAAAGTTGGATGATTTTCCTTTAAATAATCTTCCCGCTCCCATGTTGCATCCCGATCACTATGATTACTCCAAACTACCTTGTACAACTTAACTACTCGCCTACAAGTCACTCTTTCTTGAGTATCCAGAACCTGCACGGGCTTCTCCTCATAAGAAATATCAGATTTCAAGTTGACTTTCCTTGTTGCTATTCTTTCCTCGGGAATACGGAGACACTTCTTCAGCTTGGACACATGGAATACCGGGAATATAGCTCCCATTTCACATGGTAGATCGAGTTTATAGGCTACTCTTCCACTTTTCTCGATAATGCGGTAAGGTCCAACATATCGAGGCTCAAGCTTCCTTTTGATTCCAAAACGTTTTACTCCTTTCATAGGGGATACCTTCAGATAAACATGGTCACCTACTTCAAACTCAATAGGTTTTCTTCTCTTGTCAGCATAGCTCTTTTGTCTAGCCTGAGCGGCAGTCATATTCTTCTGTATAGTTCGGACTTGCTCTTCGGCTTCTTTTACAAAATCAATACCATAGAATCTTCTTTCTCCGGGTTCCACCCAGTTCAAAGGAGTTCTACACTTGCGGCCATAAAGAGCTTCAAAAGGAGCCATTTTGATACTCTCTTGATAACTGTTGTTATAAGAGAATTCAGCGAGAGGCAACCAATCTTCCCAAGAGCCTTTGCAAGAGATAAGACAAGCTCTAAGCATGTCTTCAATAATTTGATTAACACGCTCAGTCTGTCCTGATGTTTGCGGATGGTAGGCAGAACTGCGGATTAGATGAGTGCCAAGGTTCTGATGTAAGCACTCCCAAAAGCGAGCCATGAATTGCGGTCCTCTATCTGAAACAATGGATTTGGGTACACCATGGAGACATACCACTTGTTGAAAATAAATCTCAGCATAATTGTGAGGGTGATAGGTAGACTTGACCGGAATAAAGTGAGTAGATTTGGTCAGACGATCTACGATAACCCAGATGGAATCACAACCCTTTTTGGTAATGGGTAATCCAACAATGAAATCCATAACAATTTCTTCCCACTTCCAGCCAGGAATAGAGAGTGGCTGCAATAATCCGGGCCTCATGTGAATAGCCTTGACTCTGCAACAGTTATCACACCTTGCCACATAGGCTTCGATTTCTTTCTTCATCTTGGTCCACCAATAATATAGCTTGAGATCTTGATACATCTTACTACTACCAGGATGGATGGACAATCTCGAAGAATGGGCTTCAGCCATAATTTGATTTCTAAGTTCTTTGTCTTTGGGTACTATAAGCCTCTCATTAAACCAGAGAATTCCTTTGTCATCGACCCTAAAGTGCTTGGTCTCCTGATCTTTCATCTTCCGCTTGATATGAAACACACCCACATCAGTCTTCTGGAGTTCGATAATTCGACTTCTAAGAGAGCAATCCACAGTGATATTGTGGAGTACTGCAGGATGAAGGAGGTGTGCCAGATGAAAGTCTTCACTAACTAAGGAATTGCAATGGGCCTTTCTGCTTAAGGCATCAACAACCACATTGGCCTTGCCAGGATGGTAGTGTACTTGAAGGTTGTAGTCCTTGATCAATTCTAACCATCGTCGTTGATGCATGTTCAACTCGGGTTGAGTAAAGATGTACTTGAGACTTTTATGGTCCGTATAGATGTTGCACACATTACCTAGCAAGTAATGTCTCCAAATCTTCAGGGCATGAACAACCGCGGCTAGCTCTAAGTCATGGGTAGGATAATTGACTTCATGTTTTCGAAGCTGGCGCGAAGCATAAGCAATTACTCGGCCTTCCTGCATAAGAACACACCCCAAACCGGTGCCACATGCATCACAATAGACATCAAAAGGCTTCTCGATGTCAGATTGTGCCAATACAGGAGCAGCAGTTAGTAAGGTCCGTAGAGTGTGGAAAGCCTCTTCACACTTCGGAGTCCACACAAACTTCTCATCCTTTTGAAGTAGGCGAGTCATGGGCTTGGTGATTTTAGAGAAGTCCAGGATAAAGCGACGATAATAGCCAGCCAAACCCAGGAAACTTTGGACTTCTGTGACCGTAGTAGGTGCCTTCCACTCTAGGACTTCTTGCACCTTAGTAGGGTCAACCGAAATTCCATCTCCAGATAACACATGACCTAGAAAAGGTATCTTGTTCAACCAGAATTCGCACTTGCTGAACTTAGCATAAAGCTGGTTGTTACGTAATCGAGTTAAAACAATTCTTAGATGTTCAGCATGCTCTTCTTTATTCTGAGAATATACAAGGATATCATCAATGAACACGACGACAAACTTGTCCAATTCCGGCATGAATACCGAATTCATCAGGTACATAAAGTGTGCCGGAGCATTTGTCAACCCAAAGGACATGACAAGATATTCGAACAAGCCATAACGAGTAGAGAAAGCTGTCTTAGGTATATCTTCAGGACGAATTTTGATCTGATGGTAGCCAGACCTCAAATCAACCTGGGAGAATACCTTAGCTTTGGAGAGCTGATCAAACACAATATCGATGCGAGGAAGAGGGTACTTGTTCTTGATGGTAACAGCATTAAGGGGGCGATAATCCACGCACATGCGTAGAGACTCGTCCTTCTTCTTCACAAAGATAGCCGGACAACCCCAAGGAGAAGAACTAGGCCGAATCAAACCTTTCTTTAATAGCTCATTTAACTGACTCTTCAGCTCAGCCAACTCATTGGGCGGCATTCTATAGGGCCTTCGAGAAATAGGAGCCGTACCCGGAATGAGTTCTATCTTGAATTCTACTTCACGGTCCGGAGGTAATCCAGGAAAGTCATCAGGAAAGACATCTGGAAACTCACAGACAATCGGTATATTTTCAATGGCTTTGGCTAGGGTAGCATTGGCTGTACTGTGGATAGTGATATCACGAGGTAACCGCACTAGAAAACCCTTCTTATCCACGGGATCCCTCAACATTACCACCCGGGTTGATGTATCGATCAACACTCCATTCCCACTCATCCACTTCATCCCAAGGATTACATTGATTCCTACCCCCGGCAGAACTACAAGATCTGCAAGGAACTCTCGATCCCCAATCTCAATCTTTACATCTTTAACTACTTGGTTAGTCATGATATTATTCCCAGCAGCACTAATACAATAACCACCCTTGACAATTGTAATCACATTCATCTTATGCATAGATGCAAAAGTAGAACTCACAAAGGAATATGAAGCACCCGAATCAAAGAGCACAACTGCAGGGTGATCATTAACAAGAAACTTACCAGCGGTGACCATTTCACCAGCAGGAATTTCCTCCACAGTAGTGTAGTGAACACGCCCCTGACGGACGTTTCCCTGAGCATTCTGCTTGGAAGGATAGGGGCACTTATTAGCCCAGTGACCAGGCTGGTTATAGTTCCAACACGGCCTGTTAGTTGGTGGGACATTAGAGCTGCCCTGCCCAGAGGTATTCTTTAGCAAGGAAATTGTGTACCCCTTGCGAAAACTAGTTTTTGCTTGATTCTTCTTCTATGGCGGGCGGTACCGGACATTAGCATTGGGTGGACAATATTGGGTTTTGGATACCATTGGTGCCTTAGACTGAGAAGCACCTGCCTCAAAGTTTCTTTTACGGGTCTTGGAAGCAGCATATACTTTATCATTATTCTCCTGAGTCAGGGTGTCACTGATAAACTCATTGAAGGTGACACACTTGCAGTTGCCCATAGACTTCATCAGTTTAGGGGAAAGTCCCCTCTTGAATCTAGCTATCTTTTTGGCATCAGTATCCATGAACTCAGGAGCATACCTTGCCAGGTTGTTGAATGCCTAGAGGTATTCATTAAGACTCTTGTTGCCTTGGGTTAGCTTCATAAACTCGGTATGCTTAATGGCCATGAGACCAGGAGGGATAAAATGTCCCCTGAAAGCTGCCTGAAACTGGTCCCAAACTATCTCGACGTTTGCAGAGAAGGTGGTCCTGTGATGGGTCCACCAGATGCCTGCAGGGCCTTGGAGCTGGTGTCCTGCATACGAGGCCTTCATACCTTCTGTCAAATGGAGCAATCCAAACCTTTGCTCTATCGTACTCAACCATTCATCAGCTTGTAATGGTTCTTCTGCCTCTCTAAAGATTGGAGTCTTTGTGTCCATGAAGTCCTTAAAGCTGCTATACTGGTTCGGCTCAGGTCCTTGGCGGACATGTCGATCCTCGCGGTTAGCCATATGGCGCATAGCCTCAGCTAGCATGCGCTGACTTTCAACAACTGTCTGCATTAGCTCAGCTGGTGTGGGCGGTGGAGGAGGTGGTTGTTCCTCATCTCCCATGCTACGACCGCGACGAAGGTTATAAGCCATCTGCAAAATGTATAGCCAATGAGCACTGACGATGTGGAAATTTTTGTAGATGAATTGTATAATTATGCCAAACTGAGTCCATTGGAGAGAATGCATTTATATAATCAACAGAGGCACAATCATTCATCACAACCACACAACTCATCAAGCGCATCAATTGACACATAAATGCGATGAACTTAACCAACAACGAGATCTATAGACCACAAAGATGGAATTTAACAAAGGCTCACATACGTGGAGCATAACACGTTTGATAGGTTACATCCAAGCCATAGTGGTTCCAAACTTACATCCAAAGATAACTTAAGGTTCGATATTACATCCCAACGATTAACTTATTACAAGCTACTAGTTCATGCATGAGGATCAACAAAAGACTAGCTCTAGCGCATTAGCTAAGTAGTAAGCTAAACTACGCATCGTCCTCGGAGTCAATGTTGAAGATCTCTCCTCCATCTTCATCACTAGCAGGCTCTAACTCCTCATCTTCCTCCTCTTCAGGTGGAATGTCCTCAGGTCCATTGACCTCCATGTCATCATCACCTTCAGCCATGATGACACCAGAGCCCATCTCATCCTCATCATCAGGGGGCAGGAGAGGGTGAAGCTGATTATGTAACAGGTGGACCTCCTCATGGAGATGGTCATTGTACTCTTCGGCAACTGCCAACTGCTGCTCTAGCTCAACCTGTCGTGCTCTCAACACATCCTCTTCGTGCCAGGCTTCATTTCGTTGGTTCAGCATGTGAATCAACATACGTTCACAGTTGCGGTGAGCAACTGTCGACCTCTGAACCTCCAGGGTCTCTTGATCCTATTTCTGTGTTACTTGCTCCAAATGGCGCTGAGCCGCATTCCTCTTAGCAGTCACCCAGGCCAGCTCTGCCCTCAGCCTTTCCGCCTCAGTAGGCTCCGGACGGGGCTCACGAGGAGCTAACCGGTGATGAGGCGCCCTGCCTCCAGCGGACTTGCGAGCAGTGAGTTTCGTGCGCGCCATCTGTAGCAAAAAGTTGCAACGTAAGGGGAGAATCATTTAAGGGATACAAAATTTAATTAGTCGAGACCATCAAAATTTTTAAAGGAGGGAGTAATGCAAGAAATGCCATGTATGCTTGAACATGATGCATGCACGATCCGTACGTCCTCACAAACCTAGAAAAATCTAAAGGCTAGCGAAATATACGGTGGCATACATATGTTCTCTCATATACGGTAGCTAGTCGATCTACAACGATACGTTGTTAGTGTACTTGCAGAAAATTTCATTTCAGCCCAATAAATTCCCAAAAAGGCATGTAAAGTAAGCAGTAAACTAAATACTTTCATACATACATCCCCCGATGTATATATTCTAGTATCACAGCTACCCGACAGAGATACCCGACAGAGATACCCACATTTAAGTACTCTCATAGATATATGATCGAACATGTAAGTATGCGAGCAACCACAACTACTCTCCCCTAGACCGACGGTTGGACGGTCATGCTCTCACAACTCCCACTTACTAGAGCGTAGAGGTATTTTGAGCCATACATTACCACCCAAGCGGATGGCATCCATACAATAGCACGCCATATGGACAACGAAACGGAAACAAGTAGAAACCCCCAAGTTAGTACTTTAATAAGCCACCTAAGAGTCCTTATTTGGGCATAAGGGATATGACCACTGGCAACACTTAGTAATTAATTTAGGATTTTCACAAATAATTTTGTTTTAAATACACAAATGACATGTTTAGTGTCGAATCTTGCTCTGATGCTAGCTGTAACAGAACCGACCAAATCATAAGAACGTAAGTACAAAAACAATCACCGAAGCGATCAAATTCCTGTACTTAAGCTCCCATAATCCCGGTAGTCCAGAAATCACGAAGGATTTCAACCAACTCTCGACATACAAACCAAGACCGTAGTGATTCAACACAACACATCATTCGTTACAACATTTCACAAGTGGCATCCGGATTACATCCATCAGAGTGCGAATAAAATATTACAAACCAAGTTCAAATTTGTGAAAGCAACATAGTTTAGTACATAACTTCATAGTTTCAAATACATTGCCAGATCTTAGTCATGTCCTACAAAAGCATTATCAGGTACGAGAACTAGGAGAGACCGCGCCCAACGGTCTAGTCTTCATCCCCAGCCAAGAGAAGGCAATACTTGCAGCAACCGAAGTAGAACTGGTCACCTGCAACAGGTGGGAGATAAACCCTGAGTACGAGAAGGTACTCAGCTAGACTTACCCGACAAAACCAGAAATAAAAGACACCAAGGATCATGCAAGGCTTATGAGGTGGGCTAGCTTGATACATTTGCATAAAAGAGCTTATGAATATAGTGACCAATTTAAACTTAGCATCAAGCTTATCATCATTTACCTGTCCACTAGATTAGCACCTGTACTAGAGCACTCACTTATTAGGAGCAATCAATATTAACCATAGCAGGTATAATAAGGCTGTCATCATCATATCATCATTTCTAAACCATTAGGTTATTTAGTGTATCTACTTTGGAGATAAGCCCGTCAAGTTCTCACTAACCGAGAGAGACGGCGACTCGAATCGAATTACAACTTAGCTGAGGGGTATTCCTAACTCTCACCCTGGCATACTTTGCAAGGGTAGCCGTGGGTCACCTTTGGAACAACTCAAGAACCAAATTCGCGGGTTCGATCAATGCCAGCACTCTCAGGGATTACCCTTCTGCCAGGACGATCAGGACTTTTAAATCACCTGCCCTTGGACTCACGCCTACAGCTCCCTTCCGAGGTGCACTTTATACTTATCGACTCCCAGCCTGAGGTGAGCTACTCGGCTTCATGGTCGGTCTTCGGACACGACCAACTAAGAGAGAGGCATGCGTTCAACATGAACAGGAAAGGCTCCAAGATTCAGTCCTTAAGCGACACAGACGGAGTCAGTGCAAACCGGCAAGCCTCCGTCCGGTCTTCATTTCAAATTAAGACTAGTTCTTTTCCACGATAGCAAATATAGCCAACCGTGCCATATGTATCCTCCTATATCTCGTAGGTGACTGGAAATCACCTGACTTCTACCGTGTTTAAGCAGGGCTAAGCACTACACAAGCCTGAGCTACATAGGATTCAGGGTATCAATATCGGGACAAGGATTGGATAACCAATGCAGCAAGTGTTTGCATCCAACACCTAAACTTAATGCAACAATATATATAAGTAACAATAATACTGTAACTGCATTTCGAAAATTAGGAGGCTTAATATGCTCCGGGGCTTGCCTTTCACAAAGTTGCACGGACGGTGATCCAGGCACTCAACGGCGACCTCGTCTGGCACTTCTCCTGAAGGTTGCACCTCCTGAACCTCCGGTGTTGGCTGCTGGTGTTCCTCGCTCGGTTCCTCGAATTCCAGCAGGGTCACTCCTTCCGGTACACCTATTGCATGACGATGCACAAGATAAACATCATGGATGCATAAGGAATGACATGATGCTCATGATGAATGAATCACCGTAAGTGTTTAACGAAAGCATCACTGGACACTCGTTTATCGATTAAGAATAGCTCTATTCAAATCACTTTAAAACGTGTATCTAACTTAACTTGAAGAACGAGATCAACTTACCTAACTTGCATAACCTAAGATAAAGATGCTCATCTTCAATTAAAGGCCTAACACCTAGGAACATTATCACAAACTTAGAAATAGTAAAGGCATACTTAAAACAACAGTTAAAGTTTCATATGCACACGGGTAGTTCCTTAATTCAATCATAACCAGAGTTCTAGAAATTCAAATGACTTGCAAGAGGACATTCTAAAAGCTTGTAAAATTCTCTACAAATCATTTGTAAACATCAGAGCATGATTCTTACGTTAACCAAATCGAATTTCAGTAAACCTAGAATCTATCCAGAAATGACAGGGTTGCTAAATTAAATATTTAGTGATGATGCAAAAGCCTAATTGGACCAAACCAAGTTTACCAACTTGTTGTGCATACCAGAGGAACATTAGAAAGTACAGTGCCAACTTCTAAATAAATTATTTAATATCCTTTTCTAATTTATTTAGTTAATTAGGTGATTAAAGCAATATATAGTAAAACTATTCAGAAAAATATACAAAATTTACAGTAGCTATCTCATGCTTCACATAGACTACCATAAAAATTTCAAAGCCATTAGGCAAGCAGAACTTGCTGTATCCAAAATAACAGGTGGCATGTCTATTTTAGCATAATTAGGAAACCCTATTGAAAAGTGTCAAGCAACAGATTTCTCATTTTTCCTAGCATCATTCTAGCATAAGAACAACACTCACCAAATTTTACCTTTACTGGATCAATAGAAAAATTATGAAAATTCACACAAGATCCATCCATGCAAACAAGAGAATTTTCTATCTCCTACATACAGTGTCCAAAATATATGAACATTTAACTACAAGCTATTCATGATATGAGCAGTACACCATAAAAATTTCATGCCATTTGGAGCTACATAGAAAAAGATATAATTACCCCTATTTCTTTCATGATTAAAAGAGATAATTAGCAACTCCATTTTTCATAACAGAACATAGCATAAATTATATTTTTAATAAAAACTAGACATTATCATGAACTCAGCAAAATTGGAACCACATCATTTGAATCTACGAACTAGGAGATACATATTTTTGAATCTATACACCAATTTGTGAAGAGAATAAAACAAAACAATTTGAAACTCTAATGAACTACTGCTGGGCCGGCCTGAAGGACACGGCGGGCCACAAAACACACGCTGGCACGGCCCAAATGCGACACGGCCCATGCTGACTCCTGCCTGAGAACGACGGCTGACGCGCGGGTCCCACGCGACAGAGAGACAGGCAGGGGAAGGGAGGAAGACGACGGCGTAGCTCGTCGCCGGTGACAGCTCCGGCGAGTCCAGCGGTGCTACGGCGGTTACCTCACCTGTGCGCATCCAGTGGTGCCCTCAATTGAAGCTATTGTTGCGGCTAAAGGCAATGGCGACGACCATGGCGGCGCACGGCCACGGCATGGCCGGCTCCGGCAAGGTTACGGCGTCTCGGCCCTAATGGCCCACTCTACGAGCTTCAGCGTCACACACAGCAGCAAGCGCAAGGGAGAGAAGGGATGGAAAGGCCGCGGTGGCAGTTGGCCGTGTTGAGCGCCAACTCCGGCGAGGTCCTGCCATGGCGGCGGTGGAAGAACTGGTGATTACGCCCTTACCCAGCCTCAATCGCCCTGGCTGAAAGGTGGAGGGGGTTGAGGAGATCACGATGAAGCGAGTAGCAAGATGTCCGGCGCGTTTTTGCAGTGGCGAGCGCGCAAGGCAACGATGATGCTCGGTCAGAACAGGAGGAGCTACGGCGGCTTCGGTGCTGCGTGCGGTGAAGGCGAAAGAATGCGATGGAGCAGGCGAGTGCGTTGGGCAGGCGCTGGCCTTCTTCTGGAGCTCGGACGTGCGACGTGGAGACTTCGGCAAAGCATACGCGCCACGCGGCGAGCAGCTCCTACGCCGGTCGGCCACGGCGAGCTCTGACCGTTTTCTGAAAATTGCGATTCAGTGTTCAAAGGCAACGCCTGACAGCGCGACTTCAACGATCCGTAACTCCCAAACGGTGGCGATCTGGTTCTTGGTCTAGTTAACAAAATTGAAGACCTAAGTGAGTACTACAACTTCTTCAATTGGAGCTCAAGTTGGTTTGGCCTGGTTAGGGAGATACAAGTCTCCAAACATTGGTACACGAAACTGTAACTCAACCTAAGGACTTAGAAAAATTCTAAGTATGAAATCAGCAGGGAAATTTGACTTGTGGGCCTTGTTTGACCATGTTCCACACATTTTCATGAGTTGGTCATAAAACAACTTTTGTTCCTTGGTAAATTGGCTACAACTTTGGTAAAGAGTGCACAGCCATGCAAAGTCTCTAAGTTGGTCTTTTGAATCAGTCAAACAATGTCACTCTGATGTTCATTTCAAGTCAAACCTTCACTTGAGGGCATTTTTGTCATTTTGATCCATATGAACAATGATCCAACAATTACCCTAAGTGTAGTTAAGGTGTATTAGACCATAATCAACCACTTTACACAAATGCTATACCCATGTCAAATGATCACATGTGATGAAACAACAAAACAAGCAATTCACCCAAATGTTGCAATTCAATGTTTCACATGTTTCATGACTTTGTTGTTATTTTATACTTGTCACATTACTACCATGTTGCCATGTTTCAAGGTATGAGAAATTCATGTTGCATTCACATGTTGCACTACTACCATTCACAAGCAATCAAGTATGAAACAAACATAATTGCAAATGTTGCATATGCATGTTTCAATGACAATGGCATGATGAGATAGATGATGCACATGTTTAAGAAATGAAATGCAATTTTGTAGAAGCCAAACACCTAGGGTGTTACATCGCCCACCTTCAGGTCTCGGCTTTGAATGCGCCGGGCTTGGTAGCGTTGTAGGGCTTGCTGGTACTTGGCCGAGTGTAGCAGCGTGACGTCTTGTGCTTCGTCCAGTTGGTCGAGGGCATCCTCGCAGGCAGTGCAGTTGCTTTGCTCGTTGTAGGCCTGTAGCCTCGGGGAGCCATACTCCAAGTTAGTCGGGAGGATGGCCTCGACTCCATAGACCAGGAAGAACGGTGTGAACCCCATGGCTTGGCTCGGTGTGTTCCTCAGGCTCCAGATGACCTACGGGAGTTTGGCAAGCCATTTCTTGCCGAATTTCTTCAACTGGTTGTATATTCTTGGCTTGAGACCCTGTAGGATCATGCCGTTGGCGCGTTCCACTTGGCCGTTTGTCCTAGGGTGTCCTACGGCCGACCAGGCCACACGGATGTGGTGGTCGTCACAGAACATTAGGAACTTGTGGTCGGTGAATTGCGTCCCATTGTCGGTGATGATGGTATTTGGAATCCCGAACCTGTGGATGATATCAGTGAAGAATAGCACTGCTTGTTCGGATTTGATTCGGGTGATCGAACGAGATTCGATTCACTTGGAGAACTTGTCAATGGCCACCAGCAAATGGGTATAGCCCCCGGGGGCCTTCTGTTGAGGCCCAACCATGTCCAGCCCCCACACGGCAAATGGCCATGTGATGGGGATGGTTTGGAGGGCTTGGGCCGGGAGGTGCGTCTGCCGTGCATAGTACTGGCATCCCTCGTAGGAGCGCACCAGCTTCGTGGCATCAGCAACCACCATTGGCCAGTAGAATCCCTGGCGGAAGGTGTTTTCGACGAGCGTCCGAGGCGCTGCATGGTGCCCGCAGGCTCCCGCGTGCAAGTCCCAAAGTAGGGCTTGGCCTGCTTTGGTTGTGATGCACCGTTGGAGGACACTAGATGGGCTTCACCTATACAACTCGCCGTTGCTGAGGATGTAAGTTTTGGCGCAAGTCGTTGGGCCTCGGTCCTGTCTGTAGGAAGCTCTCCTCGAACGAGGCAATCAAGGAACGAGACTCGCCAGTCCGTACCCTGGTCGGCCTCAGGAGGCTCCACGTTGATTTCCATGGCCTCGGGCTCGGCCGTAGGGGTCTCGGTGACAGAGGGGGCCTCGGGCCCTACGGTGGGCTCGACCAGTGGGCCCTCCCCTACCGCCGAGAGGTAGTCGATGGAAGGCTTGTGGAGGTCTCTGGCGAAGATGTTCGGGGGGACCGGGGCCCGCGCCGACGCCATCTTCACCAGTCATCCGCGGCCTCGTTGAATTTTCACGCGATGTGGTTGAGTTCGAGGCCGTCGAACTTGTCTTCTAGACAACATACCAGCTTGCAGTACGCCTCCATTTTGGGGTCATGGCAGCTCGACTCCTTCATCACTTGATCGACGACAAGCTACGAATCACCTCATATGTCGAGACGCTGCACTCCAAGTTCGATGGCGATCTGCAAGCCGTTGATGAGGGCCTCGTACTCGGCCACGTTGTTGGAGGCGGCGAAGTGAAGCCGGATCATGTAGCGCATGTGCACTCCGAGGGGTGAGATGAAGAGCAGACCCGCGCCTGCCCCAGTCTTCATCAGAGACCCGTCGAAGTACACGGTCTAGCATTCCGCCTGGACTTGAGCAGGGGCAGCTGGGTGTCGGTCCATTCAGCCACAAAATCGGCTAAGACCTAGGATTTAATTGCTTTTTGAGGCACAAAAGACAGGGCTTCCCCCATGAGTTCAGCGGCCCACTTGGCTATTCTACCCGAGGCCTCCTAGTTCTGGACTATCTCTCCCAAAGGGAAAGACGACACCACGGTCACCGGGTGGGACTCGAAGTAGTGACGCAGTTGCGTCGAGCCAAGACTATGGCGTAGATCAGCTTCTGGATGTGGGGGTAGCGTGTCTTAGTGTCGAAGAGCACCTCACTGATGAAGTAAATAGGTCGTTGGACGGGTAGAGCATGCCCCTCTTCCTGCCTCTCGACCACTACGGCTGTGCTGACCACTTGGGTCATTGCGGCGATGTAGAGTAAGAGGGCCTCGCCCCTGGTCGGCGGCACCAGGACGGGAGGATTGATGAGCAATGCCTTGAGCTTGGTGAGGGATTCTTTGGCCTCGGGGGTCCAAGAAAAGCGTTCGGATTTTCTCAAGAGTCGGTACAAAGGTAAGCCTTTTTCACCAAGGCGCAAGATGAAGCGGCTCAGGGCCGCAAGGCATCCCTAACCCTCTGCACTCCCTTGAGGTCTCGGATTGGTCCCATGTTGGTTACAGCTGAGATCTTCTCCGGGTTGGCCTTGATGCAGCGCTCTGAGACTATGAATCCCAAGGGGATGCCTCGGGGGACCCCGAAGACACACTTCTCGGGGTTGAGCTTGATGCCCTTCTCTTTGAGGCATTTGAAGGCTATTTCCAAGTCATTGACGAGATCACTGGCCTTCCTGGACTTGACCACGACGTCGTCCACATAGGCCTCGACGGTTCGCCCGATGTGCTCACCAAAGACCTAGGTCATGCACCACTGGTATGTGGCCCCTACATTTCTAAGACCGAATGGCATAGTCACATAGCAGTACATGCCGAATGGGGTGATGAAAGAAGTCGCGAGCTGGTCGGATTCTTTCATCTTGATTTGATGGTAACCGGAATACGCATCAAGGAAAGATAGGGTCTCGCATCCCGTAGTGGAGTCGACAATTTGGTCGATTCAAGGTAATGGAAATGGAACTTTTGGACATGCTTTATTCAAACCGGTGTAGTCTACACACATCCTCCACTTTCCATTTTTCTTCTTAACAAATACAGGATTAGCTAACCACTCTAGATGGGACACCTCCTTGATGAATCTGGCTGCCAAAAGCTTATGCACCTCCTCATCGATGGCCCTACGATTCTCCTCATCGAATTAGCATAGGCGCTGCTTCACCGGTCTGGAGCTGGCCCGGATGTACAAGGCGTGCTCGGTGACCTCCCTCGGTATGCCCAGCATGTCCGAGGGACTCCACGTGAATATATCGATGTTCGCGTAGAGAAAGTCGATGAGCACGGCTTCCTATCTGCTGTCGAGGGTGGCGCTGACCCTCAGCGCTTGGCCGTTGGAGTAGGTGGGGTCAACCGGGACGAGCTTGATGGCCTCTGTGGGCTCAAAAGTCCTAGCACGACGCTTGGAGTCGGGCGCCTCACTACCGAGTTGGTCGAGGTTGACGATGAGGGTCTCGGCCTCCACGAGAGCCTCAGCATACTCGATGCATTTGACGTCGCAGTCGTATGCATGCTCGTACGTGGACCCGACAGTGATGACGCCGTTGGGGCCCGGCATCTTTAGCTTGAGGTAGGTGTAGTTGGGGATCGCCATGAACTTGGCGTAGCACGGGCACCCCAGGATGGCGTGATAGGTCCCCTTGAACCCAACCACCTCGAAGGTAAGGACCTCCTTGCGGTAGTTGGAAGGGGTACCGAAGTAGATGGGCAAGTCGATGCGCCCAAGGGGTCACGTGCGCTTCCCCAGCATGATGCCGTGGAAGGGCACGGCATCGCCTCGGAGCCGTGACCGGTCGAGCTCCAGGAGCTCCAGGGTGTTGGCGTAGAGGATGTTGAGGCCGCTGCCTCCGTCCATCAGCACCTTGGTGAGCCGGGTGTTGCCGATAATCGGATCGACGACAAGTGGATACTGCCCGGGGTTTGGGACATAATCAGGGTGGTCATCCCGATCGAAGGTGATCGCCTCCCGAGACCAGTCGAGGTACTGGGGAGTGGCCACCTCAACCGAGAAGACCTCTCGGCGTTCCTTCTTTCGTTGACGCGCTATGAGGCATGCTGAAGGCCCGCCGAAGATCATGAAGGCATTGTGCACCTCGGGGAACCCGTCATCCTTGTCGTTGTCCCTATCGCCTGCGCCCCACTTCTTGGCGTCGTCATTGGGGAGCCCGAGCTTGGCATAGTAACATTGGAGCATGGTGCATTCTTCGAGGGTGTGCTTCACGGGGTCCTAATGGTAAGGGCAGGGCTTCTTAAGCATGTCGTCGAAGAGCCCGGGGCCTCTGGCGGGGCCTCGGAGATTCTTGCGATCCGTGGCCGCGATGAGATCGGCCTCGAGGACCTCCTGCTTCCCCTAGAGACCCTTTTTCTTTTTCTTGGGGAGGCAGGGGGCCGAGGCCCCGGGGGTCTCGTCCCTCCGCTTCCCCTTGGTGTCGCTGTTGGGGAAGATGGCCGCGATAGCCTCTTTGCCCAAGGCGAAGTTGGTGGCAATGTCGAGGAGCGCGGCTGCCGTGGTCGATACGTTCTGCCCTAATTCTCGGACCAGGTCTCAGTAGGAGGTGCCAAAGAGGAATGCCTGGACAATTTCTGAGTAGTCGACGCTGGGCAACTCGGTGCATTGCTTGGAGAAGCATTGGATGAAGTCTCGAAGAGACTCGTTCGGCCTCTAGTGACAACTCTTGAGGTCCTAGGAGTTCCCGAGGTGCATGTATGTGCCCTAGAAATTCTCAACGAAGACCTTTACCAAGTCACGCCAGTTGTTGATCTGCAAGGGAGGGAGGTGTTCGAGCTAGGCTCGCGCCGAGTCTGACAGGAACAAGGGGAGGTTGCAGATGATGAGTAGGTCATCGTCCACGCTGCCTAGCTGACAAGCCAGGCGGTAGTCGGCCAGCCACAGCTCGGGGTTGGTCTCACCGCTGTACTTTGAGAGGTTGGCCGGTTGTCGAAACCGGGCCGGGAAGTGGGTGCCACGGATGGCCTTGCTGAAGACTCGAGGGCTAGGGGGCCCAGGAGAAGGACTGCGGTCCTCCCCACTGTTGTAGCGACCGCCTCGGTGCGGTTGGTAGCCTTGGGCGGGCCCATCGTTGTCGTGGCGCCATCACCTGCTGACCACATCATGGTCGCCTTGCACGTCGCATCGGTCGCTGAGGCGGGCGTGCATCGAGGGGGCCTTGTTGGCTTTCGTTGCCTGAGCGGGCTCGGGATGAACCGAGGCCTCTCTATCCTGCCGAGGCGGTGCTGCGGGTAGTTCTGAGGCGCCCCCATGCCGTCGAGAGGCGGAACTTTCAGCCTGCTGTACCGCGGCGGTCTCGAGGAGGCCTCGGAGCTCGCCGTGGACCCGTCGCCCCTCCGAGGTAGAGGGCTCGGGCATTGTCCGGAGTAGCATCGCTGCTGCCGCGACGTTCTGGCTAGCGCGATTGAAGATAGGGGGTTGCTCGCCCCCTTCGTCATTGTTGATGCGGTGGTTGACGTCGTGAGCCCTCCACCGAGCTGCTTCGCCCTCACCGCGACCCCACTGCTCTCGCTCGAGAGTGTCTCAGAGCCGCTACAGAAGTACTCGGTCTTGTTCGACCTTGGCCTGAAGCTCACGGAGCTGCTCTAGGTCTAGGCGTCGAAGTTCCTCGGGGGCGGGGACATCGTCCCGCGCTGGCGGGGGCTCAGCGAGTGGCGGTGTGGCGTTGCCTGCCCCCACGTGGGATGGGGAGCGATTGCCTGCCCCTTCGTCCTCATCGCCCATGTTCGGCATCCCGAGCTCGACGTTGAAGCACTCATGAGTCGGGTCGTAAGCATCTTCATCATCGGAGTCAGAGTAGCCAAAGCAGAAGTCACTCGCGACCATGAAGCGGCGCATAGCTTCAGGGTCGCGAAGCCCGGAGAAGTCCGTTCCTGCCCATGCCTTGTCCTCCTCCGAGGAGTCAGCGTGGGTGTGGGTCGGGTTGCGATGATGAGGTCGAGGGCAGAACGTTGGTGGCGTCCTGAGGGCTCTGCATGAGCGGAAGAGTAGGCCGCGGTAGCATTGCTCAACCAGAAGAGGTACGGGGATTGTGTCATCGTCGGGCTCCGCTCCACCGGAGTTGGCTCCTCAGGAGGTGGCGGGGCAGAGCTTGATGGCAGGGCATCGCTACGCACCACAGGCATCTTTCCCTTATCGAGGCTTAAGCTAGACAGGTCCCCAGCCAGGGACTCTGCACCAACAGCCGGGTATGGGATACTGGCGGAGCGCGGATCGTCGCCCTAAACTTGTGCGGTGTTGGGGTGGTCCCGCCCGTGTCGCACCTGGCGAGCGCGACGAGAGCGAAGGCCCGGGCGCCGCCTGCGCCTGGGCTGCTGGTGCGTGATGTCATCGTCGGTCGATGGGGCTCTGGGTGGGAGGAGTACCATGTCGTACTCATATCCTAGAGACATGAACTCTAGGCTCCCGAACCAGATCATCATTCTGAGATGCAGTGGTCACACGGGGTCTGCCATCCGGAATCTGTTGGGATGACTAAGCTGACACATAGTTGCTCCCCTACCTGGCACGCCAACTGTCAGTGTTTTGGACCGGAGGGTCCTCAACCGACTAGTGAAAGTGTACTACGTGTTCCTAATCCCGGATGGTGATGCAAAGAGACACAAGGTTTATACTAGTTCAGGCAATAGGTGCCCTACATCCAGTCTGAGGGAGCGATCTTGTATTCCTTGCACCGAGGTGCTTGTAGTAGGGGCTTACAAGCTAGGCGAGAGAGGGAGCTAGCCCCAGGTCTCTGTGAATTGCAGTGTGGGTTGCTTGAGATGTTGATCTCTTGCAGTGAAGGAGTGTGCGTGTTATAGAGTGTTGTGCATGGCTTGCACCGGTGTCTCCTTCCTTGAAGCGGCCCTGGTCACTCCCTTTTATAGTCGAGGGGAGGCACAGGGGCGGTACATATATTTGCTATGTGGCGTTCTTCGGCAGGGGCGGTATGTCCGAGCCCTATAGCTTGTCACTGTGGCGGCGTGGTCGGTGGAGCGGTCTTGTCCTCCGTGCACTGGAGCGACGCGCCGATCACACCTGATCCTATGCGACGTGGGAGCTCTTGTGGTGGCAGGCGCGCCTTCTTCTGCTGGAGGCATGCTGGTCACTGTATATTTGACCTGCACGGAGTGCCGAAGCTGGGTTGATGCGATGGCGCGGGTATGCTGGTTCCGAGGCTACAGGAGCTTGGCCCTGTGCACGATGTGGGAGCTCTTGCAGCCCGACGCAGGGCATGGCGCGTACTGCGGGCGATGTGCCGGTCCTAGAGCGTTGACAACATAGAGAGCTGAGGCCTAGTCGATGCAGAGGTTGGACCGTCATGGGGGGATCGGCGGGCGCGAGTCCCGAGGCTATAGGAGTCCGGAAGCGGGTAGCCGAGGCTCGAAGGGAGCAGTTGGCCTTGCACGTCATTTTTGAGGCTATAGGGACCCGGACGTGACTTTCCACCCCTGAGCAGGGGTTAGGCAGCACAGCGTGGCATGAGTGTCCGTCGTGGGCACAGCGCCGAGCACAGCGCCCGGTAACCCCCGCCCCGTCCTGTCTCGAATAGCATGGGGTCGATGTGACTCCCGTCTCATTGGCCACTCCGCTGTACCGTGCCGTCGTGCGGCTGACGTCGCGGGAGTGGTTGAACATGTTAGTTGGATGTGACGTCTCGTCAGGGAAGTCGGTCAAGGCGGCGGTGATGGAGTTGATGCCGAGCCGGTCTCGAGCGAGTCGGTAACTGGGTGCTCGTCCGAGGCCTCGTGGCGCGGGGCCTCGGGCGAGTCGGAGAATCGATACCTCGTCCGAGGCCTTGCGGTGTGGGGCCTCAGGTGAGCCAGAGAATCGGTACCTCATCCGTGGCCTTGCGGTGTGGGGCCTCGGTCGAGCCCGGATATTTGTTCGAGGTGGGCCGGGCGGTCCAGCCGGGCCTCGAATGTGGCGGGTTTGCCTGCGGTTGTATTTTGGTTTCGTTATTTACAAGGTCTAAGCAATTTTTTCGGTTCTTGCTTAGGGTACCCCTTTTTATGGTATCTGACAGTGCTGGTGTTGACAGATGATCTGTAAAATGTGATGGATGCTCCATCAATGCGTTGACAGAACCTATGGTTTTTGTTGTTCGTGGTGTTCATGTGTGATTCAAACCTAGAGTGTGGGTGATATTTACCATGCATGTTCAAGGGGTTTCTATGGTTGTTTTGGTGACCTATTGGGCTTGTGATGGCTAGGTTTTGAGCTCTAGTTATCATGTGCATCATATTGATTTGTGAATCAATTTAATCATGAGAAATGAGAGACTAGATCAAGGAATTGGGCATGGCAACTTATCTTTGAGATTTGGTGACCTCAAGGCCACCAAGATCAGAGATGGAGTCTTGCTTAACCGCTTCCAAGCAAAAGAGAGGGATTTGTCCATTCATGAGGATTCTTGTAAAAATTCATAAAAATGCATTAGAGAGGAATTGGAGAGATTCATGAGATGATTGAGCTAGCGATGATCTTGAGCTTACTGGAGATGATGGAGCAATTACCAAGATTCATACTTCATCCATGCTTAGAGAAATCAAGGGTTAGGGTTTGAGAGAGGATCTCAAGAAAATGAGAAGAGAGTTCTTGAGCAAATCATGCATGGATAAGGAGATGGACATGCTCCAGGTGGTTAAGATGGCGCTGATCCTTCCTTGCTTTTCCTCTTTTCTTTCCCATCCTTCTCTTCTTCTCCTTCAGTTTATTTTTCTAGTTCATCCTTGTAGAGAGAGAGAGAGGGAGGGGATTGGAAATGGGAGAGTGAATGGATAGAGCTAGCTTTCCTCTACTAAGGACATTCTCAATTTTGAGCTAACAAGTGGGGACAACTTGAGTGGGTTGAGGATAGATCATTCCCAACTCAATTCTACTAAACTAGTGAATTGATAGATAGTTCGTCGATTTGGTCGAGACATTCCATCAATTCTCTAACTATGAGAAATTGACCTAGAGAAAGTTTTTTTGGCATTGGGGACATTCTCCATGTCTTGATAAACACTTGTAAAGAGATTAAAGATGTTGATTAGCATCCTTCTTGGAGTATCTTTGCGATGTTGACTGTATTTTGACCTTTGTTGACTTTGGATTGAGTCTAGTTGACTTGAGAGGATTGATTAAGTTGAATTGCAAATTTGGAGTCCTTGTCCTAGTAGGAAGCACTAGGAATCCTTCAAAGAGGATGATAATGTGATCCTTGAGTGTTTGAGGGACTGTGCAAGGTCATCAAGGAAGTTCTAATAAAAGTTTTTAGTTGGAATGACTCTAGGTCGTGACACTTCATATCCGTATGTGACCAATATTCATGATTCATGCTTATATGAGTTAGAACAAATTGTGTCCAACCATGATACAAAGTTTGATTCCTAGATGTATTAGGTTTCTTGTAACATAACACATGAGCAACTTCCTTGTTTGGTATATGTTCGCTTCATCAGTTGATTTTCTTTTGTCCATCCACTCGGTATGTCAGCTTTGTTTTTTCTTTTTCTGACCCCCCCGACTATCTTTAATTAGTCTCTTGTCCATCCTTTGGTTTTTCTTTCTTCGTTCGTATCTAGTCCATCCATAGTTATTTTTCTTGATCTAACATGGTGGTACTCAAACTAGACGGAGCGTAGGATCATGGGGCTCTTTGAGGCAAACCTACGCTGCTGAGACGCTAAGGCTGATGCCAGACTTCATAAAGAGTGGGGAACTCAAGTGGATGTTGTCTGGCGGGTAGCTGGAAAGGGACCTCTCCATCCCTGAGCTCCTAGTAGGGCCACTGTGGCACCTGGATAGGCATGGGAACAGCTCCCCATAGTGTAAGCTGAGGCTACGGAGCTTGCCCATGCGTGCTTCCTAGAACCGCTGCTCGCCCACACTCACTAGACTGCTAGAGTCATAGATGTCACCCACGCGAGCTGGTCAGCTCTCTATGGCACCCGATCCTGGTTCCACTGCTAGTCTAGTGCTGCGTCCACCACTAGCTCAAGCATATGCACCACATGCACTAGTGCACTACACTACCTTATGGAAGTCAATCACCATGAGAATTGGTGATTCATTAGTGAAAATCATTCCATCAATTAACCTGCTATTAGCACATAATAACCTTCCATTAGCACATTAGCACATAAAAAATGTTCCATTAATTAACCTACCATTAGCACATAATAAAGGAACGATCGTGGCGGCAGCAGATCTCATGATGCAGTTCTGCTTGGTGTGGGAGAGAAAAAAGAGGAGAGAGAATGAGGATTCATATGAATTTCTGAGAGGGAATGGGGTTCTATTTATATTGGGCTTTTTAGAGTTAGGGTGTAAGTGTGGTAGAGAGATGGAGGGGCAGCTGGTGCCTCCCAACTAGCTCACACGTGGACCATGGATGGGGCTTCGAATAACTATTCAAAGCACATGGCTCTAAGTAGTTATTCAACGGCGCCGACCAATCAAATTGCTTATACAACCCTAAATTTCTGAATACCACATCTTATGGATATATCAACCACCTACAACCATAAAAAGTATGTGCTACCACCAAAAAATTCTGAGCTCTATTTATTATGGAGTATAAATAACGATCAATCCTAATTCACATGTATTTCTCTCCACCTAGCAGAGCCCTTCCCTTAATGGCAGAGGCAATCCCCTCACCGACATCGTCATCCTCAGCCACGGAGCCCTCCTTGCTATGAGCAGTTCTTGGGCCAGATCTTCATCAGGACACCTATGATTTGTTGTCATCGTGAAGGCATGGCTAGAGGTTGAGCCAATCTAAGCTGCATTGACCAAATATGCTCCTTCAAGCACGCATAGGATGCATGGCATAGACTAGCAGTGGGAAGCACATAAATCCTGCATGGTAAGCTATCTCTAGGTGGGACGTAGGTGAAAGGTCCTAAATGGCTAGAGGGGTGGTGAATAGCCTATAAAAATTTCTACAAAGACACTAGAGCAACTTGTTAGTCAACTAAATGGCGAAATGCACCTTGCTCTAGCTCTATTCAAAAGGCAAGCCACCTACCAACAATTCTAGTCAATTATGATCACTAAATACTCAAAGGCTATGTTGCTACTCTCTACACTAGTTGAGCTAGCTAGGAACTAATTACAACTACAAAGCTAAGCTACACAACTAGCTACAACTACCACAAACTCAACACAAGGTAAATATACAAAGTAATGCAAGAGAGTGGTAGAGGAGATATACTGCCATGGCAAGTGATCAATCAAAGAATACCAAAGAATACCAAGGAGAAAATGATGACACAATGATTTTTCCTCCGAGGTTCACTTGCTTGCCGACAAGCTAGTCCCCCTTGTGGCGATTCACTCACTTGGAGGTTCATGCGCTAATAGGCATCACACGCCTAACCCGCAACCGGGTGCCGTACAACCAACACAAGATAAGGATCCACAAGCCACGCGCAATCCACTAGAGTTGCCTTTGGTGCTCCACTGGGGAAGGCACAAGAACCCCTCACAATCATCGTGATCAGAGCTGGAGACAATCACCTTCGTCCGCTCAATGATCCTCCAATCACCGGGCCATCTAGGTGTCAGCAAACACCAAGAGTAATAAGAACTCCACCAACCCAAATCGCCCAACTAGTGCCACAAGATGCTAGATCACTAAGCAATGCACTAGAGGCTCTCCAATGTCACTTAAATGATGAAATCAAGTGTGCAAGTGAGTGGATTGTGTTTGCTCAGCTCCCAAAGGGCTCAGGTGTGGGAAGTGCCAAGAGAGTAGCCACGGCCGACCACCAATTCTATTTATAAGCCCACCATCAAATAGGTCCGTTACCCCTTTGGAGCAGCTTCTGCGGGGGCACCGGACACGACGGTGTGTCATCGGACAGTGGGTGGCGGTGCCCCTCAACCCGTCATCCAATGGCTCGTTTCACCAGTCATTGCTGCACCGGACAGGGTGGCGGTGGCACCACCATGGGGGTGGTGGTGACCACCCAGGCGAAGACCCCGAAACCCCACTCTCTAGAAAAAAGCGTCAGTGGCACCGGACAGGGGCGGCGATACCCACCCGGGTTTTCCCTACTCTCTAGATTATTAGTGCGGTGGCACCAGACGCACCCCGGTGGTGCACCGCTGTGCACTAGGTGGTGTACACTATCACTGGTGGTGCTAGCCCCAACTCCTCCTTCTCGTCCGAGGCCAGCCGGTCACCGCCCTAGGGGTGGCGGTGCCCCCTAGAGGCAGCACCTCATCGCCTTCTTCGCCTCCTTTGATTCCTTTGCAAATGTGCCAACACCCAAAGTGTGTCACCATCACGTCCACGTGTGTTAGCATTTTCACAATCATATTTCAAAGGTTAATCACTTCTCACCGATTGTGCACTAGGCCTAAAATGCAAATGCAAGTTATCCAACACCTAGTGGTACTATATGATCGAGTTGTCCGATAAGATCTCCCCTCTTAATGGTATGACCATCTATCCTAAATGTGATCACAATCTCTATAGTGTCTTGATCACGAAAACAAAATGGCCCTATCAAATATATCTTTGCCTTGAGCCCATGTAACACCCTAAAATTTTGCAATATTTTAAAATAGGTGGATTGATTTAATTATGTATCTTGGTGAGCATTTAAACTTAGAAAGGTAATAATTTTTATTAAGTTAAAAACAAATATAAGGTCTACATACATGTTTGTGCATTCATGCCGCTGCACATTATTTTTGCATTGTGTGGTTTGAGCCAAACTTCAAACTAATTCAAAAAGATTTGAAAATGAATTTGAAAATGCTTGAGAGAAAAAGGAAAACGGAATCTTTCTCTCCCTCTCATCTTTTCTGGTTTTGGCCCACCTTCTCTCGGCAGCCCACTCTCTCCCCTTCTTCACTCATGGGCCGCTCAGGCCGAAGCCTAGTGCGCCACCGAAGGCTTAGCTGGTCGCTTCCACACCCCGGCCCGCTACCATCTTCCCTCTCTCCCTTGCGCGGCCTAGCTCTCGGTCTAGCCAGAGGCCCATGTCGCCCACGCCTGTTTCCTTCTTCCATGCCCTGAGTCGCTAACGTGCCGGTCTCGCCTGTCAGCCGCACTACGTCGCTCGCGCACTCTCTCTCTTCCGCTGACGTGTTTGGCCCACCGATCAGATGGTGTCTTCTTGTTTGTGGCCACGCCGGTCTCTGCTTTTAGGAGGAATCCGTATCTGCCCCACCATCGCCCCTAACCTTAGCATGCGCGCCACGTCTAGGCCCCTTAAATAGTAGCCGCGGGTGCCGCTCTGCCCTTAGCTAACCCTAGTGCAGCTACCCTACCCTAGCTTCGCTTGCCGCCACTCTATTAGATCTCGCTGGGGAGAAACCAGAGCCACCACCGCCATTGACGACGGCCGCAGCCTCGCCGTCGTCAAAGTTCATCCGCCTTCCTTTGGCTTGAGGTGATGAAGCCGTAGTTGCCCTTTTCCCCTCTCTCTCCCGGTCTCTGTGATTCTCTCACCGCCGCCGATCTTTGCAGGACATGACCGTCCACCGAATCGAGCCCCGCGCCATCCTCATCCATCCCCCATCGCTGAGATCGCTCATGGTGAGCTTACAAACACTCCCTCCTTCTCCCGGTGCTCTTTTTGAGATGTTTCGTGGCCTCTAGGGCCCTTGTCGTGCGTGCCGGTGAGGTGTTCGTCGCCAGCAATGGAGGACAACTGCGCCAGAGCCCTGTTTCGGCCAGGTGAAACACCCCAACCCGCCTGAGCCATCCATCTCTGAATCAACGCTCTAGATCACGTACCCTTTTGATCTATGTAACCGGTCCACCAGCACAGCGTGATCTAGGTCCACCAGCACAGTCTGCACCTGGTCTTCCGCCGGTGTTTGCACTCCAGCCAGCCACGCCCCGCCACATGTTGCCACATCAGCGCCAGCGTCAGCGGCGACCCGGTCAATTCGGTCAGCAGGGCCTTTTTACCAAGAAACCCCTCAGTTTCAATGTAATTAACCCGCAATCCACTCTCTTTGAAAAATAATTCAAAGCAAGTCCTTTTTCTTCTATTTTAAACCCTGTACTTTATAGTATTAGAACCGCCATCCAACAGAGGCAGTTTTATAGGTTATACCTCGTGTTTATAATCAAAATTACATATAGATCCGTTTTAAAAACTACAAAACTGCCACTACCTTCTATAGGCCATAAAATCACCATTTTAACTCCGATTTGACCCGTTCAACTTGCGTTAGGTTCGTAATTCCATAATCTACATGGTTATACTACTGTTAAGTAAGTTTTAAACTTTTAAAATTCAAGGTTAGATTTAATCTATTATTTTACTAAAGGAAATCTTGGTTAATTCATAACTTCTTCGTTTTAGCTCCGAATTTCGTGATGTTCGCGTCTGTGTGATCGTAGCGAGACGTAGATTCGTTTTACAAACATTTCATCGTGATTTTATGCTGTTTGGTGTATTGTTCTAATTAGTCCATATTTGTTTGCTATGCATGTGTGTATGGATGCCAGTGTGGTGCTGCTTGATCTCGAGTAGACAGTGAGTTTTGTGTTGGTGCTCTAGAGCAAATTCTTTGAAGATCAAGACCAGCAGTGATACTTTGAATTAAGGCAAGTATAATATGAGGCTCCTTGTTACCTATTCACTTTAATGCAATCTCAATTCATGTGCATATGTTAATGAACCGCTTGGAGTCTATTTACCTTGATATTGATTATCCTATCCTTAATTTACCTATGGGTTTTGCATGTGGGTAGTATGCTCAGTTTGCTCCAACTAATATTGATTAAAGAATCCAATTAAAGATATATGCATCGTGGTATTAAAAGATGCTTTTTAGCAACATGGAACCAAGGGGGCTAGAGCATTGGGCCTTATCTTATGGTGCTCTAGTTTCTCTCCATAAGGACTCATCTTTAAGTGACAACCTAGGACTTACAATACAACCATGAGGACCACATGGCTCTGGTCTTAGTCCAGTACCTTGCACTTTCTAGTTTATAGCAGTTTACCAAAAGGGCATGAGGGGCATACCAGGCTGGGTATGGGCCTCATCCCCAGGGTGTGTACTATGCTGCGTGTATCAGTGCCACTTTTGGAGATGACTCCATAACACTTGGGAGATGGAATCCTTAGCGGCTACTCCTTATTAGAATGACTGGGGAAAAGCTTCATAGTGTACCCTGCCTGCTCACCTTGGAAGTGTCTTGGGAGTAATTAACCCGAGCATATGGGTAACACGACTTGTGGTGAAAGTGTACAACCTCTGCAGAGTGTAAAACTGATATATCAGCCGTGCTCACGGACACGAGCAGCTTGGATCCTTACTGAATAGTTGGTTACTTGGATGGTTTGGGTTATGACTAATGTTGCTGATATCTCTAATCATTCATATTTGGGAGCCTAAGCATAACTTAGCAACTTATGATTAATAATAAAATGTGACCAACTAAAAGTGCTTACCGCAGTTCAACCATGTCAAGCCTTTTGAGCATGCATCCCCTCATGTTATGCTTGCTAAGCGGTAGTAGCTTACGCTTGTTTTATTTCACTACTTTGGCAAAATCTCGGATGGGTACCAGATGGAGGTTCTTCAGTGGAGTTTTTCAAGAGGTGTTAGGCTTGTGATCAACCAGTTGATGATTCCTATGGTGTTGGAGGCCTCGCCAGAAGAACAGAGTTATAGTATATACTATAAAGTAAGACTACGTCTTTTGTAACAAATATTTGTGCTCTAAGTATTTAAGGCATTGTCTTTGATATTACCCCTTCATTTGTAGCTATATGTGTGAATTGAATTCCTGGGCACATATATGGTGTGTATCTGGTTTTGTCCTTAAAACCAGGTGCTACAAAGTGGTATCAGAGCTATGTCGACTGTAGGACGCAAGCCTAGTTAGAAAATTATCGTTTTAAGGTTCAGAATTTGCTATAAAATCCTTGGTCTATAAACCTTGCTATTTTCTCTTATACTATATTCTTGTCTTTGCTATTCACCTCCTCCTTGTTGCTATAAATTTTGTCCCTATCTTCACCCCTTGCTTTGAATTGCTTTTAGAGCTATCACTTACCACATAATTCTACAAAATGAAGGTGAAGCTATAGAGTTTTGAGCCCTTGATACAACAAGAACGCTATTAACATAAGTAGAGTCATTGAGTCCTAATGCTTGAATTGTGAACCCATAATGTTTGAATGGTTGTCTTGATGTTCATGCTTGATTTGGATCTTTGTAATGATTGCAATCATTTTGTGGGTTATGCTCACAATTTCATTTAGTTTACATTATAAGGCATAAGGACCAGTGATTAGATAGTTGGGTTGTTTTTTCTCATCCCTGCGCGTGCTGTTAGTGTTCATCGGGTTATATCTTCTAGGGTGGATGCCCAAAAGTCAAGAAAGTTTTATGGATGAAAGTAGACTTATGTATCTTTCCTATGCCACTGGAGTCACCTTCATATCTATTAAGGTTTGGGAGTTATGACCTCTACAAGTGAAGTTTCTGCACTGTTTGGGAGTCTGAACAGGTTCAGTTGTGTTCTATTTCTGACTAACTTAACCTCAGAATTTGGCAAGGTGGTTTATACAAAAGTTGTAGAGAATTTCATAAGCTTTCTAGCCAAATATGGAATGCCTTGATATGATTTCCGGAACTTGAGATATGGCTGTCTTTCTGAACTGCTACTGGTAGTTTTCGTCCAAAAAATTTCAGACTGATTGTTTTATCATGTGAACTACTTTCGGATCATGGATTACAACCAATAATTGTGCTAAATGTTGCAAACAGATGGTTTCTACTCGGAGAAGTGCTTCATGTGATGCCAGAAGGAATGCCCCTAGTGCTAATCCACCGCCACCAAATCCTCCAACTATAGAGCAATCTATGATGACACAGACTCAATTGTTACAGATCTATGTTCAGAATGTATGCATTAACTCACATCAAGCACCACCAAGGGACAAGCGTGGTGAATTTATGAATGGACATCCACCGACATTCTCTCATGCAAGCGACCCACTAGAAGCTGATGACTGGCTTAGAGCCGTGGAGCGACAACTCAACATAGTTCAGTGTAATGACCATCAGAAAGTGCTTTATGCTTCCGGTCAGCTTCAAGGAGCAACTTCAGATTGGTGGGAATTATTTCAGGTTGGGAAAGATGTAAATCAGATTTGTTGGGAAGATTTCAAGACTGCCTTTAGATCTTATCATGTTCTAGAAGCTTTGGTGGAGATCAAGGAGGAGGAGTTCCTCAACTTGAAACAAGGTTCCATGACATTGTGTGAGTATCGTAACAAATTCACTCAGCTATCACGTTATGCTCCAAGAGAGATGGTTAATGATGCTAAGAAACAAAAACACTTCTTGAAAGGATTGAATGATGGACTTCAACTGCGGTTGATGACTGTTGAGTATCCTGACTTCCAAACTTTGGTGAATAGAGCCATTTTGATTGAGAACAAGCATCGAGAAATAGAAGAGAAGAAAAGGAGAATTCAAAGCCAATCTGTAGGTAGTAACACACGCCCCCGCTACACTCCCCTGCAAGAATTTTGGCAAAGGAACCAGGAACCAAGAACCAGCTAGTCAGTGGGATTTTGATCCTCCTCAGCAACTCCCTCAAAACCAGCAGGAGCAGCAGTATGTGAACCAGAATCCACCCCAAGAACCACTCATCAACTCCCCAATGAAGGATAGTGTGCCCAACACCCCCTCTTTAGGCAAGAAGTGCTACCGTTGTGGTGAGCACGGTCATTATGCGAGTCAGTGTCCAAAGAAGCTGAACAAGCAACAGTCCCACAACGGAAACCATAAACAACAGACTCATGTGCAAGGCAGAGTCAATTATGTGATGATAGAATCTACACAAGAAGCCCTAGATGTTATGTTTGGCATGTGTCTAGTCAACTCTAGCCCTGCATCGGTTTTGTTTGATTCTGGAGCTTCACATTCCTTCATTGCACATCGTTATGTTAAGGAGCACAATATACCAAAATGTCCGATGAAGAAATAGATGTTAGTTGACTCACCTTGTGGGGATATGCAAGCTACTCTAATGTGCCCTAGTGTAAGAATTGAAATAAGGGGGTTAGAGTTTTTGGCAAATCCGATTGTGCTGAAGTCTTCAAGCATAGATGTAATTCTTGGAATGGATTGGCTAAATCCACGAAAGGCTATTATCCAATGTGAGAATGGTACAATAAACTTGACGTCCAGGTTAGGAGAAGAAGTTGTATGCAAGGCAACTACAACAACAAGAGAGGTGTGCAGTGTCAATCAGATGGAAGGTGCAACCATAGATAAGACCAAGGTTGTTAATGAGTTTCTAGATGTTTTTCCTGATGATTTGCCGGGTATGCCGCCAGACTGTGATATTGAGTTTATTATTGAGCTTTTGCCTAGAACTGCACCTATAGACAAGAGACCATATCGGATGGGAGTCAATGAGCTAGAAGAACTTAAGGAACAGTTAAAGGAGCTATAGGATAAAGGTTTTATATGTCCTAGTTCTTCACCATGGGGAGCCCCAGTTATATTTGTTGATAAGAAAGATGGTACATAGAGGATGTGTGTAGATTATCGCTCTCTCAATGAGGTAACCATCAAGAACAAGTATCCTTTGCCCAGAATTGATGACTTGTTTGATCAATTATGAGGTGCTTGTGTGTTCTCCAAGATTGATCTTCACTCTGGTTATCATCGGTTAAGGATTCGTTCATCAGACATTCCCAAGACTACTTTTACTACTCGGTATGGATTATATGAGTACACGGTTATGTCTTTTGGATTGACTAATGCCCCTACATACTTCATGTATATGATGAATAAGGTGTTTATGGAATATCTCGACAAGTTTGTTGTGGTCTTCATTGATGATATTCTAGTCTTCTCCAAAAGAGAAGCAGAACATGAAGAGCATCTGAGATTAGTTCTACAGAAACTTAGAGAACATCAACTGTATGCTAAGTTAAGCAAGTGCGAGTTCTGGTTGAAGGAAGTCTCTTTTCTTGGGCATGTTATCTCTAATGGTGGAATAGCTTTGGATCCCAAGAAGGTTAGTGATGGGTTGAGCTAGGATCCGCCTCAAGATGTAAGTGAAGTCCAGAGTTTTCTAGGAATGGCCGGATATTATCGGAGGTTCATTGAAGATTTTTCTAAGATTGCCAAGCCTAGGACATCTCTACTTGAGAAGAATGCTAAGTTTATATGGACTGAGTAATGCCAAGCTAGTTTTGAAGAGTGGAAGAAAAGGTTGACTACAGCTCTAGTGCTGGTACTACAAGATCTAAACAAGAGTTTCTCCATCTACTATGATGCATCTCGACTTGGTCAGGGTTGTGTTCTTATGCAAGAAGGACGAGTAGTGGCTTATGCATCTAGGCAACTAAAGAAGCATGAACTAAATTATCCCACCCATGATTTAGAGTTAGCAGCTGTGGTTCATACATTGAAGATTTGGAGATATTATCTTATTGGACATAAGTGTGACATTTATACAGATCACAAGAGTTTGAAGTACATTTTCACTCAGTCAGATTTGAACTTGAGGCAACGTCGTTGGTTAGAGCTAATCAAGGACTATGATTTGGAGGTACACTATCACCCTGGCAAGGCAAATGTTGTAGCTGATGCTTTGAGCCAAAGGAGCTATGTTAATGCAGCTCTAGTGACACAGTTACCTAAGGAGTTATGTGCTGAATTCGAGCATCTTAATTTGGGAATAGTTGCTAATGCAATGGAATTGGAAGTGGAACCTAAACTTGAATAAGAGATCCACAAGGGTCAGTTGGAAGATGAGAAAATCAAGGAGATAGCAGAGCTTATCACAATTGGTAAAGCACCAAGTTTTTGATTGGATGATCATGGAATAGTGTGGTTCGGAAAGAGAATATGTGTGCCAGAGATACAGTCCATTCGAGAGATGATTCTAAGAGAAGCTCATGACTCAGTATACTCTATCCATCTAGGTAGTGCTAAGATGTACCTAAATCTGAAGGAGAAGTACTGGTGGTATGGTTTGAAAAGAGACGTTGCCGAGTATGTAGCAATATGTGACACATGTCAGCGAGTTAAGGCAGAACATCAAAGGCCAGCAGGTTTACTTCAACCTATGAAGATACCTGAGTGGAAGTGGGAAGAAGTTGGTATGGATTTCATTGTTGGATTACCACGCACTCAAAGTGGATATGACTCAATTTGGGTAATAGTAGATCGGTTGACTAAGGTTGCTCACTTCATACCAGTCAAGACTACATATACAGGTGCAAAGTTGGCTAAATTGTACATACAACGGATAGTATGTTTGCATGGAGTTCCTAAGAAGATTGTGTCGGATAGAGGTACACAGTTTACATCACACTTTTTGGAAGAAATTGCTTGTGTCTATGGACACTAAGTTGGGATAAGAGTTTGTGTTATGCTAAGTTCTCTTACAATAATAGTTACCAGAAGAGTCTCAAGATGGCACCATTCGAGGCACTATATGGTAGAAAGTGCAGAACTCCATTGTTCTGGAATCAGACAGGAGAAAGTCAAGTGTTTGGACCTGAGATCCTCAAGGAGGCTGAAAGGCAAGTGCAGACTATCGGGGAAAACTTGAGAGTGGCACAATCTAGACAGAAGAGTTATGTTGACACTTAGAGAAGGGAATTGGTTTTTGAAATAGGGGATTATGTTTACCTAAAGGTGTCACCTATGAGAAGTGTGAGAAGGTTTAACATTAAAGGAAAGTTAGCACCAAGGTATATTGGGCCTTTTAAGATTTTAGAGAGACGTGGAGAAGTAGCTTATCAGTTGGAATTGCTTGAGAGTTTGTCAGGTGTACATGATGTGTTCCATGTGTCTCAATTAAAGAAGTGCTTGCGGGTACCAGAGGAGTAGCTACCGTTAGAAGAACTTATAGTTAAGGTAGATCTCACCTATGAGGAGTTTTCGGTAAAGATTTTGAAGACCGCAGAAAGGGTTACAAGGAGCCGAGTTATAAAGATGTGTAAGGTTTAGTGGAATCGGTATACGAAAGATGAGGCTACTTGGGAAAGAGAAGAGGATTTGAGGAAAACATACCTGCAGTTATTTGAGTAAGCATCATCCAAATCTCGAGGATGAGATTCATTTTAAGGGGGGTAGAATTGTAACACCCTAAAATTTTGCAATATTTTAAAATAGGTGGACTGATTTAATTATGTATCTTGGTGAGCATTTAAACATAGAAAGGTAATAATTTTTATTAAGTTAAAACAAATATATGGTCTACATACATGTTTGTGCATTCATGCCGCTGCACATTATTTTTGCATTGTGTGGTTTGAACCAAACTTCAAACTAATTCAAAAAGATTTGAAAATGAATTTGAAAATGCTTGAGAGAAAAAGGAAAATGGATTCTTTCTCTCCCTCTCATCCTTTCTGGTTTTGGCCCACCTTCTCTCGGCAGCCCACTCTCTTCCCTTCTTCATTCATGGGCCGCTCAGGCCAAAGCCAAGCGTGCCACCGAAGGCTTAGCTAGTCGCTTCCCCACCCCGGCCCGCTACCGTCTTCCCTCTTTCCCTTGCATGGCCCAGCTCTCGGTCTAGCCAGAGGCCCACGTCGCCCACGCCGTTTCCTTCTTCCATGCCCTGAGTCGTTAACGTGCCGGTCTCACCTGTCAGCCGCACTGCGTCACTTGTGCACTCTCTCTCTCTTCTGCTGACGTGTTTGTTCCACCGGTAAGATGGTGCCTTCTTGTTCATGGCCGCGCTGGTCTCTACTTTTAGGAGGAATCCGCATCCGCCCCGCCGTCGCCCCTAGCCTTAGCATGCGTGCCACATCTGGGCCCCTTAAATAGTAGCCGCGGGGGCTGCTCTACCCTTAGCTAACCCTAGTGCAGCCGCCCTGCCCTAGCTTCGCTTGCCGCCACTCTATTGGATCTCGCCGGGGAGAAACCAGAGCCACCGCCGCCATTAACGACGGCCTCTGCCTCACCGTCGTCAAAGTCCGTCCGCCTTCCTTCGGCTTGAGGTGATGAAGCTGTAGTTGCCCTTTTCCCCTCTCTCTCTCTCCTAGTCTCTCTGATTCTCTCACCGCCGCTGATCTTTGCAGGACATGACCGTCCACCGAATCGAGCCCCGCGCCATCCTCATCCATCCCTCGTCGCTGAGATCGCTCGTGGTGAGCTCGCAAACACTCCCTCCTTCTCCCGGTGCTCTTTTCGAGATGTTTCGTGGCCTCTAGGTCCCTTGCCGTGTGCGCCGGTGAGGTGTTCGTCACCGGCAATGGAGGACAACAGCGCCGGAGCCCTGTTTCGGCCTGGTGAAACACCCCAACCCGCCTGAGCCTTCCATCTCTGAATCAACGCTCTAGATCACGTACCCTTTTGATCTATGTAACCGGTCCACCAGCACAGTCCTCACTCGGTCTACCACCGGTGTTTGCACTCCAGCCAGCCCCACCCCGCCACATGTCGCCACATCAGCGCCAGCGTCAGCGGCGACCCGGTCAATCCGGTCAGCAGGGCCTTTTTGCCAAGAAACCCCTCAGTTTCTATCTAATCAACCCGCAATCCACTCTCTTTCAAAAATAATTCAAAGCATGTCCTTTTTCTTCTATTTTAAACCCTATACTTTATAGTATTAGAACCTTCGTCCAACAGAGGCAGTTTTATAGGTTAGACCTCGTGTTTATAATCAAAATTACGTATAGGTCCGTTTTAAAAACTACAAAACTGCCACTACCTTCCGTAGGCCATAAAATCTCCGTTTTAACTCCGATTTGACCCGTTCAACTTGCATTAGGTTCGTAATTCCATAATCTATATGTTTATACTACTATTAAGTAAGTTTTCAACTTTTAAAATTCGAGATTAGATTTAATCTATTATTTTACTAAAGGAAATCTTGGTTAATTCATAACTTCTTCGTTTTAGCTCCGAATTTTCTGATCTTCGCATCTGTGTGATCGTAGCGAGACGTAGGTTCGTTTTACAAACTTTTCATCATGATTTTATGCTATTTGGTGTATTGTTCTAATTAGTCTATATTTGTTTGATATGCATGTGTGTGTGGATGCCTGTGTGGTGCTGCTTGATCTCGAGTAGACAGTGAGTTTTGTGTTGGTGCTCTGGAGCAAATTCTTTGAAGATCAAGACCAACAATGATACTTTGAATTAAGGCAAGTATAATATGAGGCTCCTTGTTACCTATTCACTTTATTGCAATCTCAATTCATGTGCGTATGTTAATGAACCGCTTGGAGTCTATTTACCTTGATATTGATTATCCTGTCCTTGATTTACATATGGGTTTTGCATGTGGGTAGTATGCTCAGTTTGCTTCAACTAATATTGATTAAAGAATACAATTAAAGATATATGCATCATGGTATTAAAAGATGCTTTTTAGCAACATGGAACCAAGGGGGCTAGAGCATTGGGCCTTATCTTATGGTGCTCTAGTTTCTCTCCATAAAGACTCATCTTTAAGTGACAACCCAGGACTTACAGTACAACCATGAGAACCACATGGCTCTAGTCTTAGTCCAGTACCTTGCTCTTTCCAGTTTGTAGTAGTTTACCGAAAGGGCAAGAGGGGCATACCAGGCTGGGTATGGGCCTCATCCCCAGGGTGTGTACTATGCTGCGTGTATCAGTGCCACTTTTAGAGATGACTCCATAACACTTAGGAGACGGAATCCTTAGCGGCTGCTCCTTATTAGAACGGCTAGGGAAAAGCTTCGTAGTGTACCCTGCTTGCTCACCTTAGAAGTGTTTTGGGAGTAATTAACCCGGGCATATGGGTAACACGACTCGTGGTGAAAGTGTACAACATCTGCAGAGTGTAAAACTGATATATCAGCCGTGCTCATGGACACGAGCGGCCTGGATCCTTACTGAATAGTTGGTTACTTGGATGGTTTGGGTTATGATTAAAGTTGCTGATATCTCTAATCATTCATATTTGGGAGCCTAAGCATAACTTAGCAACTTATGATTAATAATAAAATGTGACTAACTAAAAGTGTTTACCGCAGTTCAGCCGTGTCAAGCCTTTTGAGCATGCATCCCCTCATGTTATGCTTGCTAAGCGGTAGTAGCTTATGCTTGTTTTATTTCACTACTTTGGCAAAATCCTAGATGGGTACCAGATGGAGGTTCTTCAGTGGAGTTTTTTCAAGAGGTGTTAGGCTTGTGATCAACCAGTTGACAATTCTTGTGGTGTTGGAGGCCTCGCCAAAAGAACAGAGTTATAATATATATTGTAAAGTAAGACTACGTCTTTTGTAAGAAATATTTGTGCTCTAAGTATTTAAGGCATTGTCTTTGATATTACCTCTTCATTTATAGCTATATGTGTGAATTGAATTCTTGGGCACACATATGATGTGTATCTGGTTTTGTCCTTAAAACCAGGTGCTACGGCCCATTTTATTTTTCTCTTTCTTCTTTTCCAAGCTTCGAGCACTTGATCATCACCATGGCCTCCACCATCATCATGATCATCCTTCACTTGCTTCACCACTTGGATTAGTACTAACCTATCTCATGATCACTTAGAGCAAAGGTTAACACTTAGGGTTTCATCAATTCACCAAAACCAAACAAGGGCGTTCAGCAAGGCATATGCAGCGTCTCCCGTACTTGGCCAGCATACCCGGTAGGGGTGAATCTACAGTATGTTACCCGGGTCCGCCGACCCGACGATTTTTATTAATCCTTTGTAGATTAAGGCTTTATTTAGTTCGTGGCCCTACTAAAACATCATATTACATCAACTTTCTCTAATGATGACCCCAATAACTCTATTTTCTAGATTCACCACTGATACCCGGTACCCAGTACTTTTTGGTTTTTTTGGGAACAAGCACTTTTGGTTGGTTTTTAATAAAAGGTATATTATGTGACACAACACTACTAAATCCTTTATCTCTTCATTAAAAATTTCACATTTTGTGTAGATTAATCGCTCATGTCATGATTGTGTTATCTGATATTCTAGTAGAAGTCAAGCGGTGATATAGGGAGTTGCACCTTTTCTTATTCACATCTCCGTGTTATATATATTTATCTCAATTTTGATGGCAAGCAGTAGAAATGTTGTCCCCTTTCTGAGTACATCATTGCTGCTTTCCTTTGCTGCGTCCTTTTAGTTACTACTAAAATGTTTAAGTTAAACAAAAAAATCTAGTATATTTATTTAGCAAATTTATTTTTTTATATATGCTCATAGTAGACGGTTGAAGATCAATGACACCCTTGATCACCCATGAGAGGATGATCACTAGGCTTCCTAGACCTATCTCGACAGGAACAATAGGCCGAAGCAAAAATGTCCTCACCACGAGCAGCCACATCTTCCCCTTGGCGGAGACATCGTTGTCCCCAAATGGAAGCGATGACCTCCCTTCTCTGAAGCACAAGGTCCATGGCACAGTGGATCATGAGTCAATGAAGGGATCAATTTTTTTTGCGAATCATTGTGTGATTGTAACAGATGAGAACTAATGTCACCTACATAATTTCATTTGCTTTTGTCAATGCATTGAGGCTTATATCTGTGGATTCAAGTATTTTGTCCTCATGGTCTATATGAACTCATGGCGTGAACTAATTGAAGTTTTCATCGATGAATGTTTAGTTCCTGTTGTGAACCTTTTTTTGAGTGGTTTGCGAGGTGACAAGAGAGAAATACATTTTGGATCATCAAATTCATGAGAGTTTTACTCATTGTTTTGGTTTAGCAATCTACTATATTTTATTGCTCACTTCAAAATAATCTACAACTAAGAGAATACGCGTTGCTGTAGGGATTCCAGATAATTTAAAAAGAAATTAGACTATTTATATTTATAGTTATATGAATGAAACTATCTTAAATTAATTTTGGTGAATGGTTTGATACATCGACGTGGAAAGCTAAATGCATGTTAGTGGATAAAGAGATAACTATCATAATTACATGTGCTAGTTGGGTATAATTGCAAGTTCTAGTGGATTGTTGATGTGGATAGCTTGCATGTTGAGAGAAATCTCTAGTGGGGTTTAGCTTTATAAGAGTATAGGATATCATTGAGTTTTACAGTTGTGAGTTAGTATTTATAGATTTCATGAGCCACAGGCTTTACGGTTATGGGCTGGTTGACTAGGTGTATTATTATTTTATAGCTACAAGAGAATTTTACTACTATGGGCTGAGTTTTTACGGTTACGAGACTACGGAGGGTGAGGGGTGACGCATTGAATAACTATTCAACATGTAGCGTGTTCAATAGCAGACTTATCTAAATGAGTTATTAGATCTAAAATTAACCCATTAACTGATGGCGCTGAAACAAAATACTACATGTGAGAGCAAGGGAATAGGTACACCCCGGGAGTATAAAGGATTTTCCGTAAAAGTAAGATTAAACCCACAGAAGATGTACCTTTTGCTTTAGATAGAGATAGAGAGAGATAGTTGTCGAATCACACACTTGTATCCTTAAACACAAGTAGAGAATAGAACAATAAATCATGAGAATTGTACAAAGAAATAGGACCACTCAAACAAACAAGAAGAAGAATGAACATGAGCCATACATCGTATGTCTTTGACCGTTGACCATGAAGATAATGAGTACATCTCAAGAAGGGGAGAACTAAAAATCCTAGGGTAGCGTTGTATGTGTTTAACCCTTGACCATGAAGCATACATTATATTGCATAGCATTCAAATAAATAATTGAAAATGTGCCAACATGAGATTTGTATTTTAACATGTACACTTAGATGTGGTTTAGAGCTCGCCACTGTGTCTTCGTCTATGATACCTAGTATTAAGGTCTTCAAAACGTTACATAACTATCTCTCATTCCAGTGTATAGGCCAAGTAATGAGTTGTTATCCATACGATTCCCAAGAGTTGCTACTTTGACAACTTTTACATGACATTCATGTCGTGATTGTTTTTTGAGATGGCTCTCTAATGCAACAACATTAGTGCAATCTATACGACAGGCAATCAAATACATCATCATCGCACGAAGCACATCAAGACTGATATTCACTTCATTGGCGAGAAAGTTACTCTCCATGATGTTCATGTGCTTTATGTTCCATCAGTTCACTAATTCACCAACATCATGATAGACCACATGTATAATTGTTTGTTGATTTTAGGTCCATCCTTTGCATTCGAGATCCTCGAAATGCGATTGTGGGTGGGTATTTGGTGTATATGTATTGACTTGTGACACAAGCCGTATTGGCTATATATATGAAAGTCATTCAAGGCTAAGGATGTGTGGTATTTTGCTATGTCTCTATAGAAACAAAATGGTAAAAGGTTTTAAAAAGAAGATACATTTCTGTTTTCAATGGACCATGAATAGTTTTATCACAAATTGTGGTTCTGCTATCTGTTTAAACAATGTCTCCATCTCTATACAAGTTGCATTTGCTATCTACCTCCCATTGTTCTTGAGTGGTATCACATGGTCCACACTCCATAGGAAACACAATTTCCCCTTTCCTGTTGGGCTTATAGATCATTATCTCCTTGGCTCCTCTCTCTCTCATCTCTTGCTTCATCCCTCACCCATACCCCTGGTGGTGTATAGGTAGACAACAAGAATGTAACTCCCTAGGTACCGATGATGCTACTATACACCTTTAGTGCTATCATACATATTAGCCAATCCCTTTTTTCCAATAATATTCTGCACTCTCTCCTGTGGTGTGATTTAGATCCATATCAGCGAAGGAATAAGGATGGAATGATTGTTGCGAAGAGGGGGGGGGGTGCGGGATAGTGATGGTATTGCCTACATCTCTGTTTCCTACTAAAACATTCATAGAAGGATCTTCTGCAATCCATGTTTCCAAAAAATTATGGAGTTAGATTTTTTTTAAATAAATGGTTTTTAAAAAGTTCTCGAAAAGATTTTGGGGAGAATTTTTTTAAGAGCCTATGGAATATTGTTTGAAAGGATTTACTAGATAAGAATGGCCTAGATTAATTCTAAAAGTTGAAGAGGAAGAAAGAATGAATGGCCACTAGAGGGGGTAGCTACATTCATTGCCATTGTGCTTTCACTAGTTATCATTGTCCACACACAGAGGGTCCCCACATGAGTGTACCTTCTTTTAAGCCATGTCAAAGCACAATTCGGGGAGTAGAACTCATACATTGTCCATGCTATTATTTCAATGCTTAAAACTCCTATTACTATATTTTTTGTCTTCTTTATGATATTGTTTTTCATACAGTATGGTACAAACAATACATACTATTTATTGTATAGTTTCATTGGTAGTTCAAGCATAACAATAGTTACTCCATCTCTATCGAAACCATTTCCATCTCTATTGTGCTCCCCTCATTGCCAAGCATATATCTCATCGTTCTCCAAGTCTAAATAGTGCACAAACTTTATACCTTTGCCTGACTCATTACTAGTACAGATTAACTTGTTTCTTGGAAATGATATTGGTCAAGATCTCTTCATTTCCATCAACAGAGAAGGTTTCACCAACTCTAACTTGCTCTCTAAAACCAGATTTATTTGTGACATCATATCTAGCAGCTTCATCTTCAGTGATATGAATTCCATATTTAGCTGCTTCATCACTGGACAAAACATCAACATGTTGGGACTCATCATACATGATACCAAGTTGAATGGATCTTTGCATTGCGGTGTACGCATTGCTCACATATAAGCTTCTTGCTTGTTCATCCAACATGTCTTGATCCTACATGTCAGTGAAAAGGAGTGCTTAGAAAGCTTCCAAACATTACAAAATTAGATCATCTCAACGTGATAAAAAATGCAATCACATGCGCCTTTTGTTTAGTATAACAAAAAGTTGTGTTGCTACATTATAGACTCACAGTTGTTATTTCCACTTGTTGAATGTCTAGACTGATAACGGATGTGTTAGGGCCTTTTCGAGAACTCTTTGTAGATTTGGATGTTGAGCTTCGCTTTATGCACTTTGTTGCATCCAACAGTACATTCTTTCATTTCCCTGATTCCATGTGTTTTCGATATTTCTGATGGAAAGATCAATTTCACAATTAGATTAGTAGCTACTGAAACAAGAAACTTACGTGGAAAATCACTGTGTCTAAGAGTGTCAATGGAACTATATTCAGGTTGGAATTACCAGGCGTGTATTTGTTTTTATTACAATGATAAATGTGAAGGCATTTTTTTGGAAAAAGTTCAAATTACTCCCCTAAAGTTTGGCCAATGTCCATATAACCCCCCCCAAACTAACATTTCGTTCATTTTACTCTCTCCAACTATGTCAGTTTGTCCAATTTACCACTTAACAAGATTTATCTTTTTTTTTGTTTCCATACATACAGTTTAAGTTTTAATTTCAATTTTTTAGGTGATAGTGGACATCATAATTTATATTAAAAAGATACATCATAAATTTTCATCATTATTTTGATAGGTTATGACATTTAATAAAAAACACTAGAATTACAAAACTATATGAAACATAGTGATGAAAATTTGATAATGTATTTTTTGACATAAAATATGATTTTCTCTATGACGACACAATGTTTGAAATTAAAATTGAACTTGTGCGTAGACAAATAAAAAAAGACAAATCTTGTTATGGGTTAAACTAGACCAACTGAAATAGTTGAGGGGAGTAAATATAACCAAACATTAGTTTAGGAGGTTATCTAGACATTACCCAAAATTGGAGGGAGTAATATATTTGAACCTTTTCATTTTCTTTATATACTTGCTATAGGCATACCTGCATGTGAGAAGCAATATGTTTGCGATTAACACCATTGATGTTCATGATAATCTCTATGTTTCTAGGACAAGCACCTGAAATATAAGACCAAAGAAGTTGGAACCATCTGAATTAATCTAAATAGAACTTTCTATGCAAAGAAATAAAGGGACATGTTATAAGTAAGAAATTTGTTACCTTCTCCAAGTATTTCAAGTGCACGTAGGAACTTCCCATGCAGATATGGAGTCCAACAAATATAACCTTTCTTTGTTTTATTATTATTATGTTTCTGGAGACTTGCTCCTTGTGTTTCTTCATTACCTATACACATATACAAAATGTCGCATATCAATTGTACATCAAAACCATTGTATACCCACTAATCCAAACCACACCACTTCCTTTAATTTTACCAGGTGTTGTTGTCCAAATGTAATGGGAAAGGTTAACTATTTTTATGTTTGTATCTTTTTCTTCTTTTAAATGTACTAATATAATACTACTAATATGGTAAAACATTGCTGGTGGTTTAAATATGTATGCTTTTGACTCAGATGAAATTGCAACAATTAAATTTTCTATCAAATAATAAAGTAAAAATATTAGTGACTTGCATTGGTTTGAACCTTGTAATAAATGCACGATATTGTCCATCCGTGGATTTTTATATCAAGATGTTGCCAGATGTTACGTATGGTGTTGGCATCAACAGGCTTGTTCACTAGAAAACGTGCACCAAGCTCAACACATCTTCTCATTGTATCTAGTGTGGCCTCCTTTGACATCACTGGTTCAAATTTAGGACATGTTACTAGGTTCATCCAAAGAAATAGAAAATGACAAGCATATCAAAGAAATAAATGGAAATACACACATTAAAAAGAATTGGATATACAGTTAGGAATGAAATTGGCACTTACTAATCACTTGAATAAGCCTCTCTAACGATGTCAAGGAACTGAAAACCATGTATCTCTTCCATATGCAATGCTACAAAAGCGACATCAACCTCTTGTGCATGACCCTCAAGAAAATGAAGTGCTTCTATTGGACTTGTATATGGTGTTGCTGAAAAAGAGAGAGAAAAGGTTTATGCTGTATGTGGAAGGAAACTTCTATCCAAAAATACTTTAGAATGAAAACAAATTTAGGAACTTCACAAGTATCATTGCTATATGCGAAATCATTTATGTTAGAAAACTATGTTTCGCAAATGTAGAAAAAGGCATATAACATTATTTTCTTATTAGGGATTTTCTTCCATGGTTTGTACATTTCCAAATCAGAATGGAAGGAACTTACCTTGAAAATTGACTTGACAAAGCATGGACCTTGTAGAATTAGCATGATGTTTATCTTGGTCAACAACGATGACACTGAGCCCATTAATAGGGCATAACTTCGTTCTTTCATCCATGAGCTTTTGAAGTTATTAGGACCGAAGTACTTTAGGTATCTCACGAAGGATTAGAAGCACAAGGTATCTATTTATAAACAAACAAAATCTAACCAATGTTTCATGCCAAACGCCACCCCACCCCACCCCCTCCCCTCTCCTTTTCTTGTTTAAAATACTACAGATAAAGATAAGTATGAGATACAATAATAAGTACAAAAAGGGAAAAACTTCCATACAAAGTTGAAATAATAAAACAAATTTGAGTCATGAGTAAATAACTCTAGCCTAGAGATATAATTGTAGATATGATGATGCAAAAATGGGTTGAGACTGCGCCATTTGGATGGTGTGCCATCGTGCCTCATTGACTAATGAAAACATATGCAATTGTCACTATAGATTTTTAATCTCATCTACAAAATATCTTGCCTATGTTACTTCCAAATTAGTCAACTGTTTGTTTATTGTGTAAAAATTCACAAAAGATTGTTCTAATTGAATATATTTTTATATATAAAAAGTAAGTTTTAATGTACCATATTTTTGTGATGATAATGATTTATGAGTTATGACGAATAAATAATTTATAACAGTTTTGCTTTTGCCTTTATATGATTTAGTTTTTACAAGAGTAATAAGGCATAAATGTTAGGCCAAAACTAGTTCCAAGTTTTGATTTGGAGAAACTCGAGAAAGAAAAATTGTACACACTGAATACTATTAATATTATGCTGCTTTTTCGATGATGCATATATGTTTGTTCCCATTCTTTGATACCAAGTCATTGTAGTCCCTCCTACCGCTGCCTCTCCTCTCCCTCTCCCTCCTACCGCCGTGTTGTTACTAGAGCACCCATTTTCCTGACTCCTTCATCCATTTTATGCCTTGATCATCAGATTGCTCCCCCACTAGCAAATTAGGGTATAGGGAGGGGACCGGCGCGATGGTGGAGAGCATAGTTAAGTAACATGGAGATGATAAACTGACCTAGAAGGGACTTAGAGGCAACACGGACACAAGTTGTGGGAAGGCTCCATAGCTGGTTAGGTGGAAGAAGGTGAGTTCAACAGTTCAGAAATTCATATAAGGTGAAACTCATGCTATCATGCAATTCAAAATACATTGCATTTACGACATCAACACAGTCTAAAGGTGAAAGTTCAACCAACAACAATCTCTACGATGATGCCATTTTTAAAGAAAGGTAATTACATATTTTGAATGTATTTTTCATGGTGAATGTAGTATGCATCTGCCAACAATTATCAAAGTTAAGAAAAAGTTTAATCTATAAGATTCTTAGCTTAAAAGATATGCATTGAATCAAGGTAATCAACTGTGAAAAATTAGTTCCTTAAAAAAATATAGAAGCAGGACACAAGAGACTTTTGTGCTTTTGAACGAAGGTTGAAGTTTATGGTTCAAGATGTTTATGCCTGCAGATGTGTGGACAATGTGGGCAGAAGAATATAAATAATATATATTATGCTTCTGGATCTATCATATCCCAAACTAATAAGGCCATATCTTGCAGTGTTCACTAAAGATATAGATTCCCTAGATATAAAGTTTATTGGAATGCCATTTAATGCATCTTATTTGGGCTGTGACACAAGATATATCACTTCTTTAAATCACCAAAAATTCATATACTATACTATAGTCAAACTAATATATCTCACCTCCAATTAGGAATTGTCCTAAAACTTATATAATGACTCCTAATGAAAATGTGTTGATGTCCTGCATGCATGTCACATGTAGACACACGATAGCAACACATGGATAGATCTTACATGATGGTCACATGTCCATGGCCCTTGTTTATTTTAGTGCCTTTTTTCCTTTCATAGAAATTTATTAAATAAGTATTACATTGTAAATTATACTAATTTTTGACTTACATCGCGTTCTTGTTGATGAGGACATCACTTCTTCAGAGGCACCCGCTGATCTTCCAACCGTCATGCAAGGTCCAATGACCTAGGCTCGAATGCGACAACTCAATTTAGAGGTGAGCTCGTTCTTAATCGATCCTTTTCATACTTTTGAGAATAGACTACTACCTAATGATGTTATGTTGCTTAGGAACATTGGAGAGGGTCATGAGGGACTTAGAGGGCGTGGTGGACGCGAGGATGACCAGCAAGGACGTCCAACAGAAACCGGAGGCCCGATCCAACATGATTTCGAGTCTGCCTCGGCCTCTAGGACCAGTCTGCCTTAAACTGGTCACCCAGGACGCATCCAAACTCCATTTTCGACGATCCACATATGGATGGAAAACTAATTTGATAAGGAAGCTAATCCAAGTGGTCTCACATCAAAAGCTATTCGGAATCAACAGGAATCATGGTCACAAGTCAGCATCCAGAATCTGCCAGGGTGCTGCAACACCGTCTTTTGGTCCGTTGGACCATGTATCATGTTTGGGCCCATTAGGGGCGCGTCCAGGGGTCTTGCATGACCCTAGAGTCTTCATAAACAGCCGCCGCCCCTCCATTAGGGTTTGGGTTTTGCTTAGATTATTCTATCAAGAATAGTTTCGCCGTTCATCGGTTTGTGAGACCCCAACTTTGAGAGATTAATCATTCATCTGCAATTTGTGTTCTTTCTTGTTCTTGCTTGTGTTCTTCATTGCGCAGGCAGGGATTAGCCTTCTTGGCGAGGTCAACCTGGTCCGTGACTCGGTTGATAACCAGAGGAGCTGTGGTGCTAAGATTGTAGGGTTCGATCTTTCAATCTGAAGCCGGATCGGTGTGTCATTCTCCGCCACAACGATAGTTACCACCACCTGACGGAAGATCGGGATCGCCGTCTCCATTACTTGTGGTCTATACAAAAGGAACATTTTAGGTAGGTTGGCGCCTACCAAAAAGAGAATAGGCTAGGCCAAATCATATCGATTAACATCTACAACCTGTCATAAATCTCATAGTGAACAACTTGATATGTAGTTGCGACAACCCAAAAGGAAAGGAAAAAATTGGAGAAATAAAAGAGGACATGATATGAAAAGTTACCCAAGATCACAACCTCATACGGCCCAATTGGACCTAGTCAGCTATCACAATGATGCTTTTCTTAGTTCATTAAGTCATCATGTCATGGAGAAGTAGAATTGTGCGCATGATGACAATGATGGAAGATTCCTTTCTGTAAGGGACTAATAGATGTGCCTAAGAGCGGGGGGGGGGGGCTGAATTCGTCATTTTAAGAACTATGGCATATTTCTACTTATCAAAACCTATGCAAGATTTCTTTCTAAATATGCATCTAGGTTTTGCTAAGTGTTGCTATCTCTATAGAAAAGAGTTATGCAACATAATTCCTTGTTAGCTAGCCTAGCAAACTAAACTAGTAAGATAAGCACACAACCTAGGAAAGCACATATAGTGCAGAAGCTACATTGAGATAGAGAAGCAAACTCCAGTTGATGATGATATTTTTCTCGAGGTATTGAGAAGTTCACGCTTCCCTCTAATCCTCTGTAGAGCCCCTCACGAGGATGCCTTGCATATCACGACGCAAACCACCAAAAAATATAGAGCACTCATCCATATTATCTTCATGTATATTACAATGTGCTAAACCAATAATGAGTCCTAATAATATTCCTTAATAGTACATTGTAGTTTTTATCATAGGTCATGTTGATAATATGGAGGAACAAATATAGAATTCATCCGATGTTTAAGCATAGACCAAGTTTGTGGGATGTTGGTCAAACTAGATTTTCATGGTGCACACATTGCTTTAATTTTGCTATCAAACAAATCTTCCCTACTAGCCAACACAGATCATGGCCAAGCAAACACCTCTGTCTTTAGTTGGATGATTTGGATGCCCATGCTGGTCCTCCTTGTCTCCATGGTAGTGATGTCCTTATCAAATGCTACATCAGGTGCTATTTCCCTTACACTTTCAAAAGAGGAATGCATGTGCACTAAAAGCAAGACATTCATGCATCTAGACATGACAAAACTTCAAGTTGATATTTTGTGTGATACCATCCCAACCCCTTGGATTGTTAGGTTTTATATTTCGTCCATGATTTTCCACTTTTTCTCTATGTACCCAAAGCCCACCAAAGTCCTTTAATTCCCTCTCTCATCCACCTCCATAATAACCTTTGTTTGATGTTAGCAACCTATAATCAATATCCCTACCACGTGACCTAAGATCTTTGTCAAATTGAGTCTATGAAATTTGTTGAGGCTAGTCAACAACAGAAACCACATCACAAAAGTGTGTATAGGATACACATTTTAATTTGATTAGCTTTCCAACTACCTTATCATCATCACACTACAAAATATGTTTTTAGTAACCGAGCCATGAATGTTGTGCCAAGATTGAATATCCAAGTGCTTCCTTAGCACTTAGAGTAGGACTCCGCACCTATGGCCATTTTGCCACCACTAAAAAGACCGTTCCCTACTTGAACACCATTTCTCTACATGAACAATGCAAAAATGACAGTGTACTGATGTTATGATTAGTCAAATAAATATTCCAAATTGCATTTTAGAACTAGATGTAAGATTACTTATTAGAGAGAAAAGGAAGAGAAGTTAGGCAGAATCCTTTTGGCCATCCAACCTATAGACAAGTTTTCATAACTTAGTTCAAGTGTTGATATTTCTTATGGTCAAATGAATAATTCCACAAGCGCAAAGAAAATTGTTGTAGCATTTCACTTGGGAGTAATCTAGAGTATCATGTTTGTCCTCAGGGAAGCAATGGTTAAAGAATCTGGTATCTAACAATGATGTATCTACTAACTAATATATTGACTAAACCGAAGTGGGGCTAAGTGATATACAATAAGGTAGTGTGACACACAAGTTCCACTCTAGAAAGGTAAGGTGAAAGCATAGCTAAGTGCGAGGACAATGAACGAGGGAGTTTCCTAAGTTCTTTTTTTTATCACAAATGTTCTTTCTTAGCTATTGCATAGCAAAATAACTTAGAATAACTAGATTAATGATCACACTCCAAGCACTTTGGATCTCTTTCGGTTAAGCACCCCAAAAGATAACGTATCATTATAGCTTTGGGCCCTATGCTTTAGGAACTTGCCCAAACACATGAAGGACTAGAGAGACTAGATGGGCTGTCACCACCAACTAGATACCACACATGTGAGGAGAAAGCTACAAACACAAGTAAACTTTGGTCTAAGCACCACACTCACTATCGAATACTACTCTAGTTCCTGACAAGAGTTTGAACTAAAGCACTCAATTATGAGCGGTGAACCCGTGCAAAGGTGTGAACACTACTCAAGAAATATTAAAGATTATACAATTAAGACTGCACTAAAGCAACCAAAAGTATTACTACAACAAAAGGAGTAGTAACACTTACATGCTTAAAACTCTAGTTATGATTAAATCAAGTGATTGATGTGCTGTAGTCCAGAAAATGCTTTACTTAAGTTTGAGTGCTTTAGCTTGATGTTGTTAATATGTTTGCCAAAGTTGACTGATGATAATAGTAAAGTTAAGTTAACCAACCTGAGACCTTTTGTAACTTTGTGTGGGTGTACATCTAAAACTAATAATGATCAAACTATAAAACTATAAGTAGTCATGTATGCATATGTTTGCCGCAAATGGTCTCTAGGTACACTTGATGAACCTTGATCATGCATTCATGCTTGATGCATGACTAAGTGATACATGACAAATCTACACAAAATGTAATGCACTTTAATCACTTTTAATTTGTTGTGGTATGTTGAACTAGTGTATTGTTGATGTAACTTGTGTATCCACCTTTCATATATTGTTCCTACACTACCTTTCATCATGTTAATCAAGATCACTAAAATTTGGTAGCCTACAATAGTGCTCGGTCTATGTTAAGATGAGCGCCAGTAGCCCTAGTACTTTTGGGATGCTAAGTGTAGTTGGTTCTTGATCGATGAATGCTTGCGGTAACTTAAGTTACTTGTGAGTGAATGCTTTGATGTTGCTTTCCTTTCATGGTGTAGTAGGTTGTGTGATGTTTAGTGCACACCCTATCCACCTTCTCCAACTAGGTTTTGAGGCTGAAACCTGAGAAACCATCTGCCAGTGGTTTTGAGGCTCAAACCACCAAACCGTCCATGCCTAGTTTTGAGGCCTAAACCAGCAAGCTATCCGATGGTTTTGAGGCCTAAACCACCAAACCGTCCTCCGATGGTTTTGAGGGCAAAACCACCAAACCCCACTGGAGAAGTGTATCTGCTACACCTCCTCCACTCTCTTGACACATCACACAATCATCCTCGACCGCCTTATCACTAAGTCCTCCAGTGCCTCCGCTTGACTTGGTCAACTACCATCTTGACTTGGTCAACATGGTCTACTCCTCTACATGTCCTCTTGGTTGTTGATATCCCCAAGTGTCAGCCACCATGGTCAGTCTTCTGGCCATCTTGGTCCCTCGGTCCAAGACTCACGTGCATCCTTCACCGCTCTAGTCCATCAGCACAACACGTCTCTACTTGACCTTCACCATGTCCATCGATCATCTCTGAGCTCTACACTTGCACACCAACAAAGCCAAGAGACATGTTGCACATGCACTCACGCAATGGTTAATCTCCAAACACAACCAAAGCCAATCATCTCTGACAATCACTCATCACAAACACGATACATAAGGGCACATATCAACCTTGTGTTTGTATCCACGATATATGAACCTAAAACCCTTACTAGCATGTGTAGGTCATGTTTATGCTTAGCCATGCTTAGACGCTAGAAGTCTAGTGATTTCCTATCACCTACGAGATATAGGGTGGCTACTTATACATGATTGGCTATAATTTTGCTATCGTGAATCATGTGGATGTTGATAACTTGAGTCTAGGTGGGATTTGGTGTTACTGTGGTTGTTTTTGGTTCAGGCTTGCCCTGGTTTCCTTGATCCCACCTGTGTCGGTTAAGGGTTGTACTATTGTCTGGACCTTGGTTGAGATTGAATGTACCTTCACATAACGGCTAGATAACTCATTCTAACTGTGAAGTCAAGTACCTCATTTGGGGTGAGTTATAATATATTGGACTGGTAGCATTTTTGGGAGGAGAGAATCATAGGAAGGGGACTAGTCCAACACCATATTTGGTACAAGCTAGGCTTGGCAATTTATGTGAGGTCACAGGCCCATCAGGTATCTTGCATAACATTCCACTTTCTATGCATACACAAATTGATGGGGTTTTCACTTATTCTATAAATAGCACATAAACATGACATAATAGTACTTAACTTGCGCGGGAACAAATCAACATCATTTAGGATCGGAACTAATCATCGAATGCATCCTTGATCAAATTATCATTGAAAATGGTGAGTTCTTTTACCCTTTGGTGAGTTCTTTTACCCTTTGATCAAACTGGTTCTTCCACCTTCAATAGGACAAGAAAATGGGTGGTTTCCACTAGGGGTACCTAGAGTAACGCAAAGAAGCTTCAAACTCAACATTTTCATTATTTGGATCATTGGGGAGATGATGAACTATGGATGATCTTATGTGTATATATGAAGTAGTCTGGGTACAAGTGACATGTGTATATTTGAATGTTATATCGTGTGTGTGGGAGGGGGTATAACCCCTAATACCCATAGGGCTATACATGGGCTGGGAGGGGGTATAACCCCTAATACCCATAGGGCTGTACATGGGCCAAGCCACTAGGGGAGGCCCAGCCTGCAAGACTACACCACGCGGAGCACGGTATAGGCCGACGTGCCTCACAAGACTGTGTGAATGTGACAGAACTGCCCAATTCATACAAGCTCAAGTATAGTTGTCCCCGTTTAACACGTTGACGCGCACATACTTTCACTTATATAAACCCGGTAGTCCACCAAGTGTCACGAAGGACCTCGGTAAATCAACATCACAACCAAGATGGCACGATTAAACAAATACAAATCACATACACAGAGTTACAGTGGAAATAATATTACAAATGGGTTCACAAATAACAGTACAAGTTTGCGTTTCAAAACCGGTTAAAGGAAAACAACATAGTTTTCAAATGATTACATTAATATAAGTTCCAAATACATTGCTAGCATAAGTGACATCGTCTGATAAAAGCATATAGATGAGAAATAAATATAGAGTCACCAAGCCCACCGGTGGTTAGCCACCATCTTTAGTAGGCCGAGAACTTCACCTGCAACATGGTGGGATAAACCCTGAGTACTCGAATGTACTCAGCTAGACTTACCCATCATAAACCAAAAATAAAGTGACACCAAGGATTATGCAAGGCTTTATAAGTAGAGCTAGCTTAACAACATTTTGCATAAAAAAGCCACTAATTCAGCTATACATTTTATAATTCGGTCATCAAGTTAATTATAGCTATTCATCTCTAGATTAGCAACTAACCTATGCCAAACATGTGGTATATCATTTAGTAGTATAACAATAGTAACCATAGCTGGTGTAAGATTTTCATATCCATTAGAACCATCATATTCCATAATCGAATTACTATGATGTTCGAGCTAGCCAAGTTTCTCACTGTCCGGGAGAGACGGCGATTCGAATCGATTTCAACCAGCTAGGAATTTATTCCTAACACAAACCCAGACATACCTGCGCCAAGGTAGTCTTAGGTTACCTTTGGTATAACTCAGGTCCACATTTTGTGGGTTTGATCAGCACCGCACAATCAGGGACAACCAGTTGCCAGGACGATCAGGACTACCCTGCCCTTGAGCTCACGTTTGGCTCCCCGCACATCCTTACTACCATCCAGAGTGCGCACTTTCATAGAACGAGTTATCTGGCCAGCTAAGTAAGAGGCATGCGTTCAATCTCAACAAAAGTTCCAACAATGGTATGGTCCTTGATCGGCACAGATGGAATCACATGAGCCAACCTACGCATAGACTCCATCCGGCCTCCAGTTATATTACCCCATGGTTCTTTTCCACGACAGCAAATATAGCCAACCGTGCTTCGGTATCCACCTATATCTCGTAGGTGATAGGAAATCACCCGACTTCTATCGGTCTAAGCATGGCTAAGCATATATTCGATCCTAGACCTACACAGGGTTAAAGGTATATATATCTGGACAAGGTAGTTCTATGCATCAAGTGTTTCCAATTCAACTTTTATAACCTAATGCATCAAACATAAAGGACTCTAGTGATGTCTGTAAAAACATAGGAGGCTTAGAATATTCTGGGGCTTGCCTGGGATCCAACACTAAGTCAGTGTTTGTTAGATGAAACTCACTTGTCGAGCATCTTCTGTTTAGGCATGTACTCACCTTCGGGACTTATCCACCAACACCGTCTTCTTGTTCGACTCTAACATCATGTCCTTCACGTGGTGCATCTAGCGTACCTAGATGAAATGCAAGATGCAAGTGCATGAATGCGAGGAATGGTATCATGAGATGTATCATATAAAAACATTCAAGATGAGCATCGGGTTACACCTTAAGATGTAAGCACTTAGAAATCAAGTCATTTAATTAATTATTGCACAAACCTATCATGGTAAGTTAGAAGAAAATAACACCAAGCTTTCACCAATGAGGCACTCAAGTTAAGCTACTTTAAGTAATCATCTAGCAGTAGCTAATCCTAGCCATCACACAATCAAGATCAAGCATAAGCAATCAACTTCAAGTATATGCACAAAATCTAGACAGCAACATAGCAGCCATTCAATTTAACCATAACTAGAGTTATAAGCCCCCAACAAGGGTGATCCAAGACTTTCTGGAAAACTAATGAAATTATCTAAAACTTTGTTATTAGCACCAAAAAGCTGATTCAACAAATAACAAGGTCAAAATACATCATGAAGCAGAGCTTATACAACTAAGGACAGCAAACTGATAGTAACTTCATAAATGCATAACTGGAGTTCTAATCATCCAACAAACATGATTCTTAACTTTTTAGAAATATTATTAAGTTATATATAAATTTATTATTATCATCAATACATGATTCCATGTTTAAATAAGCCAAACAATACAATCATTCAGATCTATTCAGAGCATATGCAAAAGCTGATAGCAAACTTGTAAAATCTATAACTTCTAAACCAATAGGCCTAAAATCATGAAATTTTAGGACAAGCAAGATAAGGAATTTATCTACAACTTTAGTATTCAACACATTCATAGGAAACATCGCGTGTATCACAAAGTTATCATCACAGCAGAAAATGCACATGCAGTCATTTCAGAATATAACAATTTGATATTTCACTTGCTTTGCTAACAAAGAGCATACACACATGAGCCATTCAAGAACTTCAACCACCACTAACATACTTAGCAACACTTTATTGAACACCAATCACTCCAAGCATCACCAAATACAATTACAAGCTTTATCTACAATTATGCTTTTATTAATCCTTTCTCCTAATAAACATATATATATAATTTTAGTGATATATGAGAACAACTAGTTTGGGGCTAACATTTTTATTAGCGGTAGATGTTATAAAAACATGGCTACTACATGAATTTTACATGCTCAGGTTTTATAATTTAATTACTATGAAAAAGACAAATTGCTATTACAAGAAAACATGTAAAAGCAAGATAAATCTAAAGATCATTATTTTCTATAAACACATAGCCATATTATGGTTTCTCATGTCACAATATCACCATGCAAGGGAAAAGGAACCACATTTCACATTTTTGCATATATAAATTATTTATAAACCATTTAAAACCATTTATCAAGCATTAATCAAGTTAAATCAATAACTCAATCATACTACATCCAATGACCATGAAATTTTTACCACAGCACACACATAGAATCAGTAGCCTACCATAAAAATTTCACCTCATTTGGAGAACAACTTTATATATGAATTTATCCCTAGAAGACCCTAATTAACCTAAATAAAAATGGCAAAAACCTTCTACTAACACATATCATAAGATGACTCTACTGTGTAGATCTACTCACAAAGATTTCAAAAAGTCCTCATTTGCTATTTTATGATTTTCTACGATTTATTATGATTTTCCAAAGTTTCAGCCATAAAAGAAAAATATATTTGCACCGAGGCCCCTAAACTTTCACGAAAACATATTCCAGTGAATAGGTCCTTCGAGGCACTATTCAATTGAGTCTATATCTTTGCAGTTACGCCCTTCCCTTTTGTTGAATTCTTGTGCGAGGTCTTTCACGCGACTTGGAGCAGAGGATGGGTGGGAGCTCGCCGTTTAGGGTTGAAGGAGGCCATGCCGTCGGCCGAGGAGTGCCGGTGGAGCATCAGGGGACCGACGCGCACCCGTGAGTGGCCTCGGGCTGGTCTGTGGTGGCCCTAGGTGGCGCGGCCATGGTAGCAGGTGGTGGCGACGGCTGGCGCTCCGGCGGCAGCAAGTTGCAGGTGGCTGCGCGAACGGGAAGGTGGCGCAGAGGAGGCAATGCGGAGCAGGGAGGTTGAGGGTGAGATCGGCTAGGATGGAGGAGGCTCCGAGGACGAGTGAGGACGGTGGCCGTGGAGCTTGGCCGGTGGCCATGGCGGCGTCCGAGCTCTACGCTGGCCGTGGAGCTTGGCCGGTGGCCATCACCGAGGGCGAGGGAGAGCGAGGGCGAGCGCCAGGGAAAAAGAGAGCAAGTGAGGGAGGTCGAGAGAGGGCTCGGTCGTTCCATATCGAGGCGGTAGCGCCGGTAGATATGGGGGCGCGTGGCATCCATGCACGGTGGCCACATTGACATTGCGTCGAGCCCGTGGCGTGTGGTGAAGTGGGTAACGTGGGAGACGAATTGGGCCGGCTACGGGATGATTTGGACCTTGGGCCCAAAAGCAAAGTTGAAGCCCACCTGATGATCTACAAAACTCATTAAGGATGCCTGGCCTTTAGAGCCCTCCATTAGCGGCTAATTAAGCCCCAAGTTGATAGTGTCAGCGACTAAACAAGGGTTAAGCTTCGCTCTGCTTGTGCTCCAATTACTTGGTCCAAACATGGTCAAATTTGATCCAACTTCTTCCTATTCCTTCTTCATGATGTAAACTCCAATTTTTATATTTGGCTCAACTTGAGTTGCTTAACAAAAATCTGAGAACGTGAAATGCCAATCATCATTGCCACTGAAAATTCTAGACTTAGACAAATTTTCGAGATCCAAAACAGCACTAGGTTCAATTTTGAGTCCTCAGTTTGACTAAGTTAGGGACCAAACTAGCTCATGACCCTTGAACAAAGTTTGTTGTGCACCTCTTGGTATGCAACTTTGCTTAATGGATCATAGACTAGTTCAGCTTAGTTAGGGAGATACAATTCTCCAAAGTGGGGTACACGAAACTAAAACCGGGATTCAGTTAACTCCTGGAAATAGTTAGTCTTTGCTGATTTTGAAACTCACTTCGAAGATCCAAATAAACTCCAAACTTGATGAGACTTGCTTCATTGTTTCCAGCACAAAGTGAACTTCAACTCATATTAAGGAATATAGTTGAGTCATCATATGAATTTGGAAGATAAAAATGTCACAACATGTCAACTCGCTGTTGCCGATCAGGGATAGATTTCTGAGAGGCCAAAACAACACTGCATCCAAACATGAGGCCACTGTTTCAGCCACTTAGGAGTTGAATCAGGGCTTGGTCCAAAAATAAAGTTTGTTGTGCTCCATTCAAACTTCAACTTTAATTTAAGGTCTAACTCCATGCAAGCACTCCAAACAATTGGTCAACACAGGTCAAAACCATATCATGAAAAAGACAATTTTAGCTATTCCCACACTTAGAAGCATTTTCTTGACATTTTCTCAACATGAACCCTTCATGACTTTTGTTGTAGAGTTCAATTAGAGTCAGTTAGGCAAGGTATCAAGGTTTGGTCGACATACCATGTTCCCATTCACCTCATGAAGCGATTCAAGAAAGATTATAACTTATCATTTCATGTGACTTCTTGACTCCAAACTTCATGAAACTTTTCCAATAGTCAATGTAGATGGAAATAGATGTGAGGCACATGAAAAGGGGCACCTTCCACATTACTCAAGCATACCTCTGAAAAGGGTCAACATAGAAGCAAGGTGTGTTGTCCAAGTTTAAGTTGGGCCTCATTCTTAGAGAGTTGATCCCAACACCTTTGTCACCACTTACAAGTTTGAACTAGAGCTCTTAATTACCCCTGAACTTGTCATGTTGGAGCTCAAACCCACTGCTTAATTGGTGACAAACACCTGGGGTGTTACAATGAAGATCCTTGGTGATCAAGGATGATCTGTTTAGATATCCTAGATTCCGCAATCTCTGTAATTCCTATCTTGTAAATCGATCAGGATAGAAACAACCGACCTGTAACCCTACCCTCCAAGATCGCCAAGCCACTGCAACTGAGCGACTTGCTCAGCCACATTGTTCGAGGCAGCCAGATTCTGATCTGGTTGTCACGGCCACTCTAGAGGGGCGCAGGGTGTGACGCCGACCACTTCCTGCTACCGGCCTATGCTTGGCCAATTACGAGGCCCCGATGGAGAACCTACCGAAGTCCTATCCCTTTGGGTTGAAGGGTGTGGGATCCGCATACCAGAATGCCATCCTCCACCTCTTGCGCGATTGCATCACTGACCTCTACATGATTGATCCGACTAAGTTCGATCAACCCGCGCCCGTGGTCAATATGGTGGCCATTCGCCAGCTTATGGACGACTCCCTCCACGATGTCCTGGAGGAAAGCTCTGGTGATTACTCCAAGGGCTCAACCAAGACTACATCGACTTGTCCTACTTTCCCTCTAGGGTTTGGGGGCATGATTTCCATGTCAGCCATGACAGCGCCACCAGGGACGATGAAACCTTTGACAAACGCAACGCTCGCCTAGCAAAGAACATTGATCGCCAACATCGCCGAGACGCAGAGGCTGGCCCGTGTAGGCGACATGGATGGACACGACCCACCACGCCAGGGGAGTAATCTAGATGAGGAGTTTGATGTGGTGGGCGACCAGCCGGTCCACCAGACCCCAAGCGCCAATCTCATCGTTGCTTTTAACGAGCTTGAGAAACTTCCTCAAACTCCAGAGGTCGAGAAGGTCCGAGCGCATATCATAACAGCTCAAGTTTAGGTACATGTGTTCCAGAACCCTGACCCATCTTATTCGACCGCGTTGGCTCGCAGCCGTCACTCCCACCACGACGGAGGAAGTCAACATCAAGGCCAATTAGGAGGTCAATCAACCCCCGTGCGATGAAGGACATTCACACCAAGACGGACGCCCTCCGTGCCCTCCGGGAGGCCGGGGCGACAATCACAATGCCAATTAGGAGGTCAATCAACCCCCATGCGATGCCCGTGAGCTCATCAATGCCAATCTTGATGCACGCGGTCGCATCAAGAATAGCAGGTCCACACGGTATGAGGCTGAGATGGAACGCCGGCGGCAGTTCGATGAAGAGCACAGAGCACCTGTTGCACCCCGAGCATTACCCATCACCCTCATCGCTGACTCTAGACTCCTACCTTTTGTAGCGAGGCTCCGAGCCATCCGATGGCCTACGGGCTTCAAGGTCGTCGAGTGAACACCTACGACGGCAAGGCAAACCCTGCCCAGTGGCTAACTCTTTATGAGATCGCCATGATAGCTACGGGTGGAAGTGAAGACATCATGGCAAACTACTTGCTTGTCATGCTCAATCTATCTACGAACAGCTGGCTTCTCAGCCTATGGGAGAACTCTGTCCGATCATGGAACGACCTCAAAAGAGTCTTCACTGAGAACTACATGGCTACATGCGAGTAGCCTGGCACTAAGTATGATCTAGAGAAGCTGCACCAAACCTCTAGGGAGTCCCTGTGTAACTTCATCAGGCACTTCTCGGAGATGAGGAACTCCATACCCAACATTAGCGACACCGAGGCCATCGCTGCATTCACCAAAGGGCTATAGCACGAGCAGCTCCATGGAAAGTTGTATCGCAAGAGGCCCACAACCATCGGCGAGTTGATACAAATTGCAAATGGCTATGCCAACGATGAGGAAGCCGAATGGGCTGCCCGTCCTAATCACCACTCATGCTGTGATGACGATCACCGTGAGGAGAGACGCTGTGACGATCACGACCGTCACCATGATGATCATGCACGCCGCCATGATGATCCTGAGCACCAGCGCGAGGACCACCCAAGGAGCTCGAGAAGCAGACAAGGCTGCCGCCGCTAGCCTAACAACTCCATCAACGCCGTCAACACCCATGCTAAGCGCACCTATGATGCTGACTACGCCAAGCTCATGGACGGCCTGTGTCCTATCCATAAGGATGCCAAGCACACCATGGGGGAGTGAAGAGGACTGAACAAAGCATTCCATGGTGAACTAGTGAAAAGGCAACGGCGCAATGACGATGAGACTAAAGATGGCCAAGGCAGAGATCGGGACAAGAGCAAGGGCCCTTCCTACCAGGACACCACCAAGACTGTCACCACTATCTTCAGGGGGAGAGCCGTCTCCGAGGATAAGTGCGAGCAGAAGCTTGTATCACGATGTGTCTTGTTGGTCGCTACATATGATGGCGCTATTGCTGATCCTAAGTACCTCGACTGGTCGGAGCACCTGATCACCTTCTCTAGGGCCAACTAATGGTCAGATATCCCATATCTAGGGCGTTTCCCACTTGTCCTGGACCCCATCATCAAGGACGTACGCTTCTAGAAGGTCCTCATTGATGGAGGGAGAGCCCTCAACATCCTGTTCGCTGGGTCCCTAAAGGAGTTGGGGCTCAAGAAGGAAGATCTCACCCCCATGGACTCTCCATTCTAGGGGATTGTTCCCTAAAAAGCGTCCCTACCTCTAGGACATATTACATTGCTGGTACAATTTGGCACCGCCAAGGACTTCCGTGTTGACTACGTCAACTTCCTGGTTGCCGATTTCAACACGGTGTACCATGCCATCCTGGGCCGACCAGCTCTCACGAAGTTTATGGCCATGCCGCACTACATGTACCTGGTGCTGAAGATGTCGATGGAGCAGGGGGTCCTCTCCCTGCGCACCAACCTTGACGTTGCCTACTCCTATGAGAAGGAAAGCTTCATGCTCACCAAGGCTACTGACATCTCCATCTGTATGTAGGACTACCTCGTGGCTACGCAGTAGATTTCCCAGGAAGACCTAGAGATCCCAACTATGGAGGCTGCCTGAGCATCAACCAAGTCTAAGGAGGTGATGGAAGTGGTCCTCGTCCCTAGCAACTAGTCTAAGACTGCTCGGATCGAGGCCGACCTCGATCCCAAATAGGAAGACACGCTCATTAGCTTCCTAAGGGAGCATGTCGATGTGTTCACGTGGAAACCTAGGGACATGCCTGGCGTGCCTCGAGAGCTAATCGAGCACTCCTTGAATGTATCAGCGACCGCTAAGCCCATCAAGCAAAAGCTTCGATGATTCGCGCAGGACAAAAAGGAGGCCATTAGGGTAGAGATAACCCGGCTCTTAGTTGCCAGTTTTATAAAAGAGGTGTATCATCCGGAGTGGTTAGCCAATCTGGTTCTTATAAGAAAAAAGAATAAAGAATGGAGAATGTGTGTTGATTACACCGATCTCAACAAACACTACCCTAAAGACCCCTTCGGCCTACCTCACATTGATGAGGTCGTAGACTCCACGGCCGGCTACGAGCTCCTGTGCTTTTAAATTGCTACTCTGGTTATCACTAGATTGCGTTAAAGGAAGAAGACCAGATCAAGATGTCATTCATCACGCCCTTCGGTGCCTACTACTACACGACCATGCCCTTTGGGCTCAAGAATGCGGGTGCGACTTATCAAAGAGCCATCCAGCGCTGCCTCAAGGATTAGATCGGGAAGAACATCGAGGCTTATGTCGATGACATGGTGGTCAAGTCTAAAGCTACTGACACCCTCATCGCCGACCTCACCGAAGTTTTCAAAGCCTTGGAAGTATAACGATGGAAGTTGAATCCCACTAAGTGCATTTTTGGCGTTCCATCCGGTATCCTACTGGGCAGCATCGTTAGCCACCGTGGCATCAAAGCCAACCCCAAGAAGATATCGGCGGTGACCAACATGAAGCCGCCGACCTACGTCAAGGACATCTAGAAGCTAACTGGGTGCATGGTGGCTTTAAGTCATTTCATATCCCGTCTGGGCGAAAAGGGACTCCCCTTCTTGAAGCTACTCAAGGATCAATAGAAGTTCATCTGGTCGGAGGACGCTGACAAGGCATTCGCCGAGCTCAAGCGATTTCTCACCACACCTCCAATCATGATTGCTCCCCAAAAGGATGAAACCCTGCTAATCTATATCGCAGCAACCAACTGGGTAGTCAGCACCGCCATTGTTGTTGAACGAGAGGAGGCCAGACATGCATACAAAGTCTAGTGCCCATTCTACTTCATCAGCGAGGTCCTAAACGAGTCTAAGACTCGCTACCCCTAGGTCCAGAAGCTATTGTACGCCATCCTAATCACATCTCGGAAGCTTCACCACTACTTCGATGCCTATCACATAGCAGTGGTTACTGAGTACCCACTCAGTGACATCCTACGTAACAAGGAAGCCAGTGGCCGCATCATTAAATGGGTAGTCGAGCTCGGCACCTACACCATTGACTTCATGTCTCGCCACACGATCAAGTCACAAGCGCTCACAGATTTCATCGCTGAGTGGACGGATATGTAGACTCCAGTCCTGGTTGATCACCCCAAGCACTGGACTATGTACTTCGACGGGTGTCTCAACCTCGATGGCGCTGGGGCAGGCGTATATTTCATCTCTCCATAGGGGGACAAGCTTCGCTACATCCTCCGCCTACACTTCTGAGCATCCAATAACACCGCTGAATACGAGGAGGGCCTTCATGGTCTCCGTATAGCTATTGAGCTCGGAGTAAAATGCCTCCTGGTGTACGGCGACTCCGCGCTCATTATTAATCAGCTCAACAAGGATTGGAATTGCACCAACGCAAAGATGGACGCTTACTATGTTGCAATAAGAAAGTTAGAAGACAAGTTCTACGGCATCGAGTACCACCACATGGTTCGGGATGACAACCAAGCAGCCAATGAGTTGTCAAAGTTAGGGTCGACTCGGGCAGAAGTTCCAGCCAGAGTGTTCATCTAGGACCTTGTGACACCATCTATCAAGCAAGGGCAAGAAGGCATTAAGAAAAGCCACCTGCCGAGCAGTTAGTTGCAGCAGTCCCTAGGCTGAGCAGTGATTGAAGGGAACCCTTCATCAAGTACCTCACCACTGCAGACGTCCCGGCTGACAACATAGAGAGAGAATGCCTCACCCGTCGCAGCAAGCATTACATCCTAGTCGAAGGAAAGCTATATCGCAAGAACACCAAGGAGGAGCTACTCCAGAAGTGTGTTTTCGTGGAAGAAGGCAAGAAGATCCTCAAGGAGATCCACGTTGGCACTTGCGGCAACCATGCAGCCTCTAGAACTCTGGTCAACAAAGCTTTCCGAACTAGTTTCTATTGGCCTTTAGCGGTCGCCGATGTAGAGGAACTTGTTCCCCAGTGTGAGAACTGTTAGTTTTTTGCTAAGCAAATCGACGTCCCGACCCAGATCCTTCAAACAATTCCTGCATCTTGGCCCTTTGCATGCTGGGGACTAGATATGATCGGGCCCTTTAAGCCCGCCCTAGGAAGATTACGTTGGGTCTACATCTACATTAACAAATTTTCCAAGTGGATCTAGTACAAACCCCTGGTCCAACCTACAGCAAAGAAGGCAGCCGAGCTGCTCGATGACATCATTCATCGGTTCAGCCTTTTGAACATCATCATCACCGACCTAGGGTCTATGTTCACCAGCGCCAATTTTTGGGATTTCTATGATGAACGCTTCATCTCGGTCAAGTACATCTCAGTGGCACACCATAGGGCTAATGGCCAGGTTGAGCGCGCCAATGGCATGATCTTAGACGCGTTGAGGAAGAGGCGCTATGACAGGGAGCAGAAACACCCGGGCAAATGGCTCAAGGAACTGCCAAGTGTGGTCTAGGGTCTAAGGACCCAGCCTAGTTGCAACACCGGTGTCTCTCTGTACTTCATGGTCTTCGGCTCCAAGGCCGTTCTACCTACTGACATTGCCTTCCGAGCACCCAAGGTGGAGAACTACAGTGAGGAGAACTTTGACCAAGCTCAGCTCATTGAAGTGGATAGCTTAGAAGAGGAGCGCCTAGTCTCGTGTGTTCGGATGGCAAAGTACCTAGATAGCATGCGAAGATACTATAACCACAATGTCAACGATCAATTTTTCATGGTCAAAGACTTAGTGCTCCGTAAGAAGTAGAAGACTGATGGGATGCACAAGCTTTCCACACCCTAGGAGGGCCCCTTTATCGTCAAGGCAGTCACCTAACCAGGATCCCATAGATTATGCGACATGAACGAGAGGGATGTTCCAAACTCTTGGTACATCGACCTCCTTAGGCGTTTCTACCCTTGAAGCGTTCATTTCAAAGATATGTACCTTTTATATTTGCATATTCAATAAAGTTTTTCCCTGATATTTCTCCATATTATTTTCTCCATGCTTTTTCGCTAAGCAAACCTTTTTCTGCGCACATCTTAAAGATGACTTGCAAACTATTTCTAAGGCAAATCCCCAAACAGTCATATTGATGCTCGGATGTTTCCAGAGATGGCCCTGTCTCTAGTTTCTCCCTGCACATGCACGAGCGTCTGCCCTCTATGTTATGGGTGGCAGGCAGTGGCTCCTTGGCGACGCTTTGTTCTTCCTACACGCACATGGGCCCCGCGCTCCGCGTTACAGTTAACGGGCTAGTTAAGGCTAGAGGCTCAGCTACACACAAACTGCTCGGATGGTTTATATTAAATATAAACACAAACCCTACCATAACACTAAGTGTTCACCAAAAGCTGCTAAGCACTTGTACACAATGTTGCAACATAAGTTTTTCCTAATCTATTGGGTACTGCTTCCTCCCTTGCCGAACAGGTTGACGTCTCCAGCCAACCTCCTCACTGGCTCTTCTGCCTCATCCTCTAGCCTAGTGATCTTCGTCACATCTATTCCTTGGGCATAGCTGGTCACCACGCGCTGGAGATCCACCATAGGGTAGTGCGACCGCAGCTGGGCAAGTGCATGGACGACGGGTCCATGGGCGACGCTGCGTGCGAACTCCTTGAAGTCCAACCACACCATATGGCACCGGTCCAGGATCGACCGAGGTGGTGGGTCTCTAGGTAGCAGCTCTCTCCCTTTGGATGGTTTGAAGCCAATGTAGTCAAGCACGGGCTTGATCCCTGCTTTCATCGCTTCAATCTCTTCATCCCGTGCTTTCACTTGGTCTCCAAAGACCTTGAACTGCGCGTGCACCTAGTGCCAATACTCTACAAAAAGCGACTGTATGCTAAGCATGCGTTCAATATTGCACTGGTAAAAATGAAATGCCAAGTACTCACGTTGAAGATCTTCAGCGATCTTCTCGGCCTTTTCGTCTTTATCCTCCTTTGCCGTAGTCAGCTGCATGGCCTCCCGAGAAAGGCCGAGCTCCATCTCCAACGCTGCATATCATAGCCAGACGTCTCACAACACTGAACATTAACAAGATAAGATCAAAAATCATACCTTTCTACTGGTCAGCATTGCGGCTAAGCTGCTCGGCCAGCGACTGGTTCTTCACCTCCATCTACAGGCGCTCCATCTCCAACGCCAGGACTTTCACCTCTAGATCTTCTCTATGGTGGCATTCTTGGAGTACGTGCGCCTGGAGGTCGTCCACCAATGTCTGCTGAAAGTGCATCTAGCCCTTTAGTGGGTTTTGGATGATTGAATGACAACTTGATTAAAGGTCTAACCCGTTTGCTAACTTTTGGATAGAAAATGGGTAATCTCACAGGTACTTGATGAAAGCCAAAATGATGTGTTATTGTATAAACAATCTAGTTCAAACACAAGACAACAATGCAAATGAAACCCATGCAAGGCTTATTCATTGTGGGATTTCAATGAATCATATGAAAGCAAGCACGTGAGAAATAATTAAGTGAGACATGAGGTATTGCATATGGAATGGTCTCATAGTTGTAGCTTGCTACATTAAAAGACAACTATACAAATGAAAGAATGAATTATGAGCTTAATGGATGATTCAACACAAGGTGTGACTTGATGGCTTGAGGTGGTGAAGATAGCAAGGAAACGCTTTGAGGTACTAAGCAAGGGTGAAGGGCAAGCGATGGCTTGGTGGCTGAAGAACCTAGCTAGGGTGAAGAAGAAAGCACTTGCATTTAGTTGAAGTACCAATCAAGCCATGATGGTCATATTGAGGTGGAGGATCAAATATATATTGGATAAATTGTTGGAAGTGATTTGATACATTTGAAGTAAATTCACATCTATTGAATGGAATCAAGTCACTAACTCAAGGTGGCTATGCTCAAGAAGAAAATCAAAGTTGACATGTTGACATCCTCACTTGAGGAAGATTTAGAGCCGTGGCATTTGGATTTGAAGAAAAAAACAACTCAAGAGGTTTAAATTTCTTTTTCATTTGGTCTTGAGTAAATAGGTATGACGTACTATTAAGAGGGATGCATCATGTTGATAGATGATTATTCATAAGTGCTCAAGCCAACCCATGTGAGGTTTGAGTGAGAGAGACACACAAGAGCTAACTCTCCTTGCTGTGGCCGAGCTATGCCTACCGGACATGTCCGATATGAGCATGGTCACAACAACATCTTCTGTGTTCTCAAGTTTGGTTCGTCGGAAGTTCCAACAAGTGTCGGGAGTTCTGGGAGTCGAAAGTCCCAGCGAGCGTCGGGAGTTCGGATGCCTCGCGCGCTTTTAACTCTCTAACTTTGGCGCGGTGCAAGTCATACCGGTATGACTACCGGACATGTTCGATATGCACGTCCTAAGCCCAACGGCTATTTAACGGCTAGTTTTTCAAAGAGGCTATAAATACCCCCAAGCCTTCACCTTTGAATGCTGCTGATTCTGCTAATATCCATACATGTTTTTGAGCCTTGAGAACACTCTCCAACCCTCTCTTAGTGAGTGATTGATTCCTATTGCCAAATCCAACCTGTGGGTTGAGAGAAATTCAAAATTGAGAGCAAGCCACCACTCGAGCACTTGTGCATATTATTGATATCATGATTTGCATTTGTTACTCTTGGACTCTTCGGTCCTAGATGGCTAGGCATCACCAGAGAGCACCCGAGAGATTGTGGTATGCCTCAAAAAGTTTGTAACGGTCGATTCCACCGCCGCAAGGGAAGGAATCAACTAGTGGAAGGAGGAAAAGGAGTTGGAAAAGACTCCAGCTAGAGTGACCTTTGTGTGTCCTCTAGAGCTGACCTTCGTTGGGTCGCTCGCAGCCCTCTCAACAGAGAGTAGGACTCGACGGAGTCCGAACTTCGGTAAAACAAATATCGTGTCTCAATTCTCTCTCATTTGATATTTGTGAACCACTTGGGTTGTGCTAGCTAGTGTGTAGGTGTATATAGTGAGATACAACTCTTAGCAGTTCCCTGTAGCTTGGAGTAAAAGATTGGAATCAAAGGCAGCAAGTTTGGTCCTCGGTGTGCTGAGCCCATGAATCTCGGACATGTCCGGGTGACCTACCGGACATGTCCAGTATTTTCACCTGTGCTGATTTCTGTTGTTCTTCGCTCTAATCTCTGTGTTGCAGGGTCATGGCTCTTATATTTATTTAGTACTTGCTATATACTCTATGGTCAGCTCGTGAGGGGTTAGTTTACTCTATTTTGGAGTTTCCAATGGAAGCTCTCACTCTAATCGTTTCCGCATTTAAAGGTCTTATTTTTTAGAAACGCCTATTCACCCCCTCTAGGCGGCATCCTAGGTCCTTTCACCTATAGACTCTTGTTCTCCTCTAGCATCGGGGCCATCTCTTCTAGTTGCCGCCGACGTTGCTCGGACACTTTCATGATGTTTTGCAACGAGCAAGGGGTTAAAAAGATTGCGATAATCAAGGGACACAATAGAAGGATTTTCTCAAGCCTACCTTAATACGGCAGATCATTGTCGCTAGGTCAGTTCTCAACCTCTTCGTCTCTGCGCTCGCCTCCCCCTCGTCCAGCATCTCAAACTCCTTACCGTGCTGGATAACTATGCGGAGGACCTAGGGCGGCGGAGAGAGCTCCTGCGTGATTTCTTCAACAACCACAGCCGCCGCTTGCAGAGGTGCTCTCCTCAATTGCTGATGTTCTCGGATGGGTTGTTCGAGCCTTGCCTCCACTATTGATGCCGCCGGTGCTGTCGTTTGCTCAGCAACCTTGGGTGAATCTCGTGCCGCGTTGCTCGGCGCATCCCCTACGGCCCACAACCCCTCGTCGCCCGGATCACCCTCGTTGTGCATCCCACCTCCAGTCAAGGTTAGGTAGGTAACTAGTGGCTCCTCCATGGCAGGGGCGGCTGGTTTCGCAACCGCTGGCTACTGCACGGTGGTGGCAATTGGATCCACTCCCCCTTGTCCCTGCTAGGCGTGGGGAGTTTTTGGTTCCACCACACGCTCCATGCCATCAGCAGCAGCAGCCTACAGGTCGCACTTCGGCACACAAACAACTCATCAGGAATCAGCACACCATGCTAACAAAGAATTATGCACAAAGAGGGGAACTTACAATTTGGACTCCCGTAGTGCTATTTGGAACCGGCGCGTTCGCCCAGAACTGCCCACTCCAGCACCCGAGCTGCATGGCACCTCCATGGATGCCGCTAGAGTAACTCATGTAGTCCCAGGGGCTTTGGTGGGTGCCTGCACTACTGCCACTAGAGTTGTCCGTGCGGTGTCGGGGACTGCGGTAGTCGTCTAGGCTAGCGCTGCCGGTGCCGCCTGAGCTGCCGCTGCGGGTACCGCCTGAGTACTGTCTGGCCCTGGCATTGCGGTCTCCCACTTCCACCAGCTTTCACATGTCTCCACCCCTACTGGCATAGACGACGAAGGCATCATGGCCCTTGGGGAAGGAGGCGCTGTCGTCTCATCATGGTCCAACGAGCTCGACACATACATCTGCCGTCTTCGAGGCTAGGCGGTAGCTCCAATGCTCATCGGCTTCTCTTCATGACGAGATGACCCTGTTGTCTTCTTTCTCTTCGGGGATGGCTCCTTGTCAGTAGGCCGCTTCTCCCAGAGCTTCTTATGGACATACGGCGTCCGCTCATTTTCGTCTCCGTCGTCAAGGTTGGCAGAGCTATCCCCGCCTATCTCTGAGCTGGTCCAACATCGGGGACGGCTCGACCGGGCATCGACCCCCCTTGGGCAATCCGCCGATGGCACTGCTAAGAAGTACACCATTCGGTCCTTGTCGGTGCGGGACCCACGGGATACCCCACAAGGAAGGGAGAAGATCTAGTCTAACTAGGATTCTTCCCATGTAATCTTAGTAGTAGTATTATTCTATAATCCTACTAGGAACTCTCATTGTAAACCGACTAGGATTCTGGCCTCCTGAATATATAAAGGAGGGCAGGGTTCCTAGAGAGGGGACTTTTACGACACAACACTTGACAATCAATCCAACGCAAAGGCTAACACCGACTGGACGTAGGGCTATTACTCGATCAACGATCGAGGGTCCGAACCAGGATAAATTGACTGTCTCTTGCGTTTACCGTCGAGTTCCGCATACGCTGAAGCCCGAACATACTGCCCCGGGTACCCCTGTGGCAGGCTATCGGTGGTCAAACATCGACAGCTGGCACGCCAGGTAGGGGCTTTCGGCGAATTTGCATTCAAGAGCTCGACGGACCTCGACGACATGATCTTCTCGACGGGATCAACCTTCATCTTCGGTTCATGGATCTGCAAGGCAGGTGACAATGGCAAGCTCCAAAGCCATCTCCTCGAAGATTCGGATCACCATGAAGACCATTCTATTTCGGCGACTACGAAACATCAACTCACTGGAAGATTCGCGCAGCTCGCGATGTCCGATCCAACTCAGATTCCGCATCCGAAATGGAGTCTTACCTGAGTTCTTCCGAGAAACCGAGTTCTTTTTCGATGGGGCTTAAGAACGCGGCCTTGGCCTATCAAGAATACAACTCGGAGTACACTCAGAGTCTTTTCAAGAAGTCAGGTCCTTTTTTGTTCGGACTCCACAACATGGCAACATCTTATCAGACATGGCCTGAAGGATCCCTCCATCCGGTGCTTAGAATGCCACTGAAAGGAGCTCAGAAAGGTCTTGTACTAACTATAACATCTCAAGACTGCATCGTCCACTGGCCAAGTTCTGTTCCTGAGGATAGCAGTACCCAACTAGTCGGCACAACGACAACAACAATTCTACCCTACCAAGAAGGAGACTCGATCTGCGACCACGAAGCCTCTACTAAGGTTATCAACTACTACGACAGTGTGGAAACCGACGCCGATAGCGGAACAATTCACGCACGAGAAGTATTCATGGTTCGCCGTCCTCGATCACCATTGGTCCCCCTAGAAGCACCCGACGTCAGGTCGTCGGATGAATCTGAGTCCAACATATCACCCTTTACCTAGGGGCACGATGGTGAGACCAAGAATCAGAAGCAAGCCAAAGAAAGAAAAAACAAGTTGAAATAAGGACACCAACACTGTGCTAGGCAGCGCAAGGAAGCTTGGATCAAATATGAGTCAGATCTGGCCAAATACAATAGAAGAAAATCAGAACGAGAAGTCAAAGAAAGACGCATGGCGAATACACCCTACGACAGGATCCGAGAAGCATTAGAAGAACTCCGAGCGACCTCACATCCCAGTGAAAAACAAGAACACTCCGGGACTTTCTCCGGTCAATAGTCCTAAGGACGCACGATGGAAGAACTCGCTCAAGACTACCTTCCAGGTCAACATCTCATGAGCAGGAAGATCAAAATCAAAGGAAGTCCGCTTTCGAGAGACTTGGACCAAGTGGAAGTCACAACAGAGAAAGTAGAAGGGACCATAGTCAAAACGACCGAGTCGAACAACCAAGAAAGGTCAGAAGCAAAGCACCTATTTAGATAGCCACACAGAACTACTCTCACCAAAACAACAGTTGGCAACAAGGGGGTGCAGAATCAGAATACATAGAAGCCGGAACGCACGATAGATTCCCCTGCTTTGCAAACAGACTTGCTTCAATATGACTACCTCACAAGTTCAAGCCGTCCAACCACTCTAAGTATGATGGCAAGACCGAACCAAGGCAGTGGCTCAGGATTTACTTGCAATCGATTGAACTGGCCAGAGGAGACGATGATATCAAGACCTTGTTCTTTCCTATGGCCCTAGAAACCATGCCCCTCCAATGGTTCGACAAACTGAATCCAGGGTCAATCAGAAATTGGGAGGACTTGCAAAGAGCTTTCTGTGAAAATTTCGCAGGTATCATTACGCATCCCATCACCCATGCAGAATTAAAAGGACTCAAGCAGAAAGGGGGTGAAAGTCTCAGAAATTACTATCGATGATTCGGCGAACTACGTGCTCAAGTACATGACATCACCGAACGAGAAGTAATCGAAGCTTTCTCTCACGGAATCATGGCTAGGTGGCAATTTTAGGACTTCTGCAAAGAAAACCCGAGAAACAATGAAGAATTCAGACGCACAGTAGAAAAGATGATTACTGTAGAGGAGAAGACATGAGAAAGGTTCCCGGATAGAAACAACTGAGACAACTCGACAAGCAAAATCATCGAAACATCAGACATCAGGAAAGAAAATGTGGACAAGACAACATCGTAGCAGTGGCTGACAAACCAAGGAAGTTTTCCAAACCTAGAAGGTATGACGACATTGAAAACATGCATTACATCTTGCACCCCAAAGGAAATCACACCATCGGAAATTGCTACACCTTCAACGATCGATACACAAGAAAAGATAGTAAGGGGAACACTAAAGAAGACAATCAGAAAAAAGAAGAAGACAACCACGAAGACAAGGGATTCCAAAAATCTAGGGGGACAGTAGCAGTGATCTTCACCGGGGTTCCAGATTCTAGAAGCAAACATCAAGAAAAACTAGCACTACGAACCATCATGGCAGCAGAACCAGCTACTCCAAGATATCTCAATTAGTCATAGTATCCAATCCAATTTTCAAGAGAAGACCAATGGACTAGCATAGAAAACGCATGCCATTACCCACTAGTTCTAGATCCAACTATTGCCGGTATGACTGTCACAAAAGTACTAATCGACGGGGGAGCCGGACCCAACATCATTTTTTCAGAAACTCTAAGAAATATGGGACTACAATTCACCGGGATGATTACACCAACGAGCACCCCTTTTTACGGCATAGTACCTAGCAAGGCAGCGATGCCACTTGGATAAATCACTCTATCGGTTACTTTTGGAACTCCCTCGAACTACCGTACAAAGTTCATCAAGTTTGAAGTTGCAGACTTCGATTCATCATATCACGCAATCCTCGGGCGCCCAGCACTAGCAAAATTCATGGCAATACCGCATTATCCATACCTGTTGCTTAAGATGCCAGGGCCTAACGGTGTCCTTTCTCTTCGAAGTGATTTGAAGCGCGCTTTTGACTGCGATGTTCAGGCAATCCAAATTGTAGCTAAAGCACAAGCCACCGATGGTAGAAAAGAAATAGCCATTATTGCAGCAGAAATGAGCCTAGAAGAGCTAGAGATACTGGCTAAAAAACTCAGCATCCTCGCACCACCAAAAGAAGTCGACGTCAAGCAAATCGACCTAGGCACCGGTGATCCCTCCAAAACGGCAACCATCAGTGCCTACCTCTCCACAAAATAGGAACTCGCGCTCACCAACTTTCTTTGGGACAACAAAGATATCTTCGCTTGGAAGCCGACCGACATGCCAGGTGTCCCAAGAGAGTTGGCTGAGCACAGAATTGATATCAATGAAGGCTCCAAGCCTATGAAGCAACGGCTACGATGATTCTCACCCAACAAGAAGGCAGCAATTAAAAAAGAAATCACAAAGCTAATGGCAGCCAGATTCATCTGAGAAATCCTTCATCCAGATTGGCTAGCAAACCCAGTTCTAGTACAAAAAAAGAATACGGACGAGTGGCGCATGTGCGTCGACTACACAGACCTCAACAAACACTGCCCGAAAGATCCGTTCAGACTACCACGCATTGATCAGATAGTTGATTCAACAGCAGGATCTGCCCTATTATCCTATCTTGATTGCTATTCAGGATATCACCAGATCGCATTAAAGGAACAAGACCAGAGCAAGACATCTTTCATCACTCTGTTCGGTGCCTACTACTACAAGACCATGTCGTTTGGACTCAAGAATGCTAGGGCTACTTATCAAAGAGCTATCCAAACGTGCCTTGGTGAACAGATCGGCAAAAACATAGAGGCATACGTGGATGACGTAGTAGTAAAAACAAAGAACCCAGATACACTAATTGAAGACTTAAAGCAAACCTTCGAAAACCTGAAAAGGTGGAGGTGGAAATTGAACCCAAACAAGTGTGTATTTGGAGTTCCTTCGGGACAACTACTCGGATTCTTGGTCAGTCATCGTGGAATCAAAGCCAGCGCCAAGCAAATTCAGGCCATAATAGAGATGGGCCCTCCTCGAAGTGTCAAAGATGTACAGAAACTAACAGGCTGCATGGTGGCCCTCAATCGTTTCATATCAAGACTCAGCGAAAAAGGGCTACCGTTCTTTAAACTGCTAAAGAAGACAGATAAGTTTGAGTGGACAGAAGAAGCCAACAAAGCTTTCAAAAGACTTAAGGCATACCTCACCTCCTCGCCCGTTCTCACACCTCCAAAGAAATACGAAGACATGATGCTGTACATTGCGGTGACTTCTACTGTGATCAGCATAGCAATTGTCGTAGAAAGAGAATAAGAAGGGCGCGTATATAAAGTACAACGCCCTATATACTACATCAGTGAAGTACTGTCAGAATCAAAAATCCGGTACCCACATGTGCAAAAACTACTCTACGCCCTCCTGATCACTTCACGCAAGCTTCGCCACTATTTTGAAAGCCACAAGATTACCGTGGTGATAGATTTTCCACTCAGAGACATCCTACACAACAGAGACGCAACAGGGCGCATATCTAAGTGGGCAGTTGAACTTGGTGCTCTCAATATCGATTTCACCCCGCGAAAGGCAATTAAATCTCAAGCCCTTGCCGATTTTGTTGCCAAGTGGACAGAAATTCAACAACCTATGTCAAATACCATCCTTGATCATTGGAATATGTACTTTGACGGATCACTCAAGCTAGGCGGAGCCGGTGCAGGCGTTCTCTTCATTTCTCCAGACGGAAAACAACTCAAGTATGTCCTTCAGATATTATGGCAAGCTACCAACAATGAAGCAGAATACGAAGCCCTCATCCACGGGCTCCGAGTGGCAATTACCCTTGGAATCAAGCGATTACTCGTATACGGCGATTCGGCAGTAGTTATCAACCAAGTCAACAAAGATTGGGACTGCACCAAAGAAAACATGGGTGCTTACTGTGCTGAAATACGAAAACTCGAAAAACATTTCCAAGGATTAGAAATTCTACATGTCCTGCGCGATTCTAATATTGCGGCAGACGTCCTCGCCAAGCTCAGATCGGACAGGGCGAAGGTCCCACCCGGTGTATTCATAGAGGAATTATTAGCTCCCTCTATCAAACAACCCGGTGAGATAACCCCTGAAATCACAGCTAAAGGCACCTAGATTTTGGTAATCACCACCTCATGGACCTAGGTTTTTATTGATTACATCAAAGAGAATAAGTTGCCAGCAGATAGAGGAAGCTACCCGAGTTGTTCGCAGAAGCAAGAACTATGTCCTAGTAAGGGAAAAGCTGTACAGAAGAGCCGCATCATCAGGAGTACTCCTAAAATGTGTCTCATTTGAAGAGGGCAAAGAGATCCTAGACGAAATACAGTCAGGTTGCTGTGGAAATCATGCTGCTTCAAGAACACTAGTCGGCAAGACATTCTGCACCAAATTCTACTGGCCAACCGCTTTGAAAGACGCAGAAGAACTCATCAGAAAATGCAAAGGTTGTCAAATGTTCGCAAGACAAGCTCATGTACCAGCTCACAATCTCATCTGCATCCCACCCGCTTGGCCCTTCTCCAGCTGGGGGCTGGATCAAGTAGGACCTCTCAAGAAAGCAAAAGGCGGTTTCGAGTACATCTTTGTAGCAATTGACAAGTTCACCAAGTGGATTGAATACAAACCACTCGCAAAATATAGCGCCGCCAAAGCAGTCGAGTTCATCCAAGACATTATGCACCGCTTTGGCATGCCTAATCGAATCATCACAGATTTGGGTTCTCCCTTCACAGCTATAGAATTCAAAAGTTGGGCACAGGATTGTGGCTTCGACATAGATTATGCATCAGTCGCACATCTAGAAGCCAACAGACAGGTAGAAAGGGCTAATGGACTCATACTAGCCAGATTAAAACCAAGATTGTATGAAGAACTAGTGGACTATGGATCAAAATGGATTGAAGAATTACCCAAGGTCATATGGGGGCTACGAACTCAAATAAGCAGAGCCACCGGATACTCACCTTTCTTCCTAGCTTACCGATCAGAAGCCGTACTACCTACCGACTTAATCTGGACGTCACCAAGGATAGAACAATATGACGAAGGAGAAGCAGAACACACCCGAAGATTATAACTCGACAGTACAGAAGAAGTCAGAGTAAATGATACCCTTCAATCAGCAAGATACCTCCAAGGATTAAGACGCCACTACAACAAGAATACCCAGCCTCGATCACTACAAGTCGGAGACCTAGTACTAAGAAGAATACAAAAAAACTGATGGATGCCATAAACTACTCAGTCCATGGGAAGGTCCTTTTATTGTCACAAAAGTCACCGGACTAGGCACGTAGAAGTTGATAACTGAAGATGGAAAAGAAGTCAACAATACATGGCACATCAGCCAACTAAGAAGATTCTACGCATGAAAACAACTCAAGGAAGAATACATGTACAAACCACAAGAGACCAACGTTCATGATCAGTAAAGATAGTGTTCCTCGACAACATATGTCTTGTTATGGCTTATCAACGTTCATGATCAATAAAGATGGTTTTTTCTCGACAATGCATGTCTTATTATGGCTTCCCCCCGAGTTGTTTCCAATAAGCATACCGGCCGAGAGCAAAAGAGCTGAAAATATGCTTAAGCCCGCTGATGAGGGTAGCTAATAAGCTAACACCCAAAACAAAAATCAAAATGGCTGAAATTATGCCTGAGCATACCGGCCGAGAGCAAAAGAGCTAAAAATATGCTTGAGCCCGCCGATGAGGGTAGCTAATAAGCTAACACCCGAAACAAAAAGCAAAATGGCTGAAATTATGCCTGAGCATACCGGCCGAGAGCAAAAGAGCTAAAAACATGCTTGAGCCAGCCGATGAGGGTGGCTGATAAGCCAACACCCGAACCGATCCTAAGATGTTTTTTTGCAACCAGGGAAAGAGCCAGATGCTGGCCACATCTAGAATTAAGCAAAAAAGCTGAAAAGAAGAAGCTAAAGATACTTGAGATCACCGGTCCTAAGTCTTTTCAGTACTAACAAGAACATAAAGTTTGTCAAGACAAGGATCTATACCGAGTTGTTTACACGGCATAGACGAAAGCCAGACAAGCACTCAACAAATCAAGAAAGTTTGTTAAGACAATGATCTACATATACCGAGTTGTTTACATGGCGCAGATGAAAGCCAGACAAGCACTCGACAGATCAAGAAAGTTTGTCAATCTACATATACCGAGTTGTTTACACGGCGCAGACGAAAGCCAGACAAGCACTCGACAGATCAAGAAAGTTTGTCAAGACAACGATCTACCTAAACCGAGTTGTTTACAAGACGAAGACATCCAGGCAAAGAAGACATCAACAAAAAATAAAAATCTTCATTCAATCTTCATTCAGAAAGAAGTATAGTATCCTATCACAGAAGCTGGAGTACAAAGGTCAATTACATTAAGCATTGTCATCAGGAGAAGAAATATCAATATTAAGATTATCAACAATCCTCCTAGCTAAATCGTCGACCTCAGGCTCCACCTTTTCAACGGCATCCAGATAGTCTTGACTCTCGGCTTCATCAGCAATCGTGGACAAAGGAATCTCCGGAGAAAGAACCCGGACCTGGGCAAGAACATTTCTTGTACACAGTTGGGCGCACCTCTTCACGAACTCCTGGAAACGGGTCGAAACTTGGGGAATAAACTGAGCCCAAGATTGACCATCATCTGCTGAAGTTTGGAGAAGACCGGCTACTGACCGAAATGATTTCCACAAAGCATTCCAGTTCTCAGTAGCCGTCGCCAACTTACCAGTCAAGTCTTCAATAGTTTTTTGGACTTGCACAAGATCCCTGTCAGCTCCACGCCTAATCAACTTGGCAAGCGTAAGTTCTTCTTCAGCACGAGTAATTACCTCCTCAGCCCTGTTATGACTATTGCGAACAGTTATCTTCATTTCCTCAATACCCTCTGAGAGCTTCTGCTTTTCAACTCGGAGAGCTATGACAAGCACCAAAGAAGAAGTCAGCAAAAAGGGAAATCAGAATACAAAAGGAAACAAGAAGAACCTGCAATACCATTGCACTCATTCTTCATGGCCTCCACCGCAGCATCCCTCTGCTTCTCTGCCTCTACAACCCGGGCATGAAGAGCTTTTTCCTCCTTTTGGTGCGTTTGCCGCTCAGTCTCCATCTCGGCCCGACAGAGATCAAGCTCTACTTTCAGGGAACTTACCTCAGAAGACAACTTTTTCTCGGTTTCAGACGAGAAAAAGACTAAACAAAAAGAGAGAGAGAAAAAAGGCATAAGAACAAAACAAAGACGAACATCCAAAGAAAGAACTTCAGAAAAACTTACCTAGAGCTTTTCCCCAAAAGAAGTCGCAAGGGTTCCCCAGGCAGCAGTCAGCTCTGACAACCGATGAGTGGCATCGAATTGTTGCACAACATCATCATCAAAACGCTGACCACCAGTACCAAGAGGAACAGAGATAGAAGTCGGCCGAGACAAAGAAGGCAAGGCCAGGGCCATATCCTAGGAAGCCCTGGCTACCTCCTCAGAAGAACCCACCGCCGTGGCAACAGTCACCTCCGGAGCCAGTGAATCATCAGCAGCGTGATCATCAGGGAACCCTGTCTCCCTCATAGCCGCCTCGCCGACCGTACCTGCCAAGTCCCGAGACTCAGCACACAGAGGCGCATCAGAGGACTGACGAGAGGTCGGTGGAGGGTCAAGGGAAGACGAGGGTCTACAAGATGATAAGGAAACTCGATGATAAGAATATGAGTCAGGAAAAAGGGAAACAGAAGCAAAGAAATATAACGAGGAATCACTCACTCAGTTATCTTCTTCTTCATAAAACCAAAAGAAGACCTTAGAGGAGGAACTATGGTAGGAAAAACATCACCGCCACCCTGTGACAGGAGCGGCATGGTCGGCACCGGAGCCCCAAAAGAACTCAAGCTTGACGGCCGCTTACTACAAGAGAACAAGTCCAAAGTCAGAACAAAAAGAGGTATTCAACAAAAGAAAAACAAGAAAACAACTCACCGGCGCGTGACAAGGGGTGCATCATCATCCTCTTCTTCCTCATTCTCGGACATGGCAACCACAATGCCATCTGAAAAAGGAGAAAAGTACTCGGTTAAAGGCACAAACAAACAACAAGAAGACAAAGCGTATAAATATGCTCACCTAGGAGCATGCTACCTATAACTTGAGTACCTGGACGAGTACTCGACTGGCGAGACTTCTTGGCAGCAGACAAATCAGAAGAAGAACAATCCGCTCGCCCCCTTTTCCCGACACTACGAGGACCTCGAGGAACTGGACAAGGAACATACTCTACATATACGTCAAGAACTGTGGAGGAAACACCAGGAAACATCGTGGTGGTTTGAAACTTATTGGTTAAGGATGCCCCAGCAAGACTGTCCCTAGCCTCCAAATTAGCAGGGCAATCATCGAGGGGAATCGGATCAACGAAGTTACGCCCCAATTCCTATAAAAGAGTAAAACAACAAGACAAGGAAGATTAAGCAAAAAGTGGATACAACAAAAGAAATACAAAAAGTACCCACATAAGAAAAAACAACTCACAGCAGGAGGCGGGTTGTTAGCACAAAACACAGGAACAACAAGCAGGACGACGCTTACTCCTTTCAGCATCTTCTAAAGACGCTCGAGCACCTCCTCATCAGTCAACTTAAGGGCAGGGACCATACGAGAAGGGTCCTCTGCCCCAGAGTACTCAAATCCAAAATTCTCTCGCTCCTTTAGAGGTTGAACACGGCGGTGAAGAAAACTGGAAATAATCCTAAAGCCAGTCAAGCCTTGTTGTTTCAGAGTACATATCCTCTTAAGAAATGGCTTGATCGCCTGGAGCTCAGCCGTCGTCAGAGAATTCTTTTCCCACCGGTCATTAACCATGGGACCAGATCCAGAATGAACAGCAAGAGGAGGAATCATATTGGCGGCATAAAACCAATCGGCACGCCAATCCCTCACAGAATCAACCAAGTCATAATCAAAGAATTTATTCTTAAGACCTTGGTGAAACTGAATCCCGCAGCCATCAAGAACATGGGTGTCATCGCGGCGGGGATGAGGCTTCAGACGGAAGAAGTAACGGAAGAGAGAAAGAGAAGGAGGAATTCCAAGAAAAGTTTCACAAAGATGAACAAAAACAGAAAGATGGAGGACAGCATTGGGAGCAAGATGGTTCAAGCTAATCCCAAAATAACCAAGGAATCGATGAAGAAAAGCAGAAGCAGGAAGGCAGAGTCCAGCACGGATAAAGGAGACAAAAAGAACAATCTCACTAGGACCTGGAGTTGGGACCCGATGCTCACCCAAAGCTTTCCAATCAGCAATGTCCTTGCTCTGGATCAAACCATCGCTAACAAGCTCACGCAACTGATCTTCAGTCGTAGTCGGAGCCGGCCAGATCTTCTGAGCAGCCCTCATGGCCATGAATTCTTGATTCTCAATCACAAAAAGTGATGCCTCCTTATCTACAAAGGCTGCCTGGGACTTGCTCGCTGATTTCTTCCTACCCATATACTAGCAGAAGCAAAAAAGAACTAAGAAACAATGATGATTCAGACGGCGGCGCTCAGATGACGGCGACAACGACGGCGGCAGAATTTTGAAGACTAGGGTTTCAAGGGAAAAGCAAGGCAGTAAAGAAAAAGAAGAAGAAAGGCCTTTAAATAGATTTTACAGCAGTAAAACGTAGCCCACCGGGCCCGTTTAAACACGGCATGAGAACGCAACGGTCCATTTACTAACACAGCTAAAATGACAAACGGCACAAATCCACACAACGGTACAGTTCAATGGGCAGATTTCGGACTTATCCATACATCAACATGGCAGAGTTATCATATTGCTACAAAAAGAACTCATCAGCCATAAAGCAACGAAAGGTTACCTCACAAGGAACGCAACAACCCGGTCCTTATAAAAAGAACTCGGGAATCTCTTAAACAACCGGGATATCAGCATAATAAAGAATGACAACTCAGAAGACAAGATTCTTTCCATTACAAATGACTTCAAAAAATACAAGATTACACATCTTACAAGACCCAACGAACTCGGTACTACAACAGGCAAGGTAGCAAAAAGGAACCCGGACACAACTAGGCTCTGGAACGACTACGTGTTCCAAATTGCTACTCGGTAGAACAAACCGCACTCAGCTACACTGTTTTCTTCAAAGGAAGAAAGCAGCACATCCAAGGCGGAAATCAGCAGCGCGGCGGGACAACATGGACCAGAGGAGGCCAGCAGGCATCTGTCTACCCAAGTCCGATGTGATGCTGGATATGGTGTTGATCTGCACCGGACAGTCTCAGGGCAGGCAACGAGGATCAACCCAGAACTACTGGATGAAGGAACGTATCCCACATCACAAGACTTTCTCCAACTACCGCCACGTACTTCCCGGTACAATGCCGCTGCAGGATTAGTCTACCTCTAATCCCTATCACAAGACTCCCTCTAGCTACGACAAGATACACAAGAACTACAAAATATGCCCGGAGGCTGCTCTACTTCACAAACTATCATATTCATGACTACGGAGATTTCAGACCACACAACAAAATGCTCGATGAATCAAAACATCACACCAGGAGGGTATTTATAGACCAAAGAAGCGGTGCACATGGACCGGGAGCACCAACGGAACAAACCTAACAAAGGACACAGTGAAAAGACAGAATTCAATGAAAGAGGACTCAAGCGTGAAGGAGCAGTACTCAAGAACGAGCATATTCGGAAGAATATACCAACACTGTACAACTCGTGAACAAACAACATTTACTCTCAACCACCACCATACAACTACATCTGACAATAGCAGACTACCAGAGAACATGCCAAGATCCTGTATCCGAGTTCTTTTTGAATAAAAGAACCCAGGTATATGCTCGGGGGCTACAATAGCAAAGGCTTTTAGTCCTTTGAACAACTCAAATTCAAGACGAGGCTACAACAGAAGAGGTTTTTAGTTCCTTGAACAACTCAGAATCAAGACCCTCCAACTCTTTGTTCCAAATAGCAAGAGGCTCGGGGGCTACACTCAGTGAGTGCACTTTTTTCTTCGAAAAAGCGCACATCACTCAGAAGACTTCTTCAAGACAGCAGTTTTCAAACAACATAAGATTCAAGAACCTCCAACTTTTTGTTCCAAATAGCAAGAGGCTCGGGGGCTACACTCAGTGAGTGCACTTTTTTCTTCAAAAAAGCGCACGTCACCAAAAAGACTTCTTCAAGACAGACCACTTCAAGGCCTCACGACAAAAAGAACCCGGACCTAGCTATATCCGAGCTCTTTTTGATAAAGAACCCCGGGTATATGCTCAGGAGCCCTTCGACGAAGAATCAGAGCAATTTCAAGAGAAGACCCTCCAGCTCCTTGTGCCAAATAGCAAGAGGCTCGGGGGCTACACCCAAATGGGAGTACTTTTTTCTTCAAAAAGGTACACACCACGCGAAGATCTCACGAAGCGCTACATGGTTTCGCTTAAGAAAGCACTTGGACGACGCTTGTTCCTGCTCGGCAAGACCTGAAGGAACAAGACGAGGCTTCCAGAGCTCAACCATGAAGTGCTCGGGGGCTTGTCGGTACGGGACCCACGGGATACCTCGCAAGGAAGGGAGAAGATCTAGTCTAACTAGAATTCTTCCCATGTAATCTTAGTAATAGTATTATTCTATAATCCTACTAGGAACTCTCATTGTAAACCGACTAGGATTCTGGCCTCCTGAATATATAAAGGAGGGCAAGGTTCCTAGAGAGGGGACTTTTACGACACAACACTTGACAATCAATCCAACGCAAAGGCTAACGTCGACTGGACGTAGGGCTATTACTCGATCAACGATCGAGGGTCTGAACCAAGATAAATCGACTGTCTCTTGCGTTTACCGTCGAGTTCCGCATACGCTGAAGCCCGAACATACTGCCCCGGGTACCCCCGTGGCAGGCTATCGGTGGTCAAACATCGACAGTCCTGCCCATGAATCTTTAGGAACGCGAATGAGTATGTTTCAACAGACAAAGGAACAAATGAATCCAAAAATAAAACTCTTACCCATGGTGGGAGGCTCCCAACATGGAATGGCCTATGCTAGTCACCAATCCTAAGATGCCCCGCAAGGTTGAACATCATCGAGATGTGACATTTAACTTCATCCCGACCGATCTCCTCAGGCACCTCACGGGTCCCATCGGTCTCCCCTCGGAATTCATATCTAGGATGTGCCCTCTCCTTGCTGGGCTAGACCCGCCAAAAAGTGAAATTTGTTGCCATGATCACCCCATCCAACCTTCTCCGATCTATCAACGCCAAGAGCTCCGTCACTTGCTCCATCCCATTGATGCTAGGCCTCTCCGACCACCATCTTGTCCCGAAGCTGCAAGTACGCCTCCCATAATCCTAGATCCAGATCCTCGCTGGGCTTTCAAGCAGAAGAAGTGGCGGAAGAGATCAAAATGGGGAAGAATGCCAAGATAAGCCTCGCAGAAATGGAAAGACAGAGACATGAAGGATGGAGTTTGGGCTCAGATTGCAAAGACTAATCCCGTAATAATCAATCAACCTGCGGAGGAATGGATGGATTGGAACACCGAATCCGTGGTAGAAATAATCTTCAAAAACTACTAGTTTATCACCACGAGGAGTAGGAAAGCTCTCACCATGAGCCGGACGCCATCCCCCCATCACCCTATCGGGCAGCACGCTATGCACCACCAACTGATTGAGCGCCGCCTCATTGCTGACAGACTCCATCCATTCCTCGGCGTGATTGAGCTCGCGCGGTCCCTGACTCAACCTGCCGCGGCTTCTTTTCGGCGCCATCACACAGATCTATGGCCTGGAGAAGACTATGCGCCTACGGTTGCTCTGATGGTGGAGCAGTTGTCAGGCGCAGCGGCGTGGGCACGAGGAGGACGACGAAGCGGCGGAGATAGTGGGGAATGTGCACCGGGGCCGCAGCGCTCTTATAACCGTTCAACCCCTAACACTTCGCCTTCCAGGGTTTTTAGGAAACCGCGCCTGCCCCGCCACATTCTCTCCCGAAATCTCCGCGCGCCCCGCTGGATTGCTAAATGGGCCTAGTGGGCCCCGCGTCCAACCACGTCAAACGTGGGCCGACGAAACAGAATTCAATGCTAAGCGTAGCTTCGATGGAGTTTTTTAGATTTTTTTTCTCTGACCTTGCTACAAGATATCTTCGCAATCTTCCAGCAAGCTTGGGGACTACGTGTGTACACGTCATCTGGTGATGATTGTACAAATTTTCTCAACTAAGCTGGGGACTGCTTGGGCACCTAAAGACTACTGTTTTGGACCCTGGCACCACGTGACTACTTCACCTATTGTCAGGCTTGGGGACTAAGTGGGCACACTTCATCTAGCGGTGAATGTGCTTATCTCTAGACTTGGTCTTCTACAGAGCGACTAAGTCGTAGACTGTAATCATTCAAGATCCCTGTTTTGGCTCTAAGAGTCAATTTTGCCTAAGGCATTGATGCTAAGCATCTCTCTTCGTTCCTGAGGGACTAAGTTTCTCCATGCTGAGTAAGTCAGGGACGCTAAGCGTCTAACTTCACTGCCCGCAACCTTAGTGGGCACACTTCATCTAAAGTGGAGACTTCAAATTTTTTTACTTGAGCTCCTTACATCCTGCCGACCAAGCTCGACTTCACGTGAGTCTGAGCTCAGCTCCCAGTTGAAATGATCAGACATTTGCTTCAATAGCTCGGACGCCACGTTCAACAGCTCGGACGACGTGTTCAACAGCTCGGACGCTTGTTTCAATAGCTCGGCTCCCAGTTAAACTGGTCGGACGCCTGCTCCTAATGACCGGCGACAAGCTGAACTACACGGACAAGCTCAAGACGGTGTTGCTCAGCGGATACAAGGCGTTCGGGGACTAGCTGTGGGGGTATAACCCCCGGTACCCATAGGGCTGTACATGGGCCGAGCCGCCAGGGGAGACCCAGCCCGCAAGACTACGCCGCATAGAGCACAGTACAGGCCGGCGTGCCTCGCAAGACTGCGTGAAGATCCTTGGCGATCAAGGATGATCTGTTCGGATATGCTAGATTCCGCAATCTCTGTAAGTCCTATCTTGTAAACCGATCAGGATAGAAACAACCGACCTGTAACCCTACCCCCGGGGTATATAAGGCGGGTAGGGACCCCCTTGTTTTCATCGAATCTCTCATAATACAATTCACAAAGACACAGGACATAGGGTATTACGTCAAGCTGATGGCCTGAACCTGCCTAATCGTTGTCTCTTATGTTCTGTGTCACCATCCGGTTCCCTCATGCGCACCTCCACCGATTCATCTACTATCATAGGCATCCCTCGGTAGACTGCCGAACGTATTTCGTCGACAATGTGTGTATACAAAGTTGGGGTGTAAAAGATTCATGTCAATTTCAATTGTGTCTATCAACATTACGTTAATTTAAAATTGAAAGTTGTATTTGAAGTTTGTGATTAATTTGGATGCACTTTAATTTTGAAATGACCTCAGGTATAAATCGAATTTGAAAGCTGACCTGGCTTGTGCTAGTAGTCGATGATGATACTCCGAGTATCACTTTTGGTTGGTAACACAAACTAAGAGTGTCTTCTAGTCCCGGCCAAGGGTGGAGCTAGCCTTGGCAGTCAGAGCATTTTAGGAGATATAGTTTGATAAATACCATCTTCTAAATTTGATTAAGAGAGGCGAGCTTCTTAAGAGACTCGTCTCTGAAAATAAATGCTATTTTTTAGAGGCAGAACCTTATGAAGCCAACCTCTTGAAATGAGCTAGGCGTAGGCCCATTAAACTCACAAACCCTAACCACCCATCATCAAAATTCAGAAGTCCCTCAGCTGTTGCCCTCTCACATCCCTCTTGCTCTCATGGCACCCCACCTCTCCCCCGCCCTCTCTCTCTTACGGCTCCCGTGCTCCCGTCTCCAGACGTCCATGCTCCCGGTGACCATGCTCCTGTCTCCAGACCGTGCTACCATCTCTGCCACTGTTGTGCTCCAGCTGGATCTCCGAGCGTGTGGCGTTGGCCCGTCCCTCGTCCATCAGGCCACAGGTGAGGGTGTTGCACTCTTAGGTTGAAGTGTTGAACCCTTCTTCCTGCAGGGGGCAGCGACATCTGAGCGCCTACCATCTTCCTCACATGCTGATCCCCTCATCTCTCCCCTTCTATCCAGATATCCCTCTCTCCTCTCATAACTGTGGCCCTCACTCTCTCTTCCTCTCTCTCAGATGTGCAGCCTCATGGTGGAGGCGTCCATGAAGCAGGAACAAGCAGTGGACACGTGGACGATGCGGCGGCCTGTAGGGACTAGACTGTGGCGCTAGGTGGTTAGGGGTGGGCCAAGGAAGGGATGAGCTAATTCATCCGGGACAACAACCACTGTGGTTCTTCTTCGAAGGAGGCATCACAGGCGAGGGCTCCGTGGCGAGCGGAAGGGGCTGATTTTTTTTTCACCTGCAGCCTCTAGAAACCTGAATTGACCATCTCTACAAATCTTTATTGCAGTAATGAGTGAAGAGACCTCGGTAGCCATGGCGGCTTGCTTCTTCCCTCCCGGTTATTTAAGCGCACACCTGCATGCCTACAACTAGTTTATTGTTTGTATTGGTTCTGGTTGTGAAGGGGTATTACTACTCCGGTTGTATTGTGACGGCAGCTTTGTTAATAGTGTTAGTTTTTTTCTCTTTCTTTTTACTTACATTATTTGCTTGTGCGAATAATTTTTTACTTGCCGCCTAATAACTCTACTAAATTTACAGCCATAACTATACTCCAATGTTCGTATGTGGGAGCCTATTGTAATCCAGCTGCTACGGAAGGAAAATCCATGTGATCACAGCAAAAAGTTGGCGTCTACTACTCCTAGAAGAAACGGCAGCAGGTCACCAGTGACCACAGACGACCAGCCTTCCTCTACGGCCTACCAACCTTCCCAGCAGCTTCGCGCCGCCCGCAGCCCTCCGAGGCCAGCCGGGTCCCACGCATGGAAAGCGTGAGTGCCTTGGCCACCCTGTCAGTCTATCACCACCGCCCCGCTCCTTTGCCTCTCTCCTCGTGAAGCGTGGCACAGCAGGTGGTCCCGACCGAGTTGCCCAAATCCTCCTAGGGATCCGTCACACTCTCCACTTCTCTCCGGCGGCGCGCGCGACACAGAAGGGAGGAAGGGAGCCAAACCTCGGAACCCCTCACACTCTCCGCCTCTCTCTCTCTCTCTCGCTCTCGCAGCCTGCCATGGACTCCGGCTCCAACACCTCCGACGACGAAATCTCCCCAGAGCAGTTCCGTGTCGTTCGCCGGAGGCCTTGTAGACCAGACACAGATCAGCAAGGTGCAGCCGATGCCGTGTACGTGCCCACCCCCACCATGGCCGCGCTGTCGCCGGACCCACCTTCTAGTCCTATGTCTGAGGATGCCCAGAGCCAGCCGCGACCAGGCACAGATCAGCAAGGTGCCCATGCCGTGGACGCGCCCATGGCCATGGAGAGGAGGTCGCCGGGCCCTCCTCCTAGGTCTGAATCTGGTGCCCGCTGGAGGCGCCAGCCGACCAGTTTCCGGGCTCTGACTCTAAGGCCGCCCTACACAGTGGAGAGCATCTTCGACAACTACAGTAAACGCCGCGGAGCCCTCATCCGTGCCCTCACCGAAGGTAGTAAACGAGAATCAGCCTCCGACCTTTGTGCATGTCTTTCTCGATTATATTCTTCTAGCTAGCTCATCACTCTGCAATGTCGTGGATCTGGTTAGCAAGGTCGTCATACTATCCGATCCGTTTTATTTTGTTAGTTCTACCACTGCTTCGGTGCAGATGTACTGTTGCATCCAGGTACCGACAGTGCAACAAGTGCATTTTTTTTTCCGCTGAACCTTCATCCACCAGTTCTTTCAAGCTGACAATTTCCAAGTTAGAAGAGCTTGGATCTCTGAGAGACAAGTTATCTCCTTGACCTTGTATTCTTCATGCTGGTTAAACCCTGAAAAGATGCTACCATCAGGCCCTATTACTGGTGAGGTATGCCAGCCAGCAGTACTAACACTAAAGCCTTAGTTCATCGTCTTGCTTGCTGAATCCAAATGGCAGATCACCATTCATTTCTTTCACTCCCTTATTTTGAGCACACACAAGGCTTGCTATCCATGAGGATACCTCCTCAGAAGTTTCCAGGGATGCTGTCCTTGCCGGAACATCAATGCCACTATACAAACCTCATCTAGGTTTTCATGCATATTTTTGGCATATTCTGGTGGAGACAGTGCAAGTGCAATTGCCTTCGTGTGAGCAATGTACAGTAATAGTTTCAGAGCTTCTACGATACACGGTGTTACAGGCATTGCTCTCGATCATTCAGTTGTTCCAATTACAAGCTTGTTCTCTTTATTTTTTTTTCTTTTACATGCATGTCTACCAGAAATTTGCATGCCCAGGTTCTAAATTTCGACTTCATCTCAATAATTATGTGAATAACCTCATGGCCTCTATTTTACGCACTTACACTGACGAAGTACCAATGTTTTAATACTAGCGTGTTGTTGTTTTTCTGCTTTGTCAAGTAAATATAGTCGTTTCAAAAAATGTTTCAAAAATGTTTTAATACTCACTATCTAACGAGAGCCCGCTTGTGTATGGGTATGCAGATGAGGAGGCGTTCTTTCAAAAATGTGATCCCGGTGAGTGCTTGTGGGATATGATCAATATCAATTCTCTGGCCCCATGAAATGAGGTGATCAAGTGAACATGACGTTTTCTTTTTATTATATTATTATTATATTATTATTATTGTAGGTATGCAGCCCCTACACTTGTATGGCGGCACGGACGGGAGCTGGGAGGTGAAACCACCTGAGGTGGAGCTGCCAGCACCGGAGCCTGAGCCAGCACCCGGCATCAACATAGTGAGGGACACGATGGAACGGCACAAGTGGCTGCAACAAGTTGCTGTGCACAGCGATGCATGGCTCATCAACATTTCTCACTTCACTGCTTCATATATGACAGCTACAGAACGGTATTTTATTACTTCGCTCATTAATTAAACATATATATATATCACTACTAGAAAACAGACCTTTCACCCACTTCAATTTTAGCCTTTAGTCTTGATATTTTTTGCGTTCGGGACTAAAGGACCTTTAGTCCCGGTTCGTAATACCAACTGGGACTAAAAGTCATCTTTAGTCCCGGTTGGTGTCACCAACCCGGAGTAAAAGTTCACCAACTTTTAGTCCCGATTGGTAACACCAACCGGGACTAAAGGGTGACCGTTTAGTCCCGGTTGGTGTCTTCAACCGGGACTAAAGGTCTTTTACCCGGGACTAAAGGTCTCCCACGAGTCTATTCAAAAGGAGAGCGCATATGACTCTGTCACAAGTGGTGTGCAGTTGAGTTGGTAATGTACCTACGCGCGAGGAGAGAGGTGTTGGGTTCGAATCTCACGTAGAGCAAGCGAGGCCTCGAGGATTTCCTTTATTTTTTTCTTCCGTGGGTGACCTTTAGTCCCGGTTCCCAGACCCGGGAATTTAGTCCCGGTTGGGAAAACCGGGACTAAAGGGCCTTCCCAATCGGGACTAAAACCCGTTTCTCTAGTAGTGTATCTATGTCTTAGACATTGTTATCTGATGCATTATGAGGAGGTGATAATCAATTCATTAGATGAAATCTCTAGACAGTTACAATTTTTAAAAACATCTATTGATTTTTATCTCATTGTCTAGTACTCCCTCTAGTCATAGACGTTTTGGTCTGTCTTTAAGTCAACCATTTCAAGCAACGCTTACATTTTTCTCTATATGCTAGGTTCAGGTATCTGAAAAATCATATGAGTAGATTAATAAATTTCAAATGTAGTGTCACAAAAGTATTTTTTTACTATGTTAAAAATATTTTGTGGAGTACAGGCACAATGCACATTATTCCAGGTAGAAATATGGTTCCAGCACATGCATCTGTCCCTTGCTCATATATAGTTTGCTCTTAATGAGGTGAATTTCATATATCCTGTTAAACAAAAGCAATAGCAGCGGATGGAGAGCTGTAGTGTGCATCTATCAGTGTCCTAAAGGAGGGGGTTATATGATGATAGTTTGTTATATGTTTTGCATGGTGCACCTGTTGTATATTGTCATCTGTCTGGGGGCCCTCTCTTGTAGTTTCTTTACTTTCTATGAAATGGCATGCAACTCTCTTGCATCTTTGAGAAAAAATGTTAAACAGAATCATACATAGAAAATGGAACAATACTTGCTCTCTTACGCTATCTCTATAATGTTTAGCAGGATAGAAAACATTTTTCCACCTGTGGCATCATCATGACCCATTGTATTCAGTTCTTTTAGTGAAATATAGAATTTATGAATAATATAACCAGGAACATGTGTAGCAACTAAATTTTACTTTCATGTTAGCATTTAACTACTCTTAGTACATGCTATCAACATCTACGCTGCAGCTCCTTCTGTCAGTGATAGGAGGGGTGTGTTGCCTGATGGTAATTTGTTTTATGTTCTCCATGGCGTCTCTGTTGTAGTGTGGTCATGTCCTTGGGACCCCTCTTGTAATTTCTTTATATTCTTCTTTAATGAGAAGGTATGGTGTTCAAAAAATAAATGATAAACAAAATCGATCATGTATGGGAAACTGAACACTTGCTTCAATTCCTTACTATATTTTAGTAATGTTTAAAATCATAAAGTCATGTATAGTTTATAGCAAGATAGAAAACATTTTTTCCACATGTGTGGTATCATGGCTAATTATATACAGTTATTTTAGTGAAATGGAACATATGGATAAGTGTATAACCTCGAACATGTGTTGAAACTAGATTTTACTTTTCATGTTAGCATTTAACTATTCTTCATACATGATATCAGTTTATCTTTTTCAACATCTGCATCGGAGCATGATATATTATATTAATCCGTTCTGTTTCCACTGATACACTTAATAATAATATGTTAATTATAAAACAGGGTAGCTTAATTGTGTAGATAGTTGGCTTTGCTTATTGAACGATGTTGCATGTTCACCTGCTATACAAATGATACTAAGGACATAGTTCCATAGAATATGGATTATGTCTTAATATTAGACTATATGATTTCTTCATATTTGAAATAGATAATTGTTTTTTATAGCACTTCTTGTCAACCTGCTGACACTAATTATTAGCATATTTGTCTACAATGTTTATATACTGGATAAAATTGTAACCAATTATTGTATTGTTTCTTTCTAATTGATCACTTGGTTGTACACGTGTGCGCTCATAGGGGTTAGTATATGTGTACATGTATGCTGCGACAATAAATTATGTTTTGCAAGAAAAATATCATTCAGCTCAAATTCTTATGCTCATCATAGTTAGGAAAAACTATATTAGAAAAAACTTCCACTAGTAGAAAAACTCCATTCACTACCGGTTTCTAAAGCCTATTACTACAATGGATTTGGATTCGGTAGTGTGTAATCGGCAATGATGGTGAGAGGCTATCATTGGCAGTGATAGAACTGGCAGTGCCGACCTTTTAAAATATTCTAAAAATATCAACCAAATCTGTCTGCTGCTCTATGCAAAGGCCGCGCTCACGCCTAATCTGCTCACCACTACCACTACTTTGCATCAGCGGCCCACACGCCCAAGAAGAGGAGGAGGAAGAGAGAGAGAGAGAGAGAGAGAGAGAGAGAGAGAGAGAGAGAGAGAGAGGAGGAGGCCACCTCGCCAGTGCTCCCACGCTGAGGCCACCTACTCACGAGGAGGATGTGAACGAATGGGAGAAGGAGACCACTGGTGAGGATGTCACTGCGCTGAGTCGACGGCCCACGCACCCATGCCGGGGCCACCTCCCCACGAGGAAGAAGAGACCTCTAGGGATGATGTCATCGTGTTCGTATCCCCGTGATAGGGTTACCACCTGCGAGGAGGAGGAGGAGGCCACCGGGGCTGCCCACCCGCGATAAGGAGAACAGATGGAAGGTGGGGAGAGAGAGAGAGAGAGAGAGAGAGAGAGAGAGAGAGAGAGAGATTCTAGGAAAAGGGTGAGGGAGAGAATGAGGGAGAGAGGGGAGAGAGAATGAGATAGTGCAGATTGTGGAGTGTGGTATGTGGACGTTAGTGGAAGTTAATGGAATTGAAAAGATATTTCAGGTCTAGGATCAAATGATCAGTGTCAGTTGGTAATATAAACTGGCAGTGCCAACGCTTCACTGCAAGTTGTATTACCAACCGACGGTGATAGTTACCTATTATCACCGGTTAATTTTAAAATCCGGCGGTGATTGACCTATTGCTTATGAAATGACAGTGATACCCCGATCACTATCGGTTTAAAATTGTCCAACAGTGATAGGCTAATAGGGATTGTCTATTCTGTAGTAGTGTTGTTTGGTTCTTTTATTTGGATTATTGTTATGCTTAATTTTTTCTAGCTTATTAGACTATCCTCAACATCACTACACATTTAGTTAGAAAACTAAGTGGTTCTTTTGGAATTTGATATTTACATGGATATAAGAAATTATTCTGCCTTCAAGAACTTTGATCTTTCATTCTAATACTAAATGGTTGGCCATGCTTTTATTTCAAGTTTGTGTATGTGGAACTCTGGCCATTGCCAATTCACTAATAAAAATAATTTTGTATTGTAGGGGTCGGTTGTTCGCTATGATCATCGATCTGCCAACAGTCCAAGAAATATTACTGTACCATGTAGAAGAAAAGGTACATGTCTTGTATATTCATAGAAACTCTGGCTCTTTAGAGCTGTGTAAATTAAGTTGTTTAGGTTCAAATCTAACAAGGGCTGACTTAACTTTTTCTTGTAAAAAGAGATCTAGTGGCCCAGATGAAGCCATTGAGGTGGTGGAGGAGGAACAAGAGGTATACCTTATAGAAGAGCAGGTATGGCTTGTGTTTGGAGCTATACACAATATAAGTTGTTTACATTCAAATTAAACACATATTGATTTTAATTTTTCTTATAAAAAGAGATCTAGTGGTCCTACTGAAGCCAATGAAATGCTGGAGGAGGCGGAAGAGGATGCTACAAATGATGATAACAACTTTTGTGCTAGTTGTGATAGTCGCTACAAGGCAAACACATTTTGGATTAGCTGCGACGAGTGTGGAAAATGGTACCATGGAAAATGTGTAAATATAACATCTAGTGAAGCAGAGCATAAGGAACACTATGAGTGTCCTGATTGCTACTATGAGAGGGTTGGTTGGTCATGACTACTAGACCCTATGGTATCAAATTTGTCCAAGAAAGACAGACTGAGTTTGTATGAACTCCATTATCTCATGGTGGGATTTTTGTTTTCATTTGGCATCATTGGCTGTTTTTCTAATTGTGTATGTTCTTGTACCTCTTTAGTAAAATTTGCTGCAGCATGATCACTGATGATAACTTCAGTATGCACAAGTTTAGTATGTGAGACATGACACCGCCAATGCAACCATTATTAGAGTTGGTCAAAATGAGTTAACAAAGGCAGGCAAGGTTCAACATTTGTGTTAATTATAGATTTCCAGAGGCGATACTGTATGGCTGCCTCTGTTAATCCAAAAAAACAAATAAAATCCAGGAAGCTTGTCGATGAGGCCCGACGAGCCCATCCATAGGGCCTGCCGCCGCCCAAATGTTCGTGCTACCACAGCGCACCAGTGTCATGAGCCTTGATGAATCTGACTCATTGTATTCCGGTACGTCATGCCCCTGGCTAGATCCGCCCCCTAGCGCCCTTCCCATCACCGGTGATTGAACTGGTGTAGGAGGCCGCCCTAAGTTCGATCTAGGGGCTCCGCTGCCATGTTCGACTTCAAGGCTTTGAGCTAGTTCCAACCATTACATATATATAGTAGAGAGAGGGAGAGAGGGGGGAGAGATACAAGAGGTCACCACATATCCTACATACACAAGAGCAGATTTTAGGAGCAATTTTATTTTACTCTTTTTGACACAAAAATAGCTCATAAAGGTGATGGATTAGATGTACCAAATGAGACCTTAGATGATTGTGCAACGGGTGCCAATGAAGGTCATATACAGTAGGGGAAAAGGGAAGTACTCCCTCTGTACCAAAATAAATGCACATCTCTGCTTCTCGAGGTGTCAAACATTTCTAAGTTTGATCAAATATAAAAGAAACTCATACTTATGATGTGTAATAAGTACCGTTGGATTGATAATGGAATATTCATAATAATTTTATTTAAAAATACACAAATATTAATATTATTTTCTATAATAATTGGTTAAATTTAAAAATATTTGACTTCTTGGAAAGTGAGCTATGGACTTGTTTTGAGACAGAGGGAGTAAAAGCAAATCCATACAGCAGCAGAGGAAGAAAAAGAAAAAGCGTTCACACAGGGAAACCGGAGAGGCGTGGGATGACCTGACCCAACGTTGCAGCATCTTTGCCGTGAGGCCGTCACAAACGAGACTCTACACACCCCAACCCAACACAACTTCCCCTGCCATTTCCTTCTACAGGAGTGGACGCGTCGGTCTTGCATCCGCTGCCTGCGCAGGCCTGCTGCTCGACGCTGCTGTGCTGGGCTGCTGGCGGCTAGCATGGACTCTTCCCCGCCCCTGCTCGCGAGCTCTCCACGCTCGGCGCTACCAGACCATCCTCAGCACGGCCAGGCCACGGGTTCTCCTCCGCCGCCCCTGCTCACCAGCGCTCCATGCTCGCTGCTACCAGCCGAGCCGCTCCTGCACGGCCAGGCCACGGGAGCGCCCATGGAGGCGCAGGCGCCTCCCCCTGTGCCCGCGGCGGCGGCGTTCTGCCCGCCGTCGTACACCGCGGAGTGAATCTTCAGGGACTTCGCTTGCCGCCGCGCCGCCTTGATCCGCGCCCTCACCTCAGGTATAACAAGCACCCTCGTCGTTCTTCCTATTCTTGCCCCTCATGGATCTATAAACCGAAGGAGTTCCTCGATCGGTCGATCCCCACAAGAGTGCTGATTTTTTTTCTTTTTCTTTTTCTGTCATTTAAACTTCGCTTTGGTTTGTTCACTCACCGTGAAGTGATGAACCTCATGGCCTTTTGTTTCTTTCACGCGTCATGCGTGCTGATAGAACAAGTATCAGCATTATAAAGTTGTTTTTACGCTTTACTTAAGGCATTACAATCTTGGTCATCTGCAATCTGCTTCTAAAAGACTGCAACCTGGTGCGCTGAGGTTTATTTCCACATGAAGGAAAAAAAAAAGGAATTTCTCAACAAGATGAAGAACACAGTTGGATTATAAAAAAACACAACTGACAACTGGTCATTGTTCGTTTGGCTGCATTTCTCAAACTTGACGCTTTGTTACAAGTTCAGAATGAAAATGCGAAATTCCCGTAGTTCTCTGCAATTACGTCGTTGTGCTGGCTACCTGTCTACCTCTACTACTAGGACATTATGTGATTGTGCTATTCCATTTTTACTGCTGCTGCATACTTTGTGCTGTCATATGTAGACAATCTCATGTCAACGGTCAACCTATGTCCCAAATCTTAGCTGTGTCACTATCAAACATTCAAACTATAACCTTGTGTACTGTGCAGATGAGAAGGCGTTCTCTCGTAAGTGCAACAAAGGTGGGTGACTGTTTGTGGGACCAATCAGAAACCTCGCTCGAACTTTTCTTAATTTCTCAAATGCTTGAGATCGTGTGGCCAAGTGAATGGGTTTTGTTTGGCTTCTAGGTGCAGAGACCCTGTATCTGTATGGCACTAGTGATGGGAGTTGGGGGGTGCGGCCGCAGAAGTTGTTCATGTCGCTGGGGCAGCCTGAGCCAACGACGCTCGGCATCAAACTAGTGAGGGGCAACATGAAACGCACAAAATGGCTGAGACACATCGCCATGCACTGTGACGCATGGCTCATTCGTATCTCCTCATTCCTCGGTGCCAATTTGGAGACTAGATCAAGGTATTATCCTATTTCTTTTCATTATATGTGTACCCCAGTTGTAATAGTTTTGTTTTATGGATCACGTATGAGAACAATGAGCAGGTGAGAAGAATTTTAGTGTCGACTAAAAGTTTCTGAAAACTCACCAGTCACCAAGATATGTCATCTCTTTAGCTAGTACCTCACAAGCACTAACAACATATCGTCAAGCATTATTGCCACACCCTGTATGTGTTTCTTGAGTATGAAAGATTATGTTATACTTTGAGCATTATTGTCAAGCTCTATGTGTGCATTTGTTTCATAAGTATGAAAGATTATCTTATACTTTGAAGGATTAACTGTGCTTAGATACTGTCAAGAGATTTTAGTTTAAATTCAATACGTGGGATCACTATCAGACAAGTGAAGACATTGAGGTTTAGCACAGAATGCACCTGCCTTCTGCTTTCTCATAATTTGCACTTGAGTTTAAATGCACTTGTGAGAAGGAGTATAATCCTTGATGCCTACACTTCTTGTAAAACACTACAACCATTTTGTCGATCAAGTAGTGCTTACATGCTCAGTGTTATTGCTACGCCTTTGCAAATTGATTAATTGGGGGAAAAAACAACCCAAATAATAGTTTAGCAATAGCACAAACTGGATTTTTTCTTCTCAGGGTGGTCTTACTAGTCATGTTCCATTATTACACTGTGTGACAGTAAGCATATGCAAATTAGATTTCTACCTTTTTCATGGCTTTTAGCTATCCTTAATACAAAAGAAAAACTAACCAGATGCCTTATTCGCACGTGTGATGAGATTTGATTGGGTGAAACAGTTTGCACCAATGTTTTCATTTAGTGTCGGGTATCAGTATTAGGGATACCTAGAAGAAGTAAGCTGATGGCCGCGAACACTAACTCGCCCGGATGGTCAAGAGCCTCTTTTGGTCTCGCCCGACCCCCGAAGGTACGGGCTCCGTGTTGCCCGATCCCTCGGGCGCGCACTCCGTCTCACCAGACCCCTCGGGCGCGGGCTCCGTCACGTCTGACCCCAAGGGCGCGGGCTCCGTCTCGCCCGACCATGAGGGCATGGGCTCCGTCACGCCTGACCCCGAGGGTGCGGGCTCCGTCTCGCCCGACGGGGGTCCAGACCGCCCCCAACCACTACAGGTCGAAGAGTACGAACTCAGGGTCAAACTTCTAATACCAGAAAGGTAGTAGGCGCGTCTTGACATGACTTGCGGCCACGACGGGCCATACCTGAGGACTCACGTCACCAACAGTGTCGGGCGTGCCGACGCTATGCTACCTAATCCTCATACGACTTCCGACGGGGGTATCTGCTAACCATGCCGCCCGCAGGGACGGAATGGAGCGCCACGACCGGCTGACGACGCCTGCGTATAGTGCCAGAGATGAACTGGGTCGCGCGTGGAGCCGTCCCCGTCATCATCTACAGGACCGGCGGGACCCACGTAAAGGAGATGAAGGGCGCCGCGACCCCGGAGGACGCTCCCCGTCATCATCTACAGGACTCTCTCTCTCTCTCTCTCTCTCTCGTGTAACCTGCGCCTTCCCCTTCATCTATAAAAGGGGAAGCAGGACGCTCCATGAAGGGCAGGCTGAACGGCGGAACGAGTTCAACTAGACTCAACTCCATTCGATTCTTTCACCAGAGACTTGGGACCTGCTCCCTCTCTCGCCCGTTTGTAACCTCTAGTACAAACAAGTGCCGGTAACACGAGCAACCTCAAACTGGACGTAGGGACATTCCGCCCGAACCAGTATAAATCCTTGTGTCCTCTGAGCACACCATCCGGACCAGACGCGCAAACACGAATTTACTAGTCGGCGGTTCGAAACACCGACATTTAGATTAGGCTTTTTTTTGTGAGGACATAAGACCTTTAACATACTCTTGCTTCTTGCAGCGAGTTTGACAATTAAATGTCCAAAGTTGGCAAGTACTCTCTATCTGAAACAAATTTAATATCAATAGTAATGGTTGCTTAATATTGCATGGACTTTTCATACCTCGTGTCAAAATTCTTCTGTTCTTCCCAAATCATCATACATTACCTAGTAAAAAAGCCTTTATAACAAAATGGAAACTTTGGCTTATTTGATATGATTATGTCCAAAACACAATGTTTTTAGAAAGCTCAGTAATTAGTGATTCTTTTATGCTGCATCATCCACATGGATTATTGTCTCACTTTCAATTAGAAAAACCGTTGGACTATGTTCTTGAAACTGTTCTGTCAGATTTCAGTAATTAGTCTTTTGCCCTGCATTGATGTCATTTTTTTATGAAAGCTCTACCTGAAACCCTTTTTCAGAACCAATGATTTGATCATTTTTGTTTAGCAGGCAGCGTTTATCTGATAGGATGAACAGTCTGCAACTGTTCTTGAAACACTCATTGCTAGTGACACGTATCGCCGCATATGCAGTCTAGAAAAAATGGTATGATGGTATGTTGCTTTTTTGTTTCTAAGGAATATGGTAATGTCCAATTTTCTTATGCAAAGAGTTATTGGTTGGTTGTTGAACAGAATGAGGATGAGGATGAAGGCTGTGGTACTGAGCCAACCATCTGTGCAAGCTGTGGCAGCGGCTACACCATGCAAATGGGTTCTGGTTTTGTTGTGATGTGTGTGACCGTTGGTTTCATGGTAAATGTGTGAAGATAACAGCGGCTCAAGCGGAGCGAATAGAGCACTATGAATGCTCTCTTTTTTAGGAAACGGCATGGAAGATCCCTACCTATTTTTTGTATTTTCATTAAATGAAAGAAAAACTGTACAGGGCAAAGTTACAAGGTTGTCAAAGCTCAAAACAAAAAAGAAAGTAAATTACAAGTGGTTCTCCTTCCATACAAACAGGGGATCAGAAATACTCTTCTTGTCCTTGATACAAATTTGACCAAGTTCCTCCTTGAGAGATGCCCTCCATTCCAGCAGAGTTGCAGTTTGATTATCAAAGATAGTTCCATTTCTCGCTTTCCAAAAGACCCAACACGCAGTTATAAAAATTTCTCTAAAGATGTGACTGTTGAAGTCTATTCTTGCTTGAATGATCATGTCCAGTGGCTGAAGGTTAAAATTTTAGTGAATATTAATAGAGTTCAAGCAAACAGAGCTAAAAGGGCATTCAAAAAAGAGATGGAAACAAGTTTCTTCAGGACCATTGTGGCATAGAACATAGTTGTAGTCTTCCAGATACATGTTTTTTCTTCTTAGGAGATTCCTAGTGCTGAGTCTATCCCTGATCAGGAGCCAGGCAAAAAATTTATGTTTGCCAATGTTACCTGATTTCCAAAACCAATTGAACAATGAAGATGCTTCATAGGATCCCTGGAGTTGAGAGTATGCCTTTTTTGAGGAGAATGAGGATCCCCAGGTGTAAGCCCAAACATCTTGAGAATTTTGATCCCAAATTCTGCCTATGATGAGTTGCTGAACCTCACTGTATTGCTGTGAAGCTTGTATTGACAGGGGTACGAAGAAGCATCGGTTGGTCTGATTCTTGCAGTAAAACCGAAGCAAGCAGTTTGCTTTCAGGGCATAAGAAAAGAGATGAGAATATTTATTTTCCAGGATCTGACCAGACCAATTGTTCTTCCAGAAAGCAACTGAATTTCTAGGATTTAGGTGGCAGATAGCAAAAGACTTGAACTTTTCAAATAGCTTGATTATGTCTCTCCACCAGAAGGATCCAGTGGGGCTTCTTTCATGAGGAATGTTGGTATTCTGATAAAGTTTGGACCAGGTTAGCTTGACCCAAGGAATGTCAGCATGATTATAAAATTTGTCAAAATTTTTCATAAGTAGTGTTCTGATTTTTCATATCAATAATCCCAAGGCCCCCTTCATCTTTGGGCCTGCATGATGGTTCCCAAGCAGAAAGACATGTACCTCTTTTACTAATATCCCCTTTGCTCCATAAACAATGTTTTTTGAATCTATCTATCTGTTGGATCACTGTAGGGGGAATTACAATCCTGCACATATAGTACGTGGGCAAGGCAGAGAAAACGGAGTTCACCATTATGAGTCTTCCTTGATAAGAGAGAAATTTACTCACCTCTGAGAGTTTCCTTTCCATTTTGGTTAAGAGGGGACTAAATTCTTGCATAGTGGGTCTTGTTGTGCCAAGGGGTAGGCCCAAGTAGGTGAAGGGCATGGACCCAACCTCACATCCGAAGGTTTGTGCCAGGAGGGATGATTTTCCTGCAGAAACATTAATGAGAACCAGAAAGCTTTTTTGGAAGTTCACATGTAGCCCAGTGGAGTTAGAGAAGGTCGTGAGCAAGCATTTCAGAGTGAATAGTTGCCTAGCATCAGCTAGCATAATCAGTAGAGTGTCATCTGCATACTGGACTATGGGAAAGAATTCCTCAAAATCATCTGCTAGTGGGTGGTACAGAACACCAGCTTGCCAGGCTTTATTGACAATTGTCTAAAGAAGATCAGCTGCCAAAACAAATAAAAGGGGAGAGAGTGGATCACCTTGTCTAACTCCTCTCTTGCAGGCAAAAGGTTTGCCAGGCATGCCATTCAGGAGGACAGAAGAAGTTCCTGATTTGAGTATGATCTCCACCCATCTAACCCATTTTTTAGGGAAGCCTTTAAATTTCATGACATCTAAGATAATTTGATGTTCTAGCTTATCAAAAGACTTTTCGAAGTCTAGTTTCAAGATGACTATTTCCTTTTTAGAATGGTGACAAATATGTAGGAACTGGAAAGCCCAAGCCAAGCAGTCTTGGATGGTCCTGCCCTTGATGAATCCATATTGATTGACATGTACTAGTTGAAGAATGACCTGTTGTAGCCTGGAAGAGAGCAGTTTGGTGATGCACTTCATGGAGTAGTTCAAGAGGGAGATGGGCCTAAAATCATTAACTGTTTCTGGATTGCTCTTTTTATGAATCAAGGTGATATAGGAGGAGTTGATGCTGGTGAGGTCCATGAAATCTCTGAAGAAGTCAGAGAACAATCTCAGAAAATCTGGCTTTATGATAGACTAACATTTTTTAATAAATTTGCCATTGCGACCATCTGGGCCAGGAGCATGATTGCTGGGGATCTTAGAGATCACCTTGTTATAGTCCTCAATGAAATCATCAGCCAAGAAGTTTAAGTCATGTCTTTGGAGAAGGGAATGCAAATCATATGTCACTCAATCTATTTTTAAAGGCCTCCCATAGAATACCTGCTTTCTGATCATGATTGGTGACTATGACATCATTAGGTAGAGAAAGGCTAGCACTAGAATTCCTTCTATGAGAAATTTATGCCATTGCTTGGAAGAAACTGGTGTTTTCATCTCCAAGTTTAATCCATCTAACTGTGTTTCTTTGTTTCCAATAGGATCTTTTAGATTCCAGCAGCTTGGCAATGTGTCCTTTGATCAGCTTTCTGAAGCATGATTCCAGGCTTGATAAAGGTCTCTGTTCTTCCAATCCATCTAGCAGAAGAAGAACCCAGTCACAATTGTGGAGCAGCTTGTTAACATTTTGAAACCCATTTCTCCATTGTTTTAACCCAATTCTTGTTTGCTTGAATTTTGCAGATATGGTTCTGAATGCCCTGAGTGCTGCTCCGACAAGAAAGGGCATGATTACAATGTGGACCCAATGCTCTCTGTTCTGTATAAGCGATACTAGATATGCCCAAGTTGTATTACTAGTGCATTTGAACTCTTATGGACTTCTGTCATGCTATATAGCTTTGTTGGGCTGATATTGTTTTGAACTTATGTGGTTGCTGCTTTAAGTTTGGACTGTTTATCTGCAGCCAGCATGCACTATATTGTTGTGTACTAATCTGTTTTAGATATTGTGCTAGACTTCTGATCTCGATTTCGTACTTCCATCAATCGATGTTCTTATTGGTTATTTGTTGTCACCTCAGTTCTGAATTTTATAGGTTACTTTAGCTTTGTCCTAAATCGAAACTTCTATAACATTGACCAAATATGAACATTGTTTGACTGCTCTATTGGATCCTTTCCAATTAAAGAAGGAAATATATCGTGGCTCCTTAAACTTCCTTTTCATTATCTTCTGGGTTCATGAACTCCCAAAAGTGATTATTTGGGTCTTTCAAATTTTCATGTGTTTCATTTTAAGTTCACTCTAAGTCTAATCATGGATCCAAATTTATACTTCGAATGAACCACTTAGAAAGTTTAGAAATGTACGATACATTTCACTCCAAATTAAATACCTAGGTGTTCTCTTAATAATCTCTTCACTTTGATAAACTTAGGAGAGAGGACATCCAGTCTCTATAATAGATAAAATCATCAAGAGAATTGTTGGGTGGTGAGGCAAACTTTTATCCTATGTGGGGTAGAATTACTTTGATTAAGACTTGCCTTGCTAGTATTATTTGTACTTAATTAATGTCCTTTATTAAGTTTCCAAAATGGACCATTAAGCATTTAACAGCCTGGCAGCCTCAACGCTAGACTGAATTTTCCCCATTAATTCTAAAAAGATTTAGATAAGTATATTGCCGTCAACAAGTACAATAAAGAAGGGCGGGTCTGGTGCAAGTGGTAGAGTCTTACCGCCTGTGACCGGAAGGTCTTGGGTTCGAGTCGCGGTCTCCTCGCATTGCACAGTTGAGGGTAAGGCTTGCCACTGACATCCTTCCCATGACCCTGCACAGAGCGGGTGCTCTCTGCATTGGGTACGCCCAACAAGTACAATAAATACAATAAGGATATTTCGTAAAGAATTTAACAAACACTAGTTGATTGTTGAAAACTAGAAAAGATTGAATAATAATTTGAAAGAGAGTTCTATATGATTTCATTCTATGTTTCATAGACATTTTAATTACATGGCCCATATAGATCGAGTTGGAAACTGAGACAAGAGAGTTTTATCTACATGAAACTCAATTCTTCTCTCTTTATAAAAACATTAGCATATCATCGGAAAATGCTTATGTAGCAACCTACTAAGTGCAGATGAAACTCATATGAAAGTCCTACTGAGGCTGGCCTTATGAGTTTGATAGCCTAATGATCATAGATAATTCATGTGCAATTGGTGGGCGACGACCTAAGATGTTCTCACTCTTCGTAGCCGCGCTTGCCGTGAGAATTAAGTCCCATTACTAATGGTTCTGAGAACCATAAACCCAAATGTTTCAAAAACACACACACACACAAACCCAAGGTTTGGCCGTGGTGCATCTCAGGTATTTGGATCCGGGGACTAAAGTTTAAGATGTGTCACATGGGTGTCACATCGGGTGTTCGGATAGTAATAATAAAACAAATTAGAGAAGTCGTCAGTAATCCACGAGACGAATTTATTAAGCCTAATTAATCCGTCATAAGCACATATTTACTGTAGCACCATATTGTCAAATCATAGACTAATTAGGCTTAATAGATTCGTCTCGCAAATTAGTCTCAATCTATACATTTAGTTTCGTAATTAGTTTATATTTAATACTTTAAATTAGTGTTAAACATCTAATGTGATAGTGACTCACAATTAGTAAAACACCCCAATCCAATGGCAGCGGAACGGATGCTGTTGCATTAGGAGTCCAGAAAGCATTGCACTCACCATGCATTTGACATGTTCATGCTTTCTCGGGTGGGCTGCCCTGTATCTTGGGATCACGCATGCGTGCATGGCAGTCATGCGGCAAAGACAAGATGAACAAGCAGAGAACCATTCGGTCCAGTCCACGGAGTATATAAGCTTCAGCGACGCCGAACGCTATCTATGTCAAATTCGTGCTTGCAAACCATGGGTCGCTTCACGATTTTGCCCCTTGCATACGCCCTTGTCTTGGTCGCCGCGGCGTGCCCCGTGCTGGGCTATGTCCCTCACGGCGCGGCGCCGCGGAGCACCGGCGCCGCCGGGCATCACGCCAACACCCGAACTTACATCGTCCTGGTCGAGCCTCCGCCTGCGCAAACCGATGAAGACGACGAGGCCGCGCACCGCCGGTGGCACGAGTCGTTCCTCCAGAGCTCCGGTGGTGGTGTCCGCCCGCGCCGCATTCGCCACTCGTACACGAGCGTGCTCTCCGGCTTCGCCGCTAGGCTGACCGACGCCGAGCTCGCGGCCGTGTCCAGGAAGCCAGGGTTCGTGCGGGCGTTCCCGGAACGCAGGATGCCGCTCATGACGACGCGCACACCGGGGTTGCTCGGGCTGACTCCCGACGGCGGCGTCTGGAACGCGACCGGCTACGGCGAGGGCACGATCATTGGGTTTCTGGACACCGGGATCGACGAGAAGCACCCTTCGTTCCGCGACGACGGCATGCCGCCGCCGCCCCCCAGGTGGAAGGGCGCCTGCCAGCCTCCTGTTCGGTGCAACAACAAGCTCATCGGCGCGGCGTCGTTCGTCGTGGACAACACCATCACCGACGACGTCGGGCACGGCACGCACACCACCGGCACGGCGGCCGGCCGGTTCGTGGAAGGAGTCTCGGCCTTCGGCCTTGGCGGCGGCGGCACGGCTGCCGGGATGGCACCCGGCGCGCACATGGCCGTGTACAAGGTCTGCGACGCCCAAGGGTGCTTCGAGTCCGACTTGCTGGCCGGGATGGACGCCGCCGTGAAGGACGCGTCGACGTCCTCTCGGTGTCCCTCGGCGGCGTCTCCACGCCGTTGGACAAGGACCCCATCGCCATCGGCGCGTTCGCAGCGGTGTCCAAGGGCGTCCTCGTAGTGTGCGCCGGCGGCAACAGTGGCCCTTTGCCCTCCACGCTGTCCAACGAAGCGCCGTGGATATTGACGGTGGCGGCCGGGTCTGTGGACCGGAGCTTCCGTGCCAGCGTGCGGCTCGGCGACGGCGAGATGTTCGGAGGTGAGTCACTGACTCAGGACAAGCACTTCAGCTCCAAGGTGTATCCGCTGTACTACTCAAACGGCATGAACTTCTGCGACTACTTCAACGTCAACATCACCGGCATGGTGGTCGTGTGCGACACCGAGACACCGGTGCCACCGATGAGCTCCATCGAGGCGGTCCGTGAGGCTGGCGGCGCCGGCGTCGTGTTCATCAACGAACCGGACTTCGGATACACCATCGTCCTGGAGAAATACTACAACCTCCCCATGTCGCAGGTGACCGTGGTCGACGGCACCAAGATAATGGGCTACGCCATGAAGGGTGCGTCCACGACCAACCATACGGCAACGATCGTGTTCAACAGCACTGTCGTTGGCGTGAAGCCGGCGCCGATCGTGGAGGCCTTCTCGTCGCGCGGCCCCAGCGTTGCCAGCCCCGGCGTGCTGAAGCCCGACGTCATGGCGCCGGGGCTCAATATCCTCGCCGCGTGGCCGTCGGAGGTGCCCGTCGGGGGGCCCGAGTCGAACAGCTTCGACGTCGTCTCCGGCACGTCCATGGCGACGCCGCACATCACCGGCATCGTGGCGCTTGTCAAGAAGGCGCACCCGGACTGGTCGCCCGCCGCGATCAAGTCCGCCATCATGACCACGTCCAGCGCCATCGACAACGACGGCAACCAGATCATGGACGAGGAGCACCGGAAGGCGAGCTTCTACTCCGTCGGCGCCGGCCACGTTGTCCCGGCGAAGGCCGTAGACCCCGGCCTGGTGTACAACCTTGGCGTCCGCGACTACGCTGGCTACATCTGCAGGCTCCTCGGCGAGGCGGCCCTGAAAACCATAGCCGGAAACACCACCTTGACTTGCACTGAGGTCGAGCCTATCACCGGGGCGCAGCTGAACTACCCGGCGATACTGGTGCCGCTGCGAGCTGATGCGTTCGCCGTGAACCGGACGGTGACCAACGTCGGGCCGGCCAAGTCGAACTACACCGCCAAGATCGAAGCGCCGAAAGGCCTGATGGTCAAGGTGGAGCCGGCGGAGCTGGAGTTCACCAAGGCAAATGAGAGGAAGACGTTCACGGTCACGGTGAGCGCAGCCGGAGCCAGCAGCGAGCAGGAGATCGCCGAGGGGGCCCTGAGCTGGTTGTCCCATGACCATGATCACGTCGTGAGGAGCCCAATTGTGGCCGACTCCACGCTTACCCTGAGTTGATTGCCACGACTGCGTTGTCCATTATTGCGTGCGCGCGCGCGCATATGTACCCTCCGTAAAAAAAAATGTCACTCTTACTACTTTTGAGTATTCAAAACAATCTTAACTTCAAATAAATATATAGAAAATACTAAGGGTCCGTTTGGATGTAGATATTAGAGACCCTGGAATTTCATTGGTACCAATATCAAATCAGACTGGTATTGGAAATGTATTGTAATACCAAATCTGTTGTTTGGACGTGGATCAATTTGCTGGCTGGAATCTATTGACTTGGCAAATACCAATTTTATGTTTGGATGTGCACATCATGAAATTGATTTCTCCCACCTCCCTCACAAATCACACTGCCCCGGCAGCGCAAAAGATAGCCGCGATCCCGCGAGCAGTAGTGCCCACCTCGCTGGCGTGGAAGATAGCAGCGAGCGGGATCCCTCGCGTGGAGTATCCAGGCACCCCAGCGGCGCGGAAGATGGCAGCGAGCGGGCTCCCTCGGCTCGTTGCGAGCAGACTCGGGCACTCCCTCGGCGCACGCGGAGGCGGCTGCAAGCGGACTCAGGCTCGGCCCTCGCGGCGCGGAGGAAGGCCCCGAGCGAGCTCGGGCACGACCCGACGCGCAGAGGACGCACGAAGAAGCTCGAGCTCGGGCCCTTCCGGATCTGAGGACGGACGCCCACCGCGACAGGTGATGACGGGGGAGGAGGGAGCTCGACGGGGTAGGGGAAGCAGTGACGGGGGAGAAGAGAGCTCGACGCCGGCGCTGAGGAGGGAGCTGCCTCGCCGCAGGTCTCGGTGGATCTGAGGGCCCCCGACGAGTGGGGCGTAGGGGGCACGCGAGGGTGGAGGAGCTCTGGCGAGGAGGACGAAGGGGCTGGCTGTGAGGGACGGAGCGGCCGGCGCCGGAGTTGGAGACGACGAGAGCCGGAGGGTCTCGGCTCGGCATCCCTTCGGGGTCATGCTACGTGAAGCGAATGCCACGCGGAATCGCGCTCAGTTTCCAGACTCCAATGCCAGGACCATCCAAACACGTGGAATTCGGGTCTACTATTCCCAATTCCAATGCCATGGCCTCAATGCAAACATCCAAACGGGGTGTAAGATTTATGATACTACCATTAGATGAGTAATGAAATATACTTTCATAATAAGTATATTTGGAAATTGTTTTAAATTAATTAAATTTAAGAAAGTTTGATTTAGTTTAAACTTAGCATCACTTTTTTAGACAGAGATAGGCCTCGTGTAGAATAATCAGTCACGGCGTTACCAACGTTCGACTGCCCATTGACATTGACATAAGAGTAAAATGCATTGATGGACCTTGAAATTGGCAGCATGGGAGGAGAAGCTGTGGATACAACAGAGCTCAAAAGAAGAAGAAAAGAAATGAAAAAGAATTGAAATCTAGGAAAACTCCAACTTATAGGGTCATAGAGATAAGTTTTTAAGAAATACTGTACATTATCCTTCTATAGCGATTTTTTTACTTTTAATATTTTTAAAAGAATTTTTAAAACTAATCCCCCAGGATTTTATTTCCAAATCTAACTAGGCTGGCACGGTAGGCTGCCACCGTGGCCAGTTAGCGGCCCGCTGACCTGGTGATGTGGCTAGCCTGCCGTGCCACCGCATCGGGCGAGGTAGGGGCCGCACCACCCCGCCTGGCGCGGCAGGGGTGGATACAGGTGTGTGGCGTGGCCTCCCTCCCTCTCCCCTGCTCTTCTTCCACCTCAATCCTGTGAACACACCTGCCGCCGCTGACACTATCGTGATCGAAATCTAGCGATTTCGGCTCGGGGCTTGTTGGAGGTTGCCCGCAAGCTTCCCCTCCTCCTTGGCAAGGTATTCTCTCTCTCTCTCTCTCTTTCTGTTTTCATGGCTGATTTGAAGTATAGCCTTGCTAGCTAGGGTTTCAAGAAAAAAATCATTTTGGTAGCTATGCGAAGTAGTTTAGATAGATCGATTACGTTTAGAAACTTGTGTTACGGGTCCGCCCTCATTTTTAATTATACGTGAACATCTAGTTGCATGTGCGCTATGTTTAGGTTGTCATGTATGTTAGAAATTTTAGTTAGTGTTTTTAGATCTAGGTTATATTCAGTTACTATGTTTAGGTTATATTTAGTTAGTTAGTTTAGGTTATATTTGAAAGCTAAGTGTTTATGTTATATTTAGGTAGTTTTTTTTAGGTTATATGTAGTTACTATGTTTAGGATACATAAATACTTCTGTACATACTAATACAGGCTCAAGAGAAAAAGGGTTCACTTAATTCATTCTTGTTAGTTGTTACCACACTTAAACTCAACCTCATCCCAAGTTGCAACCACAGCTGGATCTCCCGCAATCACACCAAGGTGGGTTGTCAAGACGTTTTGAGACGGCTTTGTTCTCCTCGTCTGTCATTGGTGGGGGGTTCGGGGAGGTGCAACCCACCGCATAAAGTGATCATATTTTGTATGCGATCCCCAGTGTTTGAAAATTAAGGAGGAACCTTGGATTAAACTTGTCAGGTCCATTGATCCACTGAAAGAAGTAGCACATCTCCTCATCATAAAAAATTAATGCTACCGTCACATCAGTAATTTCATAGGGAATATCAAGGAAAACACAATGAATCAATTGCAAATGATTATTTACACGACAATCACCACATGTGTAGAAGGCCCAGGCAGCAGTACCCAGATGCCTCCTCGATTCGAACACATGGGCTGGCTTATCACAGTCACAGATAGGCACCGGTAGTTCAAGATGGACAGGTGTATCCTTGCAAGACGCACCTTGGTATAAAGCTTTGGGACACACCTGCTGTCGGTGTTTTGAGTTGCCATCGATAAGTAAATTTCTAATATTGTGCGTCTGGCTCGGATGGTGTGCTAAGAGGACACGAGGTTTATACTGGTTTGGCCAGAATGTCCCTACGTCTAGTTCGTTGCTGCTGCTCGTGTTACTAGCACTGAAAGTTCATAGTAGGGATTACAAATGGTCGAGAGAAGGGCAGGTCCCAAGTCTCTGGTGAGAGGAGCGAACGGGTGCCCAGAGCTCGGTCGCTTCTCGGTTGTGTGCTTGTGTGTTCTGATCAGTTCAGGGTTCGATGAGTTCGAGTCCGAATCGATGTGATGTGTTACGATGCCCTTTATGGGACGCCCTGCTTTCCTTTTTATAGGCCAAGGGAAAGCACAGGTTATAGTGAAGAGAAAAGAGGAGAATGAGAAGGAGAAGAAGTCTTCTAGGATCGCCGGGTCCTTCTTTTCCTTCACGAGGGTCCCGCCGACCCTGTAGACGTCAACAGGGACAACTCCACATCGCGGCCCTGTCTGTCACTAGCGCCATGCGCAGGTGTCGTCTCCCGGTCATAGCACTCCACTCTGTCCTTGTAGACGTCGTAGTGAACTGACGTGCCTGTCAGTCCTCGTTGAGGGTTAGGCAGAACGGCACCGGTACACCCGACGCTATTCCTGATTTGAATCTCCTGGTATGGCCCGTCACGGCCATGGGTTATTTGGGGCGTGCCGGTCACCTCCTTGGTGTTAGATCTTTGACACAGGCCCATTTGCTTGGACCTGGAGTCGTTGACGGCGGTATGGGTCTTCGTCGGGCGAGACGGATCCCCTAGCCCCGAGGTTAGTCGAGGTGGAGTCCCCCCTCAGAGGCCGGGCGAGGCGGAGTGCAAACCTAAGGGCCGGGCGAGGCGGAGCCCATGACCTAGGTGTCGGGCGAGGCGGAGCCTGCGGCCTCGGTGTCGGTGAGGTGGAGCCCACCCTCAGAGGTCGGGCGAGGTGGAGCCTGCAGCCTTGGTGTCAGGTGAGGCGGAGCCCGCGGCCTCGGTGTTGGGCGAGGTGGAGCCCGCCCTCAGAGGTCGGGCGAGGCAGAACCCGCCCCTCAGAGGTCGGGTGAGGCGGAGCACAAACCCAAGGGTCGGGCGAGGCGGAGCCCACTCCCAGAGGTCGGGCGAGGCAGAGCCCACCCTCAGAGGCCGGGCGAGATGGAGCCAGCCCTTGGAGGTCGGGCGAGGCGGAGCCCGCCCCTAGGGGTTGGGCGAGGCATAGGCCGCCCTCATAGGCCGGTTGAGGCAAAGCCTACCCTCAGAGGTCTAGCAAGGCAGAGCCCGCGGCCTCAGTGTCGGGTGAGGAGGAGCCCTCCCCTAGAGGTTGGGCGAGGCGGAGCCTGCGGCCTCGGTGTCGGGCAAGGCGGAGCCCACCCCCAGAGGCCGGGCGAGGAGGAGCTTGCGCACCTGGGGGTCAGTTGGAGCTACAGTCATGCTCTTGACTGCTCGGATAAATCAATGTTGATGATTATTAGCTCCTCCTCTTCCGGTACCCTAGTGTATTGGTCCCCGACAGTTGCCCCTGAGCCTGCGGAGGAGTAGAATACTCATTCGGAGGCTTTTCCAAACAGGAGGACTCTGAAGGCCTCGGCCTTCTTTTGTTACCCACAGAGTGACCTGTGGGTGGTGATTCCCTTTCCTCGAGCCCCCTCCCATAGCAGGGGCCCGGTCGAGGATCGGTTCATCTTTGCTATTGTCTTCCCTCAAGCATTTTTTCCGATAAAAACAGAAGGGCCGAGCCGTGCCACGATTTTCCTCAAAGGACGAATCATGGCACCCGGTGAGCTGTTAATGGGCTAGTCTGAGTGGGCCCCCTAGCATCCCATTTGTGGGGATCTAGTTTGAGTCAGCTTGGTGACTGACCCTAAATTCTCAGCGGTAAATCCATATAGTTCTCGGGTCCGTTCGACCGGTCCCGAGGGCTAAGTACCTTTCTTAAAAAAACATGGATCATAACCGACCGAGACTCAAACGTGGGCCGGGATACCCGCGGCGCTCGTGTGCCCAGGTACTGGCCACTACCGGGCCCATCCCTTTCCACCACTCACCCTAAAGGTGCTTGGAGCGGTTGTCGAACCCGTCGAAGGGCCGACCTACGAACTCCTGGGCCCAGTTGGGACATAGAGGCGCTTTAAGATCTGTGTTCCTCTTACTTGTGATGAGTCGTGGCCCGTCTAGAGGGGCGAAATGTCCGGCGAGTTTTCTGAAGGAACGGATAGAGATTGCGTGCGCACGTCCTACGCCAGGACATTGTGGTAGATCATGGCAGGCGTGGAGATCTGGCGGGTGGTTGGTTTCCTCGCATCTATCGTCCCTATAAAACCAAAGGGTTTGACCCCTGGATTCCATACCTTGCATCCTTGCCTCCGCAGCCACGACCGTCGCCGCCAATCGCTTAGGTTTCCTGTCTCCGCATCCCCGCCGCCGTCGAGCTCGCATCCACCCGCCCCCATCTCCAATGGATCCATGGTGCCGCTCTGACATCACCTTCCAGAGCATGGAGGGCCTCGTCCATCGCAGTCTTCTCCGTGCGCGGACCGCGACCGAGGAGTGCCTGCTGTCCGGTGAGGAGGACGTGTCATCGCCGCTCGACGGCTATGTGTTGTCATTCGTCCACTTCCATGAGCGTCGGTTCACGACCCCCGCCCACAGATTTCTTCGGGGGCTACTGCACTACTACAAGATTGAAGTGCAGCATCTCAATCCCAACAGGATCCAGCACATGGCGGCGATCGTCGCCCTGTGCGAGGGGTTCCTGGGGATCATGTAACACCTCGGGTATTTTAAATACTAAAACCTGCCATGTCATCATATGCATTGTACCTCATTTCGTATTAGTGAAAACTTTGATATGCATACATTAAAACAAGTTTACAATTGTGTTATATGTGTTGCCTTGTATGGTTTGGATCAAGTTCAAAGTTTTGTTTGGATTTGAAATTTCGAAAACCCGGATTTCTAGCGATTTGTTTTACCCCAAAAAACCTAATTCAAAATCGAAGCACATTTTGGGGTTGAGCCTTAAAGAAAAAATGTAGAGCTTGTCGAGTTGTACAAAGTTTGTTTTTGGAGTTTTCAAAGTTGTTATGAAAAATTTGAAGCAATTTGAAAAGGCGAAATTCTTTAAATGTTCCCTATTTGAATTCAAATTTGCATTTCAAAATGTAGACCGAATTAGGAGGTGGTTATAAAAGAAAAGTTGTAGAGCTTTGAATTTTTAACAACTTTTATTTTTGGAGATTTTTGAGTTGTTATACAAATTTGGGAGTAATTTGGAAATTTAGACGAATGGCAATTCTGTAATTAAGTTGAAAAGTGCTCGCCGCTTAAGCTACATTGCCGGCGACCTTCTGCTCGGTTCTAGTCGCGCCTGTGGCCACCCTTGGCTTCGCGCTAGCGTGGGAAAGACTCCTGCGTGGCTTCCTTGCGCTTCTGAGCTGTGTTATAAGACCTGCTTCGCCGTCGTCTTCGTCGTTTTCATTGCTCTGCTTTTCCCGCCGTCGCCGATCATCTCCGTCGAGCCCTCACAGTCGAACCAACGTCTGTGCCGTCGCAGCAAGGCGTTCAATAGCTTCGCCTACTCCTTGCGTGCCTAGCCATCCAACTGTGGTCACTTGATTTCGCCGGGAATCGCCGCTAGCCGCCTTTCTTCCTCGCTACCGGCAACCTCACCGTCGTGCTTGCGCCGTCGTGGCCAGCGCTCTCCGGTGAGCCTTTGCTCTTGCTCAGTGCACCTCTAGCTCCGCCTTGTTCCCGTGATGCTCTATGACCGGTTGATTGCTCATTTTGTACATCACAGTCGCCTGAGCACCGCCGTCGTCGAAGCTTGCTCCGCCGTGGCCGCTGTGATCGTCGACCCGCGTCACCGTTGCTTCTCCGGTCTCGCTCTTTGCTCCAACGCGTTCGGGGTGAGCTACTGATCCTTTCTAAGCGCTTAGTTTAATTGTTACCGGTCTCCTGTCGCCGGCGTAGCGTCGCCAAGCCGCCGCGTCCGCCATGGTCGACGCCAAGCTCGTAACTCGCCGTAATTAGTCTAGCTAGTGTCTTCAATCAATGCGGGGTGTTGTGGGGAGTGTTTTGGTACCTTGGCCGTCGCCCTTGGTCTTGCCGTCGGTGAGTTTTCGTCGATCAGCGCTGTCGTCACCGTGGTCAAACGCGGGAGGTAGAAGATGACATGTGGGGTCGGGTGTCAGTGATTCAGCGGTTTGAAAATGATTTTTCTTTTTCAGAAATGAATGAATAGTGTCTGTTTTTGTTTTTTTTGTGTAGATTTATTTAGAGCTCCAAAAATTATGAAAATTTTTGTGTGACCTCTCTGTGATGTATATTATTTAGGAAAAATATGAAATATTGTTTTTCAGTACTTTTTTAATATGATAAAAATTGCTCAATTAATTAATAAATGAGTTTCCATGATTTTTCTAGGCTTATTTCTTTATCCAAAAATTATGAAACTTGTTTTGCCACTTAGTTATCATGAGATGAACATTTACAAAAATTTTGGACTCAATTGGAACAAGTTGATTTATTTCATAATTCTTAATTAAATAATTAATTCATAAAAGCAAATAGTAACCTTTAATGATTTAGGTTTTGATTGAATTTTTGATTGAGTGATGTCCTTGGGTCATTAGTTGGTAATGATCCTTGGCAATTGATGTGAGTGTTATGAAAAAGGTTTAGTTAGTTTGACTTGTAACTGTACCGCGAAGGAAAGTTGTATTCAAGTTGTTAATTTTTGCATCCATCATCGAGCATCATGTTTTATATTTCGCATCATGTTAAACATGGCATTGTTACTACGTGTAGTGAACGAAGGTGAACACGTGGTAGTTAATCAAGTTGTGGAAGAAGTTGATCCGCCTATTGAGGTCGGATTTGATAATTGTGGAACGACTCCAGATCCTAATTTTTTCGTCAATGAAGGCAAGCCCCGGATGCATTTAAACCTACCTTGTGTTTTATAAATTGATTTCGTATTTGCTTTTCTTTACTGCATTAAGTGATTAGGAGTTAAGTGAAAACCTAATTGGTGCATTACCAACCTTGTTTTTCCATATCTACCTTGTTACCAGTTTTAATTCGTATATGCCTAGTTATGCTTAGCTATGCTTAGAACGATGAAAGTCGGGTGCTTACCTGTCATCTGCAAGTTTTAAATGGAACTTTGGTTATTCATGTTATCATGTGATATGAGCATGTGGAGTAAGAAATCTAGACCGGGCGGACTCGGTGTGTGTGAGCCACAAGACATGGAGGTCTTGTGAGCGGGTTCTTTCCGCCTGTGTCGATTAAGGCCCGTACCGTTGTTGAATTACATGAGGTGAGACTAGTACTAACCGCATACTCCGGTAAGCCTTAACTTGGCTATTCTATTACGAGAATGGCTACTCGCGCACTGGGAGTGGAGAGATGGCGGGAATAGCATGTACCCATGTGGCAATGGGCTGGATTGGTGGAGTAATGTATTCTCGGGTGGCACGGACCCGTTCTTGTTTAGAGGATCCAAGGGTAGGTTGATATATGTAAGTCAGGGACCTGCATATGTCATGTGGTCTGGAATTCCCAGCTGGGTTTTAATCGGTTCGAATAGTTGTTGCTCCTCGGTTATGGAGACTCAACTCACTGTTCATCATCATAGTATTAATAACTAGAACTTGAGGCTGGTTTGAGAAAGTGTTGGATATGAAGTTTCATGATCTCAATGCGGATCATGTCAGCTTTGTATATGATCTTATGAAGTTTTAAATGTTGATATAAAGAATTTTGTTAAAGAGCTTTTACGCAAAAGAACTTTGATTATTGCTAAAGCCATACCTAGAATCCCATGAGCCTGCATTCCTATGTTTTATTAATTCTTATTTCGGTTAAGTCTTGTTGAGTACTTTTGTACTCAGGGTTCATTGACCCTTGTTGTAGGTGAGGCTCATGAGCAGATCTATTTTGGATCGTGCTGCATGACTGTTGTTCAATACGATGACGATAAGTAAATGCGTGGCCCTTGGGCAGGGCAATCTATTTGTGTGTTTTGTATTATGTTATAATGCCACTCCACTACTACGTTTTGTAATAATTATCGAACTTAGTTGTAAGGTTTGAAACTACTGTTTTGTAAACTAAGTTATGGTAAGACTTCCGCTATTTTACTCTGATGTATCTATTTGAATAAATGTTGTAATACTGCAATGACTCTGTAATGTGATCCTCCTTGGAAATCATGGATGATTCAGGGTTCCCCGAGGACACCCGACAATCTTCTTAAGTTACCAGGAATATATGCATAGATGTCAAAGGTCATTGGACAGTGACAGGTGCATGTGGGCCCTATAATTTAGGAGGTTTTGCCATAGATCAACCCCCACTTCGATTTGTGGAGGTACTTCTTCACCATCACCCTCCAGAAGAAGAGGGAGAAGAGCGGTAGGCAGGAGCTGCACATGCCGATGGGGTGCGCTGGCATCTAGCTCTGGAACAATCGGGTCGGCGAGTACCCGTCGATGCGGCTATCAACGTCCAACAAGGGGTGGCACTCGTAGTGGTTCTACCTCAAGAACAACACCATCGCCCCTTTGCTGTAGTTCACCGGGTGCCTGATCGAAGAGGCCTAGAGTCATGAAGGAAGTGGGGCATCCCGGAGAAGGACAAGAAGAAGATCCGGGACCACATCGCCGCCATCCACATCATCAAGGAGAACGTCTTGAAGGGGTCGGGCATCATCGGGGCCTACCATGCAAGGAGGGTGGCGCCGTTGATGACGCGCGCGCTCCCGCTGTACGCGATGGCACCCGAGGCATCGTTTAATGGAACGACGCTCGCCGAGGGGGCGCTCCCCAACTCCAAGATCGCGCAACACATCAAGGAGGCAATGGAGCTCTCATAGGACGATGCGGGTGCCCCCCTTGATTTTGTCTACCTGGTGCCGGGACATCCTCCGATGCGGCCGGAACCAGGCCATGTCATCTTTGTAAGTTTACCCTTCTCATGCCTTCTCTTCAATAGATTTCCTGACCTCTTGATACTAACTTTGAGAGGGGCAGGACCAGCCGAGGGACCTTATCTTCATGGGTCACCCGGCGTCGTTGCCGAGGGATTCATCCGTGAGGGCGGCGAATCACGCTGAGGGTGAACGGCTGAGGAAGGTGAAGGAGGACAAGAAGAGGAAGAGGCAGCAGAAGCTACAGGCATGGGAACAGGGGGAGGACACCAATAGCGACGACGATGATGACGATGGCGATAATGATGAGGTAGCCAACAATGTCAAGTGGGACATCCTGAAGAATGAGGATGCGCTGACAGGTATTGGTTCATCCTTATAGGAGTCGGGACCCTTCTTGTTCCACGGAGGGGAGGGTACATCCATGGAGCCGGTGGAGGCGAGATGTACCGTCAGCCTCCCTTAGGAGTCCACAGGGCGGGCGGCTCTACTGCCGTGCCCCAGGTGCCAGCGATTGTGGGTGGCTCTGCCGTCGCGCCCCAAGAGCCAGGGGGAGCGAGCCCCTCTGCCCAGGAGCTGGGGGTAGGCTCGAAACAGCCTCATTCCAACAAGGCAGAGCAAAGGTCGAGGGGTTCGCCCCCTAAACACATCTACCGCCCGACGACACTGAGGTGAGTTGCCAGTTCCTCTGTTTTTTCCTGTTTTAGTCAGATTTCGTCGTGACTTATGCTTTTTGTCCCTTGCAGCGTCGGTAGGCAGCGTAATCCTTTGGCGCTGATGCCAAAGAAGAGTGTTGCCCTCCAACTGAGGCGGCAACCATCGGCTGGTGCTATGCCCGTTTCGGGTGGGAGTGGCACCAGTGTGACCACGTCGTCGGCCGGTTGGATGCTGCCCATGCTGGTGCCCGTGCCCTAAGTGGGACGGGCAGACGTGGGGGCTCAAAGGGCGCCTTCGAAGGTTGCGGAGCAACCGGCGATGGCTGCGATACCGCTGCCGATGATGGGGCAGACAAGGCTACCGACCGCGCTCGTGGCGCCGACCATGGCGGGCGCGATGCAGCTGGTTGTGACCCTTCCAACATAGCTAGAGGTGGCGGCGGTCATGACGGATTAGTCTCAATCGGGAGCAACCGCAGCGGCGCCTGAGGCACCGACGCGACCCACGCCATCGGTGGCTCAAGTGATAGTGCCTGGCGTGGGCCAGACGGAGGGGGACATGGTCGAGAGGTTCCTAGGAGTCATGGTGGTGGCAGAGAGGTCGGCATCCACACCGCTATCCCGTTCCATCGCCAGATGGGGTCCCTCGGTGGGGACATCACGGAGTGAGGGGTCGGCGGTGCTCGGGATCGGTGGGGAGTCATCCCTGGCCCTAACGTCAATAGGCAACAACTCGCCTGCACGTGGCGAGCCCCTACTCCGGTGGACAAATCCGCAGGATCTGGCGTCGACACTCTTTGCCCTTGACGCTACCGAGAGCAGGGAGTGGAAGAGCCTCGATGTGGGGATCATGGCCGTGCTAGAAGCCTTGGACCACACCAGGGGTGCCTTGCGTGACGTTGTCATTTCCTCTAGCTAAGTATTTGCCTGATCCTGCTTCTTGCCCTTTTCTTTCTCTATATACTTTTTGTATTCTGACCATCATTTCCCTGCAGTCCCTCATAGCTCATAGCCGGGGGAAGTCTCGGTTCCTTCATCATTAGAAGGAGACCTCGGACCGCCTCATTGAGGAGGCACGACTACGCGGGGAGGTGACTGCTCAGCTTGTTGCTGCCCAGCAGAGGGTGGCCAAACTCCCCTTGTTGAGGAGGCAGACAGACTTCGGTCGTGGGTGGCCGAGGCCTGTCGAGATGCTAATGAGGCCGAGAAGGCATTCGAGGCCCTATCGGTGAGGTCGTAGAGGGACGACGAGGAGGCCACCAAGGTCAGGAAGGAGTAGGACAAGCTGCTCCAGAAGGATGCTGAGACCCGCCAGCGGATCCTCGACCTTCTGGCCGAGGTTGAGAAGGAAAGGGAGCTAAAGCTGGGGGCCAAGGAAAAGCTCGCGACCCTAGAGAAGAGAGCGAGCCTAGACGCCGTGGTAGTCGCCCAGCTATGCAATGAGCAGGATGAGCTGCTCCAGACCGTGGAGAGGCTTCGCTCAGAACGTGGCATGACTCTCGAGGAGCGCGACCAGGCCTTCTGAGAGCGTGACCAGGCCTACCAAGAGTGCGACAACGCACAGCAAAAGGTCGGCTCCCTCCAGGCCAAGCTTAGAAATGCGACGTGCCAGAAGCTGGAGGCCAGGAGCGTTTCTACCGGGCTGGCCGTGGGCCTCGCCAAGGCGAGGAGGAATCTTCAGGTATAGAGCGATGAGCTTGGTATCCTGAGCGCCGCCCTCGGAGTGGTCTGCGACAACCTTGAGGTGGTGCAGTCGGAGGGGACCACCTCGCTCATGGCCCATGCCGTCAAGATCACAGCTCGGGTGCACTAGCTCGAGAGGAATGCCCTTCATGCCGAGGTCAATCAATCCTTCGCGATTGCTCGTTCTCATTATGGGGACATCATCGATCTAGAGACGATGAGCCACGGCTTCGCGCCTGGCTATGAAGTCCACGAGCTAGAGGAGATGGAAGCGGCGGTGGCTCCCCTTTCACAGGATCGAAGGCATAGTTCACCCTCGGAGGGGTTAGTTGGTTTGATAGGTCGGGCGGTCATTTATGTAATAAGTGAACAAGTTCTGACCCTTCTGTATTGTTTGAACAAACTTGTCATTTTGTTTTGGTGCGAACGAATTTGGCTTTCCTCCCTTTTTATGTGTGAAAAGGGGTTCATGCGTTCCGACCTTTCCATTTGTTAAGACCGTAGAGCTCGAGGTGTAGGAGAGAAACTCTGATCACGCTGGTAAGCAAGAGTGCCGTAGCCGCTGGGTGTAGGTTTCTTGCAGTCCGACCAGCCTTGCTCAGTCGTTCGTTTCCGTGGACCTTGCTACTATGTTTAACATGAGGAAGGGTGTCGGGCACGGTGACTATTTCAGAAAGGGTGTATGTATACCCTTATTAGACCCCAAGTGAGTCCCAACCCCTTATCATTGCTGGGGTCAGGTGTCACTAAAGATCGAGGAGAGGATAGCGAAACTAGTAGGAGAAAGTGTCTCTTGTTTTCGTGCGTACCCCCTCCCTAGGATCTAAGCCATCATTCTGCGACCGTGCGTTCGGTCTTCTAGCGAGTCCAACTTTCCTCGAGCCCCCACACGTAGCAGGGGTTTGGTCGAGGGTCGGCTAGTCTTTGTGATTGTCGCCCCATCCACGGTTTTCGCAACCAGAGGGATTGAGCTAACGTCACTTGTCTCGATGGCTCGAGTGACGTGCTCGGTGAGCTCGCTATCGAGCATGTTTGAGTGGAATCTGGGTTCGTCATTTATGACGGGGTTAGCTTAGCCCTCATGTGGCATTCCATTGCTCCTTAACTCACCTCTCGGTAGATGCCCATGTTGCTTCGGAGAGCGACTTAGGTGGCCCGCTGACCTCTCCTCGATGGAGATTTTATGGGCTCGGCTCGAGGTTAGGATCGAACAAGAAGGTCGAGATGATCCTATCTGCTTCTGAACGGTCAGACAAAGGACGCTGGGGCTCATCTGCGTTTTCTCCCAGGCTTCGTTCGATGCAAGGTGGCCTCGAGCCCTTTGCGGGCCGGCCTTCAAACCCCGGTCAGGTGGATTCCCGAGTTTGGGTTAGGCGGCTCAAGGCCCCAAGCCTCGTGGGGCTCGGTGGGGGTCGGCCATGTTTCATGTCTCACCCCGTCCATTGTTTTCGCAACCGGAGGGGCTGAGCTAACAACACTTGCCTCAATGGCTCGAGTGTCGCGCTCGGCGAGCTCGCTAATGGGCATGTCCGAGTGGAATCTAGGTCCGTCATCCGCTAACGGGGTCGGCATAGCCCTCATGTGGCATTCCACTGCTCCTTAACCCACCTCCCGGCAGTTGCCCATGTCACTTCGGAGAGGGACTCAGGTGGCCCACTGGCCTCTCCTCGATGGAGATTCTGTGGTCTTGGCTCGAGGTTAGGATCGAACGAGAAAGGTCTAGATGTCCCTGTCTGCTTCTGAGTGGGGTCGGACAAGGCTGCTGGGGCTCGTCTACATTTTTCTCCCCTAGCTCTGTTTGACGCGAGGTGGCCTCGAGTCCTTCATAGGCTGGCCTTCAAACCTCGGTCGGTTGCCGCTCATGTCGAATGAGACGACTACCGCTTCGTGACGCGACGCAAAGCGTTGTGATGCAATAATTGCATATGCGATGCTTGGATGTATGAGATGAATGTATGAATGCATACATGAGAATGGATGAATGAATGCTCATGTACTGGAAAAGTAAAGTGGGGTTGGTAAATTTACCTCCATGTGGGGTCCGGGTTCGTCATTCATGATGGAGTTGGTGTGACCTGCATGGGACATCCCACTATTCCCTACCCATCTCTCGACAGCGGCCGGAGCCATCCGATCGACTTTCGACGACCTACTGGCCTCTCCTTGATGGAGATTCCGTAGGAGGGCCCCTCCAAACCCTTCCTGAGAAGGCGGAGGCTAAAGCTTGGGGTGTGGGGATAAAAACTCTGATCACGCTGGTGAGCAAAAACGCCATAGCCTCTAGGGCGTGGGTTTCTTGCAGTCTGATCAATTTTACTCAGAGTTTGTTTCTGCACAGCTTGCTTCTAGTTTTTTAACATGAGAATGTCTAACGAATAGATACTCTTCCCAGCCCCCGAGTGAGGCCCGACCCCTTGCCGTTGCTGGGGTCGAGGGCTCGATAGCAAAATTGATAAGAGAAAATGTGCGCAAATTAAGGGTGACCTATTGGTGTAGGACCTACCTTGATGGCATGAGTGATGGGTTCGGCGAGCTCTTACTGGACATGTTCAAGTGGAATCCGGGGTCGTCTGTGATGGGGTCGGCATAACCTACGTGGGGCGTCCTGTTGCTCCCTACCCATCTCTCAGCAACGGCCAAGCCGTCCGATCGACTTGTGTTACCCGCTGGGACAGGACTTACCTGCGGAGATAGGGGATGAGAACATCTCGCCCAAAAACTTAGTTAGGCAGATAAGCCAGGCGACGAACTCGTAATAAATGGACAAGCTCTTAGATTTCATTATGGCCAAATAGTTTTTAGCCCTTCTCCCCCTTTTGTATAAAAAGGTTGGTGCACTCTGGCCCTTTCCGTCATTAAGGCCATAAAGCTCGGGGTGTGGGTGAACAAATTCTAATCACGCTGGTGAGCAAAGACGCCGTAGCTGTCGGGGTGTAGGTTTCTCGCAGTCTGACCAGTTTTACTCAGAGTTTGTTTCTGTATCCCTAGCTTCTAGGTCTCAATGTGAGAAGGGGTCGGGCACGGAGAATGTTTGCCAGGTGGATATACTCTTAGATGTGCATCGACTTTTTCGGTAGCTAAGGCCAAAAAGCCCGGGGTGCGGAAAAAACTCCGATCACGCTGGTGAACAAAGATGCTGAAGCCGTCGAGGCATAGGTTTCTCGTAGTCCGACCAGTTTTACTCAACGTTTGTTTCCGCAAACCTCGCTTCTGGGTCTCAACATGAGAGAAGGTCGGGCGTAGAGAATGTCTAACAGATAGAGACGCTCTTATTAGCCTCCAAGTGTGGCCCGACCCCCCACCATTGCTGGGGTCAGGTGTCACTAAAGGTCGAGGAGTTGATAGTGAAACTGATAAGAGAACGTGTGCATTTATTAAGGGTAAAAGCGGCGTAGCTGCTCTATGTTCCAGGCATTGATGAAGACTCCACCGTCGACGGTCTTGAGCCTATAGGCACCTGGTTGGAGCACCTCCACGATGACGTACGGGTCCTCCCATGACGGAGAGAGCTTGTGGTGGTCCTTGTTGCTCTGGACGAGGCGGAGGACCAGGTCTCCAACATTGAAGGCCCGACCCCGCACTCGATGGCTATGGTACTGTCACAATGCTTGCTGGTACTTGGCCTAGTGAAGGAGGGCAACATCGCGGGCTTCATCCAGCTGGTCCATGGCATCCTCGAGGGACACCTCGGCTCCATGTTCATCATACGCCCTGACCCTTGGCGCTCCATAGTCGAGGTTGGTCAGGAGGATAGCCTCGGAACTGTAGACCATGAAGAATGGTGTGTAGCCGATGGCCTGGCTAGGGGTCGTCCTCAGCCTCTAGAGCACCGTGGGAAGCTCTGCGACTCATCGTCCACCAAACTTGTTCAACCGGTTGAAGATCCTAGACTTGAGGCCCTGTAGGACCATGCCGTTTGCATGCTCGACCTGCCCGTTTATGCGGGGGTGCGCTCCGGCAGCCCAATCGACGTGGATGTGATATTCATTGCAGAATTAGAGGAACTTCTTTCCGGTGAACTACGTGCCATTGTCCGTGATAATGGAGTTCAGTACTCCAAAGCAATGGACAATATCAAGGAAGAACATCACGGCTTGCTCGGACTTGATCGCGGAGATCGGCTGGGCCTCTATCCACTTTGTAAACTTGTCTATAGTGACAAGCAATTGGGTATAGCCCCCGAGAGCTCTTTTGAGAGGTTCGACAAGATCGAGCCCCCAGACCGCAAATGGCCACATGATAGGGATCGTCTGGAGTGCTTGGGCCAGCAGGTGGCTCTACCAAACGTAGTACTAACACCCTTCGTAGGTGCGCACAATTTGTTCAGCATCGGCTACTGCGATCGGCTAGTAGAAGCCTTGACAGAATGTGTTTCCGACCAGGGTTCTAGGCGCAGCGTGGTGACCATAGATCCCACTGTGGATATTGGTCAGCAACTGCTTCTCTTGTTCGATGGGGATGCAGCGCTGTAGGATCCCGGTGTGGCTTCGCTTGTAGAGTTCGCCCTCAACAAGGAAAAAAGACTTGGCACGATGTGCCTCCATCTTGTTGGTCGGCAGCGCCTCACGGAGAAGGTAGTCAAGGTAAGGCATCCTCCAGTCGGCCAGTAGGTCGGGCTCTGTCTCTAGATCCTCATCAAGCTTCATGACCTCGGGGTCAGATGGAGCCGACGGTTGGTTAGCCCCCGAGCCTAGGGTAGGCGGCCCATCACTGGCTTGTTCTGGCTCCTCATAGCAGACCGAGGGTTTGTGCTGATCACTGGCAAAGACGCCTATCGACACCGGCTCTCGGCCGGACTCTGCCTTTGCCAGCGCGTCGATCGCCTCATTGAGACGCCTCAGGATGTGAGTGAGCTCAAGGCCATCAAACTTGTCCTCTAGGTGGCAGACTTCTTGGCAGTATGTAGCCATCTTGGCGTCATGGCAGCTCAACTCCTTCATGACTTGGTCAATGACCAGCTGGGAGTCACCCCGGACGTCAATGCGTCGGATACCCAACTCGATGGCGATGCGCAGGCCATTGATGAGCACCTCATATTTGTCCACATTGTTGGAGGAGGGGAAATGAATGCGAACCATGTACCTCATGCATACCCCAAGGGGCGAAACGAAGACCAGCCCTGTGCTGGCGCCTTCCTTCATCAGCGATCCATCAAAGTACATCATCAAGTACTCTTGGTCGACGACTGCTGGTGGCATTTGGACCTTGGACCACTCTCCAACGAAATCAGCCAGCACTTGGGACTTGATGGCCGTCCGAGAGGCATACAAGATGCCTTGTCCCATCAGCTCGAGTGCCCACTTTGCGATTCTTCCCATGACATCCTAGTTTTGGATGACCTCACCGAGGGGCAAGGACGTCACGACCGTCACCTGATGTGACTCGAAGTAGTGGCGCAGCTTCCTCTTGGCGATGAGGATGGTGTACAGGAGCTTCTAGATTTGGGGGTAGTGGGTCCTAGAATTGGACAGGACCTCGCTAATGAAGTACATGGGGCACTATACATTGAGGGCGTGTCCCTCTTCTTCTCGCTCTACCACCAGGGTGGCGCTGACCACTTGCGTGGTGGCCATAATGTAGAGCAAAAGCAATTCTTCGTCGGTCAGAGGGACTAGGATCGGGGCCTTCGTTAGGAGCTGTTTGACTATGTTAAGCGCCTCTTGGGCCTCAGGCGTCCATTCAAAATGGTTGGCCTTCTTCAGAAGCCGATAGAGGAGGAGACCTCATTTGCAGAGGTATGAGATGAAGCGGTTGATTGTGGCGAGGCACCCTGTAACTCGTTGTACCCCCTTCATGTTCTGAATCAGGCCCATCCTTGTGATGGCTGATATCTTCTCTGGGTTGGCTTCGATGCCATGCTCGGAGACGATGAAACCAAGCAGCATACCCCTCGGGACCCCGAAAACACACTTCTCGGGGTTGAGACTAATGCCATTTGCTCAGAGTTTTGCGAAGGTCTGCTAAAGGTCGGCTACGACCTAGTCAGCCCATTTGGACTTGACCACGATGTCGTCTACGTAGGCCTCAACGGTTCACCCGATGAGGTCTCTGAAACACTTGAGCATACAATGCTGGTACATAGCCCCTACGTTCTTTAGACCGAACGGCATTGTGACGTAGCAGAACGATCCGAACAGGGTGATGAAAGATGTCGCGAGCTAGTCGGACTCTTTCATCGTGATTTGATGGTACCTAAAGTACGCATCAAGGAAGCAAAGGGTTTCGCACCCTGAGGTAGAGTTGACTACTTGGTCTATCTGTGGTAAAGGAAACGGATCCTTTGGACATACTTTGTTGAGACTCATGTAGTCAACACACATTCTCCATTTCCCGCTCTTCTTTCATACAAGGACGGGATTGGCTAACCACTCTAGGTGGTATACTTCCCTGATGAACCCTGCCGCCAATAGCTTCGCGATCTCCTCGCCGATGGCCCTGCATTTCCCCTCATTGAAGCGACACAGGCACTGCTTCACCAGCTTGGAGCCTATCCTAATCTTCAAGGTATGCTCGGTGACTTCTCTCGGAATGCCCGGCATGTTCGAGGGTTTCCACGCAAAGATGTCTTTGTTGGCGCGGAGGAAGTCGACTAGCGTGCTTTCCTATTCGGAGGAAAGCGTGGTGCCAATGCGCACCACTTCGCCCTTAGAGCCACTAGAGTCTATGAGGACCTCCTTGGCACCGTCCACTGGCTCAAAAGACCTAGCCGACCGCTTGGGGTTGGGTGCTTCTTCCGTGACCTCCTTTTCTATGGTTATAGGCTCCTTGGAGGCGACAATTGCCGCAGCGTGAACGTAGCACTCGACCTCGCATTCATAGGCGCGCTAGAAGGAGGTGCTAATGGTGATGACCCCACATGGTCCCAGCATCTTTAGCTTTAGATAGGTGTAGTTAGGGATGGCCATGAACTTCACGTAGCATGGACGTCCTAGGATGGCGTGGTAGGTTCCACGGAACCCGACCACCTTGAAGGTGAGGGTCTCCATCCTATAATTGGATGGATCCCCAAAGGTGATGGGTAGATCGATCTGCCCAAGTGGCACGGCCTACTTTCCAGGCACGATGCCGTGGAAAGGCGCTCCGGTCAGTCGGACGCGCGATCGGTCGATGCCCATGGCGTCAAGCGTTTTGGCACAGATGATGTTGAGGCCGCTGCCTCCATCCATCAGTACCTTGGTGAACCGCTTCGTGCCGATGATCGGGTCAACCACGAGCGGATATCTCCTTGGTTGCGGGACGGTCTCCGGGTGGTCGGTCTGATCAAAGGTTATGGTGGACTCCGACCACCGGAGGAAGACAGGCCGGCTCGGCCGTATAGACCTCACGGCACGTGAGCTTCTAGCGGCTCTTGGAGTCATAGGCCGCCGACCCTCCGAAGATCATGAGGCAGCCATCCGGCGTCGGAAAGCCACCATCCATCCCCTCAGCATCATTCGCGGTTGGCTTGGGGTCCTTCCCATCCTCCCCCTATTGTAGCCCCTAGACAAGAACTGCTTCATGAGGCCATACTCCTTGTATAGATGCTTGACGGGGAAGGAATGGTTCGGGCATGGCCCTTTGAGCAGCTTCTCGAAGTGGATCGGGGTACCGTCCATGGGCTTCCGGCCCCCCTTGCGGTCGGCGGCAGCCACGAGTGAGGCCTCGTGCCACTGCTTGTTCTTCTTCTTAACGGGACGGTTGGAGGTGCCTTCGCCAGCGTCCTCGTCCTGCTTCGCCTTGCCTTTGAGGCGGTCAAAGATCACTTCGACCGCCTCCTCACCCAAGGCATGGCTGGTGGCAATGTCGAGGAGCTCCTTGGTGGTTCGTAGTCCCTTACATCCCAGCTTGTGAACCAGGGTCTCGCAAGTGGTCGCAGACAGGAAAGCTCCTATAACGTCGACGTCGGCGACGTTTGGCAGCTCGTTGCACTACCGGGAGAAGCGCCGGATGTACCCACGGAGGGTTTCTCCGGCCTTCTGTTGATAGTTTTTGAGATCCCATGGGTTCCCAGGACACTTGTACGTGCCCTAGAAGTTCCCCACGAAGATCTCTCAGGTTCGCCCAACTTTGCTTTCTATTGGGCGGAAGGTGTTCCAACCATGTTCGTGCCAAATCGGCCAGGAACAATGGAAGGTTGCGGATAATGAAATCATCATTATCTGCTCCACTGGCTTGGCAAGCAAGCTGAGAATGCTCAAGCCATAGTCTGGGGTTTTGTTTCCCTAGAGTGTTTCAGGATGTTGGTTGGTGGTTGGTACCATGGCGGGAAGGCGGCGTTGAGGATATGTCGGCCAAAGGCCTGAGGTCCCGACAGGTCAAGGCTCGGGCTTTGGTCCTCGCCGCTGTTGTAGCGTCCTCCATGATGAGGGTGGTAGCCGCGGCTAGCTCCCTCCCTCGGGTGGCCGTGGGCACGCCTGCGGGCATCAAGGGTGTCACGCGCATCATGGTTGCGGCCGAGACGCTGATGTACCGAGACCGCGGTGCGTAGCCTGCCGCCATGTGGCATCTGGTGGCCTAACGCGTCCTTGTCGGGTCGCTCCAAGGGCGTGCACTAGCTGGCATCGAGCTCGTGTCGCCGAGACAGCGAGCTCTCGGCCTGCTGTGCCGCTGCACACTCGAGTAGCGTGCGAATCTCACGATGGGCCCAATGGTCTTCGGGTGCTGCGGCCCTCGAAAGCCCTCGGAGCAAGGCCGCCGCAGTAGCGATGTTGTGGCTCACCCAGGCAAAGCGTGGGAGTGCTTCATCATCATCGATGATCCTCCGGTTCACATCGTGGGCCATGGCGTGTGCACGGCCACCGTCTCCATGGCGCTCAATCTCTCGATCGAGCTCCATGTGTTCCTGCTCAAGCTAGAGTCACGCTTCCTCGACCTCTTGTTGTCGGGCCTTCAGCTGCTCCACCTGCAGGCAAGGCGGGGCCCCTACATCCCCCGACCTCATCATGGAGGTCATTCGTTGGGGTAGCTTCTTCCTCGTGGATGCTTTCGACGTGTCCCTCGGGGGTACCCACCATGAAACACTCACAAGAGGGGTGATGGTGATAGATTATGAGGTTGCTACACCAGCTGAAAAACAAATATTTCGACCCCATAAACCAGGAACTACTGCTAGTTATGGATCACGGGATTACCACTAGACGCGCAGGTGCAGCGGAAGCGACTCGGTGTAGTCGTGCACGTCGCAGCAGTGCCGTGCAGTTGCATGGTCATCCTTCCGCCCATCCCTCTCGTGCGGTTCGTCCTTGTGCTCCAGATGCAGCACCTCCGAGGTATCCACACGTACAGGGAGGAAGCATCGCGCCTCCGGACTGCTAGGTCTACGAGGAACGAAGGCGCGGGCGTCGGGAAGGGCGGCGGCTGCTAAATGGCGTGGATTGACCTAGCCCTGTCGCCCTCCCCTTGCTTATATAGGCATCCTAATGAGCTCCCAAGTTGGAGGCCCATTAGCAACCCTAAACCTTAGGCTTCCAGCCCCTTAAGCGTGTGACCCTATGGGTTCACGCACACATAGACATGGCCTAAATACTCCTATTCGGCCAATAGTTGGCAGCGGCCTCTAGCAAGGCGTGTCAACTCCTATGCACACGTAAAGATCATATCAGACGAACCACCACAAAACCACATACATGTTATTCCCTTTGTCACACGATATTTGGTCCAACTCGTGGGTTAACTATTAACCCAAGCACGGCCATGCATTTTCTTGATCCAAATCATTCGAGTGGTCCAGTGATATCTCTCTCTCATGAAGAGGGGCAAATTCCATCTTGATTGACTATGTCTCACAGCATGTTTCCCGACAAACTTGAAAACCACCTTTATAACTACCCAGTTATGGAGTAGCGTTTGATAGTCCCTAAGTAGGTCATTTCACATCTTGAGTACATACGATAATCTCAGGTCTAAGGACATAACGTACATGATGTGTAAAGAGACAATAAGAACATCTCACGTTGGGTCTGTCCAGCCCCATGTCATACATGTGCCCACACTATTAGTTTGACATCTCCATGTCTATGACTTGTGAAACATAGTCATCAACTAATAATGTGCTGATCTAATATTCATGTGTGTCCTCACAAGAACTCTGATCAGGGACAACTTTAGAATAACCATACAAGTAAAAGAGTTTCACAAACAATTCACATAATTGCTAATCGATACAAGTTGTCTTTAATGGATATTCAAATGAACTCATAATATATCATGGATACAAGGCAATACAATCATCTCTATGATTATCTCTAGGGCATACTCCCAACAATCTCCCACTTGCACTAGAGTTAATCTTGAAGATATTTAATACCCATAGCTCTCATGTGCGGCTCATGCTTAGGCTATGGAAGAGCCTTTGTCAAAAGATCTGCAACATTCAAATCCGTGTGTATCTTGCACATCTTGATGTCACCTCTACTAATGAACTCTCTAATGAGGTGAAATTTCTGAAGTACATGTTTGTTCTTTTGGTGATTCCTTGGCTCCTTGGCCTGTGCTATAGCCCCATTGCTATCACAATGCAGATTCAATGGGCTACATGCATTTGGAAACACACCAAGTTCAATGAGAAACCTCCTCATCCAAACACCTTCCTTCGTAGATTCAGAAGCTGCGATGTACTCGGCTTCTGCTGTAGAATCGGACATAGTCTCCTGCTTGGAACTTTTCCAGCTAACCGCACCACCATTTATTGTGAACACATATCCTGATTGAGACTGTGAATCATCCGTGTCAGTTTGGAAGCTAGCATCGGTGTAACCATTTACAACGAGCTCTTCCTCACCTCCATAGACTAGGAACACATCTTTAGTCCTTCTCAAGTACTTAAGAATGTTTTTAGCAAGTGTCCAGTGACTCTCACCTGGATTAGCTTGGTACCTGCTCGCAACACTTAGAGCATATGAGACATCTGGACGTGTACATATCATGACATACATGATGGAACCAATTGCTGAGGCGTATGGAACCTTACTCATACGATTGCGCTCATCAGCTGTCGAAGGACACTGTTTAATGCTAAAGCGCATGCCATGTTACATAGGCAAGAACCCTTTCTTAGACTGTTCCATGTTGAACCGTTTCAACACCTTGTCAATGTACGTATCTTGGCTTAATCCTATAATCCTCTTCGATCTATCTCTATAGATCTTAATGCCCAAAATGTATGCTGCTTCTCCTAAATCCTTCATAGAAAACTATTATTCAGTGAAGTCTTTACTGATTGCAACATTGGAATATCATTCCCAATCAATAGTATGTCATCTACATACAAGATTAGAAATACAACAGCACTCCCACTTTCTTTCTTGTAAACACAAGGTTCTTCTTCATTCTGATGAAAACCAAACCCTTTGACTACTTCATCAAAACGAATGTTCCAACTCCGAGATGCTTGCTTTAACCCATAAATAGATTTCTTAAGCTTGCATATTTTTCTAGCATTATTTGAATCAACAAAACCTTCGGGCTGTATCATATACACGTCCTCTTCTAAATTTCCATTTAGAAAGGTTGTTTTAACATCCATCTGCCATATCTCATAATCGAAATAAGCAGCTATTGCTAGAATGATCCGGATAGATTTAAGCATCGCTACTGGCGAGAAAGTCTCGTCGTAGTCAATTCCTTGAACTTGCCGAAAACCCTTTGCAACAAGTCGAGCTTTATAGACGTGAACATTTCCATCCATATCCTTTTTCTTTTTATAGATCCATTTGCACTCTATGGGTCTAACCCCATCAGGCGGGTCAACCAAGTTCCAAACTTGATTGTCTCCCATGGAATCTATCTCGGATCTCATGGCACTTTGCCATTTCTCGGAATCTGGGTCCATCATTGCTTCCGTATATGTCGCAAGTTCATCATCGTCCAACAATAACAATTCCCCATGTGCCTCATGGATTCTTGCTGAACTTCGTGGTTGTGGCGGTGCCTCTACTGCCATGGGTATCTCAACTTGTTTTGCTACATTAGCATCACTCGTAGAGTCCTTCCCTGTTTGCTCATCTTGAACTTCTTCAAGATACACCTTCTGTCCACTTTTCTCTCTTTTGAGAAACTCTTTCTCTAAGAAAATACCGTTCCGAGCAACAAACACTTTGCCCTCTGATTGGTTGTAAAAGTAATATCCTAAAGTTTCCTTTGGATATCCCACGAAAAAGCATTTGTCCGATTTGGGTGTTAGTTTATCTGACTGAAGTCGTTTGACATAAACTTCACAAGCCCAAATTTTTAGAAAAGACAAACTGGGACTCTTACCAGTCCACATCTCATATGGTGTCTTAACTACGGACTTAGACGGTACCCTATTTAATGTGAAAGCGGCTGTTTCTGGAGCGTATCCCCAAAACGATAAAGGTAGGTCTGACTAGCTCATCATTGATCGAACCATGTCCAACAAAGTCTGATTACGTCGCTCGGACACACCGTTTCTCTGAAGCGTTCCAGGTGGCGTAAGCTGTGGAACAATTCCGCAACTCTTTAGATGGTTGCTAAACTCGTGGCTCAAATATTCTCCTCCACAATCAGATCGCAAGGCCTTAATTTTCTTGCCACGTTGATTCTCTACTTCATTCTGAAATTCTTTGAACTTTTCAAATGTCTCAGATTTATGTTTCATTAAGTAGACATAGCCATATCTACTAAAATCATCAGTGAAGGTTATGAAGTATTGGAATCCGCCTCTAGCTATCGTGCTCATTGGTCCACATACATCAGTATGTACGAGTTCCAACAAGTCTATCGCCCTCTTAGGAAAACCTGTGAAAGGCGCCTTGGTCATCTTCCCTAGCAAACAAGCCTCACATGTCTCGTATGATTCAAAATCAAACGAAGTTAAAAGCCCATCAGCATGGAGCCTCTTCATGCGATTCTCACTTATATGACCTAAACGACAATGCCACATATAGGTAGGACTTAACTCATTAAGCTGAGGCCTTTTAGCACTTATATTACAGACAGGTGCATCATCAAGATTTAAAATAAATAACCCATTCACAATGGATGCAAAAGCCACAAGCATGTCATTCTTAGAGATAACACAACCATTGTCTTTACTCACAAATGAATAACCATCCTTCATCAAACATGAAGGTGACACAATGTTTTGACTTAAACTAGGAATAAAATAACAATTATTCAATTCCAAAATAAATCCTGACGGGAGGTGGAGTTGCATCGTCCCGACGTTCAACGCAGCAACTCTTGCATTATTGCCCACGTGGAAATCAACTTCTCCCTTTTCCAAGCTTCTACTTCTTATCATTCCCTGCATCGTATTGCAAATATGAGCAACCGATCCGGTATCAAATACCCAAGAATTTACATAAGAGTTAGCGAGGAAAATGTCCGTAACATAAACAACAAGTGTACAAATTGCGGGAGTACCTTTATCGCCGCTATCCTTCATGGATTCTAAGTACAGCTTGTAGTTCCTCTTCCAGTGACCTTTCCCCTTACAATGATAGCATTCAGTGTCAGCAGTTGGTCCAGCCTTGGGCGCAGGTGGGTTTGGCTTAGAGTTCTCACCTTTAGCCTCACCTTTAGCCTTGCCCTTCTTCTTCTTCCAAGAATTGCCCCTCTTTTTAAATCGGGGCTTATTTTGGACCGCCATCACATGGCTACTGCCAGCACCTTTCTTGATATCAGCCTCTGCAGTTTTAAGCATGCCACACAATTCATTCAAGCCCTTTTCCGCCCCATGCATATGGTAGTTCAAGATGAAGTTCCCATAGCTAGGTGGAAGAGACGTGAGAATGAAATCAATAGCCAACTCTGGGCCAATTGGGAAGCCCAGCTTCTCCAACCTTTGAGTGTAACCAACCATCTTGATCACATGTGGCCCTACTGTTGCGCCCTCTGCTAGCTTGGTTTCAGCAAAAGCCTTTGAGACATTGAACCTTTCAGTCCTGGCTTGAGTCTGGAACATATCATTGAGCGCCACGATCATATCGTACGCTGCATGGTTGTTGTCAAACTGCATCTGCAGATCTGGTTCCATACAAGCAAGCATAAGGCAACTCACTTCAAGATCAGCATCACATGCCTTCTTGTAAGCGTTTTTCTCAGCAGCGGGTGCATTATCAGTAGGCTCTACAGGTAATGGGGTGTCTAGAATATCTTCCTTTTTCTCAGCCCTGAGAACAATTCTCAGGTTGCGGATCCAATCCGCATAGTTTGTTCCATTCAACTTATCTTTCTCAAGAATTGAACGCAAAGTAAACGGTTGATTGGTAGGCGCCATTTATCTATAACAAAAGTAATGCAAAAATACTAAGACAATGTATCCATGACAGTAAATAATATTAAGCCTTTAATAGAATCTACTCCCACTAAAATCAATATCCCTCTATTGAAACTTAGTGATTCAAGACCCACAACTAACAAGTCTACTAGTGAGCTTTAGCATCACCGCTAGAAGACATGGTAGATCGGTAAGCAACTCTTTGCTAATCATATCACATATGACTCTTGTTGTTGGGTAGCATCTCTATGCTATAGCGCCCAACTCCTTATGCTCCAAGGTCCCTAACCGTTAGGATGACCTTGTTCAAGTAACCAACCTTTCTACTGTAAGTATCCGATACGAACCTGTCTAGTCAAGGAAAATCAGTGGCACCCTAATTTTATAGACCCACCACCAATTGTACAAGACCAAAGACAGTGCAAGGTTTGGGGGAGCAATTCAACTTAAACATTGCTGAGGGATCGTTCTGCTTCACTATCGCATGTAGACAAAAACATTATCGCACGTGAAAGTAGAACATAGTAAGAACGGCATTAACACAGATATGACTTGGTATAGCCCACTGTTCCTTTGGGGATCTCCATCTCCATTAATCTCCATGATCCATGTATGCCATCCTTCAGTGATGAGTCCGCCAAGACTAGCTATCACTAACGCAAGGCAGTGAACTAAAATTACATAGTCGCGGATAGGATCATCACAGTTTGGCACGCAGGCCATTACAATAATGTTGACAATATCTATGAGGCTCCAGCCCATATTGTCATCCTCATGACGTGCAAGCCATGAATTAATTACATACATGCATCACATACACATAAGGGCTATACCAGTCATGAAATCCTGCAAAATAGAGTTAACCGATTCTGACGTCTAATCTTAAAATGCCAAAAACACCATCTTCCCGGCCTTTTTTCGCAAAAATAAATTCAGCGAACCCGACAAAGTGGGGAGAATCGGATGTAAATTTTTTTCTCTACAATTTTCGTTTAAGAATTGTCTCAATCCGAGGTCGTATGCAAAAGTTACGGCCATTTTACCGAACAACGCTTTTTCTTGCACCTCGGCGCCCGGTAATAGATCCAATCTACCACCACCGCGCATCACATGCGCTCGACTCTTGACCTAGGTTTGATTCGATCAATCTAATTGATCTCCAACTCACCATGACTGGGTTTACATGTATCACTTAACTCGGATGGCGGAATTCCGACCGGTACGAGTAGATCGTTACAAGACCAACATAGCGAGATCACGAACCATGATCAGAAAGACATCTACAACCGCGCATATCTCCATATGCATACATCCGAATCCATAACGACGCAGGTACGGCTCTGATACCACTGATAGGTTATGAGGTTGCTACACTAGCCGAAAAACAAAAATTTCGACCCCATAAACCAGGAACTACCGCTAGTTATGGATCACGGGATTACCACTAGACTCGCGGTGCAGCGGAAGCGACTCGGTGTAGTCGTGCATGTCGCAGCAGTGCCGTGCACTTGCGTGGTCGTCCTTCCGCCCATCCCTCTCGTGCGGTTCGTCCTTGTGCTCCAGATGCAGCACCTCCAAGGTATCCACACGTATAGGGAGGAAGCGTCAAGCCTTTGGACTGCTAGGTCCGCGAGGAACGAAGGCACGGGCGTGGGGAAGGGTGGCGGCTGCCAAATGGCGTGGATTGACCTAGCCCTGCCGCCCTCCCCTTGCTTATATAGGCGTCCTAATGAGCTCTCGAGTTGGAGGCCCATTAGCAACCCTAAACCTTAGGCTTCCAGCCCCTTAAGCGTGCGACCCTATGGGTTCACGCACACATAGACATGGCCCGAATACTCCTATTCGGCCAATAGTTGGCAGCGGCCTCTAGCAAGGCGTGTCAACTCCTATGCACACGTAAAGATCATATCAGACGAATGACCACAAAACCACATACATGTTATTCCCTTTGTCACACGATATTTGGTCCAACTCGTGGGTTAACTATTAACCCAAGCACGGCCATGCATTTTCTTGATCCAAATCATTCGAGTGGTCCAGTGATATCTCTCTCTCATGAAGAGGGGCAAATTCCATCTTGATTGACTATGTCTCACAGCATGTTTCTCGACAAACTTGAAAACCACCTTTATAACTACCCAATTACGGAGTAGCGTTTGATAGTCCCTAAGTAGGTCATTTCACATCTTGAGTACATACGATAATCTCAGGTCTAAGGACATAACGTACATGATGTGTAAAGAGACAATAAGAACATCTCACGTTGGGTCTGTCCAGCCCCATGTCATACATGTGCCCACACTATTAGTTTGACATCTCCATGTCTATGACTTGTGAAACATAGTCATCAACTAATAATGTGCTGATCTAATATTCATGTGTGTCCTCACAAGAACTCTGATCATGGACAACTTTAGAATAACCATACAAGTAAAAGAGTTTCACAAACAATTCACATAATTGCCAATCGATACAAGTTGTCTTTAATGGATATTCAAATGAACTAATAATATATCATGGATACAAGGCAATACAATCATCTCTATGATTATCTCTAGGGCATACTCCCAACAGATGGCTCCCCCTGCTGGAGTCAGAGCTGGAGAGCGACTCTGATTCTCCTACGAGGTGGTCGTGGAAAGACTCCGCGACATATTCGGTCATCCCCACGTACTCATCGTTCACGGGGGATGGAGGCGTGCGTTGCGCCACAGGGTGGCCATCGATCTATGTGGCGTTGCGGAGACTAAATGGGAGCGCTATCGGGGCGCTCCAGATGAGGTATTCCGAAGAGAGCGGCTCCCCTCTGACAAGCTGTGCCATGACGTTGGTGAACGAGAAGGTGAGGTGGTGTAGGTCCTCTCAGGACGGTCGGGGTCCTAGGAAGGCGTCGAGCTGGCGCTCTAACCTCCCATAGTCGAAGTCGAGGAGCTGGTCGCTTTCGGGGGCGTGGGCCTCCGATGCGTGTAGCTGCAGCTCCTCAAGCACCTCGGCGATTGCGTCGAGGCAGGCGGAGTGGAGAGGTCGGACGGTGGCGGGATCCATCGCCAACTCTCCCTCCGTTGTGACGATGAAGTCCAGGTCCTCAAAGCGCACGTGCGTGTCCGAGACCCAGCTGAGGTTGTGACTAGCCATCCGAGGCCTGGTGTGGATGTTGAGATGCGCAAAAGTCCCCTACCTAGCATGCCAACTGTCAGTGTTTCGAGTTGCCACCGATAAGTAAATTTCTAATATTGCGCGTCTGGCTCGGATGGTGTGATAAGAGGACACGAGGTTTATACTGGTTCGGGCAGAATGTCCCTACGTCCAGTTCGTTGCTGCTGCTTGTGTTACTAGCACTGAAAGTTCGTAGTAGGGGTTCCAAATGGTCGAGAGGGGGACATGTCATAAGTCTCTGGTGAGAGGAGCGAACAGGTGCTGAGAGCTCGGTTGTGTGCTTGTGTGTTCTGATTGGTTCGGGGTTCGATGAGTTTGAATTCAAATCGATATGATGTGTTACAATGCCCCTTATGGGACGCCCTGCTTTCCCTTTTATAGGCCAAGGGAAAGCATGGGTTATAGTGGAGGGAAAAGAGGAGAATGAGAAGGAGAAGTCCACCAGGATCGCCGGGTCCTTCTTTTCCTTCATGCGGGTCCCGCCGACCCTGTAGACGTCAACAGGGACAGCTCCACGCCGCGGCCCTGTCCATCACTGGCGCCATGCGTAGGCGTCGTCTCCTGGTCGTTGCGCTCCACTCCATCCTAGCGGACGTCGTGGTGAACTAACGCGCCTGTCAGTCCTCATCGAGGGTTAGGCAGAACAGCACCGGTACACCCGATGCTGTTCCTGATGTGAATCCCTAGGTATGGCCTGTCATGGCCATGGGTTACACCGGGGCGTGCCGGTCACCTCCCTAGTGTCAGAACTTTCACCCAGGCCCATTCGCTTGGACCTGGAGTGGTTCACAGTGGTATGGGTCTTCGTCGGGCGAGACGGATCCCCTGGCCTCGGGTCGGTCGAGGAGTCCCCCCTCAGAGGCCGGGCGAGGCAGAGCGCAAACCCAAGGGTCGGGAGAGGAGGAGCCCACCCCTAGGGGTCGGGCGAGGCGGAGCCTGCCCTCGAAGGCCGGGCGAGGCGGAGCCAACCCTCAGAGGTCAAGCAAGGCCAAGCCTGCCCTTAGACGTCGGGCGAGGCAGAGCCCACGGCCTCGGTGTCGGGCGAGGCAGAGCCCGCCCTCAGAGGTCTGGCGAGTGTCGGGCGAGGTGGAGCCCGCCCTCAGAGGCTGGGCGAGGCGGAGTCAGCCCTCAGAGGTCAGGCAAGGAGGAGCCCGCGGCCTCGGTGTCGGGCGAGGCGGAACCTGCCCTCAGAGGTCAGGTGAGGTGGAGTGCAAACCCAAGGGTCGGGCGAGGCGGAGCCCGCCCCTAGAGGTCGGGCAAGGCGGAGCCCGCCCTCAGAGGCCGGGCGAGGCGGAGCCAGCCCTCGGAGGTCGGGCGAGGCGGAGCCCACGGCCTCGGTGTCGGGCGAGGCGGAGCCCACCCTCAGAGGTCGGGCGAGGCGTAGCCCGCCCTCAGAGGCTGGGCGAGGCGGAGCTAGCCCTCAGAGGTCGAGCGAGGCGGAGCCCGCGGCCTTGGTGTCGGGCGAGGCAGAGCCCACCCCCAGAGGTCGGGTGAGGTGGAGCCTGCGGCCTCGGTGTCGGGGCGAGACAAAGCCCGCCCCCAGAGGTCGGACGAGGCGGAGCCAGTCCTCAAAGGTCGGGCGAGGCAGAGCCCGCCGCCAGAGGCCGGGCGAGGCGGAGCTTGCGCACCTAGGGGTCGGTTGGAGCTGCAATCGCGCTCTTGACTGCTCGGACGAATCAATATTGATGGTTATTAGCTCCTCCTCTTCGGGTACCCTAGTATTGGTCTCCGACACCTGCTTTCACCACTTCTCCATACACCACATGTCGTTTAATGCGGCTACTTCAATCATGTTGCAAAATGGTGAGAAAGCCCTATTTTGGTATTCTGGCTGGCTTGATGGGAAATGGCCAAAAGACCTGGCACCATTAATCTTCACCATTAGCGAGAGGAAGAATAGAAATGTACAGAGTACGCTTGCAAATAAGACCTGGATCAGAAACATCAACATCTCGGCAATCACCTCCAGACAACACATTGCTCAATTTGTGGCACTTTGGGACAGGTTGAGCACGCAATACATATCTCCAAGGACCAAATTACATGGAAATTAAACTTGAGTGGAGAGTATATAGCTCCCTCAATATATATAGCATAGTTCCTAGGTTCCACTACCACTGAGCTTGATGAAGTCATTTGGCAAACATGGGCTCCTCCAAAATGCATTTTTTTTGCATGGCTAGCCTACCAAAATTGCCTTTGGACTGCTGACCGCCTACAAACTCGTGGATGATTGCAGGACGACCGATGAGTGGATTTTGAATGCCGTCAGGTTGTGGGTGGGTGGAAACTTCCCGTACATAGAGCATCGACAAGGACTTGGTTCCATCTCACATTGGCGGTCGACGGCAGGCAAGCCCCCTGGACTACCGACTAGACCAGTCCGATCACTGTTTCTACTTGTTGCTTGGGAGATGGAACTCAAGAATTCTCAACTGTTGTCACTCCTACGCGGAAGACGTCATTTTCAAGATCAAGGATGAGGCGAGGCTTTGCTATACGCTGCAGGAGCTAACCACTTAAGAGAGATTGTCCCAATTATGTCTTTGTATCTTGTGTAGTGTTTGTGCTAGGCGCTCTGTCTCACATCTGGATATTTTTTTCTTCTTTCCTTTGTGTTAGCAACCTCAATACTGCTTCACTAACAACTCCAACAATCAGATACAATCGAGATGGAAATTGGGGATAAGCAGCGCGCAGGGGAATAAGATGTTAGAGGAAGGTACTAGAAGGATCTAGAAGAACTGGAAGTAGAGAATCCGGGTACAAGAGGAAGATAGGCTAGAGGAGGAAGAAGTACAGTAACTAGAGAGGAGATGTCACTACCAAAGACGTCTTCTTTGTCGAGTGTCCCAGACTTTGCCGAGTGCTTTTATCGGACGCTCGGCAAGTAGGCTATTTGCCGAGTGCCAGAGAGAAAGCATTCGTCAAACAACTGGCACTCGGCAAAGAGGTGGTTTACCGAGTGCCGAGCACTCGGCAAACAATAACACTCGGCAAAGACTAGGTTTGCCGAGTGTCGGGCACTCGGCAAACCAGAACACTCGGCAAAGGGCCACCGCCGTTAACGGCCGACAGCCGCCGTTAACCCTTTGCCGAGTGTCATTTTTTGACACTCGGCAAACCATATTTTTTTCACTTTTGACCTCCAAACTTTTTCTGCGGTCCTCATACAATACCTGATACTCCATGTTCCAATGTGGCACATTTCTCGGACTTTTTCTATATTTCTTTAATTTATTTCATTTAATTGAATTTCTTGGAGAATTCAAATTAAAACTGCTAGTCATTCGAATAATGAAAAAAATGAAAGGAAAAATGATATTCATGTTATTTAGTATAATGTGAGGCCGTATCCAGGAACAGACCACCAATTTCGAACATCTTGTTCACGAAATATGACCACGAACTTGCGGTCGAATTGTTTTTAAATTCTATAAAAAGGAAACGAAGTTCGAAAATCACGAAACTTGTCAAGATGTCATGATATCATATGTGGAGGCTGTGATAAATATTTGAGAAGGTTTCGCGCAAGTTGTCACGTACGATGCTCGCAAACCGAAGAATCTCCGAAGAAGTTTCATGATTTTGTGAAGAGGCCGACGAGGTGGTAAGCATCGTACGTGACAAACTTGCGCGAAACCTCCTCAATTTTTTATCACAACCTCCACATATGATATCTTGACGTCTCGACAAGTTTCAAGATTTTCGGTCTTCGTTTGCTTTTTATAGAATTTAAAAACAACTCGACCGCAAGTTCGTGGTTATGTTTCGTGAACAAGATATTCAAAATTGGTGGTCTATTCCTGGATACGGCCTCACATTATACTAAATAACTTGAATATCATTTTTTCATTATTCGAATGACTAGCAGTTATAATTTGAATTATCCAAGAAAATTCAATTAAATAAAATAAATTAAAGAAATATAGAAAAAGTCCGAGAAATGTGCCACATTGAAACATGGAGTACCAGGTATTGTATGAGGACTACAGAAAAAATTTGGGGGCAGGAAGAAAAAAAATAAAAACGGTTTGCCGAGTGTCTGCGTTTGGCGCTCGGCAAAGGAGCCTAATGCTGTGCTAATTTCACCTGGATCCAAACTTTGAGCAACATGTAATGTTTGCATTTAAGTAAAGTTTAGCACCTCAACACACTCATCCTTTACCAAAAACGGTTGCATGCAGGGAGAGGTACAACTATGGAAGAACGCAGGATATCAGAGATATCAAAATAGGGAATTACCTGCAAGACAATTCCATGGTTCTCCATGTGTTTATCCAAAAGATACTCTGAAAAAATGTGTTGCGCTTTGAGAAATGAGATTGCAAAAGGAAAATATGGCCTCAAGAATATCTTGCAGGTCCATCTTAATCCACTACCTACTTTGTTTCCCACTCAAATGCACATGCACCGCATGACAAAATAAGTTAAGGCATGCAATGGGAGGATGCTTGTACTATCTGTTTTTTTTTTTGTAAAGGGCGATATCCCGAATGTGCCCTTCATCACCCTTGCCACTATCTCTTCGGTCGCCACCCCTCCACAGTGGAGGCGGTTGCCTGTCAATAGAATAACATGTTGTCACAAAGTGCAGGTGCTGTAGAGAAAGGTCTCACAGGACATAGCCATGGCGAGCATCGTGAAGCACCATCGGCATCATCCTCATTCCTGCCTGTGCTGGTCCTCTGCCTCGTATCAAGACTCAGGAGCTCCAAAATGTTCCAACAGTGTTTTTTCAAAAATGATAAAAAGTTACAACAGGGTAACAACTACTATATCTTCACATCAAAAATGAAAAAAAGTTGCAACAAGGTAAGAGCTACTCACAGTCTGACATTGGAACAGCTTTGCAAGATGTAATTTTTCAACTCACTCCATCCATTGTTCCTATAATACAGAATGTAAATTACTATTGGTCAAATATTAATCATGTCTGTGAAAAGTAGTACATGAATGCAAATACATATAAGCATGAGGCGCAGTATTTCTAGTTCAGGAAAAGCATTGTTGATCCAAGCTAGAAACTTAGAACACAGATGTCCCATGCATTAGTTTTGACTCTAGAAAAATCACATCCCAACCTGATGCTAATATGATGCTTATAATTGCTAATGCAGCATGAAACCACTTGCAAAGCACAAGCAAAACAACGACATGGACACCCAACCAATGCCACATCTTCAGAGAAGCGTGAGCAGTACTGAAATATACCACAACATGTACATCATTTGCAATCATGATAAATTCATAAATTGTTCACCTAAATTACAAAAGATGCATCAGCTCCCAGATCATGATTATTAAATTTGTTCACCTAAATTGGGAACAAGAGGAGCCCCCAGATCATGAGAGATGTGATGGAAGGTATAGCAAGAAACATTGAATCTGAATGACCATTAAGCATGTACAAGAGGACTGTGAAGCAAGTCCTGAGTTTATAAACTTTCAAAGCCCATAACTCATAAGTGAATCAAAAGTGTAAGTACGTTGATAGAAAATAGGTTCACTTTATAAATTAATTCAGAAGCACCAATAGTTGGAAAACTGCTAAGTGATTTTATGATCTTGTCTATCATGATTGATTTTAATATCCATCTCAGATTGGCAGGTGTTACAAGCAGAATTTTGAGCTAGGACTGTGAAAATGTACAATACAAAAATTAGAGGTCTATCAGATACTTCTAGGAAATAGGATTGCAGAAGTTGTACTATCTTTAAAACCCTTAACCCTTGATTTGGAATTTAGATCTATGATTCATTGATTGCAGCTAGTTTCGTTAAAGTGCAACAGACATTGAAAATGTGCCTTTCTTCCTGTCCCAAACTAACCAGGTATACAAAAATGGCAAACAATAAACCCTCATTTTTTTGCCCGAAGTTGCACCAGAGCACCATGGTCCAAAGTTCCTGAACACTACAAATCCCGAGAGAAGCCACATATGTGCACAAAATTTGGCCCAGTTCCAGACCGATGGCATCTTTCAATTTGTTAGTAGTAGCAATTTTTGAATCGCATAATGGAAAATAATGCAATGGTCCATTGTGCGATTCACAAACTGCTACTCCTAACAAATTGAATAGGAAATTCAGAAGGTAAGCCAAGAGTTGAATGTCTGAATTTGAACTTACAGACAGACAAACTCGGGGCTCAGCTCAGAATCGGACTCGCCTCGCTGATGCGTGCTGCCGGCCTACCGCCCTCCGTGGCTCCGCCCGACGCAACGCACCGACCGACGGTCGAGGGTCCCTGCCGCTGCCGCGCTGTCGACCTGGCGGCATGCTGCTGGTCCCGTCGATGCTGCCCTGCCGCTGAGTCAGCCCGTGCCGCGGTCGCCGTTGCCTGCCGCCGGCCGCCCACCACTAAGAGACGGCGCTAGGGTTTGAGAGTCGCCGCCACCCACCACTCGGGGACGGCGCTAGGGTTTGGGAGTCGCTGCCGCCCGCTCGGGAGATGCAAGCCATGACCGCGTCCGTGAGACCATGGCTGCAGGTGCAGGACAGGAGCAGTGGAGAGTATGGTGGAAAGGCAGACGGCGGAGAAAGATCGCACGGGCATATTATAAGTGCGCGGAGAAAGATCGCACGGGCGACAGACAAGACGATGGACGAACGTCGCACCAAAAAAGTGTCTACGTTTTGCTGTTTTTAGTGTTTTTAGTTGTAGGAGATGGCCTCCTTCCTAGCTCACTGCCTTCTCTTGTACTTATCTGAGCAGGCCTTGGTGTGGCTACAGCCCATGGCCCTCCATCGGTCCATATAGCTGACACTTTTTTGCTAAGTTTGTGGATCTCCTACCATTCCTTTCAGAAATAAATAGAGGATACAAGTAAGTTTCTCTGAGATCCTCTGCACTTTCATAGATGCCCCCACATAGTCACATCGCCTAGCTACACCGTGGTCAAAGACAATCAACGGACACCAGAGAGAGCATCAAGAATCACACCAAAATCAAGAGAAGCTACAGGTATGACACTGATGGAGCTTCATTGAGGCCAAAAGAGCCATACCCCATGGATGGACCAGTGGTCCAGTGGCTACCTCCCCGGAGGCTTGCGGTCACGTGCTCCTCTACGGGCTTCTCCAAAATGTGGGGGTACCGGGTGAGGTTCTCTTTTCCTTCACTTTTGGTTCCATTCTTCAAGGTTGCAAAGTTATGTTTAGCTCGATTTATTCAAGGCTAGTAGTTCTTGCAAATCTATCTTGGGGATCTTGTAGAGCATGCTTGAATATGTCCTTATGTAGCTCTTGAAGAAGTTGCATTGATGGAATCGAAGGTTTTCAAGAATCGACAGTAGATCGGTCACTGTGGGCTACTATTTTGCTGTGAACCGGACGGATAATCCGTCGTCCTGGCGGATGCTTTCGTCATTCTCGAAAGACTTAGAAAACTTCCCTTGTGCTGTCTATTTCTTGTTGCTAGTTCCGCTGATGGACGATCCAAGATACTTGCGGACGTCCCGCTAGTTGGTCTGTAGCTTATGGATGTCCTCTTGTGTGCACGTTGCATACTATCGAAAGATCCCGATATCCTAGCGGAAGGTTCCGCTAGGGACAGGATACTCTCTGTTGTAATTACTTCTCCTTTTGGTTGCATTAGCGGATGATCTGTGATCCTTGACAGATGCTCCGATAGTCTCTGCCACTTACTGAATCAGTTCAGACGAGGTCGACTCATGGACTCGCCTCCGGTCTGCATTTAGTCCTTTTATCCAACTATGAATAATCATTGACATTCCCCTTCTTGGTTGCAGGCGTTCCTCTAGTTTTCATCATCGTAGGGGCGATCATGAAAGGAAGGAGTCAAAGAGGGTCGTTGAAGACTCCAGCCGTCGGGTTGCTGAGGACGATGACCCTATGGACTGTGATTGTGAAACCGAGGAGGTGATATAGAGCAAGAAGAAAGTTATGCCGAGACGGCTGCCATCATCTTCGCGTGCTCCATCTTCTTCTGAGGGTGAGGAGGACAACAGTGGGGGTTATGAGGGTGAGGGTGAGTCCTTGGCTTGACATGGTATTTGTGGTCGCAAGAAAAATGCAGTTGTTGTTGGTCAGAACAATTGGGTGCCTCTAGATGGTCACTTTGATCCGTATTTCGAAGGTATTCGTACCTAGGTTCAGGACATTATTGCTCTGATGGTGGGAAACTTTGATCAGAGGTTCGAGCGTGAATGGGGATACTTGTAGGAGCGCCTCATTGATCCGCTGCAAGCTTCATTATACAATTTGACTGAGAGAATGGAGTGTCTCTCTGCAAGGGAAGAGCTACAGGGAGTTCGCAATGACATTGCAGTCAACGCCTAGAACATCTCGTAGCTTAGGCTTTCCCATGAGAATCTTGCCACTCACATCTATCGTCACTTCCCACCGGCGAACTCAAGTATTCCTATCTTATCCACCCTCTTTGGGTTGGGTTCCTTGGCCGGGGTCACATCCTGGAATTTTTAATCCAATTAATCTCAACTCGCCCTCGTTACAGGTGTGGTCCCAGCGGTTCCCCAGGCACCGTTCCCTCAGGGTTACGCTTCGTGCAGCGCTACCACGTCGGGTAGATATCTAAATTCCTTTGGTTTCCGACTTCTGCTCCTTACATTCCCTCTTGTAACTCCGGACTGGCCTGTGAACTCTAGTTGTAGGGGTACCTCCGATGATGCCTACTTCACCTTGGCTTCCTCCGCCGTATCCACAGATACCATCACCGCCATCACTGTATTCCTCACAACAGTAGCAGTCCCCACCGCCGCCTCCTCAACAGTGACATGTGTTCTAGTCTTCTGGCCGTCTTCATTTGAGGATTGGGAAACTAGACTTGGATGATTTGCTGGTTGCTCTGCCATTTTGGGCATAGTATTAATATATATGAACTAAGTGTTAGATTGCATGCGTAGCCGCCCACCAAGGTGACTAATTTGTCACGTTGGCCACAGTCGTTCGGCTAAGATCTTGTTAGATGTTGTATGTCCTTCTTGTGGACCATTGGTGTGGACTTCTTATTCTTTTTTTATGTTGATTGGCTACTAAGTAGTTACACTTCCTTGTTCCATTGGCCATATAGAGCCTAATTCGCCTCAAGTGTACTCTTTATCCTCGATTGCTCAGTGAACTATTGTTCTCTCCGCAAGTACTTTAGGTGTGTGCATGCTTCCTTCCATTTGTGCTCTTACAGCAATCTTGGTTCTTACTTCTCTGCCCTAGCTTTGCTAGCTACTCTTTGTCTAGGCCGCCCCACCATGGGATAACCATCCATGACATCTTCAGGAGCATTCCATACTCTATAGTGTCTACGAATGCCACTGCCACGACAGTCTTGCCAAACTTTAGTCAACCGACAGACGCCGTCATGCATTGTTATTACCGCATTCCGAGATCGATGTCGCTCTGGTCCGTTACGGAAGTGTTTGCTTAACACCCCAAACTTGGTTAGTTCTACTGCGGACTTGATGTACTACCTAATGAGTTGACGGGTTGGGTACTCCATCTTCACCACTACGGTTGAACACTTGAACTTGCTTGGCACGTCATTCCCTTGTGCTCTCAAGTGCATGTCCGCGTTGCTAGGCTGCAATTTGGAAGGTAAGGCCAAGATTCATGGGAGATGTTGCTGACATCCTTTGCTGAGCCTTCAGGGCAAATGGTAGAAACTCGAGAAGGAACTTCGAAGGTCTAGTTAAGGGCATCGAGACTATTCTAACGACGCATCCCATCGATACGACACGCTTGACCTAGGGACGTCCTAACGAATTCCTGCCATGCCTCACTTAGGTAGACCTTACTATGAACCTTAAGCATATCACAACACTGACCAACTCCCTACCATTTCTTTTCCAAAACAACTCATTTGGACATCTTTGCAAATTATAGTGTCAAGGGGAAGAGGCCAAAATCGACTAGAGAAAAGAGTTAAAACACTTAGGGTTTGCCTATAGCGTAGAATAAAATTTTTAAAGTCGAAGACCGAAGTGCATATGGAGTGAGTTGAACAATACTTTGTATGAGGACTATGGGTGTAAGTCAGTCAACTGCTCCGATACCCGGGCTGTCAGACCCCGATATCCATCCTGTTAGGAACCAATATCGATGCCGACGGGGGCTATCAAATTCACAACTTCGAGGCCTCCAGGAGCGCATGTAGCAACTCCTCTTTAGGATCTTTACGCTGAGTTACATACACATACCCAATACAAGGCATTCTAGATAACTCATTCACATACCCTCTTTAGCCTTACATTATTTCCCGAAGTGTTATTAATAACGAAATAGAGTTGGAAGGTGTATGTCTACTAAATCTGAAACTCCAAACAATTATATTGCTACTCTAGGTTGCCACTCTTGTCACTCATCTACTCGTTGAGTTACACGCAGCTCATCTTGGAAGACACCAGCTCCAAGGTCTGCTAACTACTGTCTTTGTCGAAGCTAGACCCAGGAAGAGGCTCGGACTTCCTACAAAACAACTTAATGGCTGCACCGTGAGTACATTGCGTACTCGTAGGACTTAATTCCAACATATAGTATTTGATGGATGCATAAGGGAGTTATTAGGTATTTGTATGAGTGCGTAAAGCAATGATGTTCATTAAGGTTATGACATGCTATTCTCAACATAGAGGCAAAGGTATTCATTATTATAACAAAATGCTCATAGTCGATCATTCATGCTACCATGGGTATAGAAAGAAAGAATAACCGAATAGTTTTGTCCCGAAGGACTCCAGGCTTTCAAGACTCTACAGAGGTGTACAACTGTACCCACACGGACAAATGGGACTAACCTCCATACACCGGGCCTGGTAGTAAGGGTTGCCTCACGTTCTCCAACCTTTCCCTAATCCGGCCCGAGTGTCCGACGAAAGGTTCGAGCGGTTGCCCGATCAATGTCTTGGACATTCCCGACCGACGCCAACCCCCTTGCCAGTTTCACGGATAAACATGTCACAACTAATTACTCAGCTTGTCAACCCCATCCGCGACATGTGGTCTGTATGGGTGGTTACTCGGACTTACATATCCCAATACATGGTCCTTACTGCTCCATGAGCTACGTCGTCTAAGATCCCACACTCACAACGACCTACCCCTCGCATGAGCAAGATATCCAAGTTATCATCAAGATTATCATATTAGGGATATTAGTCCTTAGCTAGATTAGTTAGGTAAGTCAAGTTGTACCCTCATTGGTTAGTGGTTAATTATCCAGGTGTAGCATCCTACATGCACGAGTATGAGTTCTCTTCTTAAGCTCGACTTTAACCGTTGTCCAAGCAACTACGCAATAAGCATTAAGCGTTTCCATTCCCATTGTTTAGATGAGAGGCTTCTATAGATTATTAGGCTACTCTAGGTGTAGTATAAAAGTGATCATTATTCAAGACTACATGCAATGCATGACTCATAATGCAACTTGATAAGTATCAAAAGTAGGGTTTATAATAGTGGGGTGCCTGCCTGATAGTGCTACCAATCCTAATGACTCCAAGCTAGCGGTGACTCACACATGGTCCTCACTACGTGGGATAACCAAGCCTGAAAGGAGAAGACCAATGATTGCAGACGATCGCGAGAGAGATAAGGAAACTAGGATTCCTACTTGGGATTTAGGAAGAGACATCTACTATGACTCTATTGCTATAGGATATAATCTAATCTTGGTGACTTATTGAGTGCACTAGCTGGCCAACTCTAACAATCACTGTGATAGACAGACACTCCTACTAGCGGACGCTCCACTGTGCTGGATACCAAGGTGGGTTGTCTCGGGTTGACTCTGTTCGGCTCTGTCAAATGCTCCGCGGGGTTCACGGATGCTCCGATGGGTTTTGGGTACTCTTGGGTTACTGGGTTGCTAGGTGCCTTTAATTCATCGGATACTCTAACATGTATGACAGACGATCCGGTGGGATCTAAGTGCTCTCGGGTTCTCTGGCTGTGAGTCTTTATAATTCAGCGGATACTCTGATCGATCGTCAGATACTCCGCTATGTTCCTCGAACAGTATTTAGGCTGTTGGTGGCTAAATCTCAGGTTCTATGGACACTCCGTCCTACTGACGGATACTCCATCAATCAGGCGACAGAACCTATGCTCTTGGGTTCTCGGATAAAGGCTTGGGGATTCATGTCTAGATCTTTGGTGGTGGCTTGCATGCATGTGCTAGACATCTCTAGTGTAGCTTAGGTGACTTGCTAGACTTTGGATACTTAGGGTTAAGGCTTTGGTTAGCTAGCACAACTATTGACTTACTAATCCAAGAGAGACCTCAATAGAGAAGAGAGATTGAGCTGCAACATACTTGATTCTCATCCTTGAGGTGTCTCTTACCAAGCAATCCCCATGATCCATCCATGCAAGAGAAGAGACTTGGGTTAGGGTTTGGGGATTAATCTCAAGATGGTGAGTAGAGAGAGCTCTTGAACTAACCATGGGATGAGAGATGGTTGAAGTCCATGATCTTGATCCATAGCTGCTCTTGCTGTCCTTGATAAGCTGGATCCACCTTCTCTTCTTCATCCTCTCCACTTTCTCACTCTAGTTCTTGCTTTCTCCTTCTTGCCTTCCATTCTAGAGAGAGAGGGGAATGAGGGAAATGGGGAGAGTGGGAGAGTGAGTGGAACTGAGGGTCAGTTGATGGATAAGTCTCCACTTTGTGCTGACATGTGGGCCATAGCATAATAATGGGTGATAGCTCATTTCCTACTCTTCCTTAAGTCGTTGCAGTCTTATCGGACGATCCGGTAGTCGCGGCAGACTGTCCGGTAGGTTATTGTCCTGCTGACTCTAAGTCCATAAATCTAATCTCTTCAATCTTAAGGACATGTTGAAGCCTATAACCGCCTTAGTTATTCTTGACAGTCACAATGTCCGAAGTTGGGTCCTTCGAGTGATATCTTTCTTTGTTAGTCGCTTGGTTGACCCTAGTTAACCAAAAGGTGAGAGTTTACGGTGTAACAAAACTTGGGTCGTTACATGGACATATTTGAATTTAAAGATGGCTTCATGATGAAAAGGATAAAAGAAATATTTTTGTTTTTATAAAATAAAAGATAAAAGATACAGATACGAGGACGAACTATGTTCGAAGAAAATAGCAACCGTTCCCTAGCAACGATGCCAGAAAGCTTGTTGGTATTTCTTAACGTCTATAGAATGAATCCGCAAACGTACTGAATTACCGTTGTAGCTTTCACCCAGAAGTATTCAGGGTATCGTATTTCTATAGGGAACAAAGGTATTTCTTCTAGCTAATTCATCTAAGGACAACACACGGATAGCTGATAAGGGTAGAGAAGAATTCCTATGGCTTAGGGTCTAAGGATAGATAAACTTTACTCCTACTTGCTTACTTCGTGCTCTGGCTTACACCTAGTCTGCCAAGTGATACCGGCCTGTAGCTCTACATTGTACCCAAACGTGGGGGATTGCAAGGGACGGACAGGGCTATCACCACCTACCACCTACCCCTCAACCATAGAGTACGAGGCAAACAAAGGTAGCCTCTAGCCTAGACAATATGTCTATGCTATCGACTACTACTCTAGTGTCGATCAGGGTGATCCGTCTTTATCGGGAGCCCTCTACTAGAGTATCCGCCACGGGGATGGATGGCGAACCTGCAAACAAGTAAAAGTGTAGCTTAACTACTCAAAGACTTTATAACCAAGAGAGCCACGAAACACTTACTAACATACCCGTCGAGGTAGAAAGCCGGTGTTCGTCGAAGTACAAGCGAGGGAAGGTTACCGACAAGCCTGGCACTTCTTCCCCGAACTCTCCCTCACATGTCTCCTTACTAATTTGCTAGAGCTAGTTAGGCCCTAAGCCCATGGGGTGGTGATGCTCTTGCTCTTGCTTTGCTCTTCTTCACTTGTGTGTTGTTTTCATGAGGGGGGAGAGGCCCTCCTTTTATAGGTGGAGAGGAGGGGTGAGGTTCCTTGGAATATACCCTTGATCTCCCCCTATGGAAAGAACAAACCGCCTCCTCAGCAATGAATTTACCGCCATCCCCACTTGAACCGACCAAAGAGAGGCAGTATGAACCGCCTAGAGAAGGTTGGGCCCGAGGCACACTAGCATGGGTGCGGCCGCAGCATGGGTGCGCCCATACCCCTGTTGGGTCACCTTGAGTCCAACTTTGTTAGGGTGTCTTCTTTGATCTTCTAGAGTGGGCCTGTGTTGGTTTTGCGCAGAGATGAGGTAATTTCATTCGGGTTTGTCTTTGTTCTCCTATCGTATGGGCCCTGATGCTTCTGGTGATTGGGCCTCTCTCCCTTGGGCTTGTGTAGAATGGTGTTTATGTTCCATTTCTTTGCACATTCTTAGTCCTTTATGTGTATTTCCACAAATGCCCTCCTGCAAATGGTCAAACACCAAAACTCATGGAATTCGTTAGTTATAAACCCTATCACTAAGTTTGGTGTTCATTTGAGCGGATTTCATGTAAGTGTTGGTGGTTATTTTTAGGAGTTAAGGATCGCCAATAGAAGCGTTGCCACACCTTCCGCACGCCCGAGCCCGGCACCGCTAACTCCGACAGGGCTGGACCTGAACTATTGCAACTTCCTAGCGCAGTACACGTTGGCGGCCGTGCAACTCGGCAAGCTGTCAGAGTCCGACATCGATCGGGCCAAGGCGAAGCGCTCGTAGTGGTATGCCGGTGCCACGCAGCACCAGCAGCAGTAGCTCGTGCTCTTGCGGATGATGGGGTAGTGTAGCGGGACATCGTTGACGCCAATGTTCAGCAGCACAATGAGCCAGAGGACGAGGGTGTAACACCCTAAATTTTGACCTAATTTAAAAATCACTAAAATTTTGAACTTTTTAAAACTTTGCATAGGAACTAATATATACAACTAGCATAGGTGTTGGTTAGTAGAAATAGGTTCACATAGGAATAAACTTAATGTGTGGAATTGTGTGAGTGGATGTTTGCTTGATTAGAACATATGGTGGTACACCCTACATGCATGCATATTCAAATTTGAGTTTAAATGCATTCAAAACAAATGCATAACAAATCTGGGAAATGAAAAAAGAATTGGAAAATGAAAAAGGCCACTTGGGCTCATTTCTCCCTCCCTTCCTTTCTCAGCCCGCAGTAGCAGCAGCCCTCCCTCCTCCTGCAACACCCCGGCTCAGTGCTTAATAGGATTAATAGGATACTCGTACAAACAAGTTGCAACTTCTTTTCTGGAAGCCCATCTCTGAAGAACTCCAAGGTTAAGCGTGCTGGACCTGAAGCGATGGGTGACCGACCGGGAAGTTCTTCCCAGGGGCGCATGAGTGAGGACAAAGTACGCAGAAAAGACTGGTGTTGGTCTGTGAGGGTAGTCTATGTCCTAGGAAAGCTATCAGATGTAAGCGGGCCTGGCCTCGAGGGGGCGGGACGTTACACCTCCCTCTTCCTTCCCCCCACAATGGGCTGGCCCGACGCCGTGACCCGGCCCATCCCACACGCGCCAGAGCCCTCCCCTCTCTTCCACTCACTGACGGACGGGGCCTGCATGTCATCGCCGTCGTCTACCTCTAGACGATGGGAATACCGCGTCATGGCACCCGCCTCGGCCATGCCATGGCCGCGCTTCGCCCACCCAGCATCGAGTGGATAAGATCGACCGTGCTCTTGAGAACCTTCCCGGCCCCACGGACGCTCCTTCCCTCCTCTCTCACTCTCACGGTGGCACCATCGACACGCGGTGCCATGGCTGCTCCCCACCAACACCACCATGGGTAGCCGCCAAGTAACCTCCACTGCGCGCATGGATAAGGCCGCACTGTGGCGAACCGACCTAGCCAATTTGAGCACGAGCGCACGCAATGGCGGTGCGTGCGGCGAGAAAATATCTTGCTGGACGAACCGCCTTTGCCGGCCTATAAATAGGGTCGGTTGGTGATGCTCCGCCCTCGCCCTCCTCACTCTGAGCTCCGCTAGGAGCTGGAACACCTCATCTCCCTCTCCACTTCCCTACTGAGCTAGTCTCATTCTTTCCCAAATCGGGAGCCGCCGTCGCCATTGGAACCGTTTTCCCCTTCTCCTTCTCTGCTATGTCCCGGGCAAATTAGTGAGGCAGGTGAGTCCTAGAGCCTCCCCTTTACCTTCTACTGTAGCTAGATGACCATGAATCACTATGTGTTGCGCTGCCATCATGCACCTCGCTCCGCCGAACCGCCATGGACGACCACCGCCATCGGTAGGGCTCGGCTAAGCACCACACTGTCACCATTGCACTCGCCACTCACCTGCACCCACGTACACATAGCTAAGTAGACTGATTAGGGCCTCTAAGGCCAAGTTCACCGCTCAGCGCCATCGTGTTCCCTCCGGTGAGCCACCACCGCCACCATAGTCGTCCCCCGACACCCAGATCACCACCGACGGCCGCGGCTTTGTCTCCCAAGCCCCATCCACCACCTGCACTAGGGCTCAGCCTCACCGATGTAACCCGCTCTAGTGAACCCGAGCCCTCCCCTGTTTCCCAGCGCCAGGACGGCAACCCGTCTGGCTGCCGTTTCCCCTCTCCCTCTCTCCCCTCGCTGCCATGTGGGACCGGACGGTGACGTTGTTTTATTAATGGCCGTTCCCATCTGTTACCCTCCCCCTCCCCTTTCCTTCCTCTGGCGTGCAGGCCCATGGCCATAACACCATCACCATCGCGGCCCCACCCATCAGCCACACACGCCATGCGCACACACACAGCGTCGGGTGCACTATCTAAAAATGCTAGGTGCACCCGAGTAATGTACACAGAGGGTTAGAAATCTATTTTCCTAACATAGAAAAATTCCTAGAAAATTTATAAATAAACTAGATGCAATGAGGAAATTAATCATGTAGTTTGCATATATTTCCATGCACCAGAAAATGCATACAAAATTCCACCTAGTTAATCGACTATAGGTTAAATTTCTAAAATATATAACTTTTACATCCTAACTCCTTTTCGCATGAAACCACTTCTAAAATTCATCTAAAATCTAGCTCTATGCATTTCACCTGGTACCACCATATTGTTCTATGTTTGCTTTTGCCCTTTTATTTTGGCGGTAGTTACATTCGGTAGCTATGCCCGGCAGACGATAGTGACTACCAGGGGAATGAGGACCCAGACTACGTAGACGTGCCGGAAGGAGACAGCAACGAAGGCAAGTCCTAGCTCCCCTCCCTTCTACCATCTTGCTTTAATTATTATCAAATGCATAAACTTGATTAATTATTATCCTGGAATATAAGCTCGGGTAATATTATATGATTTATGTTGAATTAAGATAAATGGTTATCTTGCTATTTTATGAGATCCATGATATGAATGAACTTAGGGATAATAATTTGTGGTACATAAAATTGGAAAATCTAGAACTAAACCCTGACAGGGGCGAGTGGTGGTAATATATGGAGGTAGATTATCATGGTAGGATCGCCTGGAGAGGGATCCTGTGGGGAGATACTCGCCTCAGTCACATAAGGACCGGTTCATAGTTCCTCTCGCCTAGTGAAATATTACGTATAGCCACATGTCTATATGGGTAGACTTGATCCCACACCCTATTAGATAGAAGTATAGTTTCTACTAGGAGGCCGGTGTTGGCAGCGGAATATCAGGAGCAGGCACGGATGTTATGTGATCTATGGGTGTTGGCGTGGTTGCTATGTGATCCTCCACGTTAAGCCCTTGTATTTTTTGCCGCGTTTGAGCCCATGTTATTGTTTATGTTGGCCATGTTCGAGCCCATTTTATTGTTAATATGATGATTAGGTGTCATCGGCACTGTTATGTTGGGATGAATAGGTATCGTCCGAGATTGTATGATGGGATGATGTGGTACCATCCGGGATTATGAGATGGGACGATTAGGTATCCTCGCAAGATTAGTGTGTTTTCCAACCCCTGAGAAGCCATGGTAGAATTATATGGATATCTAAGGTCGCGTACATTCGGGTACGGGTCTCGTTAGGCCTATTCTGTCCACTGATCACGGAAAGGATTGTGCCTATCATGTAGGGAAATTTGTACACCTCTGCAGTGTTCATTAAATCTATTCGAATAGCCACGTCCTTAGAATGAGCAGATGTTAGGATGGGATACTATGATTAGATTTACTTTTATGTGTAATGAAACTATGTACCAAGACTTCGACGAGGAAGCGTACCACGAGGATTAGGAGTTACGTGAAGGTTTTGATCATAGGAAGAAGACATGGAAGCTAGGGTTTCGACCGCGCTCGAGCTTGCCTGTGGATTAGGATATCGCTACGCTGTATAATACTATCGTACTAGAGACCACCATGATGTAATAAAATGCCGCTTCAAATATGCTCTTCGGGCCACTGTTGTAAGACTCTATCTTTTTTAGATATCAATAAAGCTTCAAACTTTTTATTAAAAATATGTGTGCTATTTCTGTTAAATTGTGTGTACTTGTGCGTGATCTTGGCTCAAGTACAGATGCACCTAGGACTCTCGAAATGAGGGGCCGATAGAGGGCGAGCTAGGCAGCTGGGCCATGGTGGGAAGCTCGATGGCGCGGCGCGGGCGGACTAGGAGGCGTTCGCCTGCTCCATGTACGAGCTCGACGACAGCTTGGCTCCAGCCATGGCGTGGGGACGGGGAGGGGGACGGGGATGCCGCCGGGCAAGCTCGGCTCCAGCCATGGCACGGGGACAGGGACGGAGACGCCGTCGGGCAAGCTTTTTTTTTTAGACCAAAGACCATTGGTCCCGCTTTATATAAAGCAATAGAAGGTTTTGCTGGGGATACCAGCTTTACAAATATCAGGTTCAGAGTGCCCAAGGCACAGCCTTCTAAGCGACAATTCAAACAGACCATCTAAAACAAAGTAAAGCGAACCCTTTAGATCGACAGTTCTTAGCAGACGTGATGACATAAAACAACAAAGATTACATCCCAAAAGAACGCTACACAGAGCGCTAAAGACATTAGCCTTGGCCGCTTTGCTCCAAATGTCTTGATAGTCTTTCCGCCGTCTTCGAAGCCCATCTCTTTTCCGCCCCCTTCAGCAGAATACTCCATTTCTGTGATTTCATTCCTTTTGGCCTTGAGTTTAGAAGCTTGCTCCTGGATGTTGACATTGCTAATCCTCAAACTCTTTCTCTGTGCCTCTGCAGGTTGTTTCTTCACCCTTCTAGCATTCATATCCTCTTGGATTACTTCATCTGTTTCCTCTGTAGCTAAAGCCTTCCCTTCGAACAATTTGGCAATCGTTGCTTCAAAGTCTTCCCCACTATTATCATCTGTTGTCATATTAGTCGTGGTGCCATCTGTGAAGTTCATGTGAGGTTCCAGTGCTCTGATTTTGCCTTCCATCTCCTTTTCCAAAATTTCCATCTCGGCTTTCTCCCGTTCAGTAGGCTCATAATCATAGTCATAGTCCACCAGTTCTTCCTCCAATTCATCAGAGTTCATGTCTGGAACATTGGTCACTTCGACAGATTTCCCATCAGAGTACAACAACAACAACAACAAAGCCTTTAAGTCCCAAACAAGTTGGGGTAGGCTAGAGTTGAAACCCATCAAAAGCAATCAAGGTTCAGGCACGTGAATAGCTGTCTTCCAAGCACTCCTATCTAAGGCTAAGTCTTTGGGTATATTCCATCCTTTCAAGTCTCCTTTTATTGCCTCTATCCAAGTCAACTTCGGTCTTCCTCTGTCTCTTTTCACGTTACTATACTGGCTTAGGATTCCACTACGCACCGGTGCCTCTGGGGGTCTCCGTTGCACATGTCCAAACCATCTCAACCGGTGTTGGACAAGCTTTTCTTCAATTGGCGCTACCCCTAATCTATCACGTATATCATCGTTCCGAACTCGATCCCTTCTTGTATGACCGCAAATCCAACGCAACATACGCATTTCCGCAACACTTAGCTGTTGAACATGTCGTCTTTTCGTAGGCCAACATTCTGCACCATACAACATAGCAGGTCTAATCGTCGTCCTATAAAACTTGCCTTTTAGCTTCTGTGGTACCCTTTTGTCACATAGGACACCAGACGCTTGCCGCCACTTCATCCACCCTGCTTTGATTTTATGGCTAACATCTTCATCAATGTCCCCGTCACTCTGTAGCATTGATCCTAAATATCGAAATGTATCCTTCCTAGGCACTACTTGACCTTCCAAACTAACATCTTCCTCCTCCCGAGTAGTAGTACCGAAGTCACATCTCATATACTCAGTTTTAGTTCTGCTGAGTCTAAAACCTTTGGACTCCAAAGTCTCCCGCCATAACTCCAGTTTCTGATTCACTCCTGTCCGGCTTTCATCAACTAGCACTACATCGTCCGCGAAAAGCATACACTAAGGGATGTCCCCTTGTATGTCCCTTGTGACCTCATCCATCACTAAAGCAAACAAATAAGGGCTCAAAGCTGACCCTTGATGTAGTTCTATCCTAATCGGGAAGTCATCCGTGTCTCCATCACTTGTTCGAACTCTAGTCACAACATTTTTGTACATGTCCTTAATGAGCCCGACATACTTCGTTGGGACTTTATGTTTGTCCAAAGCCCACTACATAATATTCCTTGGTATTTTATCATAAGCCTTCTCCAAGTCAATAAAAACCATGTGTAGGTCCTTCTTCTTCTCCCTATACCGCTTCATAACTTGTCTTATTAAGAAAATAGCTTCCATGGTTAACCTTCCGGGCATGAAACCAAATTGGTTTACAGAGACCCGCATTATTGCTCTCAAGCGATGCTCGATAACTCTCTCCCATAGCTTCATAGTATAGCTCATCAACTTAATTCTCCGATAATTAGTACAACTTTAAATATTCCCTTTATTCTTGTAGATCGGTACCAATATATTTCTCCTCCACTCATCAGGTATCTTGTTCGATCGAAAAATATGGTTGAACAACTTGGTTAGCCATACTATAGTTATATCCCCGAGGCATCTCCACACCTCGATTGGGATACCATTTGATCCCATCGCCTTACCTCATTTCATCCTTTTCAACACCTCTCTGACCTCAAACGCGTTATTGACCTCAGATTTCCCATCAGAGTCTAACATCTTTTCACCCAGACCCCCATTATTCTGTTGTATCTCCTTAGGTTCTGTTGTAGAGTTCAGCAGGGTTGTCTCAACATCATCACTTTCCTGTGGCAGCACCGTATCATCTATTGTGTTTTGGACATTGAGATTATCTGTAACGCTCTGTTGAGTAAGGATTTGATCTCCTCCACCAATTGTATTATTATCATCCTCATTCTGTGTTAGTGATTCTTCAGCAACTCGTTCTACAAATGACTCAACCTCTTTGTTTTGAATTGGGGTATATTTATGTGCAGTATTTTGTACATGCTGAGTAGCATTTCCCTTCTGCTGAGCAGCTGAACCCCTATTAGCCTCTTTAATCACAGCACTCTGTTGGTTGTGTTGAGGTTGCTTGGAGTTGTATTTATCTGGAGCTTCGGCCTCCTCATCCTCTTCTTCATCTGCCTTGTCTCTGTGTCTATCGAATTTTGACCCTTACCAAGCCTTACCATTTAAGAGCAGCCAAATCCACTTCTTCTGGGTCCCCAACAAGGTGAGAAACCTCCATTACAGCCTCAGGTGTCAAAGCGTAATCTGGGAAATTGTAGGCCCTAACCCACACCACCTCTAAGCAGCCATCAGCCCCAGGGTTTAAATCTGTGGACCTCACTTGAGCTTTAACATCTGCAGTCTCAAATTCAAAATTTTTGATTCTAGCAAGTTGATGCCTCTTGTCTTCATCTGGGAAAATGATGAGAAACTCTTTGTCAGAACTAAGCCTGCTGATCTCCCACTCAATCTTCTCTCTAAAAAGAGCTCCAAGTTCTGTTCTGATCTCTATATTGGCAGAACCATTCAGAATAGTCATTACTCCTCTTGCTCCCTTCTTGGGGCCAGTTTTGTTGTTTGGAAGTCTGATACTATAGAAACCCTGTCCAGGTAGCCCGAAACCACACACCCAAGACCTATTTTCTCAGGACACACACTGCTTTTGTGGCCAGTCTTCTTACAACAGTAGCAATATGGAGGATTCTGACAGTCTTTCTGATAATGGCGCGGGGACGGGGACGCCGCCGGGCAAGCTCGGCTCCGGCCATGGCACGGGCGAGCTTGGTCTCGAAGAGGGCGGCCATCCACGGCAAGGGTGGGCTCCGGCCATGGCGCGATCGAGGAGACGGGACGAGGACACCGCCGGGGACGACGGCGTAGTCCGCCGCTCCGCTCACGCGCAGTCTGCCGCGGGCGAGCCTGCTCTAACGGAAAGGACGCAGGGACTTAACGTCGTACATGTCTATGTATCTGACAATGGATCCATATACGGAAGAAGTGTAGAAAATGGCATGAATAGGTGAGACATGGAATTATAATGGCAGTTCTTCAAATAGACGAATTGTAATAGTATATCTCTAATCTTGTAAAATTGTAATGGCGTGAATAAAAAAAAAACTAATTCTATGGTCAAGCTCTACCACTGGCCATGAGCATGACAAAGCATGTTCTCCTTGCTCTCTCTCTCAGGTCGCAGCCACTGACACATTAGTGTAATAGTGTCAGTCAATGCAAGTGTGCCACGCTTGCTGTGCTGCACCATAAACAATGACAAATTAGGCCCTGTTCTTTTCGCTGAAATTTGACTTATGCTACTGTTTATACTAAAATGTTGTGAGAGAAAAATATTGTTCATTCACTGTAGGTACCGCTGAAGTAGTGCTGCAGAACAAGACGTAAGATTGATGCCCTTGCGCTGTCGTTGGCCAACTAAACAAAGACAAATTACGATCACACAATTCAAATTTCTAAGAATCTGTTGCAATCCATATTGTTGCTGATGTTTCTTTTTCTGTAGCCAGAAAATCCAGCTGCACTGCAGCAGCATTGTTTTTGCCCTGCCAGAGAGGACCACGCCAACCGGGTCTTCTCAGATTTGGCAGCAGCTTAAACAACAGTACCAAATCGTACATCCAGGATACAAAAAGCACACATACACAGTAACAGATAAACAACGCACACATACAAAATGCAGACAATGAAAAAGATGAATCAGACAAATAGAAAGCAGCATGTAACAACAATTAAACTTGAAAGCAAACATATCACAATATTCATATGTAGTTAAAACTTTGTTAAGATGAACCACATAACTCAGGTTAGTCCATTCCAATCCAGGTTTCTCAAAAACCTTCAGAAGCAGGGCACATTGCTGGAACCAATTCAAGACTCTGGGAGGTATCCAGCTACTATTGCAGTAGTAAGAATGTATACGATATCTACACCATTATTGGCGGAGAAGACAGAACATCAATTTCTATTCTGCAGACAGACCACAGAGAAAGTCTGCTAATTCAATCCTATTAGAAAAGTAATGTTGCATCTGTTGGTAAGTTCAAGTGTTCCGAGCTACCATCATCATGAAGACCTGCACACATATCAAAATCAGAAGAGTGGCTGAATAAAATGGACTAGAAAGCAGCATGGCAACAATCAAAATCCACCACTAAGAGATCACCACAATCGTATCCAGATGCATCAGTAATCTTATTCTTAGCTAATGCACTTGGTCCATTCAGTTTGTCAAAAGGCCATGTAAAAAATGCATTATTATTGACAACAAACTCATTCCAGACATAATATTATTCAGTCCATTTTCAGAGACACGTAAACATACACTTCATTTCTATAGAAACAAAACAACAAACAACAATAGCTAAAAATATTCAGACACACTTATCAACACCACAATCTGGATATCGATAAATGGTTCTGTATCTTCTAGCAATAGTGTGCCCTTCTCAGCACCTAAATCGTGATCACTGTCAAAACCAACGGCATAAATAGTAAAATCATTTCTAATTCCAATGTTCTATTACTTAAAAGAAGAAATAGAATAAAAAGTGTCATGTTAGTGTTCTTGTTATGTCAAATAGTCTTGATTCCTGCAGTTAAAAATTGGCTCACCTGTGTTTATGGACCGTAAGGCAATGATAGTAAAATCATGTTTCTGCAGGAATTGAGGGATATTTGTGCTGCCTGCCAAGGACCTTGGGTGATGCTTGGAGATTTTAATCGCATCTACAAAGATGAGGATAAGAACAATAGTAACCTAAACCGTGCCATGATGGGAAGATTTAGAAGGCTGATCAATGATTTGTCCTTAAAAGAAATACCTCTTCATGGACACAAATTCACATGGTCTAATCTGCAAGACTCACCAACACTGGTTAAGCTGGATAGAGTCCTATGTTCTGTTGATTGGGAACAGCTCTTCTCGGACTATCTCCTGCAAAGTGTTGCATCGGAAGATTCTGATCATTGTCCTCTGATCCTTGGGTTAACAGATCGTAAAGCTGTGAAACCTAGATTCCACTTTGAACCTTTTTGGCCCAAACAGGATGATTTTCAGGGCGTAGTTGAGACGGCTTGGAATTCTGTTCCTGCTGTTTCCTGCCCCTTTGAGACCCTGTCAAGGAATTCAAAGCGACAGCCAAGGGGCTGCAGAGTTGGAGTCAAAGCAAGATTGGGCACATCAACAGTCAGCTAGGGTTAGCAAGAGAGATCTTACATATACTGGAGATTGCCCAGGATAACAGAGATCTGTCACCTAGCGAGAGGTGGCTGTGTAAAAAAAAGGGCAGACCCAGTCATAGTTTTTACGGCGGCGTGGCGAGGCGCGGCGACCCACCACCTTCACACCTTTACAGCGTCTATGGCGCGCGGCGTGGCGACGCCATACACACATCGGCGTGGCGAATACATACATTATAGTCTAGGATATTAGGAAATTATATTGACAAATGGTAATGCAAATGTAGCTTAAAAGGTATAGTCTACAATATTAGCAAATCAAAATAGCAATGTAAATGTAGCACAAAAGACATAGAACTCTCTCATCTCTCAAACTTCCAAATCTCTCATCTCTCAAAAGTCGTCCAATGCAAACTCATCGAGATCGTTAGAAGCATCCACGTTCTCTCCACCATCTTCAGTAGCACCCATTGGTTGTTCACCAAAATCATCTATATCATCATCATCCAAAATGATCTCTTCTTCCTCTCCCTCTTCCTCATCTTCTTCAACCACTCTTGATATATGCCTTGCACGATGAGCGTAGGTCCTAGGAAGATTACGACCTCGAAGCTCACGTGATGCACCAATGGCTTCATCAACTTGATCCCATGTGAGGTCCGAACCACGAGCACCTTCAGGTTGGGCCATTGGGTCTACCCATTCATTGTTCCAATCAAAATCTTCTATAACCAAAGGGTCATAGCTTTTACCCGCTTCCTCGCGGCGCTTTCGGAACCTACTAGTCATTTTCCGATTATAGGAAACATAAACCAAATCATTCAATCTTTTATGCTCCAGCCGGTTTCTCTTCTTAGTATGAATCTACAATTGATCATAAAGCAAGCAAAGTTAATAAAATATGCTTTAACCGGTTTCATTCAATTGAATTATGGAACTTGAGTACTTTACTTACAAATTCAAAAGTGCTCCAATTACGCTCACAACCGGATGATGAAGCACAAAGACTAACAATACGCTTTGCAAATCTTTATAGGTCAATGGATCGGCCACCATACGTACGCCACCAATCAACTAAATTAACAATACACATTCATATATTAGGATTTAAGCCTTAAATAACATGCAGCAATTAAATTTTTAAATCACTTACGAGGGTTCTTTGACTTCATGGTTTGGAGGGCCATACAATTCTTGAAGATATCTCCACGTTGATCTTCATAGAGCATGGATTGTTGATCAATTTTGTTTCGAATGCTCTCATCTTCCACCATTCGTGCAAGCACATCATTGAAACAACCCCTTAGATGACCAACATATTCATCATTCTCCTTTTGGATGGTATAGAATTTTCCTGGGTTCAAAAAGAGGGCAGCGCCATAGAGTGGGGTATCCATTTGCCTATCCCAACGGCTCTCAATAATTTGTATGATCTTGTTGAGCAAGCTTCTCTTGTTTTCAGTAGAGAAGCTAGCCTTGATCTTCTCTTTTGCATGATTCATGAGAGCAGCAACCTCTGGCATGGCAGGCCTCTCATTACCATCAACCACCCTCAACACAATGATAAGTGGTAGAGAAGCTCTAAGGCAATCCTCAACGGAGTTCCAAAACTCCCTAGAAAGCACAATATCATACACTTTTTTCCCGGCCTCTGTCTTTACTAGTTTGCAACCAGTCCAATCCTCGGAGGCAAATAGAAATCTTAATGCATCTTTGTGCTTGTACAAACTCTGCAAGGTGAGGAATGTGGTAGCAAACCGAGTGGCTGCGGGTCTCACAAGATCCCTCCCATTTGTCTTCTCCCTCATTGCACTAAGAAGTCTTCCATGTCTATAGATGAAGGCTTCTTAAATTCCTTCAGCTTCCCTACGTCTTCCAACATAAGGTCTAAGCAATGTGCAGCACAAGGAGTCCAATAAAGTGTAGGAAACCTCTCCATGAGAAGCTTGCCCGTTGCTTTATAGTTAGCTCCATTATCAGTGACAACTTGCACAACTTTATCTACTCTAATGTCCATGATTTTCTTCTCTAACAAATCAGCTAACATCACCTGATCATGAACTTCACTTGATGCATCAACTAACTCCAAGAAGAAAGTCCCCTCTGGACTATTGACTAGAAAGTTGATCAAATGATGCCCCCTCCTATCCGTCCATCCATCTGACATCAATGTGCAGCCATATTGTTTCCATGCATCCTCATGTTTCTTCCTCAAATCATCTGTCTCCTTTACAACCTTTTGGAGCAATGGCTCCCTAAGCTCATGGTAGGTAGGAGGCTTATACCCAGAACCGTACTGTGCAGTGGCCTCTATAGCAATCTCAAACTGCCTAGAATTTACGGCATTGAATGGTATGCCACACTCATAAAAGAACCTGGCCCACTCTAAGTTGACAGCTTCTCTTTCTTCCTTTGTCCTCATGCTAGCTTGAATACTGATTTGAGAAGGACCCTTTGAGTGTCTTTCTTCCACAACCTCTGTTGGAGTTCTCCGAAGCATTGAACCAACTGACTTGGTGCTGGGCTCTTTTGGAGCACTGAACTTCAATGTGGATTGTTTCCTTTTGGCAGCTGTCCCTGAACTAGGATGCACAATGCTTCTAGCAACATCTTGGGACTCCTCTATCAAAACAATCACATCATCTTCCCCTTGTTGCTCTCCTTCTTCATCATCAAGGACGAGTGGTCTCTTCTTCTTCTTCATAGCATCTTGCATCTCTCGTGCAATAGTTGTTGTGGTTTTGACACATTTCTGAACATCTCCATAACCACCCACAAGATGCTCCTTGAGCCTTGTAATTCCTCCAGTTATTCTTCTATCACATAAGCAACACTGCACAACATCTCTATTGCCAATGGTTGGCCAAAATCCATATTTCCACCCAGGATCATTTGACTTTGCCGGCTTCCGCTTTGGATCAGTCTTTGGATCAATATTTGATGCCGCGTCCGAGGCCTCTGCGCTTCCAGTCCCTTGAGTAGCCATGTTCTGTACTTCTGTCCAAAAAAAAGAAGAGCGTGAGGCACAGAGAGAACAGAGGAACAGAGAGAAGAGGAACAGAGGCAGTGAGGCACTTCAACTCACCAGTCACCACTTCACGTCTTCACTCTTCACCAGAACGGCGGGCGGCAGGGTGGGGGAACAGAGGGCGGCGGCTCGGGCTCGGATCGGAGGCGGCTCCAGGCGGGGGAACAGAGGAATAGAGGCCACGGATCGGGAGGGCGGGGGAGGCCGACGGACGGCGACCGACGGAGGGCGAGCGAGGCCGACCCCAGGCGGCGGCGGCTTAGGCTCGGGCTCGGGCCGGCTGAGGGTGGGCGAGGAGATTGCGGCGGCGGGGCGGGGAGATTGCGGTGGGGGCGGGGCGGGGAGATTGCGGCGGCTCGGGCTGATTGCAGGCGGGGCGTTTCCAGGCGGGGCTGATTGTGGGCGGGGCGGTTTGTCTATTTGCTCTCGGGCCCAGCTGTACCGGTGTACCCTAGACTCGGCGTGTATGGGGCCCGCCACAGCGCACTACGGCGCCACAGGACGCCGTATCGGCGCCACAGGGACGCCACAGCGCTATGGCGGACGCCATACACGCCGGAGCCGTGGCGTCGCCGTGGCGAGAGCCACAAAACCACCACGGCGATATGGCGATGCCACAATAACTATGGACCCAGTGCCGGAGGCTCCCACATGAGTGGGGTTTGGGGAAGGGATAAACCGAGACAAGCCTTTCCCCGTAAAATCTACGGAGAGGCTGCTTCGAACCCACGACCTGGTGACTCGGTGAGACAGCTCTCACCACCTAGCGAGAGGTGGCTGTGTAATCAATTAAAAAACATTCCTTGGCTTTATCCTTACTACAACAAACAATTGCAAGATGTCACTCTTGGATTAATTGCCTTAGTGATGGTGATGCCAACACTGCCCTATTTCACCTCCATGCCTACCATCGTAAGAACAAGAATTTCATTGCTCAGTTGATTCAAGAGGACCAAGTGATTACAGATCATGATGGCAAGGCAGCAGCAATTTATAACTCCTACAATGGTCTGATTGGGACAAGTGTGGATAGAGACCGGACAATTAATCTTGATGAGCTACAGATCACAGGCCATGAGCTTGGACAACTTGATGCTCCTTTTTCTGAGGATGAGGTTGATAGGACTTGATGCCCTACCGAAGTTGTTGCGAAGGTTGTAGGGATGGAAGAGCGGAGGGCGAGGCTTAGGGAAGCGGTGGTGGGTTGGCGCCGTGGTGATCACAGCGCAAGGAGGAAGAGGAGGTGCGGCTAGGGCTCCCAAGGGAAGCCGGCAACAATTATGTTGCTTCTGCTTAATTCCAATCTCAATTGTTTACAGAGTCTTTATCCTCTCTAGGATCATATAATTAAGGAATAAATACCATAAATAGCTAATAATAATAATATGGGCTCTTAGCCCGTATAGTCGGCGTCCTCCTCTAGCCACTAATGGGCCTGCACCTATTATAGTAGACGCCGGTCATAACATCTCTCCCCGCCTGCGCAAACAGCTCGTCCTCGAGCTGAAAGTCGGGGTAGAGGCCTTTGAAGTCGTCGAGGAGCTCCCAGGTGGCTTCGTCGCTGGGCAGTCCACGCCATTGGATGAGGACGTGCCAAGCGCCCCGCCGGAGTTGAGCTCGGAGAGCGCGCTCAGGAGCAGGAAGGAGCCGACCATCCAGCAGCGGCGGTAGAGCAGCAGGCACGGCCGGAGGATCCCCCTTGTGAGGCTTGAGCAAGCCCACATGGAAGACGTCATGCAGTTGAGCGCCGGCCAGAAGCTGTAGCTGGTAGGCAACCCTACCAATGCGCTCCAGCAGTTGGAATGGCCCAGCGTAACGAGGGCCAAGCTTCCCTTTGGCCCGGGGCTCCAAAGACTGCGTGGTCCGATGAAGTAGGCGTAGCCAAACCCAATCGCCCATAGCAAACTCCAGGTCACGGTGGCCGGCGTCGTAGTACTTCTTGGACAGCTGTTGCGCCTGAAGGAGGCGCTGTTGGACCTCAGCCAACACCTTATCACGGCTGCGGAGCAAGGCATCAGCCGTGTCAGTCCGCGCCGACCCCGGCTTGTATGGTAGTATTGGCAGGGGCGGTCGGTCGTAGACCACTTCGAACGGGGTGGCACGCAGGGCGGTATGGAAGAAGGTGTGGTAGCAATACTCCGCCCAAGGCAACCAGTCCACCCACGCCCGCGGCCGATCACCTGTAACACAACGTAAATACATCGCAATCACCTTGTTGACCACCTCAGACTGCCCGTCCATCTGAGGGTGGAAGCCCATGCTCATGAGCAAGGTGACACCTACCATCTTGAAGAGGTCGCGCCACACGTGACCAGTGAACACGGGGTCCCTGTCGCTGACGATGGAAGAAGGGAACCCATGCAATCGAACGATGCCGTCGAAGAAAGCACGGGCGACGGAGGCGGCAGTGTAGGGTGACCCAAGGCGATGAAATGCGCATACTTGGAGAAGCGGTTGACCACTGTGAGAATGACGGATTTGCCGCTGACCTTGGGTAGCCCCTCAATGAAGTCCATGGAGATATCCGCCCACACCTAGGACGGTACTTTGAGGGGCTGCAACAGGCCGGCGGGCTGTAGCGACTCTGTCTTGTTCCACTGGCACGTGCTGCACGCCCACACCCAATCCTAGACAAGGGCGCGGTCACCTGGAATGTAGAAGTCGATGTGCAGGCGGTACAGAGTCTTCTGGACTCCCTCATGGCCCACCGAATGAGCCAAGAGGAGGACTTGGTGGCGCAGGTCGTCATGGTCAGGGACGAAGATGTGGGACCCGTGGAGAAGAAGACCGCCATCGAAGTGACATGGTGCCGGCAGCTCACAAGCCTGCAAGCGCTGGCAGAGCTGCTGGGCGTCCGCAGCTGCTGTTGTAGCCCAGCGAATGTCATCAAAGAGGACGAACGTCGGCCCAGAGAGGGCATGAGCAGCAAGAACAGGAGTTGTACCCTCCTCCATGCCGCGGCGGGACAGCGCATCCGCCACGATGTTCAGGCGGCCAGGGCGATACTCCACAGCAAAATCAAAGCCAAATAACTTGCTGATCCACTGATGTTGAGGTACAGTTGAGAGATGTTGGTCCAGCAGGAACTTGAGGTTGTAGTGATCTGTATGAACAAGAAAATGATGCCCCCATAGGTATGGTCTCCAGTGACATACAGCCTGAACCAGCTCAATCAGCTCACGCTCATATGCGGCGAGCTTGAGATGGCGAGCAACGAAGGGCCGGCTGAAGAAAGCGAGGGGTCCGGCGTCTTGGTGGAGAACAGCGCCTACCCCGCGCCTGACGCGTCACAGTCCACCACAAACTGCTTGTCGAAGTCGGGCATTTGGAGGACGGGTCCCGTGGATAGGTCACCCTTGAGTGCCTGAAACGCCGCGTCCGCCTCGTCATCCCAAGCGAATGCATCCTTCCACAGGAGGCGCGTCAGTAGCGCAGCGATGAGGCCGAAGTCGCGGATGAACTTCTGGTATTAGCTGATGAGGCCCAAGAAGCCCCGCAGCCCATGGGCAGAGCGAGGGGCCGGCCACGAGGTGACCATAGCCACCTTGTCGGCGTCCATAGCGACACCGCTTGCTGATATCACGCGGCCAAGGTAGGCCACCGACGACGCCCCAAAAGAACACTTGGAGCGCTTGAGGTGGAGCTGGTGCGCCCGAAGTGCTTGGAGGATGATGCTGAGGTGCTGTAGGTGTTCGGCCCAGGAGGCGTTATATATGAGTATGTCGTCGAAAAACGCAAGCACAAACCTGCGCAAAAAGGGGCGAAGCACGTCGTTCATCAAAGCCTGGAAAGTCGCCTATGCATTGGAAAGGCCGAACGGCATGACCAGGAACTCAAAATGGCCATGGTGAGTGCAGAACGCCATCTTGGCGATGTCATCGGGGTGCATCCGCACTTGGTGGTAGCCCGAGCGCAAATCGAGCTTGGTGAAGAAGCGAGCCCCGTGAAGCTCGTCGAGAAGCTCATCGACGACCGGAATCGGTAATTTGTCCTTGGACGTCTTGGCGTTGAGGGCCCGGTAGTCGACGCAAAAACGCCAGGAGTTGTCCGCCTTGCGCACCAGCAGCACGGGGGTGGAGAACAGGGACGTGCATGGCCGGATGATGCCTTGGGCGAGCATAGCAGCACACTAACGCTCCAACTCGTCCTTCTGCAGCTGGGGGTAGCGATAGGGGCGAACGACGACCGGAGCTGTACCCGGTAGCAAGTGGATGCGGTGATCATATGGCTGCATTGGAGGGAGGCCCTGTGGCTCGGCGAAGACCGGCTCAAACTGCTCTAGGAGTCAGTCCAATAGTGGCTGGGTGGGGGCAGCGGCGATCGCCCACGCGGCCGGTTCCTGGATGTCGTCGCGGGGGGACCCCAGGCCCTTCCACAGAATGCACTGGGCGCCCCGTGTGAAAGCCATGCACAAATCCTCAAAATCTCAGAGGATAGGGCTTAGGGTACGTAGGAACTCGATGCCAAGAATAAGATCAAACCCACCCAGGCTGAAGCCATAGCAGCTGATGGTGAACTCCTCTGTACCAATGGCCAGGGCCACATCCCGGGCGACGCCTTCGCAAGGCACACGATCGCCGTTGGCCACCAGTACCCGCATGGTATGGTGCGGTGCTGTAGAGAGGTGTAGGCGGCGCAGGAGATCAGCCTTGATGAAGTTGTGCGTCGAGCCAGAGTCGAGGAGCGCCACAAGCCGGTGGCCATGTACGGAGACTGGAAGGAGCATAGCATTCTCGGTCCGGATGCCGGCAATGTGAAAGGTCCTAATGGCTAGAGGGGGGGTGAATAGCCTAATAAAATTCTACAACAACACTTAACAAAATGTGTTAGACAATTTTGCGGCGAAGCGAGTGTTGCGCTAGCCTACTAAAATGCAAGCAACCTACCACAATTCTATTTCGAATAGTGTATGTCCACACAATAGCTATGACACTTAGCTAAATTAGTGTGCTCTCAAAGACTAACTAAAGAGCAACACTAATCAAACAAACAAACTCTCACAACTAGCTACACTAAAGAGCTTGATAACTAGTTTGTGGTAATGTAAGAGTGAGCAAGAGAGTTATACCGCCGTGTAGTGGTAGGAACCAATCAATCACAATAATGAATACCAATGTAGACCAATCACCTCGGAATCAAATGATGAACACAATGATTTTTACCGAGGTTCACTTGCTTGCCGGGAAGCTAGTCCTCGTTGTGGCGATTCACTCACTTGGAGGTTCACGCGCTGATTGGCATCACTCGCCAAACCCTCAATAGGGTGCCGCACAACCAACACAAGATGATGATCACACAAGCCACAAGCAATTTACTAGAGTACCTTTTGGTGCTCCGCCGGGGAAAGGTCAAGAACCCCTCACAATCATCACGATCGGAGTCGGAGACAATCACCTCCTCCACTCAACGATCCTTGCTGCTCCAAGCCATCTAGGTGGTGGCAACCACCAAGAGTAACAAGAGAAATCCGCAGCGAAACACAATCACCAAGTGCCTCTAGATGCAATCACTCAAGCAATGCACTTGGATTCACTCCCAATCTCTGAATCAATGATCTAGATGAGTGGGAGGGCTTTGGCTAAGCTCACAAGTATGCTATGTCAATAGAAATGGCCAAAAGTTTGAGCTTGAGCCGGCCATGGGGCTATAAATAAAGCCCCAGTCAAATAGAGCCGTTATACCCCTTCACTGGGCAAAACGCGCTCTGACCGGATGCTCCGGTCATACTGACCGGACCTTGGACACAGCGTCCGGTCCACTGATTTTTGCCACGTGTCATTTTGAGTTAAAACTGAAACGTCAGATCTTAACGGCTAAGTGTTGACCGGACGCTCCGGTCAAACCAACCGGACGCTAGAGCCACAGCGTCCGGTCGAGTACAGTAAGGGTCCAAATCCATTTTTCTTTGACCGGACGCGTCCGGTCCACCTCGACCGGACTCAGCCAGCGTCTGGTGGTATACCCTAGCCACTGTACCGCCGAGTCAGCGCGACCGGACACAGGCAGTCAGCGTCCGGTGCAATCAGATCCAGCGTTCGGTCACTTGACCGACGCCGGCATCTCCTCTGTCTTCTTCACCCTTGCTTCAACATGCCAACCACAAGAGTTTGCATCCGGCGCCATAGAAAGTAGGCATTCCATTTTCCCGAAAGCTTCTGGATTCAGCGTCCGGTCACTGGACCGATGCTGGCATCAGCTCTGTTCTCACTTCTATCTTCTCCACCCTTGCTCCAATGTGCCAACCATCAAGAATTTGCATCCGGCGCAATAGAAAATAGGCATTCTATTTTCCCGAAAGCGTCGAATCCCACGAACCCATCTCAATCTTGCAAACACCACCTCCTTTATAAATGTGCCAACACCACCAAGTGTATCACCTTGTGCACAAGTGTTAGCATATTTTCACAAACATTTTCAAGGGTGTTAGCACTCCACTAGATCCTAAATGCATATGCAATGAGTTAGAGCATCTAGTGGCACTTTGATAACCGCATTCCGATACGAGTTTCACCCCTCTTAATAGTACGGCTATCAATCCTAAATGTGATCACACTCTCTAAGTGTCTTGATCACCAAAACAAAATAGCTCCTACAAAATATACCTTTGCCTTGAGCTTTTTGTTTTTCTCTTTCTTCTTTTCTAAGTCCAAGCATTTGATCATCATCATGGTATCATCATCATCATGCTATGATCTTCATTTGCTTCATCACTTGGAGTGTGCTACCTATCTCATGATCACTTGATAAACTAGGTTAGCACTTAGGATTTCATCAATTTACCAAAACCAGACTAGAGCTTTCACAATGGCGTAGAGGGACACCTGAGGCTGGGCTGCAGGTTCCTGCCCCGCTGCTGGAGCAGGCGCAAGCACAACAGCCTCCTCTGGAAAAGCAGCCACAGCGGCCACCTCCGCTGGTATGTCATCGTCGAGGAAATCTGCTGCTTCGAGGTAGAATAGGCACTGACACACATGACCGCGCACATGGGACTTATCACAATTGTAGCAGAGACCTTGGCGGCGACGCTCCAATTGCTCCGCTAGGGACAGTCGGCGGAAAGGACGAGCAGGGGCTGCAGCGCCCGCTGGTGCTTGAGTTGTGGTCGCCCCCGGGGCTGCTGGTACCGCTGCAGCAGGCCGTAGCGGTGCTAGGATGCCCGGGCGCTGAGGAGGCCGAGCGCCACACTAAGGAGTGGCCAGCGTCGTGGCAGTGGCGCGACGCTCAAAGGCCCTGGCCAAATACATGGCCGTTTGGAGGTTCTGGGGCTCCCGTAGCTCCACGTCGACCTTAATGTGCTCCGGAAGCCCGCCCACAAACAATTCCGCTTTCTAGGACGCGAAGAGGTTCTGAGCATGACAGAGCACCGCATTGAAGCGTTCGAAGTAGTCCTGTACCATGGAGGTGAAGGGCAGGCGAGCCAGTTCAGATAGACGAGTCCCACGAACCACCGGCCCAAATTGTAGATTGCACAGCTCTTTGAAACGATCCCATGTAGGCATGCCCTCGTCTTGCTCGAGGGCGTCGTACCATGTTTGGGCCACGCCGGTGAGATGGTACGACGCGAGCCAAGTGCGGTCCGAGGCCAGGGTACGCTGTCCATGGAAGAACTGGTCACAATGATTGAGCCAATTGAGGGGATCCTCTGTGCCATCGTAGGTGGGGAACTCCAACTTGTAGAAGCGCGGAGGGTGAGCACTGTGGCTGACACCCAAAGCTGTTGGTTTTGGAGCAAAGGCCACAAACGACGAGGCGCCGGGGTGGTGCTGCATGTTGCTGCCGTAGAGTAGAGGGCCATCAACGCCTCCATAGAAAACCCCCTCCGTGTAGGAGGGCTGCTGTACCGCCCCACCGTAGTGGATCAGGGCGCCTGTGGTAGGGGCTAGGTCAGCCAACGTCGTGGTCGCCGGAAACGTTGCCATCGTATACACCGGCCCGACCGTCAAGGCCAGGGCATAAGATGGGATCAGCGATGGGGAGGGCGGCATCCGCAGTAGATGGATGGGCATGCCGGTTGCGCTGGACTGGGGCATCCTAGCAGGGAACATCGGCGGCAGGGAGGCCATGGCCGATTGCGACGGCGGCGGCGGCGGTGGTGGGCGCGGTGGGGAGGGCAGCGTCTGCTGCGAGGAGAGCTAGGACTGCATTGCGGCCATGGAACAGGACAGCTCGTGGATGGCCGCGGTCATTTGCTCCATAGACATTGTAGAGGACGGAGCGGCCGTCGAAGCGGATGGCAGCAGCTGCGCAGCAGTGGTGATTGGCGGCGGCGGCGGGCTGGTGGAGGTGGAAAGAGGGCCTGACATCTTTGATACCAGATTGATAGGACTAGATGCCCTACCGGAGTTGTTGCGAATGTTGTAGGGATGAAAGAGCGGAGGGCGAGGCTTAGGGAAGCGGCAGCGGGTTGGTGTCGTGGTGATCACAACGCAAGGAGGAAGAGGAGGTGCGGCTAGGGCTCCCAAGGGAAGCCGGCAACAATTATGTTGCTTCTGCTTAATTTCAATCTCAATTGTTTACAGAGTCTTTATCCTCTTTAGGATCCTATAATTAAGGAATAGATACCATAAATAGCTAATAATAATAATATGGGCTCTTAGCCCCTATAGCCGGCGTCCTCCTCTAGCCACTAATGGGCCTGCGCCTATTATAGTAGACGCCGGTCATAAGAGAGGTGTGGAGAACTATCCGCCAACTACCGAGCAATAAAGCACCAGGACTGATGGATTTACGGGTTAGTTCTATCAGACTTGCTGGTCAATTATAAAGCAAGACATTATGAATCCAGTTTCTGCCATTGGCAGCAGAAAATTCAGAAACCTGGAAACTCTTAATATAGCTTATATTACCTTGCTGCCCAAAAGGGATGAGGCAAGGAATGTCAAGGATTTTCGTCCTATAAGCCTGGTGCATAGTTTTGCTAAATTGATCACAAAAAAACTTGCAAATAGGCTGGCTTCTCATCTTGACCAGATGGTCTCAAGTAGTCAAAGTGCCTTCATAAAAAAATCCAGGACAACTTCATGCTTGTCCAACAGACGGCGATGTTTCTCCACCAGCAGAAACAGCCCCGGATTCTCCTTAAACTAGATATCTTGAAAGCTTTTGATTCGGTGTCCTAGCCATTCCTCCTAGAAGTCCTGAGGAAGATGGGTTTTGGTGTTATTTGGTGCGACATCATCAGTGGACTTCTAGCATCTTCATCAACACAGGTGCTACTTAATGGTGTCCCTGGTGAGGTAATTTTTCACAGGCGAGGACTGCGACAAGGTGATCCGTTATCACCTATGCTCTTTATATTGGTGATGGTTGTACTTGCTCATATGGTGGCAAAGGCCTCGACTGAGGGACTTTTGCAACCCCTTGCAACTCGGGCTTTGTCTCATCGTGTTTTATTCCTTCGACCCACTTCCAGTAACATTGATTTAATCCTGGACATTCTCCAACTTTTCGGGGAAGCATCTGGTCTCAAAACCAATTTACAGAAAAGCAATGCTAATCCCATCCAATGCTCAGAGACTGATATTATGGTGCTGCAAGAAAGATTGCCATGTGAAATTCTGGATTTTCCAAGCAAGTATCTTGGTATACCTTTATCTATGCATAAACTAACTAGAGCACAAGTCCAGCCAATAATTGACAGAATTGCAGATTTGTTGCTTGGCTAGAAAGCAGACCTGCTCTCTCGAGCTGGGAGAATAATACTAGTCTAATTTGTACTCGCCTCAACTTTAGTCTATTTGGCAATGGCCTTGGACCTTCCAACATGGGCTCTCAAGGCAATAGATAAAATAAGAAGGGGATTTCTCTGGAGCGGACGCAAAGATGTGAAAGGTGGGCATTGTCTTGTGGCATGGCCCAAGGTCTGCCGACCTCCAGAGCTTGGAGGGCTTAGAATCTATGACTTGCAAAGGCTGGGATGGGCACTTAGAATGAGATGGCTGTGGCTACAGAAAACTGAGCCCAATAAACCATGGTTGGCCTTTCCTATCCAAGTTCATCTTTCAGTAAGAGCTCTCTTCTCCGTGGCAATCATTTCAGAAGTGGGTCATGGTGCTCGCACATTATTCTAGAAGGATAGATGGATCAATGGACAATGAGTAGCTGATCTTGCTCCACAAATTTTTGCCATTATTAACAAGAGAAGAGCTAATAAGAGGACTGTGCTGGAAGCCCTTACTAACTATGGCTGGATTGCGGATATCCAAGGAGCTCTAACTGTGGGAATCATCACTGAATTCTTAGCGCTATGGGATATTCTCTCGGAGGTGACTCTGCAGCTTGGAGTGGAGGATGCTCATGTATGGCGGCTCTCGGCATCAGCCAATATTCGGCAAAATCTGCATATATATATGAGGCCTTCTTCATTGGCTCCACTACATTCAGACCATGGGAGCGTATTTGGAAAACTTGGGCTCCTGGAAAGTGCCGCTTCTTTATGTGTTTGGCAGCACATAACAAATGCTGGACAACAGACAGGCTTGCATGCCGAGGTCTCCCACATCCTACCCGCTGCCCCCACTGCGATCAAGAGGAAGAAACTATCAATCATATGTTAGTATCATGTGTGTTTGCGCGAGAATTTTGGTTTGTTTTGCTACGGAAAGTGGGTTTACAGGCCCTTTCGCCAGAACAAGATGAACCCTCCTTTGATGAATGGTGGGCCAAGGCAGAGTCAAGAATGGATGGTTCACACAAAAAAGAACTCAACTCGCTTATCATCATTGGGGCATGGACAATTTGGAACCATCGCAATCGATGCGTTTTTTATGGTACTCCTCCTAACTTGGCTGGAGCATTGCTGCTCGCAAGTGAGGAACAACATTACTGGAGTCTTGCAAAGGCTCAGGGAAGCTCTTCACTTGAGCCTGTAGATAGCCAGTAGGGTCCTTTTGTGGTGGTGACGTCGTTTTTTGTCTTAGTAAAAGGCGCGTGTGTTTTTCTAAGAGATTAGGAGTGTGGGTGTGTGTTGTAAGGGCTCTTGCCCCTTTTTTCTTCTTAATACAAAGATACGCAGCTCTCCTGCGTGTTCGAGAAAAAAAAAGTTTTCTTTGGAGATATTCAGGGTGATGGACCTCCTGTTTGCTCCTGCGATATCACAAAATAAGTTACCAAGGGGTATAATTCTTGAGTATCAAATAGAAAACTCCCCTAAAATATAATTTTTCTCCTCACCATTATATAATTTGTTTCCTCTTTGAATGACAAATATTTTACCTTTCACTGAATCTCAAAATTTGAACCGGCGAAAAATCTCCTTCCTCAGGCCTTATAGAACAAATGCCTCCAAGTATACCACAATATTTTCAAGTTGTCCAGTCGAACCTAGTCGTCATGGGACCGACTAGGACGATTAATCATGATTAATCATGATTAATCATGATTAATCGAATGACTTGTACAAGTCGACGGTACCCCTAATCAGTCAGCAGGGACCGATTAGGACGATTAATCGTGATTAATCGCGATTAATCAGACGACTTGAAAACATTGGTATACCATCCCCTTCAAACATACTAGAGCAAATTTCCTCAGTCCAGGTGACAATGGATTAGCATCCAAATCCATATGGATAAATCCAATTAAAATCCAAGGAAAAAGAATCCAAATCCAAACCTACCCTAATACGAAATGATTAATGTCAAAAAGAATCCAAATCCAAACCTACCCTAATACGAAATGATTAATGTCAAGTCCAATCCAATACAATTGCTCTTAAGTCCAAATCCATCTAGTATGATCCAATAATAACAAAACCATTATAACTACATGTTCATTCTATGTCAAAAGCTGGACCTTAGAATTTAAAAGCTCACGTCCACACATTAAAATTTAAAATTGATTTAAGTTTGTTAGAAATGAGTTAGTACGATTTTAGACTGGTGTTAGTAGATATATACAAGGCCTCACGTCGAAAGCTGGACCTAGAATTAATACCTCGTGTTCATACCTTAAAATTTTAGTGAATTTGACTAAAGTTTGTTGGAGATAATTCAGTATGATTGCCCGCTACTTTGTGTAGATCGGTGCGACTAGGTATATAAGTGGGCCCCACGTCAAAAGCTGGACACCAGTAGACTTAAAAACCTCGCATTCACACCTTAAAACTTTAGCAAAATCGACTAAATATTTTTGGAAATGACTTGATACGATTGCCCGCTACTTTGTGTAGACCGGTTTGACAAGTGGTTTTGTTAGGATATGACTTGATCACTAGCACCAATAATTGTGGTGAATCTCAAATTAGAACACATTCATGACATTAAGATAATAAATGTGCTGAATTGCATATCAAATGTTTTTGGAGAGTTGGACCTAGTAAAATATCATATGATAACTAATCACTTCATATGTAAGGAATTATACCATGCTATCATAGCAAATCACAAAATCATGAGGTAGTTGCAAAAATACAGAACTCGCTAAAGAACTACTAACTAAAGAACTGGCCATCATACATGTGTAGATGCAAAAATACAGAACTGCCTAGGAAACAAATATATATTGGGATGAAAATATCAGATAGATAAATTTGAAATAGACACCTAAAGACACTACACAGCAGCTGTTGTTGCATAATGCATTAGTCTTCTTTTTTTTCCTCTCCAATGCATAATGTATAAGTCCTGAACTCCTGATATCGGGTTTTCTTCTTCCTTTTGACATATGAAGTCAGGCCAGATTGCATAGTTAAACAATTACCTTAAAAAAGGGCGTACCCAGTGCAGAGAGCTCCCGCTCTGTACGGGGTCTAGGGAAGGGTGTTAGTGGCAAGCCTTACCCTCGCCTGTGCAATGCGAGGAGACCGCGACTCGAACCCGGGACCTTCCGGTCACATGCGGTAAGACTACCGCTTGCACCAGGCCTATGGAAAAAAAAATCCAGAAATGAATGCTATGTTCCATTGCCATCCTCATCAAGTTGTTGTGCAAATAGTATTGCAGGAAAGCACAGAGTCACCAATAATCCCCACAGGAACATTTTCCACCCCTAAAGTGATGGAACCTGTTGGTATCTCTAACAGATATCTCCCTCCCCTCAAAAGATGATATAAATTTCATTGCCTCATGGCAGTCGCCACAAATTCGGAGGTTCTTTATCACCCGAAGGGTTGTGTCTGGGCTAGTGCTTATGAGTCCCAAAGCGACAGCTAGCTTCTCACTGTGAACAGCAAGGATATCATCTTTCTCTTGTTCCTCCACATCATGTAGGACAAAATCTGTGCTTGGCACAAAGCCTAGCTTCCTCATCTCAACATTAAGCTGCTTTAGTTTCTCAATTATCGCAGTCATCATAGGGTGTGAATCATCACCAGCCAACAACATATGCACCTTGTTCTTGATCTCGATCCAGCTACAGCCCTTTTCCTTCTTCAAGCCTACATCCTTCATCATCTCTCTAACCCTATTAACCCCATCCCACATTTTCTTATAAGCATAAATGTTAGAAAGCAGGACATAATTACCAGCATTTTCTGGCTCTAGACGAAAGAGCTTTTCTGCTGCAACCTCAGCCAGATCCACATTGCCATGAACGCGGCAAGAGCCTAATAACGAACCCCAAATACATCCATCTGGCTCAAATGGCATATCACTTATGAGATCATATGCCTCGTCAAGCTTGCCAGCACGTCCTAGAAGAGTAACCATACATGCATAATGTTCCATCCTCGGAGAAACACCATATTCAGCATGCATTTCTTTGAAATAGTGACGCCCTTCCTCTGTCAGGCCGGCTTGGGTACAAGCAGCAAGCACGCAGGTGAAGGTGACCATGTCAGGCTTCTGTTTGCACACCAGCATTGAGTGAAACAACCGAACTGCATTCACAGCCTCTCCATGCATAGCATAGCCACCGATCATCGCATTCCATGACACCACATTCCGAGATGACATTGCGTCAAATATTATTCTCGCATCCTTAACCCTGCCGCACTTTGCATACATGTCCACCAACGCACTGCTCACATAAACATCATGCAGAAAGCCCTTCCTGAGAGCAAAACTGTGCGCTGACCTCCCATGCGTCAGAGCTGCAACATTGGCAAACGCTGGCAGCACACAAGGGATCGTGACAGAGTTTGGTTCAATCCCTTGTGCCTGCATCTCCCTGAAAAGTTCCACAGCCTCCAAATCCTTACCGTTCTGCACACAACAAGCAACAATCGAGGTCCAGGACACGACATTCAGCTCAAGTCCCCAGCTAACAAACTCCCTGAACATCCTTAGTGCCTCAGAGACTTGCGTGTTCCGAGATAGCCCCGCGATGAGGGCATTGCAAGAAGCAACATCCACGTGGCTAGACTCATCAAACACCCGGACAATCTCCGCGGCCCGCCCGCACTTTCCATACATATCGATGAGGGCGGTGACCACACAGGCGTCCACCCTGCAACCTGCCTTCACTGCGTATCCGTGCAGCTGTTCGCCCACCGAAACCAAACCCACGTAGCCAAGGGCAGAGAGCGCGCACGAGACGCCCGTGGCATCAGGACGCAGGAGCCCTTCCCCGTGCATCCTCACGAGCGCCACGACCGCGTCCCGGGCACGCCCGCTGCGGTTGAGCCCAGACACGAGCCCGTTCCAGGTGATGACGTTCGGCTCCACGCCGCCGTCCCGCCGCATCTCCTCGAGTAGGCGCCAGGCGCCCTCGGCTTCCCCGCGCGCCGCGTGCGCCGCGACCAGCGCGCTCCAACCGACGACGGTCCTCTGCGGGCGCGGCATTCCGTCGAACACGGCGCGGGCGTTGGCCGTGGTGCCGAGGCGAAGGTAGGCATGAAGGAGCGAGGAGGCGACGAAGGGGTCCCGCACGAGGCCGGTGACCTCGGCGGCGGCGTGGAGAGCGCGGGCGAGCGGCAACGTCGGGCATGACTTGAACGCGGTGGGGAGGAGGTGCGGGTCCGGAGGGATGGAAACATGCCGGAGGAAGTGGTGGAGGGGGCTGGAATGGGACATGCCCACTCGCCTATACTCTGCACATTCGTGGACGCCGGAGGTTGAAATATGGCCATATGGGACATGCCCACAGCACCGATTGTTTTGCTTGACTTCCTGCTTCGATGCTCGAGAAAGAATGTTTGGTAGGCTATGTAGGACAACGGTGAAACGATCCTCACCGCAATACTCATTCCGTTCAAAATAAATTACATTTCTTGCTATGTACTTGGACAAAATTATTTCAGAACGCCTAGCGTCCGGACGGGATATCCGTTCAAATGCGGCTCCGACACCTACGCTGCTCCCGCGTCCGCATTCCGCCCCATGCTCCGTGTCCCGCGTCCCGCACCAGCACCCGCGCTCGCGTCCATCGTAGGGACCCGCGCCCCCGCGCCCACCCTGCGCCCCTCCCGGGGGAACCCACGTTGGTTGATCTACGGCTGCGCCCTAGCAGCAGCGACAGCCACCGGCCGCACCGTGCAACAAACAAGATGAAAACTTTGTAACATACGTCTAAAACAGATGAAACATTTAAAACATACAGTTGAAACACCATTGCAACATGTGCAACATCTCAATCTACTTTTGAAACATCCAGATGCAACACTTGCAATAAACAAAAGAAGACAGATGAAACACTTGAGACATGCGTCTGAAACACTTGCAAGATACATGTACAAAAAATGGATGAAACATTGAGGATAGACGCCTGCAACATACGTGTGCAACCATTGTAACATATGCAACATCTCGATCTACGTTTGCAACATCCGCATGAAACAATTGAAACATGCATCTGAAACGACTAAAACACTTAAAACATGGGCTTGCAACATGTCTGAAAAACCGTCCAGAAACACTTGAAACACAACATCGATCGTCGCGCGGCCATGACCTACCTGGTGAGCAACTTCGGTGGCGTAGGCTCGCTGGATGGTGCACGCCCGCCATGCCCGCCGTCGGCCGAGGGGGAGGAGACACTGCCGGATCTAGGGAGGGCACCGCCGGCCGGGGTAGGGAAGGGTCAACGGCTTACTTGGATCTCGCCGGGGTGGGGGGAGGGGCACCACTCGGGATAGGGGAGGAGGACGCCGGGGTGGGGGAGTGCGCCGCTGCCGCCCAGGGAGGCAACCATGGCCACGTGTCGGGGTAGGCGCGGGGCGCGAGCGCACTAGGTGCGGGAGTGAGCGAGTGAGGCATCCGTCCGTTCCGGACGTCTTAACTGCAGCATTATCAAAATTATTTCTATAGTACTCCCTCCGTTCTAAATTATAAGATATTTTAGCTTTTCTACTAGATGTATTATTTAGCTATATATCTACACATATTATATCTATGTGCATAACAAAAGCTAAGTCAAAGCATTTTATAATTTGAAATGAAGTGAATAGCTTTTAACAAGGAGAAGAACCCTTATTTCTATAGTAGCTTAAAATTTGTTCAATATAATGTTGGGTCAATTTTTATTGGTAGAACAATTTTGTTCTTGGATGCAACAATTTTTCTTGGTTAATGGACCATCTTGATAGAAGTTGCATCTTGACAGATGCAAAATATGAGGGCGATGGTGATGAACGCATGTTCTCTTCGAGCTAGGTTCCATCTACGGTCTTGTTTGGATGCGCATCATCTCAATCCATATGTGTTAAAGTGGATTAGAGTGGAATTAAACTAAACTCTGTTTTAATCCACTCCAATACATGTGGATTAAAGTGAATACACATGCATCCAAACAAGGCCTGCCGTGGGTATTTTTCCTCAAATATCAATCACTGAATTGAGTGTCAGTTGTTCAGCTTTATGCTGTCGATATCAAAATGTTCGTTTTTTAAGTCAGGTGTTTTGTGACGATAAACGGAACAATTTATATAAATCAGCGAACTTATCAAGTATGGTATAGTGTTTTTCTCTCATAATAAATCAATGAATAATACTTTTCAGCCTGGCTTTTTAGTGAAGTGAACGAGTCCCCTCGATGGCAAGAAGTAGTAAGGTGGCCATCGCATAGCCCAACTCAGTTTCTCGGCACGTGACTAGTTCACTTTATCTCGCACAGACCTGCACCCTCATGACCTTACTTCAATTCCCCATTTACCGAGAGCCACTACCACTAGCTTCCTCCTTTCTTCCTCCAAACCCTAACCCTATCCCGACAACTCTATGCTTGGCAGAGACGCATTAGCGGTGCCGTGTCAACAAGTGCATTAACTAGTTCATCGATGGCAAGGCGGTGCATTCGGTTGAGCCTCAAGCCTTGGCGGTGACTCGACGATGACGCTTTTTTAGCGTGTGGGGAACAGCACTGCCAGAATAGTGACACAACGGCAGCATGGCACATCCAACAGCAAGACTTAGTGACGACTAGGCGACAACGCTGTACGTGGCGAGCAAGGGGACCACCAGTGGAGGATGCGAGCAACTTTAGTGCAACTGAAAAAACAAACCGAGGAAGGTGACACCGAATTAGGAGACTTTTGGTTTTATAAAAAAACCATTCGCTTGTAGAAGTGCATGAAACGAAGTAATAAAATGAATCAACCTATGAGTTTAAACAAATTGCCTAGCCCTAGTTACCTCTTCTTAGGCCATCTCCAATGAGTGTAGGAAAATGACTCAGAATGAGTTAGCATCTCATGATTCTATTCTTTTCGCCAGAGGATGTCAATGCATAGAGGGGAGGAGAGGAGAGTCTATATAAAGATGTGCATCGATTCACATACCGTGTGTTTAGTTTGAGGGTTTGTAAGTGCAATCAAGCCCTATTGTGGGTTTTGGTATTGATGACCACCAAATTAGATGACTAATGAGATTTATCGAGATGACAAGCAGGGAATCAAAGAATGAGAATGATGAATAGGTTGCAGGTGTTCTAATTACAAAAGGTGGCCAGACCTAACTCAAGGGAGGTTTAAATTCTTTTATGTTTTGAATTTGAGTTTAGGAAAAGCCGTACTATCAAGAGGGATTTTAGGACAGTTGGTCAATTGTTGAATCAGATGCTCCAATTCACAGATTTACATCCTTCCACCTAGTCAAAACAGTCAGCCAAATTTCATATCATATTACCTGTTTTGGCAAGGGCGGCAGTGCCGCCCTATTAAGAGTGGCAGTGCCGCCCTTAACTGACCGTTGGGCTCGGGGGGTATTTATACCCTTCAGGCCCGGCCCACAACGGTCATCTTCTCCACTGACTCACTCTGCTCGAAAACAGATAGAACCAAAGCTCACCCCTCTCCTCCATTGTTGCTCCTTGATCCCTCAAGCTAATCCTTGATTCCAACCATCAAAACTCAAGAGAAAAGGCAGCAAAACTCGATTGGAGAGGAGATCCACTGATTCCCAAAGTCTAAGAGCATTTGGTTCACGTTTGGTCGGTGGTTCTAGGGTTTGTTACTCTTAGAGCTTGCCCCTAGCCGGCTAGGCATCGCCCTTGTGCTTGCCAACTCATGTGGCAGCCTTGAGAGGTTTGTAACCTCATTTGAAAGCTAAGAAATCACCCCTCACTTTAAGAGTTCACTCTCTTGATTTGAGAACGAGGGTAAAGCAAGCCTTTGTGGCAAGCTCAAGCCTTTTGTGGCTTCCTCAACAACGTGGACTTAGGCAAACCTAGTGGTGAGCTGAACCATGGGATAAATCTTGTGTCTCGCGTGCTTCCTCTTCACTATACTTGCTATTTACATTAATGCTAGCTGTTGTTAGGGTTTAGTTGCTCGATTCACTTTTGTGTGAAGTTTCTATGGTATCCAGTCTTCGAACTGGATCTTGACTCTATATTGCAGGATTAAGCAGCTAGTGGGGTCAGGTTCATCTCTGTTAAATCTCAACTATGTTAGATTATTCTTCGTAGAGCGGTAGTGCCGCCCTGTAAGGCCAATAGTGCCGCCCTCTGTTCTAACAGAGTTTCTAGTTGAATTTTTACAGGCCTATTCACTCTCCCCCTCTAGGCCTTCTTTATCTTTCAGTAGATCCTACAAGTGGTATCAGAGCGAGGTTGCTTCGTATACGCTTCACCGCGTGAAGTATGGAAGAAGGAGAAGGTTCGAAGTCCATTCGCGTTGCGGAAGCAAGTGGTGTGCACGTTGAGGAGGTCGGTAGCAGCAGTGAGCTGTCCATGTCCATAGCAAGTGATGCCACCAACAAAGAACCCAAGACCACCGATGCCGAAAGAAGAAAGGCAAGAAAAGAAAGAAAAGCCGCCAAGATCGCAACAAGAGAAGCTAGAGAAAAGAAGAAGGAAGAGCAGCGGCTCAAAGACAAGAAGAAGAGAAAAGAAGCTAGAAGAATCATAAGAGAGGCAAGAGCTAAGAGAAGGGCAGCAAGAGCTAAAGAGCAAGAGAAGAATGAGTATGATGCATCATCTAGTGAGCTCTCTAGTAGCTCGGACGATGGAGATGATGTTGTGTCATACCATGCTTCAAAAGATAGCAAGGAGGTGAAGAGCAAGGACAAATAGAAGGATTGCAAGGACAAGGGCAGCAACAACAACAAAAACAAATATGCCGCCGTATCCTTTAATTATTCTTATTTGTCTAACCATAACAAAAGGTCTTTTGTGAATGTGCCCACGGGCAAGTTGCCTCATTTTGATGGGACAAACTTTGCCAAGTGGAAGCACTTGATGAGTGCCTATCTTGTAGGTCTTCACCCCGGTCTTTGGGAGATTGTGGTGAATGGATTGCAGCCACCAGAAGATCCCGAAGCACTAACAAATGAAGAGCTAGCTGCTATCCATCTCAATGGCCAAGTCACAAGTATTCTTCTTAGTGCCTTGGATGGAAATGAGTACAACCGAGTGATGAATGTTAATGTTGCAAAATAGATTTAGGACACTTTGCATCTAGCACATGAAGGTGTTGATAAAGTAAGGAAGGCAAAGATTGATTTGTTGATGGCCAAGCTCAATAGATTTGTGATTGTTGATGGAGAGGGGCCACAAGAGATGTTTGATAGATTGATGACCTTGGTGTGCAAGATTAGAGGCTATGGATGTGATGAGCTTGATGATCACAAAGTGGTGAAGGTTATGTTGGAAGCCTACTCACCAAGAAATGAGACCGTAGTTACCTTGATTAGAGATAAGAAGAAGTTTGAGCACTTCACACCTAATGATATGCTTGGAAGATTATTGACATTTGACATGCAAAGAGAAAAATCAAATGAAAGGAGAAGACTTGGTGAGTTGCAAGCCAAGCTAGAAGGCATGAAAATCAAGGAAGTAGCTCTCAAGGCAAATACATCAAGAAATCAAGGCACCTCCAACAAAGAAAAGGGAAGCAAGCAAGCATCAACAAGTCAACCCAAGAAAATCAAGTCAACTCCACAAAATGATGATCCAAGTTCATCCTCAAGTGAAGATGAAGATGATGGGGCTGATTACATGAAGATCGATGATATGGCTTTGTTCATGAAGAGCTATCACAAAGGGTTGAAAAAGAATGGGTACAAAATAGTGCAAAGAAGGTTCCCAAACAAGAAGAAGAGGACTTGCTACAATTGTGGTAGCACGGAGCACTTTATTGCTAAGTGTCCCTATGACAAGAAAGAAAACAAATACAAGAGGGATAACAATGAGAGCAAGCATGAGCACAAAAGGAGATACAAGCAAGTGGGAGAGGCACACATTGGGCATGAGTGGGACTCAACTAAAGAGTCAAGTGAAGAGGATGTGAAGATTGCAACTGTGGCCATTCAAAATTCATCCTCTACACCAAGGCTTTTCAACAACATGTCCAATGATGATGACCACCGCTTCACTCATGTTTGTCTTATGGCAAAGGGTGAGAAGGTAAAATGAAGAGCCAAATCTCCTCCACCTCCTAGTGACATCTCTAGTAGTGAACTTAGTGATTCTAGTGATGATGATATTAGTGATATTGAGAAATATGCTAAATTGACTAAAAAGTTAGATTCTAAAACCAAGCTCTTTATCATGAATCTAATGGAGGAATCAGAAAGTGTCAAAGCCGAGCTAGCCGATAGAGATGATTATCTTGAGCAAATCGAAAAGATGTATATTGGCTGCAAGGAAGCTCTTGAGTTAGAGAGAAGTGAGTTGGACTCTTTGAGCAAGGCCTTGGCCGAAGAACAAAGAGAACATGCTCTCACAAAGAAGGCAAATATTGCACTCAATGACAAGTGTTGTGTCTTAATTGAAAAGCACAACAAACTTGAGAAGCAATATAACCTTCTATGCGAGAGCACCTCACATCCCTCCAACACAAATGGCACTTCTATTCCCTTCACTAGCCAAGGATGTGGAAAATGCTATAATCTTGACTTAAATGTTCATTCCAGTAACCTTGCAAACTTGGAGGTTATGAAAAAGGAGATTGCTAGGCTCAATGCTATGTTAGGAAAAAGATGCATGGAAGGCAAGAAACCTGCTGGTGGCAAAGGTGAAAAACCAAAGAGGCCACAATACAAAGATGGAAGAAATTCATGCATCAAAGATGGGCTTGGGCACACTCATGGAGGTAAAACCAATGGGAGAAAGGTAATCAATGGATATGAGTGTGTTCAGTTCATGAGCAAAGGGCAGGAAAGTATAGATAGATCTGCACAGATGGTGGCACAAGGCTAGCCCAGAGCAGCACCGTGGCCTATGGGCGGCAGTGCCGCTGTGAAGGACGACAGTGCCGCCCCCCATAGAAAAGGGAAGACCACCTCCTCCTCCTCTGCTCATTTCTAGCCCAAGAAGAAGGTGTCTCATCCAGAGCAGGTTGTCCAGAAACCAAAGAAATCTATCTGGGTCACTCCAAATAGATATGCTTACCAACCAAAGGCAAAAACACCTCCACAATGTTTGGATTCTAACTTTGTTTTGCAGCACAACAGCAAGGGAGAGGTGTTTGCCAAGTTTGTTGGCAATGGTCGAAATGCTTATCATAATGCTTTCATTTGGGTTCCTAAAGTTCTTGTGACTAACATGAAGGCCCCAAGAATATTTGGGGACCTAAAACTAGGAACTAAACTTGCTTTGCAGGCATACTCCTCCGGTGGGTCAAGTTGGGTGCTTGACAGTGGTTGTACAAATTATATGACCGAAGAAAGGAGTATGTTCTCATCATATTCCCCAACTACAAATTCAGATGAGAATATCATATTTGGTGATAATTCAAAATGGGGTGTGATTGGACTTGGTAAAGTAGCTATTACACTTGATCATTCAATTACAAATGTCTTACATGTTGATTCCTTGAAATACAATCTGTTGTGCATTTCTCAATTATGTGAGATGGGCTACAATTGTCTTTTCACGGATAAGGGTGTGGAAGTCTCTAAGAGGGAGGATTCCTCTATTGTCTTTACGGGTCACCTCAAGAACAAGCTTTATCTAGTTGATTTCAACAAAGGAAAAGCTAAGCTTGAGACCTGTTTAGTGGCAAAATCTAGCATGGGTTGGCTATGGCATCGCCGACTAGCTCATGTTGGGATGAGAAACTTGGCCAAACTCCTAAAAGACAACCACATTCTTGCACTAACCAATATTCAATTTGAGAAAGACAGGATTTATAGTGCTTGCCAAGCCGAAAAGCAAGTAGGTGTACCTCACCCACCAAAGAGCATCATGACCACTACACAACCGTTGGAGTTGATTCACATGGATCTCTTTGGACCGGTCGCCTACATAAGCATCGGGGGTAACAAATATCGTTTAGTTATTATTGATGATTATTCCTGGTTCACTTGGGTGTTCTTTGTCTATGATAAGTCCCAGGTGCAAGAGAAAGTCAAGATATTTGTGAGAAGGGCACAAAGGGAGTTCGATCTTCCTATCAAGAAGATAAGAAGTGATAATGGGACCGAATTCAAGAACACTCTAGTTGAAGAGTTTCTTGATGATGAGGGCATCAAGCATGAGTTTTCAACTCCTTACACCCCTCAACAAAATGGTGTAGTAGAGAGGAAGAACCGTACATTTCTTGATATGGCAAGGACAATGCTAGATGAATACAAGACGTCGGACCCCTTTTGGAGTGACGCCGTCAACACCGCTTGCCATGCCATCAACCGTCTTTACTTACACAAGAAACTCAAGAAGACTTCATATGAGCTTCTAACCGGTAACAAGCCAAAGGTGTCATACTTTAGAGTGTTTGGGTGCAAATGTTTTATACTTAATAAAAGACCCAAAACCTCTAAATTTGCACCTAAAGTTGATGAAGGCATTCTTCTTAGTTATGGATCAAATGAGCATGCCTATCGTGTCTTCAACAAAACCATGGGTAGAGTTGAAGTCACGGTAGATGTGACATTTGATGAATCTAATGGCTCTCAAGTGGAGCAAGTTGATTCAAGTGTTGTAGGAAAGGAGGATCCACTATGTGAGGCAATCAAGCAAATGGCTATAGGCGATATTAGGCCACAAGAAGATCAAGCCACTGATGATGAGGATCCCTAGGCTATTGCTGCACAAATTTTCACTGACGTACTACATCGACAAGGGCAGCACTCACTTGCTGAACATCAGCAGGCGGCAGTGCCGCTCATGAGGGCGGCAGTGCCGCCCCATCTACCTCAGCAGCAGTTCCTTCAACTCCTACTCCACCACCTCAAGGACTCAACCTGGAGCCTATCTTTGAACAAGAAGAGGCTGGAGGTCTAGAAGAGGAATAGGGAGGTGTTGAGCATACAAGGCTACATCAAACTATACAAAGGGATCACCCCGTTGACAACATCCTTGGAAGCATTCGAAAGGGGGTAACAACTCGTTCACATTTAGCAAAATTTTGTCAATATTACTTGTTTGTTTCCTCTTTAAAACCTCTCAAGGTAGAACAAGAACTTGGAGATCCGGATTGGGTCATGGCCATGCAAGAAGAGCTCAACAACTTTGAAAGAAATCAAGTGTGGAAATTGGTAGAAAGGCCCAATACCAATGTCATTGGTACCAAGTGAGTCTTCCGCAACAAGCAAGATGAAAATGGCGTGGTGACAAGGAACAAGGCAAGATTGGTGGCCCAAGGCTTCACTCAAGTAGAGGGCTTGGACTTTGAAGAAACATATGCACTGGTGGCAAGACTTGAAGCAATCCGAATGCTTCTAGCCTTTGCTGCCCATCATGACTTCAAGCTGTACCAAATGGATGTCAAGAGTGCATTCCTCGACGGCCCAATACAAGAGTTGGTGTATGTGGAGCAGCCACCGGGGTTTGAAGATCCCAAATTTCCCCACCATGTCTATAAACTCCAAAAGACGCTCTATGGGCTTAAGCAAGCACCAAGAGCATGGTATGAATGCCTTAAGGAATTCTTACTCAAACAAGGCTTTGAAATAGGCAAAGCCGACCCTACACTCTTTACTCACAAAGTTGGAAATGATATATTTGTGTGCCAAATATATGTCGATGACATAATATTTGGTAGTACTAATCATGTGTATTGTGATGAGTTTAGTAGGATTATGACTAAGAGATTTGAGATGTCCATGATGGGTGAGCTAAAATTCTTTCTTGGATTTCAAATCAAGCAAATGAAGGAAGGGACATTCATTAGCCAAACCAAGTACACCCATGATATGCTTAAAAAGTTCGACATGGTGAATGCCAAGCCTATCAAAACCCCCATGCCAACTAATGGACATCTTGATCTGAATGAAGAAGGGAAAGCCATCGACATCAAGGTATATCGTTCCATGATCGACTCTTTACTTTACTTATGTGCATCTAGGCCGGACATAATGCTTAGTGTGTGCATGTGTGCTAGATTTTAAGCCAACCCGAAAGAGTGCCATTTAGTGGCTGTTAAGAGAATCTTGAGATATTTAGTACACACTCCTAACCTTGGCTTGTGGTATCCCAAGGGCTCCAAGTTCAATCTTCTTGGCTATTCGGATTCCGATTATACCGGTTGCAAGGTAGATAGAAAAAGCACTTCAGAGACATGTCAATTCCTTGGACGGTCCCTAGTGTCTTGGAGTTCTAAGAAGCAAAATTATGTTGCCCTTTCCACCGCCGAGGCCGAGTATGTTGTAGCCGGTGCATGTTGTGCTCAATTACTTTGGATGAGGTAAACCCTTCGTGATTTCGGATGTCAATTCACCAAAATCCCACTCTTTTGTGACAGTGAAAGTGCCATAAAGCTTGCAAATAATCCTGTAAGCCACTCAAGAACCAAACATATAGACATCCGACATCATTTCTTGAGAGACCACGAAACCAAAGGAGATATCGAAATTCGTCATGTGAGCACCGAAAAACAACTAGCCGATATCTTCACTAAGCCTCTCGATGAGTCAAGGTTTTGTGCTTTGCGTAGTGAGCTAAATATACTTGATTCTCGTAACTTGGTTTGAAATATAGCACACCTCTGTTTGACTACCTAGTGAAGTAGGAAAATGATTTAAAAGGATATTATATTGTGTTTCAAAATCATTTCAAAAGGCCAACTAAGTGTCGTGACCATTGTCTGTATTGTTGATTGCTTACTGGTCATGATATTTAGAGAATATATATTCATATCTGAGGTGAAGGAGGTCATATAGTTTAAGCATAATCCCTGCAAAATTGACAGGGCGGCAGTGCCGCTCTCTGAAAACTGGGCCGTTTTCAGCCAATTTTGGCTGGGTTGCGAGGCACGTTTTCTTCTACTTATTCCTTCTCTAGCCCCCGACCCAACTCTCTCCTTCTCTCCTAGCCGACGCCGACGCCTGTGCTCCTCTCTCCTTCTCTCTCAAGCACGTGCCGCCGCCGTTCCTTATGACCTGCCACCCCGGCAGTGCCGCTCCTGCAGCCGGCCTTGTCCATTCTTCGCTGGTCATTGCAGGAGGCTCTTGGCCGAGCCATTTCACCTCTTCTCCCTCCACTCCAATGGTTTGGAAGCAAGGTGAAACCCTAACCCCATTTGATCTATGCAATGTGAAGCTTTTAGTCATGGATTTCAATTTCTAGGGGGAGTATGAAGGGTTTAGAAAGGTTCTTGATGGATGAATCGAGTTGATTTTGGATTTCACCGGTTGGATGATTTTGGGGGAGCGGCAATGCCGTCCTTGGGACCATTAATGGCACCCCTAGCAGATTCTAACTGTTATACTCAAGCTCATAAATCCGATGAATTTCAGAATGGATTGGGTTCATTTATCAAGAATTGTTTCAAAAAAATTTCATACTCAATCTTTCAAATTCATGGCTAGGGTTTCATGTATTCTTTGCTTAGACTGTGATTCTGAAATTGTGATGATGAATAGACATTGTTGGAAATAGGATTTAACCAGAACGAGAAAATTGAAAATGAAATAGTGAAGCGACTAAGGGCGGCAGTGCCAGCCTCAGGGGGCGGCAGTGCTGCCCTACCATGCTGATTCCAAATCTAGCAAAGCTTCCTACTTCATCTTCAAAATTCTTTTTCTTGTTAAAACCTACTTGCAGCTGTGTCTAACTCATTATCTTATACAGTTTCTTATATAGTCTCATTTAATTGCATAGATGGACCAAGGAAAAAGGAAAGTATTGACAACCAAGCAAAAGGTCAAGAGAGGCAGGGGACAGGCGAGCTATACTCACAGAGACAGAAATCTTGATGAAGATCTTGCTAAAGAGGAAAATATTCAGAGGATGGGAAGAACCATTCGTGTGTGGCCTGATTCTCCTTTACATCTTTCAGAGTTTGATAGCAGCTACATGAGAGATAACACTGATAGGTTCGACCTCATTCTCCCCAAAACAGTGATGGTCATAGAGTTGTTGATTATTCCATGAGTTGGAAGAAGACAGGTGAAGCTAGAGAGATTGATCCATATTCCTCTGACAGATCCGATGGCATTGATTATAGATTTTGGAATGCTTTCCAATCTGATTTTTATACTACAGCCATTCTATCCAAGTCAAAGGGCAAGATTAGCAAGATACAGTACATTGACTTTGGTGACTTGGAGAGCAGGAATGATCATCAGTTTGCTACAGCAATCAAGACCTGTGATCGCTTTGAGATGACAGACATCATGAGTTTCAGGTATGATTGGAACAGGGAGATTCTTGTTCAGTTTCATGCCACTTACTTTTGGAATAGGGAAATGGATGAGCTTCATTGGATGACTGATGGACGACATTATCGCATTGATTTTGTCACCTTCTGTCGTATTCTTGGCTTTGGTCACATCCACAGGGGATATGAAAGGATACATAATGAGCGTCGTCTTGAGCTAATGAAAGTAAGCTTCATGTGTGAGGATCAAAATCTGGCAGTTCCTGATTGGTCAAGGACAAAGCTCAAGAGCTTTTATTACATTATGAACAATCTTTTTAGGATCACTCTCAACCCTAAAGACAATGCAACAGACTTGAATGGCTATATTACTAATGTGTTGTCTAGGTTTCTCAGCAGTGAAAAATTTAATGTTCCAAGATTCATTTGGGTTGAACTAGCTTATGCCATGGATGATGGGAGGAGATCTTTGCCCTATGCTCCTTACCTCATGTTTATGATTGAGAGAGTGACTGGCATGTGGTTTCCTAAGGATTGTGAGCACACTGTTTACAAGATCAAGAAGACCCATGGTGGCTTAGGGGGACTTGGTTCAGCTACTTAGCACACTAGTTCTGGAGGACTTGGAGATAGTGGGGCAGCAGGCCTTTACCCTTCTGGAGCTACACAGAGAGATATTCCTGAGCCGTCCAGGGCTAGGGAACAAAAGAAGAAATCAAAGTGGGAAAAGATGAGTGCATGGATAAAGGCAATCTTTGCTCATTGTGCATATACTTCACAGACTGTTTATGAGGATAGAATGGAGAACAGGGAAGCTGTGAGGCATGCTAGGGAGATGGCAGGGCTGCCACCACTTCCACCAGTGCAGTCGCCACCTCGGTTTCCTGACTTGCCTCGCCTTTCTTCTTCTGATGAGGAGCAGGATCAGTCACATGAGCACCATGATGAGCAACAGGATGATCAGTAGCATGAGCACTCATATGAGCCATTCAGTCAGTACTATGGATACCCACAGGGGCAGCATTTTGAGGAGCCCCCAATGCAGCAAGACCTTGGTGCAGAGATTCACCCTACAGAGGCCGATCCACAGGTACAGGCAGTTTTGTTTCGCACATACTCCAGGAGACCGTGTTCTTCGATGGATCAGGCAGGGACTTCTACTTCAGCTGGGGCAGCACCTCCGCGATGTTCAGCATGCTTCACTTCACACACCCATGTTGCCGGACGTGCCCGCGTCGACTCCGACATTGATGAGTGATTTCTCTTCTTTTTCTTCTCTTTTTGGTATTTGATGCCAAAGGGGGAGAAAATTAGAGGGGTCAATAGTTTTTCGATGCCATATGTTCTTCGCTGCTGCGCTTATTGTTCAGATCCATTGAGAGTAGTTAGGTTGTGAGTTTGAGAGTCGCTCAAAACACTATTTTATGAAATTATGCTACTTTGTGACTTAATTTGCTTCGGATATGGACATGTATTCATGGTTACTATTTTAGCTTGTCATATTCTAAGTTTAGATTGTTTTATATATATATGATCTTCTGTAGGAATCTGATTGCTATCTGACTAGTATGGTTAGGACGGCAGTGCCGCCCTCTGGGGCCGGTAGTGCCGCCCTGTGCTGTATCAGCCAGAATCTTGTGTGCTTGAACTGATAAAACCTATCATATGCATCACGTTTATTTCTATGACACTTTGCTCAGCACTCCACAGCAGGCATGGATGTAGGGGGAGGCTCCCATCACACCTAAAATGTGAATCATGGCCTTTTATGCCAAATTGAGAATTCAAATCTTTATTCACATATTTAGGGGGAGGCTCCTACACCCATGGTTCGAAAATCTCAGTTTAGATTTCATATCATTTGTAAGCTCTAATTGGGTTGTCATCAATTACCAAAAAGGAGAGATTGTAAGTGCAATCAAGCCCTATTGTGGGTTTTGGTATTGATGACCACCAAATTAGAGGACTAATGAGATTTATCAAGATGACAAGCAGGGAATCAAAGAATGAGGATGATGAACAGGTTGCAGGTGTTCTAATTACAAAAGGTGGCCAGACCTAGCTCAAGGGAGGTTTAAATTCTTTTATGTTTTGAATTTGAGTTTAGAAAAAGTCGTACTATCAAGAGGGATTTTAGGACAGTTGGACAACTGTTGAATTAGATGCTCAAATTCATAGATTTACATCCTTTCACCTAGTCAAAACAACTAGCCAAATTTCATATCATATTACCTATTTTGGCTAGGGCGACAGCGCCGCCCTGTTAAGAGCGGCAGTGCCGCCCTTAACTGACCGTTGGGCTCGGGGGGTATTTATACCCTTCAGGCCCGGGCCACAACGGTCATCTTCTCCACTGACTCACTCTGCTTGAAAACAGATAGAACCAAAGCTCACCCCTCTCCTCCATTATTGGTCCTTGATCCCGTAAGCTAATCTTTGATTCCAACCATCAAAACTTGAGAGAAAAGACAGCAAAACTCGATTGGAGAGGAGATCCACTGATTCCTAAAGTCTAAGAGCTTTTGGTTCACGTTTGGTCGGCGGTTCTAGGGTTTGTTACTCTTAGAGCTTGCTCCTAGCCGGCTAGGCGTCGCCCTTGTGCTTGTCAACTCGTGTGGCAGCTTTGGGAGGTTTGTAACCTTATTTGAAAGCTAAGAAATCACCCCTCACTTCAAGAGTTCACTCTCTTGATTTGAGAACGAGGGTAAAGCAAGCCTTTGTGGCAAGCTCAAGCCTTTTGTAGCTTCCTCAACAATATGGACTTAGGCAAACCTTAGTGGTGAGCTGAACCACGGGATAAATCTTGTGTCTCGCGTGCTTCCTCTTCATTATACTTGCTATTTACATTAATGCTAGCTGTTGTTAGGGTTTAGTTGCTCGATTCACTTTTGTATGAAGTTTCTGTGGTATCCAGTCTTCGAACTAGATCTTGACTCTATATTGCTGGATTAAGCAGCTAGTGGGGTTAGGTTCATCTCTGTTAAATCTCAACTATGTTAGATTATTCTTCGTAGAGCGGCAGTGCCGCCCTGTAAGGCTGGCAGTGCCGCCCTCTGTTCTAACAGAGTTTCGAGTTGAATTTTTATAGGCCTATTCACCCCCCCTCTAGGCCTTCTTTATCTTCTAGTAGATCCTACAGGGTTGGACTCGGATATCCCGGGTTCAACCCAGATGGAGATGCGTTTGGTTGAGGAGCCTCATGGGTTTGGGTCGGACCTAGGAGGAAATATACCATCAGATACGGGTTGGAATGGTCCCCTCGATTCGATGGGACGAGCTCGACCCACATGGACGTTGTTCTACTCCGTCTCGCAAGGGCGATAGGCCGGCGCGGGCACTCGGGGAGGTGGCGGCAAGCACGAGCGCTCGAGGAGATGGCGATGAGTACGGGCGAGCTCGGGACTGTGGTGGTCGGCCGTGCGCGAGGCTGCCTAGGGCACTGTTCACTAGACCAGGGCAGCGCGACGGCCAAATGCACAGAGTGAGCTCGGCCCTCCGGCCATGGCGACGCGGCACGAGCTCTGGGCCACGGCCATGGTGGCGCGGGACGAGATCCAGACCATGGCGGCGAGCGTCGGCGCATGCTCAACTAGATGGGGGGAGCGAAGACGCATGCTCGGCTTTGGTTGAGAAGTCCTGAGGAAGAAGATAACATCGGAAAAAAAGAAAAAAAAGTGGATGATAGGCGGACCCCACTAATAGTTATTGTTAATGGTGTGAAGTGCCATCCATTTCATCTTTCTCCACCCTTTCAACCAAACAAAAAATGGGTTTAAACCAACCTCTTAACCAAACACGAGATCGGTTCAACCCAATCCAAAAAATTGGATTGGACCCAACCCAAGCCATATTGTCCCAAAACCAAACACATAGATAGTTAATAAAAGAAGTCCATCATGGTTAACTATCAGCAACAACACCAAGGTCTGATAGTGTGTGGAAGGTGGTGGTGTCATGGAACTTATTGACGAGCGAAGGCGACAGTCGTGGGTCGTGCTTCTCCTAGCCAGCTAGCCTTGAGGACACTGGCGAAAACAAGCTCTGAGGCCGCGTCACCGTTTGTGTTGTCTTCTCACTGCTACATAATCCATTTTTAGAGGCGTCTCTAGCAAAAATATGCCACTAACTTTTTAGCATTCCCGCCTCTATAATAGATTTTGAGGTAGTTAGCACGCCAAGCATTTTTAGAGGTCACTAGACTTTCCAACTGCCTCTAAACATGAGGCATTTCAAGAGGCAGTTGGCTATTTGGCCAACCTAGAAAAAAAAGGTGCAGTACATTAAAATTTATAACTTTTTCAAATCAAGTTGTATAAAGACAAACTTTATATCGAACTTGTAGTACTCAAAGGATCTATAACTTTACAGTTGACTGCTTTTCCATGTGAGATGATTTAAGTCCCCAAAATTTTGTATAAATTTTTCATAATTTTGAATTTAATACTTGAAGGGATATGCAACTTTATAGTTGACTATTTTTTCATTTAAAATCATTTAGTGCCTAAAAATTTTGTTTTGAAATTTTAGATTTTTAAATTCATTTTTTTCAATTTTTGGAAGTAGCTCAGATGGATTAATGACCTAAACCAAAGTTATAGTATTCAAAGGGATATGCAACTTTGTAGTTCAACTTTTTTTATTTAAAATCATTTAGGGCCAAAAATGTTATTTTAAGATTAATGATTTTAAAATTCATTTTTTTGAATTATTCAAATGACATCATATAAAAAAAGATTTAAACCAAACTTTTAGTGGATCTAAATCTTTCAAACTTAAATTTTTTCATTTTAATTTGTTTAAGATCTCAAATATGTATTATAATATTCACTTAAATAAATACAAAAGAAAAAAGCGATGTATTAGTCACTAAATTACAAGTAACTTTGACACGCACCGGTAGGCATTTTTTATTTTTAATTCTTTTCTATTTAATATTTTAATAATAATCGTTTCTAACAATTTTTTGTGGATCTAACCTTTTTAGTCGCGCCAGTGCTACGCGCGTGATCAAATAACATTGTTGCACCACATGCATTGGCGTGGCAACATTAGGCGGCGTTTCTGACGTGGAAAATCTTGTCATGTCACTCCCGCTGGCATGACAATATTGTTCTATCACGTCACCGAAAGTGGCGTGACAAGACTGAACCTTTGGAAAATCATAACTCTTTGATACGACGTCGGATGAAGATAAAATTTATATGAACAATGTAGCTTTCGATGAGATTTACAACTTTCTAGTTTTGAGTTTTTCATTTAAGAACGTTAATATGCTCAAAGAAAATAATATAAATTTTAGGACCATAATAATCACGTATTAATGCTTGTCGCATTAAAAAATAATATTTTTCTGTATTTTGTCAAATGAAGATACTTTTTATATCACAGTTGTAGCTCTCAATGAGATTTACAACTTTATAAGTTTTTATTTTCACATTTGAGGTCGTTATACTACACGAAAAATAATATAAAATTTCAGCAGCATAATAATTATGCACTAGGTCTTTGTTGCCTTACTAAAATTATGCTTTTTCATGTTTGTTGTCAAATGAAGATACTTTTTTATATTAAAGTTATAGCTGACTACGATATCAATAACTTTTTAGTTTTGAGGTCTTTCATTTGAGATAGTTAAGATAAAAAAAAGTAATATAAAATTTAAGAGCATATTAATTGTGTACGAGAGCTTATCTCTTTAAGAAAATCATATATTTCTTATTCGATGTGGCATAAAAATACTTTTAAATGAAACTTGTAGATCTCATTAAGGGCTACAATTTTGATATAAAATGTATCTTCATTTGACACTTTACAAAAATGATATTTCTAACACGATAAACGCTAGTATGCGATTATTATGCAGCTGAAATTTTATTTATTTTTTCGTGTATCTTATCGACCACAAATGTAAAAACAGAAAACTATAAAGTTGTAGATCTCATTACGAGCTACAACTGTGGTATAAAAGGTATCTTCATTTGACAACGTACGGAAAAGATATTATTTTTCTAATATGGCAAGCAGTAGTACGCGATTATTATGGTCCTAAAATTTTATATTATTTTTAAGCATCTTAACGTCCTTAAATGAAAAAACTCAAAATTAGAAAATTATAGATCTTATCGAAGGCTACAATTTTCATATAAATCATCTTCATCCGATGTCGTATCAAAGAGTTATGATTTTTTAAATGCTCAGTCTTGTCACGGCATTTCCGGTGGCGTGACAGAACAATACTGTCACGCCGTGGGAGTGGCATGACAAGGTTTTTTACATCGAAAACACTGTCTAATGTGGCAGATGTCACGCCAATGCATGTGACGCGACAATGTTATTTGGTCACGCCAGTGGCACTGGCGCTTTCAAAAGAGTCATCAGATCCACAAAACTTTTTTAGAAACAATTATTATTAAATTATTGATAAAAAGAATTAAAAACAAAAAATCCAGAAGCAACAGCGAGGGCTAGAGATCCGTATTTCGCGTGAGATTAACTGAACAAGTCATAGGAAGTGTATAAAAGAGAGTAGATGGATGCTCGGCAGCAGAGGGTCTAGCTCGTTTGATTATACTAGAACATGCTCCGCACCTTGCTGCGGAGATTAGGAAAAAATAAAAATAAAATTAAATAGAGATGACATGATAGTTTTTATTAAGAGATTAAAAGTTAGTTGTACGTGATGTTTATTAGTGAAAGATGATGTAGATGTTTTGCATGTTGCGATAGAACTTGAGATAACGTGGATATATAGCTTGCATTGAGAGTTTAGAAGTTATTGGTATGATATGACTATTAGTGGAAAATGATGTGGATGTCTTACATGTTGATGTAGAACTTGAGATGACGTGGATAACTTGCATTAAGAGGTTGAACATTAGTGGTATGACATAATTAGTATTGAAAGATGATGTGGATGTCTTGCGTGTAAAGATAGAACATGTAGGGGTGATTAGTTTTATAAGAGAGATGGATTTAGCTTGAATATGCAACCGCACCGCTCAACCAATGCATAGCTTAGCACACGAATCACGTGAAAACGACTGGCAATCTGGCATACAAACCGAATCCTGGTCGCTGTCAGTGTCAGCGTATCTAGTCCTCGATCGGAACAAGCAATATTTCATTACATCTGGGCGCTGCAACTGCAAGGTGCAAGCCAAGGACCCCGCACGCCAATGGCCGCCTCGGAGACCAATAAGCAGCGGCGCCACCACTTCATGCTGGTGCACGGGATGTGCCACGGCGCGTGGTGCTGGTACAAGGCGGCCACGGCGCTGCGGTGCGCCGGCCACCGCGCCACGGCGCTCGACATGGCCGGCTGCGGCGCGCACCCAGCGCGTCTCGACGATGTGCGCACTTTCGAGGAGTACTCGCGGCCGTTGCTCGACGCGATGGCCGCGCTGCCGGCCGGGGAGCAGGTCGTGCTCGTCGCGCACAGCCACGGTGGGTACAGCGTCGCGCTCGCCGTGGAGAGGTTCCCGGACAAGGTCGCTGCGGCGGTGTTCGTGACCGCGTCCATGCCGGCCGTCGGACGTCCTATGGCTGCCACCAGTGACGAGGTACGCGAACGTTCAATGAATCAATGGTATCCTAAATTATAAATTATTTTAAGAATATTAAAGAGTTAATTTTTTTTTTAAGTTTGGCTAAATTTATATGATAAGATAATAGTATTTATGATACCAATTAAATATTATTAGTTTTTTTATTAATTATATTTTTATAGTATATCTATTTGATGTTATAAATCTTTATAATTTTTCTCTATAATTTTGGTCAAACTTAAGATCCTTTGTCTCTTTCAAAATTCTTGGAATGACTTATAATTTAGAATGAAAGGAGTATTAATTAAGTCTATAAGTGTAGTGTGTATATGGTGATAGCTACCGCTATTTGATTAGAGCATCTCTAGCAACACTACCTATCCCCAATTTAGTTGGTGAGAGCCAAAAAAACCAACTCCAACACACTACCTACTACGCCCCACAAATTTGTTGGCTACCCAAATCTCCCCTCCCACTGTCCATTCCTGTTGGGCCAAACCAGACTACCCAAATTTCTGTTCGCACACGCGTGCATGTTCTTCCTCCTCCGTGCAGTCTTCGTCACCGCCGGCTCTCCTCCTCCGTGGCCTGAACTCCCTGACGCGGCGGCCTTCTCCCGTGAGGATGCAGCGCCTTCTCCTGCGAGGACACGGTGGATCTCACCGCCGCTACTCCCAGCGTGGGCTCCTCCGCCGTGGCTCCCAGCGCGAGCGGATCTTGCCGCCTCGACTAGAGTCGGGCGCGTCTCCCAGCGCGGCGAATTCTCCTCCGCTGCGTCTTCCCCAGCAGCAGCATCGCTATTCCTCGCCGCCTGGCGGCGCTTCTTCCCAGCGGCAGCGGCGCCTCCTCCTTTCCCTCCCCGTCCGGCTGCTCGTTCCCCACAGCGGCGCACCCTCGTTCCCTCTGTCAACTACCGATGGGCGAGTTCCTCTGTAGCGAGCTAGAGAAGAAGATAACATGTGGGTCCTACATGTCATACTCTGCTAAGATGGATTTGGGTAGCCTGTTTTAGGTAGTATTGCTGGAAACGAGAGTAAAATATAGATAGTATCAAAATAGGTGGCTACCCAAATAGAGAAGTATGTAGTCTGATTTAGGTAGCATTGTTGGAGATGCTCTTATGCTTTCACACTGTTCTCAGTTATTAGCATTTGTTGGGCCGGACTTCTTCCTGGACTCAAAGGAGCTCCAACAAGAGAATCCCGAGATCAAGGAAGCCATTTATCTTTGGGCCGAACTTTATGGCCCAAAGACTTTACCAACTGAGTCCATCGGAGGTAACAACCTAATTAACTTTGCTGCTGTTTGGAACATACTATGTGAGCAACTTAATTAATAAAAGACATAATAATGGGCATAATCTCCATCTGTAACCTTGCTGCTGCTGTTTTACCTTTTCTTGGAACCATAAACAAAAGGAAAAAAAAAACTTCTCTTTGCTTGTAGGACTTGACTCTGGGTCTGATGCTTATCAAGCCGGCGAACGCATTCACCACAGGCAACCCAGATGAGGTGGTGATGAGGGACGAGAAGCTGCTCACGGAGGAGGGGTACGGATCGGCGAGGCGCGTGTTCATCGTGGTGGAGGAAGACCGCGGCATCCCGGCGGAGTTCCAGCGCCCGAGCCCCGGCGTCGAGGTCAGCGAGATCACCGGAGCCGACCACATGGCTATGCTCTCGCAGCCACTGGAGCTGGTTCAGCTCCTCATCAGAACTGCCGACCAATCGCAAGGGTGACGGATGAATCAAACATGGTGCTTTGCTGGCATAGTGGCGTGTGTTCACCAAAATGCCCATGGAGATAACTATATATGCAGTACAATTTCCGGATTTGTTTATGTCTGTATGTACATGAACAGACGTGATTTTGGCCTATGCAGCTGCACGTTCTTGTGGCTAATAAGGGAAAGCCATTTATCTTTGGGCCCAACTTTGTGGCTCAAAGGCTTTACCAACTGAGCCCACCGGAGGTAACACTTAATTAACGTTGCTGTTTGGAACAAATAATATGAGCACCTTAATTAAAAGACATAATAATGGACATAATCTCCATTTGTAACCTTGCTGCTGCTGTTTTACCTTTTCTTAACCATAAATAAAAGGGGAAAAAAACTCTCTTTGCTTGTAGGACTTGACTCTGGGTCTGAATGTCTGATGCTGATCAAGCCGGCGAACGCATTCACCACAGGCAACCCAGATGAGGTGGTGATGAGGGAAGAGAAGCTGCTCACGGAGGAGGGGTACGGGTCGGCGCGGCGCGTGTTCGTCGTGGTGGAGGAAGACCACGGCATCCCGGCGGAGTTCCAACGCCGCATGGTGGCGCAGAGCCCCGGCGTCGAGGTCAACGAGATCACCCGAGCCGATCACATGGCTATGCTCTCGCGGGCACTGGAGCTGGTTCAGCTCCTCATCAGAATTGCCGACCAATATTCTAATTACGCACAAGTTGTTCGTACGCCTCCTACAGAGCCGCCGCCACCGCTCCTCGCTCCTGCACCTCCACATCCACGGTCTCTCTCCTTTTTTCCTCTATGGTGCGTCTGCAGGAGACAAGAAGGGGAGGAGACTTATCTTTTTTTCCTGTAGTTTTTCTATCTAATTGATTAGAGTTTGGTCCAATAAATCTTCTGACGAAATCAGATGATTTTCCAGTCGTTATCGTGTTTCCTGCTATGACTTAGGCGATTGTCACGACGAGATCGCTGTTGCAGGCATCGATTTCATCGGCAGACAGCCAATTTGTGGCCTTTATCTGTAAGGAAAGGGGTGCTTCTGAGAGCTCCTACGAGGATAGCGACTTCGGATCATCGATCTTATCGTCGATGGTCATGGAGAGGAGTTGAAGGTCTCCAGGTATGATTCTACAGCCTATGTCGTACTTGACGATACAAATACCGATATTCTTTCAACGATTTAGATGTGTTTTGAACTAGTTTCGAAGCGTTGGATCATGCGGAATGTCCAATGTTTTAGGGTTGGTCGTTGAATTCAGCACAAGAACTGCACTTTGCTTCCAGCGTTCGAGGGAAGCTATTGGAAAGAAGACGATGTAAGAATCTGGATAGAATATTATGTATTTTTTATTTCCGATTTTTACATGTGTAATTTGGGGATATACTATGCTAAAATTTAATATAAATCCTCCTTTCCTTCGGAAAAAAAAAGAATTACCGACCAATCGCAAGAGTGACGGATGAATCAAACATGGTGCTCTGCTGGCGTAGTAGCGTGTGTTCACCAAAATGCCCATGGACAAAACTATATATGCAGTACAATTTCCGGATTTGTTTACCTCGAAGTCATGTACTTCTTGTTGCAGAAAACCATGTGTTGGTTACTCTGTCAGCTCCTGGATCATGTCCGCTTCATCTTCAGATGCAACCATGCAAAAGGAAATAGGAAACTAAACTCAGTGGGGAGATGCAAATAGCCCATGGAGGAAATCAAACAAGCAGATCAAATAAAACGAGAGATTAAGATGAAACAGTTAGCTGTGTTAGTTTACCTTCATAATTGTAAGAGTGGTCGATGCCCCTGTTCGTTTCATTGAAATTTGACTTATGTTAATGCTTATGCTAAAATATTGTGAGAGAAAAAACACGATTCGTTCGCTGAGAAGTACTGCTGAAGTAGTGTTTGACTTATACAAAAGAAATGTGTTCTTTTTAGAAAAAAAGAAATGTGTTAGTCATTAAATTACAAATAACTTTGACACACACCGGTAAAGAAGCAACAGCTAGGGCTCGAGGCCCGTATTTCATGTGAGATTAACTGAACAGCAGGCTAGGAGGCATTTGGGGACTGTTTGATACCTTGGCGTGACGGCCCAGCTGCACCCTCTAGCTACAACTCTCTTTGTTTGATGTCCTGGGTCCACCGGGCCGGGGCGAATTCGTGCAAAATCCATTCTCTCTCATGGCTCCGGGGAAACGAGATCCCCTTTCGTTTCTTGGCGGCCTGGCTCGCTCGAGCGGTCACGCTTACCTCTCGGTTGCGGTGAAGTGCTCACCCTCTTCTTCTTGGACGTCGGGGTGGAGCAGCGGGGACGCTCCGCGGGATCTCGCCGGCTAGGGCGTTGTGGGAGAGGACGAGCGTGCGCAGGTCCTGAAGCTGGAGCAGCGACGGCGGGATCAGCTCGGTAAAACCGTTCTTGCTGAGGTCGACGGTGCGAAGCGCAGGCGTGAAGGCCACGGGGAGGTCGCCGGAGAGGAGGTTCCCGGTGAGGGCCAGGAAGCGGAGCGCCGGGAGGGAGGTGACAGCGGGGGAGAGCGTCCCTGTGATGCGGCCTGGGACCAGGGAGAGGGAGGTCAGCCCGGGGATCATGGCGGCGCTGGAGGTGGAGCGTGTCCACGGAGTTGATAGCGAATTCCACAGCGTCCACCACTACTAGAAATATCCACTTCTATGACGAATAACTTTTGTCACTAAAGGAGCCAAATTCATCATAATTTTAGTTCTATGACGAATTTATGACGAAAAACGGTTTGTCACAAAAGTCGCATCACACTTGAATTTTTATGATGGTTTTCGCAAATCATCATAGAAGTGGCTTGATCTATGATGAAAAATAAAATGTCATAGAACTATTTTGACATGCATGGCAGGGGAGCTGTCACACTTGTGGATGCTTCCGTTGGAGATGCTTTCCACGTATACTTGCTATAGCTGGTTGCATTGGAGATGGTTTGAATACGTGTCACCTTCTTATTGCACAACGTGGCCATCTCTGGTTCTTGCACGTTTTAGGTTCTTATTGGACTACGTGTCAGTTCCCTGTTGTTCCACATGTCAGTTTTCTACTGGCACACGTGTCGTGTTACCGTTGGATCATGTGTCACTTCTTCATTGGACCATGTGTCGTATTATTATTGGTCCATGTGTCCGTTTCTTATTTGACCACGCGTCACGATGCTGTTCGTCCATGTGTTGTATTTTTATATGTCCACGTGGCTTGACGATTTCCTTCCACATGCTGGATTTTTAATAGCCCATGTGTCATGCCCTGGCCAGTTCACGTGTCATGCACTGGTTGGTCCACGTGTTGTATTTTTATTTGATCACGTGGCCTATCCTAGTTCTACCGCATGCATGACTAATTATATCAAAAAAGTAATTCGAGATCGTCACTACTACATAGATTAACAACATAAATATTCAAGCTGACAATCAAATACCAATAATTAACATTTCACACATCAGCAGCAAGCCACAACAGAGTATCACCATAACAAACCATCACATGAGTCTACATAACAGACCACAAATATTCACCGCATCAAGCCGCAGGAGTTGAAGACTGAGAGTTAATTATTAGAAGAGCTTAAGCGCATGACTTGCTCACAGAGCCTATTGTACTCCTCCTGTTACCATTTCTTGAATTTCTCAAACTCTCTTTCAGACTCTTCTGTCTTCCTCTTCAGTTCATCCACTAGTTCGACTAGGGCAGCGGTACTTTCCTGTTCACCAACAAGCTGCTCCCAAAGTGTCATCTCCATCGATGTCTCTACTCTGGTGGAGCTTCTCAGGGTACTAGCATTCTTAAAAAAGGTTTTTCCTGCTTGCTTGGGAGGGAGGCTTGCCTTAGGAGAGGCAAAGGACCTTGGAAACAACATTAGCACTAGTCATTGGTTGCTGCCCATCAGCAATAGGTTCTCCTTGTGTAGCATCCATAGCTTCCTGCGAAATTCAATCAGTAAAATATTAGGTTAGTGGAAGAGGATTTTAATTAAAAACCCAAGAGATTAATTCATAACAAGTAATGTATATGACTTCCTCAACCTACTACTAATAGAGATTACATAAGCATAATGCATAGGTCTTTTGCAGCCTATTGCCGATAGAGATTACATAAGCATAATGTACAGGTACCATATTGATCGGTGTAAAATTACAACTATAAAATTAAATGATATTACCACATTAGGGTCCTGTTGTGTTTCCTTCTTTTATGGCAATGGGTTTAGTAGATTTCAAGGAAAGCAAATGAAGGTACTTACAACTGCTGCGCTTACAGCATCGCTCAGGCCCTTTTCCGTACTGGTATGAAAGTCCTTGAAGACTTTCACAGCATTAACATCTTCATCAGGTCGACCATGTTATTCAAGTCCTGGATCATCATGTTGTTCATCAAGTCCTTGATCATGTTCTGCGGCCTTCCTCTTGTTCTCCTTCTGTTCACATTGCACATGAGTTTCTGTTTATATTTATACAAAGGCAAGAGTAACAATAAAACATAACCATCACTTACAAATGTTTGCATCTGGACAACATAGGAGCGAGATCCTGTAGACTGGTGGTACTTCACTTTTGCATGGTTTTCCTTGTTCGTCTCAGATGTTTCCTATAGCTTCATTTGGGTTAGACTACAGCACAAGTAGACCATAGCAAGACTAGATAGGAAATCGATGGGTTCACACACACCTTGTTCTTAGCACTAGACCAAGTCTCGACAAGTTCACACCACTATGCATCCCTCATAGACGGGATAGGAGAGGTCATATGGATCTGATCAGCAAGGACGCCATTGAAGTAGGTTTGCTTCAACCTGTAGCGTGCCTGCCGTACCCCACACTACAATACATTCCAGCAAGTTTCTTGTGTTGGTGGGTGAACCTTATCAATGTCCAGCCTTGACTGCACGCAGTAATGTGAATAAAAAGTAAATCCGTTAAAGTTGCTCAAAGTAGAGTTGAATGTCAAGAGATGATACCCATACATACAGTTAGCCTGTCCACAAAATTTTTGTAATGGACGACACCGGAGGGCTTCTTGTAATGTTTCCAATGCATCAAAATTGGTTTTTGATGCCTGACTACTACATCTGCCTTTGAGGCAAACTTGGTAGCTTACACTAGATAATGTGGCCTTCTGTTCCCCTCGACAACAGAGATGGGCATCCTCAATCCTCCCATTGATTTGCTCATTTTGTTGAACAAAATTCCACGAGTTCGAGGCCTCGGCTTCCTCGCACTTTTTGACAATGGTACTACAAAGTTTTCATACATTCAGATTGTTAGAAAAGTAACATGGATATCAAATAGCTAGTACGAATTGATTGATAGACATATGTAAGGTAATACCAACCTAGGCAACTTTCATTGTTCTACGGGTGGGTGGAGATGGGAGTTTTCTCAGAGGGCTCATCTTCGGCATGGCTATCATCATCTGGCCGTGGGCAGTCTCTCATAGGGCTAGGTAGCTCAGAGGGCTCCTCTTTGGCATGGCTATCATCATCTGGCCATGGGAAGTCTCTCACAAGGCTAGGTAGCTCAAAGGGCTCCTCTTTGGCATGGCTATCATCATCTAGCCATGGGTAGTCTCTCACAGGGCTAGGTAGGGTGCCATCTTGACAAATGTCTCCAGTCAATTCATGAAGTTTGAATTGATCCCTAGTACAGGTGTCTGTTGTGATGGAGAATTATGTTCACCTACTGCTGATATCTCCACCCTTTTGCCAGCGGCAGCCCTCCGAGTATGAACTCCATGATCAAACTCTCCTGGTCATGTTGAATTCACTCGCTTGGAGTGCCTTCGCCCATGACTCATGGCAGCGCTGCCTTGTGTCCTGCGTGGAGAGCCTCCTCAATGGCTCCTTCGACCCGGACACTGAAATTGGAGATACAAACTTCAGCAACAAGCATGTACAAATTGCATTGCTATCCAAACAGTAAAGCATTGCATTGCTACCTACCCCCCTCTAAACTAAATACAAGATAGAACAAGCACCTCAATTGCTAGGGGTACTGGCTCATCTTCTAAATCTGAATCTATTTCATCTGTAACATCAAATCCCTCAACTACCTCCCCTGGTTCAGGGTTATATTCCAAATCTTCACCGTGTCTACCTTTGTGCTTGACTTTTTTGCCTTTGAAGACATAGGTTTTGGTCCCACATGTATTCCAAGTTCTTCATCTTTCTAGATTACAAAGGCATTTGTTAGCTAAAGCTTCTACAGAATGTCAACACAACAGAGCAAGAGTATGCAAATAAGCAGCTAACTAGTAGCTATAGCTTATACGGAAGTCATTAATCCAATAAAGCACATGTCAGCTACACTCAACTATAGGAAATATGTAACCCCATCGCTATCTACATATCCTTGGTTGAGCCTCTACAGTAGAGCACACATCATAAAAGGAATTTGGGTACCTCTTCCTCCGTGTCCGTGTTCAGATTCGATCTTGTCATTGTGGTCGCGGAGCTGATGCGGCCGGCGTTGACGAAGGGGTAACAGATCTGGCTTCGGCTAGGGTTTAGATCTGATCGGTTGTGGCAGGTGCCGAGGTAGGGGATCCAAATCTGGCTTGTACCGTCATCGGGGCTAGGGTTTAGAAATATATGAGAGAGGATGCAGCTGGAGAGTGGGGAGGAAGTCGAGCTGCTGTGCCGATGGTGCCTAGGGTCCAGAGCGTGGTGGTAGAGGGGGTGACTGGAGAGTGGAGAGGGAGGCCATGGGACTAGGATTTGGAGCTGGAGGAGAGACGGTGCGGCTAGAGAATGGAGATGGAGGCGGAGACGGTGACTCTTTGCGCTTTTATGTGGCCATCACATTACCTCAAATGCCCTTGTCTGAAATCGATGGTGTGGTAAACCTATTTTCCACGTGGAGGGCAAAAGAAAGACATCTAATTTTTGGTGCGTGTTGACGGGACTGCTCGGTGCGGTGCGAAATCAAATTTTTGGGATGTGTTGGCGGGACTGCTCAGTGCGGTGCTCAGCAGAGACCAGAATTTATTCCATGTTTTAATATGAAATGATTACGGCAAAATATTACTTACCTAATATTCGTCTTTTCATTTTTTTTCTCCTGTGCACTTGTTTATATATCCGATGAGTTAGTTGTTGCCTTTTTGGTTTTTTCATAATAATATAAATAAACATAAAACTAAAAGAAGATGATAATAAATAAATAATTAAAATATGCATGAATTTGACACAAAAAAATTACCAAAAAAGAAAAAATATACCTACTCGCTGTAGCTTGTTGCGCTGCATCTGCCGATTAATTTTTTTTATTTAGGTGACTGCATCTGCGGCTGTTTGAACTAAGGCCTATAATTTGGAAGCAAGGGGAAGGCAGGCACAGGGATGGAAAACCCTCTATAATAAACTAAATGGGTTATTGATATCCCTATAGATTTTCCAACCTAGAAAAAGTCATAGATTCTAAGGGGATTTGAGTTTCTAGAGAAAGAGAAAAAACATCCTCCTCCTCACTAGTGCTCTGGCGATTCGCTGACTTGCCAGAATCGTCGTTGGATGAGTCGCAGTACTCCAGATCGTCCTCCTCCTCGCTGGAGTTGTAGTCGGTGCTATACATGTCATCGCTCGAGTACATTCCCATTGCTCGTCGCTGTTACTACTCAAATCGCTAGTGTAGTAGTCAAGGGGTTGATGCATTTTCCTGCTCTGATAACGAGAAAGTCCACAGCTCTGTGTATCTAAGGCAGCGGACCTTCTCGTAATCAGAGCCAGAAAACACGCCAACCCCTCGACTACTACTTTGACTGCTTATATTCTAAATCTATTTTATTAGTAATTTGTAATGCTACGGGGACTCATGTCTTCTAACGTCCCCAATCAGAGGCTGCCGCTGCCATCTTATTCTCCTGACCGGCTATGTGGTGACCTCCCGGAGTCATGGGAGGAACTACCGCCCTAGGAGGACATGTAGGATGTGCCCTACTTGTTGGATGCGATCATGGACCTAAAGGGCCGGGGCCTAATGGATACGAGGGTGAATCGTACCTTCATCGGCCATTGGGTCCTCCCCTTGAAGATGAGGCACCAGCCCCAATGGGAGTTTCGAGGCCCGACGGACCCTACAATCGAGTCGAGGGTCACCATCCATGAGGATGACCTAGACCAACGGGTGATGAATGTTATGAGAGAGTACATGCTAGATCCTGGTAGGGGGAGTCTCCAGAGGCCTTCAGCATCGACCATCCTTCATCGACAGACGGACCTCTCGTTGGCATGGTCTCACACCCAACCCTAGTTCCTACTGATGAGGTGATTTTTTTCGTGTACCGCTGTTCATGTTGTTTCTCTTCATTAAATTAACTAGTCATGCTAGTATTTGTGTTCATGCTGCTTAATTTAACTAGTATTTGGAAATTGCCTACTCTCTCAACAGGTGGACGTGGGCGTGACGGCATCCCGAGGCTCATTGGCCTCGGAGCCAGGTTCTTCGTCCGTGGTCATGCTCAGAAAGCGGCCCTGAGAACCATCCCTCGATGGGGGCAGCCACCAGTGATGATTCCATCCCCTGCTGAAACGAACAGCTCGGTGAGTCATTTGCCTTCTCAATCAAATCGCTCTTCCCCTTATCATGTTGGCTTGAACTTGGCTTGCATTGTGTAGAGAGACGTCCCATCGCCGCACGCCGTTGTCGATCCCGTCTGACCCCGGACAGTCTTTTGGTGCTGAATCGTCAGACGATGAAGAATATTTAAAGTTAAAGGAGTCTTACCACAAGGCCATAGAATTGTACTCAGGGGCTAGTCTGGACGCCGACAAGCTACATGATGATCTAAAGGCCACGCACACCGCACTTGGCGTTGCCCAACAAGAAGCCACCCAGACGCGACACAAGAAGGCGGAGGTCCAAAACCTGCTTGTCGATGCCACTGCCGCTTGTGACATCGCCTTCCCCATGCAGACAGCGGATGATCCGGCCCCTGCACCAGAGGAGCGCCTCCGAGCCCTGCCAGCCCGCATTCGGGCCATGGTGTCCAAACCCGTCTGTCAAGGGGCTGCCACGGCACTGGTTGCTGCACAGCTTCAGTTGGCGCAGCGGTGAAAGTCCTAGTGGTGCAGCAGGCTTTTCCACCGCCACCGGATGATGAAGATTATATGGATGATCTGTTCGAGCGCGTCAAGCCGGTTGCCAACGCCGTCTTTGCGAAGATGAACGTGGACGAGATCCTGCATGCCCGCCTTGACCATTGATCTATGTGGGATGTATTAGTAGTACAAGTCATGACTAGGTTTGGTCTGTGGGACGTGGAGTCTTAATTATTTGCATGAATGTCTGTGTTAACTTTTGTTGAACTTTGTATTAGTTTGGTTAAACTCTGTTGAGCGTGGTGTAACTCAGGCGCTTTGGACATTTGGTAAATGGTTTCTAGCCCCTGTTGGTTGGTTTTGCTTGCAGATTTCTTTCTGGTTCTCATTCTAATATGTAATATACTAACGGTGTTCGCCCTTTCCGATTGGAGGATGTGGGTTTATGGATGTTGAAATTTTATTTGATAAAATTTGTTGAACTTGAAAGAATCATGCGGCGAGGAGTTCATCTGAACAAGTCTCGGCTCAATCTAATGCAGAACGGATGTGCCAAAGCTATTGACTTTTACTACGAATGCAAGAAAGTCTGCACGCTGTGTATTTGATCTCGTAGGACAGTATAAAGTGTCATAGCAATTAGTCTGCCCTTCTACTACTGTGACTGCTTGGATTGGAGTAAAATAAGTACAGAAAAGACCTATCATAACCGCACCAGGCATTCAAGTGTCAAGCGTGTCATGGTAGTCAAAAGCTCTTTTTCTCGATTCACTTCTTGTGTTCAGCTTTCCTGCCACATTCGCTTCACTCTCGTCAGCCATGCAATGTCTATACGAAAGGAGCATCCCCCTTCCATCATTCGATAGCATTGTATCAATCGCATACCTTCTGGCTCCCCCACTTCCCTCACCCGTTTGCATTTTCCCAACCGTGTTTCATGCTAGTTTGAGGATCTGGATAAAGGTAATGTGCTTCATATCAAATAGTACTATTTGTATGAACTTATTATTGTGTTTCATGCTGGTTTGAGGATCTTGATTGACATTTATTCTAACCAAAATCATGCTTATAGATGGCAACTAGTTACTAAACCACGGATGTGTACTCTACAACAAACAATCACAACTCTTCCCCCGACCACGTCTCTTTAGTATATTCGACAAAATGACATTTACCTGTTTCTTGTAAACCGTATGCTCGCCTGATAGTCCGTGCAGCGTAAATTTGAATGGGTCGGACATGTAACTCTTGTACAGCTATGAGTAGAACTTGTGCCCGATCGGCTATGCTACAAATAGGAATAGCTTCAAACACAGCCGAGGGAGTGCAGACGATCAGAACCTATGAAACCATATAGCCATCTCTAGATAGCTATGAGCCTACGACTGCTTGGATTGGACTACACTGTATACTTCACTAGATGATAGAAGGTCCAACCCGTCTGTTTACACCAAAATTTGGGAAGAATGAATACGGGAACTCAAAGCTTCCAAGATCATGTCAATCAAGGAATCAATTGCATAAGGATTGATATCACCTGATTCAGATGCACCGGAATCGGCTCTCTTCGGATGATGTCAGCAGATAACAACGATGAACTACGGTTGGCGTCGAGGAAAAAACACGTCGGACTCTACAATAAGGGAAGGATTAGGATCCAAGTTATCATAAATTAGGAATGTTTTATTCCATACGAAAGATGGTAATGAGTCGTGCTTGAGTAGGATTCGTGTTTAGGCTCCGGGTATAAATATTAGACCCCGGCTATTATAAAGGACACACAATCAATTAAATACAAGTTACTTACTTTTTTGGCTCCGGCCACCCTTTAGGAGTAGGAGTAGAGTAGATCTCGGCGAGTTCTTTAGCGAGCAGGGCTGTATCGGTCCGGCCGACCTCTAGCTTGTCTGTAAGTACCGTCATGGCTTATACCTCTATTTGTATGGCTACATCGATCCGGTCGACCTCCACTGCGACTCTGGTATAAGCTAGTTATCGACTCTTGTCTAGTTCAAGTACGGCTGCATCGATCCGATCGACCTCCACTGCTCGAATTAGATTAAGGTGAAGTTATCGGCTCTACCTAAGAGTGGAAACCTTTGGGTAGATTCATTAAGTTACCAATCTTACTGATGTTCTCATTGTTATTAGTTTGCAGCAATATCAATCTGCCCAATCGAGATCGAACTAGATCGGCCTTATATCCTTTTTGTGCTTAGCTTGCTTTGTTACAACATGATGATTCTTGCTTTAAGCGACGGATTGTGTTTTATCGGCTGTTCTACTTTGATCTGGATCACGCATAGTACGCGGTTAAGGCACATGTGATCTTGAAGGGGTTTGCTGGCTGTTAAATCTAATCTACGGTTCACTATTATGACTATAACGATCCGGTCGATCCCTACTGATAGCACTTTAGATTGGAGGATGCTAGTTAGTAGATCTATTCTCGATCAGGCGTGACCTTAACTGTTTACTATGCCTGCATCGGCTAAATAGCCGATCGCCTATGCTTTAACGCCTATAGTGTGTTTACATGATTCTGTTAAGCGTGAGTAGATTTGTTTACTTTAAAGGTTTGGTTTGTTGTCTTTATCACGGCTGCATCGATCCGGTCGAACCCCACTGTTAGAGATAGCAGGTTAGGTTTGATGAGTCAATAGGTTTGTCCATGTGAAACAGTCGATTGTTCACACACAATAGTTCTCTTCACCTGAATCGGCTATCACCCGAGCCTTCACGTATAGCATGTCTTTCGGAAAGCGTGTCGAAGTACGGGTGTCTTTACGGATTCTTTGGCTTTAGTTTGTTATTATCATCATAGCTGCCATCGATCCAATAGAACCTCACTATTGATGGTAATAGATTAGATTCAGAGCGTTTGTAGGTCCACTCGTATCAGATAGTCGATTTGTTTGCGTGCTATATCTTTTCTCGTTAGATTCATCGGCTCAACGCTTCGCACAGGTAATATCTAGCTAGCTGATGATCTCATTTACATTTACATGTATTGTACCTGTCAACATAAGATCAATTGCTATCCATGAGCTTTACAGTCCGTAATAGTCGATTTCTGTGCGTATCGGCTATTTAGTCACTTCTCCCGTTTGGCTGCTCCCGATACGGCACACTTGGAACTGTCTAGGGCACAGACCGGCATGTTCCACCTTAAATTACTAATAAACTTTCTGTTCTTCTCAATTGCAGGGTCAAATTGACTGGCACATCTTGGGAGGAATACGCAAGATCGGTTGTCCCTGCATTGAAGCCAAGCGGATCTCCAGCTCCACCAAGCAGATCCTTCCGGCTTGCTCGTGTGCTCGGCACGAGACACATTTTTGTGCCGACACACATTTTGGCATGCTCAGTGGGACCCCACAATCGTCATGGCGACTTACAACGACAACGATATCCTTATGGTGCCTTACAAAGACCTACATGATGGAGATAAAGATGTCATCAGCAAAGCTATAGAAGAGTTTTAGAACAAATGTTTGTTGTCCTACACCAAGACACGTGACAACACAATTGTTTAGAAATATCCACTACCAAGAGTTCTGTTGTATGGGCAGACAGATGCAGATGAAGCTGAAGACAGGCGTTTCTTCGTGGAAGCTATGAACAAATCTGTTCATAATGCCATGTCAAACCATAATGAGATTTTCTTGAACACATTCCACAACACCATGAAAGAGGTGTTTCACGAGTTTCCTGTTGATCAGGTTGGGCTGGCTTATTACAATATTCCACATCCATCGACTTAAGGGACTAATCAAGCCGGTACTAGCCATCAAGAAGCAGCACCAGCCAGTAATGATGATGTCCAGGTAGTTCAGAGCACATCTGAGCAAGTTCAAGGTGCTACTACGAATCAGATACAGTATAATCCTAGATCATCAGTGCATCATGTGCAACAGCCGGTAGGGCAAGGTCAGAACCAGATGATTAATTTGGGCACATTGGGCCAAATACCGCCGTCGGCTCAAAAAAATAGCACCATCAATTCAAAGAATCCGTAGAGATATAGATCCTAATGTCTTTAACCAGAGACTTAAAGCAGCAAACTAGCAAAGGACCCAGCAGATGGAGATTCCACGAGGATATCATTATGGAACAGATTACAACACCCTTCATATGATTCTGAATCTAGGATATCAGGGTACACGGGATTTTAATCCACAGATGGGTCAGCATGTGCGGAGAAATCTAAATTCAAATGCTGATGAGTTGTTGCTGAGAGTGACCGAGATGATGAAGAATTAGTTTGGTTTGAAGCCAAAAGGGCAGACCTTCTCGTACAAACGCCCATATCCATAATGGTATGATTTGGTCGCTCTTCCTATAAATTATAGGCTCCCAGAGTTTGCTAAGTTCACTGGCCAAGATAGCACAAGCACAATAGAACATGTCAGTCAGTATCTTACATAGTTGGGTGAAGCATCCATTGAAGAGTCCCATCAAGTTCGTTTCTTCTCCTTGTCCCTATCAGGACCAGCCTTCACTTGGTTTTCATCGCTGCTAGTTAACTCCATTACCAATTGGGCTGACCTAGAGAAGAAGTTTCATACATACTTTTACACTAGGATAGGAGAAAAGAAGATTACCGATTTGACAACTATAAGGCAGAGAACTAATGAATCGGGCATCGAGTTTCTTCAGAGATTTTGAGAAACTAGAAATTTGTGCTTCTCACTGAACTTAACTGATGATCAGCTAGCTGCTTTGGTCATTCAACGAATGTTGCCAACATGGAGAGAGAAATTGCTGGGACAAGAATTTGACAACTTGGGTCAATTGGCTCAACGAGTGGCAGCACTCAATAGCCAATTCCAAAAAATGCGCAGAGATACCCGATTCCAGAAAAATACCGCAATTGCCGAAGCTTATTATCCATATTCAGTCGATGATAGCTATGAAGACAATGAAGAAGAAGAAGTTGCCGTAGCTGAATGGAATTGGGATAAGAAAACGGTAATGGTGTCAAATCCTTGGGGAAGAGGAGTCGAAGAGAGCTATGATTTCGATGTTACAAACTCAGACAAACTCTTCGATTTCTTGCTAGAGAGGGGATAGATCAAGTTGCCCGATAATCATGTTATGTTGCCCCCTGATTAGTTGAAGAACAAGAAGTTCTACAAATTTTACAACGCCACCTCGCATTCTACTAATGAGTGCAAAATTTTCTGGCAGCATATATAGAGAGCTATTCAGCAAGGAAGGCTCAAATTTGATACACCTCAAAAGATGAAAGTTGATGATAATCCTTTCCCGAGAGATCAGAACATGGTTGATGCTAGGTTGCTCAAAGGGAAGACTAAAGTCCTGACATCAATTAGATCGAGACCGGAACAGTCGATCCCAAGATGTAAATATCGGCTGACGAATATAGAGAGATTAGAAGGCGTCCTGATAAGCAAAAGAGCCGATATGAGCAGGGAGACACGTCAAAGTATGGGGCAATGAAGCCACGTGTTACATCTTAGATTTTGTTGAATAAATGGCAGCGGCAGAAGGAAAAGGATTATCAGCGTTGGTTAGAAGAGCAAGAATACCAGCGTCAACAGGAAAAAGAGAGGTACGAAAGAAAGCAAGCTGAATCACATTAGAATTGTCCTTTCTTCTGATATTGCTGGAATGAAGGTTTGAAATTGCCTACCAGAAATAACTGTCCGGAGTGCAGCGAGCTATATTGGGAGTTTAGGCAATCTCAAGCCAACCGCTGGTCTATCCATGCTCAAGACAAGTATCATCATGATAACATGGATCGACGCTTAAAAGATAGAAGTGTTTATGATCAGCTTGGAAAACGAGTTGTTGATCAAGACTGGGCTGATTATGAAGAAGAAAGTAATGAAGACGAATATGTTTGGTAGGAAGACCAATGGTGTCCAGAAGGTTTGACAAGAAGCCAGAAAAGAAGAGTACAACACTTAAGGAACAAAGAGCTCAAACAGGCTCAGGCATCTGGTAGACCTCAAGTGTGGCGTGCTAAACAAACAGCCGATAAAGGGCAACCATCGGCTAATATTCAAATGACTTTTCTATTGCCATCAGAATTCAGAGCTCTGATGGATCAAGAAGTTTATTTAGATTTTGATGAATCAGAGTATGAAGAGATAATTGCCAAGTTGATAGTTATACAGCAAGCTATATTCGATAAGCCAGTCAAGCATCGGCACCTAAAGGCTTTATATGTAAAATATTTTGTTGATGGGAAGCCGATGAACAAAATGTTGGTGGATGGAGGTTCCTCTGTCAATCTTATGCCTTACACCACTTTTCGTAAACTTGGCAATGGACTAGGGGATTTGATTGAAACTGATATGATGCTCAAGGATTTTAGAGGCAATGTGTCTAAGACTCGGGGGGCAATAAACGTCGAACTGACAATCGGGAGTAAGACTCTGCTCACCACATTCTTCGTCATCGATGGAAAAGGTTCGTACAGTTTACTCCTCGGTCGTGACTAGATTCATGCAAATTGTTGTGTGCCGTCGACCATGCATCAATGTTTGATTCAATGGCATGGGGATGATGTCGAGCTGGTTCGCGCTGATGAATCTATGAGTATCGCAATAGCCAATCCAGTATATTGGGAGCTAGAAGACTTCGAGTGTTTTTCTGGCAAGCTGTGGGAAAGAGGCTTCATTAGAGTCAATGATGAGAGCCAATAGCCGATCCAAGCAGTCGGCTTTGAAATTTTGTTTTAATGGATAATCCAATAGATGGTATAGATGGCAAACTAGGACATGGCTTTACGTCGGCTGATGAATTAGAAGAAATAGATATTGGTTCCGGAGATAGGCCTAAGCCGACATATATAAGCGCTAAGTTGGAGCCTGAGTATAAGCAAAAGTTAGTAAGTTTATTAAAGGAATTTAAAGATTGTTTTGCTTGGGAGTATTATGAAATGCCTGGTTTAGACCGATCATTATTGAGCATTGGTTGCCAATCAAACCTGGATATCGGCCGTTTAAACAAGCTCCGAGGAGGTTCAACCCAAATGTTCTCGATGATATCAAAAAGGAGACTGAAAGGTTACTGGAAGCAAAATTTATCCGACCGTGCCGATATGCAGAATGGATATCGAATGTTGTTCCCATGTATAAGAAAAATGGGAAGTTAAGAGTTTGCATCGATTTCAGGGATCTGAACAAGGCTACACCCATGGACGGTTATCCGATGCCGATAGTCGATATGTTGGTAGATGCAGCAGCTGGGCACAAGGTCATTAGTTTCATGGACGGCAATACAAGGTATAATCAAATTTTTATGGCCGAGGAAGATATAGCAAAAATGGCTTTTAGGTGCCCTGGCGCAATCGGTTTATTTGAATGGGTTGTGATGAACTTTGGTTTGAAAAATGCCGGTGCAACTTATCAGAGGGCGATGAATTATATTTTTCATAAGTTGATTGGCAGGATTGTTGAAATCTATAGTGATGATATGATGATAAAATCTAAGGGGTACAAAGAACATCTAGCTGATTTGCGGGAGACTTTGGAGTGCACACGAAAGCATGGTCTAAAGATGAATCCCAATAAGTGTGCCTTTGCAGTAACAGCTGGACAATTTTTAGGTTTTATGGTCCACGAGAGAGGAATCAAAGTCGGTCAAAAAAGCATGAAAGCAATTGATGAAGCAGTACCCCCAACTACTAAAATAGAGTTACAATCTTTGCTTGGTAAGATTAATTTTATCAGAAGATTTATTTCAAATTTATCGGAAAGAGTTCTAACATTTTCTCCCTTGTTGAAGTTGAAAAATGATCAAGAATTTAAGTGGGGTGATGTACAACAAAAAGCGTTTGAGGAGATAAAAGAATATATGAAATGTACACCTATGTTGGTCCCTCCTCAGCAAGGTAAACCTTTCAAGTTGTACATATCGGCCGATGACAAAACAATTGGATCGGCCTTGATGCAAGAGTTTGAAGGAAAAGAGCGAGTTGTTTTCTATCTGAGTAGAAGACTTTTGGATCCAGAAACAAGATATTCTCCCACCGAAAAGTTATGCTTGTGCTTATATTTTTCTTGCACTAAGTTGCGACACTACTTGTTATCGGCCGAGTGTACGGTTGTTTCCAATGCTGATGTGATCAAGCACATGTTATCAATGCCAATACTAAATGGGAGAGTGGGAAATGGATTCTTGCGTTATCGGAATTTGACTTGAGGTACGAATCGACTAAAGCAGTCAAAGGACAAGTAATAGCCGATTTTGTCACCTAGCATCATAAACCAAGCATTGATTACGTAGAACCGGTACCTTGGACATTATTCTTTGATGGATCATCATGCAAGCAAAGTGGTGGCATTGGTATCATTATTATTTTGCCTCGGGGGCAAGTTTTGAGTTTGCTTTCCCGACCGAACCAATGATTACCAACAACCAAGCAGAATATGAAGCTATTCTTAAGGGGCTTCAACTTCTTCATGAAGTAAAGGCCAAAGCAATTGAAGTATTTGGAGATTCACAGTTAATTATTAATCAGTTGATCGGCCTATATGAGTGCAAAGAAGATACTCTAAGGGGATATTTTGACGAGTGCCAAAGGTTGCTCAAGGAATTTCCTCATGTCTCTCTTCAACACATTCCAAGAGCACAAAATCAAGAGGCTAATTGTTTAGCTCAAAGTACGTTAGATTATCGAGTGTTTCAAGAAGTCTTGAGTAGTGAAACCTTGAATAATAATTGGAGAGTTGAAATAGTTGATTACCTTAGGAATACATCACAGAAAGTTACCAGAAAACTAAGGTATAAATCGACTAAGTATGTTTTATTAGATGATCAGTTATATTACAAAATAGTCGATGGGGTGTTGCTCAAATGCTTAAATCAAGAGGAAGCTAAGGTGTTGATGGGTGAAATACATGAGGGGATACGTGGAGCTCATCAATCAGCTTATAAGATGAAATGGATTATTCAAAGAACTAGATATTTCTGGCCAACAATATTGGAAGATTGTTTTGAATATTATAAGGGGTGCCAGGACTGTCAACATTTTGGTAATGTCTAGAAATCGCCTGCATCGGCTATGAATTCAATAATCAAACCATGGCCGTTTCAAGGTTGGGGAATTGATTTAATTGGCCAGATTTTTCCACCCTCAAGTAAAGGACATAAGTTCATATTGGTAGCGATGAATTACTTCACTAAGTGGGTTGAGGCAATTCCTTTGAAGACGGTAACCTCAAAGAACATGGTTGATTTTGTCAAGGAGCATATTGTGTATCTTTTTGGGATTCCTCAAACTATCACTATCGATCAAGGGCCAATGTTCACATCAGAAGAGTTCAAAGAGTTTGCTGCCAGTATGGGAATCAAGTTGTTAAATTCTTCTCCTTACTACGCTCAAGCTAATGGCCAGGCAGAGGCGTCCAATCAGATTATGATTAGGCTAATCAAGAAAAAGATTGAGGAACAGCCAAAGAAGTGGCATTCAACGCTTAATGAGGCACTATGGGCATATAGGATGGCCTATCATGGATCGATTAAAACGTCCCCTTATGAACTTGTGTATGGTCATAATGCAGTCCTTCCTTGGGAGATTCAAACTGGATCGAGGCATATCACGTTGCAAAATGATTTATCAGCGGAAGTCTACAAGAATCTTATGATAGACAACTTAGAGGACTTGAGTTGCCATCGGCTGCGTGCTCTTGAGAATATCGAAGCTAATAAACTGAGGGTTGCAAAATATTACAATAAAAAGGTCAAGAGCAAACAATTTTCTAAAGGAGACTTGGTCTGGAAAGTGAAATTGTCGATCGGGTCAAAAGACAGCAAGTTCGGCAAATGGTCACCTAATTGGGAAGGACCTTATCGGATTAAACATTGTGCGCTTGGTAATGCTTGCATTTTGGAAACACTCGAAGGAGAAGAAGAATTTGGCAGAGCAATAAACGAGAAATATCTGAAGGAATATTATCCTTGCGTTTGGATTAATACTTGACAACCGATTTGTTCGGTCGTCGGCTCTAATAGTCGATACCAGAAGGGTATCGCCTCGAGTTCAAAATAAACCCGAAAGGGGTAAGAGCCGGTACGATATGTATCGCCTATAGAGAAAGAACAAACGCAGATTGACACATGGAATATAAGTGCAAAAAACCAATTGAAACGAAGAAAGTGTTTGCCAGCTTCTCCAATTACAAACTAAAGGCTAGGGAACACTTTATTCACTATGTCCTTGGCCTGGGTAGTAAAGGCTATGGAGTTGGCAGCGTCAAAGAAATCCTCGGCCAGGTGCTTGTGATCACCAGGGTGTTCGGTGGCTGGAAAACCATGGGGAAGAAACCGAAGCTCGTAGCTAGAGCGGGCTTGCATAGCAGCCAACGCCATGGCAGCACCATGACCAACGCCATGGAGAGCGACCTCCCTAACATGGTTTGGAATGTTATGCAAGCGAACCACTAGAACAGCGCCCCTAGCATTGATGAATCCGGCCACGTAATCCACAGCTGATTGGAGGCATTCCAGCTGAGCCGATAGATCTACAAAGATTCAAGAGAAGGATGATTAGGATCTCGGAGATAAAATTAAGAAGAGACGGAAGATTGTGGTAAACATCTCACCCATGATTCTGGCTTCAACCTTGGCCAACCTCTCCTCCACCGGGTCGGCCTTGGAGGGTGATCGACACCGAGCCATGGCCAGAGCCGACTCTGCAATAGAGAGGCTGTTGGCGAGCTTCTGGACAGCCCGATCAATAGAGACGATCAGGCCATCGTTGTCTCTCAGCTTCCTCGGGTAGCAGGGAAGCTGGCGGCGAACTGGTGATGAGGACGACCCTAGAAGTTGATCAAAGTCAGCCCTGTGCTCCGAGACGACAGGGGCATCCCGAGTTGCACCCTCCCGATGTTGGAGGCGCTGGTGTAGTAGCACCGATCCATTGAAGACCTCCTCAGCAGACCTCTTGCTGCTCTCCATGACCTCAAACTTGTTGGAAAGTAGAAATCGCACCAAAGACATGAAAGGTTTGAGACGAAGCGGGTGTTTTTTTTTATCCACCGCCGTGGCCCGTATATATAGCCCGGGAAGGTGAGAAGATAGACTTCGCCGGGGTTAAGGAATTAAAGTCAGATATGGAAACGGATCGACACCCTAGGAATTCAGGAGACAGATTACGAAGAGATGATAGATTCAGACTTATTGCTTCCCATAATTACAAAATATTGTGGGATGGATACGAAGGGTTTACATTGACCTACGATCAGCCCACCAAAACTTCTTTGGATTGAAGGGAGTTTGGATCCCCACAAGGCCGAAGGTCATCATGGACCGAGTCACATTGGCCCATTGATAAAATTGCATCAGGGGAAAGGGAAAGGCCGCCTGCTTAAAAGATGCCCATATACCCAACCGATTTCTCAGTGACTGGGAAACAATGGGAAAGAAAGCCGCCTACTAAAGATGCCCATTTCTCGGTGGCTGGGAAAACCGTAGGAAAGAAGTCTGTGGTTTTCCCCACAGTCATTTGATGAAGCGAACAAGGGGAAGGTGTCCACACATTTTAGCCCTTGTAAACACTAGAACAGCTCTGCGATCATGGAGAGAAGACTCAGGTGATATCAAAAGAATTCTTCTAATCGTAGCAACTGATCCTCTTGCTCGACAAGGCGCTAAGATGAGCGACACAATCACCCTATGCACAAGAGTTCTTCTAACCACTCAAGATCCTCATAACAAGGAATTAGACCATGGAGGGTCCGGCGGAGCCAGAGGTACTCGAGGAAGCAAGCAGAAGAGAAACATAACTGAGTTGTTGAATTGCTCTCGCCAGAGTCGAATAGACATTTTTATAGTCGGCGTGGAAAGATGGATCCAAGCGCCCGTGAAGCAATGATGCTCTCGAAAAGTTCTGAGGCATGGGTTCATAAGCTGGCAAATATGATGACAGATAGTAGACCCCAGATCAAGATTCTCTACCCGTGACTATGGACCTATCGGAGGCATAGGCATGGCAATTTTGGAATAAAATTACTTTTATCCCAAAATTAGGGGGCATGTGTTTACATCAAAATTTGGGAAGAAGGAATACGGGAACTCAAAGCTTCCAAGATCATGTCAATTGAGGAATCAATTGCATAAGGATCGATATCAACTGATTCAGATGCACCGGAATCGGCTCTCTTCGGATGACGTCAGCAGATAACAACGATGAACTACGGTTGGCGTCGAGGAAAAAACACGTCGGACTCTACAAAATGGGAAAGATTAGGGTCCAAGTTATCATAAATTATGAATGTTTTATTCCATACGAAAGATGGTAATGAGTCATGCTTGAGTAGGATTTGTGTTTAGGCTCCGGGTATAAATATTGGACCTCGGCTATTGTAAAGGACACACAATCAATCAAATACAAGTTACTTACTTTTTTGGCTCCAGCCACCCTTTAGGAGTAGGAGTAGAGTAGATCTCGATGAGTTCTTCAGCAAGCAGGGCTGTATCGGTCCGGCCGACCTCTGGCTTGTCTGTAAGTACCGTCATGGCTTATACCTCTATAAGCTAGTTATCGACTCTTGTCTAGTTCAAGTACGGCTGCATCGATCTGATCGACCTCCACTGCTCGAATTAGATTAAGGTACAGTTATCGGCTCTACCTAAGAGTGGCAACCTTTGGGTAGATTCATTAAGTTACCGATTTTGCTGATGTTCTCATTGTTATTAGTTTGCAGCAATATCAATCTGCCCGATCGAGATCGAACTAGATTGGCCTTATATCCTTTTCGTCCGTAGCTTGCTTTGTTACAACATGATGATTCTTGCTTTAAGCAACGGATTGTGTTTTATCGGCTGTTCTACTTCGATTTGGATTGCACATAGTACGCGGTTAAGGCATGTGTGATCTTGAAGGGGTTTGCTGGCTAGTTAAATCTAATCTATGGTTCACTATTATGGCTGTAACGATCCGGTCGATCCCTAATGATAGCACTTTAGATTGGAGGATGCTAGTTAGTAGATCTATTCTTGATCAGGCGTGACCTTAATTGTTTACTATGCCTGCATCGGCTAAATACACCTATGCTTTAACGCCTACAGTGTGTTTACATGATTCTGTTAAGCGTAAGTAGATTTATTTACTTTAAAGGTTTGGTTTGTTGTCTTTATCATGGCTGCATCGATCCAATCGAACCCCACTGTTAGAGATAGCAGGTTAGGTCTGATGAGTCAATAGGTTTGTCCATGTGAAACAGTCGATTGTTCACACACAGTAGTTCTCTTCACCTAAATCGGCTATTTTAGCCGATTCACCCGAGCCTTCACGTATAGCATGTCTTTCGAAAAGCATGTCGAAGTACGGGTGTCTTTATGGATTCTTCAGCTTTAGTTTGTTATTATCATCATAGCTACCATCGATCCAGTCGAACCTCACTGCTGATGGTAACATATTATATTCAGAGCGTTTGTAGGTCCACTCGTATCAGATAGTCGATTTGTTTGCGTGCTATATCCTTTCTCGTTAGATTCATCGGCTCAACGATTCGCACTGGTAATATCTATCTAGCTGATGATCTCATTTATATTTACGTGTACTGTACCTATCAACATAAGATCAATCGCTATCCATGAGCTTTATAGTCCGTAACAACCAATTTATGTGCGTATCGGCTATTTAGTCGCTTCTCCAGTTTGGCTGCTCCCGAAGCAGCACACTTGGAACTGTCTGGGGGCACAGACCGGCATATTCCACCTTAAATTACTGATAAACTTTCTCTCCTTGTCAATTGCGGGGTCAAATTGACTGGCATAACTCGGGAGGAATACGCAGGATCGGTTGTCCCTGCGTTGAAGCCAAGCGGATCTCCAGCTCCACCAAGCAGATCCTTCCGGCTTGCTCGTGTGCTCGCGTCAGAAGCCTATTCTAGCCCTGGCGTCCCTATGTGTACAAAGCCTGGCCTCACTTCCATTGTTTGACTCCTACTGTAGCCCTCGCTCGGTGGCCTCCACCGCCTCCTCCTCAATCAATGTACGTCGTGCCACTCCGCCTCTCCCAGCCCTTCGCCTCGCTGCCATCCACACGCCATAGCTCGATGCACGCGGCAATCATGTCGCTGACGGTGCTCCCTACCGAGGTGCAAAATGTGATCGCTGGCCACCTCACTGTGACCTCAGAGTGGCCCATGGATGAACTTCATAGCCTACAGGTGACCTGCTAGTCCATACACCACATCTGCGGTGACCCAGCCGTCAGACGACGTTTGGCACTAGATCGGTTCAGACGTGGGAGGACGTGGGATGACCCCGTCAACTATGAAGCCCTCCTTGCTAGCTTGATCCAAGCCAGCAACCTGGAGGCTTGCTTCCTCACCAGGATACAAACCGTATTCATGGAAAAGCATAGCCCCCGGCCATGCATCGATGATCTTGCCCACGCCACTGATGGCAGGCACAATTTGGTGGCCTATCTAGTTGCTCTATTGCTCTATAGGCACAATAACAATGCCAGCAACGATGACACTGCGAGGCAGTACATAAGATGGGTTGAGGGCGAGGAAGTATTGTGGGCGGTGGTGGCAGACCCACGAGTAGGTGGCTACGCAACAAGGGGTGTGTGCTATGCTACCTCTTGGCCGTTGAGGTGGTCCTCCGAACGACGTGGGGCAAGTTGTCGCTCTCACCGCTGGCACAGGTGCACGGTGATCTTCCGTGTGCAGGAGGCGTCTGTGGCTATATAGAAGGATGGGAAAGTAGGGATCTGTATTGTGGCAAGGACTATAAGCTTTGCCAAGAAATCCATTTTTCAATTGGGAAATTAGAATTAGGAACTAGTAATTCACTCTTTTCGAATGTAGTGTATTCTGGCATTTGAAATTTGTCCTCAAATATAGTGTATTATGCAGCATTTGATTTTCTATTGCTTTTGCTTTTGCTTTTCTGTTGTTTTGTTTCAATTTTAGTTGTTTCCTTTAGGCCTTGTTTGGATGCATGTGTATCCACTTCAATACACATGTGTTGGAGTGGAATGGAATGGAACTTAGTTTAATTCCACTCGAATCCACTTCAACACATGTGGATTGAGATGAATACATGCGTATCCAAACAAGGACTTAGGGATTCAATGAAAGTACTAGTACAAAATAGGTTTCCCTATATAACGTGAGATATGTCGGCCCGATCAGATTTACAATGCTCGAACTTTCTTATGTGTGCAGTAAACATTGAATAGCTATGTGGCTCCTTCGTTAGGCATTAGATCAACGGAAGACTTGATTGGATGAATTTCGTTATGCATATTTACATACTACAGATCAAAAAGAGAACCAGAAAGAAACCAGCAGGCAAAACTAGCCAGCAGGGGCTAGAAAGTGGCTAACAAATGACCAAAGGACTTAATCTACACCACGCTCAACAGAGTTTAGCCCACACAATCACTATGTCTGCGTTAACTTTTGTTGAACTTTGTATTAGGTGGGTTAAACTATGTGTAGCCCCTGTTGGTTGCTTTTGCCTACAGTTCTCTTTCTGATCTATAGTATACTAACGGTGTTCACCCTTTCTGATCGGAGGACATGGGCGTATTGATGTTGAAATTTTCTAGAGCCTAAGACAGTCCGACCCTAGGAAATATAGATGATCCGGATCACTGCGAGTCGATGAACAACGAAATATAGTGATGTCAACTATCAGGGGCCATCCAACTAGTCCATAAAACCCAACAATTAGTTTAGGATACAAACAGGTATGGACTAATAAAATAACTAATTGGCTAATTTTTAGCCATGGCTAACTAGTTGTAGTCCATCCAAACAGGGCCTAAGACAGTCCGATACTTAGAAATCTTGATAGGCTGGATAATACTTTTGATGAAACAACAAAATACAGATCGTGTCAACTCTTGCACCGAGTTCATCGCCTCCATCCGCCGTTTGTCTTGCGCACCTCCATCTTGAGCTTAGCTTCATCATCCTCCAGCTCCTCCTCCCATTCCTCATTGTCGTCATTGCTGCAGGTGGCCTCACAGATCACGCTGAAGAAGCAGGTGTCGCCGACGTTGAGGTTGTTGTCAGCGCAGAAGGTGCCCCACCCGTACTTGAATGACACTCGCAAGACTTTTTTGTGAAGGTCCTCTCCAAGCCCACGAACTAGGACTGCCCAACCATCTATAGCTCGATGATGCGCCGCTGCTTGTAGTCGTGTGCTCGCTCAAAGTCCACTGGCACGTTCTTCACTTCGCACAAAAAAAGACTGATGACAAAGAGGACAATGGTAACTTGCGACATCGTCGGTACATTCTACGTCTCGCGTGAGTGGTCACCAGATACTTCGCTTTGATGTGGTACTTCTTTAGGATCACTGCAAAACTCCTCAGCTCAGCGATGGGCAGGGAGAGCTGATTACCGTCGGCCTCAAAGTCGTGTGGGTACTGCTTGTGGCAGTTGGTAATGTCGAAGACCTTGACATTAATCTATGACTGGCCATCATACTGCAATATAAGAGAGTACCCATCATGGAGGTTGAGGGTGTGGGCAAAGTGACTCCATCCCTAGCGGAGGTACAAGTGGCCGTTGTCGGTGACGTCGAGGAACCCCTCCACCTTCCATCGGGACAGGCTCTGCTCGTCGTCCAGACAAAGCTCGAGTTTCCGGAGACCTCCGACAGCCCGAGCAATCGCAACCGGCAGCTTCTGCGTTCACAAAGATCGACATAGCTAAATAAAGGTATAAGTTCATTCCCAATGGTAAACCCCAGCAGATCAGATTCAACAAATAGAAAACGGGCACTTACCAATTTTTTGCATACATTCCAGGACAAAAGATCTTCAAGCACTCCAGGTCACTATGGCTCGGTCCTGCCATGTCTTCTTGCAGCCCCACCATGCCAACTAGGGAACTTGACAATCTTGAGGAATCCTTGATGATATATCTCTAATCTTGTTCTCCTCTCGTGGGGGCTTTCTTTTTCTGCATTTCTGGTGTTGTCACAAACGCAAGGAGTGCACGCACTGATGGGGCATCAGTGGAGGAGCTAACATGTAGTAAAAACCAGCGCCGAGGCTCACGCCGTCTCATCAGTGTATGGTTGGGAACATCCATGCTTCTGCATCTCCGGTAGAACACGCCTTCTATTGTATGACAAGTTGTGATTCCCTAGGGAGCACGACGGTACTCGAGGCAAAGCACACGGTTGGAAAAACATCTTTATCTTGCCTTGCCCTAGAGTCCCTATGATGGTCCAAGCATTGTAAATCTGACCGAGCCAGACACGCCTTCAGTCTGCCCCTGGACTGCTGTGACTGCTTGGATTGGAATCAAATAAGTACATAAAAGACCTATCACAACCGCATCGGGCATTCATGTCTCAAGCGTGTCAAAAGCTCCTTTTCTCAAATCACTTCTTGTGTCCAGCTTTCCTGATGCATTCATTTCAATCTCATATTTTACTACGCTCGCAAGAAAGTTTGAAATACGACACATTTGATCTCGTTGGACACTATACAGTATAGAGCTGTCAGTAAAACTATTGCCTACGGAGTGCACTCGGTCACAACATTTGTATCAGTAGCAGTAGTAGTCATGAGTGGCTTTGATCTGTGTTGAACCCAACTCGTCTTATTTTCGTGTATTTGATAAGATTTGTTGAACTTGCAAGAACCGTGCATCAAGGATTATTTTTATTTAGAAATTTTATACATTACAGGATCACACAAGGTTTGGCCGTATGAAATCTTGACTACCTGGATGACGTACTCCTGCATTCCCTCATAGGCGCGCGCACATGGGTGGCGTCAGCAGCCTATTGCAGCAGGGCACGTTGCCTCCCGACCCGTCACATTGACGTGATGGGGCGAAGCCTCGCCACCAACCCACGTAAACGTCTCGGTCATGTGGTGGTCGATAGCCCCCAAACTATAACAGTAGAGACAAGGGCGAAAGGGATGATTATACCTGCTGCCTTCTCTCTCTAGAGCTCCTGATTCCATCCCAAAGCTTTTGCCTTCCACCCTATTGCACTGCCGACGCCTCCTGTCAGGACCATGGTGGAGCGGATGAGGTCGTTTGTCGATGTGGAGTCCCCGGAGGCCTTCAACACCGGCAATCCTCCACCAACGGATGGATCTCTCCTCAGCCTGCTCTCTAACCTGCCAGTTCTCCCTTTGCAGGTGGATCATCACCGCTCTTCATGTTGTTTATGTTCATTTAACCAGAGTATGCGAGCAATGCTCACACTAGTATTTGTGTTCATGCTATTTAATTTAACTAGTATTTAGAATTTGCCTACTATCTCAATAGGTGATCGTGGGCATGACGACGTCCTGGGCCTTGTTGGGTTCTTCATCCATGGTCGCGCTCGAAAAGCAGACCAGCGAGACAACCCCCAATGGAGGCAGCAACTCGTGATTCTGTGCCATGCTGCACCGGTCAGTTCGGTAAAAGTCATTTGTCTTCTCAATCAGATCGCTCTCCCCTTATCCTATATGGACTTGAACTTGGCTTGCATTGTGCAGCGCTTCCTCCATGGCAACGCCATCCCTGGTCATGAGGCCTTCGCCCGATGGTGCCGATGAGTCGTCCCATCACCGCTTGCCACTGCCGAGCCCATCTGTCCCCGCACAGGCCTCTGGTTTTGAAGTGGGAGAATCCTCCGAAGAGCGTGAAACCTTAGACAACGTAGACTACCGTCAATTATTGATGAATTACTGTGAGGTCCAAGTGGTTTTTTCATCGACCAGGCTAAATGCCGAGATGCTGCGTGGTGAACTGGACGCCGTGCGTGACGCACTTCAAGCTTCCAAGAATCTAGCCTCCCAGGCGCGAGGTGAATTGGCGATCGCCAAGGAGCAGGCCCAACACATGATGAACCTTACTGTGATACTGAGCACGTGGGTCAACACCTTGCAGCTATCCATGCTAGCCGCCTGTAACATGGTCTTCCCCATTAGAAAAGGGGATAATCTGTTCACCGCAGAGGAGCACCTCCGAGCTTTGCTGGCCCACCTTCGAGCCATGGTGACCAAAGCCGTTCGTTAGGTGCTGCCACAGCACTGGCTACTGCCTAGCTTTAGATTGGCACAACGGTGAACCTTGGAGTGGTGGAGCAGGGTTTTCTGCCGTGTTCGACGGACGATGACATTGCCTATCTGATCGAGAGTTTCGAGCTGGCCACCAACGCCGTCTTAGCGAAGGTGGACGTGGATGAGATCCTACATGCCAACCTCGACCCTTGATCTGTGGGACATATCAGTAGTATTAGTAGTCATAAATAAGTTTGATCTGTAGGACGCACTTGCAAAATATGTGAACTCTTATTTGTATGTTCGTGTTAACGTTTGTTGAACTTTGTATAGCCCTTGTTTGGATGCATGTGTATCTACATCAATCCACATGTGTTGGAGAGTAATGGAATGGAATTTAGTTTAATTCCACTCCAATCCACTTCAACACATGTGGATTGAGACGAATATATGGACATCCTTGTTTGGATGCATGTGTATCCACTTCAATTCACATGTGTTGGAGTGGAATGGAATGGAATTTAGTTTAATTCCACTCCAATCAACTTCAACACATGTGGATTGAGATGAATGCATGCGCATCCAAACAAGGCCTTAGGTGGGTTAAACTTTGTTGAGCGTGGTGTAGCTCAGGTCATTTGGTCATTTTGTAGCTGGTTTGTAGCCCCTGTTGGTTGCTTTTCGCTGCAGATTTCTTTTTACTTGCCTTTGATCGGATGTATAATATGCTAAACATTCATGAGTGTCTTTGATCTCTGTTGAAGCCAACTCATGTCTTTGATAAAATTTGTTGAACTTGAAAGAACCATGCAGCGAGGTGTTCATCTGAAGAAGTCTAGAATATTGTTTTTGCTTTTGCTTTTCTGTTGTTTCATTTTAATTTTATTTGTTTCCTTTAGGGATTCAACGAAAGTACTCGTACGAAATAGGTTTCCCTGTATAACATGAGATGTGTCTGGCCCGGTCAGATTTACAATGCTCGGACTTTCTTACGTGCGCAGTAAATTTGAATAGCTATGTGGCTCTCTAAAGGAAATAAATCTGAAGAAGGTACATGTGACAACCATGACAATTTCAGCACCAGAAGCAAGTCTTGCACTTACAATCTGTTGAGTGTGGTGTAGCTCAGGTCGTTTGGTTTCTGTTTGTTTTTTTGTTGCCTTGGTGTCTTTGTCAATCTTTGTTGAACTTGCAAGAACCTTGCAACGAGGAGCAAGTCTCACCTTAGTCTAATACAGAGCAGAGGAGCCATTGGTGTTGAAATGTTATTGCATACGTAAGATTGTCCAACCGCAAGTCTTGCCTTAGTCTAATATAGAGTAGAGGAGCCATTGGTGTTGAAATGTTATTGCACACGTAAGAAAGTCCGACCGTTGTACATTTGAACGTGTCTGATAGTATCCTCCATAGTTTTCCTTGTTTTCCTGTGATGCTTGTTACTGTGTCGTTTATAATTTTAAGTTTGGCTAACTTAATAGTAGCATAGACTGGTAGTACAACATGGCGGATGCATTGTAGTACTTTTGAAGTGTTATTTTTGTGTTTTTTGGAGTGTCCTCATCAACATACCCCATGTACCCATGACATTAGAAATCAATATAAGTATTCTACTATAGCTGAGTTAACGGATGAAACAACAACGAGAGCTGTAACACAACCGTAACACATGTGCGCACCAAAAAAATAATTCAATTTGCAAACAAAAAAAAGGTGGCACACTAGTTTAGCTGAAATAATGACAACATCCGTCATTGTGGAAATTAATATGACCGAGAAATACATCAAATGCAGCTTTATTTACTGCTCTGCTAATGAATCCAAGAACAAGGGAACATAAGAAAAATAGAATGGTCTACAGATAAACTCTTTTTTAGCGCTACGTCTACCATACCGAAAGACACGAGCAGGAATGACATGAACTTTTATGCGGTCCATGTCATATGCGATGATTGTTCCATCCTCCCCAGTAAAAAAATCAAATTCCATTCTAGGTGAATTGTAATCACTGTGTACTCGTAAACACAATCCATGTAACCAAATCTAATATTAATCCTTCTAAATAGGATCCGCGTGCTGACCGTATGCTTCATTGTCCAATTATTAGTATCATAGTGTTCAAGGATCCAGATTAAAAGCTTGGAATTATTGGAACCAGCAGCAATACATACACACAAGTGACCCTAAGCTTGATGCACGGACTATTGAAGACTACTAGGCCTATCAATTTTCCTCCATGAGTTTCCCTTCATATCCACAACAAGTATCATAGAGTACTGCCCAAAGCGCTCCATAATGTGCAGACAACCATTAAGAAACACACTTGGCGATCTATAAAATGTCACATTAGTATGCTCGCTCCATTCAGATTCCTTATAGATCTATGCTGCAGTTTTAGATGAGTAGGTCTCCACACCTGCGCACACAACATCGACATCCACATATTCAAACACATGGAAGTGTGAGGAGGCTATCGGATCGAACCCCAAGTGAGCCTCACCAACAGAATGGACAACATCATGGGTGCTAGGCAGTAGTATATTAAACTTCTAGGTCATTGGATTGTAGACGACATAGCGGCATACATCAGCCCCAAAGCACCAGCATAGGATGAGGCCATTGCAGCAATCTAAGACAACTACATTGTCAATGTTGAAGGGCAAGAATTCCAAGGAGGGAGAGCATACACTATGGACGCTGGTGAAGTGTTGATCGCTGTCCTCACTGTCATAGAAGAAGTCGGCCATAGTCTGGGGCAGATTCTTATGGTTGTTGGAGTCCGAGATGAGGTTTCTCCAAGAGCGACAGACACATTTGTAGCAGAACAAGGAGCGGGCGGGGAGGCGGCGGAGGATCTCAAAAACGACATCCTCCGTGAGGCTAGCCAGTGCGTTCCTCTTGTTGGGGGCCTCCTCCATTTCAACAGTGTGTAGTACGATGAGAGCTTCCTCAGTAATGAGATCACTGAAGAGGAAAATAATCCAACAAAGATCCATTAGTGAAGTCCACAACTCATACCAAAGAGCAACTTTAACAACCATTAACAACTTTCATGGTACGACCTCATGTAAATTGAGAGTAGCACCACATAGATATATATAACTCATACTAGATTAGCAGTTAATGGAGCTGTAACCATTACAATTTCAGCAGTTAATTGAGCGTCCTTAGTTTTCACAAGTAGAATATCAGTGAACAAGTGGTAGTGATCATCATTGGCATTAGTAGCAACATGTGCAGCATAAATATTATTGGCCTCAGTGATGTGAATGATGGACACAAAGCACTGATTTGCTTTCAATGCCTTCCTCTTGTTTGGAACCAAATGGATAACTTGGTTGTCAACAAGGAGAAGACATAGAAAGCAAACATATGAGATGTATCCTAATACATCCAACAACCATGTAGACATCATTGGTACAGAAATGTGGCCTCAGATTTGTTACAAGTTCAAAATACCATAAGGACTCACTAGTGGCACTGGCGCATATGAAATAGAAATGTAGAATCAAGCAAGCACTGGGCCAAAAAAATAGTTTAAGGCAGAAGCGAAGGGCTTGTATATTTGCCTAGATAGATAGGTATAATCAAACACGCACTTGACAATTAACAGGCCTAGTTGCACATAGGCATTTACAGTAAGAATACTAAACATATGCAGAAAACCAAGACACCAGCAGAAAACCAACCAGTGCCACCTCCTAGTTCTTTTCATCAGCATTGGGCTAACCAGATCTGTAATGCTACAATGTTTCTTGTATACCTCATGTTCAAGCAAGGACCAAAACAGTGAAGCAAACAGGAAAAGGCGAGAAAGAAGACCTGCGGATCGAATCTGTCGCCTCTGCCGCGGCACATGACAGACATGGACGCCAATGCTGTCGTGCTCCACCGAGAAGACCCACCGCTTAGCCTCCAAAAGGACATTTGAGCCACCACAGCACATCAGGGATCCTCCACTATCGCCACCACCGCAAGTTCAACAAGCACAGATTTGTTTTCACTTGCAAGGGATACATCCAATATACAAGTCAACCTGTCCACAGAGAACATATACTACTATTAGGACTCCAAACACATGTCAACATGACCAGGCATCTAGCGCAATGGTGAAGACGGTCTATTCCTTGATCTGGGTCCCGGGTCGACTCCTAGGTCTCATGTTTTTTTAAGTTTGAATTTATTCAACCCCGGCGGTAACAAGTGACACGCAAGCCGTCGGGTCCCACGGGTCGGATGGATATGGAAAAAGGTCCCATATGTACACATGACACGTAAGCCGTCGGGTCCCAAAGGTCGGATGGTCCCACAGGTACACGTGACACGCAAACCGGCGGGTCCCACAGGTCGGATGGAGATGGAGAACAGTTCCACAGGTACACGTGACATGTAAGCCATCAGGTCCCACTGGTCGGATGGAGAAAGGTCCCGTAGGTACACGTCGATTAGAGAAAGGACCGAGCGGAGACTTTTATGATGAATTGCAAGCATCACGGATGAGTAACTGTAGGTCCCACAGGTACACGTCGGATGGAGAAAGGACCGAGCGGGAGACTTTATAACGAATTGCAAGCGTCACGAATGAATAACTGCAGGTTCCACAGGAACATGTCAGATGGAGAAAGGACAGTGTGGATATTTATGATGAAGTGCCATTTGTTATAGATCGAAAACTTCATCATAGATGTGTAATTTGTTCAATGATGAAGCCCTGGTCATCACAGTTCTAAAGAGGATCATCACAGATGAGTCACGTGAGTGATCTGTGATGAAACCTTGTGCTATTCTATGACATTTTTTTTGTGACAATGCCTGATTTCATCATAGATAGGGAGGGTTGGAGGATCATCACCACTGATCTATGACGAAATGAAAATATTCGTGATAAAAAGCTCTCTTCTATGACGATTTCGGATTCATCATTAAAATTTTCGTCATTGAAGTGGATATTTCTAGTAGTGCACAGAGCCGCCCAAGTCTGAAGCAGTGGAGCCTGCCCCCGACGAACTCCATGGCGCGCGGCAAACTCCATGGCGAGCGGTCTCCGGCGAACTCCATATGGCGCGCGGCGAGCGGCCCCCGGTGCGATGGGCTGCCCGGTGCGGTGGCGTACCGTGACACGGCTTGGCCGATGCGGCAGCCATGCCTCCCCACTGCCGACGACCCGGCTCCTCGTCCCTCACCATCGTCATCGGCACCATCGCGCTCACGTCCCGCTCGTCCCTCGCCATGGTCACTGAGTGTGAAGGCGTCGTCCTCGTCCTCTTGCCCCTCGTCCCTCACTTGTGCAGCTCCAGCCCCTCCACCGCCGCCCATCAACTGCTCGATGAAATGCCAGTGAGGACTTCTCTGGTGGTAAGGCTACCACAATCCTGTGCAAGGTAGCCACACTTCTTCTGTATAAGGAAACAAACACGTTCTCGTTTGGACTCGGCTTCGCAGGGCTCGACAATCAAACACGGTCACTTGCACTACTTGGACCTGACTCGGGCTGGCCATAGCCAGGCCAGCCGGCTAGGCTGGCCAGAGGCTCATTATCAAACACGCCCTTGGCGGCCGGCTGGGAGTGGCTGCAGCGAGCAGGGGTGCCCTGGTGGCTGGTTGCCGCCGACCAAGTCTGTTAGGGGTCGGCAGAAGCATGCAAGGGGGCGGCGACAACATAGATGCGATGGCCCTATCGATCTTGTGCGGAAAAAATACTGTCACGAAGAAAACTATCTGTGGGATTAAAATTTTTATATTTTAGGAGTGAATTACCGAAAACTATTGGAGATGATCTCATTTATTCCTCCAATACTTTTTGGCGAGTTGAAAAATACCATGATTTTAGAAAGAAATTATTATAAACTCTTGGAGATGCTTAGAAAAGAGCGTAAATCAGAATTGAGGGGGTGTTTTGGATCATTTGGGCTAAAGTTTAGCCCTTGTTACGATGTTTGGATGTTAATTAAGAGGACTAAACATGAGCTAATTATAAAACTATAATCGTAGAAGCTGAGGCTAACGAGACGAATCTATTAAGCCTAATTGATCTATCATTAACACATGTTTACTGTAGCACCATATTGTCCACTGGATTTAATCACCACTGTGGTCCTCGTTCGGAACAAGCAATATTTCATTACATCTACTGTGCCCTGCAAGGTGCAAGCCAAGAACCCTGCACGGCAATGGCCGCCCCCGACGCCAATCAGCGGCGCCACCACTTCATGCTGGTGCACGGGATGTGCCACGGCTCGTGGTGCTGGTACAAGGCGGCCACGGCGTTGCGGCGCGCCGGCCACTGCGCCACGGCGCTCAACATGGCCGGCTGCGGCGCGCACCCAGCCCGTCTCGCCGACGTGCGCACGTTCGAGGAGTACTCACGCCCGCTGCTCGACGCGATGGCCGCGCTGCCGGCCGGGGAGCAGGTCGCGCTCGTCGCGCACAGCCACGGTGGGTACAGTGTCGCGCTCGTCGTCGAGAGGTTTCCGAGCAAGGTTGCCGCTGCGGTGTTCGTGGCCGCGTCCATGCCGGCCGTTGGACGTCCTATGGCTGCCACCAGTGAAGAGGTGCGCGAAATTCAATGAATCAAATGAATCCATGGTTTAGTGTGCCCCGTTTGGCAGAGCTTCACTTCACTAGTGAAGCTATTTTTTTTTTGCTTCAGCTCTGTTTAGTGTGCCCCGTTTGGTGGAGCTGAAGCGGTTTTGGTAAATTATTTGGCAAAATAGCTTCCCTGTGAGAGCATGTTTTTAGGGGCCTAGAGGAGGAGCCAGGAGAAGTCACTTTTTTTGGCTCCATCCCATCCAAAATCACTGTGAGAGCATGTTTTTAGGGGTTTCACCAGTGAAGCTATTTCACTTTACCCCATTTGACAGAAAAACGGCTCCAAACGGCTCTGAAGTCGGTGGAGAAGCCCTGCCAAACGGCTAGTGTGTATAGGGCGATGGCTACCACTATTTGATTATGCTTTCACACTGTTCTCAGCTATTAGCATTTGTTGGACCGGACTTCTTCCTGGACTCAAAGGAGCTCGAACAAGAAAATCCCGAAATCAAGGGAAAGCCATTTATCTTTGGGCCCAACTTTGTGTCTCAAAGGCTTTACCAACTGAGTCCACCGGAGGTAACACTTAATTAACGTTGCTGTTTGGAACAAATAATATGAGCACCTTAATTAAAAGACATAATAATGGACATAATCTCCATTTGTAACCTTGCTGCTGCTGTTTTACCTTTTCTTAACCATAAATAAAAGGGGAAAAAAAGTCTCTTTGCTTGTAGGACTTGACTCTGGGTCTGAATGTCTGATGCTGATCAAGCCAGCGAACGCATTCACCACAGGCAACCCAGATGAGGTGGTGATGAGGGACGAGAAGCTGGTCACGGAGGGGTACGGATCGGCGAGGCGCGTGTTCATCGTGGTGGAGGAAGACCGCGGCATCCCGGCGGAGTTCCAGCGCCGCATGGTGGCACATAGCCCCGGCGTCGAGGTCAGCGAGATCACCGGAGCCGACCACATGGCTATGCTCTCGCAGCCACTGGAGCTGGTTCAGCTCCTCATCAGAACTGCCGACCAATCGCAAGGGTGACGGATGAATCAAACATGGTGCTTTGCTGGCGTAGTGGCGTGTGTTCACCAAAATGCCCATGGAGAAAACTATATATGCAGTACAATTTCCGGATTTATTTCTGTCTGTATGTACATGAACAGACGTGATTTTGGCCTATGCAGCTGCACGTTCTTGTGGCTAATAAGTTACAAAATTTTGACCATTGGTGTTGTTCTGGCATACATGGCCAATAATAGCTTGTATGATGAACTAAAAGGAAGGTCCCGAAGATTTAACATGGCTTTTTACTTATCAATACATCAATAACCCTGCATTAATTCCATATTGCACGACATGCATCAATCGGTGAACATGAAGTAAACAACCACAGCACTCGTCATTCAAGCGGCTAATTAAGCAGCTTCCACCGGCTGCTCCGCATGCTTGTCGATGTCGCACTCGCACCCACACACGCCGCTGCGTATGGTGTACTAGGCGGCAAGCACTGTGGCGGCCGCGCAGCCGAGTACGCCGTCGCCGCGGCAGCCAAGTACGCCATCGTCGGACTCTGATCGCCTGCCTGCACCGGCGGGGGTCCCCCCTCGGTCCGGGCGGCAAGGTGGTCAGGGTGGACGACACCGCCAAGCTTGTAAGAGAGGTTAAGCACGCCTTGGGGCTTGCTTGAGCCGATCCTGCGGACCGGGAAGCAGGCGACCGTGGCGTCCGTGGGCGTGTCCCCGGCCCCAGCAAGGACGTCGGGGAGCGGGAGGAGCACCTCGCCGACGTCGCGGTCGCCGCCGAGCGCGCGCTCCGTGCGCAGCACGACGCGGACGGCGCCGCTCCCGGTGCCCGACGCCGGGACGGTGAGGAGGACGGTGGCGTTCCAGGTGGGGTCGCGGCCGCCCGCGCGGTCGGTGGGGATGCGCTGCCGCGACCGCGGGTCGCCGGCTAGGTAGGCCACCGCGTAGACCTCCATCTTGGAGACGAGGTTGACGGCACGGAGGTCCCTCGCGGAGACCAGCGTCAGCTCCAGCGTCCTACACGCCATGGGCCAGCGCCGATCAACTGATCGAGTGCCTACACGGGTACACCTCCGCCAGGGGCGAAGCGTATTAAATTTACGATGGTGCACAGTGTTAACGGCAGTATAGAAATATGTCTCTTTCAACTGATTTATATGATCAAAATAAGCTACTTAGTATTAAATATTTTTTCTTACCCGGTGTCGGTGCGCCACCCAAACTCAAGGTGGCTTCGCCCCTGCCTCCGCTCTCCACTGCTCCCCGCGATGAGCTGCTTGCCGTGTTGCCTTCGCACCTCGGTTTGCCCACATTTATAGAGGTAGCCGTGAAGACTTCTGGACGAACTAGTATGTCTTTATTTAAGGCTGTGGCAATGTAATGTCATCGATCCATGGTTTGGTTTATCTTCTAGACTTTAGTTGCTGTCCCATCAGATATTTAAATATATATATAGAGTACTAAATATAGACTAATTACAAAACTAATTGTACAGTTTGTGGCTAATTTACTAGACGAATTTTTTAAGCCTAATTAGTTCATGATTTGACAATATGGTTTTATAGTAAACATGTGGTAATGACGGATTAATCAGGCTTAATAAATTCGTCTCGTGAAGTACTGACAGATTCTGTAATTTGTTTTTTTATTATAATCTGAACACCTCATGCGACAACCTCACATGACACCTCCTAAATTTAAGTCACTGAACACCCGATTACTCGTGCATTGTAAAATGTTGTTAATGTTTGCCAGAGGCGCGGCTGCAAATGGAAAGAAAACGGGCATTTTACCTCGGTAAAATATTTACTGCGGTTTCAGGGCTTCATTTAGAGCTTTTGTCAACAGCATCATTTGACCGTTTGGTAGTGCGCGACCTCGTTGCAGCGTGGCCAGTGCTTTTGGCTCCGACAGGGCACAGCGGAATCCACATCTGCTTTGCTGATCGATTTTCTTTCTCCTTGATTTGGCCACGTCACTACGGAAGCCTCTAGTATATATAGTACACGATAGATTTTACAAAAATATAAGACGGCACAGAATGTGTTCCGCATGCTATGGATCAAGGTTCTGGGACTTTTTTGGGGAAAAATTTCGGAGCGCACGCCCAAATAGACGAAATTTAGAAAATTCAGACCGGTATCCACTATAATTTAAATGAAATTTGAGAAAATCTAAACAAAAAAACCACAAACAGTCAAACATGGCCGTGGATACGGCTGGATGTAAAACTCGAAGCTCGTTAGCTTGCTCGGCTTGTGGTTGGCTTGGCTCATTATGATAACGAGCTACTCACGAGCCAAACAAGCCACGCTTTCAAGAAAAAAACGGCATAACTTATATTGATTTTGTATTACTTCCTATCTTACACTTTACAATTGGTTGATGACGGATCTAGACAAACTTGGAATTATTATGACTTTTATCATTTTGTTTTTAACGGATGCATGGTACTCATGGACGCATTATGTATGATAGGGAGTATGGACTATGGATGTGTGGTGTAATGCTATAGTATATTGATATATTATTATACTTGTATATATGTTAGCACAAGTTAATTTTTTGTTCGATTTAAGGCTGTTGGATATATTACTTTTGTATTATTACTATTATCAAGCTTTAGATAAATACAAATATTATGTTTTGTGTACTTTTTCATATCTGGCTCGCAAACTTGACGAGCCAGCTCGAGCTCGTAAACGAGCCGAGCTAGCTTTCTGGTCAAACTAGCTCCTTATCTTAACGAGCCAGAACGAGTCGAGCCGATTTGGCTCGTTATCCAGCCCTAGCCATGGGCTTGGAGGGGCTCTATGTGGCGCCAACATGGAACGCGCAGGTTGCGGGGTGGGCAGCGACGACTTGGTAGTCGCAGCAGGGGTGCAGATGGTGATGAGTACAGGCCCGATCTTCCGAGAGGTAGCCGGTAAGTTCGATATGTGGAGATCTCGACGTTGGCGATCCGGCTTCAAATCAGACGCGATTCAACCCCTGCAACCGTTACACCTTCATCTCCGTTGGTTATCAACCAAGCACAACTTGATTGACCTCGCCAAGAAGGCTTTTCCCGCAGCGAATCGAAGAGCACAAGCAAGAAGGTAAAACACGCAATCTGATATTGCAAATATGAATGACGCGAATATCAATAGAAGGTTCAAGAACTTCGGTTCCAAAGGACTAATCGACACGATGGAGGAGATCAAGAACGGGGCCCCGGATCACTTGTAAAAGGATTTGTCACCACAAATTACAATGAACGATTCGGTTTCTCGATGGAAAACTAAACTCTAAACAAAACCCAATTGTGTAGCAGCGGCGACGGCTGTGTTTATAGTCTAAGACTCGACCTAGGGTTGGGGACGGCCAGGGGTTGGGCGCCCACAACTTGGGCTTAAGGCCCGACATATACATGGCCAAGTTGGCCCAAATAGGTGACGCAGCACCTTGCCGTGGTCACACAGAATGATCCACGGACCTTCTGGAGCTGGGACCAGATCCAAAACGACGGCGTCGTCGTCCCCTTTCCAACGCATCCAAGAACGGCCCGTTTCGGCGTTGTATGAGGAAGTTATGACCGAAAAGGTGGCGGCGTGTCTGCTGAATCCGAGGGTGACGTGGCACCTGAGTTGGAAACGAATTGCAACTTGGGGAAGACCATGGCGTCGGTGTGTCCAGCGTGGCGATGTCCTCATCATCCTCCCTTCTCGAATTGGAGTCGTCCTCGACTCCATCTTGGCGATGTCCTCATCATCCCCTCCTTGTAGAATTGGAGTCGCCCTCGACTCCATCCCATCATCGTATACTCCCGCAAAAGATTAGTGACAGCAGGCAATGCACCGTACATAAAAGGTTGACAAAACATAGTATAACATGGTGCATCAGATTATGACATAACTAACTCAGCAGATGGCAGGAGTTGTAGCAAGAAAAGCACCTCCTTTTAACTTAATCCCATTATTTTTAGCAATGTCTGAGGTTTATTTTAATCTCATTAGCATGTTTAATAATATCCGTAGGAGACAAAGGCAGCAATGTAATTTTCTTGTCCTTATGTATGATAGTGTATGTATTAGTTCTACCATGGTGTAAAGCATCATTATCAAATTCCATGGTCGACCTAACAAAATGGAACAAGCTTGCATAGGGACAACATCAAAATCAGCAATATCATGATAAGAGCACGTGAAAAAAAGCTAATGCGTGCTGATTTAGTTACCTTAGTCTTACCACTATTATTGAACCATTGAAGTTTATATGGATACGAATGTTGTCGTGTGGTCAAGCCAAGCTTGTCAACCAAATCTGAACTCACCAAGTTGTTGCAACTCCGCCATCAATGATAGTGAGAACACGACAACCCTGCACAATGAGATACATGTGGAACAAATTGGCGTTGGATCTTCATCTCTTCTTCATGTCCCACACGTATTACTCAACACACGCTGCATAGGATAGTCCATGGCGGCAGCCTGACGAGTCAATGATGATGGCCTCCTTGTCTTGATCGCCCTCGGTGGGATCTCGCATCAATGTTAGCGACAAGGGCTAAATCATCTTCAACATCACTAGCACTTACATATCCATCGTCGGTAGCAATGAAAGCGCCGACGACTGGGGCAATCCTTCATGACATGTCCCATGCCTTTGCATCGGTGGCAAATGATTTTAGAGCTGGACGAGGAGGAGCTAGTAGAAGCACCGGAGTGGCACCTTTCTTCACACGTGGAAACTGCACATTAGACAATTTACTTACCCCGTAAGAAAATGGAGGTGTAGATGGATGTGGTGCAACAGGAAGCTTGGTCGCCTCCGGCTCGGACGCTGCTGAAAATTCCTCCCATTGTGAGACCCGAAAGGCTGGTGTTGTTTAAGTCCCTGTACTTCTCGTTCTCGCCTTAATAGCAAGATGATACAATTGGGAAAAATTATGCCATTCTTTGTAATCAAGTATGTTACGTATATCATGGTTTAAACCACCAAAAATCTAGCACTAGCATCAAAGATCATCTTCATTTATACCACAACGTGCTAAACCAATAAGCAATTCTTGATAGTATGCTTCTACCCTTTATCACCTTGTTTTAAAGTTTGTAGTTTCAAACGTAAATCACGTTGGTAATAAGGAGGAACAAAACGAGATTTCATACGTTGCTTTAAAACATTCCAAGTTTGAGGCACAAAGAAGCGAGATTATTAGCATTGCAAAGATCACTCCACCGTAACAAAGCAAAATTAGTAAACTCACTAGTAGCAAGTCTAACTCTATGCTCAGGAGGAACATTATGAGAATCAAATTTTTGTTGAACAGCAAGCTCCCAATCTAAATATGCCTCTGGATCAACATTACCAGCAAAAGGAGGTAGACTAAATTTAATTTTAGCAAAAGGATCATTATTACCATGATTATTACCTCCCATGCCGCGACGATTGAAGTTGAGGCGGCGACGGGCACCACCGTCAGCATACGCATCTTCATCACCAAAAGCATCCGCATCTTCATCATCAAAGATGATAAAGGCGGGGCGTTGCTCAATCTGTTCAATGCGGTTGACCAGATTGTTCACGCTATTACGTCACTCGGTCATAAGATTGCGTTGTTCAGTCATGAACGTTGCAAGCTCGCCCTTGGACACGCACTCATTGAAGTCCGTTGGAGTTCCTGCCATGGTTAGAAGATAGAAAAAGACAACACCAAAGTATTATCCCTATCAACTAAAAGGAAACAAGTGGTGGTGGTGGTGAAAGTGGAATGCAAAATCACAAGCGGCTTACCACCGTCTTGCCTGTATTCTTACCAACGCCAAATAGGAGCAAAACCAAAGTGGTGAAGCAATGCATTTGTGGAGCGTGGGTAGAGGTTGCAAGATGAACTGTCTTGACGAGAAGAATATGTGGAGCTATGGGTAGGCACACAATATGACAAGGGATTAGCAATTAACGAGTGCAGTAGCGATTGTTCAATCTGGATCCAAAGTACAAGTCACGGTCTTTGGCTAAGACATGTCGAGACGAAGCGCAACAAGGTGAAAACAAAGGACGATCGAAAGAACTCACAGAACAAGCAAATAGCCCGGATTTCTCCTTTTTTCCTGGATTTTTCCAAAAGGCACTAGTAGGAAACAAACTTTTTTATTTTTTCACTAATTTTTTTATACTTTTCTCGAACAAGGATCACAAAAGATGCAACCACAAAAATTGGCACCTACAACTGAGGTGGGATGTGGTCTCTGATTCAAAGACGTGCTCTCAAAAGCGTGCAAAAACTTTGACAATTTTTTTCTTTATTTTCCTGAATTTTTTGGCAATTTTGACGAAACCAAACAGGGCGAAGCCGAGTTTGGGTCGGGTCCAAATGGTGTCAAGAAGCTGCTGAAAAATTTCAGATTTTTCGGATAAACGAGCGAAAAGTTATGCCTGTTTTACCGAAGGTATCTCAAGGTATGTTTTCCGGGAGGCACAACACGCGCGGCAAGATTAGGGCAAAACGTCCCTAAACTCTAACACCGATCACAGCAGTAGGTATTCGCCTGATGATGTAAGGAGGGCTGCGATGCAGGCAAAATAAGAGCGGCTGGCAACCTATCTAGGGCTTGCGCGGCGGCGAGAAGTTACACAAGGCGGCTAACGGGGCAAGTCGAGTAATGTGGTGGCTTCGACTTGTTGTTTGGGAACGAGGATGGGATAGCGGCGGAAAACAAAAATCACAAAGAGCAGGCGATTGAACTACGACCACGAACACAATCCTAAACCAGCAACAAGACTCGACCACGGACACAAACTCAACAACACGAATCTGAAACGAAATTGCAAAGGCACAAAGGGCGATAGGACAGCGGAAATTGAAATATTTTTGGGCTTTTTGTGGACTCTAGGTAATGAACAAATATGAATCTAAGACAAACGAGATTATACCTCATGTAAACCTGAAATATCTCGATACCAATTGATGAGTACAGGCCCGATCTTCCGAGAGGTAGCCGTAAGTTCGATATGTGGAGATCTCGGCGTTGGCGATCCGGCTTCAAATCGACGCGATTCGAACCTACAACGTTACACCTTTGCTCCGTTGGTTATCAACCAAGCACAACTTGATTGACCTCGCCAAGAAGGCTTTTCCTGCAGCGAATCGAAGAGCACAAGCAAGAAGGTAAAACACGCAATCTGATATTGCAAATATGAATGACGCGAATATCAATAGAAGGTTCAAGAACTTCGGTTCCAAAGGACTAATCGACACGAAGGGAGGAGATCAAGAACGGGGCCCCGGATCATTTGTAAAAGGATTTGTCACCACAGCTACAATGAACGATTCAGGTTCTCGATGGAAAACTAAACTCTAAACAAAACCCAATTGTGTAGCAGCGGCGACGGCTGTGTTTATAGTCTAAGACTCGACCTAGGGTTGGGGACGGCCAGGGGTTGGGCGCCCACAACTTGGGCTTAAGGCCCGACACGATACATGGCCAAGTTGGCCCAAATAGGTGACGCAGCACCTTGCCGTGGTCACACAGAATGATCCACGGACCTTCTGGAGCTGGGACCAGATCCAAAACGACGGCGTCGTCGTCCCCTTTCCAACGCATCCAAGAACGGCCCGTTTCGACGTTGTATGAGGAAGTTATGACCGAAACAGTGACGACGTGTCTGCTGAATCCGAGGGTGACGTGGCAGCTGAGTTGGAAACGAATTGCAACTTGGGGAAGACCATGGCGTCGGTGTGTCCAGCGTGGCGATGTCCTCATCAGATGGCAGCGACGACATGGCAGCGTTGGTGACAGCATGGCGGAGGACGTCGATGAGCGGCCATGGCATGGGGCATGGCGTCGTGGAGCATCCATAACGTGACCTCGGACGTCAGGAAGCAACCACGGCTCTCGCGGTGGTTGTAGGAGAGATAGTGCAGGCAGCAAGGAGCGGAGACGGCACTGCTGGCCGCGGGGAGAAGCGGAGCAGGCGCTAGCTAGGACAGTGAGGAAGTTTTTCAGCGTTATATTGATGGAGGAAAGTTTGTGGGCTCTTTGTTGAACCATAAAATGGGCTGAAAATCTGAATTGGGCCAAAATATTTTAGCCAGTTTAGTTATATCTCAGGCCGGACCGAAATGGATGAATTTTAGTCTATTTGGGCCGAATCCCAGAACCCTGTTGTGGATTTCATTATATCCAGTAATATAAAAAAACTATCTTCATGAAGATAATTAGATGAACAATGAAGTTATGTGAAATTCCGTTGATCACTTGATTGCTTATTTACCTCACTGATAGAGCCATCCAATTCTTCATTATACTAACTACTGTTACTGCTCACCTAAATGTCCGTTTAGCCCATTTAAACACTGTATAAACGGTACACGGTGGCACGCCGTTTTCATTCATTTAATCATCCGTTTAGCCCGTTTAATTGACCATTTAGCTTGTTTAATTGTTCGTGTAGCCCGTTTAGTGGTCCGTTTAGCCTGAATAATGGCTAAACGGTAGGTGACCTACTCTTTACCATTTAGCGTTCAGGAAAACATGTAGAAACATCATCACGGTCAGGTATGAACTCCGAACCCCTAACCCCCACCGTCATCCGCATGCCCCCGTCCATCTGCCCGACACCGCCGTCGATCCCCATGCCACCACCGAATCTACACAACTGTTGCAACCATCCTCACAGTGGTCCGCCAAGTCTGCATAGCCACCACCATACCGCTGCTGGCGTCTTCACCGTGTCCTGTGTGAATATGCAAGAGTAACAGAGGTTGAGAGAGAGAGAGAGAGTAGAGGAGGGAAGGAGAGGGAGCAGGATCTTACCGACAGTCTCACCGCCGTCACGGTCTCACAACTGGGCACGATCGTCGGTGGAGGTGACCTCGGCCTGCTGCCTCCTCGCGGAACTGCATGAGTGCGCTGTCATTTCGCTCTCAGGCGCCGTCATGCGCTCCGAGTGTCAGACATGCTTGGGCGCCGCTGCACGCGCATGGGCACCGCCCTGGCCACCCACTGTGTGTGTGTGTGTGTGTGTGAGAGAGAGAGAGAGAGAGAGAGAGAGATGGGGTGGAGAAGGAGGGGCGGCGCTAGTTTCGTTGATAGCTAAATGCATAAATTCAAGTATGTAATAGCTAAGAGAAGTACCTTTCTTTTGTATTAGGAGGCATACATCATTTTGAATATACAAGTTATGATTGAATCACCGTATAGGCATATGTATAATTATATATATTTTCACTTGATCACTTCATATTTGTTTCGTCATTTGTCGTCCCATAAATTTTCTTGACACTCGGTGCCTTAGAGGGTTGTTCCCTTAACATATGCCTTGATCCTGGCTCCGCCCCTATAAAGTGCATACTAGCCCCGAATCAATTCTATATTTATATCGCCAACATATGCTTGTCTACTATACGATGAATGTTGGATTGGCGCCAGTTTGACACCGACGTCATCTTGTTTGCCGCAATAACTACTGTCTCTGTCCCAAAAACCGTCTTAAAAAAACTTATAGACGATTTCTTACACACATAACGGACTCGTGCAGCTATATATAATTAAGTATTTTGAAGCATATCCACAGGACACAACCGAAGTATTGTGGAACAAATTTTAAACATAGAATCATAGGTTTTTTTATGAACATTTATATACTCTAATACTTTGTCTTTGTTTTTTTTGCTATATGTCTCTCCCTATATGTTTGCATAGGTCTCACAATTTTGGTTTCGATAATGTTGGGAAGCTGACGTCCGTCCGCCTAGACACCACTCGCCCCGCCCCGCCCCGCCCCGCGCGCTTCAGTGCTTCACGGCTTCTCCAAAAAAAACAGCACCGCTCGCCTTCTCCATCGCATGGGGCACCCACCGTGGCCTTCTTCAGTGCGACGGCACCGCACTTGGCCCCTACCTACGCTGCTCTACGTGCCCACGCCGTGCCCCCATCCACCTCATCTGTCGCGAAAGGGGAGGCTAGGGAGGCCTGCGCATGCACCTGCGCCTACGTCCCTATCCACCTCATGCCATCGACAGGATAGGGAGGCCTGCGCCAGCACAGTGTTCCCCACTAGGTAGGTCATGGCCGCGTAGCACGCTGTGTTTCAGGCGTTTTTAGACATATTGCAAGTCTATGTTTCAAGTGTTTCAGTTGTTTCATATGTATGTTTCAAGTGTTTCGTACGGATGTTATAAAACTAGATTAGGATGTTGCATATGTTGCAATGGTTATATATGTATGTTGCAAGAGTCTGTTTCTAATGTTTCATCTGTTTTTCAGACATATGTTGCAAGTGTGTTTATCCGGATGTTGCATATATTTCACACATATGTTGCAAGTGTTTTATCTGGATGTTGTGTATGTTTACAATGGTTTTCAAGTGTTTTCAGGTGTTTTTGCAAGTGCTTTAGACTCATGTTTCTAGTGTTTCATCTGTCTTCTTTTGCATGTGGCAAGTGTTGCATCTGAATGCTTCAAAAGTAGATCAAGGTTATGTACATGGGATGCGTGGGGGAAGCGGGAGGAGGTGCGAGCGGTCCCAACGCATGGTCTGGCGACGCCAGTAACGTCCATGGCGGTGCGGGCAGCAGGCTGCTGGGGTATTCGCTCATAAGACCGACGCTGCTGGGGCATTCGCATCACTTGCTTGTTGCGTGGGCATAGCTCTGTTGTTGGGGTTTGTGATGTGGTTTCGGTGCAGGGTTTGGGGGATTCATCTTATTATATGGGATCAACTCCCCTTTGTGGTGCAACTCCTAGGTCATTGGGCTGGTCGCCCCTAGGTGGTGATACAAGATCCTTTTTGTAGGTTCTCTAGGCTCCTCCACAGCCGAGGGAAAACATGAACAATCACCAGCAACCCTAGGCTGATTCAATATAGGATATGGAGGCAACAATGGTGGATTTCATGGGGGATGTCAAGGCAATTGGAGTTGGATTCCTAGGGGAGCAGGGAGAGGGGGTAGTAGATTTCAAGGAGGAGGCGGACGTGGATTCATGAACCAAGGGAATCAGGCAAGGCAGGAGCTCAATCTGATATCGTAGGAGGAGCAAAAAGAAAAATGTAATCCAAGTTAGAAGGAAGATTCAGTTGGTGTGGAGAACTTAGTGAACAATACTACTCAGAATGAGACGACAGAAGATCATATAACCCTAGAGGGGGGAATGAAGATGGAGAAGCTCCTAGAGAGCCTTAGTTTTGTGAAAGGTGTGAGAGGGTTGGACATGCCTCTGTTAACTGTCCCAACCCTGTTATCTGTTCCAGATGTAACAAAGAGGGTCATGTGGCCAGGGTCTGTGTGACTAAGATGCACTGGAGTTTATCTCACCATTTTGTGGGCTGTCTGTTTATGGTCAGGGATTAAGGATATGTCCACCACTGCTCTGATGACTATCACTGCTGGCCAAGCTAATGCCGAAGATATTGAGAATGAATTCAAGTTAAAGGCAGGACCTACATCATCCTAGAGATGGCATGCTAAGAGGATTGGAGAGGGCAAGTATCAAACGAGGTTTCCCAATGTGCAAACAATTGAAGAGCTGGCTCACTTCACTGAGGTCTACCCCAAATCAGGACATCACTATCGGTTCAAAATCCCCCTTCGCTGTCGGATTTTGAACCGGCAGTGGTATACCAACAGTGATATGGGGTTCACATCACTGCCGGTACTCAGAACCGCCAGTGATGTGTAGGCAATATTGTCGGTTCCTGGCACCAACCGGCAGTGTTAGTTGAGCCAACACTGCCGGCTTGTTGCTCTAGCCAACAGTGATGCTCAAGCAAACACTGCCGGCTTATGGCATGAGCCGATAGTGATGCTCAAGCCAACACTGCCGGCTTGTGGCTCGAGCCGACAGTGTTGCTCAAGCCAACACTATCGGCTCGTGGCTCTAGCCGATAGTGATTCTCAAGCCAACACTGCCGGCTTGTGGCTCGAGCCGGTAGTGATGCTCAAGCCAACACTATTGGCTTGAGCTTTGAACTGGCAATATTGCTCAAGACATCACTGTCGGCTTGACATGCAAACCGGCAGTGATCTCTTTTTCGCATTTTATTGTTTCCTATAATTTATTTTTTATTTTTTTGGTGGAATTGGGTTTCGCTTTATATTCGCTTCGTAGATGACAGGTCCATCAACATTAAACATTACAAATGTTATAGTTACAGTTCAAATGTACTTATGAAGCTCCTGATCCCTTGAAATAAAAAAGAAATTACAATAGTCTAGCGAGCCACTTTGGCCCGTACAGCACCTTGTACTTCACGGACTGTGTAATGGAGAATGCTCCTTTTTTCCAAGCACTTTGATACGATGAAGGCTGCTAACTCCGATGACAGTGCTATGACCTTCATTTCTAACAGCCTATTGTGTTGAAATTTCTTGCGCTATCATTCAAAAAACCCAATTTCAAAAGGCAGAAATGTTAGAGAAATAAGTAGATCATTTTATTGAATTAAAAGATATGAATAAAATGGGGATTATACACACCAAAGCATTTTCCACCTCCAATTTTACGCCGAGGTAGCAAAGCATTGCCCACATTACGTAGAACCCGCATTCATTGTTTCACGCCGGCTGGTCTAGGGTCTCTAATTGCATTGGTGCAACCTAGAATGGGACCTTCGTCCCCACCAACCATTCTTGCCTGGACACTGTGCCACATTATAAAGTGTGAAAAAGGGGCAACATTGGAATATGCTATGTGTGATTAGAAAATAATATGTTATTAGGTTCGCTTACGCATTAAGCACTTTGACTAGGGGATCGAGCAAAGAAAGTGGCTTTTTCTTCGAGTCCCGCACCTTGATACCATTTCTTTTAATATCAACAACAATGAAGACGAAATGGTTGCTGCGATCACAAAACCCTAGTTAACGAATAATCATAACAACAAAAAACAATCATAAAAATAAGAGCAGAGAACACATACATGCAGTTGTATGCTAGAAGTATTTTAGTTTTATTACTCATCTTGAAATTTTCGAAAATGGCAGTCAGTGTCTCCGTCAGATCATCCACTTTATTTCCATGCAGGCCTCCGCATGTTCTCTCGTTGACTAGCTCGGGGTCCAGGAAAGATATATGAGTGTACTTTGTTTTGAAGTAATGTTTTGCTACACACCTGCATAATTCATGGGGAATGTGCAGTCATTAACTATTTGTGTATTGAGAGAGTAGTTAATTATAATATCGTGCGAGTAGGGTACTTACATAGTCCACAACGTCAACATTTGTGTATCGAGAACGCGTCTCTGGAAAAGCTGAAACAAGTGATCCCAATCGACAAAGTGCTTCTCTTCATTAGGATAATGGAAATCATGCGGCGGACGAATAATATATTCGAAACCCGCCTGGTCCGTCTCAAGTGCTTGGGCCATGTAATAATCATGCAAGTCACGCATATATGTTGTTAAATTTCTATACTCCTCCTTGTCCACCAAGAAATTGCCTCTTTGAAACTACATTACCGATCTTGCCGTCTCATATGCTAGTGAATCATAATAGATGTTCGTGGCATCATCCCTGCTTAATTCGGGGTTGTCTTCGACAATCTTGTTTATCTTCCTTTGATGTTCATGGTGTATTTCTTCGACTCTTAATTAATTGTGCTTACTCTCTGTTTGCCTGTTGAATTCGGACTGCACCCTCCACTTAGGCAATGAGGTAAATAGATTCCAGAATCTAACTTTGTCTTCCTTGGAGGCTACTTCTGGCTTTTGTTGGTTCATCAAGTTTGTAACGCTGCCACTCATCATCTTTTTGTTTTTTTGTTGGTCCACTTTGGGAGCATTAGCGACCGAATCTGAGGACCTTTTCTGCGACTACGAGGATGCCTTAGATCTTGTTTTGGGCTATTGTGGAGGAGGAGGAGGACGAGAATTATGTTTTCTCGGGGGTGATGAAGAGGGAGGAGGAGGAGGAGTCTTCTCTTTTCTTGGGGCTGATAAAGATGGAGGATGAGAATTATGTCTTCTTGGGGGTGATGGCAAGGAACCAGGGAAGGTAGTGTGATCTCCTCTGTTGGGAGATGGTGAGTGATGATCTCTGGGTAGCAAAGATTCGTCGTCGTCCTCATCATCATCCGAAGACAACTGGTGATCAAGCTTAATGAAGCGCTTGTGGCAGGCCACATGAGCACCCGTGTTCTGAACAAGGCATTGCTTGTCTTCCTGTGTGGAGTAATCAATGTGCATCTTGTTATACTTCTTATCAAGTATAGTATCAATGCTGACGTGGGCATACCCCGTTGGAATTGGGCGGCCATTAATGGTCCCGTCTCCCATAGGCCAGGCCTAGCCGACCACCACCTTATCAGTTGTCCATTGCTAATGGATGTACAGCCTAACATTGATGGGTTCAGTGATGCTGTCCACCGGATGAGGTGCATTCACCTCTTCATCGTTGAGCGGGGTTGATCCACAACTGCTGTGACCCATGAACTATGGGCTAAAGCTAGTCGGAAGAGGTTCTTGTGGTACTACTCCTGATCCCATGGACACCATAAGTACATTAACTTTTTCTTGAACCCTCTCATCAATCTATTTTTTGAATTTGTCTTCCATCTCTTTCAGAACCCTCATATACTCTGCCTCTTGTGCCGCTCTACCCCTCAAGCGACTCCGATAAGTGGAAGATTCTTCCTCGAATGCTATTTTCCAAGGAACAAAACTGGTTCCTCTAGTGCGACCAGGGTGCTCCTTGTTTTCTGAGTGCTTGGGTGAGTACGTCATTCTCCCTATTAGTATTGCGGATCCATTTCCTCACCTCATCATTTAGCTCGGAGATCCTTTGGACGAGGCTGCTCATGGCTGGATTTGTGGAGCTAAAGCTCCCGTCCGGGACGTGGTGTACCCCCCTCGCCATACAGAAATATATCGATCTAGGATCCCAATTGGTAGTCTTAGGCTCAATTCCAAGGCATTCCACCTCCTCAAGTTCCCTTTTAAATGCATCCATCTTACTGGTGTAGCCACGAGAGCTAAGTTTATGAGGATTCGTCACTTTAAGTGAGTTCTCCTTATTCTTCCTGCTGAATTCCAAGTACTCCTCAGATTGCCTGTATTGCTTGAATTCCTTCCAGAAGTCCTTCTGCTTGGTGTACTCTCCACCATCCCAATTTGGCTCTTTATCCTCGAGGATAAATTTCTTGTACAATGTCCCCTTGAAAGTCTTGAAGCATGTCCCCATGATTTCTTTTGCTTTTTTCTTGACTTGCTCCTTGTCATAGTCCTGTGGGAAAGTGAAATACTATGGGATCCATTTCTCCCATATGTCATCCTTCTTACTTTCGGGAACCCTCCACGGGTCATCATCTTTCCCAATCCACTCCTGTACTTAATCGAGATGTAGTCCCTTACAAGTGCCCCGATGATAGTCTTGTATTTGGCCCGCAGCTTTTTTTAGGTGCGAGCGGCTCATCGACTTGGTCAAACTCAGTGATGTGCTAGTGTGCATTGCTACCAGTAGGACGCTGTAACACACCTCGCTTGGTTCTGGCCTTGCTGCTACCCGAACCATCTAGCTGCTCGGTTGGCTCAACCTCCTGCTGGAGACACCAAGTAAGCTAATAGACTCTCAATTAATTAGCGTGTGTGGTTACCTAGTCATATGATACCTAAGTTACCTGGTCATCTTGATCCAGCTCGAGAAGAGTGGTAGGGGACCATGGTACCTCGTTCTCACCGTCCTGATTATTACTGGCACTGTTTGTCGGATCATGCTGCTCTTCCGTCCCACTGATATCAGCCGATTCTTGTTGTCTATCAGTTCTTGGGCGATGGGTTAACGGGCAACGACGAGTTATGGCTGTGACATGATCATGGTTAGTTTTGGCTACGTACAACTACTAGTAGCATTTGTGCATATATATATTACCCAACTCATAGAGATTTAATACAGTCTAATAATAAGTCCACAAACAGTTCATGTACAACAAATGCATTGTTTGATTAGCTCCATACAACAAAGTCCACCTACTGTTCTACGAAACAAAGCCTACATCAACTTCCAAATAAGAAAAGCAATGACCATAGCCATAAATAAAAGCATGGCATCTTTCCAAGACCAAGGAGTAATTCTCCTAATCTTCATATCTTCGATGGGTGGCTCGTCTTCAATCTCCACTGCTGGTGGATGGCCATGGTTTGCACTCATTGGACCATATTAGGCCCTCAAAGCTTCAGCTTCTGTGTTGTATTTTTTATAACAATTACCAAGGTATCGATTGACTTGAGCATAGCGATATTTCTAGGTAAGGTAGATCCCAGGCATCCGACCAACATGCACTACATACCATGCCATAGTTGCCTATACATGTAACCAAATTATGTTGATAGTGCTATGTCATTCAAACATGTTGTAGACTAAGTTTAGTGTATAGTGCAAAGTTGTAGACTATATTCAAATATTCAAACTTCAATTTGCAACACCTTAGCTAGGCTTCATCCCATGCATATTGGACATGAAAGTATTATGGTAATTGGCAGTACATATAAGACATAAGAAAACAAATATGAAGAGGCCATGTTTGACTGTCTTCCAGTGAATCAACTTGTAAGTGACCTATGTTAAATATTTTTCTCTGGACTACTTTGTTCATTCCTTTTCTAATAACTTTGCATTGAAAAGATCCATGTATAGGTGCGGCCATGCTATGTTAATTTTCTATTTATCAGGAACTTTAATTAATTTGTTCATTTGCTAGCAATTTTTGGAAGATTCTACAACCTAGCAAATTAGCAATTCATGAATACACACAATAGAGCCCGTCCAAATGGCCGACAGTAACAGTACGCAGAGCACGGTGAAGCGGGTTAGCGTTGTTTACCACACGGAGAAGAGCCCTCCGAAGTGATGGTGACCTTGGTCTTCTCGCGTTGAGGAAGACGAGGGCGTAGGCGGCGGCAGTGCTCTGGCAGCGTCGAGGAAGACGAGGCCGCTAGCATGCCAGGGACGGCGTCGGGCGTGGAAGAAGAGGATGGTGCGATGGCTATAGATGGTGGCGTGGGTGGCGGCGTAGCTCTGTTGGCATGGAGGAAGACGACGGTGTCGGGCATTGAAGAAGAGGATGGCACGACGGCTATGGATGACGGCGTGGGTAGCGGTGGAGCTCCATCGGCGTTGAGGAAGACGACAGCGCGGGTGTGGCTAGGACGGCAATGACGGTTAGCGGCAAACTATTGAACACCTAAGGGGCTTAGTGAGGGAGGCGCTCACCATGTAGCGTGGTGATGGCACTGTCCGCGCGCTCCTTCAAATCCAAGCTGTGGGAGGGGTGGAAGGGGGCATGGAGGACCGGGGTAGGGAATGTCGGCATGGAGGATCATGGGGTGGGGGACGCCGGTGTGGATGACCGTGGGGTGGGGGACGCTAGGGTGGAGGACCGCGGGGTGGGAGACGCCGGGGTGGAGGATGGCATCACGGGTCTTCCTCGCTGGCGCAGGCTGCACAGGGACACGTGGACATCGGCGTTGAAGAAGAGGAGGGCGCGCGGGGCGGCGGTGCTCCATCGGCTTGGAGGAAATGGATGGCGCGGGCTTCAAATGACTTAGAAAAATTTCAGTGCGCGCCACTGGCTTATATACTCATGGCACATCACTGTCAGTTCTAGAGGCAAATCGACGGTGATGGCATAGTATCACTGCCGGTGCCAAATCCAACCCGGCAGTGATGTGCACTACAACTGCAGGTTGGAACGCAATGTTAAAAAGATAAAAATAACCTAAGCTAACGAATTCCCTATCTGTGGGGGGTACGACCCCAGATACCCATGACAGACTACATGGGCTGCGCCGCCAGGGGTGGTCCAGCCCACAAGACGAAGACTTACGGTGTACGGTACTGCTCGGCCTGTACCGCAAGACATCAAGGGCGATATCCTAAAGATGCTACGAGATCTGTTAGGATATACTCGATCCCGTGATTCCTGTAATCTGTTATTACTTACCGGTTATCTCATAGATCTAACCGACTTGAACCCTACCCCCGGCTATATAAGGCGGGTAGGGGACCCCCTCAAAACGCATGCAATATCATATGATAATCAATACAAACCAACTGATCACAGGAGTAGGGTATTACATCGTGCGAACAGCCCGAACCTGTCTAACTCTTGTGTCTCTATTGCCTTCTTGTTCTTGATTACGCGCACCTCTACCGATTAATCTACCTTCGTGGGATACCCCTCGGAGGACTGCCGATGATATTCCATCGACAGTTGGTGCGCCAGGTAGTGGTGTGCATGCTGTTTCCATGATGAATAAGATGGTACACTTTTTAGGCTCTTCTTCCTCTCCAAAGCCTGGCCAGATTTTTATGGTCGGATCGATCTCCTAGGTCATCAATGCTGATGGAGACAGAGAGATCATCGAGCTGGTGCAGATCGATTCTATGACGACCACACCAACACTTGCAACGGTAGATCCAGTCTCGGAACCGCCTCTGAGGTCGTCTTTACCAACAACTCACCGCCTGCTGCCCCGCTACTCAAGGAAGCAGGTCGACAGCGATGATCTAATCGCATCCATCGATCAGGTCGATCAGAAGCTCGCTGACTACCTCTCCCTCGTGGAATCGGCTCTGACCACTCTGGTTCGGCGCCGACCACCCTTCGGTTCTGATCTATCAGAGGCCGATCGAGAAACTCCAGGGGTTACGGCCACCATCCATTAAGACACCCTAAGGGACAAATTCACTAACCAAATTGGCGACATCTATCCTCTCGCTGACCCGATCGCTGATCAGCTCTTGTCGACTATCAACATGCTGCAAATCGGCCAACATCCCGAAGAATCCCTCCACACCATTCTGGAGGAAGATCCAGACTCTGAGCCCCATGGCTCTATGGAGTTTGTCACCGAAACCACCATCGTCCAACCTCCTTTTCCACCATTTTGTGGAGGTGGGATTTTTAATGTCAGCGTCGACAGCCCTCCGCGAGATGGAGAAATCGATGAGGACCGCACATCTCGCATCAACAGAAACGCCAACTGTGCGCAACACCGAGCGAATGAGGCCGCCATTGTGCTAGCCGAGGTTGCTCGCAACGGAGAACAACTTGACTCGTAAGGGAGGCCACGCCCACTCAGCCGCAACCCCGATGATGAATTCGTCCGTGTCGATGGCCACGATGTCTACAAGACCCCAAGCGCCAACTTGGCCATGGCCGCTAACAAGCTCGCCCGACTCGAACAGACGCCAGAGGTCGCCAAGGTTGCCGCAGTGCTTAAAGCTGGGCACTACCAGGTCAATGAGATCTATCAGGATTAGGGACCTTCCAACTCGATGAGCTCGAATTGACAATCCACCGTGCCAAGATCCAATCGCCACCCTAGCAGAAGCCATTTCGCCAACCAACATCGTGATGATAGACAACCCCTCTAGGGGGAGCTAAGGGGAACCATATCAACAACCCTTGCCAACACGACCAAGAAGTTGATCGAGATGTCCGAGCACACATCAACAACCTTCGGGGTGTACGATGTCATATCGATGGGCGCCGTTTCTCACGGCATGAGGAGGAAGTACACCGGCATCAAGAATACGAGCAAGAATTCGGTAATCCGAATGCAGCCCTCCAGCCACTTAATGCCGACAATGCCGCCGATCCCAAAGGGCCTCGAGCATTCATGAGAGAACTTCAAACACTCCAGTAGCCCCATGGTTTCAAAATCACAGGGGTCGAGCCCTACGAGGGGCGGATGAACCCCACACAGTGGCTACAAGCTTATGCCACCGCTGTGTGTGCCGCCAGGGGAGATACCAGTGTCATGGCGAACTATCTTCCCATCATGCTCACGCCCACCGTAATGAACTGGCTCATGAGCCTCGTCCTAGATTCCATCGAATCTTGGGAACAGTTGAAGAAGGTCTTCACCGTCAATTACATGGCTACGTGTACTCGGCCGGGCACCAAGCATGATCTGAATCACATTTATCAGAAACCGTCCGAGCTCCTCCATAGTTACATCAGATGATTTTTCGAGATGAGGAATTCTATTCCCAACATCACGGAAGCAGAAGTCATCACCGCCTTTGTCAAAGGACTTCATCACCGTGACCTCCGCTCCAAATTCAATCGTAAGCCGCCAAAGGGGACTGGTGAGATGATCACGACCGCCGATCAATACGCCGATGCTGAAGAGGCCGAAGTTTGCTTCAACGAGGATGCGGGCACTCACTGCCCAACTCACCGCAGCGATGAGTGCCCCGATGAATGACACCACAGTGACTGCTACTATGACGACCACGGCCACCTTTAGGACAGTGGCCGCGATCGGTTGGAAGGGAATAAAGCTGGTTAGTATCGCCACCGCCGACCAGACAACATCGTCGCCACTGTTGACGAACCTCGTGCCAAACGTAACTACAACAAGTAGTATAAGAAAAATCCTCAAAAGGACAGTGCCCCCTCCACAAGAACCGCAAGCACAAGATGAGGGACTGCCTTGGCTTGGCTAAGGAGTTCTAGGCCAAAAAGAAGGGCGACACAATGATGACGGAGCCAGAGGTCGCTGACCACCTAGGACAACAATAACACCTTCTAGGATCACGATAAAGTGGTCGCCACTATCTTCAGGGGCCTCGCCACCGTCGAGAATAGAAGAGATCGAAAACTCACCGCCCACCGGGTGCTCGCCGTCATCACAGAAGAGGATATCGTCGACCCCAGCTATTGCCCCTAGTCTGAGGTCCCCATCACCTTCAGCAGGGCCAACCAGTGGCAGACATCCCTTACGCAGGGCATTTCCCCCTCCTTCTCGATGTAACCGTTAAGAAAGTACTCTTTAGGAAAGTACTCGTCGACGGCGGAAGTGCCCTGAACCTCCTCTTCGCCGGAGCCCTAAAGGAGCTGGGCCTTGGAGTAGAATACCTCACTCCCTCCAACTCCTTCTAGGGTGTGGTACCTGGTAGGGCATCCTATCCGCTTGGAGAGATCACCCTCCTGATACAATTTGGCATGGCTAGCAACTTCCGTGTCGAGCACATCAACTTCTACGTCGCTAACTTTGACACTGCCTACCACGCCATACTTGGTCGGCCAGCTCTAGCAAAGTTCATGGCCATACCGCACTATGCCTATTTGGTATTGAAGATGCCTTCACCTGTAGGAGTTCTGGCCCTGCGGGCCAACCTCTCCATCGCCTTTGCCTATGAAACAGAGAGTCTCTCCCTCATCGAAGCCACCGACCGCTCCATCTAGATGGCCAGCATGGTCACCGATGACCTAGAGATCCCAGCGCTGAAGCCTCCTCGCGCCTCTACCAAGTCTAAGGTAATGAAGGAGGTCAGCCTCAGCCTCAATGACCCCACCAAGATCGCCAAGATTGGAGCTCATCTCGACCCCAAATAGGAAAGCGCGCTCATCTCCTTCCTATATGCCAACGTCGATGTGTTTGCTTGGAAACCTGCAGACATGCCAGGGGTACCACGGAAGAAGATCGACCACTCCTTGAATGTCTCACCGACCGCCAAGCCAATCAAGAAGAAGCTCCGACGATTCGCGCCAGACAAGAAGGAGGCTATTAGGGTAGAAATAAAATAGCTCCTAGCAGCTGGATTTATTAAAGAAGTGTATCATCTTGAGTGGTTGGCAAACCCAGTTCTTGTTCAAAAAAAGAATAAAGAATGGAGAATGTGCGTTGATTACACTGATCTCAACAAACACTGCCCTAAAGACCCCTTCCGTCTGCCTCGAATAGATGAGGTTGTAGACTCGATCGATGGCTACGAACTCCTCTCCTTCCTCGACTGTTACTCCGGCTATCACCAGATATCTCTCAAAGAGGACGACCAGATCAAAACATCATTCATCACGCCTTTCGGTGCGTATTGCTATACCACCATGTCTTTCGAACTCAAAAACGCTGGGCAACCTACCAAAGGGCTATCCAGATGTGCCTTGACCAACAGATAGGCCGCAACATCGAAGCTTACATCAACGATCTGGTCGTCAAATCCAAAACCGCCGACAGTCTCATCGCTGACCTTGAAGAAATGTTCGCCAACCTGAAAAGATATAGATGGAAGTTGAACCCTTCAAAGTGCATCTTTGGAGTTCCATCCGGCATACTCCTAGGCTACATCATCAGTGCCCACGGTATCGAACCCAACCCGAACAAGGTCTTCGCCATTACCAATATGAAATGACCGACCTACGTAAAGGATATATAGAAGCTCATAGGGTGCATGGCTACTCTTAGCCGCTTGATATCACACCTCAGCGAAAAGGGACTACCGTTCTTCAAACTACTTAAGGCCTCCGAGCGCTTCTCCTAGTCAGAGGAGGCTGATATGGCCTTCGAGTAGCTGAAGTTGTTTTTAATGCAACCCTTGATCATGACGGCGCCTCAACCAGATGAAACCCTATTGATCTACATCGCCGCTACCTCTCGCGTCATTAGCACAACTATCGTCGTCGAGCGCGAGGAGGTCGGACACGCCTATAAGGTGCAATGCCTGGTCTACTTCATCAGTGAGGTTCTTAATGAGTCCAAAACTCATTACCCTCATGTTTAGAAGCTGGTATACGCCATTCTGGTCACGTTGCGCAAGCTCCACCATTACTTTGAGTACTACAAGATCACTGTGGTCACCGAGTTCCCTCTACGGGACATCCTCCGTAACAAAGAGGCCAATGGCCACATCATCAAGTCGGCAGTCGAGCTCGACACTTATTCCATCGAATTTAGGAGTAGGCCGACCATTAAGTCGCAGGCACTGGCTGACTTCATCGCTAAGTGGACCGAGATCCAAGAGCCCATCCCCGCTGCTTGCCCCGAGCACTGGATAATGTATTTTGACGGTGCCCTCTACATCAACGGTGTTGGTGCTAGCATTTTGTTTATTACTCCGACTAAGGACAAGCTCCGATACGTCCTCTGAATTTATTTTCTAGCTTCCAACAACGCCGCAGAATATGAAGCATGTCTCCACGGACTTCGCATAGTCGTCGAGCTCGATGTCAAACGCCTCATGGTATACGGAGACTCCATGCTGGTCATCAACCAAGTCAACAAAGATTGGTCACGTTCCAGTGAGAAGATGGACGCATACTGCACCGAGATCAGGAAACTCGAAGGAAAGTTTTACAGTATCGAGTACCACCATGTGGTATGAGACCAAAATCAGCTTGCCGACCACCTATCTAAGATAGGCTCTTCTCGCACCACGATTCTGCCTGGGGTCTTCGTTCAAGACCTCTTTATGCCGTCTATTAAGGAAGACAAGGAAGTTCAAGAAATCCCCCCCCGCCCGCCAAGCAGCTGGTACTTGCAGTGCCTTCGCCGGCTGTAGATTGGAGGGAACAATTCATCAAGTACCTAACCAGTGCCGATGTACTTGCCGATAAGACCGAAACTAAATGTCTCATCCGTCGCAGCAAGCATTACGTGCTGGTAGATGAGAAGTTGAAGAGGAAATGCGCCAAGGAAGGGATACTGCAGAAATGCATCACCCAAGAAGAGGGAGTGAAATTACTTCATGAAATTCACTCTGGCTCCTGTGGCAATCACACGGCCTCCACAAACCTAGGTGACAAAGCTTTCTGAGCTGGTTTTTACTGGCCCACGGCCATCTCTGACGCAGAATACCTCGTTCGACATTGTGAAGGATGTTAGTTTTTCGCCAAGCAAATACACGTGCTGGCGCAGGAATTGCAGACCATCCTAGCTTCTTGGCCATTTGCTGCTGGGCACTCAACATGATTGGGCTTTTCAAGCCTACGCTAGGCAGTTTTTGGTACGTATACATCACCATTGATAGGTTCTCCAAGTGGATCGAATACAAGCTGCTTGTTTCAGCTACTACAAAGAAGGCAGTCGAGCTCTTCAAAGATATCATCCATAGATTCGATCTACCGAACACCATCATCACCGACCTCGGACCTACATTCACTGGTCACCATTTTTGGGATTTCTGCAAAGATCGATGCATCTCCATCAAATACGTCTCTGTTGCCCATCCTAGAGCCAATGGCCAGGTCGAACGGGCGAACGGCATGATCCTCGATGCCCTCAAAAAGAAACTATTCTAGAAAGAGGAAAAGCATCTGGGTAGATGGCTCAAAGAGCTTCCAGTTATGGTCTGGGGACTGTGAACTCAAGCTAGTTGCAACACCGACGTATCTCCATATTTTTTGGTCTACGGCTCAAAAGCCATACTTCCTGCGGACATTGCCTTCCAAGCACCTAGGGTGGGGCATTATAATGAAGAGCAAGCCGTAGCTGTTCGAATAGAGGATGTCGACAGAGATGAAGAAGAACGCCTGATCACTTGCATCCGTATAGCCAAATACCTAGAAGGCCTACGAAGATACTACAATCGCAATATCAAAGGTCGTTCATTTGCGGTCGGCAACCTCATTCTCCGTAGAAAGCAGAAAACTAAAGGGATGCACAAGCTCTCCTCCCCCTGGGAAGGGCCTTACGTGGTCAAAGAGGTTACCCGACCAGGGTCTTACTGGCTATGTGACATGGAGGGAATCGATATCCCCAATTCATGGCACATCGAGCACCTTATACGTTTCTATCCTTGAAACGCTCTAGATATGTACTCTTCACTCCATAATGAATAAAGTTTTTGTCACCATAAATTGTCTCCATTATTTCTCCACTCCAGTTTAATCTCCGTTTACGATCACCAGCTCCAAGCTACTCCTTAACAAACTCCAATAATTATACGTGATCTCCATAAATGCTTCACCCCGTTTCTCCATACTAAAATATCTTTAAGATATTCCGCCAACCATCGAGCAGCAAATGTTCCACTCTGTGTTCTTTGGAGAAAACCCTGTCTCTGATCTCTCCCTACATGTGCTATGGGATCCAGCGCTCTATGTTATGGGTGGTCGGCTATGGTTCCTCAGTCACGTCTGTTCCTCCTACACGTGCATGGGCTCTGGCGCTCGACATTATGGAATACGGGCTAGCCAAGGCCAAAAGCCCAATAACAAACTAACTACTTGGACGCTACTTATACCACGTATAAGCACATTAGGGTTAACAACACGTCTCTTTTTCACCGCAAACGCTAGCAAGCCGCCTACACACGAATACGACGTCTACTTACAACATTTATTCAAATACACAAATGTTTGCTTAGGCCCTCACGCATCTAACTCCCCTTTCTAGTTGTTCCATACAGGTTCCTCCCCACTCAGGCTATTGAGCTTAGCCATCATCGTCTTCCTCATTGAACAGATCGACATCCCCGGCCAGCTCCTTCGCTGCATCCTCCACTTCATTTTTCAGCTGCTCCTCCTTCGTAGCACTCGTCCCTCTGGCGAATCTGGCCCCTATCGCTCAAAGATTGATTGCAGGGTAGTGAGACCAGACCACCGCTAGGGCATGCGTCATGACAGAGACAACAACGTCTCAGTTGAAGCCTTTGAAGTTCTCCCACACTGCCTTGCACCTGTCAATGATGGCATCTAGATGGGGCGGCCTGTCGTCTGGCTGAGGAGCTACCTCCATATCGATACAGTCGAGCACTGGCTTGACTCTGGCCACCATGGCATCAGATTTTCCCCTATGGATTTTTGCCTCCAGCTCCAGCGTGTCGAACTATGCCTTGGTTTTTCGATGGTATTCTGCAGACAACAAAAGGATTCGTCAAACGAAGAAATCATATCAGCAACACCTCCAACTATGAATGACTCACCTTCTAGATCCTCGGCCAGTTTCTCTGCTCGCTAGATGTTTTTTCCTTCTCATCTTGGAGTTGACCGACAACTTGATGCAACCGACCAAGCTCCGCATCTTGCTCTACAAATGTAACGGTCGACGGCAACATCAAGACTGTTCGGCAATGCAGAACAAATTCACCGATCCACAATACCTTTCTTCTGCTCAGAGACGGTCTTCAACTGCTCGGATAAGATCCCCTTTTGGTACTATAGGTCCTTGGTGTTTGATTCAGCAAGATCCCTTTCGCGCTGGGCCCTCTGGATGTTCTTCTCCATCAGTTTCATTGCCTCCCTCAGCTTCTCATTCTCCTCGGTGAGGGGCTCCATCCTTTTGATCAACTGTTGCCATTGTTCGACAGTTCGCGCTATGCCCTACAAAGCAACAAGATTATAAAAGACTATAGTCTCCAATGCCAAAGGCGGACACCGTTGATGCAACACGAACCTCAATTTGCTTCATAGCCGTCCAAAGGGTGGACCGTAGCCTCTTCACCTCCCTAGTGGTGTCCTCCTATTCTACGACCACAACTTCCTCCCCTCGCTTGCAGAAGATGCGGACGGTTTGAGGTCGTGATCCTTCACGCTCAATCTCCTTGACCTCGTCCTCTTCCTCCATAGCCGATGGCGCTCCTTGGGGGCTCGATGGCTGCACAGAGCGACCAACCTCGCCCTGCAGCATCTCTGGGTGCGCCACTTGCTCCTCCGACGCTACCGGCCTCTATGCCCTAGATTCTGGAATAACATCGGCAACTCCCGCTTCTGCCTTCGAAGACCCGGTGGGTCTCTCCATTGCTCCTGGCGTCTCTGTCGAATCGCCTATCATTGTCGCCGACCACTCTGCACCTCCAACTCTATCGGCAGTGGTGGTCGAATCCCCTGCAAACCGACGAGCGCCCGGGAACTCTAGGACGGAGTTTGTCCACAATGTCTCCATGCTATGACTAGCCCCCGGCTGCTTGCTAGTCTGGCCTGAAGGATTTAGGTCCTCCGCGCGCCCCATTCTGTATTAGATTAGCTCATCGATCACCGCAACTATAAAAATTGGATAGCTACCAATCCCAAGGCAAAGATACTTACACATCAGCTTCCCGATGAACGGTTCTGAACCGGCACTGCCTCCCCGAGCTCCTAGGCACTGCTCTAGGGTCAACCCGCGTGTCTTGGGCTAGAGGTCTTGTGGCCCTCGCCATTGGCGTCTTCTTCACCTGCTGCTCAGGGACTCCTTCCCCTCCCTTCAATTGCACCTCCACGTGTGTGCTGCGCGATGATGCTTTAGTGCTCGGAGGGGGAGCTACTAGAGCCTCGTCATCGTCCGACCTCTTGGATATCGCTGCACTCTGCGTTTGAACTGTCCGACCACCACTAAATGAGATGCCGACAAGCTTGTGGGGAGCTACATCCGCCGTTCTTCTTTTCTTTCGGGCCAGCTCATCTTTTGCCGCCCTTTTCCCTAAACTTTCTCCGATACCGGGGTGGACTCTCCTTTTGACCTGCACCTTTGCCTCCGGATTCGAACAAGGTGCTGATGGCACCTTCCTTCAGATGAGTGGTCGGCCTGGCGTTCACCGCCTCTGGCCAATCGCTCTTTGGCACACCCGAGAAGTACGCCGCCCGTTCCTGCCAATGCATCTTTCCACAAAGCAAATTAGTCCACTGCTCAGTGCCAGTACGGGATAAAAAGCACCAGGAACAACAGTCGAGATTTTTACCTGTGGAGGTGAGTCCATGCAGTTGAAGGGTTTTGGCTACCTCGGCACGGTGTACGACACGTTTGGAGCGAATAGTTTAGCGGCCCGGTGTAGCACAGCCTCCTTTGTCAGGTTCTTTGCCCTCTTCCGGGTGCCATCGATATCTCCTTTGAAGTCAAAGCCCGGATGAGCCCTCTCCTTGCAGGGATGGACGCGATGCAGTATGAAGTTCACCGCCACCACCACTTCGCTCATCTTCATGCCCCTCATTAGCTCGAGGAGCTCCTTCACTTGTTCCATATTGGCACTAGTCAGTTTCTCCAACCAGCTCCGTTGATTCTTCAGAATCTGGTCGACATCGCATCAGATGGTTGAATCAGTTTGCTTCATATAGAACCAACTGGCATTCCATCCCTTCAGCGAGGTATTCGCACAGGATTGTATTCGTTCACCATCCCATCGCGAAGCTATAGATACACACCGCCGATAACTTTGGAACCGCCCCTCCTTTCTTCTCGAGCTAAAAAAAGTGTTAGAAGAGATTGAAATGGGGAAGAATGCCATGATAAACCTCACAGAAGTGGATAAACACAGAAATGTGCAAAATAGTGTTTGGATGAAGATTGCATAAGCTCACTCCCTAATACTGCAACAGATCCCGCAAGAAAGGATGTACGAGAAGCCCTAGTCCACGCCAAAAGTAATCTTCGAATACAACGAGTTCGTCGGTGTGTGGCATCGGATAGGGCTCACCGTCGGTCGGACGCCATCCGGCGGTGACACGATCAAGAAGAACGCCCGCCTCCACCATCTCATTGAGCTCCGTCTCCCCCATGAGTGATGGTGCCCATTCCTTGTCACGGCTCCCCCTGGTGGCCGCCTTCTTTGTGTTGCCACCTCCCCTCTTCGGCGCCATCCCTCCGATCTGGATCGAAATTGATCCCTTTTCGTAAGCTTTTTAGCCCTAGCGGCGGAGTGCGTGTGAATGTGAATGGGGAGCACGGGGGCGAGGAGGAAGACGAAGTGATAGAGTGGAAAAGGTGGGAGCGTGGAGTGCGGCGGCGCAGTTATAAAGACACTCTCCTAACTTTTCGCATTCAAGGGTTTTTGGGAAACCGCACCATGCTAATTTGTGCCCTTCCGAATTCCCCAAAGCGGCATGCTAGGCTGTTACTTGGGCTTCCGCGCAACTACGGCCCATATCACCCATTTTTCAATGCAACTCGGTACTACAAACCGAATATTCACCGACCACTCCACAATACGATCAAGGCTCAGTAATTTCTACTGTACAGTCATTACACTGGTTTTTTCTCCACAATTTGAGTAATCGGCACTTCTTGATTTATCCGAGATTTTCACTTGTGGCTCGGGGACTACGTCATCATAATGATTCGGTTTCTCACCATACTGGGGACTTTTTTTCCTGGTTACTATTGTTTACAACCCTAGCACCACATGACCACGTCACCTACTGATAGGCTCATGGACTAAGTGGGCGCACTTCACCTTGCGATGAATGTGCGCTTTTCATTTCAGGGCTCGGCCCATGGACTGGTTGCCTGTTCGACTGGTCTTTTGTCTTTCTTCTACTTTCTAGACCCTGGCACCACGTGACCACGTCACTTACTGTCAGGCTCGGGGACTAAGTGGGCACACTTCACCTTGCGGTGAGTGTGTTTTCTTTAATCTGTTCATTGGAAGACTCCGTGCCTCCTGAAGTTGAAGAAGATTATCTCCCTTTCTCGTGGTTGGACTCTAAGTGGGCACACTTGATTCACAGCGAGGAAATTTTCGATTTTGAACTTGAGCTCCTTACATCCTTTTGGCAAGCCTTACTTGGGTAAGCCCAGGCTCGGTCGGACAGTTAAGCTAGTCAGTTATGGTCCACAACTGCTCGACGACTCATTAGGGTGGTCGGACTATGAGTCTGACTGCTCGGCTTTATTTACACCTGCTTGGATAAGCTCAAGACGGTGTTGCACAGCAGATACAAGGCGCTCGGGGACTAGCTATGAGTGGTACGACTCCAGATACCCACGACAGACTATATGGGCTGCGCCGCCACAGGTGGTCTAGCCCACAAGACGAAGACTTACGGTGCACGGTACTGCTCGGCCTGTACCGCAAGACATCAAGGGCGATATCCTGAAGATGCTACGGGATCTGTTAGGATATACTCGATCCCATGATTCCTGTAATCTATTTTTACTTATCGGTTATCTCCTAGATCTAACTGACTTCTAACCCTATCCCTTAGCTATATAAGGCGGGTAGGGGACCCCCTCAAAACGCACGCAATATCATAGGAGTAAGGTATTACGTCGAGTGGACGACCCGAACCTGTCTAACTCTTATGTCTCTGTTGCCTTCTTGTTCTTGATTACGCGCACCTATGCCAATCAATCTACATTCGAATCCTAGATGGGCCAAAGTTTGTGTTTTTTTCTTTTAATTTTGAATCACCTATCTGCACTATGTATAAATAAATAAAAATAAAAACTACTCCTAATGCAATTACATAACTAGCGCAGCGGTCAAGATTGTACTCTCTAGAGCCCGAGACCCAGGTTCGAACCTCGGGCAGGGCAAAAAATTTTAATTTTGTTTTATTTTTGAATAAAAACTAACTACACCATAACTAAATAAAAAATAAACAACTAAGCCTAACACAATTACTATCCTAGCACAACGATTAAGGCACTACACTCTAGAGCCCAAGACCCTAGTTCGTACACGTGCGGGCACAATTTTTTGATTTTTTTAAAAAAATATATCTATCACTGTCGATTTCCTTTTCAAAATGAAACCGACAGTGGCAGTTGTCCTCACTGTCAGTTTCTGTCCATCACTGCCCGTTTTTTAAGCCGACAGTGATGATTATATATACATATATATTTTTAAAACTGAATAAATTCACGCATTTATATAACTATTGCACCTATGTCCAAATGGCTTCAATTTTTTTTGCAAGCATGTACATCTAAATTATGGCCCCACACAAGATCTTAGGTATTTCTGATTATTTTCTTTATTATTTTTTTGTGCTAAACGGGACAAAAGAGGCCCAATTATATGTTGGACACACTAGAATTTTGCATCCACATCAACCAAAAATTGGTTCCTAGGGCACATAAGACCCTGTGGAAAAGTTTGGCACCATTCTAGATCGTTTTGGATAGGCTCAGTTCAACCTCTAATTAATCGATGACGTTGCACGAAAATTTAATTAAACAACAAAAAGTATCAAACCATCTCAGAAAAATCCCAAACTTGATAGTTCCTTCACCTGTGGCACGTGCAAGCCTTGAAAAAAGTTTGAGACCAATACGACACCGGAATGCATATGAACCACAGAAACCTTGGAAACCTAGGTGTTTAGTCAGTGTAACATGAGATGGCTTTAATAGGTTTGTGAAGTATGTATGTACCGCCTATGTCCAAATGGCTTCAATTTTTTTTTGCAAGCACATACATCAAAATTATGGCCTCACACAAGATCTTAGGTTTTTCTAATCATTTTCTTTATTATTATATTTTTTTGTGCTAAACGGGACAAAAGAGGCCCAATTACATGTTGGACACACTAGAATTTTGCATCCACCTCGACCAAAAATTGATCCCTAGGGCACATAAGACCCCATGGAAAAGTTTGGCATCATTCTGGATCATTTTGGGTAGGCTCAGTTCAACCTCTAATTAATCGGTGACGTTGAGCGAAAATTCAATTAAATCGGAGAAACTACCAAACCATCTCAGAAAAATCCCAAACTTGGTGTTTCATTCACCCATGGCACGTGCAAGCCTAAGAAAAAGTTTGAGATAAATATGACACCAGAATGCATATAAACCACAGAAACCTTGGGAACCTAGGTGTTTAGTCATTGTAATATGAGACGACATCTTTAGATTTGTGAAGCAGGTATGTACCGCCTATGTCCAATTGGCTTCAAATTTAATTTGCAAGCATGTACACCCAAAATTTGGCCCCACACAAGATCTTAGGTTTTTCTCATCATTTTCTTTATTATTATATTTTTCTTTGTGCTAAACGGGACAAAATAGGGCCAATTACATGCTGGGCACACTAGAATTTTGCATTCACCTCGACCAAAAATTGATTCCTAGGGCACATAAGACCCTGTGGAAAAGTTTGGCACCATTATGGATCATTTTGGTGGTAGGCTCAGTTCAACCTCTAATTAATTAGTAACGTCGCACGTAAATTCAATTAAATCGGAGAAACTACCAAACCATCTCAGGAAAATCCCAAGCTTGGTGTTTCATTCACCTGTGGCATGTGCAAGCCTAAGAAAAAGTTTGAGACCAATACGGCACTAAAATTTAGAGTTCTTGTTCCACAGCACATGAATTACATGACAAACATAAGACGAATTAAACTTAAATCTTGCAAATTAAACCTAAACAAACACTAATTCCGGGGTGGATGCGCAGCACCATAGATCTATATCTAAGCATGGTAATTGATGTCATAGATTCTGTAACCACAGCCATCGATGAAGGCCAATGCCCGTACGATTGCACTCTCTCGTGCCTTAAAAGACCGGTGACATGGTCGTCCATAGATGTAACCTACTAAATGACCATTGACCCCATTAGTAAATCTTATACAGAACTGGCTTCCTACAGTAGTGTGCTGGCCGAGGTTCTCGGTATAGTACTCCCTATCATACTCGAGTCTCTCCGTAGCTTGGTCTAGAATGGCCGACAAGCCCAATGCAGCATAGGTAATGTCATGGAGCACCACCTCTAAGCGGGCAAAAAAATGAGAGATAGTTATTACAATAACAATACAATAAATAACCATGACTCAGGTATCAGTGACAGTGACATTGACTTTACCACATCTATTTGGTTGTAGCTCACCCAGTATTCGCTTACTTGTGCAACGGGGACATCAGCAGCATGCAAAGCTTCTATCATGAAGTGCGAGAAATCGGGCACCTGATAGCAAATGTGTTGATGTGCCACCAAACAGTTGCGCACGACAGAGAACTGGGTGCTTCTCCTGCTAGGCATCAGTGATCCCGTTCGTCGGATAAATTCCTGATGCCCTGATGGTTGCCTCGAAGGGATGTAGGAGCTTAGTTCACACGTCCAAGTTTGACCATCATCATTAGATGTCGTGTTCTCAACGATGTCCGACACCATGAGCAAGCTAAGTGCTGCTTGCAGCCACTCTATTGGGGCTATCATCTATGGCATATGCAACAATGATATTATTTGAATGAGTCCATACATATTATGAAACAACACTTATTATGGAATTTAAATTACAATTATTAATTAATTAGCATCCAAAAATAAGATGTTGGAAAATATTTCATACGATAGCTGGAATAGGGTGGTTTGGAATGGCCACATCAGGATCAAACGGATCATCACTAGGGTGGAAACCTGGTTCTTGTGGCGGGGGAGGTCCGTTCATCCCGCCTAATAAAATTCAAGAAATATGACTATAAATATATATTTCATTATATAAAATGTGCCAAGTAAAATGTAGCAAACTATATAAATATAGATCGATGCATATATACATAGCTAGAATATGGAAGAGGAGAATATATATATTGCATTGTACCTAATAAAATTCAAGAAATATGAATAGAAAAATATATATTGCATTATATAAAATATGCCAAGTAAAATATCACAAACTAAATAAATATAAATCGACGATGCAAATATACATAGCTACAATGTGAGAGAGGAGAATATATATACCTACAATGTAATATCCAGGAGCCATGACCACGTAGAGTGAAAAGAGTGAGAAGTGAGAGTACGTGAAACTGAGAAATGAGAGTGAAGTGAGGGTGCATGCGTGTGTATGTTCCTGGTTCCTTTTTATAGGGGGCAGACACATCACTGCCAATTTGAAAACAAAACCGACACTGATGGTGTCTATCACTGTTGGTTTTGTAATGAAACCGATAGTGATGTAACCCTATCACTGTCGGTTTTGTATGAAAACCGATAGTGATATAGCTGACATCACGTACTTCTATGCATGCATGCATGTAGAATAAATGCATTGCATGCATGCTGCAATAAAGGTCATTACTTACGAAAATAAATAGTAATCCTATGATCTTTATTTAATGCTCAAACAATATCCAAAAATTTCGTATCAATTGCATAATTTCATATATGGGTACAAAAACACCGTCGTCCACCCAAAAAATGCTAGATAATTAATTATTAGGGCACCATATATATGTAAAATATCCATACATGCATTGTCGTTTGAAGAGACAAACATCGATATATATATATATATTTTTTTTGGTTACAAATACAACATAAAATAATAGAAACCTTGAAATAAAATTACATATACGATAACAAGACATGACACTAAAATTAAATATACGATAACAAAAACATATTTCCGTCTAGATTAATGTTACAATCAAAGTGTACAAACACATTATAAGATAACCACCTCAGAAGCATTCTTCTAGAACCTAGGTAGGGTCAAATAGCCACCAAAGAATGCTAGAGATGGATGACGAGCTACGCCTTTGGGAGGCAAGCGGAGAGGTTGTTGGGCACTGTTGAACCGATGCCTCTCCGGACTGACAATCCAGAGCACACGGGACGGTTGCCGAGCAGCGATGAATCCATGCCACTCTGGTCAGACAGTCCATAGCACACCGGATAGGATGATTCTGTTAACCTCGTGACGTCCCCAAGCTTTGGCGTTGCTCTATCTTCAGAAATATTCTTCTAGTACCTTTTGTGTGCACCATCCTTGTGGATGACCACGCTTATTGAAATTGTATGTGGAGGGCTCTCTCCCACAGAGAGGCAATAGATGTGTATACTAGCTAGAGAGAACGAAGTAAGAAATAAGCAGCAAGAGGGTGGCAAGACTTGGCTGTTGAGAGGCTAGCTCTTGGCCCAAGGCCATTTTATAGGGGCTAGCAGTCGTGGTACATTTTTGTTTTTGAACTAAAGCTGACTTGGTAGATGGGAGCAATGCTCCTGCTATGGTGGTCACCGGGAGTACTACAGGCCCGTGAGGAGCATCTTTAGATCACTGTCAGTTTTAGTTAAAAACCGATAGTGAATGTGCTCATCTGTGTCGGTTTTGGGAACAGACAGTGATAACTTGTATCACTATCATTTCTTAGACTGAAACCGACAGTGATGGACCCTGCCATGCTGCAGTGCTATAGTTGGGCTTCCTGTCGTCGCAGCTTTTTTTTTAAAAATAAAACAAATTGTTCTATCATTGGGATTCGAACCCGGGTCTCGGGGTACATAGTTTAGTGGCTTAACCGCTGCGCTAGGATAGGGAGTTCAGTTGGTTTTGTTTTGTTTTATCTTTTATCTTGTGCGCTATATTAATTAATAAAACAAAACACAAAAAGTTTGTCCCGTCTGGGGCTCGAGCGCGGGTCTCAGGGTCCAGAATACGCAGTCTTAACCGTTGCGGTAGTATAGGGAGTTTAGTTAGTTTGGTTTTATTTTTTGTTTTATCCCGCGCTAACGCACTATTAATTAATAAGACAGAAAAATGTACTCGAAGTTAGTTTATATTATATTTTCTTTTATTTAGACACACTATTAAAAATTTTGTTCAATTTTCTTTTATTTATACTGGGATTGGTTTTGTTTTTTCTTGTATTCGTTTAATGTTTGTAATACAGTTAGTTTATATTCTAAAATAACACAAAAATTTGTGTCTTGATTATTTAATTCTATGATAATTAATAATGGTCTATAATTATCAAATAATAGTGTTTGTGAACATCATCTCAATATTTGATTACATAGTCAATAATTAAATTATAGAGATGTGCACAAAATATAAATTAGATATTTAGTGCGAATTACTAATACAACGTCTGAATAATGATTACATAGTTAATAATAATCTAACTATCTTCATCGGGTCCAACAATGAGGGTCTCATTGTGATCACGCCGGATGTAAGCAGGTTCGTCACCCTCTTCAAGGATAGGTAGGGGTACGCTCGTCCCGAGTGCAGGCATTTCCTGATAGCCCATGTAGTCTTCTTCGTCCGTCACTCCATCGACACAGACAATCTTCCTTTTTCCTTCTAGGACCACTTTTAGCTTTGCTTTTATCTTGTTGTCCCTTGCCTATAAGATTTGCATAACGTCTTTTGCAAGGACGAAGGGGTCGTCTCTGTATGCGGTCTTGGTGAGATCAACGGTAGTTAACCCTTCTCTATTGGTGGTGATTTCCTCGAGCCGGATCCACTGACAGCGAAAAAGAGCTACCTTCAACCGACCATAGTCTAGCTCCCATATCTCCTCTATGAAACCATAGTTTGTCACATGCACATTACTATTTTCGTCGTGAGCATCGAAACGAACACCACTGTTTTGGTTTGTGCGCTTTCCACCTTGCTTTTTTGTGTAAAATATAAATCTATTTATCTCATACCCTTGGTACTTAAGCAATGTACTCGAAGGTCCCTTGGCTAAGATATCCAGCTGATTACCCAATGTTGTTCCAATCAAGCGGCATCGCAACTAACTGACAAATTCCTCCTTATGTTTTTTTATCAAGCCAAGCCTACGACTTGCTCGGATACAAAGTTTGCAACGATTGCCTATGCTCATCAATGTATGGCATCACATCCTCTACTTGCTGGAGAACAACGAACTGTGCCTATCTGAAAGAAACGGGGTCATCTACTGTGATAGATTTCTCCTCAATCATTCCTTTGCCACCTAGTTTTTCCTCATGACGAGATTCTAGAACTTTGACCCTATTGATGTCCAGATAATATGTGTATAACTCAATGGCCTCCTCCGTTGACCATCCTTCAACCATGCCCCCTTCTGGCCTGAATTTGTTCCTAACATACCTCCTAAAAACTTTCATCAACCTTTCGAAAGGGAACGTCTGATGCAGGTACATTGCCCCAAGTGCTCTAATTTGGTCAACGAGATGAACGAGAAGATGCACTGAGATATCAAAGTAAGTTGGTGGGAAATGCATCTCAAGCCTAACAAGAGTTTTGGCTATGTCTCGCTGCAGCTGGTCCAGCATGGACACATCAATGACCTTTTTTGAGATCACGTTGAAGAACGAGCACAACTTTATGATTGGGGCGCCGAACTTTGGGGGCAGGATACCACGCAGGGCAACAGGGAGCAGCTAAGTAATAATGACATGACTGTCATGGGCCTTCATACAGCCATAGTTGAACTTTAGTTCTCTCGTTTTCACTAGCCTCTTCGGGTTCACACAAAAGCCTGTCGGAACTTTGAGTTCATTGAAGAAAGAAATAAGCGCACGCTTTTCTTCCTTCTTTAAGGTCCACGACGCAATCGGAAGTTCGAACTGGCCATCCTCTAGCGCCACGGGATGCAGCTCCTTCCTGATTCCCAAGTGTTGCATGTCTAGGCGTGTGGCTAGTGAATCCTTCGATGTCCCCTCAGTGTCTATCAAGGTGTTAAGCGTGTTACCGCACATGTTTTTAGTAATGTGCATGGAATCAAGACAGTGGCGTACACTCAACATTGCCCAGTAAGGTAGTTTCTAGAAAACCGATTTTTTTCCAGATGCTCCCATCAAGCACTGCTACTGCATTGTGCCCCATCCTAAAGACAACCTCCAGTTTATTGACTTCTTGAAGTATCGCATGCCCGTATCGATATTTTAGAGGTAAGCATTTCTCAATAGTCCCATCAAAATCTTTTCTGTTCCTGTGGTAAGGGTGATCCTTAGGTAGGAACATACGGTGTCTCATATAAACTATCTTTGAGTTCTTTGGCAGATGTACCGCATCGGTGTCGTCCAAGCACTCGACACATCAAGTATAGCCTTTTGTCTTCTCTCCGGACAAGCAACCTCGACCTGGTAGGTCGGTGATTGTACCGATAAGTACTGCCTTGATCGTGACATGTTTCTTTTTGTACTCGTCCCAAACATCCTCCACACCCTTTTCAAACTTCTCCACTAGTTCATCGATCACTGGTTCTAGAAACACATCAATGTCATTCCCAGGTTGTCTTGGCCCTTAGATCAGTAGTGGCATCTGGATGTACGACCACTTCATACAAAGCCAAGGTGGAAGGTTGTATATATAGAGCGTCACTAGGCAGGTGCTATGATTGCTTCAAACCTGGTCAAAAGGATTCATCCCATCTGTGCTCAAACCAAACCAAAGGTGTCTTACCTCTCCACCGATGTTCTTATAGAACACAGTATTGACAGTCCTCCAGTCCTTTCCATCGGCAGGGTGCCTCATCATTATATATTTCTTACGCTCTTCGTCATGCCAGCGCAACAGCTTGGCTGACTTTGCACATGCAAACAACCTATGCACCCGGGGAGCTATAGGGAAATACCAAACAACCTTCATGGCACCTCCTCTGGTCTTGGTACCCTCATCTATGGCCATTCCTTGTACCGTGGAGCTTCACACTTAGGGCACGCATCTAAGTCTTTGTATTCAGCTCCATGGTACAATATGCAATCATTGGAACACGCGTGGATTTTTTCAACCTCGAGGCCGATGGGGCAAATCATTTGCTTGGCCAAGTATGTCTTTTTAGGCAATTCATTTTTTTCTAGGAGCATTTTCCTTATTATACCTAACAACTAATTGAAGCCTTTATCGCTCAATCCATTTGTCGATTTGAACTCTAACTGCATGATGTCGGCTTCCAATTTGCTCATTGGACAATTCTTATACAATGGTGTTTTGCCTTCTTGTCTTATTTTCTCTAGCTTTCTCAACTGTCTTTCACTAAGACATTCAGTCTCTACATTACGTAGCAGCTGAGAAATGCCATCGTTATCCTCAGTGTCATCAGCTAGCGTGTTCCTAAACACATCATTAACTGTGGCCATAGATTCCGTGTTGACACCGGGTTCCTTATCAGCATCGTGGATGGCTACATCAGGCATGGCCACATCATCATCGTTTTTCCATGAAACATTCACACTAACCTCGCCATGCATAGTCCATATCGTATAGTTTGGCACGAACCCCCAGGTAATAAGTGCATTCGTACAAACTCAATTTGAGTCCATTTTCTTTGATTTATGCAATCTTTGCATGGGCAAAAGACAGGGTTCCCATTGCTAGCATGGGCTTTGGCATCGGTGAGAAACTTGCCGACGCCAACCATGTACCGCTTGTCCGTTCGGGACCCATACATCCACTCTCGATCCATCTCTATACAACAAAATGTTGAGACAGTAATTACAGAGAAATTAATAACAAGTGGAGCTTCATGAATAACAATTTTTGCTCGAAACAACAATTTATTCTACACTTATTTAATTTAGTCACCCCATTTTTGGAAAACATTATTGTACACTAATTATTGAAATATTGAAATTGGTAGCCTCGGCCATATAAATTGAAAATAGTAGCACTATTAAAAAACAATTATTTCACAATAATAAAGAACAATTATTCTACTCCATGCTACATAAAAATGGAGACACTAATTAAAAAACACTAAAATTGGAGATATCATCATGAACAACAATGTAGCTCCAAACAATGTGTTGGTAGGTGGCACATGAATTAATTTGCTCACCAAAATTGTAAAAGAATCTACTCTACTCCTATCAAGAACTAATCTTGACCACCATGTAATTAGCTAGGAATTTAAATGTGTTCAAACACACCAACCTTTTGGATGATGGATTCACCACAATTTGCTTGCAAGCCTTGCACAAAGTTTAATTGGAAAAGTGCTCTCTAGAATGGAGAAAGAACTAGAATGAGAATCAATCAAGGTAGCCATCAAAACAACGCTAATTAAGCAACAAAATCAAAGGAGTGAATGCATGTTACTAACCTTAAAGCAAGAAGATCAAGCCATTCTTTCAAATCCAAGAGCTAGCTTCATGGTTAAGAGTAGCCGCAATAATGGAGAGAGTGACCCAAATGTGCGCCTCTGTGCTTGGGATGGAAGAGAGGAGGAAGTAGAGGACGGCGCCAGCTTTTTGTACTGTTGTGTTATCAACGTCGGTTCTTGTCTAGAACCGACAGTGATAGCCCAACATCACTGACGGTTCTTGGCTAGAACCGGCAGTGATAAGTAGACGTCAAGCCACTATCGGTGCAAGCCACAGACCAGCAGTGATGTGGACCTTCACTATCGGTTTTGGCCCAGCCCCAATCATTTTCTAATTTTCAAGCTCAAAACTAGCAGTGAAGGTATATCACTGTCGGTTCACCCTAATCCGACAGTGATGAGGCCGACAGTGATGTTCAGATCTGTAGTAGTGTCATCCGTCATGAAAGGGGAGGCTGGGGAGGCCTATGCCTGCACCTACGCCTACGTTCCTATCCACCTCATGCCATCGACAGGAAGGGGAGGCCTGCGCCAGCGTAGTGTTCCCCACTAGGTAGGTTATGGCCGCGCAGCACACTATGTTTCAGGCGTTCCTAGACATGTTGCAAGTCTATGTTTTAAGTGTTTCAGTTGTTTCATATGTATGTTTCAAGTGTTTCGTACGAATGTTATACACGTATGTTGCAAGCATCTGTTTCCAATGTTTCATCTATTTTTCAGACATATGTTGCAAGTGTGTTTATCCGGATGTTGCATATATTTCCCACATATGTTGCAAGTGTTTTATCTGGATATTGTGTATGTTTGCAATGATTTTCAAGTGTTTTTAGGTGTTTTTACAAGTGCTTTAGACTCATGTTTCAAGTATTTTATCTGTCTTCATTTTGTATGTGGCAAGTGTTGCATCTGAATGCTTCAAAAGTAGATCGAGGTTATGTACATGGGATGCGTGGGGGAAGCGGGAGGAGGCGCGAGCGGTCCCGACGCACGGTCTGGCGACGCTGGTGACGTCCGTGGTGGTGCGGGCAGCAGGCTGCTGGGGTATTCGCTCATAAGACCGATGCTGCTGGGGCATTCGCATCGCTCGCTTGTTGCGTGGGCACTGTCCGACGCTAGCGCATCGGATCGAACGGGTGCTAGCAAGTTCGTTTTGGCTAGCAAGTCCGTTTTGGTTTACTTTTTGCTAAAAGTTGTCGAAAAATATGCGTATAATCAGTCACGTACTCAGAGCATAGTTTCTTTTCCATATTTATTTGTTGATAACCTCATTGTTTGAGGTTTGTTTGTCAACTACTCCCTCCATCTAAAAAGTAATACTCTTTTCATTCTAAATTTTAAGATAATCTAAGTTTTTTAGATACATTTCTTTTAGGTGTTATTTGGATGTACATGTATTCATCTCAGTCCACGTGCGTTGAAGTGGATTGAAATGGAATTAAATTAAGTTCTGTTTCAATCCACTCCCAACACATATAGATATAGATACACGTGCATTCAAAAAGGCCTTAGTGCTTGTTTAGTTTCCAAAAACTTTCCCAAAAAGTGCTACAGTAGCTATCACATCGAATCTTGCGATACGTGCATGGAGCATTAAATATAGACGAAAAAAAACTAATTGCACAGTTTGGTTGAAAATCGCGAGACGAACATTTTGAGCCTAATTAGTCCATGATTGAACACTAATTGCCAAATAAAAACGAAAGTGCTACAGTAGCCAAATTCCCAAATTTCGCAAACTAAACACAGCCTTATTGTATATCAAGAAGAGAAGAAGATCCGGCTGCCGCACGAGGTACACGACCATCTTGATGCCGATTTGAGCGCTCATTTAGTTCGTCTATGGCGTCACAGCTCTGTTGTTGGGGTTTGTGATGTGGTTCCGGTGCGGGGTTTGGGGGATTCATCTTATTATATGGGATCAGCTCCCCTTTGTGGTGCAGCTCCTAGGTCATTGGGCTGGCCACCCCTAGGTGGTGATACAAGATCCTTTTCGTAGGTTCTCTAGGCTCCTCCACAGCCGAGGGAAACCATGAACAATCGCCAGCAACCCTAGGCCGATTCAATATAGGATATGGAGGCAACCGTGGTGGATTTCATGGGGGATGTCAAGGCAATAGGAGTTGGATTCCTAGGGGAGCAGGGAGAGGGGGCAGTAGATTTCAAGGAGGCGGCCGTGGATTCACGAACCAAGGGAATCAGGCATGGCAGGAGCTCAATCTGATATCGCAGGAGGAGCAAAAAGAAAAATCCAATCCAAGTCAGAAGGAAGATTCAGTTGGTGTGGAGAACTCAGTGAACAATACTACTCAGAATGAGACGACAGAAGATCATATAGCCCTAGAGGGGGGAATGGAGATGGAGAAGCTCCTAGAGAGCCTCAGTTTTGTGAAAGGTGTGGGAGGGTTGGACATGCCTCTATTAACTGTCCCAACCCTGTTATCTGTTCCAGATGTAACAAAGAGGGTCATGTGGCCAGGGTCTGTGTGACTAAGATGCCCTGGGAGTTTATCTCACCATTTTGTGGGCTGTCTGCTTATGGTCAGGGATTAAGGATATGTCCACCACTGCTCTGGTGACTATCACTGCTGGCCAAGCTAATGCCGGAGATATTGAGAATGAATTCAAGTTAAAGGCAGGACCTACATCATCCTAGAGATGGCATGCTAAGAGGATTGGAGAGGGCAAGTATCAAATGGGGTTTCCCAATGTGCAAACAATTGAAGACCTGACTCACTTCACTGAGGTCAGGATGAGATCTAAGCCTGAGGTGGTTATTAAAGTTGAGAAATGGAACCCTTCTACTGGTTCCAAGGCAACCTTGGATGTTGCCTAGTTCAGAATCAGCAACATACCATATGAGAAAATATCTTACTCGAAAGTCTGCATGGTGGCCTCTAAGGTGGGGCTTCTCTTGGAAGTTGATAAAGAAAATTTGAACAAGAATGACTATGTCAGAGTTAAGATTGAGGGTGATGTGACCAAAGTGCCAACATCTGTGGATGGCCAGTTGGATTTCAACTTCTATGACTATTTCTTTTAAAGAGAAGTACCCCAAGACAGTTATACTAACCCTGCTGGTACTCAATGGATAAGAAATGACGAGGACAAGCCAAAGGATGATATTCCTTCTAAAAAGCAAAAGTTGGACCCTGCAAGGAATGTTGGTCAATCTTATGAGGCTGGTGCTAGCAAAACTGTAACTGGGGGCAAAGGAAAACAAGTTATTGGAGAAAGTACTCATCAAGTAACAAATACTGAAGAAGACAGTGAGGATGAGGGGCTGAAAATTGGAGATCCAATCATCGCAGGTTCTGATCAACTAAGATTTGGCACTTTTGACACCTTGGAGATCAAGATGTTGAGTAGCATTCATATGGATGACTCTGCTCAGGTAGTGATAAATGAATATGGTTCAAATCTTGAGAAATCTAAATCTGATCCATTTGCCACTATTGAGGCTAAGAATTCCATTTGTGATAGCAGCAGGTCTAAGTTTTTTTTAACCTGGAGGATTACATGGTCAATACAACTAGCAGCAAAAGTCTTCCCACTATAGAAGAAGAGAAAGAAGTGATCTGTGGAAAGGACAGAGCTGTCTCTGTGAGTCCCATCAAGGGCAGTCAAGGGGGTCCTGAAGTAGATATCTCCAACCAAGAGGATGGCACACAAAAGTAATCCTAGGATATTGATTGGGAACTAATCCAAGAGGAGGATAGACAAAATTCTGAGGTCACTGAGATGGATGAGGATAGAGACAGAGAAACTGATAAGGAGATAGTTGACATGGAAATGGATAAGGAGGAGATGACAATGAATATTCCTACACCAAACAGAACAGAAAGTTTGATGGTTAAAGAACATGAGTCTAGCCTGGATGGGACAAAGGAGCAGTATGAAATCTGGGAGAAATAGGCTGCAAAAATGTGCTCTCCAGCGGAGAACATTCAGAAGAATGGGCAGGATAAATGGCCTAAATGGAAGGAGGTGAGACAAATTAAGAGGCTGAGGGATAATGGTGCAACACAGATGAATATGGGGGAGCAAGTCTAGGACAAGATGGCTTCTGGCCTGTCAAATGAAGGTATAATTCCTGAAAACTAGAACTCCTTTGCAGTTCTTACTAAATTCATATTGCTTCTTTAGCATCTAAAATGAGGGTACATTCTGATTCTCTTTCATTTGAGAAAATAGATGTTCTTAGAGACCTGGAGAATGCCATGATGAAACTTAATGATCATAACATAATTACAAATGAATCAATGGATAATTTGGAAGATTTAAATCTTCCCTTAGAAGAACAAAATGTACTTGATTGGGGCACTGATGATTCTGAGGTGGAACCTTTTGTTCCTACTGCCAGCAGTGGAAAGAGCAGGTCTTCCAAAAAAAATAAAAGAAAAGCTAGGGTTAGCAAAAGCCAACCTGCTGCTGGCTCTTTGCACTCTAAAGGAGATGAATCCAAGGCTAGCCCTAGATTCAATCTCAGGGACAGGAATACCATTAAAAAGGTTGTGAAATGATAGGCATCATATGGTATTACAGAGGGGTTGCTAAGAAAGGGTTTAGCACCTATATTAAATAACTAATTTGGGATCATAAAGTTGATTTTATTGGTTTTAAGGAAACTATGAAGAAGTCTTATTCTGAGAAATTTTTTAGGAAACTTGATAATGCTAAAGAGTTCAGCTGGCATTGGACTCCTTCAAGTGGCAAATCTGGAGGTATATTAAGTGGCATTAAGAATGATAGATTTGAAGTTGAGAACTTTTATAATGGTGATTTTATGATAATTGCAAATGTATTTGATAAAAGTCTCAAAAAACACTGGACCTTAGCTCACATCTAAGGGCCAGCTCAGGATGAATACAAAGAGAGCTTCCTGTCTCAACTCTCAAATTTCTGCTTTAAGGCTAAGTACCCCATTCTTATGGGTGGAGATTTTAATATTCTGAAAATAATTTCTCATCTGTGTTCAATCTTATTATCAATTTATATGAACTTAGAGAACTCCCCCTTGCTGATGGCAAATTCACCTGGTCCAATAATAGGAAAATTCCCACTCTTGAAAAGGTTGAAAGAGTATTAATTTCCAGCTCATGGGAAGTTGAATTTCCCCTGTGTAATCTAAGGAAGATACCTAGATATATGTCTGCTCACAATCCTTTGATTGTGAGAACTGACCTTGAGCAGAAAATTGAATCAAAACCTTTTTGTTTTGAGACTTCTTGGTTACAGCATGCTGAGTTTAATGATAAAGTAAAAGACATCTGGAATAGGAAAATTACTGCCAAATCTGCCATCGAACCTTGGTGCATTAAGATGGGGCATACTAGGAAGTATAAAAGAATCCTAACTGAGGAATTGGAAAAATTGGAAAAGCTAGAAGAAGAGATGTCTTTATTTGCTGAGATGTTAAATAGAAAATCTTTTATTCAAGCTGAGATGCTCAGATTGACAGAAGAGGAGGAAAGCTACTGGCATGCAAGATCTAATAGCATGTGGCTTTTGAAGGGTGACAATAACTCGGCATTTTTCCATAGAATAGCAAATGGGAAAAAATGCAAGAATACTATCTTCTCTCTAAATCATATGACCATGTTATTGAGGGGATGCTGCCCTGGTGGAGCATGCCACTCAATTTTACAAAGACCTTTTTGGTCCTTCTACCCACTCTAGCTTCACCATGGATCCAAGTTGCTGGGATCAAGCTGAATCTATTACTAACCAGGAAAATGAGGAATTGGAAAAAACCTTTTTCTAAAAAAGAAATTAAGGAGGCTGTATTCTCTATGGAAAAGAATACTGCTCCAGGACCTGATCACTTCCCAATTGAGTTCTATCAACATTGCTGGGACTTTATCAAATCTGATCTAGTTGATATGTTCCAGGATTTCTATAATCTGAAGTTGGATATTGGGAGATTTAATTATGGTGTAATAACCCTTCTGCCCAAGGTGAAAGATGCAAATAATATCAAACAGTACAGACCTATCTGTCTGCTAAATGTCATTTACAAAAATTTTACTAAAGTTTTGATGCTAAGACTGGATAATGTCATGGGGAGAATCATTAATAGAAGTCAATCTAGATTTCTAAAAAAATAGGAACATAATGGATGGTATTATGGCCTTGTATGAGATTTTGCATGATACTAGAATAAAGAAGAAAGATGGGCTGGTTTTAAAATTAGATTTTGAAAAGGCTTATGATAAGCTAAACTGGTACTTCCTTTTTGAATGTCTCAAACAAAGGGGCTTTTGTGCTAAGTGGTGTGAGTGGATTAAGATGGTGATGAGTTCTGGAACTGTTAGTGTAAAAATCAATAATACCACTAGAAACTATTTTAAATCTGGTAGGGGAGTGAGGCAAGGAGATCCTCTGTCTCCCTTTCTCTTTAACATCGCTGCTGATACTCTAGCTAAAATGATTGCTCTTGCTCAGAAAAATAAGTTGATTCAAGGCCTAGTGCCAGAATATGTTGAGAATGGAGTTTCAATATTGCAGTATGCAGATGACACAATTTTATCTCCAGGATGATAAGGCGCAAGCCTCTAATCCCAAGCTGCTTTTTTATCCACATGAAGCCATGTCTGGACTCAAAATTAATTTTTCCAAGAGTGAGGTTCTCATGGTAAGTCAAGATGATAATAAAAGTGTAGAGTTTTCCAACATGTTTAATTGTGCTATTGAGAAATGGCCCATAAAGTATCTTGGAGTCCCTGTGGCTGGCTCCAGATTACATGTTGCTGACTGGATTCCTATTTGTGAAAAGTTGCTTAAAAGACTTGATGGATGGAAAGGGAGTTCTTGAAGCCTAGGAGGCAGGCTGGTCCTGATTAACTCTGTTTGAGTAATCTACCAGTCTATACCATGTCTATGTATTGGTTGCCTGTGTCAACTATTGACAAAATGGATTCAGTTAGAAATTTTTTTTTGGCAGGGAGGGAATTTAAAAAGAAGTATCACTTGGTCAAATGGACCAAGATAACTAAGCCAAAGGATAAAGGGGGATTAGGAGTTAAGGATTTGAGGAAAATGAACATAAGCCTTTGGAAAGCTGAAAATCGAACTGGTATTTGGCAGGATATTATTACCAAAAAATATTTGAAAAAAGGAATCATTTCCCAGTTAAAAAAGAACAACAAAAACTCCCCTGTTTGGAATGACCTGTTAAAAGTAAGACATATACATGAAGGGCAGATCCATGGTAGTGGGGAATGGTAAGTCTACCAGCTTTTGGCATGACCGCTGGTGTGGATTAGTTTCCTTGGTAGACAAATTCCCTCAGCTATACTGTCGGTGTTTTGTAAACCGAACTAGTAAATTTATACGATTACCGCGCTGCTCTCTAGGAAGGTGATGGTAGCATCCAAAAGACACAAGGATTTATACTGGATCAGGACGGAGCCCTATGTCCAGTCTCAGAGATGATCGAGTGCGTGTTCCTCGTTTGAATGCTCTGAAGTTCTTAAAATGGGGGTGGAAGAATGGTGGAAGAGGTAGGAGAGCTAGAGCTAGGAGATGGACTGTCTGAAGGGAAGCTTAAGGAGCCCTACTATGGTGTGAATGTGTTGAAGATAGTGGGAAGGATGCCCTGGCTGCCCTTATACAGAGTCCGGGGCTAGGGCATGTACAAAGAAGAAGGTTTTCCTGACTGAGGGGTCGTGAGCCTGAGGGAAAGGCCCAGCTAACTTGGCTTGCAAGCTATGCCCATGTCGCGGTAAGGTGTGACGTGGTGCCATTGTGTCGGCCATGGCGATATTGTAGGCAAAGTGGTGGTTCACCAACCGTCCTGTGCGACATGGTCTCTGTTATGGCCTTCGTCATTGCCTCCTCTTCTTCTAGGGGTGTCGTACAGGAGTTGGTAGCCTCCCTCGGATCGTCGGTTGTCTGGTTAGCTTGTGGAGTTGGTGGCACAATCCGAGACTCTGGGGTCATGGCTTCCGCCGGTTAGGATGGCTTCGAAGTCAAGGCCTCCATCGTGGATCCCATCCCGTAGTGGGTAGAATCATATATATGTCTTGTTCGACCGTACTTGGACGACGAGTCACCGTACGGGCCGTCATTGTCGTGCGGTGTTGTCTTGTCTATGTTGCGTGGCGCAGGGATGGTGTCTGACCGGATCAAGGTGACCGCTGTCCCCTTAGTCCTTGCGTGGTCAGTGCGGCAAGTCTACTCTCGTCAGAGCAGGTGCGCTTGGCTGCGCTCGGCCTCCCTCCGCTCCTCCCAGGGGCTAGGACGATGGAGAGGTCATGGACCCTTGTGTGGCACAAGGCAGAGAGGGGGGATCATGGCTGACTACGTCCTTATCGCCTAGCCTGGTCCGCTTGACTTAACTAGGCCTCGATCGTTTGTGCTTTCGCTAGTTGGTGTATTGTGGGACGCTTGGCCTGCTAACTAATCAATTCCTTGAGATACTCAGGGATCATAAACCCGACAGTAGCCCCCAGCGTTTTTGTGATCACGAAGTGATCATGAAAGCGCTGAGATGTGGGCATGTCGAGTGTGGGTTTGTAGACATGGCTTGTTCGAGCTTCGTCGCTCAACCCCTTAAGGGCTGGTGCATTCAATACGATAGGTGGCTGTCATGTTTCGCCCTGTCAGGACACCCTGATGATGTGGTACGCAACTGCTACGCCTTGCCACGTCAGTGTTCTGTGTATCAAGGTTTGTGACCTAGGCAGCACCGAGTGGTCTCATCGACGTTGTACTAGCCCTGCCTTTGTGAGGGTCTCGATTTCCCCGACCTCACGCGGGCATCTGACACTAGTTGTGGCCTCTCATGGTTCGCCATGCGGCGCGGGGGTCTTAGGCTGCTCAGTCCACCTTTGAGCCTATAAATAGGGGTCTTCCTTTTGTTTGAACCACTTATGACTATGACTTCAAACTATCCCTTGATTCCCTGTGCGGCTACGCGTTGAGGGAGTGAGGAAATGGGAGAGAAAAGCTTGAGCCGCGTGGTTCCCGTTCTACATCTCGCTGGGGGTCACCTATGGTGGCCGGAGCTATTGTCACTCTTTGCAGCAGTTGGTGCTAGAAGGAGATTTGCAAGCAGGGGAGGATGAGATGCCGTGGAGGCTGGCTCCATGATCATGTATCCTGGGTTTTACACGTGCCTGAGTGGCTCGGGTACCCGTGATGGCCATTAATCGAGGGAAGGCTTGCCCCTCTGCCATGGGACATCAGTGTGTGCAGGCAGCGAGTCGGTTCTCCAGAGAGAACGTTCGTTGCTCCATGATCGCCAAATGATAGATCCAAGGTGTTGTTCGTCACTATGCCCTGGCATGGCATCGTGACGACGCAGTGAGATGTTGCCGCACTGGGCGCCATTTAGCCTTTCTCTCCTCCTTGCGTGCTTTAGTTTCGGGGATCGTGACGCTGCAAGGTGGTCTTTAAGGTGTTCTTTTCCACCTTGTCTGACCATATTCGTAGCTCGTACCCCCGATGGCATCGTCCCTGAGGTGGCGTTGGGCTTTTCACTTTCTTGCCTTGGCGGCTTGGTCATGCCTGTACCAATGGGATCTAATTTTCGTTTGGTGTATCCTAGCCTCGGCGTCGTGCCGAGCCCTTGGTCCACGAGGTCCAGTTGTGAGGTTTTATTACCGAGGTCGGGACTTTCGTGCGGGTTGTTGACCTTCCTTCCAATGGAATGGAGAGGTCGTCCTCAGCTCGAAAGCCCTCACCCCATTTGTATAGGGGTTTCAACTAACAAATTCCACGAGTTTTGGTGAATCTGTATTTTCTGCAGGGGTTATCCAGAAAACCGTCAAGGTGGACCTAGATGTCAAACTTAATCGCGCTTATCCATAGCAAAAACAACCCAGAAGGTTCCAGAAGACTCAAGAGGACTCCACACCAAAGCAGAATGCGAGACGCTGCCAGGTGGGTCCGGCCCACATGTCAGCCCCCCTTGCTATGTTGGTTCTCCACTGTCTCCTAGATTGCATCTACGCCATTTATTCAAGTCAGTTTGATCCGAGGGCACAGGATTGACGCTCTGGCCTATATATACCAGCCCCTACCCCCCTTCCTCAGGAATTGCATTCAAGAGAAGACAGAAACCCTAATCCTCCTCAGAGCTCCACCATATTCTAGGGCATAGCTAGTTAGGCTAGGTCTAGAGGGAGGCAAGCAGATCTCGCTTGGATTCTTGATCGTGTCAAGAGCATGGTTTGGTATAATCTTTGTACCCCATCTCTTTTGTATCTCTCATTACTTTTATATATTTGCTACAATTGTTATGACAACATTATTCATATCGTTTATGTTCCTAGTTATCATGTTCATGGTCAACTTTGATTATATACTTAGTATAGCTAGATTATCCTTATATTTATGTATAAGTTCGTATAGCACTCACTCTAAGGTACCATGGGCGAGTGGTCTACATTGTATAAGCATGGTGCTTCTACGTTGTTTACCTGCAGATACACCCTATATTTCGGGTCATGTGGTAGATCGCGGATGTGACACTCCTGTTGAGTTCTTTGTTGTCCACTCTCTGAATATAGGTATACAAGTAGGATCTAGTTACGAAGGAAGACAAGCTCTATTCTTAATCTTCCTTAGTAATATCCCTTATGTGTAGATATGAAGTTGATCTTAGCCATGACTGCTAGGTGTAATTGCACTAATCAATGTATGCTTTGACTTATAATTAAGAATGACTTTGGAATTATTCCTCTAATATTCTACTTAATTATGCTAATGCCATAGAAAGGAGTTCTCTGAGTGATCAATGATTAGTTATTATGCACTATTTATATATATATTTACCTCTTGACTTACCCAAGTTGTGAGTAGAATATTAGTTATGGTTTACTTCTCCATCAATAGCGTAAGTTATCAATACATGTCCTCGCCAGACCTTCCCTGTGGTAAAAATATAAATAACGATACCTGGAATACTCTCGGGTAAAGTGCTACAATGGTATATTATCTATGTGCTTGCAGATTCCTTTTATTTATATATATATTCTTTCTAGTCACATGAAATATTAAAGTACTTCTTAGTGTCATTCTAGAAGTGGCACTAGGTAGTATCAACAAGCATTTCTGACAACATCACTAGGGATGACAACTTAGTAAAAGATGCTAAGGAATGTCAACAACATAGGGTGACTACTTAAAACAAGTGACATGTTAATAAATACCAACAAGCATTTTTGGCGCCGTTGTCGGGGAAGGTAGCTAGGCAAAGGAAGTATTGATAAGCTTATACTTATTGATGTGATTGAGATAACCATTGACCTCTGCTCAAATAGGCTTACCCTTGTGTTGTCCACTTTTATATCTTATGTAGGGTAATGTATGACCGGTTTTGACATCCCGATAAACTATGTTGAAGATTAAGAAGCATTAATCAAAAGAACTAGAGCTAAACTCAAGAAAGTCCCAGCTTTAGAATCAGAAGACAACCAGATAAGGCGAAGCTTAACACCAGAATTTGAAGCCATGGCTAACAAGACTCTCCGCGAATTCTCTGCTCCAACTACAGCCAACATCCGTACTAGACCAACAGTCAATGTTGGAGACAATGGATTCAAGCTCAAGCCAGCTCTCATCAACATGGTGTAAGCTAGCCAATTTTGTGGAAAGGCAAATGAAGGTGCGAGTGCACATCTCCAACACTTCCTGGAGATCTATAGCACTTTCACAATCAAAAGAGCGACCCAAGACGCCATACTACTCCGCCTCTTCTCATTCTCACTCTTGGGGAAGGCAAAGCAATGGTTCTACACCAACAAAGATAGAAATACTACATGGAATAACTGCTCCACCGTCTTCCTAGCCAAGTTCTTTCGTACAGGCAAGACTAATGCTCTACGTGGAAGAATTTCAAGTTTGCAACAGCAACATGATGAATCTATCCCTGAGGCATGGGAACGCTTTCAAGACTACATAGCAGAATATCCTCATCATGGGATGGACAATTGTCTACTCATGTAGACTTTCTACCACGGGTTGACCAACAGTACCTGTGAGACTATGGATGCTGCTACTGGAGGTGCAATCTTGTCACTCACCATACCAGTTGCAACAACTCTTGTGGAGAAGATGGTCTCCAACCAAGGTTGGAATGAAGAACATCTTCAGACCCACAAGAGAGGTGGAGGTATGCATCAACTCAAGGAGGTAGATATGCTGTCTGTCAAGATGGACCTGTTGATGAAGAAGCTTGAAGACCGAGCCAATGAGAAGCAAGAAGTCATGCATATTTTTGATACTCGCATGACATGTGAAGAGTGTGGAAACACTAGGCATTCAGGGAACAACTATCCTAAAACCCATGAGGATGTGAACTTATGGCAGAGCCGTTCGAAATAACACACCTTCAGAGGTGCTCATCTTCCACCACACACGAAGCACCCCGAAAGCAAGCTACATCGGGCGGATTCTGTCGAGCCCACCCCAAGGGAGAACTCGAATAATCCACGTTTTCCTCTAGGATCCAATAATGAGAACGAGTTTACAATACTCAGTCCATTTCATACAACCAGAGTTCTTACAAATATCTTATTACAGTACCAAGTTCAGAGTGTGGAATTTAAACAGTGGAATTACAATAAACATCTAACGGTAGAATATAAGGATCCGTCTGTGCCCACCAAAAGAATCCTCCACACAACAGTTACTCTTCAAACTGCACCTGCAACAGGCGTAAATAAACCCTGAGCACACGATGTACTCACAAGACTTATCCAACTAATGGGAATAATTTCCTGACTCCAAAGGATATGATAAGCTTTATAGGTTGCCGGGTTTACTTTTCGCAAAAAAGCATTACTAGTAGTGGATCCTTATGCATGTTTCTTATTAGCAGTCATGGTTAGTTCATTATCTAGCCATTCTATATAAGCACCTGTTCTACTTTCAAGCAAGAGTTGAGCAAACAGATCCATTTCACCATCTTTTATCTTCCAGTTCTTACTACGGTGCTAGACTGTAGACAAGCTATACCGGATTACCTGGCGATTCGTGAATCAATGTGCCCAGCTGGATACCCCGAAACACACGCCCCGCTTGTACCCCAGGCACAAGCAGGACCAACCCACCACTCTCCTATCAAGGGGTCCAGGTCCCCGTCCAAACTTGGACTCTAAGCCCCCACACCTGAGTCTCAGACTCAGTGTGGTGCTTAGACCTCCACCATCCCCGCCTCCAATCAGTCAGTTCGGAAAGAGCCGGAACCCATGATAAGAGAGCAACGAGCCTTCCCTGCTCCCATAAACAAGTATGTGCTCAGAATAATAAGTCTATGACTTGCCTAGAACCCAATGCAATAGCCGGTCCTTAACCGACACAGATAGTGAAAACAGTGTAACCATGCTATGCCCCATTGGCCGCGGGACACAACCTCTTACACCCACCAATACCCAAACCATATCCCTGCCCGGTCTCTATTTTTTCCTTTCACCATTTTATCATGAGTGATAATAATAATCACCTAAGCTAGTAGGACTCATAGGTAGATATATCTATGCCTGTAGTTTCAATATAACTAAAATAACGTAAATGCACATCATATATATATTTCTAGTGATTATTCAAAATAAGGGTTATGCATCGGGGCTTGCCTTGGCCAGGCGCGGTGTCAGCTCAGTCAGTCAGTGGTGGCTCTAAGACCTCCTCCTGCACAAGGATCTCCTCCTCATACTCTTCAATCACCTCCTCGTACTCCTGCTCGCTCGCGGTCATCAACTCCACCAACTCGTTCTCTACATGCATGCAATGATGATGCAACACTCAATATTAAGGCAACAACAGTTCTTAAAGTAAGAATACATCTACTAAGCCACTAAGCTAGCTCTAATGACTAAGATACCGAGCTAATCATCATTCCAATCAAACCAGTAGGGTTTCGCCTACAAGTGCTACTTTGTAACTAAAATATATTCTTACTCTTATTAACGATTTCCTATATACTACAACAACGAGTACTTCGCTACCATATTTCTCAACATATTCTAAGGCTACAAAAATTACAGTGAGTTTATAATAATACAATAAACCTACTGTAAAAATTTCATGGTCAAAGCTATTACCAATTTGCCCCAAAAATTTCTACAAATATTAATCTAAATAATGCTAAGCTTTCCTAAATAAATTAATGGACCTAACATTCTCACAGATAAATGTAAACTAACTACACCAACAGATAGATCACATTTTTATGAACCTAACAAATTTTATTTCACTATTTTTGGACATCTACAGAATTTACTATAATTTCTCAAAATTCAGCTCAGAATCTAAATTAGAAAAACACTAATTAATTCTTTTCAGAAAAAGAAAAGGGCAAAAGAGCCCAGCGTGGCCCAACACGGGCTCGGCCTGCGCGTGAAAGCGGCCCGGGACAAAGGAGCCCGCGCTCACCCACGATCCTACAACAGAGACCCTACAATTTCCCCAAAACCACACCTAGGTCCTAGCACTATTCCCTACCCTCGCTGAGACTCTTCACTTACCCCCTGCACTTAATTGAATTTTCGTGCACATGTCCAAAGGGACTGAGCACGCGGCGGCGCGGTGCACGGTGGCACAGGCGGCCACGCCGACCACCGAAGATGCACGTCGGCTCATCCAGCGGGCCGACCACCACCCTAGACCTAACCAGCAACACTAAGCGGCCACGGGATCAGTGGGGACTCTCAAGCGAGTGCAGCCACGGCACGCAGCCTTCCGTGATGGCGACACAGCCAATCCAGCGACACAAGACCACTATGGGATCAACCGTATGGTGCTTGAGCACCAGGAACTTACTACGGACCTGGCCGTAGGGTCGGTTGAAATGGAGGAAGGCTGTGACGGGTCGGCCATGAACGACCGGACGGTCGCGGTGGCTTTCCGCGGCGAGCACGCCTGCAACGGCGGCGCGGGGCAGCAGCAGCGGCTGAGTGGGAGTGTGCACTACGAAGGGGATGCTAGTGGCATAACTAGAAGAACCGAGGATGTTGCATGGAAGGAGTAATTTGGGGCGACCCCAAATCGGCCATAAAATGGCTGACAAAGGGGAAAGCTCTGATTTGGCTTGGCGGCTTCCCAAATCAAGGCGAGACGCAACTAGGCAGACAGAGGACTTCAAGACAGGGTCAGAGGCGCTAGGCAACAGGTGGAGGTGACCACGCCCTGCTGAATGGCCACGGCGTCGTGATGGTGAGTGTGACAAAGGAACAGGAAAGGAGGGGGCGGCTCGTCTCGGCATGACGCGAGTTAAGGCGGGTGGTTGGGGGAGCTATGACCAGTCGACGGCGCAGTGCACTCGAAAGCGCAACAGCGGCCAGCACGGCCATGTGCCATCGTAGTGAGGGCACACATGCATGCACGGCAATGGCCACAGACCAGAGGACGCGATGGCAGTGAGCAACCGCGCGAGCAGCAGCGGCCAGAGCTGCAGCGATGGGGTGGCGCGGAGGCAGAGGTAGCAGCAGCATCGCAGCGATGGAAGAGGGCGATAGGGCGTGCATAGGGTAGCAGCGGCCAGGGCTAGCCCGGCCAGTAGGAAGAAGCTATGGTCGGCTGGCCAGCGGTAGCAGCTGGCCGAGGTCGGCCAAAGCTAGGTCAAGCAGGCCCAAAGCTACTACACACCAAATTTAAAGCGTGTATAAAAACTAACCTAACTGAATTTAGGTTTCCCCCGTGCAAACCATGACAAAGGTGATCTATAGGGCTATCAACTAATGCCAAAACATGGTACCCTCTTTTAGCCAAATTAACATGAATTAACTCTCAAGGATAGCATTGCCTTTACATTACTAGACATAGAGAAATTCTAGAGTTTGAAGCTAGATTTAATTTCGAATGCAATTTCTAAACTATTACCAATACTAGCTAGAAGTATTATTTTTCTAAAGCAAGAGTTGCATTATCATCTACAAAGTTTGTACCTCAAACTTTAAGGTGCCACACATATGTTTTATAGTATTTTTGCTCAATAAAAATTGGTTTACAACTCTACTTGATAATTACGTGAATCATGGAACAACTTTTCGATTAACATTCTATTGATCCTTCTACGTTACGACACTTTGTCTACTCATTTCACCACATGCATTAACACACAAATATGATGTTCATGGCATGTTTTAGTAGATGCTTTATGGTGTAACACCGAGGGTGTTACAAATCTACCCCCTTAAATAAAATCTCATCCCAAGATTTCACATGCCTAGTGTGGAAAAAGGATAAGAAATAAATTCTGATTTAAACAATTACCTCGGTGAACTAGAAAGAAGGTGGGGATAATGCTTGAAGATATAGCTTTCTTGCTCCTAGGTTGTCTCGTCCTGTGAGTGATTTTGCCACTAAACTTTATAGAACTTCACCACACTGTTTCTAGTCACTCTTTCTTTCTCATCTAAGATATTGACAGGATGTTCAATATAAGATAAGTCGGGCTGGAGGGGAAGTCTTTCAATTTCTATTGCTTTATCGGGGACCCACAAACATTTCTTTAACTAGGAACATTGGAAGACATTATGCACTGCTCACAAAATAACCGGGAGTTGGAGACGATAAACAATAGGACCACATCGCTCCAAAACCTTATAAGGCCCAACATAGCGAGGAGCTAACTTTTCACGGACACCAAATCGATACACACCTCTCATGGGAGACACTTTGAGATACACATGATCACCCACTTCAAATTGCAAGGGTCTTCTTCTCTTGTCCGCATATGTTTTTTGACGACGTTGAGCTGCCTTCAAATGGCTCTAAATAATACTGACTTGCTCTCGAGCTTCCTTGATAAAATCAGGTCCAAAATATCCACGATCACCTACTTCAACCCAGTTAAATGGTGTCCTACATTTCTTTCCATACAGAGCTTCAATGGGTGCCGTACGAATGCTTTCTTGATAGCTATTGTTGTAAGAAAACTCAGCTAAGTTCAAGCATTCATCCCACTTCTCAAAAAAAATGGCACAAGATCTAAACATATCCTCAAGTACCTGATTTACCCTTTCTGTGTGGCCATCAGTTTATGGATGATAAGCTGAACTTCTGAGGAGACTAGTACCAAGACATTGCTGAAGTTGCTCACAAAAACAAGAGACAAAGACTGACCCTCTATCAGAGACGATAGTAAGAGGAACTCCATGTAGGGTCACAATCTGGTCAAAATACAACTTGGCATACTTCTTAGCTGAATATCTAGTATCTACCAGGAGAAAATGAGCGGACTTAGTGAGACGGTCCATAATGACCCAAATAGAGTCATACCCCTTGGACGTGCAGGGTAAACCCACAACAAAGTCCATGGAAATATCCTCCCATTTCCAAATAGGGATAGGCAAGGGCTGCAAAAATCCCAAGGTACGTATATGGTCTGCCTTAACTCTACCACAAGTATCGCACTCCGTGATATGTTTGGTGATTTCCTGCTTCATATTAGACAACCAATACAAGTGGCACAAATCATGGTACATCTTGTTACTTCCTGGATGGATGGACAAGTTGGAGTTGTGAGCTTCATCAAATTTTTTTCTTCTAAGCTCCCCACTTGACGGAACAACCAATCTGTTCTTGAACCACACTACACCTTGATCATCAATACTAAAATCAAGACCATGCCCTTCGGCAATTAACTTCTTTATTTGAGAAATTCCTAAAGTATCTTGCCCTTGCTCGCTAATAATTTGCTCAAGTAAATCCGAGACTAGAGTAATGTGAGCTAGCACCTCAGCATGGTTGAGAGACAAAGGTGTTTCTTCAACCTGATATGACTTCCGACTCAAAGCAACAGCTACCACATTAGCTTTTCTAGGATGGTAATGAACCTTCAAATTATAATCCTTGATTAACTCCAACCATCTTCGTTGCCTCATGTTCAACTCAGATTGAGTGAAAATATATTTGAGGCTCTTATGATCAGTAAAAATGTGTACTTTATTTTCCAACAAATAATGCATCCAAATTTTTAGAGCGTGCACCACAGCAGCCAGCTCTAAATCATGGGTGGGATAATTCACCTCATGCTTTTTTAGTTGGCGTGAAGCATAAGCTTTCACACGTCAATCCTGCATAAGCACGCATCCCAGTCCAATCCTTGAGGCATCACAATACACATCAAATGGCCTATCAATGTCTGGTTGGGCAAGAAAAGGAGCAGAGGTAAGAAATTTCTTCAGGGCTTGGAAAGCTTCTTGACAAGCCGGACCCATGCAAACTTGACATCTTTCTGGAGCAACTTGGTCACTAGTTGGGCTATTTTAGAGAAGTCAGGGATGAAGCGCCGATAATAACTAGTAGGACCAAGGAACTGACAGATCTGATGCACTGACTTTAGAGACTTCCAATTTAACACATTCTACACCTTGCTTGGGTCCATAGAGATACCTTCAGATGTCAGAACATGTCCCAAAAACTGTACTCGATCTAACCAAAACTCACACTTGCTGAATTTTGGCATACAACTTGTGTTCCCTTAATCGAGTCAGTACTATCCGAAGATATTTTGCATGCTCTTATTTGTTCTTGGAGTATATCAAAATATCATCAATGAACACCACTACAAACTTGTCCAACTCCGGCATAAAGACTGAATTCATGAGATACATGAAGAATGAAGTAGCATTGGTGAGACCGAAAGACATGACTATGTACTCATACAGCCCGTACCTAGTAGAGAAGGCTGTATTTGGTATATCTTGAGATCTGATCTTGATCTGATGATACCCAGAACAAAGATCAATCTTGGAAAACACCTTGGCACCCGCTAACAGATCGAACAAAGTATCAATATGAGGTAAATGATACTTGTTCTTAATGGTTATCGCATTGAGAGGGCGTAATCCACGCACATCCTATCCTACTGCTTCATTTTAGCAAGTTCTTTAGGAGATATGCGGTAGGGACGCTGGGAAATAGGAGCAGTTCTAGGTTCTAAATGAAAAACTCCACATTCGTATCCAGTGGCAACCCAGGTAGATCTTCAGGAAAGACATCCGGGAACTCACAGACCATAGGAATAGAGGCAAGATCAGGAGAAGCTTCAACATGAGCAGCAATATGTAAGGCTGGATCTAAGGGCATACGAAGAGACATCCTATCCTCGGAAGAAGGAAGCTGTAACTCCACAACTCTCTGCTTAAGATCCAAGACTACCCCATATACTCGCAACTAGTTCATGCCCAGAATTGCATCTATGCCTTGCCCAGGCAGCACCATGAACTGAAGGTAGTAAGGGTGAGTGGCTAGCACTAATCCAACTGTGTCCGTCTAGAGTATTAACGCACAATTGCGCACTCGGAGTACTGATTCTATAGGCAATAGGTATAGCCATAAGAGATATTTTGTGCTTCTGTGCAAACCCCATGCTTATGAATGAATGTGATGCACTAGAATCAAACAACACATATGCTGAGTGGGAATCAATAGTAAATATACCAGCCATCACTGGTTCATTCTGCAAGATTTCCTCAGACTCAGTGAGGTTAACTTGCCTAGAGCGGCTTACGGGCACCTTCTTCTTGATAATCATCTGCTTGATTAGACGGGAGTTAGCTGAAGGCTGGGAAGACTGTGCAGGCTAGTTCTGCGGACACTCCCGAGCATAGTGGCCTTCCTTGCCACACTTGAAACACGCACTAGGCTTGTTCCCCTATCCCTGATGAGGTGGGACCTGCTATCCCTGAGGCCGCTGTTGCACCTACTAAGTAGGTGCACGGTACTGAGTGGGAGGTGCCAGGTGGGTCTGCTGAGGTTGATGGAACGACTGCCCACCTAAAAACTGACAAGGCACTCACCTGATAACCTATACCTTCTGAGCCTGCTAGTGACTAGAAGACCCAGTGATCACTCGCTTGCGCTTCCACTCATCCTAAGAGTCACACTGAGGTCCCTCCATGGCAATGGCAGCATTCATCATAGCACTAAAAGTCTGGTAGTTCCCTATGTACAACTCCTTCTGTAGACTGCAAGATAGGTAGCGATAGAAACTGTCCCACTTCTTCTCCTCAGTATCAAAGTGGGTCCCAGCATACTATGATAGATGGTTGAACTTGTTTACATACTCCATCACAGACATGCTCCCTTACTTCAGGTCTAGAAACTCCATAAACTTCCTGTTCAACACACCAGTAGGAATGTAGTATTGTCTGAAAGCAGCAGTAAACTCCTGCCAAGTCACAAGGTAATCCACCGGCTGCATGGCATTGAACGTGTCTCACCATGCACTGGCAGAACCCAACAGCTGCTGCGCTGCAAAGCGCACCTTCTACTCCTTGGTTACAGTGAGTAGCAGACTGCTCTAGAATACGAAGCCAATGCTCCGCATCTAAAGGCTCAGCAGTCGGTGTGAACGTGGGTGTGTGTGTCTTCAAGAAATCCTAGTAAGAACAGGGCCCCTTGGGACCGCATGCACCACCCCTATTCCTGCCATTGCCTTCGTGGCCCCCACGGGCGAAGTCCACCAATCGCCTGGGCTAGCATCTCCAAGGCATGGGCTGACTCACGCCGAGCAGCCAGCATCTCTGCCATCATCTCCGCATGGGTCATCGGAGGTGGTGGTGGTGGAGGAGCCAGAAGCAGGGCCTCGTGGCTCTCCCCATTGTTGTTGCCAATGCCCTCACCGCGACCGTTATCACCTAGGTCCACCCCAGCGCTGGTACTCCTGCGACTAGACCTCAGGTTCATCTGTAAATAGATAGGGACCAACCATTAATGACAACCCTCCAGATTAGGAGCAAGAGATTAGAGAAATGATAAGACGTTTATTAAAGCATTCTTTTAGGTTATCCTATCAATTCACTAATCCAAATTATACGTGTAGGGGGAAGTTTAGTTTAAGCAAGATTCTGTTTTCATGATACATACATCGGCCTACCCGTTCCCTCAAGCTGGAATATAGCGGCATTCACAAAAAAAATTTGGCACATCGCACACTCACTTTCCGCTTACTAAACGATTCTTACACAGCGTAAGTTAGTGTACCTGTAGAAAGCTGATTAGATAAACCATGTGCTGCTATCCTAGACAGACCATATTGCTAGGGCATATACTTATTTACATAATTTTGTCGCATCCTATTTTTCACAAAACTTTTGTTGGTCAAATTTTAGGTTTTGAAAAGAGTTATGAAACTCGGAACTCATTATTGTCTCTGGTACCATCTGTGGCAGAACCGCCCGAAATAACACACCTTCGGAGGCGCTCGTCTTCTACCAGACACTTAGCACCCCGAAAGCAAGCTACATCGGGCGGATTTCGTCGAGCACACCCCAAGGGAGAACTCGAATAATCCATGTTTTTCCACTAGGATCCAATAATGAGAACGAGTTTACAATACTTAGTCCATTTCATACAACCAGAGTTCTTAGAAATATCTTATTATAGTACCAAGTTGAGAGTGCATAATTTAAATAGTGGAATTACAATAAACATCTAATGGTAGAATACAAGAATCCATCTGTGACCACCAGAAGAATCCTCCACACAATAGCTACTCTTCAAACTGCACCTGCAACAGGGGTAAATAAACCCTGAGTACACGATGTACTCGCAAGACTTATCTGATTAGTGGGAATAATTTTCCGACTCCAAAGGATATGATAAGCTTTATGGGTTGCTAGGTTTACTTTTCGCAAAAAGCATTACTAGTAGTGGATCCTTATGTATGTTTCTTATTAGCAGTCATGGTTTGTTCATTATCTAGCCATTCTATGTAAGCACCTGTTGTACTTTCAAGCAAGAGTTGAGCAAATTGATCCATTTCACATACTTTCATCTTCTAGTTCTTACTATGGTGCTAGACTGTAGACATGCCATACCGAATTACCCGATGATTCACGAATCAATGTGCCCAGCTGGGTACCCTAAAACACACGCCCCGCTTGTACCCCAGGCATAAGCAGGACCAACCCACCACTCTTCTATCAAGGGGTATAGGTCTCAGGCCAAACTTGGACTCCAAGCCCCCACACCTAAGTCCCGGACTCAGTGTGGTGCTAAGACCTCCACCATCCCCGCCTCCAATCAGTCGGTCCGGAAAGAGCCGGAACCCATGACAAGAGAGTAACGAGCCTTCCCTGCTCCCATAAACAAGTATGTGCTCAGGATAATAAGTCTGTGACTAGCCTAGAACCCAATGCAACGGTCGGTCCTTAACCGACACGGATAGGGAAAACAGTGTAATCAAGCTATGCCCCATTGGCCGTGGGACACAACCTCTTATACCCACCAATACCCATACCATATCTCTGCCCGGTCTCCATTTTTTCTTTCACAATTTTATCATGAGAGTGATAATAATAATCACCTATTTTGAGTAACAGCAGGTTACTCACGCTACCGAAAAACCTAAGCATAGTAGCTACTCGACCTAAGCTAGTAGGACTCATAGGTAGATATATCTATGCATGTAGTTTCAATATAACTCCTATAACGTAAATGCACATCATATATATATTTCCAGTGATTATTCAAAATAAGGGTTATGCACAGGGGCTTACCGTGGGCAGGCACGGTGTCAGCTCAGTCAGTCAGTGGTGGCTCTAGGACCTCCTCCTACATGAGGATCTCCTCCTCATATTCTTCAATCACCTCCTCATACTCCTGCTCGCTCGTGGTCACGAACTCCACCAACTCGTTGTCTACATGCATGCAATGATGATGCAACACTCAATATTAAGGCAACAATAGTTCTTAAAGTAAGAATAAATCTACTAAGCCACTAAGCTAGCTCTAATGACTAAGATACCGAGCTAATCATCATTCCCATCAAACCAGCAGGGTTTTGCCTACAAGTGCTACTTAGCAACTAAAATATATTCTTACTCTTATTAACGATTTCCTATATACTACAACAAGGAGTATTTAGCTACCATATTTCTCAACATATTCTAAGGCTACAAAAATTACAGTGAGTTTATAATAATACAATGAACCTACTATAAAAATTTCATGGTCAAAGCTATTACCAATTTGCCACAAAAATTCATACAAATATTAATCTAAATAATGCTAAGCTTTCCTAAATAAATTAATGGACCTTACATTTTCACAGATAAATGTAAACTAACTGCATCAACAGATAGATCACATTTTTATGAACCTAACAAATTTTATTTCACTATTTTTGGACATCTACAGAATTTACTATAATTTCTCAAAGTTCAGCTCAGAATCTAAATTAAAAAAACACTAACTAATTCTTTTCAGAAAAAGAAAAGGGCAAAAGTGCCCAGCGCGGCCCAACACGGGCTCGGTCCGCGCGTGAAAGCAGCCCACGGCGAAGGAGCCCGCGCTCGCCGATGATCTTACAACAGAGACCATACGATTTTTCCAAAACCACACCCAGGTCCTAGCACTATTCCCTACCCTCACTGACACTCTTCACTTACCCCCTACACTTAATCGAATTTCCATGCCCATGTCCAAAGGGACTGAGCACGCGGCGGCGCGGTGCTCGGCGGCATAGGCGGCCACGCCGACCACCGAAGACGCACGCCAGACCATCCAGCGGGCTGACCACCACCCTAGACCTAACCGGCAACACTAAGCAGCCGCGGGAATAGTGGGGACTCGCAGGCTAGTGCAGCCATGGCACGCGGCCACCCATGATAGCGACGCAGCCACTCTAGTGACACAAGACCACTACAGGATCAACCGTCCGGCGCATGAGCACCAGGAACTTACTACGGACCTGGCCATAGGGTCGGTTGAAATGGAGGAAGGCGGTGATAGGCCAGCCACGAACGACCGAATGGTTGCGGTGGCGCTCCGCGGCGAGCACGCCCGTGATGGCGGCGTGGGGCAGTAGCAACGGCTGAGTGGGAGTGCGCGCTGCAAAGGGGATGCTAAGGTGGTGCTAGTGGCGTAACTGGAAGAACCGAGGAGGCTACATGGAAGGAGTAATTCGGGGTGACCCCAAATCGGCCATAAGATGGCCGGCGAAGGGGAAAGCTTCGATTCGGCTTGGCGGCTTCCCGAATCAAGGCGAGACACGACTGGGCGAACAAAGGACTTCAAGGCGGGGTTAAAGGTGCCAAGCAACAGGCGGAGGTGACCTCGCCCTGCCGAATGGCTGCGGCATCGCGACGGCGAGTGCGACAAAGGAACAAGAAAGGAGGGGGCAGCTCGTCTTGGCACGACATGAGTTAAGGCGGGTTGTTGGGGGAGCTGCGACCAGGTGATGGTGCGGTGCACGCGGAAGCGCAACAGCGGCCAACATGGCCATGTGCCATTGCAGCGAGGGCGCACATGCATGCGTGGCAACGCCCATAGACCGGCGGATGCGATGGAAGCGAGCAGCCGTGCGCGTAATAGCGGCTAGAGCTGCAGCAGTGGGGACGGCGTGGTGGTAGAAGCAGCAGCAGCATCACAGCGATGGAAGAGGGCAACGGAGCGTGCATAGGGCAGCGGCGTCCAGGGCTGGCCTGTCCAGCGCCAGCAGCAAGCAACTACGGCCGGTTGGCCAGCGGCAGCAGCTGGCCGAGGTCGGCCAAAGCCAGGCCATGCTGGCCCAAAGCTACTACGCACGAAATTTAAAGCATGTATAAAAACTAACCTAACACAATTTAGGTTTCCCCCATCCAAACCATGACATAGGTGATCTATAGGGCTATCAAGTAATGCCAAAACATGGTACCCTCTTTTAGCCAAATTAACATGAATTCAATCTCAAAGATAGCATTGCCTTTACATTACTAGACAGAAATTCTAGAATTTGAAGCTAGATTTAATTTCAAATTCAATTTCCAAACTATTACCAATACTAGCTAGAAGTATTATTTTTCTAAAGCAAGAGTTGAATTATCATCTACAAAGTTTGTACCTCAAACTTTATTAAGGTGCCACACATATGTTTTATAATATTTTTGCTCAATAAAAATTGATTTACAACCCTACTTTATAATTACGCGAATCATGGAACAACTTTTTGATTAACATTCTATTGATCCTTCTACGTTAAGACACTTCATCTACTCATTTCACCACATGCATTAACACACAAATATGATGCTCGTGGCATGTTTTAGTAGATGTACCGAGGGTGTTACAGAACTTCGTCAACAACAACTACTATCGTCCTCAACAAAATCAAGGATGGAATCAGCAACAGAGTCCAAACTACCAAGGTAATTACCAAGGTAACCCTCAAGGTAATAATTTTAATAATTTCAATCAACCACCCTTGAGAGAATTAATTTCTGGCCAAGCTAAAATTATGGAGGGCCTATCTAGGAAACTAGTTTCCAATGATAGAGTTTTAGAAAATATAAATAATAGAATATATAACCTCTCCTCTGCCATTAAGAACCAACATATCTTTAATAAAATGATAGAATTATGAATAGTTTAACTGGTTGCTGCTTTTCCTCCGATCGATAAAGGTAAGATTCTAGGGCAACCAGAAGATCTAGAAATTGCAAATCTTGTCGATATTCACAATGCAGCATACTACTGTATACAACCATCGATGGAAAGGTGGATAGATTATACCTTGCCAGAAAAGAAGAGCCATCCAGGAAGACCTGTCATCCCCATCGCTATTAGACCTCACATTTTCCAAGAAGCTATCTGTGACTTCAGGGCTAGTGTAAACATTATGCCTAAGGTAATATATGATCAAATTAATGGAGATACTTTGTTGTACACAAACATGCATTTGTAGCTTGCAGATCAGTCGCTCTGCTACCCTAAGGGAGTTCTTAAAGATGCCATTGTTCGAGTGGGACAATCATATGTACCCGTAGATTTTGTGGTTTTAGAAATAGGTGGAGATGTAAGGGCACCCATTATCCTAGGCCGACCTTTCCTAAGCTCTGCAAAAGCCATCATCTACATGGACAGTGCCAAGATCTGTTTCACAATCAAGGATAAAAAGGAGCAGTTTTCTTTCAAGAATCATATCCTGCATTCCCCTAGACATCCGCAGATGCCGTATCTGCCCGAAGAAACAATAGTGACCAAGAAGAAGAACAAGAGAAGGAGGAAGAACAAGGTCAGGCAGTCACCAGAGGAATCAGTTAACATGATCAACACACTCAGATCAGAGTACGACCACCTCCTCGCTTCTCCATTCCTTGCTAAGAAGGATGATCCAGGTGTACCCACGATCGAGTGCACCATTGGACAAAGGATATTCCACAAGACCTTTTGCCACATTGAGTCGGGTGTCAACATAATGTCCAAGGTAATGCATGAAAACTTATTTGGTGATGAACCTTTGTTCCCTACATATATCCAATTGCAGATGGCAGACCAATCAATCTAATTTTCGGAGGGAAGAGCGAAAGATGTCATGGTAAGAATACATGATCACTATGCCCCTGCCGACTTAATGGTTCTAGATATGGGTGAAGAAGAAGACGATATGCCCATCATCCTTCGAAGACTATTCCTTAACACTACCAATGCGATCATCTACATCGGATTTGGACAAGTCCACTTTCAATTCCCTAGACAGAAGGCACACTGCTATTTTAATAGTTATACCACTTATGAACAGCCAAAGAAGTCTAGCTCTAGGAGGAGACGTCGATCATGCCAATGCCAAAGGAATCAACCCCTCAAGAACGAATGGGAGGAAGTTGAAGAACTTGTGAAAGATGAACCTACTCCGCCTAAGACCAGTCCATAGGCAAAACAGATATGGAAAGAAAAAGTGACATCATCCAAGTCACCATCACTAGAGGTGCAACCATCAAGGTCTCCATTTCCAAGACCGACAGATGCACCCAAAGAATGAACAAGATAGGAGAAGAGTCCTGTTCGGAGGACTTAAAAATCCGAACCCTCGTCGTGAGGTAACATCGGTAGCTATCCATATTTACTTTTTTGCATTGCATGAATTACTTTATCATATTTACTTTTCTGCATTTGCTTTACACTTAGAAAAGAAAGTAAAAAGCTTTATCATTGCATTATAAATCCAAAGCCCATGTGAATAAATCTACGGTGTAAATACCCAAGGGAATGTTCACTATGGTGGCATAAAAATTAAAAAAATATATAAATACCATGCATACATATTTTTCTATTCTGCATATCATAAATAAGAAAATCCTAAAAAATATAGTAGATAGACATCCTGCTGGAGCTATGCCAATAAGGAAATATTTTGAAACCCACAAGAACAACTAATCTCCAGGCGACTGACCGCTAAACCCTTATCCTAATCCGTTCCACGAGTTTTGGTATTCTTGTTGGTATTTTGCATAATGATATGATCAAGAGCAAGTTCACTCGGTCGACTTCATCCCACTCCGTCCATGGACGAAGAGAAGGGCAAATCTACTATGAGAAGGATCACTTAACTTCAACATTCGACCACGACACATCCAGCTTGGGGGAAAAGCATCCCTCGTGTATCTAGCTAAGTATTTCTTTCACTTTTATTTTATTATTTCTAAGTTTACTATATACTAGTTAAAAAAAGATGCATAACTAAAAGCAAAATAAAAATTTATCTTTGTCTTATATATATATATATAGTAAGGTGTGATCTAAAAAAATGAAAACAAAATAAAACGTGTGTGTCTAGTTTTCTATTTTTAAGAGCTAAATAAATGGACTTTGAGGATAATCTCTCGCAATGGAAATGATGAATAGTTGTTTTGTCGTAATTTCTTTCAAGTACCTGTTTTTTAGCCTTGAATTCTCCTGAGTTTTGGAAATGATTGTTTTGACATGAGAATTTGCTCTGAACTTGAAACTCATGGGTAGCATATGCTTGATCTAAGTTTAGGTAATTGACGGATATGATATGAGAAGGTCTGAGCTATTGTTTATCTTGTACCAAGTGATACTAAAGTTCTGGAAATTTATCTTTTGAAAAACATGAAATTGCTACATGATAAGCTCGTACATGACAAAGCATGAATTCCTACCAAAGCCATACATAATATTTAGATTAGGAAAACTTTCACATATATGCTGCTTGTTTTGCATTGAGTTAATCATGCTTTATTGACCCTTATGAGAGGTTTGTCATGCTCTTAAAATCGAGATCACGTATACACCACCCACATATGCACTACTCCTACACTGGGGGTAGGCGCAAAAACATACCATTCCATCTAGTTCCATCCAAAAATGTTTTACACCTACACTGGGAGTGAACACAAAAATATTCTGGATAGGATATCCACCAAATAAATACTCCAAGTTCTTGTCGCTATCTCTCAAAAGTTTGTTGCAGAAAAGAAGCATGTGGCTATGCAAAAGTTATTCATAAAAAAGAAGAAGAGAATAGATGAGAAAAAATGGACAAGTGTCCAAGATATTGAAAACAATGGATACTCAGATGCCCGCCTGAAAAAAAAGAAAGAGAAAGAGAGATGAATAAGATAGCCCATATTTTCTTGCAAATGTTTCCAATTTTCAAAAAAGAGATATATTTTTAAGGAGCATAGTAGAATTAGGTTAGCCACCATATACATCCACCATACATCCACACACATGCACATCTTGATTTGATTATATGACTCAACTCTCTTTGGATCAAAGGTTTAACTTTACAATATATGTATTACAAGTATGCTCTTTCATGCTTTTTTTTCACTCCTATGAGCTCCACATAAGCCTTAGTTATAGGAAGAGAAAGGCATAACATCACTATTGCCTCGGTGAAGATCCACAAATACCATATATATTGAGAGACTTAAGAGTGTCATACAATAGAAGCTTTGAGTTTTATTTGAAAACTTATAAAAACTCAGGAATAATGGTTGAGCAAAGAACTTGAGACATAGTGCCTGACTTGATCGTTCTGTCTTTCAATTGCTCAAGACCCAAGTGAAAGCTAAGAAGCCCCTTGGTTGAAGGTAATACGGGTAAGTTTGAAAGTCAGATCGATTTATTTTAATCTGGATGAGAATTCTTGTTTGAACGCATGTGTACTTTTGAGGAGTAAAACCATTGAAGCAACTCCTGATCCATTTACTAAGTTTAGCTTTGCTAAGGGACTAGCAAAGGTTAAGCTTGGGGGAGTTTATTGATGGTAGTTAACAACCATTATAAACCGTCAATATAACATGCATAAGGGCATAAATATAATCACCAATAAAGGTCTAGGGGTTCAAACGAACAAATTCCATGAGTTTTGGTGAATCTGTATTTTCTGTAGGGGTTATCTAGAAAACCGTCAAGGTGGACCTAGATGTCAGAATTAATCACGCTTATCCACAGTGAAAACAACCATATAAGGTTCTAGAAGACTCGAGAGGACTCTACGCCAAAGCAGAAGGCGAAACGCTGCCAGGTGGGGCTGGCCAGCCCCTAGGGCCCACATGTCAGCCCCCTGTTGCTATGTTGGTTCTCCACTACCACCTAGATTGCATCTATGACGTTTATTGAAGTCAGTTTGATCCGAGGGCTCAGGATTGATGCTCCGGCCTATATATACTAGCCCCTACCCTCCTCCCTCAGGAATTGCATTCAAGAGAAGACAAAAACCCTAGTCATCTTCAGAGCTCCACCATATTCTAGGGCATAGCTAGTTAGGCTAGGTCTAGAGGGAGGCAAGCAGATCTCGCTTGGATTCCTGATCGTGTCAAGAGTTTGGTTTGGTATAATCTTTGTACCCCCTCTCTTTTGTATCTCTTATTACTTTTATATGTTTACTACAATTGTTATGACAACATTATTCATATCGTTTATGTTCCTAGTTATCATGTTCATGGTCTACTTTGATTATATATTTCATATAGCTAGATTATCCTTATATTTATGCATAAGTTCGTATAGCGCTCACTCTATGGTACCATGGGTGAGTGGGCGATATTGTGTAAGCGTGGTACTTATATATTGTTTACCTACGGATACACCCTATATTCTAGGTCTTGTGGTAGATCGCGGGTGTAACATTCCCGTTGAGTCCTTTGTAGTCCACTCCCCAAATATAGGTATACAAGTAGGATCTAGTTACGAAGGAAGACAAGCTCTGTTTTTAATCTTCCTTAGTAATATCCCTTTATGTGTAGATATGAAGTTGATCTTAGCCATGACTACTAGGTGTAATTACACTAATCAATGTATGCTTTGACTTGTAATTAAGAATAACTTTGGAATTATTCCTCTAATATTCTACTTACCTAGAATACTCTCGGGTAAACTGCTACAATGGTATATTATCTATGTGCTTGCAGATTCCTTTCATATATATATATATATTCTTTTAGTCACATGAAATACTAAAGTACTTCTTAGTGTCATTCTAGAAGTGGCACTAGGTAGTATCAACAAGCATTTCTAGCAACATCACTAGGGATGAAAACTTAGTAAAAGATGCTAAGGAATGTCAACAACATAGGGTGACTACTTAAAATAAGTAACATGTTAATAAATACTAATGCCCCACGTGGGGAGAGGCACGTCCACTATAACCACGCGGTCGAAGTGGTGCACCTTGTCGGGGTCAACGGGTAATTCAAGCGGGACCCGATATCCTACCCAATCGACGTGGAGTTCGGCTATGCCTCGTCGAGAGACGTCCCATGAATCATCGGCAGTCAAACCAGTCAGTCCGTGACAGACTCCGCAATGGTCAGAGGGCAAGATGCCTTCCCTGAGGGGGTCAACCTAGGTGACTTCGAAGCGGACGACTCGAACATAGAGAGAAATGGTTGTGTGGCTCCGCACCACCGATTAGAGCCATGGGGGCCCATCTCCTCCCTACCCCTATCCCTTTTATGGCCTCGAGAACTTCTAAGGACCGGCCGAAGAGATTGATTCCTAGATACCTTCCTAAGGGCTCGCGGCACCGTGGGTCACGGCACGACTTAATGGAGACCGCTTGCACACAAAGCAAGGACAAATTGCATATAGTAGGGAATTAAAGAGATGGACAAGAGGGGTGCAGGTCTTACGTGCGCTCCGCCTGTTGCTTCTTCATTCCTTGTCCTTCATCTTGTTCCGCTGGGACACTTCTTGTCTTTGATCTTTCCGTAAAAAGGTTAGTTTGCATATTTGCGATGAAAGGGAGTTTATGTACGTTTGGGAAGTGAGATTAAGGATAGAATTTGTGTAGTTGTTCGATGTTCCATGAGTTGGTGTAGATCTCACCAGCGTCGTTCATGAGCCGGTAGGATCCTGGGTAGATGGTTTTGGCAACGATGAAGGGCCCTTCCCAGGGCGACATTAGCTTGTGCACGTCCGTGGTGGTTTGGATCCGCCGTAGGACAAGATCGCTAACCTGAAAAGCTCATTCTCGGACGTTCTTGTTGTGGAACCTTCGCAACACTTGCTGGTATTTCATGGAGCGGAGGAGTGCTGTCTTGCGGGCCTCATCCAACTGGTCGAGTGTGTCTTGCCAATCCTTCTTTGCTTTGGCTTTGTCATATACCAGGACTCATGGCGCTCCGTAATCGAGGTTAGTTAGTAGGACGGCTTTGGCGCCATATACCAGGAAGAATGGGGTGAAAACGGTGGACTGGTTTGGAGTCATCCTTAGGCCCCAAAGTATGGCTGGTACCTCTCCCGCCCACCATCCCACAAATTTGTCGAAGCTGTCGAAGATGCGGGGTTTGAGGGCTTGAAGTATCATGGCGTTCGCATGCTCTACTTGGCCATTGGTTTGTGGGTGAGCAACGGAGGCCCAGTCGACTCAAATGCCATAGTCATCGCAGAATTGAAGAAACTTCTTCCCGGTGAAGAGTGTGCTGTTGTTGGTGATCATGGAGTTTGGGACCCCAAATCTGTATACAATATCGAGGAAGAATTCCACCGCATCTTTGGATCTTACCCTTGTTATAGGTTTAGCTTCGATCCATTTGGTGAACTTGTCGACTGCCACCAGAAGGTGGGTGTAGCCCCCGGGTGCCTTCCTGAAGGGTCCGAGCAGGTCGGGCCCCCAGGTCACCAAGGGCCACGTAAGCGGGATGGTTTGCAACTCTTGCGCTGGCAAGTGTGTCTGCCGCACATAGAACTAGCATCCCTCGCAGCTTCGTACAATTTGTTGAGCATCCACGACCACCGTGAGCCAGTAAAAGCCTTGTCGAAAGACCTTTCCGACCAGCATTCTGGGAACCGCATGGGCCTCTCATAGGAGTCACTGCCAATCCTCTTGTGGGATGCATCTCTGGAGAATTCCTAAGGTGCTACGCTTATAGAGGATGTTTCCTATGACCATGTAAGATTTGTAGCGCCTTGCTAGGCGCCATGCTTTTGTTGGGTCATTAGGTAAATTCCCCCGTGCTAAGTATTCTATGAAGGGTGTCATCTAGTCTGATCTAGAAGCCACTATGGTTCGATCAATTGCCATCAAGTTGGGAGGGCCTACGGCCTCGGGGTCACGATGGTGTTCGACCAGCAGGGCGGGCTCCTCTATGCTGGCCGCGCCCTTCGTTTGGTCATGCGGCTGAAGAGCTCGCACCGACAGTTCGTGTGCGTCATTAACAAACACTCCTAAGGGGTAGGTCAACAACTTGATGCGATCTTGGCAAGGAGTCAGTGGCTAGGTTATCCCATCTAAGGATGTGGTGGAGTTCTAGCCCGTAGAATCTTTCTTTGAGCTTCCGTATCTCGTCGCAGTAAACATCCATCTTGCCATCATGACATGAGGCTTCTTTTATGACATGGCTAACGACCAGCTCTGAGTCTCCTCTGATGAAGAGGCGGTGTGTGCCAAGCTTGGAGGCGATCTTGAGGCCGTGGATGAGGGCTTCATATTCTACGATGTTATTGGTGACCTAGAAGTGGAGTCGGATGGCGTACTCCATGCACTCCCCTGTTGAGGAGATTAGGATGACCTCGGCCCCTGCGCCCATGGCCATGAGTGACCCATCGAAATACAACGTCCAGTATTCTTGGTGGGTCAGGGATGGGGGCGTCTGCACTTTGGTCCATTCAGTGACGAAGTCCGCAAGGACTTACGATTTGATCGCCGTTCTTGGGACATACGTGTTATGGCAGCCCATGAGCTCGGTTGCCCATTTGGCCATGCGGCCAGTGGTGTCGTGGTTCTGGACCACGTCTCCGAGGTGGAGAGGTTCCCCCTTTTTGGGTTATACCAGGGTAGGAGTCATTGCTAGGAATGCTTTGAGCTTCTCGAAGGCCTCCTATGCTTCGGCCATCCAGGTAAACTAATTGGCCTTTTTTAGGAGCTTGTACAGTGGCATGCCATGCTCCCCTAACCGTGAGATGAAGCGGCTAAGAGAGGCTAGGCATCCCATGAGCTTCTGGACTCCCTTTAGGTTCATGATGGGCCTAGATTCTTGATTGCCATGATCTTCTCTTGGTCGGCTTTGATGCCCCGCTCGAAGATGATGAATCAGAGGAGCTTTCCCTTGGGGACCTTGAATACACACTTTTCAAGGCGGCCTCCAAGTTGCCAACCAGCTGGTCGGCCTTCCATGACTTTACGACGGTGTCGTCGATATAGACTTCTACAACCTCCTGATGAGCTCACCGAGGCATTGGTTCATGCATCTTTGGTAGGTTGATCCCATGTTCATGAACACAAATGGCATGGTGATGTAGCAGCAGGTGCCAAACGGGGTGATGAAGGAGGTTGCAAGCTAGTTGGCCTCCTTCATCGTGAATTGGTGGTATCCCGAATATGCGTCTAGGAAGCATAGTGTTTCGCAACCCGTGGTCGAGTTGACCACCTGATCGATTCGCGGTAGCGGGTAGGGTACCTTTGGGCATGCCTTGTTCAAGTTGGTGTAGTTCACGCACATCCTCCAGGTCCCGTTCTTCTTCTGGACCAGGACTGGGTTAGCGATCCATTTGGGGTGAAAGACTTCCTTGATGAAACCTGTTGCCAAGAGCCTGACAATCTCCTCTCCAATGGCCTTCCGCCTTTCGTCGTCGAAGTGGCAGAGGCGCTGTTTGACCGGTTTGGATCCAGGTAAGATATCGAGGCTGTGCTCAGCGACCTGCCTCAGGATTACTGGCATGTCAGAAGGTTTCCATGCGAAGACATACTGATTTCAGAGCAAGAAGTCGATGAGCTCACGCTCTTGTTGGTCGGAGAGGCCACAACTGATCTAAATAGTTTTGCTGGAGTCTTCGGGATCAATCTGCACTGCCTTAGTGTCCTCTGTGGGTTTGAAAGCTCCCATCGACTGCTCCCTTGTCCCTTGTGCTAGATTCTGGTGCAATCTCGGTCACGGTGGCCCAGATGGTCTAGAGCTCTAAGGCTCAGCTAGCGGTTGCCGCGATGTTGAGGTTCTCCTCACAAGAGTGCGCCCAAAGCAGGTCGCTGCTCACGATGATGATCCCTCGAGGACTAGGGAGCTTGAGCTTGAGGTAGGCGTAGTTAGGGACGGTCATGAATTTTACGTAGCATGGCCATCCTAGAATGGCTTGGTAAGCACTCAGGAGGTCCATTACCTCGAAGTTGAGTGTCCCCGTGTGGAATTTTGTTCTTCCCCCAAATGTGGTGGGCAGAGCGACCTGCCCAAGATGAGAAGCTCGTATCCCAGGCACAACCACGTAGACGGGGGCATTCGTCGGCCGTAGCAATGCTCTAGGGAGGCCCATAGCGTCGTACGTCCGTGCATATAGGATGTTGAGTCCGCTTCGCCCATCCATCAACACCTTAGTAAGGCGTATTCCGCCGATTGTCGCACTGACGACAAAGGGGAACCGACCCGACGGCTGAATGTGGTTGGCGTGATCGTACCAATCAAAGGTGATCATTGTTTCCAACCATTTCAGATAAGCTGAGGTGGCTCTGGCTTGGGCTGCGACCATGTTGATCTCTCTCCCTGCTAGAGCCTTCTTTCGCTTCGGCTCGTCGGTGAGCGCTTCACCGCAGGATGGCGCGGACTGTCTGCTCGTGACAGGTTCCCGAGTGTGGCTTCTAAGGGCCGTTCCACGGGTCTGCTTGCCGTGGGCCACAGGGTTCTGGTCTCCAGAACAAAAGACGCGACCGTGACCTTTGGTAAGGGAGGGTGCTGGCCCTCCTGTCATGAGGAGCTCTAGGATGCGGCCATCGGGGGCCGTTCCACGAGCTTGTTCGTCGCTGGCCATGAGGTCTTGGTCTTCGAAACGGAGAACTCAGATGTGACCTTCGGCGAGGGAGGGTGTTGGCCCTCCCATCATGATGAGCTCTTGGATGTGATTACCAGGGTCCATTCCACGATCTTGTTCACCGCTGGCCACGGGGTTTGGGTCTCTGGAATGGAGAACTCGGACGTGACCTTCGGCAATGGAGGGTGCTGGGCTTCCCATCATGATTAGCTCTTGGATGCAGCCACCGGGGCCGTTCTATGAGCTTTCTCACCGCTGGTCACGGGGTCTAGGTCTCTGGAACGGAGAACTCAGATGTGACCTTCAGCAATGGAGGGTGCTTGCCCTCCCATCGTGATGAGCTCTCGAATACGACCATCAAGGGCCATTCCGTGAGCTTGTTCACCGCTGGTCACGGGGTCTAGGTCTCCAAAACGGAGAACTCGGATGTGACCTTCGGTGAGGGAGGGTGCTGGCCCTCCCGTCGTGATGAGCTCTCGGATGCGGCCATTGGGGGCCGTTCAGTGAGGTTGTTCGCCGCTGGTCACGGGGTCTGGGTCTCTGAATGGAGAACTCGGACATGACCTTCCGCGAGTGAGGGTGCTGGCCCTCCCATCGCGTTGAGCTCTTGGATGCGGCCATTGGGGGGCGTTCCACGAGCTTGTTCACTGCTAGTCACGGGGTCCGAGTCTCCAAAACAGAGAACTCGGACGTGACCTTCGGTGAGGGAGGGTAATGGGGATGGGATTCCCGATCTTCCGTCAGGTAGAGGTAACTATCATTGTGGCGGAGAATGACACACCGATCCAGCTTCAGATCGAAAGATCGAACCCTGCAATCTTAGCACCACAACTCCTCTGGTTATCAACTGAGACATGGATCCGATTGACCTCACCAAGAAGGCTAACCCCTACCTGCGCAATGAAGAACACAAGCAAGAACAAGAAAGAAAACAACCAAATTGCAGATGAATGATTAATTTCACGATGTTGGGGTCTCACAAACCGATGAACGACGAAACTGTTCTTAACAGATTAATCTAAACAAAACCCAAAACCTAATGACGGTGGCGGCGTATAATTATAAAGGTCTTAGGTTCGTCGCCTACCCTAGAGGCGCCCCCCTAACGAGCTCAAAGACGATACACGGCCCATTGGACCAAATACGGTGACGCAGCACCTAGACAGATTCTAGAAGCTGACTTGTTTCGACAATTCCCGTGGATTCCGAAGAGCTTCTGATGTGAGACCACTTGCATTGGCTTCCTTATCAAATTAGATTTCCAACCATATGTGGATCGTCGAAAATGGAGTCCGGATGCGACCTGGGTGACCAGTGTAAGGCAGACTGGTCTTGGAGGCCGAGGCAGACTCGAAATCATGTTGGACCAGGCCTCTAGTTTTTGTTGTACGTCCACTTATTTCGACGATTCCTGTTTTCTCCGATCGAATTTTATGGTGAGACCAGTGCCATTGGAAGCTCCATGAAATTATCTTTCCATCCATATAAAGAACAGCCAAAACGGACACCGTATGCGATCTAGGCATCATTTTTAGTATGTGCTGCTCCTGGACTCCGAGACGGGCTCGAACTTGAGTTGCTTTGGGACTCCACCTCGGGGATTCGAACCGAATTAGCCTCGGACCTCCTTCTTGACTTGGACACCCTTGCTGGCCTCCTACCCCTCCATACCATGCGCCAAACATGATCGTATGCATGGGTGTCATGTCCTTATCATCCTCCCCTTCTTGACGAAAAGCCATCCTCGACGTCGATTGTGCTTGAAACTGATCCTGCACAACACAAAGGAGAACGGGGTTGTGAAGACAAAGGGAACTAAAATAATTGTGAGAAGGAACGTGACCATGTTTCCAAGTTTCTAGCATGTCATCTCACATAAAAATTTTAGCAAGCATGTAGACTCCATGATCCGAATGCACAGGATGTATGTCAACACTATCCTGCAAAAGATTAGAACTAACCAACGACAATGTAGGAATAGATGGTCTAGCAGACATAGGTAGCAACCAACAATGCTCCCCTTCTTGGAAGTGAACTTGTTTCTTTGAGGAACATGAGAAAATATTTGTATTATTATGGCTGCCCTCTAAACGATCATAATCTTGTACAACAAAAGGAGAATTCATATTACTACAAACGTATACTCGATGTATCATATATTGTCCTTTGTTGTTATATTTTTGCCAATAACATGATATGTGTGTTTAGAAAACTAAGGCAAATCAGCATATTTAAAAAGGCTCTCCTCCAAACAATCTAGGTTACACAAAACATCAAATTCAATGTAACCCAAAGTATGTAAAGAAGACAACAGTTTGAGTTCATCAGTTTTAGTAGCAATATGAATAACATGTGTATTTTTAGCACAAGTGACTGGTTCCAAAACATGTAAAACTGAAGCATCATCAACCAATTCATCTTTATCACAAGGAACATCAAGCAAATTATCATGGGACAAAGATAAATCAAGAGAGGGTTCCACTAACAATTGCTTTATGATAGCATGGTTTGTGGAAAAAATTAGTACATTAAGACAATTTTTACCTTCCGTGAGTGTAGCACCATGGGCATTACCTGTGTTCTCAGCAGGTGTAATAGGTGCATTGTGAAATGATGGTTCTGAATTTGCATATGAGATTGTGAGCTCCTCATTTTCTTTCATGTCATCCTCTCGCTTAGGTACATTATCCTACAGAAGGTTAGTCATAGCAAGAGGAATAACAACAGACTCTTCCTCTAAATAGTGCACCTCAGCATATGAAGTCAAAATAGGAGGTGGATTAACAAAGATTTCTCACATAAGAAGTTTCATATCATTCTAAGTTTGAGGTTTATTAGAATGATCTAAAGACTCTCACCAAAATAAAGTAGAATGTCGCAAAACACTAGCTGCATTTTTACCTTCCTCCTTAGACACATAAAGCGAGTAGCAAATATATTATCTATGGCAATTTCCCACTCCATGTAGTCATCAACACCTATACCATCATAAGTCGGTGGATATGAACAACCTGTCATTGTTAGAAGACAGCAAAAGACAACTCAAAAGTATTATCCCTATCAAATGACTACATGGTTGCAGTGGTGTCACTTTTCATAGCAAGTGGAAGCATCTTACCAAGCTCTTACAAAGTTCTTACCAACGCAAGCAGTGGGCGATACAACAGGTGGCTGGTTCGTGATACCTGTGAGGCAGTGGCACCAAAATTGCAGGGGCCTTTTTCTGTACTGATCTGAAGTATATATATGTGGAGCTTGGGAGGCTTAAAATATGGTAGCAAGGAATAGCAATAATTTAATTCAGAAATTGCAAGATTGAAAAGTAGTCCCAAGCTAGCCTATGTTGTCAGCCTAAACTCGTCCTGGACCAAGTTCAAGAAAGCAACAGTAGAGCTCGGCACAAAGACTCAAAGGATGCAAGCACTTCTAAATTGTTTTTTTTTCACTTTCTTTTTTGTTCTTGCTCTTTTTTTCTTCTTTTCTCTCTTTTTTGGTGCGCCTTTTTCTTTTCTTTTCTTTTTTTTGCACCTTCTGCCTTTTGCTTTTTTTTAATCAGTAAATGTCGCAAAAAGATATTATAAATAAAGATATCAAGAAGCTACACTGTAGCACAATCTGAACTCTCGGTCAATAGAGCAACGTGAGCAGACTGCCTGGGCGTGTGGACACCCTGACAGAAACTTTCCTTTCCAATTGGCACAAGAAATCCGAAGGAGATGCCCAACAAGGATCAAGACTAACCGGCAATAGAAAATCTTGTGCGCATATTATTTCCAAAGGAAACTATCATTGCTAATTAATGGTTTCCCTTTTCTTTCTTTTTTATCTACCAGAGAGAACACACAAGATATTTGGACTCTTGATTGAAATCTTATGCATGGAAATAGAAAGGAGATGCAGAACTGCCGTCCAGAAACAGTCCTCAAAAGGTGGCTAATATTTGATTCCTCACCAGAAACTATGTTTCCTCTATCACAATTCACACGTACTGAAAAAAATCTTCTTTCCTGCCACAAACAAATAACAGTACGTGTCCTTTTGTTGATCAAAGATAGGGAACGATGGACAATAGAGGAAAGCGACACACTAGAATGACCAAGGAGATCAGATGGACGTCACACAAGGAAAACAATACTTGACAATAGAAATCCAAGAACAAAACCTAAACACAGCAACACGATGACATGCGAGGGACGACCGTTCAATAAAGCAAACTGAAATTAAAATATTGCAACGGCACAACGGGTGATAGGATAGGGAGAAAACAAAGATTAACACAGATATTTTTGTGGGGCAATTTTCGGGATTTATAGGACAAAGACAAAACAAAACTAGGGTAATGATAAACCTGACGGTAATACCTGAAGCTCTGATTACCACTTAAGGGGGACAGGATTCTCGATCTTCCGTCAGGTAGAGGTAACTATCGTTGTGGTGGAGAATGACACACCGATCCAGCTTCATATCAAAAGATCGAACCCTGCAATCTTAGCACCACAACTCCTCTGGTTATCAACCGAGACCCGAATCCGGTTGACCTCACCAAGAAGGCTAACCCCTGCCTGTGCAACAAAGAACACAAACAAGAACAAGAAAGAAAACAACCAAATTGCAGATGAATGATTAATCTCACGATGTAGGGGTCTCACAAACCGATGAATGATGAAACTATTCTTCGTAGATTAATCTAAGCAAAACCCAAAACCTAATGACGGCGGTGGCATATGATTATAAAGGTCTTAGGGTCGTCGCCTACCCTGGACGCGCCCCCCTAACGGGCTCAAAGACGATACACGGCCCATTGGACCAAATACGGTGACGCAACACCTAGACAGATTCTGGACGCTGACTTGTTTCGACAATTTCCTTGAATTTCGAAGAGCTTCTGATGTGAGACCACTTGCATTGGCTTCCTAATCAAATTAGCTTTTCAACCATATGTGGATCGTCGAAAATGGAGTCCGGATACGACCTGGGTGACCAGTTTAAGGCAGAGTGGTCCTAGAGGACGAGGCAGACTCGAAATCATGTTGGACCGGGCCTCCAGTTTCTGTTGTATGTCCACTTGTTGCGACGATTCCCGTTGACTCTGATCAAATTTTAAGGTGAGACTAGTGCCATTGGAAGCTTCATGAAATTATCTTTCCATCCATATAAAGAACGCCCAAAATGGACACCGTATGCGACCTGGGCGTCGTTTTTAGTACGTACTGCTCTTGGACTCCGAGACGGGCTCGAACTTGAGTTGCTTTGGGCCTCCACCTCGGGGACTCGAACCGAATTAGCCTTGGGCCTCCTTCTTGACTTGGACACCCTTGCTGGCCTCCTACCCTGCCATACCATGTGCCAAACATGGTCGTATGCATGGGTGTCAAGTCCTCATCAGACGGAGCTGGCCCTTCGACGCCGATGAACTCGTGGTTTTCATGACAGACGTGGCCACAGTGGGCCATTCCGTGGGCAAATCCACTGATGGTGCAAGGAGCCCTCGCCTCCTTCTTGACAACGAGAGTGCGCGACTGTCCCCTACCTAGCGCGCCAACTATCGGTGTTTTGTAAACCAGACTAGTAAATTTATACGATTGCCGTGCTGCTCTAGGAAGACCATGGAGCATCCAAAAGACACGATGATTTATACTAGTTCAGGCCGGAGCCCTATGTCTAGTCTCAGAGATAATCGAGTATGTGTTCCTCACTTGAATGCTCTGAAGTTCTTACAATGGGGGTGCAAGAATAGTGGAAGAGGTTGGAGAGCTAGAGCTAGGAGGTGGACTGCCTGAAGGGAAGCTTCAGGAGCCCTACTATGGAGTGAATGTGTTGAAGATGGTGGGAAGGATGCCCTGGCTGCCCTTATATAGAGTCTGGGGATAGGGCATGTACAAAGAAGAAGGTTCTCCCGACCGAGGGGTCATGAGCCTGAGGGAGGGGCCTAACTAACTTAACTTGCAAGCTACGTTGTCTTGTGGGGCATTTCTAGATGTGGTTGTCGTCATGGTCTTATGCCCACGTCGCTGTAAGGTGTGACGTGGTGCTACTGTGCTGGCCGTGGCGACACTGTAGGCACGGTGGTGGTTCGCCAGCCATCCTGTGCAACGTGGTCTCCATTATGGCCTTCGTCATTGCCTCCTGTTCTTCCAGGGGCGTCGTACAAGAGTTGGTAGCCTACCCCGGATCGTCGGTTGTCTAGTTAGCTTGTGGAGTTGGTGGCCACGATCCCGAACTCTAGGGTCATGGTTTCCGTCGGTCAAGATGGCTTCGTATCAAGGGCACCGTCGTGGATCCCATCCCGTAGTAGGTAGAATCGTACATATGTCTTGTTGGACCGTACTTGGATGGAGGGTCGCGTACTGGCCATCACCGCCATGCGGTGTTGTCTTGTTGATGCTGTGTGGCGTAGGGATGGCGTCTAACCGGACCGAGGTGACCGGTGTCCCCTCGATCCTTGCGGGGTCAGTGCGGCGAGTCTACTCTCGTCAGAGAAGGCGCGCTTGGCTGCGCTCGACCACCCTCCGCTCCTCCCAGGGGTCAGGACGGTGGAGAGGTCATGGACCCTTGTGCGGTGCTTGGCTAAGGCAGAGACGAGGGGTCGTGGCTGACTCCGTCCTTGTCGCCTAGCCTGGTCCGCTTGGCTTAACTGGGCCTCGATCGTTTGGACTTTCGCTAGTTGGTGTATCATGGGCCGCTCGGCCTGCTAGCTAATCGATTCCTTGAGATACCCGGGGATCATAAACCCGACATATACGCTATCAATAAGGAGCAAGATGCATCCGTGGAATTTATGAAGCAGAAAAGGTGGCGTCTCACATTTAGAAGATGGTTGCATGAAGATTTGCAAAATCAGTTGAGGCGATTACATGATATTTTGATTTGTTGTGGTACAAATGAGGAAAAAGATAGAACTAAATAGTATTGGGAAAAATCTAGTGTTTTCTCGGTTAAGTCGACTTATAAGCATCTTTGTAAAAATGATTGGGCTTAACTTTAAGAAAATATGGAAAGCCAAAATGCCCTTGAAGATCAAAATTTTCATGTGGTTAGTTTCGCAAAATGCTATACTAAGTTCCTAACTAAGGATAACCTGATCAAAAGGAAGTGGAAAGGTGACAATACTTGTGCTCTCTGTGATGAGAAGCAAACTGGAAATCATCTGTTTTTTTATGCTTAACCGCAAAATATATTTGCAGCCTGCTGACTTATTCTTTAGGAACAGACTGTAGACCTAGGGATATTGATCAATATTGGATTTGGGTTCATAATATTCTCCCTCTGGGTTCACAAATGCATGCTGTGGGTTTATCTGCCGTGTGCTGGGCTATATGGCGAGTTAGAAATACTGTGTGCTTTGATAAGAAAAGAATCAAAATTCCTACTGAGATTTTTTTTATGATGTGCTCTTTTCTTACATACTGGGTAGGTATGCTGAAGGACGACCTCAAGCAGCAAGTGATACAAGGCGCAAAAGCTGTGAAGATGGTGGCCCTTTCATTTCACAAGCAAGATGTGCAATCCTACTCCACTGATGATCGTCAGTTGATCCTTTTGCTGGCTGAGTGCCAAAGCTCGCATTTAGTCTACTCTTTGTGCCATTCTTGGTAGTAGCGGTAGTGGTTATCCGTGCTCATGTTCCCTGTGTGATCATGCGCATGGATCGTTTTATGTGGTTCTTCTGGTACTATGGTTCTTAAACTGTGACTATGTAATTTCGTTGGCTTGGTAATGAAATTCGGTTTTATCGTTGTAGAAAAGAAAAAAATCAAAATGTTTTACGATTTGGAACGAAGAAAATTCAAAATGTTTTACTATTTGGAATGAAGGAGAGTATAGCATTCATAAATTGCATTTATTATATCAAAATAAATGTGATTAGATTATATTTTCATAATAAATCTCATAAAATTTTTTAAACTGTTATCGCGGTGGTCACCCCGGTGGCGCGGCCCCCATCACTACGTGAAAAACGGTTTGTAGCAATGGGGCAAATTTTTTTAGGGGCGGCTAGTGATGGAGCCGCCCCTACAGTGACGTGCTTGGGATCCACAAGACCAGCCGCCTCTACAAATGGAACAGCAGGGGCGGCTGGTGATACGAGCCGCCCCTACAAATCCCCACTCACCAGCCGCCCCCGGTGTTGCTATTTGTAGGGGCGGCTGGTGATTGAGCCGCCCCTGCAAATGCCCCACGTATAAATATCTGAGATTTGTAGGGACGGCTCAATCACCAGCCGCCTCTATAAATGTCCATCAGATAAATGGTCAGCAGCCCCTTTTTTTTCTCGGTCACTCACTCCAACCCGTGAAAGAAAGGTGGGGAGGCCTTGGGCAGCTCCCAAAATTGCTCTACTAAGGGGGGAAGGTTTTGGTCTCAAATCCTTTGATAGAGAGGTTCTAGAAGGTAAGAAAATGCTATTCCACACTTTTTTTTAAGTTTTAATGGTTGATTAGTGAGTAATTAGAGTTTTGTTTTTCTCTCTCTTCTATGGTTCTTGAGCTACTTATGAAGCAAATTAGACCAAAGTTTTGAATATACTAGGGTAAATTAGATAGGGAAACAAGATCATACCCTTATTTGGTCCATGTTTTTTGATTTTAGTGAACAATTAGTTAGTTTTATGGATGTTTCATGTGCATGTAGATCTAGATTTAGGGTTTGGTTTTTTTATTAATTTTGGTTTTGTAAATTTATTTTTGATGAATTTGGACTAGGGTTTGTATGAAAGATATTGGATAAAATATAATTATTGCTAATTGTTGTCTTTGAAATTGTTTATTGTAATCAACAAATATGTATTTTAATTATTTATGGATAAATGGGCCATTAATTAATTTTCCTCTACCATGGTGTGTTTGTATGTTTCATGTAATTATATTTTATTTATATTCATATATATCTAAAGTATATACAATTATTCTCAAGTAGTTATTAATTTGATCCATTTATATATATATATATATCTGAATAAGTAGTCCTTTAATGTTTGTTTTGTTGTTGTTGTTGTAAAAGATTACAGGAACTCTTGGATGTATGGTTCGTTAAGGTTCAAGGCAGGTTTCCATGAAGAGATGGATAAATTTATTGAAGCCGCAAAGAAGCATGCAATGACGTTGACAGAGAATAATGATACAATTATTTGTCCCTATAAAGATTGCAAGAACCATATGGCGTGGACAGATGTGACTATCATCAGATCACATTTGATTATGCGAGGATTTGTTGAGGACTACACAGTGTGAATTCATCATGGTGAAACGGTTATTGTTAACGACGAGGATGAGGAGGAATTCAACGACGAAACCCTAGAATCTCTGTCCCAATATTCAGCAGAGCTTGATGTACGAATGGATTCCGAGTTTGGCAATGAATAAGATGGTGATGCTGGTGGTTGGGATGGTAACGACGAAGGTGGTGTCAATAATGATGGTGGAGCACGTGTCGGGGATGAAGATGATTTAGAGGACATAATTCGAGCCCTTGGACCAGAGATTTTACTAAAGAGCCTGAAAGGTTTAGAAAATTTGGAAAGGATGACAAAAGCATCTAAGGAGACTATGTATGGTGTTGAAAAGGGTTGTCCGACACATTAGACATTGCTACATTTTGTGCTTGAGCTACTCATCCTGAAGGCTAAGTACGGCTGGTCAGATTGTAGTTTCAATGATCTATTGCATCTCCTGTCATGGGTGTTGCCACAACCAAACTCAGTTCCCGCCAACACATACCAAGCGAAGAAGGTCATAAGTCCATTGACAATGGGGGTTGAAAAAATCCATGCATGCCCCAACCACTGTATACTTTTTCATGGCGAAACATTCAAGTCACTGGATAAATGTCCCCGGTGTGGGGCCAGCCGGTACAAGAACAATGACCTTTACGGTGGGGACGAAGCCTCCACGGGGAAAAAGAGGAATAAGAAGGGTATAAAAAAGGTGGTACAAGAATCTCAGACCCCAGAGGACACTCCATTAGGCAACGATGCAAAGCAGAGAAGAATTTCTGCCTTGGTAATGTGGTACCTGCCAGTGACCGACCGCTTGAGATGTATCTTCCTAAACCCTAAAGAAGCCGCACTCATGACTTGGTGGGATGATGAGCGCAAGGTGGATGATGATAAGATTGCACACCAGGCTGATTGTAGTTAGTGGCAAAGGTTCGATGAGAAGCACAAAGAATTCAGAGATGACCCAAGGAATGTACGGTTTGGCTTGAGCACCGATGGAATGAATCCCTTCAATGAGAGGATGAGCGACCATAGCTCTTGGCTAGTGATCTTGACCATGTACAACATCCCAACATGGTTGTGTCAGAAGAGAAAGTACCTTCTCCTCACTATTCTTATTTCTGGCCCTAAACAACCAGGCATTGATATAGACGTGTTCCTCGAGCCTTTGATGCAAGAAATGGAGAGGCTATGGAGGCATGGGGAGCCGATGTACGATGCATTCCGAAAGGAGGACTTCATATGTAGAGCAATAATATTTATTACTACCAATGATTATCCCGCGCTGTTTGCTTTGTCTAGACAGATCAAAGTGAAGACGGGATGCTTGGTTTACTTGGATGGTACTACATGGGTGTACCTGGATGCATCCAAGAAGATAGTTTACCTAAGGAACCGACGCTTCTTAAAGACAAGTCACAAGTACCGCAACAAATTGTTCTTTAGATTTTATGACAACACCCCGAAGATTGAACCCTCTCCAGAGAGACATCATAATGGAGAACACGTTATGCGTAATGGTGAAAAACATACGCGTCGTCTATGGAAAGAAGAATCCAGAGGGGACGAACAGAGATAGAAGCACACATCCTGTCGAAGGCGTACCTTTCAAGAAACAATCGATCTTCTTTCAGTATTTGCCTTATTGGCCAGACTTGGAGGTCCCTCATGCCATTGATGCTATGCACGTGCGGAAGAATGTCTTTGAGAGTCTCATTGCTACCTTAATGGACATAGGCAAGTCAAAGGATGGTCTGAAATCACAGAAAGACATGGTGCAGCTAAACATGATGCCACAACTTCACCCGCTACCTGAGGCTAATGGAAAATACACTTTGCCCGTGGCGTGCTTCAACCTAACACCAGATGAGAAGAGAGCTATATGCACTTTCCTGAGGGGGGTCAAAGTCCCGACTGAGTTTTTAGCGAATGTGAAGAAGCTAGTGTCGATGAAGGACTTGTTAATAACACACTACAAGGCTCATAATTGCCATGTGATGCTAACAGTGTTTCTACCTATTGCAATCAGGGCTATAAAGCCAGAGTTCTTGAAAATAGCCATCACCCGCATGTGCTACTTTTTTTCGAAGATCTCACAGAAGACGATTGGCAAGCAAGAGCTGAGTGACCTACATGAATTTGTGGTGGAGACACAAAACCAACTAGAGATGTGTTTACCTCCTGCTTTTTTTTGATATAATGCCATATCTCATGATTCACATGGTTCATCAGATATAGGCGATGGGCCCTTGCTACTTGCATGAAATGTGGTCCTACGAGCGGTTCATGTCGGTTCTAAGTCGATACGTGCATAATCGAGCATACCCAGAGGGCTCCATGATAGAGGGTTACAGTACTGAAGAAGTCGTCGAGTGCTGTCAAGAGTACCTAAAAGTACAGAAAAGGATTGGTAAACCCGATTCTCGTCACAAGGGTAGGCTGGCTGGGAAGGGCACCAATGGTAGAAAAGTGTTCATCGATCATGATTACAAAGAGGTGAGTCGGGCGCATTACAGTGTCTTGCAGAGTACACAACTGATGCAACCATACATTGATAAACACTTGGCTATCATTATGGCGGAGAGAAATTGTCGTTCGGATGATTGGGTCATGAAACAGCACAAGCAATGACTAACTACATGGTTGAAGGACCAAAACATATCACCTGGAGAAACCATAGACTCTATTACTATCAGTAGGTTGGTGGAGGGGCCACCAAGACAAGTGACATCATGGAATGCTTATGACATCAAAGGGTATATGTACTATACACACGCAAAGGATAGTAAATATGTGAACCAAAACAGCGGCGTTTGAATAGAGGTTCTCGATTGATTGGGGTGAAAGATCTAATACATTGGCATCATTGAAGAGATATGAGAACTTGACTATGGAAGGGATATAATGGTGGCCCTGTTTCGATGCCGCTGGATCAAACAACACCAACTGAACGAGATCGGATTGAGAGTCCTGGACCTCGAGAATTTAGGATACCAAGATGACCCTTGGGTGCTCGCTTCACGTGTCGCATAAGTTTTCTATATGTCTGACCCACAAAGTAACCTCCCCCCGAAGAAGAAGTCAAAGCACGTGGTTGCCTCTAGGAAACAACACACTATCGGAGTTGATGGCGGGGACGATGTTGAAGCTTACAATAACTACAATGAGATGCCGCTATTCACAGACTTTCCTAAGAAGATCAGTGCTGTGGAAAAGAACCTGCCCAAAGACATATTGCCATGGGAACGAAAAGGTGTCAAGGGGAAAGTCGTTACAGTGGGCTAGCTAGTTGTTGAACGTGGAGTGTTTATGTAAGTGTGTGTTTGTAAGACTTTATTTATGCATGCGTATGAGACTATATATTTATTTATGTGTGTAAGACTATATATTTATGTATATGTGTGAGACAACATTTATGCATGTGTGTGAGACTACCCTTTGCAACATCCAGATGAATCTATTTCAACATGCACTCTATTACTACTAAAACTTTATGAAATCACTTAACACTTTATGAAATGAAGAAATGGCCAAAATAAAAGTAGGAGATCTTGACGAGTTATACAACTTTTATATTCATCACCTTTACAGCTGAAATCATTTAGTGGTTGAAAATCAGGTTTGAAGCTGTCATTTTCCGAAATTCAAAATTTGAACTGTTCAAATTTTGTCAAATAAAAAGATGACCAAAATAAAAGTTGTAAATAGTGATGTGTTCAACAACTTTTATATTCATCACCTTTACAGCTGAAATCATTTAGTGGTTGAAAATCAGGTTTGAAGCTGTCATTTTCTGAAATTCAAAATTTGAATTGTTCCAATTTTATCAAATAAAAAGATGACCAAAATAAAAGTTGTAGATAGTGATGTGTTCAACAACTTTTATATTCATCACCTTTACAGCTAAAATTATTTATTGGTTCAAAATCAGGTTTAAAGTTGTCATTTTCTGAAATTCAAAATTTGAATTCTTCAAAATTAATGACAAAGATAGATGACTAGACTAAAATGATAGAACATGATTTTAGAAAAACTTAGGTAAAAAAACCATCACATTTGGAGTTAGTATGAAGGAGAAACACTAGTTACAAGTTTTAGCCATAGATTAAAAAGAGAAATCACATTTGTTTATCATTGATCATCATGAACAGTTGTGATTTTTTCGTCTTAATCTCTGGGTAAAATTTGTAACTAGTCTTTCTCTCTCATACTAACTCCAAATATGATGGTTTTTTCCTAAACTTTTCTAAAATCATGTCCTATCAAGTTACTGTGTTGATTTGGTCATTTTTTTTGTTTGACAAACTTTGAACAATTCAAATTTTCAAATTTTAAAAAATAACAAGTTCTAACAAGATTTTGAAACATCAAATGATTTCAGCTGGAAAAGTGATGAATATCAAAGTTGTATAACTCATCAAGATCTACAACTTTTATTTTGGTCATTTCTTTATCTAACAAAGTGATAGTAAATATTGTTCACAAATCAATATGTCTCTCGTATAGTTTATGAAACTATGAGTGATATGTAGATTTGTAAACAATGTTTACTAACACTTTGTTAAATGAAGAAATGATTAAAATAAAAGTTGTAGATAGTGATGAGTTCAACATCTTTTATGTTCATGACTTTTTTTGTTGAAATCATTTAAGGTTTCAAAATCTTGTTTGAAGTTTGCATTTATTAAAATTCAAAATTTGAACTGTTCAAATTTAGTCAAATGAAAATATGACCAAAATAAAAGTTGTAGATAGTATTGTGTTCAACAAGTTTTATGTGCATGACTTTCTTATTTAAAATCATTTAAGGTTTCAAAATCTTGTTTGAAGTTGCCATTTATTGAAATTCAAAATTTGAACTTTTCAAATTTTATCAAATGAAAAGATGAACAAAATAAAAGTTGTAGATAGTGATGAGTTCTACAACTTTGATGTTTACAAAATTTTCATTTGAGGTCATTTCGTATAAGCTAAAATTCTATTAGTTGTTTTAAAATTCAAATTTTCAATTTTTAAAATATTGTTTTTGTAAAGAAGAAAATATAGAATTATATCTACATATATAATAAAATTGTTTATATATACATATATTTATATATATAGAATATTCCAAAACTAATATATAAATAAATTGTGTTGTTTCTTATATATGAATGAATTACAAATTAGTAATTAAAATAAATTGAAAAATATTCGTAGAGGCGGCTAACTCAGGAACCGCCCCTACAAATCGATTTGTAGGGGCGGCTAACTCAGGAGCCGCCCCTACAAATGAACTCTGGTATATAAACCAGAGCCCGCGAGCAGGAAGAAATTTTTCTTAGTCCGGGCGCTATTCTCCTCCATGACACCGGCAGGCTGCCGCCTCTGTGCCCTACCTCCACCGCCTCTGTGCCCTACCTTCATCGTGCCATCGTCCCCGATCCGCCTCCACCCCCCCGGTTCGTCTCACCCCTCTCTGCACACTGCCTCCCCAGTGGCTAGGGTTTCCACCGTCGTTCCCCTTCCCATGGCAGCTAGGGTTTCCGCTGCCGGTGCCCATGTTCCCTCCCCCCGGCGGCCCTGGTGCCCGTGTGCTCTCCCTCCGCCGCCTCTGTGCCCTACCTCCACCGCCTCCGTGCCCTACATCCGTCGCGCCGTACCTCCCCCGATCCGCCTCCAACCCTCGGTCCATCTCATGCCTTGCGCGCCGCCGTTCCCCCCGGTGGCTAGGGTTTCCGCCGCCGTTCCCCTTCCCACGGTAGCAAGGGTCTCCGCTGCTGGTGCCCGTGCTCCCTCCTCGGTGGCTCTGGTACCCGACCCTCCGTGCGCTCTGGTGTCCGCTCTCCCTCCACCAGCCCCGGTGCTGGTGCGCCCCGACGTCCCTGCTCCCTCCCCGGTGGCTCTGGTACCCGTCGTGCGCTCCGGTGTCAGCTCTCCCTCCGCCGGCCCCGATGCTGGTGCGCCCCGACGTCCCTGCTCTCTCCCCCGACCATTTGGAAGTCCATCGCCCACTGTTGGCTTATAAGTAAGTTGCTTCTTTAGCATGAGATCATTGATAATATTATGGTGTTCAATCTTTATTCCCCGTAATATTATGGTATGCACTAATAATTAAAGCAATGGCCAATGGAGCATGAATATTCTTTATTAGGTCAATTCTCCTGTATCTCTCGTAGTATACTGCTGTCATTGTTTTGTAGTTTATCTATCGGTGTTTTAGCAGTAAATGGGACACATATTTTTGTACTAGTTCAAATAAGAGGTGTCATGTGTCATGATGTTTTATATTCGGGTTAATCGTGAGTAGAAGGGTTGCAACTATTGTCTATTATAGGTATTGACGTATTGCTATAGATGGGCTCCATAGCTCTTCTTGTAAACTGTGAAATAAGGGTAAAGATATAGTCTTATCTTGATTGGTTTACATGTTGGTTATAGTCTGTTACAAAAAATTCAATCATTTTTAATGTATATATATCTTGGTTATGCCTTATCTGCTAAGTCGATGAGGTAACCTAAGTCAGATTTGCTCTTGGCCAATCGACCTGCTCTACACCCTCCTGAGAGTCATTTATGACCTCACTGAAGGTATCCAGAGCCCACGTACTCGATAGTACCCTTGAGTTCTTTCATATGGTTGAGCTTGCAACACTCTAGGTGTCATCTCTGCAACTTGTACCTAGTATCATTCTAATTTGACCAACTTAAAGTCGTAAGACAAGTCCCACTCAACCCTCTATTTATCCCGGCTTCAAAAAATTTATTTCATTTTGATTTCTTATATCCATAGAACCTTAGAAAACCTTTAAATATATCTTAACACAAATATTAGTTCTAGACTTGTGTTGTCATCTAAATCAACAAAAGTAAATATAATCATGCATATGGTATCTGATCCTTGCAAGCATGCTGCGACGGGACAATGAAGGACGTCATGGGATCATTGATAAAGTTTTCCAATTTCCTTTGTGACTGCGTGCACAGTGCAGTAAAATGCTATACAGTGGACCAAATATTCAGTCATGGAACAAATATTGATTGGGACACAACTGGAATAACTGCTTCACAGAATATAGAAAAAACTGACTGGCACAAATGCATAAGTACATCTAAAAGTTACCCTTAGAGAATGTCTATAAGTAAAGAAGTGTTTGGAGTTTGGAAACTGATTTGCCTTCTGGATTTTGTTCTGATCTCTGTTAACACCTCTAATCTGAATATCCTACAATCTGTGGAATAATGAGACCATTGTATTATCGTCTCTAAGCTCATACACCAATCAGTCAATGTTGTCCATGCCTTCCTTTTCCATTCCTTTTCTTTTTCATAGTCAATCTACGGGGTTATGTACAAGCATCATTGCATTAGTGAAAGCTCATGTCCAATTCACTAACTTCATCACTTTATACCAAAAAAAGGAACACACAAGTTAGGGCCTGTTTAGACTGCTCTACTCCATGAAATCTCAGTTTATTGTTGTCTTCCATTAGTGTCACTTTAGTTGGTTTAAAGGCATCACTAGCTTCATTGCTTTCTGCCAATGCCAAATGGTACCTGCTGCACTTCTACCATTAGTAAATTGATGCTTCTAGCAATGCCAATGGTACCTGCTGCACTTCTACCATTGTTTCTGCATTACCAACACTATATTATTATGGTGCTTCAGTCTTAAATTGCTTTCTAGATTGGTATGCTAGCTTGCTTCCATGCACCCATCTGGTTCATCCTCCGTTGTTGCTTCCCTAGTTCCGTTGGCCGATGATGCAAACTATAGCAATCTGAGGTGGCTGTCGGTATTCTTCCTGTTGGTGCTTTTTTGTCTTCTTGTGTTATCTCATGTCTTTCATCAAACCGTGGGATACGTCCATTCCCAAGCAACTGTTGTAGGCATGTCTACCTGATGGCTGGGATGGACATGTCCCACGCTTCCATAGGAGCCATGAACTTGCCTCAGCAATTTGTATTCTTATCTGCCACCTGACATGATTGCAGTTAGCTTGCAAGATGATCATAAGTTAGTTTGCAGTTAGCTGAGGCCTGTATTTTTTTGTGCCTATGATGTCCACCATTTTTTTGACTGAGGCTGATACAATTATGAGATCCTTTTCATGCCTATGAAGATAACAGTGCCAGTTGACTAATGGATTATGCACATTGATGACCTTGGACTTATGAGGTACTAGAGCATTATTTCTTCTATCTTCTGCTTATGCTTCTCATGGCTGTCATCAAACCATGTGAGACATCCATGCCCAAGCAACAGCTAGGTGGTTGTGATAATCTAATGGCTGGGCTAGATGTCTCTCATGGTTTCATGCCTATCATGATCTTGGTTTTCTACTATCTGTTTGAGGTTTGTTGCTGTCTATGTTTCTTAAGCTCCAAATTCAAGGTCAAATGAAAAGGCAATTAAATCTGAGGCAAATCGATTGAACTAACCCTCATCTTATCAACTACTGTCTCTACTACTGTCTTACTACTACTGTCTATTGTCATATTATTCCTTCCAACTGCTGGCTGCTGTGTTGATCAAATCTGACCTTGTGTTGATCAAAGCTGGCTGCTGGCGATGCACCCCCCTTCTCTTTTTTTTTGTTTTGTTTTGGAGGTGGGTAGGTGGGGAGAGATTTGGGGGGTTCGAGGCTTACTCCAGTGAATTCCCCCCAATGCAGAATTGCGAATTGTTGCCATCACATTTTGATGAGTTTGCTTCTGAGGGCAGGGGCAGAGCCTCATGCAAGTGAAACTGGGCACACCTCGGTCAGTCATCGGAAAGAATTTTCAATGCCCAAACATGCATACCTCATTATTTAGCACCAAAGTCGGCAAAGCTTATTCATCTCATCTCCTAGCTCTCACATTCTGTTCATCAAGTGCCACAACTGTGTACTGCTAGGGAAAGCTCCTTACACGTCATCTTGAACTAGCAAGTCTGCACTATTTTATCTTCACATTGATATAAGCATGTAAATCGATGGAGTAGAATTTTAATCCATGGGGTAGAATTTTTTAAAGACTGATATAGTCTAAGTTTAGTGCCTGGGTTGCTGACCAATCATATATAACATATAGATAGTTCCTATTGCCTTTTTCCAAGATTGATGGTTCTCTTATCTTCAGATAAGAAATGCTACTTAACCTTTATGAATCTTGTTATGTCTGCTTCGCCTTCCTTGGAAACCTAAAGTTTTCATTCGCATAACATTATTTCACAATGAAGAGCACATTGTCTGATCTACTCTATGATTTTTAGAATTTCTAATGTTGACACATTGCTAAGGTCCTCTAGAAATGCATTGAGCAGTCCCAAAATAGATATTATAATGTTTGTTCTAAATTGTGGTTTACATGAACTCTAAATTGTTCTAAATTTCTGCTTCTACCGTTTGCACTCCCGGGCCCATTGCTCAAATTTAGATTTTGCAGCACCACTGTCAGCTCAATTGTTTTTGGGTTGTAGTTCTCGGATAAAATGAAATGAAGAACAATGGATGTTTGTTTGATAGCCTTAGGGTTTGAGCACTTTAAAAGCTATACACTAGCTTTGTCATTTCCACAGAACATCATGTAGCTAGCTTCATCAGTCAAGTGATTCCTACAATGTTATTATTAGGAAGTTTTCACTGTTTCATGTTAGTAGCTGTGAAAAGCACATTTCATCATCAGTAGCTATTCTTTGGCAATTACTTTCAATTCCTGCTCAGTTCCAACTACTTGCAAGTTATTGGCTTACAGTTAGTAGTACTGCTAGTACTATTGTTGTCTTACTACTACTTACTATTGTTGTCCTACTATTAATACTACTACTGTCCTACTACTAGTACTAAGCAGTTGTTGCTTTTTTTGCCAAATCTCCCAGGACTCGCCAAGGACTTGTTGTCTTGTCTTTTGCCATCAGCTGCTGCTCTATGTTTGCTAAGCAGCTGTTGCTTTTTTTTGCCAAATCTCCCCTCTCCTCTCCTCTCCTTTGTTTTGTCGATGATGAAATTGTCCAAGTCCATACATTATATGGAATATGAGCTGATGATCAAGAACTTGTGAGGAACTTGGCATCATTAGCAGCCGTCCCTACATTACCTTCTCCTCTCTTCTTTGTTATGATGCCTTGATGCTCCAAGTTCATGATCAGATAATGATTGACATGTTTCTGAGGCCTCTACTACTGCTACTACTCGTTTTTTGGATAAATTATTGTTTTATAGGACTACTTTGGTTTATAAACCTTTTTAATTTCTTATACCTTCTCGCGTACCTAAAGCACACTTTCTTGCATCTATTAGAACAAAGCGCGAAATAAAGTCGCGGGCACCAGACAGTGCAGCCCAATGCCCTGAGCATGATGAGTAGCCAACCTATAAGGAGCAAGCACTAGAGGATCAGCTTACTCAGGAGCAGTTCGATAACGAGTTAGAAAAGGATCTAAAAGTGATGCTTACTCAGGAGCAGTGTGATGAGGAGGAAGGGGAGCAGGAGAGGCTGCTGAAGGCGAAGAAGAAGAAGATGATGATGAGGACTTAGAAGAGGGATATGTAAGTCCCAAGGATCCTTTCCCACGTGAAGCCAGAAGGAGGCCAACGGAGGAAGATTTGGACAAGGATTTTGACCCGAACGAGGAGGTAGGAAAAAAGCCTTAGCTTATAAATTTTGCTAAAGCTTTGGTTGTGTTACCTCTGCTAACACTTTGACATGTCGTATATACAGGTCCCTCCTGAAACTCGGAAAAGACAACGTTGACGTCCGCAACATCTCGCTGGACAAGACGGAGTAGAGGAAAGGAGAGCAGAGGCAACAGCCACATCGATGGACATTGAGGCCTCTGCTCCACAACCTCAAGACACAACCACGACTACCAAGCCTAAGAGGAAACGAGGGGATAGAAAAGCAAATCAATATCTAGATAAGGCATGCTATGTGATAACGGAGGTCGGGCCAGCAGGGGAGATCCTTGAGCCGAAGGAATTAAGAGGACGATTCTGTAATGCGATTGGGGCCCTAGTAAGAGATAAATTGAACCCAGCAATCCCAAACTGGAAAGAGGAACCAGAGAAGAAAAAGGATGAACTATGGGATAGGCAGCTGAAGCTCAATTTTAGATTTCTAGAGGATAAGCATGAGCTGGTAAAAAAATGCTTTCAAGATGATGGGAGAGTCATTCCGACGTTGGAGGTCGGAGCTCAACAAGAAGTATATCCAAAAGGGGTTAACTCCCTTCAACGAGTTTGGCAACATAACTCCTAGTCAATGGGAGGAGCTCGTGGCTCAGAAGACTTCACTGGAGGCATTGGAGCTCAGTGCCCGTAACACCGAGCTGGCGAAGAGGAACAAACACCACCATCATCTAGGCCCCGGTGGTTACTATGCCAAGGAAGAGCATATTAGGAAGATGGACGAAGAGGCCGCAGCTGCTGGGAATATCGATGTGACAAATTTGAAGGTACACTCACGGAATTGGATATATGCGAGGAGTACAGAATCATCCGATGGTAATCTTAAGTTTGATAAGCCGGAGACCCAAGAGGCAGTATCAAGGATACTGAAATATGCTGTAGACAAGGAGAAGGGCTCATTCAATCCTTCTAGAGAGAGGGACGAGCTTAGCCTTGGCTTGGGAAACTAGGAGCACACAGGCCGCACCAGGGGGCTAGGGAAAAGGACGACCAGGAAGAAAGGATTCAAAGAGGACAGACACATGTACAAGAAACATGGTAGAGACCGGGAGACTAATCTTGAGCTCCAAGTGAAGGCTCTAGTTGCGAAGGCGCTGGAGGAGCAAGGACTGTCTACGGAGCCACGGATATTAATGACGCCACCGAGAGAACTGGCATTAGTTGGCAGCCCTCCGAAAGTTCCTAGCAGCCAAGGTTCAACTGCAGCCACAACCCCCATCAATCGTATATGGGAACCAACTAGTTGCACCTTAGTGTTTCTCAGCGGCCGGCAGAACATTGTGATGGAGGTGGCAACGGGTGTGGCACATCCTCCCGGTGGCTTACACCATAATAATAAGATACCGCCGGACTACACTAGGGTCGAGGTGCATACCGTGAAGCCCGAGTTCATGTAGTGGAGGATAGACTACGCAACTCCTGAGGGGCTGGTGTTACTCAGAGACGTAATGGGGCAGTTCATCCTCTGGCACAAACGAGACATTATATTGACTGCTTCTTCACCGCCTCCCCATCTCCCAAATTTGGAGTGAGTTGTTGAGGACAGGGAGATATTTTCACCGTCTCGTGACCACCACATTCCTGAGATGCCACATTCTTCCCCACCTCCTAGCGAGCATGTGCCTGATAAGCCACAACCTTCTCTAGCTCGTACCGAGCAAGTGCATAACGAGATGCCACAGTCTTCTCAACAAGCACAGCTGATACATGAACAACGAGTGCCTCCTGAAGATAGTGATGCACAAGAAGATGAGGGCGTGCCTGAATGAGAACTTCGAAAGAAGCATCCAATCACCATAAGACCAATTTATGTTCTGATGAAAGACGTCTCGTCGGTGCACAAGTGGTATTCCCATGACCAGTTCAAGCCTGAGAACCAAGTTAAAAAAGTCCCATCACAGGCTTCTAAAGAGGCCATCACTAGCAAACTTCACTAAACAGCAAAGCAGTATCCAAATGTTGATGCCATCAAATGATCAAAGGATTGCCCGAAAACATATGAAAGAGGCAAGCCCTTCCTACCAAACAGGGACATCCAGCACCTACCACTTGGAATGAGAAGGTTCCATGATTGGTACTTGCGTGTTCTCCCAATGAGCATAGACCTCATACAAGCATGCTTCCCCACCGACACATTTGGAAGCCCAGCCGGAAAAATTGTCTTTGACTTCGGAGCATTGGAGATGAATCTAATCCGCACGTGGTGCCTGTAAGTCCTTGTCCTCCCGATATGATATGAATGTAATCTTTGAATTTTGTTGTAACTAACCCACGCCATGATTTGTAGAATGCAAGTGCACATTATAAAATAAATGCCAAGTGTGAAAGCCGGGTATATAGACCCTCAAGCTATAGCACAAACAAAATTTAACTACCCTAAACAGTGGAAACTGGATAACAAAGAGCTAGTCATTGGAAAAGACCCTTCGGGAGAAAGAGCATATCCGACGAAGAAACTAAGGAAGAGTCCCTTAAGGTTGCGGCATATATTGCCCTGCTTTCAAAATTCTTCAACAACTCTACTACTATATGGCTACCATACAACTTCGAGTAAGTTCAACTCCATACTTAAAGCTTTGTTCGATACATTTTATTCGATATAAAAGAAATTATCTAGTTCTATGATTAAATCCATGCAAAGAACCAATTGGATTTGTATAGGCGTCGATGTCGAGAGAGAGCATGCATGGGTCTTTGATTCAATAGATAGGGACCCGTGACATACAAAGACTTCATATCGATTCTCAAGACGTATACATATTGACAATCCTCATTAGCTTATATGTTTGTATAAATACTTGTAACGTTCACTTTTAGATACTAACAAGTTGTATTTGCTAAAATAATTCGAACATGTCATTTAGGTTCTATGTCACTAAACATCACGGAAGGCATGATCCAGCAAGGAAGGAAAAGCTGGCTATAAAAACATTATGTACGGTAAGTGTAACTTACTTCTTTAGTACTCTATTACATGACTGTCAAAAGCATTACTTAATATTTCCATATGCAAAACACACAGCCCCCAAGCAGACGCCTGGGAGTGTACATTGTGGATACTATATATGTTTTATGATGAGTAACACCGGTGCCTACAGTGACGTGCTTGGGATCCACAAGACCAGCCGCCTCTACAAATGGAACAGCAGGGGCGGCTGGTGATACGAGCCGCCCCTACAAATCCCCACTCACCAGCCGCCCCCGGTGTTGCTATTTGTAGGGGCGGCTGGTGATTGAGCCGCCCCTGCAAATGCCCCACGTATAAATATCTGAGATTTGTAGGGGCGGCTCAATCACCAGCCGCCTCTATAAATGTCCACTGTATAAATGGCTGCAGCCCCTTTCTTTTTTCTCGGGTCACTCACTCCAACCCGTGAAAGAAAGGTGGGGAGGCCTTGGGCAGCTCCCAAAAATTGCTCTACTAAGGGGGGAAGGTTTTGGTCTCAAATCCTTTGATAGAGAGGTTCTAGAAGGTAAGAAAATGCTATTCCACACTTTTTTTTAAGTTTTAATGGTTGATTAGTGAGTAATTAGAGTTTTGTTTTTCTCTCTCTTCTATGGTTCTTGAGCTACTTATGAAGCAAATTAGACCAAAGTTTTGAATATACTAGGGTAAATTAGATAGGGAAACAAGATCATACCCTTATTTGGTCCATGTTTTTTGATTTTAGTGAACAATTAGTTAGTTTTATGGATGTTTCATGTGCATGTAGATCTAGATTTAGGGTTTGGTTTTTTTATTAATTTTGGTTTTGTAAATTTATTTTTGATGAATTTGGACTAGGGTTTGTATGAAAGATATTGGATAAAATATAATTATTGCTAATTGTTGTCTTTGAAATTGTTTATTGTAATCAACAAATATGTATTTTAATTATTTATGGATAAATGGGCCATTAATTAATTTTCCTCTACCATGGTGTGTTTGTATGTTTCATGTAATTATATTTTATTTATATTCATATATATCTAAAGTATATACAATTATTCTCAAGTAGTTATTAATTTGATCCATTTATATATATATATATATCTGAATAAGTAGTCCTTTAATGTTTGTTTTGTTGTTGTTGTTGTAAAAGATTACAGGAACTCTTGGATGTATGGTTCGTTAAGGTTCAAGGCAGGTTTCCATGAAGAGGTGGATAAATTTATTGAAGCCGCAAAGAAGCATGCAACGACGTTGACAGAGAATAATGATACAATTATTTGTCCCTATAAAGATTGCAAGAACCATATGGCGTGGACAGATGTGACTATCATCAGATCACATTTGATTATGCGAGGATTTGTTGAGGACTACACAGTGTGAATTCATCATGGTGAAACGGTTATTGTTAACGACGAGGATGAGGAGGAATTCAACGACGAAACCCTAGAATCTCTGTCCCAATATTCAGCAGAGCTTGATGTACGAATGGATTCCGAGTTTGGCAATGAATAAGATGGTGATGCTGGTGGTTGGGATGGTAACGACGAAGGTGGTGTCAATAATGATGGTGGAGCACGTGTCGGGGATGAAGATGATTTAGAGGACATAATTCGAGCCCTTGGACCAGAGATTTTACTAAAGAGCCTGAAAGGTTTAGAAAATTTGGAAAGGATGACAAAAGCATCTAAGGAGACTATGTATGGTGTTGAAAAGGGTTGTCCGACACATTAGACATTGCTACATTTTGTGCTTGAGCTACTCATCCTGAAGGCTAAGTACGGCTGGTCAGATTGTAGTTTCAATGATCTATTGCATCTCCTGTCATGGGTGTTGCCACAACCAAACTCAGTTCCCGCCAACACATACCAAGCGAAGAAGGTCATAAGTCCATTGACAATGGGGGTTGAAAAAATCCATGCATGCCCCAACCACTTTATATACTTTTTCATGGCGAAACATTCAAGTCATTTGGATAAATGTCCCGGTGTGGGGGGCCGCCGGTACAAGAACAATGACCTTTACGGTGGGGACGAAGCCTCCACGGGGAAAAAGAGGAATAAGAAGGGTATAAAAAAGGTGGTACAAGAATCTCAGACCCCAGAGGACACTCCATTAGGCAACGATGCAAAGCAGAGAAGAATTTCTGCCTTGGTAATGTGGTACCTGCCAGTGACCGACCGCTTGAGATGTATCTTCCTAAACCCTAAAGAAGCCGCACTCATGACTTGGTGGGATGATGAGCGCAAGGTGGATGATGATAAGATTGCACACCAGGCTGATTGTAGTTAGTGGCAAAGGTTCGATGAGAAGCACAAAGAATTCAGAGATGACCCAAGGAATGTACGGTTTGGCTTGAGCACCGATGGAATGAATCCCTTCAATGAGAGGATGAGCGACCATAGCTCTTGGCTAGTGATCTTGACCATGTACAACATCCCAACATGGTTGTGTCAGAAGAGAAAGTACCTTCTCCTCACTATTCTTATTTCTGGCCCTAAACAACCAGGCATTGATATAGACGTGTTCCTCGAGCCTTTGATGCAAGAAATGGAGAGGCTATGGAGGCATGGGGAGCCGATGTACGATGCATTCCGTAAGGAGGACTTCATATGTAGAGCAATAATATTTATTACTACCAATGATTATCCCGCGCTGTTTGCTTTGTCTAGATAGATCAAAGTGAAGACGGGATGCTTGGTTTACTTGGATGGTACTACATGGGTGTACCTGGATGCATCCAAGAAGATAGTTTACCTAAGGAACCGACGCTTCTTAAAGACAAGTCACAAGTACCGCAACAAATTGTTCTTTAGATTTTATGACAACACCCCGAAGATTGAACCCTCTCCAGAGAGACATCATAATGGAGAACACGTGTACAGAATGGTGAAAAACATACGCGTCGTCTATGGAAAGAAGAATCCAGAGGGGACGAACAGAGATAGAAGCACACATCCTGTCGAAGGCGTACCTTTCAAGAAACAATCGATCTTCTTTCAGTATTTGCCTTATTGGCCAGACTTGGAGGTCCCTCATGCCATTGATGCTATGCACGTGCGGAAGAATGTCTTTGAGAGTCTCATTGCTACCTTAATGGACATAGGCAAGTCAAAGGATGGTCTGAAATCACAGAAAGACATGGTGCAGCTAAACATGATGCCACAACTTCACCCGCTACCTGAGGCTAATGGAAAATACACTTTGCCCGTGGCGTGCTTCAACCTAACACCAGATGAGAAGAGAGCTATATGCACTTTCCTGAGGGGGGTCAAAGTCCCGACTGAGTTTTTAGCGAATGTGAAGAAGCTAGTGTCGATGAAGGACTTGTTAATAACACACTACAAGGCTCATAATTGCCATGTGATGCTAACAGTGTTTCTACCTATTGCAATCGTATTATAAAGCGAGTTCTTGAAAATAGCCATCACCCGCATGTGCTACTTTTTTTCGAAGATCTCACAGAAGATGATTGGCAAGCAAGAGCTGAGTGACCTACATGAATTTGTGGTGGAGACACAAAACCAACTAGAGATGTGTTTACCTCCTGCTTTTTTTTTATATAATGCCATATCTCATGATTCACATGGTTCATCAGATATAGGCGATGGGCCCTTGCTACTTGCATGAAATGTGGTCCCTGACGGTTCATGTCGGTTCTAAGTCGATCGTGCATAATCGAGCATACCCAGAGGGCTCCATGATAGAGGGTTACAAAGATCTTGAAGAAGTCGTCGAGTCTTGTCAAGAGTACCTAAAAGTACGTAAAAAGGATTGGTAAACCCGATTCTCGTCACAAGGGTAGGTTGGTGGGAAGGGCACCAATGGTAGAAAAGTGTTCATCGATCATGATTACAAAGAGGTGAGTCAGGCGCATTACGATGTGTTGCTTGCGTAGTACACAACCGATGCAACCATACATTGATAAACACTTGGCTATCATTATGGCGGAGAGAAATTGTCGTTCGGATGATTGGGTCATGAAACAAAGACAAGCAATGACTAACTACATGGTTGAAGGACCAAAACATATCACCGGAGAAACCATAGACTCTATTACTATCGAGGGTTGGTGGAGGGCCACCAAGACAAGTGACATCATGGAATGCTTATGACATCAAAGGGTATATGTACTATACACACGCAAAGGATAGTAAATATGTGAACCAAAACAAGTGGCGTTTGAATAGAGGTTCTCGATTGATTGGGGTGAAAGATCTAATACATTGGCATCATTGAAGAGATATGAGAACTTGACTATGGAAGGGATATAATGGTGGCCCTGTTTCGATGCACTGGATCAAACAACACCAACCTGAACGAGATCGGATTGAGAGTCCTGGACCTCGAGAATTTAGGATACCAAGATGACCCTTGGGTGCTCGCTTTCACGTGTCGCATAAGTTTTCTATATGTCGACCCACAAAGTAACCTCCCCGAAGAAGAAGTCAAAGCACGTGGTTGCCTCTAGGAAACAACACACTATCGGAGTTGATGGCGGGACGATGTTGAAGCTTACAATAACTACAATGAGATGCCGCTATTCACAGACTTTCCTAAGAAGATCAGTGCTGTGGAAAAGAACCTGCCCAAAGACATATTGCCATGGGAACGAAAAGGTGTCAAGGGGAAAGTCGTTACAGTGGGCTAGCTAGTTGTTGAACGTGGAGTGTTTATGTAAGTGTGTGTTTGTAAGACTTTATTTATGCATGCGTATGAGACTATATATTTATTTATGTGTGTAAGACTATATATTTATGTATATGTGTGAGACAACATTTATGCATGTGTGTGAGACTACCCTTTGCAACATCCAGATGAATCTATTTCAACATGCACTCTATTACTACTAAAACTTTATGAAATCACTTAACACTTTATGAAATGAAGAAATGGCCAAAATAAAAGTAGGAGATCTTGACGAGTTATACAACTTTTATATTCATCACCTTTACAGCTGAAATCATTTAGTGGTTGAAAATCAGGTTTGAAGCTGTCATTTTCCGAAATTCAAAATTTGAACTGTTCAAATTTTGTCAAATAAAAAGATGACCAAAATAAAAGTTGTAAATAGTGATGTGTTCAACAACTTTTATATTCATCACCTTTACAGCTGAAATCATTTAGTGGTTGAAAATCAGGTTTGAAGCTGTCATTTTCTGAAATTCAAAATTTGAATTGTTCCAATTTTATCAAATAAAAAGATGACCAAAATAAAAGTTGTAGATAGTGATGTGTTCAACAACTTTTATATTCATCACCTTTACAGCTAAAATTATTTATTGGTTCAAAATCAGGTTTAAAGTTGTCATTTTCTGAAATTCAAAATTTGAATTCTTCAAAATTAATGACAAAGATAGATGACTAGACTAAAATGATAGAACATGATTTTAGAAAAACTTAGGTAAAAAAACCATCACATTTGGAGTTAGTATGAAGGAGAAACACTAGTTACAAGTTTTAGCCATAGATTAAAAAGAGAAATCACATTTGTTTATCATTGATCATCATGAACAGTTGTGATTTTTTCGTCTTAATCTCTGGGTAAAATTTGTAACTAGTCTTTCTCTCTCATACTAACTCCAAATATGATGGTTTTTCCTAAACTTTTCTAAAATCATGTCCTATCAAGTTACTATGTTGATTTGGTCATTTTTTTTGTTTGACAAACTTTGAACAATTCAAATTTTCAAATTTTAAAAAATAACAAGTTCTAACAAGATTTTGAAACATCAAATGATTTCAGCTGGAAAAGTGATGAATATCAAAGTTGTATAACTCATCAAGATCTACAACTTTTATTTTGGTCATTTCTTTATCTAACAAAGTGATAGTAAATATTGTTCACAAATCAATATGTCTCTCGTATAGTTTATGAAACTATGAGTGATATGTAGATTTGTAAACAATGTTTACTAACACTTTGTTAAATGAAGAAATGATTAAAATAAAAGTTGTAGATAGTGATGAGTTCAACATCTTTTATGTTCATGACTTTTTTTGTTGAAATCATTTAAGGTTTCAAAATCTTGTTTGAAGTTTGCATTTATTAAAATTCAAAATTTGAACTGTTCAAATTTAGTCAAATGAAAATATGACCAAAATAAAAGTTGTAGATAGTATTGTGTTCAACAAGTTTTATGTGCATGACTTTCTTATTTAAAATCATTTAAGGTTTCAAAATCTTGTTTGAAGTTGCCATTTATTGAAATTCAAAATTTGAACTTTTCAAATTTTATCAAATGAAAAGATGAACAAAATAAAAGTTGTAGATAGTGATGAGTTCTACAACTTTGATGTTTACAAAATTTTCATTTGAGGTCATTTCGTGTGCTAAAATTCTATTAGTTGTTTTAAAATTCAAATTTTCAATTTTTAAAATATTGTTTTTGTAAAGAAGAAAATATAGAATTATATCTACATATATAATAAAATTGTTTATATATACATATATTTATATATATAGAATATTCCAAAAACTAATATATAAATTTACATTGTGTTCTTTATATATGAATGAATTACAGAATTAGTAATTAAAATAAATTGAAAAATATTCGTAGAGGCGGCTAACTCAGGAACCGCCCCTACAAATCGATTTGTAGGGGCGGCTAACTCAGGAGCCGCCCCTACAAATGAACTCTGGTATATAAACCAGAGCCCGCGAGCAGGAAGAAATTTTTCTTAGTCCGGGCGCTATTCTCCTCCATGACACCGGCAGGCTGCCGCCTCTGTGCCCTACCTCCACCGCCTCTGTGCCCTACCTTCATCGTGCCATACGTCCCCCGATCCGCCTCCACCCCCCGGTTCGTCTCCTGCCCTACGCGCTGCCGTTCCCCCCGGCGGCTAGGGTTTCCACCGTCGTTCCCCTTCCCATGGCAGCTAGGGTTTCCGCTGCCGGTGCCCATGTTCCCTCCCCCCGGCGGCCCTGGTGCCCGTGTGCTCTCCCTCCGCCGCCTCTGTGCCCTACCTCCACCGCCTCCGTGCCCTACATCCGTCACTGCATGCCTCCCCGATCCGCCTCAACCTCGGTCCATCTCATGCCTTGCTTGCGCCGCCCGTTCCCCGGTGGCTAGGGTTTCACCGCCGTTCCCCTTCCCACGGTAGCAAGGGTCTCCGCTGCTGGTGCCCGTGCTCCCTCCTCGGTGGCTCTGCTACCCGACCCTCCGTGCGCTCTGGTGTCCGCTCTCCCTCCACCAGCCCGGTCTTGGTGCGCCTGACGTCCTCGCTCCCTCCCGGTGGCTCTGGTACCCGTCGTGCGCTCCGGTGTCAGCTCTCCCTCCGCCGGCCCCGATGCTGGTGCGCCTCGACGTCCCTGCTCTCTCCCCCGACCATTTGGAAGTCCATCGCCCACTGTTGGCTTATAAGTAAGTTGCTTCTTTAGCATGAGATCATTGATAATATTATGGTGTTCAATCTTTATTCCCCGTAATATTATGGTATGCACTAATAATTAAAGCAATGGCCAATGGAGCATGAATATTCTTTATTAGGTCAATTCTCCTGTATCTCTCGTAGTATACTCTTTGTCATTGTTTTGTAGTTTATCTATCGGTGTTTTTTAGCGAAGAAATGGGACACATATTTTTGTACTAGTTCAAATAAGAGGTGTCATGTGTCATGATGTTTTATATTCGGGTTAATCGTGAGTAGAAGGGTTGCAACTATTGTCTATTATAGGTATTGACGTATTGCTATAGATGGGCTCCATAGCTCTTCTTGTAAACTGTGAAATAAGGGTAAAGATATAGTCTTATCTTGATTGGTTTACATGTTGGTTATAGTCTGTTACAAAAAAATTCAATCATTTTTAATGTATATATATCTTGGTTATGCCTTATCTGCTAAGTCGATGAGGTAACCTAAGTCGATTTGCTCTTGGCCAATCGACCGCTCTACACCCTCCCCGAGAGTCATTTATGACCTCACCAAGGTATCCAGAGCCCACGTACTGATAGTACCCTTGAGTTCTTTCATATGGTTGAGCTTGCAACACTCTAGGTGTCATCTCTGCAACTTGTACCTAGTATCATTCTAATTTGACCAACTTAAAGTCGTAAGACAAGTCCCACTCAACCCTCTATTTATCCCGGCTTCAAAAAATTTATTTCATTTTGATTTCTTATATCCATAGAACCTTAGAAAACCTTTAAATATATCTTAACACAAATATTAGTTCTAGACTTGTGTTGTCATCTAAATCAACAAAAGTAAATATAATCATGCATATGGTATCTGATCCTTGCAAGCATGCTGCGACGGGACAATGAAGGACGTCATGGGATCATTGATAAAGTTTTCCAATTTCCTTTGTGACTGCGTGCACAGTGCAGTAAAATGCTATACAGTGGACCAAATATTCAGTCATGGAACAAATATTGATTGGGACACAACTGGAATAACTGCTTCACAGAATATAGAAAAAACTGACTGGCACAAATGCATAAGTACATCTAAAAGTTACCCTTAGAGAATGTCTATAAGTAAAGAAGTGTTTGGAGTTTGGAAACTGATTTGCCTTCTGGATTTTGTTCTGATCTCTGTTAACACCTCTAATCTGAATATCCTACAATCTGTGGAATAATGAGACCATTGTATTATCGTCTCTAGGCTCATACACCAATCAGTCAATGTTGTCCATGCCTTCCTTTTCCATTCCTTTTCTTTTTCATAGTCAATCTACGGGGTTATGTACAAGCATCATTGCATTAGTGAAAGCTCATGTCCAATTCACTAACTTCATCACTTTATACCAAAAAAAGGAACACACAAGTTAGGGCCTGTTTAGACTGCTCTACTCCATGAAATCTCAGTTTATTGTTGTCTTCCATTAGTGTCACTTTAGTTGGTTTAAAGGCATCACTAGCTTCATTGCTTTCTGCCAATGCCAAATGGTACCTGCTGCACTTCTACCATTAGTAAATTGATGCTTCTAGCAATGCCAATGGTACCTGCTGCACTTCTACCATTGTTTCTGCATTACCAACACTATATTATTATGGTGCTTCAGTCTTAAATTGCTTTCTAGATTGGTATGCTAGCTTGCTTCCATGCACCCATCTGGTTCATCCTCCGTTGTTGCTTCCCTAGTTCCGTTGGCCGATGATGCAAACTATAGCAATCTGAGGTGGCTGTCGGTATTCTTCCTGTTGGTGCTTTTTTGTCTTCTTGTGTTATCTCATGTCTTTCATCAAACCGTGGGATACGTCCATTCCCAAGCAACTGTTGTAGGCATGTCTACCTGATGGCTGGGATGGACATGTCCCACGCTTCCATAGGAGCCATGAACTTGCCTCAGCAATTTGTATTCTTATCTGCCACCTGACATGATTGCAGTTAGCTTGCAAGATGATCATAAGTTAGTTTGCAGTTAGCTGAGGCCTGTATTTTTTTGTGCCTATGATGTCCACCATTTTTTTGACTGAGGCTGATACAATTATGAGATCCTTTTCATGCCTATGAAGATAACAGTGCCAGTTGACTAATGGATTATGCACATTGATGACCTTGGACTTATGAGGTACTAGAGCATTATTTCTTCTATCTTCTGCTTATGCTTCTCATGGCTGTCATCAAACCATGTGAGACATCCATGCCCAAGCAACAGCTAGGTGGTTGTGATAATCTAATGGCTGGGCTAGATGTCTCTCATGGTTTCATGCCTATCATGATCTTGGTTTTCTACTATCTGTTTGAGGTTTGTTGCTGTCTATGTTTCTTAAGCTCCAAATTCAAGGTCAAATGAAAAGGCAATTAAATCTGAGGCAAATCGATTGAACTAACCCTCATCTTATCAACTACTGTCTCTACTACTGTCTTACTACTACTGTCTATTGTCATATTATTCCTTCCAACTGCTGGCTGCTGTGTTGATCAAATCTGACCTTGTGTTGATCAAAGCTGGCTGCTGGCGATGCACCCCCCTTCTCTTTTTTTTTGTTTTGTTTTGGAGGTGGGTAGGTGGGGAGAGATTTGGGGGGTTCGAGGCTTACTCCAGTGAATTCCCCCCAATGCAGAATTGCGAATTGTTGCCATCACATTTTGATGAGTTTGCTTCTGAGGGCAGGGGCAGAGCCTCATGCAAGTGAAACTGGGCACACCTCGGTCAGTCATCGGAAAGAATTTTCAATGCCCAAACATGCATACCTCATTATTTAGCACCAAAGTCGGCAAAGCTTATTCATCTCATCTCCTAGCTCTCACATTCTGTTCATCAAGTGCCACAACTGTGTACTGCTAGGGAAAGCTCCTTACACGTCATCTTGAACTAGCAAGTCTGCACTATTTTATCTTCACATTGATATAAGCATGTAAATCGATGGAGTAGAATTTTAATCCATGGGGTAGAATTTTTTAAAGACTGATATAGTCTAAGTTTAGTGCCTGGGTTGCTGACCAATCATATATAACATATAGATAGTTCCTATTGCCTTTTTCCAAGATTGATGGTTCTCTTATCTTCAGATAAGAAATGCTACTTAACCTTTATGAATCTTGTTATGTCTGCTTCGCCTTCCTTGGAAACCTAAAGTTTTCATTCGCATAACATTATTTCACAATGAAGAGCACATTGTCTGATCTACTCTATGATTTTTAGAATTTCTAATGTTGACACATTGCTAAGGTCCTCTAGAAATGCATTGAGCAGTCCCAAAATAGATATTATAATGTTTGTTCTAAATTGTGGTTTACATGAACTCTAAATTGTTCTAAATTTCTGCTTCTACCGTTTGCACTCCCGGGCCCATTGCTCAAATTTAGATTTTGCAGCACCACTGTCAGCTCAATTGTTTTTGGGTTGTAGTTCTCGGATAAAATGAAATGAAGAACAATGGATGTTTGTTTGATAGCCTTAGGGTTTGAGCACTTTAAAAGCTATACACTAGCTTTGTCATTTCCACAGAACATCATGTAGCTAGCTTCATCTGTCAAGTGATTCCTACAATGTTATTATTAGGAAGTTTTCACTGTTTCATGTTAGTAGCTGTGAAAAGCACATTTCATCATCAGTAGCTATTCTTTGGCAATTACTTTCAATTCCTGCTCAGTTCCAACTACTTGCAAGTTATTGGCTTACAGTTAGTAGTACTGCTAGTACTATTGTTGTCTTACTACTACTTACTATTGTTGTCCTACTATTAATACTACTACTGTCCTACTACTAGTACTAAGCAGTTGTTGCTTTTTTTGCCAAATCTCCCAGGACTCGCCAAGGACTTGTTGTCTTGTCTTTTGCCATCAGCTGCTGCTCTATGTTTGCTAAGCAGCTGTTGCTTTTTTTTGCCAAATCTCCCCTCTCCTCTCCTCTCCTTTGTTTTGTCGATGATGAAATTGTCCAAGTCCATACATTATATGGAATATGAGCTGATGATCAAGAACTTGTGAGGAACTTGGCATCATTAGCAGCCGTCCCTACATTACCTTCTCCTCTCTTCTTTGTTATGATGCCTTGATGCTCCAAGTTCATGATCAGATAATGATTGACATGTTTCTGAGGCCTCTACTACTGCTACTACTCGTTTTTTGGATAAATTATTGTTTTATAGGACTACTTTGGTTTATAGACCTTTTTAATTTCTTATACCTTCTCGCGTACCTAAAGCACACTTTCTTGCATCTATTAGAACAAAGCGCGAAATAAAGTCGCGGGCACCAGACAGTGCAGCCCAATGCCCTGAGCATGATGAGTAGCCAACCTATAAGGAGCAAGCACTAGAGGATCAGCTTACTCAGGAGCAGTTCGATAACGAGTTAGAAAAGGATCTAAAAGTGATGCTTACTCAGGAGCAGTGTGATGAGGAGGAAGGGGAGCAGGAGAGGCTGCTGAAGGCGAAGAAGAAGAAGATGATGATGAGGACTTAGAAGAGGGATATGTAAGTCCCAAGGATCCTTTCCCACGTGAAGCCAGAAGGAGGCCAACGGAGGAAGATTTGGACAAGGATTTTGACCCGAACGAGGAGGTAGGAAAAAAGCCTTAGCTTATAAATTTTGCTAAAGCTTTGGTTGTGTTACCTCTGCTAACACTTTGACATGTCGTATATACAGGTCCCTCCTGAAACTCGGAAAAGACAACGTTGACGTCCGCAACATCTCGCTGGACAAGACGGAGTAGAGGAAAGGAGAGCAGAGGCAACAGCCACATCGATGGACATTGAGGCCTCTGCTCCACAACCTCAAGACACAACCACGACTACCAAGCCTAAGAGGAAACGAGGGGATAGAAAAGCAAATCAATATCTAGATAAGGCATGCTATGTGATAACGGAGGTCGGGCCAGCAGGGGAGATCCTTGAGCCGAAGGAATTAAGAGGACGATTCTGTAATGCGATTGGGGCCCTAGTAAGAGATAAATTGAACCCAAAGAATCCCAAACCGGAAAGAGGAACCAGAGAAGAAAAAAAGGATGAACTATGGGATAGGCAAATGAAGCTCAATTTTAGATTTCTAGAGGATAAGCATGAGCTGGTAAAAAATGCTTTCAAGATGATGGGAGAGTCATTCCGACGTTGGAGGTCGGAGCTCAACAAGAAGTATATCCAAAAGGGTTAACTCCTTCAACGAGTTTGGCAACATAACTCCTAGTCAATGGGAGGAGCTCGTGGCTCAGAAGACTTCACTGGAGGCATTGGAGCTCAGTGCCCGTAACACCGAGCTGGCGAAGAGGAACAAACACCACCATCATCTAGGCCCCGGTGGTTACTATGCCAAGGAAGAGCATATTAGGAAGATGGATTTAAAGAGGCCGCAGCAATGGGAATATCGATGTGACAAATTTGAAGGTACACTCACGGAATTGGATATATGCGAGGAGTATGTAATCATCCGATGGTAATCTTAAGTTTGATAAGCCGGAGACCCAAGAGGCGATATCAAGGATACTTTGAAATATGTCAGAGACAAGGAGAAGGGCTCATTCAATCCTTCTAGAGAGAGGGACGAGCTTAGCCTTGGCTTGGGAAACTAGGAGCACACAGCCGCACTGTGGGGCTAGGGAAAAGGGCGACCGGAAGAAAAGGATTCAAAGAGGACAGACACATGTACAAGAAACATGGTAGAGACCGGGAGACTAATCTTGAGCTCCAAGTGAAGGCTCTAGTTGCGAAGGCGCTGGAGGAGCAAGGACTGTCTACGGAGCCACGGATATTAATGACGCCACCGAGAGAACTGGCATTAGTTGGCAGCCCTCCGAAAGTTCCTAGCAGCCAAGGTTCAACTGCAGCCACAACCCCCATCAATCGTATATGGGAACCAACTAGTTGCACCTTAGTGTTTCTCAGCGGCCGGCAGAACATTGTGATGGAGGTGGCAACGGGTGTGGCACATCCTCCCGTGGCTTACACCATAATAATAAGATACCGCCGACTACACTAGGGTCGAGGTGCATACCGTGAAGCCCGAGTTCATGTAGTGGAGGATAGACTACACCCAACTCCCGAGGGGCTGGTGTTACTCAGAGACGTAATGGGGCAGTTCATCCTCTGGCACAAACGAGACATTATATTGACTGCTTCTTCACCGCCTCCCCATCTCCCAAATTTGGAGTGAGTTGTTGAGGACAGGGAGATATTTTCACCGTCTCGTGACCACCACATTCCTGAGATGCCACATTCTTCCCCACCTCCTAGCGAGCATGTGCCTGATAAGCCACAACCTTCTCTAGCTCGTACCGAGCAAGTGCATAACGAGATGCCACAGTCTTCTCAACAAGCACAGCTGATACATGAACAACGAGTGCCTCCTGAAGATAGTGATGCACAAGAAGATGAGGGCGTGCCTGAATGAGAACTTCGAAAGAAGCATCCAATCACCATAAGACCAATTTATGTTCTGATGAAAGACGTCTCGTCGGTGCACAAGTGGTATTCCCATGACCAGTTCAAGCCTGAGAACCAAGTTAAAAAAGTCCCATCACAGGCTTCTAAAGAGGCCATCACTAGCAAACTTCACTAAACAGCAAAGCAGTATCCAAATGTTGATGCCATCAAATGATCAAAGGATTGCCCGAAAACATATGAAAGAGGCAAGCCCTTCCTACCAAACAGGGACATCCAGCACCTACCACTTGGAATGAGAAGGTTCCATGATTGGTACTTGCGTGTTCTCCCAATGAGCATAGACCTCATACAAGCATGCTTCCCCACCGACACATTTGGAAGCCCAGCCGGAAAAATTGTCTTTGACTTCGGAGCATTGGAGATGAATCTAATCCGCACGTGGTGCCTGTAAGTCCTTGTCCTCCCGATATGATATGAATGTAATCTTTGAATTTTGTTGTAACTAACCCACGCCGTGATTTGTAGAATGCAAGTGCACATTATAAAATAAATGCCAAGTGTGAAAGCCGGGTATATAGACCCTCAAGCTATAGCACAAACAAAATTTAACTACCCTAAACAGTGGAAACTGGATAACAAAGAGCTAGCTGCTGGAAAGACCCTTCGGGAGAAAGAGCATATCCGTACGAAGAAACTAAGGGAAGAGTCCCTTAAGGTTGCGGCATATATTGCCCTGGCTTTCAAAATTCTTCAACAGCACTCTACTATATGGCTACCATACAACTTCGAGTAAGTTCAACTCCATACTTAAAGCTTTGTTCGATACATTTTATTCGATATAAAAGAAATTATCTAGTTCTATGATTAAATCCATGCAGCAACCACTGGATTTGTATAGGCGTCGATGTCGAGAGGAGCATGCATGGGTCTTTGATTCAATAGATAGGGACCCGGTGACATACAAAGACTTCATATCGATTCTCAAGACGTATACATATCGACAATCCTCATTAGCTTATATGTTTGTATAAATACTTGTAACGTTCACTTTTAGATACTAACAAGTTGTATTTGCTAAAATAATTCGAACATGTCATTTAGGTTCTATGTCACTAAACATCACGGAAGGCATGATCCAGCAAGGAAGGAAAAGCTGGCTATAAAAACATTATGTACGGTAAGTGTAACTTACTTCTTTAGTACTCTATTACATGACTGTCAAAAGCATTACTTAATATTTCCATATGCAAAACACACAGCCCCCAAGCAGACGCCTGGGAGTGTACATTGTGGATACTATATATGTTTTATGATGAGTAACACCGGTGCCTACAGGAGACACCCCTTAAGGGTAAGTTTGAACCTCTTCACCCGTAGTATAAAAACTTCGTACATGGTATGAAATACTAAACCAAAACTTGTTCTCTTGTAGTGGAAATAAGAGAAAGAAATGAAAAGAGACCCATATATGGATGACCAACTCTTAGAGCTCGTCGGCGACCTTTGCAACTTCATATTGGACCAGATTGTACATGTCAAAGGCAGCTACCATGACCGAGAGTCTGACTTAGGTAGAAATCCTCAGTACCAACACCTTTGTGAGATCGAAAAGCTAGCTCTAGGTCGTTGATAACAATGTGTATGAAATTTGACATTGGTTTTATCTTGTGAATTATGTCTATTTAATGATGAATTGTATATATTCTTGTGAATTGTACTTATAATTATAGTTTATATAATACTCTTGAGCGAACGCGGTTCAGAGGTTGCGTTTTGCGAATCGCGAGTCGTAGTTAAGTTTTGCGTGTTCCATGCCGCGGGCGATTTCTAGTCGTGCGTTGGTCGCGGGGCGTTCGGCGGGATTATCTCGCTTTTCTCGCTCACTCACAACACGAACGCGGGAATACGCGGAAACAAACAGGGTTCGGATCGAATTTGAATTGTAAATTTGAATTTTTTTTACGAAAAAACGTACTGAGATTGAACCGCCCCTACAAACATGTATTATAGGGACGGCTATAGTATCAGCCGCCCCTATAAATCAATTTGTAGGAACAGTTTGAGAATGCCACTACAAATACATGATTTATAGAGATGGTTTGTTAGAGACGGCTGGCCAAATCGCCCCTGCAAATAGTCTTGCCGCACCTCCAAACTCTTTTAACTCTTTATGTAGTAGTGCCATGACGAAACCTCGATGTCGTCCTCGAGGAGCCGTAGTCCTCGTTGGAGGACGGGTACCAGCTCTCGCTCACCGCCCGGATCAAGCCACCCGGGATGATCCGCCGTCAGAGCGTCTTGGGCCTGTGCGGCCAGTCGAAGGAGTTGACGACCTTGAGCGTCGCCGCGTCCACGCCGCTGTCCATGTTGATGGGCACCTCGTCGCCCAGGTAGTAGGCGCTCGATCCGCAGCGACGTCCCCAGACGCAGCAGCGACTTGGCGCAGTTCTACGTGATGTTCACCGAGATGCGCCTCCGGTTCCAGTCTGCAGCAAGATCAGATCACTACTCTGTAGCAGATCAGATCGATGGAAGTGAGCTTGTTGCTATGCATCCATAGCGATGGCGTGGCGGCAAACGATGCAGAGATGCAGGTGCTTACTTGGTAGTGACTAGTGAGGCGACGCTTGAGGGTGGCCATCCTGAGCACCTTGGAGACAGAGGTCCTCGGAAGGAGGACGAGCGCGGTGCGGTTGACGGCGGCCATGCGGAGCGCCTCCTTGACCTTGGCGTCGATGTCGGCGAGGGTGGGGCACATTTAACTTTACCCATGCTGGGGTTGTGCATCCGGACGATGCCCTTCATTCTGCTGTAGACGGCCTGGAGCACGGACACCTCAGTAGCGCGACGGCCTGGACTCTGCGCAGACGACGATGCCGAGTTGAGACGGCGGCAAGGTTCAAGCATCCCATATTACCCTTAATTACTTTTAATTATCCTCAAGGTATTTTTTACGGCCAAATAATTATTCCACGGGAGGAACCACGGGTTCCTGTCGAGTAGCATGACAATCCTAAGGTATTTTTTACGGCCAAATAATTATTCCACGGGAGGAACCACGGGTTCCTGTCGAGTACCATGACAAAGCTCATACTTTTATGAAGAAAAACGATGTAGCATGCACAACATAAACAGTACACGGACCAAGTTACACACATACAAACTCACACCACACAAAAAGCGGAAACTGTCCCTGTCACACGAGCGGTCGTGATTAAGGGTAGGGACACTTTCATGGCCGGGTTCATCTTATTATCTACGGAACACCGTGACCGTAATTAAGTACGGCTTTCACACGCCGGACGATTAGTGCTGTCCGGGCAGCTTCTCCTTGATCTTGTCCATGATGCCTTTCTTCTCGCCGGTGCCCTCGGTACCGTAGGTTCCGCCGGTGTGTCCCTGCTGCTGCCCGTAGGCGCCGCCGGTCGCCGTGGCGTGCTGGTTGTCCTTGTGGCCTCCGGGCAGCTTCTCCTTGATCTTGTCCAAGATTCCCTTCTTCCTCCTTCCGCCCATGCCGTCGTCCATGTCCTTGTGGCCTCCGGGCAGCATGCTGCCGGTCTTGTGCTCCTCCCTCGCTGGCTGGAACTGCCCACCACCCATGCCAGCGCCGCCGGTTCCCGTTCCTGTACCGTACCCCATGCCGCCGGTTCCGGTGGTGCCGTGCTCGACGCCGCCGACTGGGTTGCCGTACTGGTCCACACGGCCCGTGGTGCCGTGGCCGTGCTGTCCCTGCTGACCGTACTCCATGGCTGCACGGTTTAGTGGTTTCTCCCTAGGCTAAGCTAGAGCTGTGCCTGTGTGTGCTTGTGTGCTCGTCGTGTTCTCGCTGTGGCTCACCGGTGGCGAAGCAGGTGAAGGTCGACGCCGCCGTTTATAGCCGGCAGGACGGCGAGATTAGGATCTGGGCGCCACGGCAAGGGGGGGTACGTGGGCATGCATGAATGGATTGGAAGCCCCGAACCCCGTGGGAACATTACACGTACCGACGGGCGCGGGCGGGACGTGTGCAGGGTGCTCTGCTGCGTCGGTGGCGCCACGTCTCGGTTCTTCCGGAAAGATAAAAGATGGGTACGCGCGCAAATGCCATTCGGCTCTCTCGTTTGCAACCATCATTCATTAATTGCAGGCGGCCGGTCAAGATGGGTACGTAACCACGCCCGCGCTGCCATCTGTGACGGATTTCCACGTGGGGCCATGGGCACTGGGACTGTGTTGCGGTTCCTTGCTCCGGCCATTGACGGCTAGGTGTTGCATGCCTGTGTTGGTCCTGCCAACATCTCATGGCACATCATCAGAAAGGTAATAACTTAACAACAGATAAACTCATTGCTTACACATGCAACCCTGGATCGCCACAGTAATGCTCATAAGTTTGCCATCTTTTAACATGCAGTAGTAATGTTCAGTTCTTATGAACTCCTCAACACTTGCAGCGTATTCATCATATATCTGAAACATTTTCAGAGAGTAAATCATAATACTAGTATGAATACAGCATGCCGTTGCTATTTGCTACCGATTACTCGATTAGGCGAGATTACTGAACACCGACAGAGTCAGGAATGGTTGAGCCGTTTCAGAGCTACATATATGAACTAATTCCTGCTGTACTCTTGGTGTAACACCCTGAATTTTGACCTAGTTTAAAAATAATTAAAAATCTGAACTTTGGCCCTATTCACTTTACTGAAAAGCAATGGCTAAAAGTACTGTTTGCTCATTTGTTGCGAGAGAAAAACACTATTCGTTTGCTGAAATAGTATGGCTCATAAGACAAGTGAACATGGCCTTTGTAAAAACTTTGCATAGGAACTAATAAATAAGGGTCTATCCACACAACTGTCGACATATTTCAAAACCAAAAATCTATCAAGACCTTGACAAATGAGATGATGACACGTCACCAAAGAAAACTGACAGATTCAAAAAGAAAAAATATGTCAGATTTTTATAACACAAGACAATATCAATAATATCCAAAACCCGTTAACAAATACAACTAAAAGTTATCAACTAAGCGTAAAGACTAAAGAGCATAGCAAAGTTGATGCACGCGTGCACTACACTTGCATACACATTCATCTATTTTTTTTGCTTTTGCTTTTGCTCTTGCAAGGACTAACTAAACTGATGGATGTTGCAACTGCAGTTCTTCCCTTTTCTTACTATGCTATGCCTGCCATCCCCAAGCCTCATTGTCACTGTGCCTCTCACCATCACAAGCTCTGACTCCTTTGGTCATGGTTTCTAGCTGCCTCTTCCCCATTCCAATCTGAACATAACATCCTGCAGCGGCAACCACTCCCAATAAGTTATCTATGCATGCAAAACAGCAACTGTTGTTTACTACTGCTCCAACATCCAAGATGCAACAGTAGCGCAACAATAAAACGCACACGCGCATGCAAACATCAAATCTAGCAAAACACATGTACACAAGCAAGAAAGGCCACCAATTTCAGTGACAGGCAGAAGGACAAAACACAGTAAGACCAATGTGGTTGAGATAGGACACTGGTTCCAATACTGAAGAGAAAACATATAAAAGCCTCTGGATTGGGTATGAAATCAGCTTGCAGTGTCTCATCCCTATTGATCTGAGCCCCATTTCATTGAAGCGTAGAACCGTTAGAGAGACACTTGTTGTCCATTAGCATTCAAAGCTAGGCATTGCCCACAAGGCTTCACAGCTTTGCTAAGATGGACTAGAATATCAACAGCATAAGATTTGGTCTGACGAGACAGCATTAAAATGGAACCATATCTCTAACAAATTCAATAATGAACCTAATTTCCCGTCTCATTCAGGTAAGGCTAAAAGAAAGTTTAGATATCAATCCATAGGCATTGGAAGATTGAAATTAATGCACAGGTTTCATCATGCTTCCATAATGAGATATGTTTACAACACATCCAATTTGCTAGACCAAATCTTCTAGAAGCAATCAAGCACTGACATATACCAACATATGCCTCCTAAGTTTGATACTAGGAATCATACAGTGATACCACAAAACAAAACTATATCTGTGAGGCAAGAAAGCTACCTCCATAGTCCTTGTACTCAGGAGTAACATACGAATCCGGGAGCACAAAGAGAACACCAGGGAGCCCTGTAGCACAACATAAATAAAACGGCATCAAGTAGGTATCAGGTCGAATTTTAGCAAAAACAAGGATAGTAATAACCTGCAAACTCTCCAAAGTCATCAAGCGGCCTAGGAGAGCAGCACGTTGCAGTGTGTAGGGCAAAGGTTGTTACTATAGACCACTAGAGACAAAGGGAGCGCAAACTGGAAGACCGGTGACCGGTGGAGAGCAGAGACGACACTCGCTCCCTCCCTCCCTGCATTCTCACGAACAAGATGATCGGATAGATCCTTTAAACACACACTACATTTTTTAATTATTATTAGCACGAGTACTTACTACTACGACCACACCATCCGCTTGTCTGAACTGCACCCACGTAGGAGTATACAGGTATAGTACCTACCTACGTACGTGAGGCTGTCAGCCCGAGTTGCTATGCGCAGCGACGTTGGCTTAACGATGTACAATACATATGGGTCGGTACGGCCCAGCTCCAGGCAACCAGAAAAAAGATTATAAAGAACAACACCACAGCTCAAGACAACAACTTCAGGACCAGCAAATAGTTTACATGGAAAAAGATATAGCAAACACATCAAATCTAGCAAACAACTCAGAAAATAACAACTAAAAAAATTCAGCTCAACTACACCTTCTATTGCTTCATGACACATCAATAATCACCACATCTATAACTGAACAAGTCAAATATAAAAATATATAAGAGGTTTAAATCAACTCTAAATATCTCACATATAAATAAGAAAATTCAGTGGACATCTCAGGAAAAAACTAGACAACATCAATTTGCTTTGAGGCCCTCAAAAGGCAAAAGACAAAAAGCAGCAGCAGAAAGCAGCAACAACTGCAAAAACAACAATAGCAGCTCAATCAGCAGGCTTTGGAGCTCTCAAAAGGCAAAAAACAAATATCAGCAACAACAGCTTAATCAGCAACTTCAGCGAGCAGCAAAAACTACAACAACACAGTAACAACTCATTCAACAGTCTTTAGGGCCCTCAATAGGGGAAAGACAAAAAGTAGCACCAGCAGCTAAATCAGTAGCAACAACAACCCACACACACCCACATATCCACAGAAACACTGACACACACACACACACACACACACACACACAGAGAGAGAGAGAGAGAGAGTCAAACAAACACACAGACGCGCGCGCGCACACACACACACATAAAACCGCACAAACGCACACACACACCAGCGGCGCCAAAAGACACATGCACCCCCACACACAAACACAAACACACAGAGACACACACTCACACACACACACACCAAAGCTAGCACTCACACACATAACACTCACACACTAAAAAAACTCACATACAACTACACCCACACACACAAACACCCACACTCATAGACACACTCACACAGACAAACACCAAAGTGAGCAAACACATCTACACACACAAAAAAAGACACTCACACACAAACACCAACACCCATAGACACACACACACACCCCAAAGCCGGCAAACACATGCACACACAAAAGAAACAAAAAACACAAATAAAAAACTCAACTAAAATCAACAAAAAAAAGTTCAAACTCAAACAGAAAAACAATGCAAATCTACACAACCATATAAGTTATCAGCACCCTCAAGGCAAAGGACAAATACACATGACTGCCACAACAAAAAAAGTAAAGCCTAACAAAAAAAATAGATGTACTAAATGGCAAAGACATAAATGGCCATAACAAAAAAAAATCCAAACAACAGCTACAACTCATAAAGCTAAAAAAGTTCACATGCACGAATGACACAAAGCTCCCAACACCAACACATAAAACATGGTAAACCTGCTAAAAAACTAGGAAAGACGAACTCAAAAACCAACTCATATAACATGTGGAGCAAGACCAAATCCAAAAACCAACCTAGAGAAAACAAAAAAAAAGACTTTCCTAAAAAAAGAAGACTAAAAAAGGCCCAAGACAGTAAGGTCGTGCGAAGGAACAGATTAGTTATATACTAGCATAGAGAAGTGACAAAATATCTCAAACAAAAAAAAAAAAAAAATAGGTCACGAGCGCTGAGCAAAACATGATGACAAGGCACATGTATTAATAGTTCTACTAGATTTAGGACCCACTTATAGTACTGAAGTCTCAGTCTTAAATAGTCAGCGTAGATTAGCACGTAGAATTACAAAAGTAAACAGTAGACCTTAACTTGGAGGCATTGACCAACCAAATTTGGTTCACTCAAACCAACAATTTCTAGGGAAATACTATATAACAAAAGAAATAGTTACAAGCAAAGCTTTATTTGAGAAAACAAAGATCCAAACTCATTGTTCTAGTGTTCTTCAATTTTGGCTCAAAAATGATAGGTTCTGAAACTGTTCTCTACCTAATTAATTGGGTGATGAGTTAAATCTCAGCACATAAGACAAGTCTCATTGCACATCCATTTCCACCTCAATTAATTTGGGGTTTCAAAGCTGAAACATTATCAGTCTAGAAACAAAAATCAGTCATGCAAATTTCATCTATGTGAACAGTAGAGGATATTCTTCTGCAAAGAAAGTTATGGCATGTTTCACAAGCAACATATTCTTAGCATTTATTCGAGCTTGTGATCAACAGCGGCACTGGAAAGAACTTACCTACCTGTACATACAGTGTGATGAATTTGACAATGCTGCCACCACAATTATGATCCACTCGTTAGATGCGTGGGATCATATGCAGTTCAAGGATGTTTGCGTTAAAGTTGCAAATGTTGAGCTATATTACAAGGCAGTTCACTTCTATTTGGAGATGATATGTGTAATGTTTCCTCACCCATCAAATAATGCTAACCATGCAAGGTGCATCTCGCACATCAATGAAATAGGTAACTATGAAGTGCCAAAGACCATAGCGCCTGAGTGTGTGTACTTTTGATTTAAAAGGGTCTACCAAACACCTAAAGAATCAACAACTTTCAGAACTCCAAACCTTAAAATGACATGCGATTACTATAATAAAAAACATAGAACAAATATCTACTGCAAAAAGAGGGTTCCCTCCATATAGCACGAACAAAAAATAGACAACTATAGGGCTTCAGACCCTCAGTACGGTGCTTCGATCCGTTCATGAGAAGGGAAAGCTAGGAAAGCTGCAATCTCAAACCAAAACAGCCAACTCAACTCAACCCCATTGGAATCCATCCCGGTTGAACTCCTCACCAAGGTCTTGCTCCCTTGCCTCATTGACGAGCTGCCACCGCACCATCGCACCCATATCGGTGCCCAAGCAAAGGTAGCATGCACAGCGGCAATAGCTCCTCAAATCAGCGACAAAAAAGTATAGGAACAAGAAACTTACGAAGAACAGCGACAGATCCATCAATCAACAGCAGCAACAGCAACTCCTCTGTGGCCACCAGAACAGGGAAGCGGCGGCGATCACTGCGCCCCACCCACAGCCCACCGCGGCACAGGGCAAGCAGCGGCGAGGACAGCGCCCCACCACCCAGCACCCGTCACGGCATAGGGGAACGGCCGGCGAGGGCGCCCCTCCCCAACACCACCACCAGACGCAACGCAGCAGAAAAGTGGCAGTGAGGACTGAACGGCCTGTGCGACCGCGACAAACTACGGACGGATTGGGGAAAAGTCCGTGAAAAATAACAGGCTCATGGGTTCGATATGCACCTTTTGGACTTGTTAGCAGGTGTATACACCCGAGAAGCTGCACGAATCCTGTAGCAAAAATGAAGGGCCCATAATTCAACAGATAAAAAATAGAAAAAACTGTCAACAGATATATATCATAAATCAATAAATAATACAATTAACATAAGTATTAGTTTAGTATAAATAGGTTCGCTTAGGAATAAAGCTTTAGGTGTGACGTTGTGTGAATGGTTGCTTGTTTGTTGAACATATGGTGGTACACCTTTCATGCATGCATGCATATTCAAATTTGAATTCAAAAGTCATTCAAACCAATGCATAAGAATCTGGGAAAAAGAAAAAGGTTTTGGAAATGGAAAAAGCCACTTGGGTTCATTCTCTCTCTCTCTCTCCCTCTCGGCACGCAACAGCCATGTAACACCCCTGGTGTTACGAGTTTGCTTAGCACTGAGATTTAGGTCCGAGAAAGATCAGCCTAACAAGTTTCCGGGTTTTAAAAATTTATAACGCACGTGAGGTGAAAAATAATTTCTAGGAACAAGGATCAAACATAACTTGTATTTAGTACTTAAATAACAATTGAAGTACAAGTTTAGTAGATGGAAATGTAACTTTAATTGTGTGCTTACAGATTCCTTTAATATTTCGTGTGACTTTTAACTGTGTGCTTGCAGATTCCTTTAATATTTCGTGTAACTTTAACTGTGTGCTTGCAGATTCCTTTAATATATATATTCTTTTAGTCACATGAAATATTAAAGTATTTCTTAGTGTTATTCTAGAAGTGGCACTAGGTAGTATGAACAAGCATTTCTAGCAACATCACTAGGGATGACAACTTAGTAAAAGATGCTAATGAATCTCAACAACATATGGTGACTACTTAAAACAAGTGACGCGTTAATAAATACTAATACCCCACGTGGGGAGAGGCATGTCCACTGTAACCAAGCGGTCGAAGTGGTGCGCCTCGTTGGGGTCAATAGGTAATTCGAGCGGGACCCGATATCCTACCCAATCAACGTGGAGTTCGGCTATGCCTCGTCGAAAGACGTCCCATGAATCGTCGGCAGTCAAACCCGTCGGTCCCTGACCGCCTCCGCAGCGGTCAGAGGGCAAGATGCCTCCTCCTAAGGGGGTCAACCTGGGCGACTTCGAAGCGGACGACTCGAACATATAGAGAAATGGTTGTGTGGCTCCGCACCACCGATTAGAGCCATGGGGGCCCATCTCCTCCCTACCCCTATCCCTTTTGTGGCCTCGAGAACTTCTAAGGACCGGCCAAAGAGATTGATTCCTAGATACCTTCCCAAGGGCTCGCGACACCGTGGGCCACGACGCGACTTAATGGAGATCGCTTGCACACAAAGCAAGGACAAATTGCATATAGTAGGGAATTAAAGAGACGGACAAGAGGGGTGTAGGTCTTATGTGCGCTCCGCCTGTTGCTTCTTCATTCCTTGTCCTTCATCTCATTCCGCTAGGACCCTTCCTATCTATGATATTTTCGTAAAAAGGTTAGTTTGCAGATTTGCGATGATAGGGAGTTTATGTACGTTTGGGAAGTGAGATTAAGGATAGAATTTGTATAGCTGTTCGATATTCCATGAGTTGGTGTAGATCTCGCCAGCGTCGTTCCTGAGCCGATAGGATCCTAGGCAAATGATTTTGGCAACGATGAAGGGCCCTTCCCTAGGCGGTGTTAGCTTGTGCACGTTCTTGGTGGTTTGGATCCACCATAGGACAAGATCGCTAACCTGAAAAAGCTTATTCTCGGACGTTCTTGTTGTGGTACCTTCGCAGCGCTTGCTGGTATTTCGCAGAGCGGAGGAGTGCAGTCTTGCGGGCCTCATCCAGTTGGTTGAGTGCGTCTTGCCAATCCTTCTTTGCTTTGGCTTCGTCATACGCCAGGACTCGTGGCACTCCGTAGTTGAGGTCAGTTGGCAGGTCGTCTTCGGTGCCGTATACCAGGAAGAATGGGGTGAAAACAGTGGACTGGTTTGGAGTCATCCTTAGGCCCCAGAGTATGGCAGGACGGGATGGTTTGCAACTCTTGCGCTGGCAAGTGTGTCTGCCGCACATAGAACTGGCATCCCTCGTAGCTTCGTACAATTTGTTGAGCATCCACGACCGCCGTGAGCCAGTAAAAGCCTTGTCGAAAGACCTTTCCGACCAGCATTCTGGGATCTGCGTGGTGGTCGCAAATCGCCGCATGGGCCGCTCATAGGAGTCACTGCCAATCCTCTTGTGGGATGCATCTCTGGAGAATTCCTGAGGTGCTACGCTTATAGAGGATGTTTCCTATGACCATGTAAGATTTGCAGCGCCTTGCTAGGCGTCGTGCTTCTATTGGGTCATCAGGTAAATTCCCCCGCGCTAAGTATTCTATGAAGGGTGTGGTCTAGTCTAATCTGGAAGCCGTTGTGGTTTGATCGATTGCCATCAAGTTGGGAGGGCCTACGGCCTCCGGGTCATGATGGCCTTCCACCAGCAGGGTGGGCTCCGCTTTGCTGGTCGCGCCCGTCGTTTGGTCATGCGGCTGAAGAGCTCACACCGATGGTTCGTGCGCGTCATTAACGAACACCCCCGGGGGGGTAGGTCCCTGACTTGATGCAATCTTGGCCAAGGAGTCGGCGGCTAGGTTATCCCATCTAAGGATGTGGAGTTCTAGCCCGTAGAATCTTTCTTCGAGCTTCCGGACCTCGTCGCAGTAAGCCGCCATCTTGTCGTCATGACATGAGGCTTCTTTCATGACCTGGCTAATGACCAGCTCATCCTCTGATGAAGAGGCGGCGAGTGCCAAGCTCGGAGGCGATCTTGAGGCAGTGGATGATGGCTTCATATTCTACGACATTATTGGTGGCCCGAAAGTGGAGTCGGATGGCGTACTCCATGCACTCCCCTGTTGAGGAGATTAGGATGACCCCGGCCCCCGAACCCATGGCCATGAGTGACCCATCAAATTACAACATCCAGTATTCTTGGCGGGTCAGGGATGGGGGCGTCTGCACTTTGGTCCATTCAGTGATGAAGTCCGTGAGGACTTGCGATTTGATCGTCGTTCTTGGGACCTATGTGATATGGCAGCCCATGAGCTCGGTTGCCCATTTGGCCACGCAGCCAGTGGCATCGTGGTTCTGGACCACATCTCCGAGCAAGGCCGATGCCACGACCATGATGGGGTGGCCTCAAAGTAATGTAGCAACTTTCATTTGGCAATGAGGAACATGTAAATAAGCTTCTAGATTTGTGGGTAACACACCTTAGTGTCCGAGAGAACCACGCTGATGAAGTATGCCGGTCTCTAGATCTTGTGGGAGGGCTCGCTCGATGACGAGTGCCGCGCTGACCACCTAAGTGGTTGCGGCAATGTAGAGGAGCAGTTCCCCCTTTTGGGCAATACTAGGGTAGCAGTCATTGCTAGGAATGCTTTGAGCTTCTCGAAGGCCTCCTGTGCTTTGGCCATACAGGTAAATTAATTGGCCTTTTTAGGTCTTGTACAGTGGCATGCCATGCTCCCCTAACCGTGAGATGAAGCGGCTAAGAGAGGCTAGGCATCCCATGAGCTTCTGGACTCCCTTTAGGTTCATGATGGGGCCTAGATTCTTGATTGTCGTGATCTTCTCTAGGTTGGCTTCGATGCCCCGCTCGGAGACGATGAATCCAAGGAGCTTTCCTTTGGGGACCCCGAATTCGCACTTTTTAGGGTTGAGCTTGATCCTGAATTCTCGAAGGCGGGTAAAGGCGGCCTCCAAGTTGCCGACCAGCTGGTCGGCCTTCCTTGACTTTACGACGATGTCATCGATATAGACTTCTACAACCTCCCGACGAGCTCACCGAGGCATCGGTTCATGCATCTTTGGTAGGTCGATCCCGCGTTCATGAGCCCAAATGGCATGGTGACGTAGCAGTAGGCGCCAAATGGGGTGATGAAGGAGGTTGCGAGCTAGGAGGCCTCCTTCATCGCGAATTGGTGATATCCCGAATATGCATCTAGGAAGCATAGTGTTTCGCAACCCATCATCGAATTGACCACCTGATCGATTCGCTGTAGCGGGTAGGGTACCTTCAGGCATGCCTTGTTTAAGTTGGTGTAGTCCACGCACATCCTCTAGGTCCCGTTCTTCTTTTGGACCAGGACTAGGTTAGCGATCCATTCGGGGTGAAAGACTTCCTTGATGAAACCTGTCGCCAAGAGCCTGGCGATCTCCTCTCCAATGGCCTTCCGCCTTTCGTCGTTGAAGCGGTAGAGGCGCTGTTTGACCGGTTTGGATCCAGGTAATATATCAAGGCTGTGCTCAGCGACCTGCCTTGGGATTCCTGGCATGTCAGAAGGTTTCCATGCAAAGACGTACCGATTTTAGAGCAAGAAGTCGATGAGGTCGCGCTCTTGTTGGTTGGAGAGGCCACAACCGATCTAAACGGTTTTGCTGGTGTCTTCGGGATCGATCTACACCGCCTTGGTGCCCTCTGTGGTTTTGAAAGCTCCCATCGACTGCTTCCTTGTGCTGGATTCGGGTGCGATCTCAGTCACGGTGGCCCGGATGGTCTAGAGCTCTGAGGCTTGGCTCACGGCTACCACGATGTTGAGGTTCTCCTCCTCACAGGAGTGCGCCCGGTGCAGGTCGCCGCTCATGATGATGATCCCTCGAGGACTAGGGAGCTTGAGCTTGAGGTAGGCGTAGTTAGGGACGACCATAAATTTTGCGTAGCATGGCCGGCCTAGAATGGCTTGGTAAGCACTCAGGAGGTCCATTACCTGGAAGTCAAGTGTCCCCTTGTGGAATTTCGTTCTTCCCCCAAATGTGGTGGGCAGAGTGACCTGACCAAGAGGAGAAGCTCGTATCATAGGCACAACCCCGTAGACGGGGGCATTCGTCGGCCATAGCAATGCTCTGGGGAGGCCCATAGCGTCGTACGTCGGTGCATATAGGACGTTGAGTCCGCTTCCCCCATCCATCAACATCTTAGTAAGGTGAATGTGGTTGGCGTGATCGGACCAATCGAAGGTGATCGCTGTTTCCATCCATTTCAAATAAGCTGGGGTGGCTCTGGCTTGGGCTGCGACCATGTTGATCTCTCTCCCCGCTGGAGCCTTCTTTCGCTTCGGCTCGTCGATGAGCACTGCGCCGTAGGATGGCGCTGACTGTCTACTCGTGACAGGTTCCCAAGCATGGCTTCTGAAGGCCGTTCCGCGGGTCTGCTTGCCATGGGCCACAGGGTTCCGGTCTCCGAAACAAAAGACGCGGTCGTGACCTTCGGTAAGGGAGGGTGCTGGCCCTCCCATCATGTGGAGCTCTTGGATGCGGCCATCAAGGGCCGTCTGTGAGCTTGTTCACCGCTAGTAACAGGGTCCAGGTCTTCAAAACAGAGAACTCGGACGTGACCATCGGTGAGGGAGGGTGCTGGCCCTCCCATCGTGATGAGCTCTCGGATGCGGCCATCGGGGGCCGTTCTGTGAGCTTGTTTGCCGCTGGTCACAGGGTCTGGGTCTCCGAAACAGAGAACTTGGACGTGACCTTCCGCGAGGGAGGGTGCTAGCCCTCCCGTCGTGTTGAGCTCTCGGATGCGGCCACCGGGGGCCGTTCCGCGAGCTTGTTCACTGCTAGTCACGGGGTCTGGGTCTCCGGAACAGAGAACTCGGACGTGACCTTCGGCGAGGGAGGATGCTGGCCCTTCGACGTCGATGAACTCATGGTTTTCAAGACAGATGTGACCGCAGTGGGCCATTCCGCGGGTGAATCCACTGACTGTGCAAGGAGCCATCGCCTCCTTCTTGACAACGAGAGTGCGCGACTATCCACTACCAAGCGCGGCAACTATCGGTGTTTTGTAAACCAGACTAGTAAATTTATACGATTGCCACGCAGCTCTAGGAAGACCATGGTAGCATCCAAAAGACACGATGATTTATACTGGTTCAGACCAGAGCCCTACGTCTAGTCTCAGAGATGATCGAGTGCGTGTTCCTCGCTTGAATGCTCTGAAGTTCTTACAATGGGGGGTGCAAGAATAGTGGAAGAGGTAGGAGAGCTAGAGCTAGGAGATGGACTGCCTGAAGGGAAGCTTCAGGAGCCCTACTACGGTGTGAATGTGTTGAAGATGGTGGGAAGGATGCCCTGGCTGCCCTTATATATAGTCTGGGGCCAGGGCATGTACAAAGAAGAAGGTTCTCCTGACCGAGGGGTCGTGAGCCTGAGGGAGGGGCCTAACTAACTTGGCTTGCAAGCTACGCTGTCTTGTGGTGCACGTTTGGACGTGGTCATGGTCTTATGCCCACGTCGCGGTAAGGTGTGATGTGGTGCTACTGTGCCAGCCGTGGCGACACTGTAGGCACGGTGGTGGTTCGCCAGCCGTCCTGTGCAACGTGGTCTCCATAATGGCCTTTGTCATTGCCTCTTGTTCTTCTGGGGGCGTCGTACAAGAGTTGGTAGCCTCCCCCGGATCGTCGGTTGTCTGGTTAGCTTGTCGAGTTGGTGGCCACGATCCCGAACTCTAGGGTCGTGGCTTCCGCCGATCAAGATGGCTTCGAAATCAAGGGCTCCGTCGTGGATCCCATCCCGTAGTGGGTAGAATCATACATATGTCTTGTTGGACCGTACTTGGATGGAGGGTCGCGTACTGGCCGTCACCGCTATGTGGTGTTGTCTTGTTTATGCTGTGTGGCGCAGGGATGGTGTCTGACCGGACCGAGGTGACCGGTGTCCCCTCGGTCCTTGCGGGGTCAGTGCGGCAAGTTTACTCTCATCAGAGAAGGCGCGCTTGGCTGCGCTCGACCTCCCTCCGCTCCTCCCAGGGGTCAGGACGGTGGAGAGGTCGTGGACCCTTGTGCAGCGCTTGGCTAAGGCAGAGAGGAGGGGTCGTGGCTGACTCCGTCCTTGTCGCCTAGCCTGGTCCGCTTGGCTTAACTAGGCCTCGATCGTTTGGACTTTCGCTAGTTGGTGTATCATGGGCCGCTCGGCCTGCTAGCTAATCGATTCCTTGAGATACCCGGGGATCATAAACCCGACATATACGCTATCAATAAGGAGCAAGATGCATCTGTGGAATTTATGAAGCAGAAAAGGTGGCATCTCACATTTAGAAGATAGTTGCATGAAGATTTGCAAAATCAGTTGAGGCGATTACATGATATTTTGATTTGTTGCGGTACAAATGAGGAAAAAGATAGAACTAACTAGTATTGGGAAAAATCTAGTGTTTTCTCGGTTAAGTTGACTTATAAGCATCTTTGTAAAAATGACTGGGCTTAACTTTAGGAAAATATGGAAAGCCAAAATGCCCTTGAAGATCAAAATTTTGATCAAAAGGAAGTGGAAAGGTGACAATACTTGTGCTTTCTGTGATGAGAAGGAAACTGGAAATCATCTGTTTTTTTATGCTTAACCGCAAAATATATTTGCAGCCTGCTGGCTTATTCTTTAGGAACAGACTGTAGACCTAGGGATATTGATCAATATTGGATTTGGGTTCATAATATTCTCCCTCAGGGTTCACAAATGCATGCTGTGGGTTTATCTGCCGTGTGCTGGGCTATATGGAGAGTTAGAAATACTGTGTGCTTTGATAAGAAAAGAATCAAAACTCCTACTGAGATTATTTTTATGATGTGCTCTTTTCTTACATACTGGGTAGGTATGCTGAGGACGACCTCAAGCAGCAAGTGATACAAGGCGCAAAAGCTGTGAAGATGGTGGCCCTTTCATTTCACAAGCAAGATGTGCAATCCTACTCCACTGATGATCGTCAGTTGATCCTTTTGCTGGCTGAGTTCCAAAGCTCGCATTTAGTCTACTCTTTGCGCCATTCTTGGTAGTAGCGGTAGTGGTTATCCGTGCTCATGTTCCCTGTGTGATCATGCGCATGGATCGTTTTATGTGGTTCTTCTGGTACTATGGTTCTAAAACTGTGACTGTAATTTCGTTGGCTTGGTAATGAAATTCGATTTTATCGTTGTACAAAAGGAAAAATCAAAATGTTTTACTATTTGGAATAAAGAAAATTCAAAATGTTTTACGATTTGGAATGAAGGAGAGAGTAGCATTCATAAATTGCATTTATTATATAAAAATAAATGTGATTAGATTATATTTTCATAATAAATCTCATAATTTTTTTATACTTTTCTATAAATTTAGACATATTTAGGAGACTCAGAATCCAAAATTGTGTTCTTCTTTTTAGAATTTTTTTTAGAAGAGATATTATTGCTGTTTTGCATTTGCAGTAACTGAGAGATTAACTATATATACACAAATAAAGCCACTCGCATGTACTGTATATATATACTTTGTGAAATTTTACAGTGCTTAAAAAAAACCACAGCCCTTTATTTGGATAGATTAGATGACTATAAAATAAAAAGAACCAATATAGAGGAACTTAAGTTGTGGGCTAGAACCTTAAATATGTGGGCCTGGAACCAAATATATATGTCAAAGAATTATTTCTAAAACAAATTTAAAGGGTAAAACAGTACTTTCTAGTTTCTACCCCTTATCTCCTGTACGAGCTGTGTCATTATCTCCTTGTATCCGCAGCACCATCTATCGCGGTGGCCGCGGCCCCCATGAGGACACCTCGATGTCGTCCTCCAGGAGGAGCCGTAGTCCTCGTTGGAGGACGGGTACCAGCTCTCGCTCACCGCCCGGATCAAGCCACCCGGGATGATCCGCCGTCAGAGCGTCTTGGGCCTGTGCGGCCTGTCGAAGGAGTTGACGACCTTGAGCGTCGCCGCGTCCACGCCGCTGTCCATGTTGATGGGCACCTCGTCGCCCAGGTAGTAGGCGCTCAATCCGCAGCGACGTCCCCAGACGCAGTAGCGACTTGGCGCAGTTCTACGTGATGATGTTCACCGAGATGCGCATCCGGTTCCAGTCTGCAGCAAGATCAGATCACTAGTCTGCAGCAGATCAGATCGATGGAAGTGAGCTTGTTGCTATGCATCCATAGCAATGGCGTGGCGGCATGCATGCAAACGATGCAGAGATGCAGGTGCTTACATGGTAGTGACTAGGGCATGGTAGTTGACTAGGGCCTGGTTTAGATTGTAAGTTTTTTCACTCTTTTCATCATATTAAATTTTTGGACACATACATATTAAATATAGATAAAAAAATAACTAATTATACAGTTTAATTGTAAATTACGAGACGAATCTTTTGAGCCTAATTAGGCTATGATTGGACAATAATTATCAAATACAAACGAAAGTGCTACAGTACCCAATACTAATTGCTAACCCCAATCTAAACAATAGTGAGGCCACGCATGAGGGTGGCCATCCTGAGCACCTTGGAGAAGAGGTCCTCGGAAGGAGGACGAGCACGGTGCGGTTGACGGCGGCCATGCGGAGCGCCTCCTTGACCTTGGCGTCGGTGTCGGCGAGGGTGGGGCACATTTAACTTTACCCATGCTGGGGTTGTGCATCTGGACGATGCCCTTCATTCTGCTGTAGACGGCCTAGAACACGGACACCTCAGTAGCGCGACGGCCTGGACTCTGCGCAGACGCCGATGCCGAGTTGAGACGGCGGCAAGGCTCTCAGCGGGTCAAGCATCCCATATAACCCTTAAATTACTTTTAATTATCCTAAAGGTATTTTTTAGGACCAAATAATTATTCCTCGGGAGGAACCACGGGTTCCTGTCGAGTACCATGACAAAGCTCATTACTTTTACTAAGAAAAACGATGTAGCATGCACAACATAAACAGTACCCGGACCAAGTTACACACATACAAACTCACCACACAAAAAGCGGAAACTGTCCCTGTCACACGAGCGGTCGTGATAGGGTAAGGACACTTATTCATGGCCGGGTTCATCTATTATCTACGGAACACAGTGACCGTAATTAAGTACGGCTTTCACACGCCGGACGATTAGTGCTGTCCAGGCAGCTTCTCCTTGACCTTCTCCATGATGCCTTTCTTCTCGCCGGTACCCTCGGTACCGTAGGTTCCGCCGGTGTGTCCCTGCTGCTGCCTGTAGGCGCCGCCGGTCGCCGTGGCGTGCTGGTTGTCCTTGTGGCCTCCGGGCAGCTTCTCCTTGATCTTGTCCTTGATTCCCTTCTTCCTCCTTCCGCCCATGCCGTCGTCCTCAAACTTTCACAAAACCATATTACACTGGTAGAGAACAGAGCTTTACTCCCGGTGGGGAACCCCCTCTAGTCCCGGTTCCCCACCCGGGAGTAAGCATCCGGGACTAAAAGGGTCCTTTAGTCCCGGGTCAAGAACCGGAACTAAAGGGGGACATTTAGTCTCGATGGGTAACACCAACCGGGACTAAAAGTCCTCCCAGCTTTAAAAAAATAATGTCTTCCACCGCTGCGTCCTAAGACCCCATGCATTGCCTCGCGCGTAGCTTACCACCCCACCTACACAACACATCTAACAATGGATGGGATGCTTTCCTTTTGAACTAACCCATCGGGGGACCTTTAGTCCCGGTTGGTAACACCAACCAGGACTAAAGGGTCCTTTAGTCCAGGTTGGTGTTACCAACCGGGACTAAAGGTTGAGGACTTTTAGTCCTGGTTGGTGTCTCCAACCGGGAGTAAAGGTCCAACTTTAATCTCGGTTGGTGTCTCCAACCGGGACTAAAGGTCTCCTGCCAGTATGCCGAGCGCAGTAGCCGTTGGACAGGAACTTTTAGTCCCGGTTGGAGACACCAACCGGGACTAAAGGTCTCTCTAGTCCCGGGCGCAAAAAAATACCGGGACTAGAGTCCATTTTTCTCTACAGTGTTATAAGATTTGGCACCACGAAGCAGCGTATATAGAATACAAAAAGAAAAAAAAATCAAGTAATTACCGAGCTGGAGCTGGAGCTGCCGGAGCGATGCAGGATGCCGCCGGTCTTGTGCTCCTCCCTCGCTGGCTGGAACTGCCCACCACCCATGCCAGCGACGCCGGTTCCGGTTCCTGTACCGTACCCCAAGCCGCCGGTTCCGGTGGTGCCGTGCTCGACGCCGCCGACTGGGTTGCCGTGCTGGTCCACACGGCCCGTGGTGCCGTGGCCGTGCTGTCCCTGCTGACCGTACTCCATGGCTGCACGGTTTGGTGGTTTCTCCCTAGGCTAAGCTAGAGCTGTGCCTGTGTGTGCTTGCGTGCTCGTCGTGTTCTCGCTGTGGCTCACTGGTGGTGAAGCAGGTGAAGGTCGACGCCGCCATTTATAGGCGGCAGGACGGCGAAGGGATTAGGATCTGGGCGCCACGGCAGGAGGGGTACGTGGGCATGCATGAATGGATTGGAAGCCCCGAGCCCCGTGGGAACATTACACGTAGCGACGGGCGCGGGCGGGACGTGTGCAGGGCGCTCTGCTGCGTCGGTGCGCCACGTCTCTGTTCTTCCGGAAAGATAAAAGATGGGTACGCGCGCAAATGCCATTCGGCTCTCTCGTTTGCAACCATCATTCATTAATTGCAGGCGGCCGGTCATGATGGGTACGTAACCACGCCCGCGCTGCCATCTGTGACGGATTTCCACATGGGGCCATGGGCACTGGGACTGTGTTGCGGTTCCTTGCTCCGGCCATTGACGGCTAGGTGTTGCCTGCCTGTGTTGGTCCTGCCAACATCTCATGGCACATCGTCAGAAAGGTAATAACTTAAGAACAGATAAACTCAATGCTTACTCATGCAACCCTGGATCGCCACAGTAATGCTCATAAGTTTGCCATCTTTAACATGCAGTAGTAATGTTCAGTTCTTATGAACTCCTCAACACTTGCAGCGTATTCGTCATATATCTGAAACATTTTCAGAGAGTAAATCATAATACTAGTATGAATACAGCATGCGGTTGCTATTTGCTACCGATTACTCGATTAGGCGAGATTACTGAACACCGACAGAACCAGGAATGGTTGAGCCGTTTCAGAGCTACATATATGTACTAATTCCTACTGTACTCTTGGTGTAACCCCCTGAATTTTGGAATAGTTTAAAAATAACTAAAAATCTGAACTTTGGGCCTATTCGCTTTACTGAAAAGCAATGGCTAAATGTACTGTTCGTTTATTTGTTGTGAGAAAGAAAACATTGTTCGTTCGCTGAAATAGTACGGCTCATAAGACAAGCGAACAGGGCCTTTGTAAAAACTTTGCATAGGAACTAATAAATAAGGGTCTATCTACACAACTATCGACAGATTTCAGAACAAAAAATCTGTCAAGTTCTAGACAAATGAGATGATGACACGTCATAATGGAAAACTGACAGATTCAGAAAGAAAAAATCTGTCAGATTTTTATAACATAAGACAATATCTAACAATATCCAAAACCTGTTAACAAATACAACTAAAAGTTATCAACTAAGCGTAAAGACTAAAGAGCATAGCAAAGTTGATGCACGCCTGCTAAGGCTGGACGAAAAACTCGAAGCTCGTTGCTCGCTCGGCTCGTGGCTGGCTCGACTTGGCTCGGCTCGGCTGAGCCGAGCCGAGCCAAGATTTTAGCTCGTTAGCTATAACGAGCCAACTCGAGACAGCTCACGAGCCGCTCACGAGCTAAACGAGCCAAGCTTTCAGGAAAAAAAGTATCAAAACTTGTATTAGTTTTTGTATTACTTCATGTCTTGCACTTTACAATTGACTGGTAACTGGTCTAGACCCTATAAATTGACTGGTAACTGGTCTAGATGTATTTCTTTTGTATTATTATTATTCTCAAACTTTAGATAAATACAAATATTATATTTTGTGTATTTTTTATACCTGGCTCGCGAGCTTAACGAGCCAGCTCGAGCTTTTAACGAGCCGAGCTGGCTTTCTGGCTCGCTAGGATAACGAGCCGAGCCGAGCTAGCTCGTTATCTTAACGAGCCGAGCCTAAACGAGCCGAGCCGGCTCGTTATCCAGCCTTAACGCTTGCACTACACATGCATGCACATTCATCTTTTTTTTTTGCTTTTGCTTTTGCTCTTGCGAGGACTAACTAAACTGATGGATGTTGCCGCTGCAGTTCTTCTCTTTTCTTACTATGCTGTGCCTGCCATCCCCAAGCCTCATCGTCACTGTGCCTCTTACCATCACAAGCTCTGACTCCTTTGGTCATGGTTCCTGGATACCTCTTCCCCATTCCAATCTGAACATAACATCCTACAGCTGCAACCACTCCCAATAAGTTATCTATGCATGCAAAACAGCAACTGCAGCTTACTACTGCTCCAACATCCAATATGCAATAGTAGCGCAACAATAAAACGCACATGCGCATGCAAACATCAAATCTAGCAAAACACATGTACACAAGCAAGAAAGCCCACCAATTTCAGTGACAGGCAGAAGAACAAAACACAATAAGGCAAGTGTGGTTGGGATTGGACACTGGTTCAAATATTGAAGAGAAAACATATAAAAGCCTCTGGATTGGGCATGAAATCAGCTTGCAGTGTCTCATCCCTATTGATCTGGGCCCCATTTCATCCAAGCGTAGAACCGTTAGAGAGACACTTGTTGTCCATTAGCATTCAAAGCTGGGCATTGCCCACAAGGCTTCACAGCTTTGCTAAGATGGACTAGAATATCAACAGCATAAGATTTGGTCTGACGAGACAGCATTAAAATGGAACCATATCTCTAACAAATTCAATAATGAACCTAATTTCCCATCTCATTCAGGTAAGGCTAAAAGAAAGTCGAGATATCAATCCATAGGCATTGGAAGATTGAAATTAATGCACAGGTTTCATCATGCTTCCATAATGAGATATGTTTACAACACATCCAATTTGATAGACCAAATCTTCTACAAGCAATCAAGCACTCCTCCCTTCCTCCCTGCATTCTCACGAACAAGCTGATCGGATAGATCCTTTAAACACACACTACAGTTTTAATTATTATTAGTATGAGTACTTACTACTGCGGCCACACCATCCGTTTATCTGAACTGCACGCACGTAGGAGTATACAGGTACAGTACCTACGTGCGTACGCGAGGCTGTCAGCCCAAGTTGCTACACGCAACGATGCTGGCTTAACGATGTACGAGACGTATGGGTCAGTACGGCCCAGCTCCAGGCAACTAGAAAAAAGATTATAAAATACAACACCACAGCTCAAGACAACAACTTTAGGACCAACAAATAGTTTACTTGGAAAAAGATATAGCAAACACATCAAACCTAGCAAACAACTCGAAAAATAACAACTAAAAAAACTCAGCTCAACTACACCTTCTATTGCTCCCTCACACATCAATAATCACCACATCTATAACTGAACAAGTCAAATATAAAAATATATAAGAGGTTTAAATCAACTCTAAACATCTCACATATAAATAAGAAACATCTGTGGACATCTCAGGAAAAAACTAGACAACATCAATTTACTTTGAGGCCCTCAAAAGGCAAAAGACAAATAGCAGCACCAGCAGCTTAATCAGCAACAGTAGAAAGCAGCAACAACTGCAAAAACAATAGCAGCTCAATCAGCAGGCTTTAGGGCTCTCAAAAGGCAAAAAACAAATATCAGCACCAGCAGCTTAATCAGCAACATAAGCGAGCAGCAAAAACTACAACAACAGCAGTAACAACTCATTCAAGAGGCTTTGGGGCCCTCAATAGGGGAAAGACAAAAAGCAGCACCAGCAGCTAAATCAGTAGCAACAACAACCCACACACACCCACATACCCACAAAAACATGGACACACACACACACACACAGACGCATAGAGAGAGCGCCAAACAAAGACACAGACGCGCACACACACACACACAAAACCGCATAAACGCACACACACACCAGCAGCGCCAGAAGACACATGCACCCCACACACAAACACAAACACATAGAGACACACTCACAGACACACACATACACCAAGCTAGCACCCACACACAGAACACTCACACACTAAAAAAACTCACATACAACCACACCCACACACACAAACACCCACACACACAAACACACTCACAAACACACAAACACCAAAGTCAGCAAACACATGTACACACACAAAAAAGACACTCACACACAAACACCCACACCCACAGACACTCACACACACACACACCCCAAAGCGAGCAAACACATGTACACACAAAAGAAACAAAAAACACAAATAAAAAAACTCAACTAAAATCAACAAAAAAAGTTCAAACTCAAACAGAAAAACAATGCAAATCTACACAACCATATAAGTTATCAGCACCCTCAAGGCAAAGGACAAATACACATGACTGCCAGAGCCAAAAAAGTAAAGCCTAACAAAAAAAAAACAGATCATAAAGCTAAAAAAGTTCACATGCACGATGGACACAAAGCTCCCAACAACAACACATAAAACAGGGTAAACCTGCTCAAAAACTAGCAAAGACGAACTCAAAAACCAACTCATATAACCTGTAGAGCAAGACCAAATCCAAAAACCAACCTAGAGAAAACTAAAAAAAGACATGCCAAAAAAGAGAAGACTAAAAAACACCCAAGACAGTAAAGTCGTGCAAAGGAACAAATTTGTTATATACTAGCATAGAGAAGTGACAAAATATCTCAAACTAAAAAAATAAAAAATAGGTCACGAGCGCCGAGCAAAACATGATGACAAGGCACATGTATTAATAGTTCTATTAGAGTTAGGACCCACTTATAGTACTCAAGTCTCAGTCTTAAACAGTCAGCGTAGATTAGCACGTAGAATTACAAAAGTAAACAGCAGACCTTAACTTGGAGGCACTGACCAACCAAATTTGGTTCACTCAAACCAACAATTCCTAGGGAAGTACTATATAACAAAAGAAATAGTTACAAGCAAAGCTTTATTTTAGAAAACAAAGATCCAAACTCATTGTTCTAGTGTTCTTCAATTTTGGCTCAAAAATGATAGGTTATGAAACGGTTCTCTACCTAATTAATTGGGTGATGAGCTAAATCTCAGAACATAAGACAAGTCTCATTGCACATCCATTTCCACCTCAATTAATTTGGGGTTTCAAAGCTGAAACATTATCAGTCTAGAAACAAAAATCAGTCATGCGAATTTCTTTTATGTGAACAGTAGAGGATATTCTTCTGCAAAGAAAGTTATGGCATGTTTCTCAAGCAACATATTCTTAGCATTTATTCGAGCTTGTGATGAACAGCGGCACTGGAAAGAACTTACCTACCTGTACATACAGTGTGATGAATTTGACAATGCTGCCACCACAATTATGATCCACTCGCTAGATGCGTGGGATCATATGCAGTTCAAGGATGTTTGCGTTAAAGTTGCACATGTTGAGCTATATTACAAGGCAGTTCACTTCTATTTTGAGATGATATGTGTAATGCTTCCTCAACCATCAAATAATGCTAACCATGCAAGGTGCATCTCGCACATCAATGAAATAGGTAACTATGAAGTGCCAAAGGCCATAGCGCCTGAGTGTGTGTGCTTTCGATTTAAAAGGGTCTACCAAACACCTAAAGAATCAACAGCTTTCAGAACTCCAAACATTAAACTGACATGCGATTACTGGAATCAGAAACACGAAACAAATATCTACTGCAAAAAGAGGGTTCCCTCCATATAGCACGAACAAAAAATAGACAACTATAGGGCATTAGACTCTCAGTACGGTGCTTCGATCCGTCCCTGAGAAGGGAAAGCTAGGAAAGCTACAATCTCAAACAGAAACAGCCAACTCAACTCAACCCCATTGGAATCCATCCCGGTTGAGCTCCTCACCAACGTCTTGCTCCCTTGCCTCAACGTTGGCCGCACTCATCGACGCCGCTCCCGCATTGATGAGGTGCCACCGCACCATCCAACCCACATCGGTGCCCAAGCAAAGGTAGCACGCACAGCGGCAATAGCTCCTCAAATCAGCAGCAAAAAAAGTACAGGAACAAGAAACTTATGAAGAACAGCGATAGATCCATCAATCAGCAGCAACAACAGCAACTCCTCTGCGGCCACCGGAACAGGGAAGCGGCGACAATCACCGCGTCCCACCCACAGCCCGCCGTGGCACAGGGCGAGCAGCGGCGAGGACAATGCCCCACCACCCAGCACCCGTCACAGCACAGGAGAGCAGCCGGCGAGGGCGCCCCTCACCAACACCACCATCAGACGCGGCGCAGGCGCGAGCTCTGCCGAGCCGCGGGCGCGAAGAAGGAGAAAGAGAGGGAGGGGGGCTGGACGCGGGCGCGAGCTCCGCCGGGCTCGGGGAAAAAGAAGGAGAATGAGGGGGGGGCGGATCCGGGCGCCGCGCCAACGCCAGAGCGCGCCGTCGCCCCACGTCGTCGCCGTCGCCATGCCCTGCATGGCCGTGTGGGAGAGAGAGGAAGAGAGCAAGGCAGCCGCATGGGAGAGAGAGGACCGAAGATATTTTGCGTTCGATGTTGGAAACGGAAGAATTTGGGTAGCTCACTTATTTACTGTGCCGTGACCCAAACGGTGAAATTTGGGTCGGCTCTGCTGGAGATAGCCTGATGGGCACCTTGTCGCCTAGGTAGTAGGCGCTCGATCCGCAGTGACGTCCCCAGACGTAGCAGCGACTTGGCGTAGTTCTACGTGATGATGTTCACCGAGATGCGCATCCGGTTCCAGTCTGCAGCAAGATCAGATCACTACTCTGCAGCAGATCAGATCGATGGAAGTGAGCTTGTTGCTATGCATCCATAGCGATGGCGTGGCGGCATGCATGCAAACGATGCAGAGATGCAGGTGCTTACTCGGTAGTGACTAGTGAGGTGACGCTTGAGGGTGGCCATCCTGAGCACCTTGGAGACAGAGGTCCTCGGAAGGAGGACGAGCGCGGTGCGGTTGATGGTGGCCATGCGGAGCACCTCATTGACCTTGGCGTCGATGCCAGCGTGGGTGGGGCACATTTAAGTTTACCCATGCTGGGGTTGTGCATCCGGACGATGCCCTTCTGTCACGATGCCACCGGTGTCTAAACCTAAAACTGAAGGAGGCACTGACGATGGCGAAGCAACTGCTGGTGGAGAAATGACCCAGGAGGCAATACAACAGACAAGACCCAAGAGGAAGGTCCAGCCCAATAACAAGTACTTCGGCCCAAGTTGGACGAAGTCGTAGGGAGAGACGTTATCTGAGAAAGGGGGAGCAGAGGAGAGGAGAGAGGAGGAACACGGAACCGAACTGGCTGGCTACGTCCGGATCGATGGCGAGCACCGCTCGATGTATCCCTAAACCCACTCACTTTCCGTGTTGATCCATTCTAAACCAGTGAAATTGCTAGTAGTGTCGTAACAATTGGTATCGGAGGTCACTCGATCCCGCGGGTGTCCAGTGGCGGCGATCTCGTTCTCGTTTCTAGGTGCATCTCCGTTCTCATTTTGATTGCCTCGATCTGGACTCATGATCCCCGACGGCAGGCTCTCCTCTGTGATTCGCTTTTGTAGCGTTGATCGCGAGGATCCATAGGTCCATGCCGAGGTTGAGTTGGTCGGCAATCATTCCCCGAACAAGCACACTGATTTCATTGAGTTTGCCCTGTTCGAGTGTTTCCTGCTTCTGGATCCATTATGGCAGCAGTCCCAGATTACTTGTTTCACCCTCAGTATCAAACTCTAGAACAGAAGCGCATCACCCAGATGGAATCTCAACTCAGTGACCTGACCCAGATGCTGAAGGAGTTGCAAGTTCAGAACTCCTCGATTCAGCGCACGCTCAACGATAATCTCGCAGTACTTCATGATTTGGGTGTGTGGCATCCGCAGATCGATGCCAAGGTTGACGAGCTTCATCACTCGGTCGTCAATCTGCAGCAGAAGGTGGACCAGCTCACGGCACAACCTCCACCAACCGCGGTAGCTTCTCGCATCTACGACATGGAGACCATCGACCTCATGAAGTCCGCGGTTCATCGCCAGCATACGGCTTCCTCTGGGGCCACACAACAGCCTATTGGCACCGACGTTGAAACCAGTAACCGGGGCATTGGCAACGGGGTGGTCACCACCTTTGTGCCTACCTTGGTCGAAGGTGCGCATAATTTCCCTCATCCGTATGTTGGTTCATTGGAGTCTCAGTTACACTTTGACATGACCAAAGCTATACCTCAGTTTGAGTTTCCTAAGTTTGATAGCAAAAACCCAAAGCTTTGGCAAAAACAATGTGAATCCTATTTTGATGTTTATGCCATTCATCCTAACATGTGGGCCAAGCTGGCCATCATGAATTTTGTGGGTTCTGCGGCCTTTTGGTCCCAATCTATAGAAACAATTCTTCAGCGTGCTACTTGGCCTGAACTTTGTGCCACCATTTGTCAACGCTTTGAGCGAGATCAGCAAAGTCACTTAAATCGTCAATTCTTTAGGCTCAAACAAACCTCTACAATTTCTTTATATATTGAGCAATTTGATGATCTTATCCACCAAATACTTGCCCATGACCCCAATTTCAGCCCTCATGTCATTATTAGTCGTTTTATTGATGGGTTGCAAGATAATATTCACTCTGTAGTACTTGTACATCATCCTGCCAGTTTGGATGCTGCTTGTTCCCTTGCTCTGTTACAGGAAGAGGTGTTGCTGGATATTCCTTCCAAGGATGGCAAACGACAAGATGGGGGATCATCTACTCAGAGTTCTTATGCAAGAGTGTCCTATTCACCAATGTCCCCTCCAAGAGCTATGGCTGGAACACACTCAACTAGCGCTCAAAAACCTGTTGAGCCATCTAAACCATCAGGGTTGGAAGATAAGCTTCAATACATTAAATCCTATAGAAGGGCCAAAGGATTGTGTTTCAAATGTGGTGATAAGTGGAATCCACCATATAAATGTGCTACTACTGTAGCTCTAAATCTTGTGGAAGAGTTATGGCAGCTCTTACCTGAAGAAGATACAATTTCATAGAGTGAGCCTGACAAGCATAGTTCTGACTCAGGTGAAGATTTGATGGAATTGTCTTTGTCTGCTGTGCAAGGTACTGATTGTCATCAAACTATCAGGTTAGCAGGCACCTTGTATCAACACTCTGTGGTATTATTAGTGGATTCTGGCAGTACTAGTAGCTTCATCAGTCACACTTTGGCTAGTTGTCTTCCTAATTGGACTCCATTGCTTGATCCTGTTCAAATCAGAGTGGCCAATGGTACCTTATTACAGTGCACTCATGAGTTGCTTAATTGTCCAGTGATCATCCAGGGTCATACTTTTTTTGTCAATATGAAGATATTACCCTTGCAGTGTTATGACATCATATTTGGTATGGATTGGTTGAACCAACACAGTCCCATGGAAATTCATTGGAGAAACAAGTGGCTTTCTTTCAATCATACTGGTCAGAAGATTCAATTGACTGGATTGTAGCCCAATCTGCAACAACGCCCCACTATTACTTCATCTGAAGTTCTGGAGCTGTGTTCAACTGATCAACTCTGGTGTATTTTGGAAATGTTTCAATTAGAGCCCCAGCCTATATCTAGTAGTTGGCCTACTGACCTTCATGCCTTAATAGCTTAGTATGAAGAGTTGTTTGCTAAACCTATTGGCTTGCCACCAAAACGACATATCAGTCACACCATTCCATTAGTTCCTGGAGCTCAACCTTTTCGGTTAAGGCCCTATCGTTATAATCCAGCATAGAAGGATGAAATAGAAAAACAAGTACACGAACTGTTGCAGAATGATTTAAGTCGGGAGAGTTATAGTCCTTTTGCTTCTCCAGTGCTGCTAGTTAAGAAGAAAACTAGAGATTGGAGAATGTGTGTGGACTACAGAAAACTAAATGCCTTGATGGTCAAAAACAAGTTTCCTTTACCTGTAATTGATGAAATTCTGGATGAATTGACTGGAGCCAAGTGGTTCACTAGTCTGGATATGAATGCTGGGTATCATCAGATACTGATGGAAGAATCTGATCAATATAAGACAGCTTTTCAGACACACCACGCCCATTACGAGTATACAGTCATGCCATATGGAGTCACAGGTGGGCCAGCCACATTTCAACAGACCATGAATTATATCTTGGCACCTTTACTCAGGAAGGGTGTAGTTGTCTTTATTGATGACATATTGGTCTATGCATCTACTTGGGATAGTCATCTTTAGATCCTTCAGCAAGTGTTTCAGCTCTTGCAGCATCATGGCATTAGAATTAAACTGTCTAAATGCTCCTTTGCCCAGCAACAACTCAAGTATTTGGGACACATTATTAGTGGTGATGGTGTTGCTACGGATCCCAAGAAAATCCAGGATGTTCAGCAATGGCCTGTGCCTACAAATGTGAAAGATGTCAGAGGTTTTCTGGGGTTGGCTGGGTATTACAGGAAATTTGTGCAATATTTTGGTGCTATTGCTAAGCCAATGACTGAACTGTTAAAAAACGGCACTGTTTTTGTGTGGACTTCTATCCATCAAACTGCCTTTGATCAGCTCAAGCAAGCCTTAACTACTACTCTTGTTCTTCAATTGCCAGACTTCTCTAAAGTGTTTATTATAGAGACCGATGCTTCAGCTAAAGGCATTGGGGCTGTCTTACAGCAAGAGGGTCACCCTATAGCATATATCAGTAAAGCTCTGGGACCTAAGAATCAAGGTTTATCAACATAAGAGAAGGAATGTCTGGCTATCTTGATGGTTGTAGATCATTGGAGATCTTATCTTCAACATGCCCAATTTCATATCAAAACTGATCAGAAGAGTCTTGAGAATTTAACTGATCAAAGATTAACCACACCATGGCAGTTGAAGGCTTATACTAAATTGCTGGGACTGAATTATAAAATCATTTATAAGAAAGGTTCAGAGAATTCTGCAGCTGATGCTCTTTCTAGATTACCATCAGCCACTCACCATGTGCCCCAAGACTTCTATGCTCTATCCACCTCTCAACCTATCTGGGTTCAACAGTTAACTGAAACTTATGGGACTCACCCTGCCACTTCTATGCTGTTGACCTCACTAGTTATTTCTTTTCCTCAAGGTCATTTTTCTTTGGACAGTGGCATTATTAAGTACAAATCTAAGATATGGGTTGCTAGCAGTCCACAGTTGCAACAACACATTATTTCAGCTTTACATTCTTCTGCTATTGGGGGTCACTCAGGGTTTCTGGTTACGTACATGAAGATCAAGGAGATGTTTGCTTGGCCAGGCCTCAAATCAGTGGTGAAGGCTTTTGTATCTCAGTGTTTAGTCTGCCAACAGGCTAAATCTGAAAAGAGTCAAATACCCTGGACTTCTTCAGCCTCTTCCTGTGCCTTCACATGCTTGGCAAGTGGTGAGTTTAGATTTTGTGGAAGGTTTACTTCTATCTAAAGGTTGCAACTGCATTCTTGTAGTGGTGGACAAGTTTTCAAAATATGCCCACTTTATTGCCTTGACTCATCCTTTCATTTCCCTACAAATAGCTAAGGTCTATCTAGATCATATCTATAGATTGCATGGTTTGCCAACTGCTCTAATCTCGGATAGGGACAAAATCTTTACTAGTGCTATCTGGAAGGAACTTTTTCGTCTATCTCAAACTGAGTGTGTCAATCAATGCTTAGAAGGCTATTTGAGATGTGTTGTTGATGCTTGTCCCACTAAATGGAAGGATTGGTTACTCTTGGCTGAATTTTGGTACAACACAAGCTATCATTCATCTTTGAATCGTACCCCTTTTGAAGTATTGTATGGACATGAGTCTAAGCATTTTGGTATAGATCATATTCAGGACTGTGCTATTCCTGCTCTGGAGAAATGGCTGTCTGATCGTCGGTTGATGGAGAGCGCCAGAAACATCAAGCTGGCAAAAACCGTATTGAAAGGAGCTATGCTGTTGGTTAGTCGGTGTTCGTTAAGCTACAGCCTTACATTCAAACTTCTTTGGCTCATCGTCGCAATCAGAATTTATCCTTAAGATATTTTCGTCCTTTCAAGATTATTCAGAAAATTAGAAATATGGCTTATAAGTTGGACTTACCAGCAACATCAAGTGTGCATCCTGTCATTCATGTATCTCAGCTCAAGGTCGTCGTCACTGCTCCTGATCAGGTCAGTGCTGAGATACCTGAAACCCCTGCTGCATTTCAATATCCATTGAAAATTTTGCAACGCCGTCGTCATCGTCATAATAACACTTTTTGATCAAATTCTGACGCAATGGTCGATGTGGCCTGCTCATCTGGCTACCTGGGAGGATGAACAAGCTTTGAAGCTGATCTTTCCGGCGGCACCAGCTTCGGGACAAGCCGGTTCTCAAGGAGGGAGGAATGTCACGATACCGCCGGTGTCTAAACCTGAAACTAAAGGAGGCACTGATGATGGCGAAGCAACTGCTGGTGGAGAAATGACCTAGGAGGCAATACAACCGACAAGGCCCAAGAGGAAGGTCCAGCCAAGTACTTCGGCCCAAGTTGGACGAAGTCGTAGGGAGAGACATTATCTGAGAAAGGGGGAGTAGAGGAGAGGAGAGAGGAGAAACATGGAACCGAACTAGCCAGCTGCGTCCGGATCGATGGCGGTCCGGATCGATGGCGAGCACCACTCGATGTATCCCAAAACCCACTCACTTTCCGTATTGATCCATTCTAAACCAGTGAAATTGCTAGTAGTGTCGTAACACCTTCATTCTGCTGTAGACGGCCTGGAGCACGGACACCTCAGTAGCGCGACGGCCTGGACTCTGCGCAGACGCCGATGCCGAGTTGAGACGACGGCAAGGCTCTCACCGGGTCAAGCATCCCATATTTTTTTTGACAATAATAAACTGTGAGGGAGATCCCCACAGTGAGAGCCATTTTCATTAATTTAAAAGAGAGAGAGGTTTATACATACAGGGAATTAACTGAAAGCATCAAGCCAAACACAAAAAGATGACCGCATGTCAACTTTAAACCTAACCGATGAAGTAAACATTGACTTTTAAAGTTTCCAAGCCACCTAGGCAAAATTTGGATCATGCCTTTGGAAAACTTTGTCATTGCGCACCTTCCATAATTCCCAAGCCGCAATCAAAAGCTGTCTCCATGAAGCATGGAATAGTATGTGAGGTTCTTGCACGTGTTAATCTATCAAGCGGTTGTATAGTTGAGTCCCGATTGACCCCTATCCTTGCCCAAAGCAGCTCGAGCTAAAGGGCAATCAAAAAAGAGATGTTCAATGGTTTCCTGCTCACCAATTGGTGCACATGATACACACCGCCATCTCTTGTACGTTCATGTGACGTCATTGCAAAGATTGTCTTGGTGTTGAGGCGATCAACAAGGACAAGCCAAGCAAAAAACTTGATTCTAGGAGTGCATCTTGATTTCCACACCATCTTGAATCTTGGATGGGCATCCACAAAGACTAAAAATATGGGCATAGTAGCGGCGTGAGGTGTACTGCTGCCCCAAATTGGGATCCACCGATCAGCACTATCATGGTCATATGTGAGACTTTGCAACTGTTCTTGAAGGGATTCAAGTTCTTACAGGCTTGATCGGACAAAGGTAGAAAGAATATAGTGTCCAAATCCTCGCTTTGCATGGTCTCAAGAACTGAAATACCATCATTTCGGGAAAATGAAGCAAGCCGTGGATATTTGTGTGCAAGAATCCCATCAAGCCAAAAGTCATCCCAAAAGCGAATGTAAAGATCCATCTCCTAGTTCACATCTAGTAACTTGTCCGAAGAGAACATTGAGACGGAGGACATCTTTCCACCGAAAAGAGCCCACCTCTCTAGTTGCATGAGGAACTCGATTCTTCGTAATATTTACTCCAAATGAGGCATACCCATGGGATGTTTTCTTTGTTGTAGAACTTGCTCGGTGCTTCATAAGCAGAGCATCATTTTGAAGTCGAAGGTTTATAATCCCTAAACCTCCTTTTTTCTTTTGGTTTGCATGACCACAGGCCAAGCCACAAGATTTCCACCCTTTTATTTGCGAGAATTACCTCTCCACAAGCATTTGTTTTCTCGCCCTATCAATGTTCTCTATCACACCCTTTCGTAGCTTGATCGTGCACATAGCATAGGTTGTAATAGGTGTAATTGCTGAATTGATCATTTCTAGCCTTCCACTATAGGATAACCAAACTGAACATGCTTTGATAGCCTGCGTTCCACTCTATCCATCGGAGGCACAAGATCATCAATTTTGGGCTTGGTGGTCCCCATAGGCAGTCCGAGATAAGTAAAAGGCATGGAACCTATATCACAACCAAAAGTACTAGCAAGAATGACCATCTTCTCCACGAGACACATTGATAGGATACATCTGTGATTTTCAGTAGTTTACTCATGAGGCTTCGTGAGACTCAAAAAAAGCTGTGCAAAAGTGACTTGAGAAAGACAAGTTGCCTAGCATCCGCTTGGAGAAGTAATAGTGTGTCGTCAGCGTATTGCACTATGGGAAAATCATCTGTTGGTACGTGGGATTGGTTTTCTTAGCAAGTCAATGCTTGAGGCTCTGTTGATCAAAATATGTAAGAGCTCAAATTGCCAAAGACGAAGAGGGAGTGGGGATAGTGGGTCCCCTTGACGTACTCCTCTCTTGCACTTGAAGAATTTTCCCGGTGCCCCGTTTAGTAAGACTGCTGAAGATCCCGAGGATAGGATGGCATGCACCCATTGGATCCACTTGTTGGGTAGGCCTGTGTGTGTCATAACTTGTATGATGGTGGAGTGTTCAACTGTGTCGAAAGCCTTCTCAAAATCCAACTTGAGAATGATTATTTCCTTCTTACTCTGATGGCACTGATGGATATATTCATAGCTCCAGGCAAGGCAATCTTGTATTGTGCGAGTGCGGATGAAACCGTACTGATTCTGATGAACCAATCGGAGGATCACAATTTGCGACGATGCCGCTAAAATTTTTGTTATGAGCTTGAGAGAAATGTTCATCAAAGAGATAGGTCGGAAGTCATTTACGATCTACGGACCATCCTGTTTGGGAACCAAGGTGATGTAGGAAGTGTTGATGCACTCAAGGTTGGCCTGACCGTGATAAAAATCTGAACAGAGTTTATAAAAATCACCTTTGATATGTTGCCAACATTTTTTGAGGAAGAGGCCGTTAAAACCGTCCGGCCCGGGCGCTTTATCTGATGGCATGTGCTTGACTATGGTGTCGATTTCAGTAGTGCAAAAGGTGGGAACCAAGCTTTCTAAATCATCAACCTGGGGTAATGAGACTTGCCAGTCAAAAAGCATAACATGAGATGAGGTCATACCCATACGGTTCCTAAATGACGACCATAATGATCCAGCTTTCCCCTCATGGTTTTGAATCCGGATACCATGCTCATTCCTCACCGTGAGATGGAGTTTCTTCGATAAGATATTGTTGCCATACCATGAAAGAATTTTGTACATTCATCACCAAATTTGATTCTATTGATGATATATCTTTTCCTCCAAAGATAGATTCTTGTAATGGAGCCAAGTTTTGAGCTGCTTTTTGACAATGGCCTTGAGATTTGCTTCAGGTTATACAGGGCCCTTCTATCCTCTAATAGATCCAAAAAGTGATGACCTGTATTGCAATTATCAATGTAGAGCCTAAGGTTGGAAAGGTGCTTGCTCCACTCCCTCAGTCTTGATCTGAGGGCTTTGAATTTACTAGATATTGCCCTGGCAAAGATCTCGATATATGAGCAACCGAGTTCCAACATTCATTCACCGTGTCAACAAAATCATGTTGCTCTACCCAAAAGGTCTCAAAACGAAAAATATTTGCTCGGGAATCACTGGTGCTAATTACAATCGATTGGGGACATGATCGGAGGTGATTCGCCCAAGGGAAGAACCTCGATGTTTGGAAATTCAACCGTCCAATTTGGTGAAGTAAAGAACCAATCTAGCTGTTCCAAAAGTGGATCTAACGCATGTTGCTCCGTGTAGGCTCGGCCTTTCAAAGGTAATTCAACAAGCCCCAAATGACCAATTGCATCGTTGAAAATAAGAGTGTCGACTAAGTTACCTCCGAACTGTTATGATTATTCAATGTTCTATAGAAATTAAAATCTCCCGTGAAGATCCAATTATCGAGAATCAAGAATGGCATGTCCCGAAACCAAGAAATGAATTCGAACGTGCAGGCTCGTCACAAGGTCCATAGACCGTGGTTAGCTTCTAGACATCATTGTTTTGCATGGAGGTGAAGGATAGTGTTATGCCAAAACGTTTGCTGTCCAAAGACGCGTTTCCCTAAAGACCGTGCCTTGCTCCACCACCAAAATACCTCCCGAAGCACCAACTGAGGGGATGAAATCAAAACTATCAAAGCGTCTCGGTGCAAATTTTCTGATATAAGAAGCATCAAAGTGCTCACGCTTCGTTTCTTGAAGGCAGATAACCGAGCACGAGCTTTCCTCTATCTTTTCCCTAACCGCATCCCACTTTTCCGATGCATTGATCCCACGAATATTCCAACAAAGTATATGCCAATTATGTGTACTCATTGGGATAAACGGATTGAGGGGAGAGAGGTTCCGATGTCACCAGGATCATCAGACAAGAAGTACACATGATGACAGATAGAAAAACAGAGCTGATCATGGCACACATAGAAATATAGTTCGATGGCGGTGCTGCAGAGAGAAACAAAAGACAAACAGCACCCCAGGTGCTGCAGAGAGAAGCTCATTCATTTTCTTCATTTGGAACTCTGCAGAGAAGCGCTCAGTAGCAGCGCATCCTCGGTGAGATCGCTAGGATCCACACCGCACTTCACCCCCCAACCTTGTAGAACTGAAATAGAGAGCGGGCCAGACTGCCCAGTAGCCTCATCAATCTGAACGAGCCAATTCTTGCATCTCTTGGAGGGCTCTTTGTCAATTCGGACTTCACAAAAACCTTCACTTGTTAGCACGCCTCAGCTACGCTACGAACACTTTTACGAGCTAGTGGGGTGCGAGCATCACTTTGCTTGAAGCCACCTCGGGGAGACACATGTTTTTCTTTTCCGCTGACATCACTTGTCATTCGCCCCCTTGCTGCAATCGGGCTGGGCCTTATCTCCTCGCTTTGAAATTTCAAGTTTGATGGGCCGATTGGACATCGTGGACGATTCCTCCTTCATCAAGGATCGGAGGAGGGTTGGCACCGAGCAGCAACATCTTGACGAGGTTTGCGCCATCTTTGCCACAATCTTTGGCGATTTGTACTTTGCTCAGTCTTACTGGGCAGAAACCATCATTGACATTTCCCTCAACCAGTGGGCTAGATGGATTTGAGACTGTTGTTGGCAAAGAGATGACATTTTGTGCTCTGACCGACATCTCGTTTTGGCCCCTAAGAGCTGGTGGGCTGGGTTTAAACTGGTCCATTTGAAATGCAGCTAGGCCAGAAGACCCTGGACCTTGGGCTCCATCTCCCAAGTTAAAAGATATAGCATTCAGCCCATCGTTTTGGAGATGTGTTGCAGTCTGCACAGTGGGGATGACGGTGGAGACCTCCCTGCGTTGCAGGTTTTCTGCTAGAACCTTGAGCATGACAGCATGAACCACTGGTCTCCAGGGCACCAAATCGAAGCCATTAGGAACAAAAGCCTCATCTGATCTCTGTGTGCTGAATATACTTTTGTCAAGCACAATTGTACTCGCTGTAGCTGGCAACTGAACTGAGATAGCATTGGGACCATTTAGGAGCAGAGGGTAGGTGGCACTCATGGTGAAGCCATCTAGCAGTCCATTACTACTACAGAACAGTTGATCTGCACAAAGCTTGTTGGCCACCATGAATTTAAGAGCCTCCTCATCAACTAGGGGTGATGTTGCATCACTGGATGAAGAGCTGTCACCATCTGAGAGTTCAATCACTTGATCGACCGGAATTACAGGACCACTGGCTCTGAGAAATTTCATGAAGGATCCAGAGTGCTCAACATCCATGAGATTCTGTGGTAAAACTGTGTGCTGCAGGACTGCCTGTTGTTCAACTTCAGGAGGCGCTTCTGGCTGGTTCTGATCAACTCCCTCAACAGTTGGTGCCGAGTCCGGTTTCTTAGCATCGACGGTGCACGAATCGAGGGGATTTTGGCAATCAAAACGATCTGATGGAGTTGCCTTCCGAATCCAGACTAGTTTGGGACGGGCCATGGTGAGACATCTCCTCTGAACGTGACCATAGTTGAAACAGGCCAGGCATCTGATTTTGTTGGGACATGAGGCACGCGCATGGCCAATACCCAGACAACGGCTACAGCCCAGATTGAAATTTGAAATGGAACTGTTGTCCTCCAGAGGGTCCGCCGCATGCTTAGCATCGGGTGAACGGGCATGCAGCTGCGAACTGTCGCGAAGAACACGGCCGCGAGCAAGATGAAAATCAAATTTGTCCCCAACGAAGGCAAGAGGTAGCAAATCGAATTCCGTATGAGCCTTTGGGAGAGGAAAAAAAAAGAACCAAATTGGATCACACCAGGAGGCTGAGCAGGTTGTCTCGGAGGCTTCTGGACCAGATTTTTTGCAAAAGAAACACGCTTATTGTTCGCCTTTTTGATCGATTTCTTGGTGCTCTTATAGAGAACAGTAGACCACTCTCTTTCTTGTTCCTCCTCCCAGAGACGTTTTTCTCTTTCCCAATTGGGCGTGCCATTGCTCCATAAATGAAAATAGATATCAAACTGAGATGTAATCACACGACGGAGACGATACACATGGAACCCAACTTGTTTGCAGGAAACAGAGAACCGAAAGTGGTTGGTGCTTAAGAATTGAACATGAAAACCAGCAGCACGACCACCCAAACAAGATTAAAGAGCCAAGGAGACGGAATCCTCGGTCAACCGAAACAGGAAACGGCGAAAAGTGGCCAGCAGGAAGAAAGATCCATCAGCCGCGGGGGGAGAATGGTGTACCAAGGTACCAAAGCGACGATCCACGTCCTCCTCGAACTTGCGCCCGATGGAGAAGTCCAGACGAGAAGCGAGGTCGGAGGGTGACCCCATGTGGGCGCACGGGCAGGCGATCAGCAGTAGGGGGATGTTTCACCGGCGATGGTGGTGATCGCCCCGGCGACGGGGGAGGGAGGGTGCTGCAGAGAACGCCCGGAGACACCCATGGCTGCAGTTCCGTTTGCCACTCACTGGTTGCCGCAAATCATCGAGCAGCTTGTGTGCAAGCTTGGGCTGTTGGGCAAGCCCGGTGTTGGACCGTTGGATCAGCGGCCGTCGAGAATGGCAACGAGATGGAGGAGGCGCAGACGCCGAGGGCTCGATACAAGACCAGAGGAGGGGATTCGCCGCCGGAATTCAATTCGCCGGCGCCGGCGCGGATTCACCGCCACCAGCCGGTCCCGGTCGTATTACCCATACTTTTAATTATCCTACGTATTTTTTACGGCCCAACAATTATTCCACGGGAGGAACCACGCGGGTTCCTGTCGAGTACCATGACAAAGCTCATAATACTTTTATGAAGAAAAACGATGTAGCATGCACAACATAAACAGTACACGGACCAAGTTACACACATACAAACTCACACCACACAAAAAGCTGAAACTGTCCCTGTCACACGAGCGGTCGTGATTAAGGGTAGGGACACTTATTCAAGCCCGGGTTCATCTTATTATCTACGGAACACAGTGACCGTAATTAAGTACGGCTTTCACACGCCGGACGATTAGTGCTGTCCGGGCAGCTTCTCCTTGATCTTGTCCATGATGCCTTTCTTCTCGCCGGTGCCCTCGGTACCGTAGGTTCCGCCGCCGGTGGTTCCGCCGGTGTGTCCCTGCTGCTGCCCGTAGGCGCCGCCGGTCGCCGTGGCGTGCTGGTTGTCCTTGTGGCCTCCGGGTCCCTGCTGCTGCCCGTAGGCGCCGCCGGTCGCCGTGGCGTGCTGGTTGTCCTTGTGGCCTCCGGGCAGCTTCTCCTTGATCTTGTCCTTGATTCCCTTCTTCCTCCTTCCGCCCATGCCGTCGTCCTCAGACTTTCACAAAACCATATTATAAGATTTAGCACCATGAAGCAGCGTATATAGAACAGACAAAGAAAAAAAAATCCAAGTAATTACCGAGCTGGAGCTGGAGCTGCCGGAGCGATGCAGGATGCCGCCGGTCTTGTGCTCCTCCCTCGCTGGCTGGAACTGCCCACCACCCATGCCAGCGCCGCCGGTTCCGGTTCCTGTACCGTACCCCATGCCGCCGGTTCCGGTGGTGCCGTGCTCGACGCCGCCGACTGGGTTGCCGTACTGGTCCACACGGCCCGTGGTGCCGTGGCCGTGCTGTCCCTGCTGACCGTACTCCATGGCTGCACGGTTTGGTGGTTTCTCCCTAGGCTAAGCTAGAGCTATGCCTGTGTGCTTGTGTGATCTTCGTGTTCTCGCTGTGGCTCACCGGTGGCGAAGCTGGTGAAGGTCGACGCCGCCATTTATAGGCGGCAGGACGGCGAAGGGATTAGGATCTGGGCGCCATGGCAGGGGGGGTACGTGGGCATGCATGAATGGATTGGAAGCCCCGAGCCCCGTGGGAACATTACACGTAGCGACGGGCGCGGGCGGGACGTGTGCAGTGCGCTCTGCTGCGTCGGTGCGCCACGTCTGGGTTCTTCCGGAAAGATAAAAGATGGGTACGCGCCACGTCATTAATTGCAGGCGGCCGGTCAAGATGGGTACGTAACCACGCCCGCGTTGCCATCTGTGACGGATTTCCACATGGGGCCATGGGCACTGGGACTGTGTTGCTGTTCCTTGCTCCGGCCATTGACGGCTAGGTGTTGCCTGCCTGTGTTGGTCCTGCCAACATCTCATGGCACATCATCAGAAAGGTAATAACTTAAGAACAGATAAACTCAATGCTTACTCATGCAACCCTGGATGGCCACAGCAATGCTCATAAGTTTGCCATCTTTAACATGCAATAGTAATGTTCAGTTCTTATGAACTCCTCAACACTTGCGGCGTACGTATTCGTCATATATCTGAAACATTTTCAGAGAGTAAATCATAATACTAGTATGAATACAGCATGCGGTTGCTATTTGCTACCGATTACTCGATTAGGCGAGATTACTGAACACCGACAGAGCCAGGAATGGTTGAGCCGTTTCAGAGCTACATATGTGTACTAATTCCTCCTGTACTCTTGGTGTAACACCCTGAATTTTGGCCTAGTTTAAAAATAACTAAAAATCTGAACTTTGGGCCTATTCGCTTTACTAAAAAGCAATGGCTAAAAGTACTGTTCACTCATTTGTTGTGAGAGAGAAAACACTGTTCGTTCGCTGAAATAGTACGGCTCATAAGACAAGCGAACAGGGCCTTTGTAAAAACTTTGCATAGGAACTAATAAATAAGGGTCTATCTACACAACTATCGACAGATTTCTGAACCAAAAATCTGTCAAATTCTTGACAAATGAGATGATGACACGTCATAATGGAAAACTGACAGATTCAAAAAGAAAAAATCTGTCAGAATTTTATAACACCAGACAATATCCAACAATATCCAAAACCCGTTAACAAATACAACTAAAAGTTATCAACTAAGCGTAAAGACTAAAGAGCATAGCAAAATTGATGCATGCCTGCACTACACATGCATACACATTCATCTTTTTTTTTGCTTTTGCTTTTGCTTTTGTTCTTGCGAGGATTAACTAAACTGATGGATATTGCAGCTGCAGTTCTTCTCTTTTCTTACTATGCTGTGCCTGCCATCCCCAAGCCTCATCGTCACTGTGCCTCTTACCATCACAAGCTCTGACTCCTTTGGTCATGGTTCCTGGCTACCTCTTTCTCATTCCAATCTGAACATAACATCCTGCAGCTGCAACCACTCCCAATAAGTTATCTATGCATGCAAAACAGCAACAACAGTTTACTACTGCTCCAACATCCAAGATGCAACAGTAGCGCAACAATAAAACGCACATGCGCATGCCAACATCAAATCTAGCAAAACACATGTACACAAGCAAGAAAGCCCACCAATTTCAACGACAGGCAGAAGGACAAAACACAGTAAGACCAATGTGGTTGAGATAGGACACTGGTTCAAATATTGAAGAGAAAACATATAAAAGCCTCTGGATTGGGTATGAAATCAGCTTGCAGTGTCTCATCCCTATTGATCTGAGCCCCATTTCATTGAAGCGTAGAACCGTTAGAGAGACACTTGTTGTCCATTAGCATTCAAAGCTAGGCATTGCCCACAAGGCTTCACAGCTTTGCTAAGATGGACTAGAATATCAACAGCATAAGATTTGGTCTGACGAGACAGCATTAAAATGGAACCATATCTCTAACAAATTCAATAATGAACCTAATTTCCCGTCTCATTCAGGTAAGGCTAAAAGAAAGTCTAGATATCAATCCATAGGCATTAGAAGATTGAAATTAATGCACAGGTTTCATCATGCTTCCATAATTAGATATGTTTACAACACATCCAATTTGCTAGACCAAATCTTCTACAAGCAATCAAGCATTGACATATACCAACATATGCCTCCTAAGTTTGATTCGAGGAATCATACAGTGATACCACAAAACAAAACTATATCTGTGAGGCAAGAAAGCTACCTCCATAGTCCTTGTACTCAGGACTAACATACGAATCCGGGAGCACAAAGAGAACACCAGGGAGCCCTGTAGCACAACATAAATAAAACGGCATCAAGTAGGTATCTGGTCAAATTTTAGCAAAAACAAGGATAGTAATAACCTACAAACTCTCCAAAGTCATCAAGCGGCCTAGGATAGCAGCACGTTGTAGTGTGCAGGGCAAAGGTTGTTACTATAGACCACTAGAGACAAAGGGAGCGCAAACTGGAAGACCGGTGACCGGTGGAGAGCAGAGACGACACTCGCTCCCTCCCTCCCTGCATTCTCACGAACAAGATGATCGGATAGATCCTTTAAACACACACTACAGTTTTTAATTATTATTAGCACGAGTACTTACTACTGCGACCACACCATCCGCTTATCTGAACTACATCCACGTAGGAGTATACAGGTACAGTACCTACCTACGTACGCGAGGCTGTCAGCCCGAGTTGCTACGCGCAGCGACGTTGGCTTAATGATGTACAATACATATGGGTCGGTACGGCCCAGCTCCAGGCAACCAGAAAAAAGATTATAAAGAACAACACCACAGCTCAAGACAACAACTTCAGGACCAGCAAATAGTTTACATGGAAAAAGATATAGCAAACACATCAAACCTAGCAAACAACTCAGAAAATAACAACTAAAAAAATTCAGCTCAACTACACCTTCTATTGCTTCCTGACACATCAATAATCACCACATCTATAACTGAACAAGTCAAATATAAAAATATATAAGAGGTTTAAATCAACTCTAAACATCTCACATATAAATAAGAAAATTCAGTGGACATCTCAGGAAAAAACTAGACAACATCAATTTGCTTTGAGGCCCTCAAAAGGCAAAAGACAAAAAGCAGCACCAGCAGCTTAATCAGCAGCAGCAGAAAGCAGCAACAACTGCAAAAACAACAATAGCAGCTCAATCAGCAGGCTTTGGGGCTCTCAAAAGGCAAAAAACAAATATCAGCACCAGCAGCTTAATCAGCAACATCAGCGAGTAGCAAAAACTACTACAACAACAGTTACAACTCATTCAACTGGCTTTGGGGCCCTCAATAGGAGAAAGACAAAAAGCAGCAGCAGCAGCTAAATCAGTAGCAACAACAACCCACACACACCCACATACCCACAAAAACATGGACACACACACACACACACACACACACACACACACAGAGAAAGAGCGCCAAACAAACACACAGACACACACACACAAAACCGCACAAACGCACACACACACCAGCAGCGCCAGAAGACACATGCACCCCCACACACAAACACAAGCACACATAGACACACTCACACACACACACACACACCAAAGCTAGCACCCACACACAGAACACTCACACACTAAAAAAAACTCACATACAACCACACCTACACACACAAACACCCACACCCACAGACACACTCACAAACACACAAACACCAAAGTGAGCAAACACATGTACGCACACAAAAAAAGACACTCACACACAAACACCCACAGACACTCACACACACACCCCAAAGCGAGCAAACACATGTACACACAAAAGAAACAAAACACAAATAAAAAACTCAACTAAAATCAACAAAAAAAGTACAAACTCAAACAAAAAAACAATGCAAATCTACACAACCATATAAGTTATCAGCACCCTCAAGGCAAAGGACAAATACACATAACTGCCACAGCCAAAAAAGTAAAGCCTAACAAAAAAACAGATCTACTAAAAGGCAAAGAAATAAATGGGCATAACAAAAAAAATCCAAACAACAGCTACAACTCATAAAGCTAAAAAAGTTCACATGCACGAAGGACACAAAGCTCCGAACACCAACACATAAAACATGGTAAACCTGCTCAAAAACTAGCAAAGACGAACTAAAAAACCAACTCATATAACCTGTAGAGCAATACCAAATCCAAAAACCAACCTAGAGAAAACTAAAAAAAGACTTGCCAAAAAAGAGATGACAAAAAAAGCCCAAGACAGTAAGGTCGTGCGAAGGAACAAATTAGTTATATACTAGCATAGAGATGTGACAAAATATCTCAAACTAAAAAATAAAAAAATAGGTCCCGAGCGCTAAGCAAAACATGATGACAAGGCACATGTATTAATAGTTCTACTAGAGTTGGGACCCACTTATAGTACTCAAGTCTTAGTCTTAAACAGTCAGCGTAGATTAGCACGTAGAATTACAAAAGTAAACAGCAGACCTTAACTTGGAGGTACTGACCAACCAAATTTGGTTCACTCAAACCAACAATTTCTAGGGAAATACTATATAACAAAAGAAATAGTTACAAGCAAAGCTTTATTTGAGAAAACAAAGATCCAAACTCATTGTTCTAGTGTCCTTCAATTTTGGCTAAAAAATGATAGGTTCTGAAACTGTTTTCTACCTAATTAATTGGGTGATGAGCTAAATCTCAGCACATAAGACAAGTCTCATTACACATCCATTTCCACCTCAATTAATTTGGGGTTTCAATGCTGAAACATTATCAGTCTAGAAACAAAAATCAGTCATGCGAATTTCTTTTATGTGAATAGTAGAGGATATTCTTCTGCAAAGAAAGTTATGGCATGTTTCTCAAGCAACATATTCTTAGCATTTATTCGAGCTTGTGATAAACAGGGGCACTTGAAAGAACTTACCTACCTGTACATACAATGTGATGAATTTGACAATGCTGCCACCACAATTATGATCCACTCGCTAGATGCGTGGGATCATATGCAGTTCAAGGATGTTTGCGTTAAAGTTGCACATGTTGAGCTATATTACAAGGCAGTTCACTTCTATTTGGAGATGATATGTGTAATGTTTCCTCAACCATCAAATAATGCTAACCATGCAAGGTGCATCTCGCACATCAATGAAATAGGTAACTATGAAGTGCTAAAGACCATAGCGCTCAACAGCTTTCAGAACTCCAAACATTAAATTGACATGCGATTACTGGAATCAGAAACACAGAACAAATATCTGCTGCAAAAAGAGGGTTCCCTCCATATAGCACGAACAAAAAATAGACAACTATAGGGCATTAGACTCTCAGTACGGTGCTTCGATCCGTCCCTGAGAAGGGAAAGCTAGGCAAGCTACAATCTCAAACACAAACAGCCAACTCAACTCAACCCCATTGGAATCTATCCTGGTTGAGCTCCTCACCAAGGTCTTGCTCCCTTCCCTCAACGTCGGCCGCACTCATCAACGCCGCGCCAGCATTGACGAGTTGCCACCGCACCATCGCACCCACATCGGTGCCCAAGCAAAGGTAGCACGCACTGCGGCAATAGCTCCTCAAATCAGCAGCAAAAAAAGTATAGGAACAAGAAACTTACGAAGAACAGCGACAGATCCATCAATCAGCAGCAGCAACAGCAACTCCTCTGCGGCCACCGGAACAGGGAAGCGGCGGCAATCACCGCGCCCCACCCACAGCCCGCTGCGGCACAGGGCAAGCAGCGGCGAGGACAACGCCCCACCACCCAGCACCCGTCACGGCACAGGGGAACAGCCGGCGAGGGCGCCCCTCCCCAACACCACCACCAGACGCAGCGCAGCAGAAAAGCGGCGGCGAGGACTGAACGGCCTATGCGACCGCGTCAAACTGCAGATGGATTGGGGAAAAGTCCGTGAAAAATAACGGGCTCGTGGGTTCGATATGCACCTTTTGGACCTGTTAGCGGGTGTATACACCCGAGAAGCTGCACGAATCCTGTAGCAAAAATGAAGGGCCCATAATTCAACAGATAAAAAACAGAAGAAACTGTCAACAGATATATAGCATAAATCAATAAATAATACAATTAACATAAGTATTAGTTTAGTATAAATAGGTTCGCGTAGGAACAAAGCTTTAGGTGTGACATTGTGTGAATTGTTGCTTGCTTGTTGAACATATGGTGGTACACCTTTCATGCATGCATGCATATTCAAATTTGAATTCAAAATTCATTCAAACCAATGCATAATAATCTGGGAAAAAGAAAAAGGTTTTGGAAATGGAAAAAGCCACTTGGGCTCATTCTCTCTCTCTCTCCCTCTCGGCACGTAGCAGCCCTATAACACCCTTGGTGTTACGAGTTTGCTTAGCACCGAGATTTAGGTCCGAGAAAGATTAGCCTAACAAGTTTCTGGGTTTTAAAAATTTATAACACACGTGAGGCGAAAAACAATTTTTTCTAGGAACAAGGATCAAACATAACTTGTATTTAGTACTTAAATAAAAATTGAAGTACAAGTTTAGTAGTTGGAAATGTAACTTTAACTGTGTGCTTGCAGATTCCTTTCATATATATATATAATATATATATAATTTTAGTCACATAAAATATTAAAGTACTTCTTAGTGTGATTCTAGAAGTGGCACCAGGTAGTATCAACAAGCATTTCTGGCAACATCACTAGGGATGACAACTTAGTAAAAGATGCTAAGGAATGTCAATAACATAGGGTGACTACTTAAAACAAGTGACACGTTAATAAATACTAATACCCCATGTGGGGAGAGGCATGTCTACTATAACTACGCGGTCGAAGTGGTGCGCCTCATCGGGGTCAATAGGTAATTCGAGCGGGACCTGATATCCTACCCAATCGACGTGGAGTTTGGCTATGCCTCGTCGAGAGACGTCCCATGAATCATTGGCAGTCAAACCCGTCGGTCCCTGACCGCCTCCGCAGCGGTCAGAGGGCAAGATGCCTCCCCCTGAGGGGGTCAACCTGGGCTACTTCGAAGCGGATCACTTGAACATAGAGAGAAATGGTTGTGTGGCTCCGCACCACCGATTAGAGCCACAGGGGGCCATCTCCTCCCTACCCCTATCCCTTTTGTGGCCTCGAGAACTTCTAAGGACCAGCCGAAGAGATTGATTCCTAGATACCTTCCCAAGGGCTCGCTGCACCGTGGGTCACGACGCGACTTAATGGAGACTGCTTGCACACAAAGCAAGGACAAATTGCATATAGTAGGGAATTAAAGAGATGGACAAGAGGGGTGCAGGTCATACATGCGCTCCACCTGTTGCTTCTTCATTCCTTGTCCTTCACCTCATTCCACTAGGACCCTTCCTATCTATGATCTTTCCATAAAAAGGTTAGTTTGTAGATTTGCGATGACAAGGAGTTTATGTACATTTGGGAAGTGAGATTATGGATAGAATTTGTGTAGCTGTTTGATGTTCCATGAGTTGGTGTAGATCTTGCCAGCGTCGTTCATGAGCCGGTAGGATCCCAGGCAGATGATTTTGGCAACGATGAAGGGCCCTTCCTAGGGCGGTGTTAGCTTGTGCACGTCCTTGGTGGTTTGGATCCCCGTAAGACAAGATCGCTAACCTGAGAAGCTTGTTCTTGGACGTTCTTGTTGTGGTACCTTCGTAGCGCTTGCTGGTATTTCATGGAGCGGAGGAGTGCTGTCTTGCAGCCTCATCCAGCTGGTCGAGTGCGTCTTGCCAATCCTTCTTTGCTTTGGCTTCGTCATACGCCAGGACTCATGGCGCTCCATAGTCGAGGTCAGTTGGTAGGACGGCTTCGTCGCCGTATACCAGGAAGAATGGGGTGAAAACGGTGGACTGGTTTGGAGTCATCCTTAGGCCCCAGAGTATGGCTGGTACCTCTCCCGCCCACTGTCCCGCAAATTTGTCGAGGCTGTCGAAGATGCGGGGTTTGAGGGCTTTAAGTATCATGGCGTTCGCATGCTCTACTTGGCCATTGGTTCGTGGGTGAGCGACGGAGGCCTAGTCACTCAAATGCCATAGTCATCGCAGAATTGAAGAAACTTCTTCCCGGTGAAGAGTGTGCCATTGTCGGTGATCATGGAGTTCAGGACCACAAATCTATATACGATATCAGGGAAGAATTCCACCGCATCTTCGGATCTTACCCTTGTTATAGGTTTAGCTTCGATCCATTTGGTGAACTTGTCGACTATCACCAGAAGGTGGGTGTAGCCCTCGGGTGCCTTCCTGAAGGGTCCAAGCAGGTCGGGCCCCTAGGTCATGAAGGGCCACGTCAGCGGGATGGTTTGCAACTCTTGCGCTGGCAAGTGTGTCTGCTGCGTCATTAATGAACACTCCCAGGGGGCAGGTCCCCAACTTGATGTGATCTTGGCCAAGGAGTCGGCGGCTAGGTTATCCCATCTAAAGATGTGGTGGAGTTCTAGCCCGTAGAATCTTTCTTCGAGCTTCAGGACCTCATCGTAGTAAGCCGACATCTTGCTGTCATGACATGAGGCTTCTTTCATGACCTGGCTAACGACCAGCTCTGAGTCTCCTTTGATGAAGAGGCGGTGAGTGCCAAGCTCGGAGTCGATCTTAAGGTCATGGATGAGGGCTTCATATTCTACGACGTTATTGGTGGCCCAGAAGTGGAGTCAGATGGCGTACTCCATGCACTCCCCTGTTGAGGAGATTAGGATGACCCTGGCCCCCGCGCCCGTGGCCATGAGTGACCCATCGAAATACAGCATCCAGTATTCTTGGCAGGTCTAGGATGGGGGCATCAGCACTTTGGTCCATTCAGTGATGAAGTCCGCGAGGACTTGTGATTTGATCGCTGTTCTTGGGACATACATGATATGGCAGCCCATGAGCTCGGTTGTCCATTTGGCCACGCGGCCAGTGGCATCGCAGTTCTAGTCCATGTCTTTGAGCAAGGCCGACACCACGACCACGATGGGGTGCCCCTCAAAGTAATGTAGCAACTTTCGTTTGGCAATGAGGATCGCGTAAATAAGCTTATGGATTTGTGGGTAATGCACCTTAGTGTCTGAGAGAACCTCACTGATGAAGTATGCCAGTCTCTAGATCTTGTGGTAGGGCCCATTCTCTTCTCGCTCGATGACGAGTGCCGCGCTGACCACCTAAGTGGTTGCGGCAATGTAGAGGAGGAGCGGTTCCCCCTTTTTGGGTGATAGCAGGGTAGGAGTCATTGCTAGGAATGCTTTGAGCTTCTCAAAGGCCTCCTATGCTTCAGCCATCTAGGTAAACTAATTGGCCTTTTTTAGGAGCTTGTACAGTGGCTTGCCATGCTCCCCTAACCGTGAGATGAAGCGGCTAAGAGAGGCTAGGCATCCCATGAGCTTCTGGACTCCCTTCAGGTTCATGATGGGGCCTAGATTCTTGATTGTCGTGATCTTCTCTAGGTTGGCTTCGATGCCCTGCTCGGAGATGATGAATCCAAGGAGCTTTCCCTTGGGGATCCCAAATACGCACTTTTTAGGGTTGAGCTTGATTCTAAATTCTCGAAGGCGGGTAAAGGCGACCTCCAAGTTGCCGACCAGCTGGTTGGCCTTCCTTGACTTTACGATGATGTCGTCGATATAGACTTCTACAACCTCCTAACCAGCTCACCGAGGCATCGGTTCATGCATCTTTGGTAGGTGGATCCCGTGTTTGTGAGCCCAAATGGCATGGTGACGTAGCAGTAGGCGCCAAACGGGGTGATGAAGGAGGTTGCGAGCTAGTCGGCCTCCTTCATCATGAATTGGTGATATCCCGAATATGCGTCCAGGAAGCATAGTGTTTCACAACCCGTGGTCGAGTTGACCACCTGATCGATTCGCGGTAGCGGGTAGGGTACCTTCGGGCATGCCTTGTTCAAGTTCGTGTAGTCCACGCACATCCTCTAGGTCCCGTTATTCTTCCGAACTATGACTGGGTTAGCGATACATTCGGGGTGAAAGACTTCCTTGATGAAACCTGTCGCCAAGAGCCTAGTGATCTCGTCTCCAATGGCCTTCCGCCTTTCATCGTCGAAGCGGTAGAGGCGTTGTTTGACCGATTTGGATCCAGGTAAGATATCAAGGCTGTGCTCAGCAACCTGCCTCAGGATTCCTGGCATGTCAGAAGGTTTCCATGCGAAGACGTACCGATTTCAGAGGAAGAAGTCGATGAGCTCATGCTCTTGTTGGTCAGAGAGGCCACAACCGATCTAAATGGTTTTGCTGGTATCTTTGGGATCAATCTACACCGCCTTGGTTTCCTCTGTGGGTTTGAAAGCTCCCATTGACTGCTTTCATGTGCTAGATTTGGGTGCGATCTCAGTCACGGTGGCCCGGATGGTCTAGAGCTCTGAGGCTCGGCTCGTGGCTGCCACGATGTCGAGGTTCTCCTCCTCATAGGCGTGCGCCCTGATGAGCACATCACTCCTTCAGATGTAGATGTACCAGCTGAGATACCCCCGGGGCTGCCACCTATGAGAGGGATAGAGCATCAAATCGATTTGATTCCGGGAGCAACCTTGCCCAACCGTGCTGCTTATCAAACCAATCCTGAGGAGACTAAGGAAATTCAGCGACAAGTCCAAGACCTTTTGGACCATGGGTATGTACGTGAAAGCCTTAGTCCTTGTGTCGTTCCTGTACTTTTGGTTCCTAAGAAAGATGGAAGTTGGCGTATGTGTGTTGATTGTAGACCCATCAATAATATTACTATTCGGTATCGTCATCCTATTCCTAGGCTAGACGACATGCTTGATGAGTTGTGTGGTTCTATAATTTTCACTAAGATTGACTTGCGAAGTGGCTACCACCAAATTAGAATGAAACTTAGAGATGAATGGAAAACCACGTTTAAAACCAAATTCGGGTCGCACATTGTGGAATAAATTGGGGACCAAGCTGCTGTTTTCTACAACATGTCATCCCCAAACTGATGGGCAAACTAAGGTTGTGAATAGAACATTGTCTACCATGTTGAGAGCAATTTTGAAGCACAATTTGAAGATGTGGGAAGAGTGTTTGCCGCATGTGGAGTTTGCATATAACAGGGCGGAACATTCAACCACCAAGGTAAGTCCTTTTCAGGTAGTGTATGTTTTTAACCCCCGTGCTCCTATTGATCTTTTGCCTTTACCTACCACTGAGAGAATAAATAGTGATGCTAGAGAGCGTACTGATTTTATTCATAAGTTGCATGAAACAACTAAAGTAAATATTGAAAGAATGAATGAAAAGTATAGAATTGCTGGTAGTAAAGGTAGAAAAGAGATTAAACTTGAACCGGGTGATTTGGTTTGGTTACATTTGAGAAAAGATAGATTTCCTGAGCTGTGTAAGTCTAAATTAATGCCAAGAGCAGCTGGTCCTTATAAGATTATTGAGAAAATAAATGATAATGCATACAAACTTGAGATGCCACCCGAGTTCGGGGTTAGTCCCACATTTAACATTGCAGATTTGAAACCTTATTTGGGAGAAGAAGATGAGCTTGAGTCGAGGACGACTCCAATTCAAGAGGGGGGGATGATGAGGACATCACTCCTTCAGATGTAGATGTACCAGCTGATCCTCCAACCGTCATGCAAGGTCCAATGACCCGGGCTCGAATACGTCAACTCAATTTAGAGGTGAGCCCGTTCTTAAGCGATCCTTTTCATACTTTTGAGAATAGACTACTACCTAATGATGTTATCTTGCTTAGGAACATTGGAGAGGGTCAAGAGGGACTAAGAGGACGTGGAGGAGGTGATGATGACCAGCAAGGACGTCCAACACGAACCGGAGTCCCAGTCCAACATGATTTCGAGTCTGCCTCGGCCTCCAGGACCAGTCTGCCTTAAACTGGTCACCCAGGACGCATCCGGACTCCGTTTTCGATGATCCACATATGGATGCAAACCTTATTTGATAAGGAAGCCATCCCAAGTGGTCTCACATCAAAAGCTCTTCGGAATCAACGAAAATCATCAAAACAAGTCAGCGTCCAGAATCTGTCAGGGTGCTGCGACACCGTCTTTTGGTCCGTTGGACCGTGTATCGTGTTTGGGCCCATTAGGGGGCGCGTCCAGGGTAGGCGACGACCCTAAGACCTTTATAATCATACGCCACCGCCATCGTTAGGTTTTGGGTTTTGCTTAGATTATTCTGTCAAGAATAGTTTCGCCGTTCCTCGGTTTGTGAGACCCCAACTTTGTGAGATTAATCATTCATCAGCAAATCGGTTACTTTCTTCCTTGTTCTTGCTTGTGTTCTTCATTGCGCAGGCAGGGATTATCCTTCTTGGCGAGGTCAACATAGTCCGTGACTTGGTTGATAACCAGAGGAGCTGTGGTGCTAAGATTACAAGGTTCGATCTTTCGATCTAAAGCCAGATCGGTGTGTCATTCTCCGCCACAACGATAGTTACCTCCACCTGACGGAAGATCGGGATCCCCGTCTCCATTACGCCCAGTGCTGGTTGCCGCTCACAATGGTGATCCCTCGAGGACTAGGGAGCTTGAGCTTGAGGTAGGTGTAGTTAGGGACGGCCATGAATTTTGCGTAGCATGGCTAGCCTAGAATGGCTTGGTAAGCACTCGAGAGGTCCATTACCTCAAAGTCGAGTGTCCCTGTGCGGAATTTCATTCTTCCCCCAAATGTGGTGGGTAGAGTGACCTGCCAAAGAGGAGAGGCTCGTATCCTAGGCACAACCCCATAGACGGGGGCATTCATCGGCTGTGGCAATGCTCTAGGGAGGCCCATTACATCATACGTCTGTGCATATAGGATGTTGAGTCCACTTCCCCCATCCATCAACACCTTAGTAAGGCGTGTTTCACCAACTGTCGCACTAACGATGAGGGGGAACCGACCCGACGACTTAATGTGGTTGGCGTGATCGGACCAATCGAAGGTGTCGTTGTTTCCAACCATTTTAGATAAGCCGGGGTGGCTTTGGCTTGGGCTACGACCATGTTGATCTCTCTCCTTGCTGGAGACTTCTTTTGCTTTGGCTCATTGGTGAGCGCTTCGCCATAGGATGGCGCTAACTGCCTGCTCGTGATAGGTTCCCGAGCGTGGCTTCTGAGGGCCATTTCGTGGGTCTACTTGCTGTGGGCCATAGGGTTCTGGTCTCCAAGACAAAAGACGTGGTTGTGACCTTCGGTAAGGGAGGGTGATGGCCCTCTCGTCATGACGAGCTCTTGGATGCGGCCACCGTGGGCCATTCCACGAGCTTGTTCGCCGTTGACCACGAGGTCCTAGTCTCCGAAATGGGGACTCGGACGTGACCTTCAGCGAGGGAGGGTGCTGGCCCTCCCGTCATGATGAGCTCTCAGATGTGGCCACCGGGGCCCGTTCCGCGAGTTTGTTCGCCGCTGGCCACGGCGTTTGGGTCTCCAGAATGGAGAACTCGAACGTGACCTTTGACGAGGGAGGGTGCTAGGCCTCCCGTCATGATGAGCTCTCGAATGCAGCCACCGGGGCCGTTCCACGAGCTTGCTCGCCGTTGGTCATGGGGTCTGGGTCTCTGGAATGGAGAACTCAGACATGACCTTCGGCGGTGTAGGGTGTTGGCCCTCCCGTCATGATGAGCTCTCGGATGCGGCCATCAGGGGCCGTTCCGTGAGCTTGTTCGCCACTGGTCATGGGGTCTGGGTCTCCAAAATGGAGAACACGGACGTGACCTTCCATGAGGGAGGGTGCTGGCCCTCCCGTCATGTTGAGCTCTCGGATGCGGCCATCGGGGGCCGTTCCACGAGCTTGTTCACCGCTAGTTGAAAACCTCATCTCTTTTACATACTCGAGGTTGTATTGTCATCAATCACCAAAAAGGGGGAGATTGAAAGCAACTAGGCCCCTAGTTGGGTTTTGGTGATTAATGACAATACATGATTACTATGACTAACGTGTGTTTTGCAAAGGCAATTAAGTTAGGTCATGGTAATGGAGATTGATTGGGCAATCATGGTTGTCATGCCCCTACGATGGAAATCGTTTCGGTTTTCAAAGGATAGACGACAACGTTAAGGATGGACTAGTTCTAAGTGTCATTTGGTGTTGAAGAGACACTTAGAGTAGTTTATGACATTGTTTTTCCTTTGGCCATATATTAAGGGGGGTACGGATGGGTAGCTTGACCTAGGTGAGTCTAGTGGGTTAGGTGTGGTGCACACTTGTCAAATCTTGCACTAGGTAGCTCCTAAATAGCCCTTAGATCAATTGGAGCAAACTTTATTCACATAGGATTACGAGTTGGAAGTGAATGGAGGGTCAAATGCTGGCCGAACGCTGGTTCTGGTGACTGAACACTGGCGTAGAGTCCGGTCAGTTCATTTGATCAAGGTGAAATCGTCTGGTGCGACCGGATGCTGAGTTGAAAAGCGACCGGACACTGGGTGCCAGCGTCTGGTCAACTCTAGTAAGGTTCCAGAGAGCGGTTTTTGCGACTAGATGTGTCCAGTCAGTGCTAACCGGATGCTGCTCAGCGTCCAGTCACCACTTAACTGCTCGGTTTCAGGGAGAACTGACCGGAGCGTCCGGTCATCCCGCAGAGGCACATAACGGTTCGTTTTGAATGAGGGGCTATAAATACTTTCTCTATTCACTCAAGGGATCACTTTTGCTCATTCCAACAGCTGAGAAACACCCTTGAGAGTGCCAAGAAGAGCAAGGTCCTACTGAGGTGATTGAGATTTGAGAATCCAAGAGAGAGGCCTCATTAGTGAAAGCAAGAGTAGCAAAGTGTGCATCCACCCTTCTCATTAGGCTTGTCGTGGTCAAGTGAGAGTTTGTGCTTGTTACTCTTGGTGATCTCCATCACCTAGATGGCTTCGTGGTGATTGAGAGCTTGGTGATCATCCGGCGGAGCTTGTGGATGACCCAACTCAAGTTGTGAGCGGTTGTGGGTGATTCACCGCGACGGAGTGTCAAAGAATCAACCCATAGAGAGCACTTGATCCTTGCGTAGATCAAGGGGGAGCTACACCCTTGCGTGGGTGCTCCAACGAGGACTAGTGGGGAGTGGCGACTCTTCGATACCTCGGCAAAACATCGCCGCGTTCCTCCTTCTCTCTTTACTTTAAGCATTTACTTTGAGCAATTCAATTCTTGTCTTTACATTCATAGAATTGTCATGCTAGAGTAGGATTGGAATATAGGTTGCTAAACTTTTGTGCGGTAGAACAATAGAAACACTTTTTAGGCACAAGGGGTGAAGTGGGCTAACCGTAGGGTTTAATTATTACAAGAATTTTAGAATTAGCCCAATTCACCCCCCCCCCTCTTGGGCATCTTGATCCTTTCAATTGATATCAGAGCCTCGTGCTCACGAAATTAGACTTAACCGTCTAGAGGAAGATGTCTCACGGGGATGGTCCTCCTCCTATCTTTGAGGGAGATGATTTTGCATATTGGAAAATCCACATGGAGGCGTATTTAGAAGCTCTAGATGTTGGAATACTTAAAGCCGCCTCACAAGGATTCCCAAAACCTCAGGATCCCACGCACCTTCGAGGCGATGAAGTGAACTATGAAAAGTGGAATGCAAAGGCTAGAAACACCATCTTTAGAGGCCTTTGCAAAGATGTGTTTAACTGGGTGAGGAACCACAAGGACGCCCATGCACTATGGTCAAACATTTGTGCGCTCCATGAGGGAACTAAGAGCGAGCGTGAGGAATGCTACCATCTCGTAATGAAAAAGCTTAATTCTTTTGAGATTTTGAGATGCTTCCTAAAGAGAGTGCTAATGAAATGTACTCACGCTTGAATGTTTTTGTAGAGGAAGTCAATGGGCTTGGACTCACTCAAATGCAACAATCCGATGTTGTAAGAAAAATCTTGAGTGTCCTCCCCATTAATAAATATGGGCATATTGTGACCGTGCTTCATCAAGGTGATCTTTCCATCGCTACACCGACTCAAATCTTAGGAAAGATCAATGCTCATGAGATGTACATGCACATGAAACCACAAGATGGCTCATCCTCTACCAAGAAGAAAGACAAAGACTTAGCATTCAAGGCTAGCCAAGAGAAGGGCAAAGCAAGAATTGAGTATGAGAGCTCAAGTGATGATGAAGTTGATGATGCAAGTCTTGCTCTCATGGTGAGAAGAACCGCCAAGATGCTAAAGAAGCTCAACAAGAGTGGCATCAAGTTCGATGGCAAGAAAAAGAAGTTCTTCACTAGCACAAGAAGGAAGCCAATCTCGAAGATGGATTACTATAATTGTGGAGAACTTGGTCATCTAGCACATCAATGCACAAAGCCCAAGAGAGACAAGTACAAGAACAAGTATAAGGGCAAGAAAGATGACTCAAGTAATGAAGAAGAAGATGAGAAGAAGAAAAACAAGCTATACAAGAAGAAGGATGACAAGAAGAAGGACTTCCACAAGAAAAAGAAGAATGGCAAGGCATACATCGTCGGTGATTGGCTCACAGACATTGATTCATCAAGTTGCTCATCCGATGATGATAGTGATAATGAGAAGGTGGCCGCCATTGTGATTGACTCTTCATCATCTTCACCGACACCACCGCCATCATCCTCTACGCACCTATGCCTTATGGCCAAAGGTGAACGAATGGTATCAAATGATGATGATAGTAGTGGTGATGATCATGCAAATAATGATGATAGTGATAGTGATAGTGATGATGATGAATTTGAATCACCTTCATATGATGATCTTGTTAAATTTCTAAATCAATACACTAAGATCATTAGAAAGACTAGAGCTAAGAATGATTCTCTTTTAGCTAAATGTGATATAACGGAAAAGGCTAGTGTTGACCTTAGAGAAGTAAATGATGCTATGTCATCCAAACTCAAGGAGCTCAAATCTTCTAAGAAAGAGCTTAAAGATAAACATGATAAACTTGAGGGGATGCACAAAGAGCTCATCACTAGCTACAAAATGCTAAAAGAAGAATATACAACTCTTAAGATAAATCATGATAATCTTGTTATTGCTCAAGAATTTTTATCCAATGAGCCACATGATGCTACTAATGATGTTGTTAAGATTGATATAGCTACATCATGTGATGATTTAATTGTTGAGAGCATTGAGCAAGGATCTAGTAGCAAAGGCAAGCAAGTGGTTGAAACCGACAACTATGATGAGTATGTCAAGCTCAAGCATGATAATGAAAAGCTAAAGAAAGATCTTGAAGAGCTCAAAACCACCAACACTATAGTGCTAGAAACTCTTGATCATGATGGTGACTTGATTCTTGAGAATGAGAAGCTCAAAGAGTAGAACAAGAAACTCAAGGAAGAGAAAAATAATAATGCACTCAAAGAAGAGAACAAGAAGCTAAAGTTGGAGAAAGGGCATCTCAAGATTGGCTTGAGCAAGTTCACAAGAGGCAAATATCTTCAAAGTGAGCTACTAATGAACACCGTCATGAAGATGGATAGAAGTGGCATTGGGTACATGGCAAATAAAGAGAAGAAGGTTTAAGCTCCACAACAACAACAAAAGCCAAAGCCAAAGAAGTGTTTTGAGTGTGGACAAGAAGGCCACTTTGCCCATGAGTGTCAAACTCCACCACCACAACCCTTGCCCAAGCATGCTAGACCCTTTGCTTTCAATGCTCATTACATGCTTAGAAAGGACTCAAATGGAAAGATGAAAGTTTTGTTCTTAGGACCTCCCAACAAGAATAGGCCTAAGAAAATTTGGGTAGCAAAGTCACTTGTTGAGAAGGTGAAGGGCCCTCAACAAGTTTGGGTTCCTAAAGCTTGATCTCTTGTGTGTAGGTGAACTACAAGACCGGTGGAAGTCATTGGGTAATTAATAGTGGTTGCACACAACATATGACCGGTGATCCTCGTATGTTCACCTCACTAGATGAAGAAGTAGATGGACAAGAAAGAATCACATTTGGAGATAATTCAAAGGGCAAAGTCAAAGGATTGGGCAAAGTGGTAATATCAAATGATCATTCAATCTCTAATGTGCTATATGTTGCTTCATTGAGTTTCAACTTGCTATCCGTTGGACAATTGTGTGATCTTGGCTTCCAATGCCTATTTACCGAGAAGGAAGTTATTGTATCCAAGAAGGATGATGAACAAGTGATATTTAAGGGATTTAGATACAACAACCTATATCTAGTGGACTTCACCTCCGAAGATGCTAACTTGAAGACATGCCTATTCACCAAAACAACACTTGGGTGGCTATGGCATAGAAGACTTGCTCATGTTGGGATGAGCTCACTCAAGAAGCTAATGAAAAATGATTTGGTGAGAGGGTTGAAGGATGTGAAGTTTGAGAAGGACAAGCTTTGTAGTGCATGTCAAGCCGGCAAACAAGTTGCAAACACTCATTCTACAAAAGCTTTCATGTCAACCACAAGAGTGCTAGAGCCCCTTCATATGGACTTATTTGGACCAACAACATACAAGAGTTTGGGAGGAAATCTTTATTGTCTTGTGATTGTTGATGACTACTCAAGATACACATGGGTGTTCTTCCTTCATGACAAATCCGAAGTTGCATCATGCTTCAAGAAGTTTGCCAAGAGAGCACAAAATGAGTTTGAAGTGAAGCTCAAGAAGATTAGAAGCGACAATGGGAAAGAATTTGACAACACAAACATTGAAGCCTATTGTGATGAAGTTGGAATCAAGCATGAGGTCTCCGCAACATATACTCCTCAACAAAATGGTGTAGTTGAGAGAAAGAACCGAACATTGATCACTCTTGCAAGAACAATGCTTGATGAGTACAACACCCCTAAAGTTCTATGGGCGGAAGCTATCAACACCGCATGTTATGCATCCAACCGCCTATTCCTTCAAAAGTTTCTTAGCAAGACACCTTATGAGTTGCTCAATGGGAAGAAGCTGGACGTCTCCTTCTTTAGGGTGTTTGGTTGCAAATGCTACATCTACAAGAAGCAGCAACACCTAGGGAAGTTTCAAAGACGTTGTGATATTGGTTTTCTTGTTGGTTACTCATCAAAGTCCAAAGCATATAGAGTATTTAATCATGCCACCGGCTTGGTTGAAGAAACATATGATGTGAAATTTGATGAATCTAACAGCTCCCAAGGAGCACATGAGAATCTTGATGATGTAGGTGATGAACCATTGAGGGAGGCCATGAAGAATATTCCGGTTGGAGACATCAAGCCAAATGATGATGAAGATGATGTACAAGTGATGAATCCACCTTCTTCATCAAATGTGCCACAAGATGGTGAAAAAGATGGGAGAGTGGAAAATAAAGATACTCTTGTCTCCCATGAGCAAATGGTGACACAAGCAGAAGATGTTGATGCTCCACAACCTCCCCCTCAAGTGGTTGATAGAACAAATACACCTCTACTACAAGCTCATCCACAAGATCTCATCATAGGGAGTCCATCAAAGGGTGTAATGACTCGATCTCAAAAACTTGCTTCGTTTATTGAACATCACTCTTTTGTCTCTTGTTTTGAGCCTACAAAGGTAGAAGAAGCTCTTCAAGATCTAGATTGGATAAATGCCATGCATGAAGAGTTGAACAACTTCACCCGCAATGAAGTTTGGACTCTTGAAGAGCGACCACAAGGTGCAAGAGTCATTGGAATAAAGTGGATGTTCCGCAACAAGCAAGATGATCAAGGCATTGTTGTGAGGAACAAGGCAAGACTAATTGCAAAGTGGTTCTCTCAAGTTGAAGGCTTGGATTTTGGAGAGACCTTTGCATCGGTGGCAAGACTAGAAGCCATTGGTATCCTACTTGCAAATGCATCACATCATGAAATGAAACTATATCAAATGGATGTGAAAAGTGCATTTTTAAATGGCTTTATAAATAAACTAGTCTATGTTGATCAACCTCTCGGGTTTGAAGACCCTAGATATCCTAATCATGTTTATAGGTTGTCCAAGGCACTATATGGGCTTAAGCAAGCCCCAAGAGCTTGGTATGAGCGTCTTCGGGACTTCCTCATTGAGAAGGGCTTCACCATTGGGAAGGTCGACACCACACTATTCACCAAGAAGCTTGATGGATATATCTTCATTTGTCAAGTATATGTTGATGATATCATCTTTGGATCATCAAATGAAGATTCTTGCAAAGAGTTTGGTGAATTGATGTCGAAAAAGTTCGAGATGTCAATGATTGGAGAGCTTACATTATTTCTTGGTTTTCAAGTCAAGCAAATGAGAGAAGGGATTTTCATCTCTCAAGAGAAATATACAAATGATCTTCTCAAGAGGTTCAAAATGGATGAATGTAAGCCAATCAAGACACCAATGCCAACAAATGGACATCTCGACCTAGATGAGGGAGGTAAAATGGTTGATCAAACTCTCTGCCGCTCTATGATTGGTAGCTTGTTATATTTAACCACATCTAGGCCCAATATCATGTTTAGTGTGTGTATGTGTGCTAGATTTCAAGCTAATCCTAAGGAAGCTCATTTAAGTGCCGTTAAAAGAATCCTTAGGTATCTTAAGAACACACCAAGCATTGGCCTTTGGTATCCCAAAGGAGCTAGATTTGAATTAATTGGCTATTTTGATTAGGATTATGCCGGGTGCAAAGTTGGGAGAAAAAGCACATCCGGAGGGTGCCATTTGCTTGGTAGATCACTTGTGTCTTGGTCCTGCAAGAAACAAAATAGTGTGGCTTTGTCCACCGCTGAAGCGGAATACATTGCCGCGGGTGCTTGTTGTGCACAAATACTTTACGTGAAGCAAACTTTGCTAGACTATGGAGTAGTTCTAGAAAAAGTACCTCTTTTGTGTGACAATGAGAGTGCGGTAAAACTTGCTAATAATCTGGTTCAACACTCTCGCACCAAGCACATAGATATCCACCATCACTTTCTTAGAGATCATGTTGCTAAGAATGATATTTCACTAGAAGGTGTAAGGACCGAGGATCAATTGGCAGATATCTTTACTAAACCGCTAGATGAGGCAACATTTTCTAGGTTGAGGAATGAGCTCAATGTGCTTGATTTTCGTAACTTCACTAGAAATGAGCTTGTGTTGTCCCTTGCATTGCATTTGTAAAATACAACCTGTTTACTTTGTGGTAATGCATATAGGGCTTGTCTAACATGGTTAAGATAACTGCCGAAAAGCGTGTGAAGAAGCTTAATCTTGGATCAAACTTGACAAGCAACTAGAATTACTTTCAAGTATTGCATTGCATATGCATGAATGTTGTTTTGTCGTTTCTCTTCAATCACCCTTTTATTGCCTATTTTCTTAAAAAGAATTATGCCTAAGGAAAAATACTTTGAAAATTTTGAGGGTTTGAGAGAGGTCACACACATCAGTCCCAATTAGTGTTTATTTGGGTCTTATTGAAGTTGGGACTTGATTAGGAACAGGCAGCATGAAGGAACTTTGAAGATTTGCTGAAGAAGAGTGACCGAACACTGGACCAGACTCTGCTCCCCTACGTCTGGTCAGTTCATAGGTGGTGAACCGTTGCTACGAAGGAGTGACTGAACGCTAGAACAGTGTTCTCCCTGCGTCCGGTCAGAAGGTGATCTTGAGTCCGGTCAAGCAATGAAGACGAAGTCAGGATCGACTAAACTCTGGCTGCGTCCGGTGAGTAGTGATCGGACGCATCCGGTCGTGACTCCATAGGTTTTGGACCTCTCTGGAGTCGACCGGACTCTGGGTGGCAGCATCCGGTCGTTGCCACCAGAGCGTCCGGTCAGTAGAAGTCGTGCGGGATTTGAACTCTTATCTTGTTTCCTTTTCTATCACGTTGGGGCCACCATATAACCGCCACGCCGCTGACCTAATCCGCATCCACGCCTGCGCCATCATCTCCGTTTCTCGAGCCACCGCGCTATGTGACCTAGCCGTGCTCCACCGCTCGCCGCGCCACCCTGCTCGCGAAGTCCGCGCTGCTCCCGAGCTGTCGCCCCACGCCGCCATGATGCATTGCCGCGCCTGCGCCAAATGCGCCCGCGCCTTCCCCGCGCAGTCTGCCACGCCATCTCGCCAGCGCCGCTGTGCCCGAGCACACACCCTGCTCTAGTGCCGCCGTCATGCCAGCAACCACTGCGCTAGTGCCTCTGCTCCACGTGCCCTAGCTGCTTCAACAGCACCTCCCCTGCAACAACCAGCCCCAAATCATTGCGCCGCATTGCCTCACTGGAATCCTAACCCTAGCTGATCCGGTGGTTCCCTGATTCGTTCCTTGTTCTTCGGTTCACCGGTTCGTCAGGTAGCAAGCCCTCGTTTCCAATTTAGTATCTATTGCTTGCTTCTTATGGTTTCGTATCTCTAGATATATTGTAATTATTCATATATCCAATCTATTCTATCATGCAGCAAGTCGGTGTTGTTGAGGTCACTTTGGCAGTTGTCAGTCAACTCGAGGCCAAGCTCGCGAGTACGGATCGAGGCCAAGGCTCAAAAGTGTCAGTGACAGTTGTTTCTTGTCTGAGGCAACAGATCGTTCCAGATGGCTCGTGTTAAGAACGCCGGAGGTGGTCCAGGTGACGAGGATCCGAGGCCTCTGCCTCACTTGCCTACTGATGTGAAAGGCAAGGCAACGAAGAAGCTGGCGACAAAGAAGAGGAAGTATGCAGATGCCGACACAGAGAGAGCAGCAGCAGTTGCCACCGCCATAGACCATGCAGAGAGAGGAGGTGCTCGAAGTGGTGTAGTCATTGCAGATTAGCTTTTCACCAGCTCAGAGGGCCGCTGTCCAGGAGGTTGAGCGTCGTCATGGTGGTCTAGCTGGGACAGCCATGGTAGGAGGATGGCGTGTCGCTATAGATGAGAGTCAGTCTCAGGGGGAGTCACAGCAGCAGCCACAGCCAGCAGAGCAGACTCAGGAGGGAGAGCAGGCACCTCAGCCACAGTTTTGCCACTCTGGTCATACTCGTACCCAGGTGACATCGAGGCTAGAGACACAGAGGAGGGGTTCTTGTCTGCCTCCTAGACCACAGGGTCTGCCTCCAGTGACTCATTTGGATATGAGGGCCGCCACGGCCAAGCAGGTTCAGTAGCTTAGATTTGTGTAGTTTGAGGAGTGGTTCCCGCCTAGGAGGGATGAGCATGCATCAGAGGGCTTCTATACACCACTGCAGGAAGATTTTTATAATGCATATCTTAATAGTGGGGCAGCATTTAGGTCTCAGAGGGTTTGTTCTATTGAGGCCATTGTAGCAGCAGCTGGAGAGCAGATTTGCCCTTACCTATGTTATTTACCAGGGCTGACAGACTTACTCAAACGGACAGGCATATATGTACCATCTTGGGTTCGTGAGTTCTATGCTACACTTTGGATTGACCCGCAGCACAGATTTATACACTTTGCATTCAGAGGCAGAGATTACAGGCTGATGAGCTTTAGTGTCAGGGAGATTCTCAGGCTTTAGGAGCAACCCGTCTAGCTACATGAGGTTTGCTATGGTCAGACAGTGCCTCCTAGACGCCCTCATGGCAGTCTTGTGCCTCCTACTGATCTAGTCCGCCATTGCTTCACAGAGCCATTCGGCGAGGGGTCGAGCAGGACACCCAGTGACATCACTCCTACTGCTAGAGTGCATGATGCTATCATGAGGAGGACCCTGCTTTCGAGGATGGGATATCACGAGGGGTTGACTCGCATTCAGTTATGGCTACTGAACTCTCTGATGCAGCAGACTGTGTTTGATATTTGGGATCTCTTACTATCAGAGATGGAGGATACTATTGCAGAGGGGTTCAGAGGTCACCGACAGTTTCCCTATGCTCACTGGATTACTTTTCTAATTCACAGGGCAGTTACTGTGAGGCCACCTGAGATGCTGGTAGAGTATAGTGGTGCTACTACAGAGTTCCCTGCATACAACATGACTCAAATACTCCGCCATAGTGCAGTGAGGACACCTAGCCAACCGTGCGTTCACCCAGAGGTGCTAGAGACTACAGCCCAGCAGGATAAGACCATCAGGGGCATAGCAGCTATAGAGGAGGAGCAGTTTGATGCTTAGCAGGAGGGGATGGTCGAGAGTGACCCCAGTGATAGTTCAGATGACGACTATTAGGATATCCCTTAGATGCCTCCTCGACGACATGACCATGAGGCCGGTAGCTCCAGTTCAGCTCCACCTGCACCACAAACAGACCCCGCTCTACTTACTATATTTGAGTGAATGAGATAGGATCAGGCTCGCTAGGCCTAGGAGACCGCAGCTACATTTGCACAATTTCAGGCCAGACAGGACGAGTTCCAGCGACAGCAGCAGGCGATCTAGCAGCAGCAGTAGGCTATACAGTAGTAGCAGTAGGCCATGCATCAGCAGCAGCTTCTCATGCAGCAGCAGTTACTCTGATTTATGCAGCATGTAGTTACTGCTATTGGGGCTCCTCCGCCACAGCCTTCACCCCAGATCGGCCAGCCTGTCACCACTTCTATGACTCCAGCTTTACAGCCTAGTAGGCTTCAGAGTTAGGGACAGCCAGTGCCTTAGTTTCCTTCACCTATAGAGCAAGTGTCCCAGTGGTTGCTTCGCCAGTGCTTGCCCCGCAGTTCACACCTCTACATACGGGCTTTACTCCGCCTCAGAGTTCGTCAGTGCTCAACCCAGTTTCCAGGAGCCTTGGTGCTTCATTCAGTGAGTTGACAGGGCAGCCCACACCGCCAGAGCTACATGTCCCTGGTCCTTCCATAGTGGCTCCTATTACTATGACTACAGAGATGCTCCCATCCTCAGTTGCATCATCAGAGTAGGCAGCTCCAGTTCTAGATCCAACCCAGGCTGCTTCAGCATCACTTCCAGCAACAGAGGGTCAGACTGCACAGAGCTCAGGATCAGATGATGATGGCACACAGTTCTAGCTCGCTCCTCGCACCTCAGCCCCGCCGACCGACCCTTAGGTTTTGGTGTTTGACGCCAAAGGGGGAGAGGGATCAAGTATGTTAGAGTTAGGGGGAGCGACACATTTAGGGGGAGCTTATCTATTACATTTGGCTTTTTATGTGTGATACACTTTTATGCATTCATGTGTTTACTTTCATGCATTGAACTATATTTATGTGATAGTAATATCTACGTGATCGTGATATTTATGTGATATGTGACATGTGTGCTCTCTACTTTGAATTATTTATATGTCATATCACTTGTGTTATGCTCATTTGCTTTGCTTCCGTGTTTTACTCTGATGCAAATGAGCTTTATTACTTGTACTCATGCTTATTTCATATCTATTGAGTACATCATGTTGGCTTGGGTCATATAAGCTTGCCTAACTCTTTTGTTCTTATTGTCAAAAGCTTATATGAACCAAGCATGTTGAAAACCTCATCTCTTTTACATACTCGAGGTTGTATTGTCATCAATCACCAAAAAGGGAGAGATTGAAAGCATCTAGGCCCCTAGTTGGGTTTTGGTGATTAATGACAATACATGATTACTATGACTAACGTGTGTTTTGCAGAGGCAATTAAGTTAGGTCATGGTAATGGAGATTGATTGGGCAATCATGGTTGTCATGCCCCTACGATGGAAATCGTTTCGGTTTTCAAAGGACGGACGACAAGGTTAATGATGGACTAGTTCTAAGTGTCGTTTGGTGTTGAAGAGACACTTAGAGTAGTTTAGGACTTTGTTTTTCCTTTGGCCGTACTATTAAGGGGGGTATGGACGGGTAGCTTGACCTAGGTGAGTCTAGTGGGTTAGGTGTGGTGCACACTTGTCAAATCTAGCACTAGGTAGCTCCTAAATAGCCCTTAGATCAATTGGAGCAAACTTCATTCACATATGATTGGGTGTTGGAAGTGAATGGAGGGTCAAATGCTGACCGGACGCTGGTTCCGGTGTGACCGGACGCTGGTTCCGGTGTGACCGGACGCTGGCGTAGAGTTTGGTCAGTTCATTTGATCAAGGTGAAATCATCTGGTGCAACCGGACGCTGAGTTGAAAAGCGACCGGACGCTAGGTGCCAGCATCCGATCAACTCCAGTAAGGTTCTAGAGAGCGGTTTTCACGACCGGACGTGTCCGATCAGTGCTGACTGGACGCTGCTCAGCATCGAGTCACCTCTTAACTGCTCGGTTTTGGGGAGAACTGACCAGAGCGTCTGGTCACCTTGACCGGAGCGTCCGATCACCCCGTAGAGGCACATAATGGTTCGTTTTGAATGAGGGGTTACAAATACTTCCTCTATTCACTCAAGGGATCACTTTTGCTCATTCCAACAGCTGAGAAACATCCTTGAGAGTGCTAAGAAGAGCAAGCACCTAGTGAGGTGATTGAGATTTGAGAATCCAAGAGAGAGGCCTCATTAGTGAAAGCAAGAGTAGCAAAGTGTGCATCCACCCTTCCCATTAGGCTTGTCGTGGTCAAGTGAGAGTTCATGCCCGTTACTCTTGGTGATCGCCATCACCTAGATGGCTTGGTGGTGATTGGGAGCTTGATGATCATCCAGCGGAGCTTGTGGATGACCCAACTCAAGTTGTGAGCGGTTGTGGGTGATTCACCACGACGGAGTGTTGAAGAATCAACCCGTAGAGAGCACTTGATCCTTGCGCGGATCAAGGGGGAGCTACACCCTTGCGTGGGTGCTCCAACGAGGACTAGTGGGGAGTGGCGACTCTCCGATACCTTGGCAAAACATCGCCGTGTTTCTCCTTCTCTCTTTACTTTAAGCATTTACTTTGAGCAATTCAATTCTTGTCTTTACATTCATAGAATTGCCATGCTAGAGTAGGATTGGAATATAGGTTGCTAAACTTTTGTGCGGTAGAACAATAAAAACACTTTCTAGGCACAAGGGGTGAAGTGGGCTAACCTTAGGGTTTAATTATTGCAAGAATTTTAGAATTAGCCCAATTCACCCCCCCTCTTGGGCATTTTGATCCTTTCATGGGTCTCCGGAACAGAGATCTCGGATGTGACCTTCGGTGAGGGAGGGTGCTGGACCTTCGATGCCGATGAACTCATGGTTTTCATGATAGATGTGGCCGCAGTGGGCCATTCTGTGGGCGAATCCACAGATGGTGCAAGGAGCCATCGCCTCCTTCTTGACAATGAGAGTGCGCGACTGTCCCCTACCTGGCGCGCCAACTGTCAGTGTTTTGGAAACTAGACTAGTAAATTTATACGATTGACATGCTACTCTAGGAAGACCATGGTAGCATCCAAAAGACACAATGATTTATACTGGTTCAGGCCGGAGCCCTACATCTAGTCTCAGAGATGATCGAGTGCATGTTCCTCGCTTGAATGCTCTGAAGTTCTTACAATGGGGGTGCAAGAATAGTGGAAGAGGTAGGAGAGCTAGAGCTAGGAGATGGACTGCCTGAAGGGAAGCTTCAGGAGCCCTACTACGGTGTGAATGTGTTGAAGATGGTGGGAAGGATGCCCTGGCTGCCCTTATATAGAGTCTGGGGCCAAGGCATGTACAAAGAAGAAGGTTCTCCCGACCGAGGGGTCGTGAGCCTGAGGGAGGGGCCTAACGAACTTGGCTTGCAAGCTACACTGTCTTGTGGTGCACGTCTGGACGTGGTTGTCATCATGGTCTTATGCCCATGTCACGGTAAGGTGTGACGTGGTGCTACTGTTCTGACCGTGGCGACACTATAGGCACGATGGTGGTTCGCCAGCCGTCCTGTGCAACGTGGTCTCCATTATGGCCTTCACCATTGCCTCCTGTTCTTCCGGGGGCGTCGTACAAGAGTTCGTAGCCTCCCCCGGTTCGTCAGTTGTCTAGTTAGCTTGTGGAGTTGGGGGCCACGATCCCAAACTCTGGGGTCGTGGCTTCCACCGGTCAAGATGGCTTCGAAATCAAGGGCTCCGTCGTGGATCCCATCCTGTAGTGGGTAGAATCATACATATGTGTTGTTGGACCATACATGGATGGAGGGTCGCGTACTGGCCGTCACCGCCATGCGGTGTTGTCTTGTTTATGCTGTGTGGCGCAGGGATGGCGTCTGACCGGACCGAGGTGACCGGTGTCCCCTCGGTCCTTGTGGGGTCAGTACAGCGAGTCTACTCTCGTCAGAGATGGCGCGCTTGGCTACGCTCGACCTCCCTCCGCTCCTCCCTGGGGTCAGGACGGTGGAGAGGTCGTGGACACTTGTGCGGCGCTTGGCTAAGGCAGAGAGGAGGGGTCGTGGCTGACTCCGTCCTTGTCGCCTAGCCTGGTCCGCTTGGCTTAACTGGACCTCGATCGTTTGGACTTTCGCTAGTTGGTGTATCATGGGCCGCTCGGCCTGCTAGCTAATCGATTCCTTGAGATACACGGGGATCATAAACCCGACATATACGCTATCAATAAGGAGCAAGATGCATCTGTGGAATTTATGAAGCAGAAAAGGTGGCGTCTCACATTTAGAAGATGGTTGCACGAAGATTTGCAAAATCAGTTGAGGCGATTACATGATATTTTGATTTGTTGTGGTACAAATGAGGAAAAAGATAGAACTAAATAGTATTGGGAAAATCTGGTGTTTTCTCGGTTAAGTCGACTTATAAGCATCTTTGTAAAAATGACTATGGGCTTAACTAAGAAAATATGGAAAGCCAAAATGCCCTTGAAGATCAAAATTTTCATGTGGTTAGTTTCGCAAAATGCTATACTAAGTTACTAACTAAGGATAACCTGATCAAAAGGAAGTGGAAAGGTGACAATACTTGTGCTTTCTGTGATGAGAAGGAAACTGGAAATCATCTGTTTTTTTATGCTTAACCGCAAAATATATTTGCAGCCTGCTGGCTTATTCCTTAGGAACAGACTGTAGACCTAGGGATATTGATCAATATTGGATTTGGGTTGATAATATTCTCCCTCAGGGTTCACAAATGCATGCTGTGGGTTTATCTGCCGTGTGCTGGGCTATATGGCGAGTTAGAAATACTGTGTGCTTTGATAAGAAAAGAATCAAAACTCCTGAGATTATTTTTATGATGTGCTCTTTTCTTACATACTGGGTAGGTATGCTGAAGGACGACCTCAAGCAGCAAGTGATACAAGGCGCAAAAGCTGTGAAGATGGTGGCCCTTTCATTTCACAGGCAAGATGTGCAATCCTACTCCACTGATGATCGTCAGTTGATCCTTTTGCTAGCTGAGTGCCAAATCTCGCATTTAGTCTACTCTTTGCGCCATTCTTGGTAGGTAGCGGTAATGGTTATCCGTGCTCATGTTCCCTGTGTGATCATGCGCATGGATCGTTTTATGTGGTTCTTCTGGTACTATGGTTCTTAAACTGTGACTCTATGTAATTTCGTTGGCTTTGTAATGAAATTCGGTTTTAACGTTGTAGAAAAGAAAAAATCAAAATGTTTTACGATTTGGAATGAAGAAAATTCAAAATGTTTTACGATTTGGAATGAAGGAGAGTATAGCATTCAGAAATTGTATTTATTATATCAAAATAAATGTGATTTGATTATATTTTCATAATAAATCTCATAATTTTTTATACTGTTCTATAAATTTAGACATATTTAGGAGACTCAGAATCCAAAATTGTGTTCTTCTTTTTAGAATTTTTTTTAGAAGAGACATATTATTGCTGTTTTGCATTCGCAGTAACTGAGAGATTAACTATATATATACAAATAAAGCCACTCGCATGTACTGTATGTATATGTACTTTGTGAAATTTTACCGTGCTTAAAAAAACCAGAGCCCTTTATTTGATAGATTAGATGGCTATAAAATAAGAAGAACAAATATAGAGAAACTTAAATTGTGGACAAGAACCTTAAATATGTGGGCCCGGAACCAAATATATATGGACCGAAACCTTAAATATGTGGGCCCGTCCAATTCACCTCGCACCGTCCACCTCCGTCCAATTCATTGGCACTGTGTCTTCGCCCTGTTCCCATCTATTCCGTCGCTACAATTTGCCTACTGCTGCGCCTACTCAAAGATTCTTGGCGTGAAATCGCGCCACCGCTGATCGTCGCCCGTGTTGCCGTCTTGCTGCGTGGCCAGACTCACTCGAGCCGTCTCCGGTCAAGCCATCACGTCTGGTAGGTTCTGGATAAGTTGTTGATGCCCGTTCTTGAGTTCGTTCACGTCGTTGGTGCCTTAGCTCACGGGAACGTGGCCGCCGTCGCAGGGAGGAGTTCGCCGCCGTGGAGGGAGCTCGAGACAGCGTCTCCGTTCACCGCTTCACCTCCCACCACTTCGAGTTGGCGTCTAGGTGAGCATCGGCTCGCTACTGGGATCAGAGAGGGGCTGGTCTGGCCGGCGTAACCGCCCGGTGCCAGCGCCGCCGCGGCGGTGCGCGTGCGGGGGGGCCCGAGGGTATGGCCGTGGGAAAGAAGGAAAGGGGGAGGGGCATAATTGTAAGATAGCTGACTGATGGAATAGTGCTATAGACCTCGGTTGGATTCGGTATTAGAGAAAGAGAGTTTTAGCAAATATCTGGCGGCCTTGTGAGCGCGTCGCCGCGCTAGGCTAGGCAGCGCCCAGCGTGGGCTGCTACTTGGTAAGCCTTGCGAGTCTTGTGCGTGAAAGCGCCGGAGTGGGCCGAGCAGCTCATGCTTGAGATGGCAAGCAGGGGTGGATTCGGTTTTCTTTTTAGTGAATTAATAGATGTTTATTTAATTTAGTTTTGAATTGATCTTTGTAAAATTATAGTAAATTTTGTAGATGTCCAAAAATAGTGAAACAAAATTTGTTAGGTTTACAAAAATGCTATCTATCTGTTGGTGTAGTTAGTTTACAGTTAGCTATGATAATGATAGATTCATAAATTCAATTTAGAAAGCTTATTATTAGTTAGCTTAATATTTGTAGGAATTTTTGTGGCAAATCAGTGATAGCTGTAGCCATAAAATTTTTACAGTAGGTTCATTAGATTATTATGTGCTCACTGTAATTTTTATAGCCCTTGAGTAGACTGATATATAGGGTAGCTAATACTCCTTGTTTTAGTATATATAGTAAATCGGTATTAAGAGTAAGAATACCTTTAGTTGCTAAGATAGTATATGAAATATCTCATACATGTTTAGTGGAAATGATAAGTAACGTAGCGTCTTAGTCGGTAGAGTTAATTTAGTAGCGTGACAGATGTATTTTTATTTTAAGAGTTGTTGTTGTCGTATTACTAAGTGTTGCATCATCATTTGATGCATGTAGATCACGAGTTGGTAGAATTTGTGCCTGCGGACGAACAGGACTACGAGGAGATTATTGAGGAATACGAGGAGGAGGTTCTCGTACAGGTGGGAGCCCTGGAGCCGTTCGTTGCTGACTTTGTTGACACACCGCCTGCCCAAGGCAAGCTCCGGTGCATAACCCTTATTTTAAATGATCACTGGACATATATGATGTACATTTACGTTACGGGCATTTTATGAAACTACATGTATAAATATATCTACCTATGAGTCCTACTAATATAGGTCAAGTAGCTGCTATGCTCAAGATTTTGTTAGCGTGAGTAACCTGTCGTTACTCATAAAAGGTGATTATTATCACTAATGATAAAATGGGGGGAAAGGAAAAATAGAGACCGGACAGGGATATGGTTTGGGTATTGGTGGGTGTAAGAGGTTGTTGAGGCAGAACCTCCTAAGAAATTGGGCCCACGTGTATCTATCGTTGTCTCAACAGACCTCTGATAGCATACACAAGTTCCCAACAACTTAACAGGTCTGTCGGGTGTCCTCGGGAAACCCGAATCATCCACGAATCTTTTTCAAACAGGATCCCAATCACAGACATTGCAGATTACAACAGTTTTCGATATACATACCAGAGATTGTAAAGTGGAAGACTTAAGTTTTAATATTACAAACCAGTTGTTTCAAACTTACAAAACCATAAGTGTCATACAACCATAGTAGCAGGATAATATTACATTAACATTATTTATTTCACACAAACTAGTGCCTTGTCCAAAGGCCATTCATCATTCCTCATCGTCATCGACTTCAAACACTGACATGTAGCAGGGACCAAAACAAGCCTACGCATGCGACTCACCTGCAACAAGGGTTAACAAACCCTGAGTACAAAAGTACTTAACAAGACTAACCCGACGAAAAAGGGGCGAAGGTCTTAGGGATGCAGGTGTTGGGTCAAGGTAAGGATGTAGCAAGATTCAAAAGTTCTTTGCCAAAAGCTTACTATTCTTGATCCTATTTTCGAGTTTTACCCTTAAGTACTTTAGTTCATTATCTCAAACTAAGTGTTCATATCCCATATTCCATTCCTTTTTTCTCATGTTTTAGTAATTCACCAGTCCTGCATTGCTTCTGTAATGAATCGAGTCTCCATATCCGCGGAGCACCGGCAATTCGAATTGATTCAAGTCCCAGCTGGGGATTCCTTATCACATGACATATGTAGAACTTAATCTTGCATATATCAACCTCGCTATCGGATCCTCCCATACTAAGCCGTCTCCACGCCACCCGAGAGCACAACACACCTCAAATCCGGCCACATTCCAGCCACGAGGGTACACGCTACTCCCGCCATCTCTCCACTCCCAGTGCGTGGGCATTCGTCTTAGTATCGAATTAGCCAAAGTAGGCTTACCGGAGTATGTGTGACCAGTACTACAAAGTGTCTCGTTCAAAAGATCCACAATGAGTGGCCTTTAAGCGACATAGTCAGCAACATTACCCAATATTCAAGATAAGTCACCCGACTAGTCTCTAGTTCATATCTTCTTTCTTTCTTTGGCCAGTATGCCATCTTTGATTGTATCGAAACTTTTACTTTGAAAGCCTACCATAAAGCATACTAAGCATTCTACGCCTTTGTAAATGAAATCATCTTCAAGGATGGTAAACAATTAACAAGGTAGGCAATGCATCAAGTAGATAACATTTGAATTAAGCAACTTAATGCAATAAGTAACATAGGTGATAACTTTTCAAAGTAAACAAGGTAATGGTTTAATGCATAAACTGGGGCTTGCCTTCGTTGACGATCTCGGGTTCCGAATCAGTACCACAAATATCGAATCCCGAGACAACCGTGGATTCTTTCACAACTTGCTCAGCTAGAATCGGTTCACTCTCGGATTCTACACGAAATAATAACATATGCTTCAACATGATGATAATGTAAACATGATGCTTTCATGGTGCATGAAATATAATAACACCTTGAATACAACTTTCTTTCATGGTACAGTTGCAAATCAAAACCAATTGATATTAACATCTAGGGTTTCGACAAGTTAACTTACTAATGACCTTTGTTATCACATGAAATGTCATTAAGATTTACTAATTATAAGTTAGGTATGAGTTCAAATAACTAATTAAGGTACCAAGGATCATCATAAGTTACTAACCCAAGGTCAACATTCAATTCCAAAGTCAAACAAACCCTAAATGATTAAGCATTAACTAAGTGAATAATTAATTAAATAATTAAGCATAAATTAGGTATAAAATCAACTTTGTTCAATTAAGCTCAAAATTTTATGAAAGCTTCCTCATGACAAATTAGTGTACCAAAATAAATTTCATAATTTTTGGAGTTATACAGTGGCCTACAAAAATTATGGAAATTGCATTTATCAATTAATTGACTGAATTTTTGAACATTAAAAATTTATTCAAATTTCAAATTTTATATTTTTAAACCATAATAGAACATGTATAGAAGCTACACACAAATTTTTTGAATTTTTGGAGCTGTAATTATTTTCCTACAAATTTCCAAAGTTGCTGCACTATTCAAAATCCAGAAAATACTAAATCTCACTGTTCTCTCCCTTCTCTCACTGACAGCCAGGTCCCGCTGTCAGCGACACAGAACAAAGCACATGGCGGCGTTGTCGACTCCGGTCGACCAAAACGCGACGGCGATGAGGTTCCGACGAGGCGGACTGCACTAGCATGATCTACACTACCCCGCGAATCTACCCCGACCCTTAGAACGGCAGCAGGCGCACCGGAGGAAGCTCCACGCCGGCCATGGCATCCATGGTGGCGCGGACACGGCGGCACAGGACACTACACCGGCTACAACGCGGTAGAGGCTAAAGCGGAGCGAGCATCACGCTCAGGAGCTCACCGCGAACACGACAGTGTGCTTGGTGAAGGCGGAGATGGGCTGGAACGGCGTGGCCATGGTGAGGTCGGTGGTGGCGGTGCTTCGGCCGGCTCCGAAGAAGAAGACGCCGTGGGTTGGCGCTGGACTGCTAGAGGAGAGGCGAGCATGCCTAGAAGGAGCGGCAGGGCGAGGCGGAGCTGCTGGCAAACGCAATTGGCACGAGGTACTATGGCGAGGACGAATTTCGCGAGCGCAGCAAGGGCACCGGCGGCGAGCAGTCGACGGGAAAAGAAGAATGACGGCGGTGGATGCTCCTATTTATAGAAGGGGAGGACGCGCCTGGCTTCGACAGCTCCCGACGAGGTTGCCATGGAGACGACAGCGTGTCACCGCGAGAAGAAGCGGTGAAAAACGAGCGGCGGCATGCGGCTGCGTGGCGCCGGCGGCAAGCAGGAGGTGGCGCTCGGCTTTGTTTTGATTTTTGAATTATTTATAGAATTGCCATTGAGTTATTTTTGCAAATTACTCACAAATTTTCTAAAGAAGTTGAAAATCTCCAAAAATGAAAGTTGCTCAACTTTTCAAACTCTACAACTTTGCTTAAGTGAACATTTTCAAATTCTATCTCCATTTTTAAATTTGAATTTGGGGTGCATTTGAGCATTTGAATCATTTCAAAATTACTCCAAATTTTATATGTAAACTTTAAAAACTTTGAATACCAAAGTTGATCCTTATAAAATAAGCTTCAACTTTGCTTTTTGTCACACCCCCAAATTTCAAATGGATTTTGAAATAGACAAAAGGGGCAAAAAGGACTTTTATAATTTGAATTTGAATTCAATTTGATTTGTTCACCTTTTACTTAATTATAGTTTTTGACCAATTACCTGGCCCATTAGGGTTATTTGAGTCAAATGACACATGGTCTCACATGATCACATGAAATTTGACCCTTGTGGTCATGATCTTTATTTAGAGTTTTGAATCACATTACATCACATAAAATAACAACTATGAAATAAAGCTTATTTAGTGAATGCATTCAAAATTTCTTACTTTATGAATGTTTTGCAATGCATATGATGACATGTCAAGTTTTAATGCTAGGTCAAAACATCAGAGGTGTTATAGTTGTATCCTGCGGCCAATAGGGCATACCTTGGTTACACTTTTTCCCTGTCTATGTCGGTTAAGGACCGGCCATTGCAATGGACGCTAGGCAAGTCACATATTTATTATCGTGAGCATATACTTGGATATAGGCGCAGAGAAGGCTTGTTGCTCTCTTGTCGTGGGTTCTGCCTCTTTCTAGACCGACTGATTAGAGGCGGGGATGGTGGAGGTCTAAGCACCTCACTGAGTCCAAGACTTAGGAGCGGGGGCTTGGAGTCCAAGTTTAGACAGGGACCTGGACCCCGTGATAGGAGAGTGATGGGTTGGTCCTGCTTGTGCCTAGGGTACAAGTGGGGCGTGTGTTTTCGGGGTACCCAGCTAGGCACATTAATTCGCGAATCGCCGGACAATCCGGTACAGCTTGTCTAAACTCTGGCACCGTAGTAAGAACTAAAAGATGAAAGATGATGAAATGAAACTGTTTGCTCAACTCTTGCTGGAAAGTAGAACAGGTGCTTACCTAGAATGGCTAAGTAATGAAAGAATCATGACTGCTAATAATAACAGAAATAAGGATTCACTATTAGTATCGCTTTCTACAAAAGGGAACCAGCAAACCATAAAGCTTATGATATTCCTTGGAGTCAAAAAATTATTCCCACTAGTCGGATAAGTATTGCGAGTATATTATGTACTCAGGGTTTATTTACCCCTGTTGCAGGTACTGCTTGAGACGTAGCCGTTGTGTGAAGGATTCTTCTGGTGGGCACAGACGGATCCTTGCTTATTATCGATAGATATTTACTTGCTGTTTATTTTCATTCCGTTGTTTAATATTCCGCACTCTAAAATTGGTATTGTAATAATACATTTTCAAGAACTCTGGATGTATAAAATGGATTAAGTATTGTAACTCGTTCTCATTATTGATCCTTGAGGAAAATGTGGACTATTCGGGCTCTCCCTTGGGGTGTGCCTGACGAAACCCGCCCGTTGTAGCTTGCTTTCAGGGTGCTTAGTGTCTGGTGGAAGACGAGTGCCTCTGTAAGTGCATTATTTCGGGCGGTTCTACCAAAGGTCGCGTACTGACCGTCACCGCCATGCGGCGTTGTCTTGTTTATGCTGTGTGGCGCAGGAATGACGTCTGATCGGACCGAGGTGACCGGTGTCCACTCAATCCTTGCGGGGTTAGTGTGGCGAGTCTACTCTTGTCAGAGCAGGCGCGCTTGGCTGCGCTTGACCTCCCTCTGCTCCTCCCAGGGGTCAGGATGGTGGAGAGGTCGTGGACCCTTGTGCGGCGCTTGGCTAAGGCAGAGAGGAGGGGTCGTGGCTGACTCCGTCCTTGTCGCCTAGCCTGGTCCGCTTGGCTTAACTGGACCTCGATCGTTTAGACTTTCGCTAGTTGGTGTATCATGGGCCGCTCAGCCTGCTAGCTAATCGATTCCTTGAGATACCCGGGGATCATAAACCCGACATATACGCTATCAATAAGGAGCAAGATGCATCTGTGGAATTTATGAAGCAGAAAAGGTGGCGTCTCACATTTAGAAGATGGTTGCACGAAGATTTGCAAAATCAGTTGAGGCGATTACATGATATTTTGATTTGTTGTGGTACAAATGAGGAAAAAGATAGAACTAAATAGTATTGGGAAAATCTGGTGTTTTCTCGGTTAAGTCGACTTATAAGCATCTTTGTAAAAATGACTATGGGCTTAACTAAGAAAATATGGAAAGCCAAAATGCCCTTGAAGATCAAAATTTTCATGTGGTTAGTTTCGCAAAATGCTATACTAAGTTACTAACTAAGGATAACCTGATCAAAAGGAAGTGGAAAGGTGACAATACTTGTGCTTTCTGTGATGAGAAGGAAACTGGAAATCATCTGTTTTTTTATGCTTAACCGCAAAATATATTTGCAGCCTGCTGGCTTATTCCTTAGGAACAGACAGTAGACCTAGGGATATTGATCAATATTGGATTTGGGTTCATAATATTCTCCCTCAGGGTTCACAAATGCATGCTGTGGGTTTATCTGCCGTGTGCTGGGCTATATGGCGAGTTAGAAATACTGTGTGCTTTGATAAGAAAAGAATCAAAACTCCTGAGATTATTTTTATGATGTGCTCTTTTCTTACATACTGGGTAGGTATGCTGAAGGACGACCTCAAGCAGCAAGTGATACAAGGCGCAAAAGCTGTGAAGATGGTGGCCCTTTCATTTCACAGGCAAGATGTGCAATCCTACTCCACTGATGATCGTCAGTTGATCCTTTTGCTAGCTGAGTGCCAAATCTCGCATTTAGTCTACTCTTTGCGCCATTCTTGGTAGGTAGCGGTAATGGTTATCCGTGCTCATGTTCCCTGTGTGATCATGCGCATGGATCGTTTTATGTGGTTCTTCTGGTACTATGGTTCTTAAACTGTGACTCTATGTAATTTCGCTGGCTTTGTAATGAAATTCGGTTTTAACGTTGTAGAAAAGAAAAAATCAAAATGTTTTACGATTTGGAATGAAGAAAATTCAAAATGTTTTACGATTTGGAATGAAGGAGAGTATAGCATTCATAAATTGCATTTATTATATCAAAATAAATGTGATTTGATTATATTTTCATAATAAATCTCATAATTTTTTATACTGTTCTATAAATTTAGACATATTTAGGAGACTCAGAATCCAAAATTGTGTTCTTCTTTTTAGAATTTTTTTTAGAAGAGACATATTATTGCTGTTTTGCATTCGCAGTAACTGAGAGATTAACTATATATATACAAATAAAGCCACTCGCATGTACTGTATGTATATGTACTTTGTGAAATTTTACCGTGCTTAAAAAAACCAGAGCCCTTTATTTGATAGATTAGATGGCTATAAAATAAGAAGAACAAATATAGAGAAACTTAAATTGTGGACAAGAACCTTAAATATGTGGGCCCGAAACCAAATATATATGGACCAGAACCTTAAATATGTGGGCCCGTCCAATTCACATCGCACCGTCCACCTCCGTCTAATTCATTGGCACTGTGTCTTCGCCCTGTTCCCATCTATTCCGTGCGCACCACAATTTGCCCTGCTGCGGCCTACTCAGCGCTGCTGACGTAGTCGCGCCACCGCGGCCGTCGCCGTGTTGCCGTGCGCGCGTGGCTAGACTCACTCGAGCCGTCTCCGGTCAAGCCATCACGTCTGGTAGGTTCTGGGTAAGTTGTTGATGCCCGTTCTTGAGTTCGTTCACGTCGTTGGTGCCTTGGCTTACGGGAACATGGCCGCCGTCGCAGGGAGGAGTTCGCCGCTGTGGAGGGAGCTCGAGACAGCGTCTCCGTTCACCGCTTCACCTCCCACCACTTTGAGTTGGCGTCTAGGTGAGCATCGGCTCGCTACTGGGATCAGAGAGGCGCTGGTCTGGTCGGCGTAACCGCCCGGTGCCAGCGCCGCCGCGCCGGTGCGCGTGCGGGGGGCCCGAGGGTATGGCCGTGGGAAAGAAGGAAAGGGGGAGGGGCATAATTGTAAGATAGCTGACTGATGGAATAGTGCTATAGACCTCGGTTGGATTCGGTATTAGAGAAAGGGTGTTTTAGCAAATATACCGGCGCGCGCGGGCCGTCGTCGCTCGGCTAGGCCGCGCCCCCGCGTGGGCTGCGCCGGTAGAGCGCGAGTGCGCGCGCGTGAAGCGCCGGAGTGGGCCGAGCCGCTTGCGCAGTGGGCCGCGCGGGTGGATTCGGTTTTCTTTTTCAGTGAATTAATAGATGTTTATTTAATTTAGTTTTGAATTTATCTTTGTAAAATTATAGTAAATTTTGTAGATGTCCAAAAATAGTGAAACAAAATTTGTTAGGTTTACAAAAATGCTATCTATCTGTTGGTGTAGTTAGTTTACAGTTAGCTATGATAATGATAGATTTATAAATTCAATTTAGAAAGCTTATTATTAGTTAGCTTAATATTTGTAGGAATTTTTGTGGCAAATCAGTGATAGCTGTAGCCATGAAATTTTTACAGTAGGTTTATTAGATTATTATGTGCTCACTGTAATTTTTGTAGCCCTTGAGTAGACTGATATATAGGGTAGCTAATACTCCTTGTTTTAGTATATATAGTAAATCGGTATTAAGAGTAAGAATACCTTTAGTTGCTAAGATAGTATATGAAATGTCTCATACATGTTTAGTGGAAATGATAAGTAACGTAGCGTCTTAGTCGGTAGAGTTAATTTAGTAGCCTGATAGATGTATTTTTATTTTAATAGTTGTTGTTGTCGTATTACTAAGTGTTGCATCATTATTTCATGCATGTAGATCACGAGTTGGTAGAATTTGTGCCTGCGGACGAACAGGACTACGAGGAGATTATCGAGGAATACGAGGAGGAGGTTCTCGTACAGGTGGGAGCCCTGGAGCCGTTCGTTGCTGACTTTGTTGACACACCGCCTGTCCAAGTCAAGCTCCGGTGCATAACCCTTATTTTAAATGATCACTGGACATATATGATGTACATTTACGTTACAGGTATTTTATGAAAACTACATGTATAAATATATCTACCTATGAGTCTTACTAATATAGGTCGAGTGGCTGCTATGCTCAAGATTTTGTTAGCGTGAGTAACATGTCGTTACTCATAAAAGGTGATTATTATCACTAATGATAAAATAGGGGGAAAGGAAAAATAGAGACCGGACAGGGATATGGTTTGGGTATTGGTGGGTGTAAGAGGTTGTTGAGGCAGAACCTCCTAAGAAATTGGGTCCACGTGTATCTATCGTTGTCTCAACAGACCTCTGATAGCGTACACAAGTTCCCAACAACTTAACAGGTCTGTCGGGTGTCCTCGGGAAACCCGAATCATCCACGAATCTTTTTCAAACAGGATCACAATCACAGACATTACAGATTACAACAGTTTTCGATATACATACCAGAGATTGTAAAGTGGAAGACTTAAGTTTTAATATTACAAACCAGTTGTTTCAAACTTATAAAACCATAAGTGTTATACAACCATAGTAACAGGATAATATTACATTAACATTATTTATTTCATACAAACTAGTGACTTGTCCAAAGGCCATTCATCGTTCCTCATCGTCATCGACTTCAAAAAAAAAAATTTAAAGGGCAGAACAGTACTTTCTGGTTTCTACCCCTTATCTCCTGTACGAGCTGTGTCTCTTTTATCTCCTTGTATCCGCAGATCCATCTATCGCGGTGGCCACCCGGTGGCGGGCGCGGGGCTCACCGGCACGCGACCCCCGGTGGCGCGGCCCCCATGAGGACAGTGATGATCCTCGTTGGAGGACGGGTACCAGCTCTCGCTCACCGCCCGGATCAAGCCACCAGGGATGATCCGCCGTCAGAGCGTCTTGGGCCAGTGCGGCCAGTCGAAGGAGTTGACGACCTTGAGCGTCGCCGCGTCCACGCCGCTGTCCATGTTGATGGGCACCTCGTCGCCCAGGTAGTAGGCGCTCGATCCGCAGCGACGTCCCCAGACGCAGCAGCGACTTGGCGCAGTTCTACGTGATGCGCATCCGGTTCACCGAGATGCGCATCCGGTTCCAGTCTGCAGCAAGATCAGATCACTACTCTGCAGCAGATCAGATCGATGGAAGTGAGCTTGTTGCTATGCATCCATAGCGATGGCGTGGCGGCATGCATGCAAACGATGCAGAGATGCAGGTGCTTACTTGGTAGTGACTAGTGAGGCGACGCTTGAGGGTGGCCATCCTGAGCACCTTGGAGACAGAGGTCCTCGGACGGAGGACGAGCGCGGTGCGGTTGACGGCGGCCATGCGGAGCGCCTCCTTGACCTTGGCGTCGATGTCGGCGAGGGTGGGGCACATTTAACTTTACCCATGCTGGGGTTGTGCATCCGAACGATGCCCTTCATTCTGCTGTAGACGGCCTGGAGCACGGACACCTCAGTAGCGCGACGGCCTGGACTCTGCGCAGACGCCGATGCCGAGTTGAGACGGCGGCAAGGCTCTCACCGGGTCAAGCATCCCATATTACCCTTACTTTTAATTATCCTAGGTATTTTTTACGGCCCAATAATTATTCCACGGGAGGAACCACGCGGGTTCCTGTCGAGTACCATGACAAAGCTCATAATACTTTTATGAAGAAAAACGATGTAGCATGCACAACATAAACAGTACACGGACCAAGTTACACACATACAAACTCACACCACACAAAAAGCTGAAACTGTCCCTGTCACACGAGCGGTCGTGATTAAGGGTAGGGACACTTATTCATGGCCGGGTTCATCTTATTATCTACGGAACACAGTGACCGTAATTAAGTACGGCTTTCACACGCCGGACGATTAGTGCTGTCCGGGCAGCTTCTCCTTGATCTTGTCCATGATGCCTTTCTTCTCGCCGGTGCCCTCGGTACCGTAGGTTCCGCCGCCGGTGGTTCCGCCGGTGTGTCCCTGCTGCTGCCCGTAGGCGCCGCCGGTCGCCGTGGCGTGCTGGTTGTCCTTGTGGCCTCCGGGTCCCTGCTGCTGCCCGTAGGCGCCGCCGGTCGCCGTGGCGTGCTGGTTGTCCTTGTGGCCTCCGGGTAGCTTCTCCTTGATCTTGTCCTTGATTCCCTTCTTCCTCCTTCCGCCCATGCCGTCGTCCTCAGACTTTCACAAAACCATATTATAAGATTTAGCACCATGAAGCAGCGTATATAGAACAGACAAAGAAAAAAAAATTTCCTAGTAATTACCGAGCTGGAGCTGGAGCTGCCGGAGCGATGCAGGATGCCGCCGGTCTTGTGCTCCTCCCTCGCTGGCTGGAACTGCCCACCACCCATGCCAGCGCCGCCGGTTCCGGTTCCTGTACCGTACCCCATGCCGCCGGTTCCGGTGGTGCCGTGCTCGACGCCGCCGACTGGGTTGCCGTACTGGTCCACACGGCCCGTGGTGCCGTGGCCGTGCTGTCCCTGCTGACCGTACTCCATGGCTGCACGGTTTGGTGGTTTCTCCCTAGGCTAAGCTAGAGCTGTGCTTGTGTGCTCGTCGTGTTCTCGCTGTGGCTCACCGGTGGCGAAGCTGGTGAAGGTCGACGCCGCCATTTATAGGCGGCAGGACGGTGAAGGGGTTAGGATCTGGGCGCCACGGCAGGGGGGTACGTGGGCATGCATGAATGGATTGGAAGCCCCGAGCCCCGTGGGAACATTACACGTAGCGACGGGCGCGGGCGGGACGTGTGCAGGGCGCTCTGCTGCGTCGGTGCGCCACGTCTCGGTTCTTCGGGAAAGATAAAAGATGGGTACGCCGGCGCTGCCATCACGTGTGCAGGGCACTGGGACTGTGTTGCGGTTCCTTGCTCCGGCCATTGACGGCTAGGTGTTGCCTGCCTGTGTTGGTCCTGCCAACATCTCATGGCACATCATCAGAAAGGTAATAACTTAAGAACAGATAAACAAAATGCTTACTCATGCAACCCTGGATCGCCACAGTAATGCTCATAAGTTTGGCATCTTTAACATGCAGTAGTAATGTTCAGTTCTTATGAACTCCTCAACACTTGCAGCGTATTAGTTCCTATGAAATCATAATACTAGTATGAATACAGCATGCGGTTGCTATTTGCTACCGATTACTCGATTAGGCGAGATTACTGAACACCGACAGAGCCAGGAATGGTTGAGCCGTTTCAGAGCTACATATATGTACTAATTCCTACTGTACTCTTGGTGTAACACCCTGAATTTTGGTCTAGTTTAAAAATAACTAAAAATCTGAACTTTGGGCCTATTCGCTTTACTGAAAAGCAATGGCTAACAGTACCGTTCGCTCATTTGTTGTGAAAGAGAAAACACTGTTCGTTCGCTGAAATAGTACGGCTCATAAGACAAGCAAGCAAGGCCTTTGTAAAAACTTTGCATAGGAACTAATAAATAAGGGTCTATCTACACAACTGTCAACAGATTTCAGAACCAAAAATCTGTCAAGTTCTAGACAAATGAGATGATGACACGTCATAATGGAAAACTGACAGATTCAAAAAGAAAAAATCTGTCAGATTTTTATAACACAAGACAATATCCAACAATATCCAAAACCCGTTAACAAATACAACTAAAAGTTATCAACTAAGCGTAAAGACTAAAGAGCATAGCAAAGTTGACGCACGCCTGCACTACACATGCATACATATTCATCTTTTTTTTTTTGCTTTTGCTTTTGCTCTTGCGAGGACTAACTAAACTGATGGATGTTGCAGCTGCAGTTCTTCTCTTTTCTTACTATGCTGTGCCTGCCATCCCCAAGCCTCATCGTCACTGTGCTTCTTACCATCACAAGCTCTGACTCCTTTGGTTATGGTTCCTGGCTACCTCTTCCCCATTCCAATCTGAACATAACATCTTGCAGTTGCAACCACTCCCAATAAGTTATCTATGCATGCAAAACAACAACTGCAGTTTACTATTGCTCCAACATCCAAGATGCAACAGTAGCGCAACAATAAAACGCGCACGCGCATGCAAACATCAAATCTTGCAAAACACATGTACACAAGCAAGAAAGCCCACCAATTTCAGTGACAGGCAGAAGGACAAAACACAGTAAGGCCAGTGTGGTTGGGATTGGACACTGGTTCAAATACTGAAGAGAAAACATATAAAGCCTCTGGATTGGGTATGAAATTAGCTTGTAGTGTCTCATCCCTATTGATCTGGGCCCCATTTCATCGAAGCGTAGAACCGTTAGAGAGACACTTGTTGTCCATTAGCATTCAAAGCTGGGCATTGCCCACAAGGCTTCATAGCTTTGCTAAGATGGACTAGAATATCAATAGCATAAGATTTGGTCTGACGAGACAGCATTAAAATGGAACCATATCTCTAACAAATTCAATAATGAACCTAATTTCCCGTCTCATTCAGGTAAGGCTAAAAGAAAGTCTAGATATCAATCCATAGGCATTGGAAGATTGAAATTAATGCACAGGTTTCATCATGCTTCCATAATGAGATATGTTTACAACACATCCAATTTGCTAGACCAAATCTTCTACAAGCAATCAAGCACTGACATATACCAACATATGCCTCCTAAGTTTGATACGAGGAATCATACAGTGATACCACAAAACAAAACTATATCTATGAGGTAAGAAAGCAACCTCCATAGTCCTTGTACTCAGGACCAACTTACGAATCCGGGAGCACAAAGAGAACACTAGGGAGCCCTGTAGCACAACACAAATAAAACGGCATCAGGTAGGTATCAGGTCGAATTTTAGCAAAAACAAGGATAGTAATAACCTGCAAACTCTCCAAAGTCATCAAGCGGCCTAGGAGAGCAACACATTGTAGTGTGCAGGGCAAAGGTTGTTACTATAGACCACTAGAGACAAAGGGAGTAAACTGGAAGACCGGTGACCGGTGAAGAGCAGAGACGACACTCGCTCCCTCGCTCCCTGCATTCTCACGAACAAGCTGATAGGATAGATCCTTTAAACACACACTAAAGTTTTTAATTATTATTAGTACGAGTACTTACTACTGTGGCCACACCATCCGTTTATCTGAACTTCACCCACGTAGGAGTATACAGGTACAGTACCTACATGCGTACGCGAGGCTGTCAGCCCGAGTTGCTACGCGCAGCGACGCTGGCTTAACGATGTACAATACGTATGGGTCGGTACGGCCTAGCTCCAGGCAACCAGAAAAAAGATTATAAAGAACAACACCAGATTATAAAGAACAACACCACAGCTCAAGACAATAACTACAAGACCAGCAAATAGTTTACTTGGAAAAAGATATAACAAACACATCAAAGCTAGCAAACTACTACACCTTCTATTGCTTCCTGACACATCAATAATCACCACATCTATAACTGAATAAGTCAAATATAAAAATATATAAGAGGTTTAAATCAACTCTAAACATCTCACATATAAATAAGAAACATCAGTGGACATCTCAGGAAAAAACTAGACAGCATCAATTTGCTTTGAGGCCTTCAAAAGGCAAAAGACAAAAAGCAGAACCAGCAGCATCAGAAAGCAGCAACAACTGCAAAAACAACAATAGCAGCTCAATCAGTAGGCTTTGGGGCTCTCAAAAGGCAAAAACCAAATATCAGCACCAACAGCTTAATCAGCAACATCAGCGAGCAGCAAAAACTACAATAACAACAGTAACAACTCAGTCAACAGGCTTTGGGGCCCTCAATAGGAGAAAGACAAAAAGCAGCACGAGCAGCTAAATCAGTAGCAACAACAACCCACACACACCCACATACCCACAAAAATACGGACACACACATAGACGCAGAGAGAGAGAGAGCGCCAAACAAACACATAGACGCGCGCACACACACACAAAACCACACAAACGCACACACACACACCAGCAGCGCCAGAAGACACATAAACCCACACACAAACACAAACACACAGAGACACTCACACACACACACACTCACACCAAAGCTAGCACCCACACACAGAACAGTCACACACTAAAAAAACTCACATACAACCACACCCACACACACACTCACACACACACAAACACCAAAGTGAGCAAACACATGTACACACACAAAAAAAGACACTCACACACAAACACCCACACCCGAAGGCACTCACACACACACACACCCAAAAGCGAGTAAACACATGTACACACAAAAGAAACAAAAACACAAATAACAAACAACTAAAATCAACAAAAAAAGTTCAAACTCAAACAGAAAAACAATGCAAATCTACACAACCATATAAGTTATCAGCACCCTCAAGGCAAAGGACAAATACACATGACTGCCACATCCAAAAAAGTAAAGCCTAACAAAAAAATAGATCTACTAAAAGGAAAAGGCATAAATGGGCATAACAAAAAAAATCCAAACAACAGCTACAACTCATAAAGCTAAAAAAGTTCACATGCACGAAGGACACAAAGCTCCCAACACCAACACATAAAACATGGTAAACCTGTTTAAAAACTAGCAAAGACGAACTCAAAAACCAACTCATATAACATGTAGAGCAACACCAAATCCAAAAACCAACCTAGAGAAAACTAAAAAAAGACTTGCCAAAAAAGAGAAGACTAAAAAAGGTCCAAGACAGTAAGGTCGTGCGAAGGAACAGATTAGTTATATACAAGCATAGAGAAGTGACAAAATATCTCAAACTAAAAAAATAAAAAAATAGGTCACAAGCGCTGAGCAAAACATGATGTCAAGGCACATGTATTAATAGTTCTACTAGAGTTAGGACCCACTTATAGTACTCAAGTCTCAGTCTTAAACAGCCAGCGTAGATTAGCACGTAGAATTACAAAAGTAAACAGCAGACCTTAACTTGGAGGCACTGACCAACCAAATTTGGTTCACTCAAACCAATAATTCTTAGGGAAATACTATATAACAAAAGAACTAGTTACAAGCAAAGCTTTATTTGAGAAAACAAAGATCCAAACTCATTGTTCTAGTGTTCTTCAATTTTGGCTAAAAAATGATAGGTTCTGAAACGGTTCTCTACCTAATTAATTGGGTGATGAGCTAAATCTCAGCACATAAGACAAGTCTCATTGCACATCCATTTCCATCTCAATTAATTTGGGGTTTCAAACCTGAAACATTATCAGTCTAGAAACAAAAATCAGTCATGGGAATTTCTTCTATGTGAACAGTAGAGGATATTCTTCTGCAAAGAAAGTTATGGCATGTTTCTCAAGCAACATATTCTTAGCATTTATTCAAGCTTGTGATGAATAGCGGCACTGGAAAGAACTTACCTACCTGTACATATAGTGTGATGAATTTGACAATGCTGCCACCACAATTATGATCCACTCGCTAGATGTGTGGGATCATATGCAGTTCAAGGATGTTTGCGTTAAAGTTGCACATGTTGAGCTATATTCCAAGGCAGTTCACTTCTATTTGGAGATGATATGTGTAATGTTTCCTCACCCATCAAATAATGCTAACCATGCAAAGTGCATCTCACACATCAATGAAATAGGTAACTATGAAGTGCCAAAGACCATAGTGCCTAAGTGTGTGTGCTTTCGATTTAAAAGGGTCTACCAAACACCTAAAGAATCAACAGCTTTCAAAACTCCAAACATTAAACTGACATGCGATTACTGGAATCAGAAACACAGAACAACTATCTGCTGCAAAAAGAGGGTTCCCTCCATATAGCACAAACAAAAAATAGACAACTATAGAGCTTCAAACCCTCAGTGCGGTGCTTCGATCTGTCCCTGAGAAGGGAAAGCTAGGAAAGCTACAATCTCTAACACAAACAGCCAACTCAACTCAACCCCATTGGAATCCATCCCGGTTGAGCTCCTCACCAAGGTCTTGCTCCCTTGCCTCAACATCGGCCGCACTCATCAACGTCGCGCCTGCATTGATGAGCTGCCACTGCACCATCGCACCCACATCGGTGCCCAAGCAAAGGTAGCACCCACAGCGGCAATAGCTCCTCAAATCAGCAACAAAAAAGTACAGGAACAAGAAACTTACGAAGAACAGCGACAGATCCATCAATCAGTAGCAGCAACAGTAACTCCTCTGCGACCACCGGAATAGGGAAGCGGCGGCGATCACCGTGCCCCACCCACAGCCCGCTGTGGCACAGGGCGAGCAGCGGCGAGGACAACGCCCCACCACCCAACACCCGTCACGGCACAGGGGAACGGCCGGCGAGGGCGCCCCTCCCCAACACCACTACCATACGTGGCGCAGCAGAAAAGTGGCGGCGAGGACTGAACGGCCTGTGCGACCGCGACGAACTACGGACGGATTGTGGAAAAGTCCATGAAAAATAACGGGCTCGTGGGTTTGATATGCACCTTTTGGACCTGTTAGCGGTTGTATACGCCTGAGAAGCTGCACGGATCCTGTAGCAAAAATGAAGGGCCCATAATTCAACAGATAAAAAACAGAAAAAAAAACTGTCAACAGATATATAGCATAAATCGATAAATAATACAATTAACATAAGTATTAGTTTAGTATAAATAGGTTCGCTTAGGAATAAGGCTTTAGGTGTGACGTTGTGTGAATGGTTGCTTGCTTGTTGAACATATGGTGGTACACATTTCATGCATGCATGCATATTCAAATTTCAATTCAAAAGTCATTCAAACCAATGCATAATAATCCAGGAAAAAGAAAAAGGTTTTGGAAATGGAAAAAGCCACTTGGGCTCATTCTCTCTCTCCCTCTCGGCACGCAGCAGCCCTGTAACACCCCTGATGTTACGAGTTTGCTTAGCACCAAGAAAGATTAGCCTAACAAGTTTCTGGGTTTTAAAAATTTATAACGCACGTGAGGCGAAAAACAATTTTTAGGAACAAGGATCAAACATAACTTGTATTTAGTACTTAAATAAAAATTGAAGTACAAGTTTAATAGATGGAAATGTAACTTGAACTTTTGGAAAATAGATGTTGTTAACTAGTGTTTTGGGAGCTCAAAAATCAAATTTGATGTTAAGATAAGCTCTTTTTGTTAAGTCGGCAAACACTGGAACTATTGTTAAAATGCCATTTTTGACGAATTATATTGAGCAAAATAGTTAAATGGTGCTTAAATATTTTGCTCCTATAGGTTAGTATAAGGTATGGACTATTGCATGAAGTATTTGTTGGTTCAAGTTAACAAGGTTTAGACCGATTAAAAATTACAATAAAATTGTTAATGGTTGTTAAGTCCAAATTGAACCCTTGTCTTTTCTGAGTCGGAAAAGAGTGTTGGACAATGCTATTTTGGCGTTTAAGTTCTAACTAAAATGCTTAAACACTAACTTCATCTTGTCGTATTGTTGGTTACCTCTAAGTGAGTACTTTAGCATAGTGTAGTTCACGGATGAGTTGGAGTTGGTGTGGCGTCGCAAAAATTGCCCTAACTTCACTAGAACGCGCTGTCGGTGTTGTGTCGAGCTTCGATCGTGAACCGGCGTTCAGCGCGATGAGCTCATGTTGGCATCCTTCTATTCCCCTCTCTGGTTGTTCTCTGGCCATGGCGATGGCTTTGCTAGGTCGCTGTCCATGTTGACTTTAGGATAGGGGAATTAATTGGGCCACAATTGTGATCGTTGGTAGTTTTCGCTTCACTTTAAAATACGTGCACGTCACCAATAGCAGACGCTCGGTCTAAGTTCATGGTCACCGCGGGCACAACGTTGTGGCACCGGGCTTGCGTCGCGACTGAGCTACGGTCGATGTCTAGCTCGTGTGCCAGGTCGATGTCGCGTTGTGCCCTGGCCTTGCATTGGCTGACCCGGCTAGATCCGATCTGGTTCCACTACCACGGTGTGCGTGCACCATCATCCAGCCGCTGAGCTACGAGTGTGGTCGAGATGGAGCTACAACTGTTGCCGCCTTACAGACCTGGAGCTCGCCTCGCCCTTTATTTTACCTACCGCATCGAATCTCTAAGCATGTGCCGCTGCCCGCCGCGTCTGGGTCAACTGACCCTAGTCACAGGGTGACGGTGATGCCTCTCTGCTCGCCCTGACTCGCTAGCCGCCATGGGAGATCCTTGGTCAAGTGGGACCGCTCCAATTCAAGAGCATGCATGCATGCATGCAGTCTCTTGGTCTTGTCGTCCGTGCATGCATGCTCGTACTTCTGCCATCAATCGGGGCCGCCTTATCTTAATCTGCTCGAGCTCATTCGTGTGACCTCCCCACAACTATGCTGAGCATAGAGCCACCGTTCCACCTTCTTCCAATCACCAGCTCAAGCCCTCCTAGTCCAATTCCTTGTACTAGTGAGTAGCTTAGCAAGTTAGCTAGGTGTCACGTTCGCATCGAGCCCAGCCTTGGTCTGTTAGTGGTCAATTTCGGTCTCCCCTCACCGCCGGTCATGCACGCCGCCATGATCAGTGGGTTGGGGGTAAGACCATAGGAGTGGTAACAGTTCAATTGCTCGTATCCTTGAACTCGCCTTGACTTCCTCTATCTGTGGCTCGCACTATTTTGGCCAGGGAACTTGTCGACGATGTGGTGACGCGTCGGTGTCCGGCTCGGGGCGTCGCCGCCGTGCCCGGGCACACTGGCTAGACCACCTTAGCTTTTCCTTGCTTCAACCGTCACTATAGCGTACACCACGGTGAGCTACCGATGCTTCTCTGCCATCTCTACCTTGTCGTGAGGGCGTAGGCTCGCCAGAACAGTCGCGCCGCCGCCGCAGATAGTTGCTCGCCGCTGTAGCCCGCAACAGTGCGCCTCCGAGTCCCTAACCATCACCCATCCTTGCGCGTTTAGTTGTAGATGGTGGTTGGCCACTTAAATTCGTCGTAGTGAGCCTAGTTTGCCTGGTGAACCGCCTTGTGCCATCGACCAGCGCGCCGACGCGCACAGGGGTTCCAGGGACCTCCCCGTGGTAAAGGTGAAAACATCCGAGGGTTTGGTTGCAAGATTACTGACGGTAGAAATAGTGCGCACAGTAGTCATGTCATAATCTAAAAGCATGAGGGCTTTTCTACAAAATAGCCAACGCGCGCGGGCTCCCCCAGCCTTGGGCCGTTGCTGGGTCAGCCTGCTGTGTGCGCCCGTGTCCCACGTTGGGCCAGGCCAGGCTGCTAGGCCGAATGGTTGCCACCGGCCCCTTTTGCTTTTCTAAGCATTTTCTAATTTAGTTTCTAAGGTGAACTTGTAAATTCATTATAAAATTATGTAGTTAACAAAAAATTATGAAACCAATTTTGTTAAATTTCTAAAGTCATGACCTATCTGCTAGTATATTTTGTTCACATAGTTTTATAATATTTTTAGAAGTGATCTAAGTAATTTAAGATGCTTAATATTGTAAGATATAGACTTGTATGAATTTTTGTGATAAATTGGTGATAGTGTTGGCTCTGAAACTTTCACAGTAAATTCCTCACATTATTAGGTGCTCACTATAATTTTTGTAGCTCCATAATAATTAGTTTGCTAAGGTAGCTAAATGAGCCCTAGTTGGAAAATATATATTTAATCAATAAAATGCCGAAACACCTGGGATTTTAAAACTAGAACATTTTTTTGGAGGCAAAGCCTTACTTGAGGACATGGATACATAGACCAGTACGTTAGTCATTAAATCTAGCTCGTTAGCTTGTGGAGCGTAATCGTATATTTAAGAGTTGCGGTTACCGTTGATTAATCGCGTCTCTGCATTGCATCCACATATATCATAATAGGAACAACGATGGATCATGGAGTCGACCAAAGTAGCAAAAAAGATGGTGCCTGATGCTCGTGCCAAACTTTTGGTTATATCTTATCCAGGCAAGCCCCGGTGCATAAACCCTATTATTCTACACTTTATCTTATGCTTGTGCATTAAGTTTTAAGGAGTTGAATGAAAATCACTTGCATATATATATATATATTCTTATCCTATGAGTCCTAATAGTATACCAGGATCGTGTAGATTGCTATGCTATAGGATCCGGTAGAAGTCGAGTGATTACCTGTCACTCACGAGAGATAGGAAAGATATTATTGTTGTTATTATATTACTGTCACAGGAAATATATATGAATAATAATTAGAGACCGAGCGGAATGGTACTTTGGATCTGGACTTGGTTAGGCATTTGAGCGAGGCTCGGATTGCACTTGTTCCGCCTATGTCAATTGAGGATCGTCCGTTGTTGTGGATGGTAGTTAGGTCACAAACTTATTATCCTGAGCACATACTTGTTTATGGGAGCGGGAAGGCTCATTATGCTCTTGTCGTGGGATCCGGCTCTTTCCGGACTAACTGATTGGAGGTGGGGAAAAGTGGAGGTCTAAGCACCATATTGAGACCGGGTCTCAAGTGTGGGGGCTTGGAGTCCAAGTTTGGACGAGGACCTGGACCCTTTGACAGTAGTGGAATGGGTTGGTCTTGTTTGTGCCTGGGGTATAAACAGGGCGTGTGTTTCGGGGTACCCAGCTGTGATACATTGATTCACGAATTGCCATTTTTGTGAGACGGTACGACTTGGCTATAGTCTAGCACCGTAGTAAGAACTGGAACTTGAAAGGTGATAAAATGGTTCTGATTGCTTACCACATGCTTGAAAGTAGCATAGGTGCTTACATAGAATGGTTAGTTAATGAACTAATGATGACTGCTAATAAAATTAAATATAAGGACACATGTTTAGTAATGCTTCCGCAGATGCAATAACCCACAAGCCAAATAAACCTTACATATCCTTGGAGTCTTTTATTTTTCTCCTGTCGGGTAAGTCATGCTGAGTACAATCGAGTACTCAGGGTTTTATTCCCCCTGTTGCAGGTGATCAAAGGATACTTAGAGCTGACTCTTGTGTGTGGAAACCTCCTAGTGGGCTCAGAGAGGATTCCTTTCATTCTACGACCATAGTGTTTATTTATAACCCTCACTAAAAGCTTTTATAAGAAAAGATGTAAAATCTGCTAGCATCTCTTGTATATAGATGTCTACTATGTTAATGCTCCACCATGTCACTAAATTAGTCTTGCTTCCTCTGTAACTCTGATAATATTGTTATATTGCGCTGTTATAATAAATTGAGGTAATATGTTGTACTGTAATAAAGTGATGTAAGAAATGACTTAAGAATGTTGTAAGCTTTAGTCTCTCATTTATGATCCTGATAGAAAAATATGGATTTTTGAGTTCTCCCTTGGGGTGTGCTCAATAGAACTGCGTAGTTTAGTGTCCTCTCTTGAGTACTTAGTGTCTAATGGAAGACAAGTACTCCTATGAGGTATTAGATTAGGTGGTTTTGTCACAAGCCCCTTTCCCTTCCCTCTCCCTTCATCCCGTAATGGGCCAGCCCAGCTCCACACCCTGGCCTAGGTCGCGTCGTGCTCACCCTTCCCCCTATCCCTCTCGCTGGCAAACTGGGCCCACCTGTCATATCATCGTCTTCCTCCGTTCAACATGAATATTGTAACACCCTGGTGTTAAGCATGCATTTGGCATTGGCATTGCATGAGCACAAGCATCATTGAGCATTCATGAGCATGAGCATCTCAAATTTTATCTCTATGATTGCTTATATCACATGTGTTGTCACTAAATGCTTTACATATGCTAGGGTTTATATGTGACCAATGTATAAATTGCTTGTGGGGCCTTAGGGGTACCTCAAACATGTTTAAAATGTCATAGGAACAACTTTGGTATTCATGACTTGGACCAATTGGGCCTCTAAGTCATGGTTACAGTGTAAGTTACCATTTTCAAGTTGTATGTTTGATCTAAGTTGAACTATAGCATAGAGTGTTTGCATGGTAGTGCACCCTTAAGCAAAGTTGTAGTACTTGAATAGAGTAACAACTTTTATTTTTGGGTCAAGACCTAATTCGGTGCATAACATGCTTAAAAATAGCTCTCAAGTAGCAATAAAATGTTGTTTTCAAACTTTGAAAATTTTCTAAGTCTAGGACTGATTTTTAGTTTCAATGTACCATACTTTGGAGCTTTGTATTTTGAAAACTATAGCGAATTAGATGTTGCTCCTTAAAGCAAAGTTGGAGTTTACATGTAGCTCTTCAACTTTGATTATTACAGTTTTCGCTGAATCACGCTGGTTTGAGAGTTTGAGAGTGAGGAAGGAGGCGGTTTCAGTCGTTTTGAAACGGCATAAGTAGAGTCAGAGCAGGCCGGTGGTGGCCGACCATCGTCAGGCCGCGCTCGCCATCTGGCAGCCGTACGCGGCGTGTGCCCCACCAGTCTGGCCGGGGAAGGCTTCAACATCGCCATGACACGCTCATCTGCTCTCTCTCGCTCATTTCCTCTCCCTCGCTCGCTCTCTCACCCGCCAGGCGACGCCGAGCTCGCCATTGCCATCGCCATCTTTGCCGTCATGTAGCGCCACCGTCGCCGCACCATTTTCCAATCGATCGTGCCAACAGCTCTGCCTTGTTCCATGCTTCAACCTCCACCCCTTTGCTAAGCACTTCGAGTCTAGGTAGGAGTGCATTTTGCCATTTCCACCGCCGGTGATCTCGCCGGAGCGCCGTCGAGCTCCATGCTCATCGTGGCCAACGCAAGCTCGAGCCTTTTCATTCTTTCTCTCACTCATCTTGTCACCTCTGTAGGTCGTAGGAACTCATGCCGGTGACCTTTTAGACGCTACTGCCCTAACGGCGCCTGAACACGGTCCTGCACTACCGTGCCATCGTCGCCGCGCGGACATGCACGTGAGCGGAGCTCACCGCCACCTCACCGGAACCCCAACCACCCTTGATAGCTTCGTTTAGTTCACGCGAAGCTGAAGAACACCGGCGTACTACCACGCTACCTCCACCATGCGCCATTGCTATCGGCGAGCCATCTCCGGTGACCCCTCGGTAGCGTATTCACCACCAACCGATGTGGCTTGGTTAAGGGAACACTTTGGTGTCACCGTCGTCGTCGGTGATCTCGCCGCTGGTGAGATATGGCTGGCCGGAGCACCTCCTCTGCTTCTGTATCGCTGACGCGTGGGTCCTACTAACCAGCGGGCCCCATCTGTTAGTCACTATGTCTTGGATTTCTTATTTGTTTTCACAGATTTGAATGTATGTTTCAAAAATTCATAAGTAGAGTTGTTGATGTCCAAATGGGGTGAACCAAATTTTTTTGGATTCATCATGAAGTGTAGTATTTAATAAAAATATGAAACTTACTGTTTGGGATGTTTTTCTAGGAGAATTAAATGGAGCTATATAAGTGCTTTTAAATTGTTTGTAATCTTGTAAAATGTATAACTTGAGCTAGGAAAGTGATAAAATTATGATTCCAATTTTTTTGATCTTATGTTGACTTGCTCTAGTTAGGAAAAATGTTGAACTTGTAGTAAACTTGACTGGAGTAGGGTCTTACAATTTATCTTTTAATAAATGATGTTTTCTGAGGAAATTCATAAGGATAAAAATAAGTAACATATTGCCATGCAAATTTTTGTACAGTGTTAATGGGTTTGAGGGAAGCTAAGAAAAATATAAAATATATTGTTTGACACTTTTCAATAGGAATAACTATTTTCACTAAAATTGACCCTTATAACTTGTCATTTGTGTAGAGGGTGTTGTACTAGTCTATTTGGCATGAAATTATACAGTAGACTTTTGGGGTCATATGTAGGATACTGTAATTTTCTCGGAATTTATTGTGCACTTTTGATATATTATTCTTATTTCACCTTAGTGTCTAAATAAATTGATAAAGACATTTAAATAATTTATTTGGGCTTGACCATCATATTTTCTAGAGTGTGTATGATGCTTATGAACTGTTGGTACCTTTGGTTGTTCCTAATTTTGATTTCTTGTATGCAGTAAAATATTATGGATCTAAAATTCAATTATATAAGTTGTTTTAGACAGATTCTATTGCTATGTGTTTTGCATAGGCAAAATGGAGTTTGCTGTAAAAATAGTTAATAACAAAGTTGTAGGGAACTTCTTTATCTAGATTGTGTAACAATTTTAGGGCAATAGATCAAATGGTTTGAGAGTTATAGCTGTTAGAAGTTGGTCTTCCGAAATGTTACTCTCTAGGATTTCTGGACGGACCTGGAAAGTTTACCTATTTTGGCTAGGATAGTAGTTGAATCAGCTTTTGGTGATTAAATAAAAGTTGTAGGAAATTTTATAAGCTTTCTAGAAAATCTAGGATCCATTTGGTTGAGTAGAACTCGAGTTATGATCTAAACTTGTAGCTATTGTGTTATGGTCTAGAAATGGACTTAGTGTGGATTCTTGAAATTTCTAAAGAAGAGATATGCACCTAATCAGTAAATAAGAATTTCACCTTGTTATCATACTAATGACCTAATATGATAGTCATCATTTAACCATGCGCATTATCATGACATGTCATCCATGACCCTTCTTATGCATTCATGATTCTCACTTTTGCATATGCATGCAATAGGTGTGACAGAAGAAATCACCATGTTGGAGTACGAGGTCGATCCCCAGAAAGAGCATTAGGAAGTGCACCAACAGGAGGCCCTAGGAGAAGGTGAGCCCGATGGTGAAAAGTTGCCTGAGTGCCCATATCACCAGCCCTCAATCTTTGTGAAAGGCAAGCCCCGGAGCATTCTAAGCCTCCTATGTTTTCAAACTACCAACTTGAGTCCTTTTATGTTGATGCATTAAGTACTAGGAGTTGATTGGAACCACTTGCTGCATATATCTTCCTTGTTTAGGTATATATATCTTGAATCCTATGTAGATCTAGGATCGAATATATGCTTAGCCATGCTAAGTCGGTAGAAGTCGGGTGATTACCTGTCACCTGCATGATATAGGCTGATAACTAATCATGGTTGGCTATATGTGCTAGCATGGAATATAATCATGTGTCAATGAATAAAGGAGATCTAGCGGGATCATGATAGAGAAGCAACAAGGCATGGAGGTCTTGGGTGCCTATCTATCCCCATCTATGTCGATTAAGGACCGATTCGTTGTACGTCCTCATGTCATGTTGAACGCATGCCTAGCACTTAGCTGGTTGGATCTGGTGATATGACCACGAAGCCGAGTAGCTCAATTCAGGTCGGGCCTCGATAAGTGAAAGTGCGCACACTGGAGGCAGTAAGGATGTGCGGAGAGCCAATGGCATGAGTCCAAGGGCGGGACCGGGTCCCATCTTCCTGGCAGATTGGTAGAATCTCTGAGGGTGCGGCGCTGATCAGACTCGTGAGTTAGTCCTGAATTGTACCAAAGGTGACATGAGGCTACCTTCACGAGGTGTGCCTCGGTTTGTGTTAGGAATAAATTCCTCAGCTGGGTAGGAATCGATTTGAATCGCCATCTCTCCCGGATAGTGAGAACTTGACTAAGCAGCGGCAACATAGAGTAACTTAATGGAAACTTGATGGTTATGATGATGCTCAAATTATTCTTATACTGGATATGGTTACTAATGTTTGTTAGCTTAATCAAGTGATTGCTCTAGTACATGTGCTAATTTAGAGATGCTTAATTGAATAGGTATTCTAATTGATGCTAGAGGCACTAAATCTCCAAGTTATATTACTTAAGCTTTTATGCAAAATGTTGTCAAGCTAACTCCACCTTTTAAAACCATGCATACTCCTTGGTGTCTTATTATTTTGGTCTATGACGGGTAAGTCTAGCTGAGTACATTCTCATACTCAGGGTTTATTCCCATTTGTTGCAGATGACGTGATGTACCATGGTTACTGCAAGCATTGCATAACTCCTGTTATGGATGGAGAGTACCAGGGCATGGTCATTCTATATAATTTCACATATATGCTTTTGTTGGACATGATCCAAAGCTGGCTATGTATTTAAACTATCTTGATGATGTTTCAAAACTATGTTGCTTCCACTACTTCTCAATTTGGATTATAATAACACTGTTGAAACTCCGATGTATGAGAACTATTTGTGAACCTATTGTAACATGTGACTAGTTGTGTTGAATCATGTACGATCTTGGTTTATACGTTGGTTTGTTTGAGATCCTTCATGATTTAATCGAACCACCGGGTTTATATGGGTTCAAGTATGATGGTTCGATCGCTTCGGTGATTGCTATTGTACTTGTGCTCTTATAAATTGGACGGTTCTGTTACAAATACCGCGTCATGGTGGTCGCCTCGACCATGCCGCCGTTGTCGCGCCCCGCTCCACCCGGCACTAGATGGATAACATCGACCGCGCCCTCACGAAGCGCGCTTTTGGCCCCTTAGACACTCCTCCCCTCCTCTCTCCTTCACTGTGGTGCCATCGACACGCGGCGCCATGGCTGCTCCCTGCCAGCACCACATGAGTAGCCGCCAAGTAGCCTCTGTCATGCACATGGATATGGCCGCACTGTTGCGAACCGACCAAGCGAGTTTGAACTCGAGTGCGCGCAATGGCGAGAAAATATCTCGCCGTCGGAACTGCCATTGCTGGCCTATAAATAGGCCTGGCCAGTGCCGCTTCGGCCTCGCCCTTCTCACCATTAGCTCTGCTGGGGGGCGGGAACACTCCATCTCCCCCTCCACTTCTCCTCCCCCTTTCCTTCTCCACGCTATCCTGATTTCCCCCAAGTCAGGATACACCGGCGACATTGAAGCCACACCTCTCTTCCTCTCCTCCACTGCTGCGCCATTGGTCGATTCAGTTGGTAGGTGAGTCCTAGAGCCTTCCCTCTATCTTCTGCCTTAGCTAGTTAATCGTTTGTTACTCTGTGTTGCGCTGCCGCCGTGCACCCTGCTTCGCTGAGCCACCATGGCCGACGACAACCGCCAACAAGGCTCGGCAAGGCACCACACTACCACCAATGCACTCGCCACTCACCCGCACTCACGTACACGTAGCTAGTTGTTTCATAATAAGGCCTCCAGGGCTGAGTTCGCTGCACAGCGCCGCCGTGTCCTTTCTGGCGAGCCACCACCACCACCACGGGCACCCGCTTCCGTCGGTGAACCCGCCACTGGCTTCGACGTGACCTCACGCACACCGTCCACCACTCCACCGCCATCATTGAGGGTCAGCACTGCCAGCAAAACTCAACTCATGTGAGTCCGACACCTCCTCCCTCGCTCCTATCACCGCGACGGTGACCCTGTCCCATCACCGTTCCCTTCCTTACCCTCTTCTCTCTTAGCTGTGTGGGATCGGATGGGGACGCCGTTTCCCCGAACGACCATTCCCGTCCGTTACCTCTCCCTCTCTCCCCTCTCTCTCTCTCTGTCATGTGGGCCTAAGGCCATAATGCCGAGGCCACCGTCTTCAGCTGACGTGGTGTGCTGACCCACCTGTCACACACATACTGCGCTGGTACATGTTAGAAAATACTAGGTACATCTGGTTAGTGTACACAGAGAGCTATAAATCCATTTTCCTAGCTTAGAAAAATTCCTAGAAAATTTGTAAATAAACTAGATGCACTAGGGAATTTAACCATATAGTTTGCACATATTTTCATGCACTAGAAAATACATGTAAAATTCCACCTAGTTAATTAACTATAGGATAAACTTTGAAAATACATAACTTTTGCATCCTAGCTCCTTTTTACATGAAACCACTTCTAAAATTCATCTAAAATCTAGATCTATTCATTTTATCTGGTACCACCATATTGTTCTATATTTGCTTTTGCCCTTTTATTATATGTTTGGCGGTAGTCTTATTCAATAGCTACGCCCGACAAACGACGGTGACTACCAGGAGAACGAGGACCCGGACTACGTAGATGGTGCCGGAAGGAGACAACAACAAAGGCAAGTCCTAGCTCCCCCTCTCTTCTACCATCTTGCTTTAATTATTACAAAATGCATAAACCTGATTAATTGAATTATTATCCTGGAATATGAGCTTGGTTATTATGATATGATTAATGTTAAATTAAGATAAATGGTTACTCCATGATACGAATGAACTTAGGGATAATAATTTATGGAACTTAAAATTGGTAACCTGAAACTAAACCCCGACAGGGGGCGAGTGGTGTTAATTTATGGAGGTAAATTACCATGGCATGATTGCCTAGAGAGGGTTACTGTGGGGAGATGCTCGTCTCAGTTACATAAGGACCGGTTCGTAGTCCCTCTCGCCTAGTGAGATATTATGTACAGCCACATGTCTATATGGGTAGACTTAATCTCACACCCCGTTAGATAGAAGTATAATTTCTACTAGGAGGTCGGTGTTTGCAGCAGAATATCAGAAGAAGGCACGGATGCTATGTAATCTTCCATGGCCCGGTTGGCGTGGTTGCTATGTGATCCTCCACGTTAAGCCCCTTTGGTTTTTGGCCACGTTCGAGCCCATGTTATTATATTTTTGGCCGCGTTTGAGCCCATATTATTGTTTATTACGATGATTAGGTATCATCGGCACTATTATGTTGGGATAATTGGGTACCGTCCGAGATTATATGATGGGATGACGTGGTATCATCCGGAATTATGAGATGGGACGATTAGGTATCCTCCCGAAATTAGTGTGTTTTACAACCCCCGAGAAGCCATGGTAGAGTTATATGGATATTTAAGGTCGCGTACAATCGGGTATAGGGTCTCGTTGGACCTATTCAGTCCACTGATCATGGAAGGGATTGTGCCTATCATGTGGGAAAACTTGTACACCTCTGCAGAGATTCATTAAACCTATTTGAATAGCCACGTCCTTAGAATTGGCAGATGTTAGGATGAGATACTATGATTAGATATACCTTTATGTGTAATGAAACTGGTTAATGTGAATAATAAAACCTTGACACCGACCCATGAAATAGTGAGAATGGTAATACTCTGCTAGATCCCAACCTTTAATTATAATCACACTACTCCACTTCTTTTTCCACCATATGGTTAGGGCTTGCTGAGTACGTATGTACTCACCCGTTGTTGACTCACAGACTTCGACATCGAGGAGGACTATGACTTTGACGAGGAGACGCGCCACGAGGATTAGGAGTTACGTGAGGATTACAATCGTAGGAAGATGACATCGAAGCTAGGGTTTCGACCGCGCTCAAACTTGCCTGTGGAATAGGACATCGCTACGCGGTATAATACCATCGTATTAGAGACCCCCATGGTGTACTAAAATGCCGCTTCACGGCAATAGTCTTCCACTAGTTATGTAAGCCCATGATTATACCATTCGGCCTACTGTTGTAAGACTATTTTTAGATATCAATAAAGCTCGGAACCTTTTATTATATATTTGTGTATCATTCCTGTTAATTTGTGCGTACTTGTGCGTGATCCTGGCATAAGTACAGATGCACTTAGGACTCTCAAAATGTGGCACCGACACCTGGCCTCTTGGTAATCACGGAAACACAGTGTCCTGGTTCCTAGCTGCATGCTGTCCATTTTTCAAATTTATTTCCTGTCTTAGTTTCTCAGTCATTTGCTTCCAACAACTGAGTATTCAAGCTTCCTGTGTGGATGTGCAATGATCTCTGATGCATGTATTTTGTCTCATACTTAATTGACTTTCTAGTCTTGCAGTTGCTACTTATGTTTTTCCCTCGTATAGTATTTAAGTATTATATCTTTTTTTAAGATAATGAAACAAAGTTCCAGCCTGTCTCTAACATCCGAGGATCTAAGTGTCATATCTAAGTCATATTCATATATCTCTGCTTTATTAAGTTCATTTTTTTGGATTTGGGAAGCACGTATTTTGGGAGCTGTAATAGTACATCTGACTTAGACAACTGCCATCAGCAAGCACATATAGTAATTTTTTTTTGCGACAGTGATTTCATTCATCATGAAGCTGCAGGATTACAGTCATCGATCAGCAGGTTAGTGTGAGCAAGGAGAGCCTTGCTCGGGAAGAAAGAACAAATCGGAAGAACGGAATAGAAATCGGACGAACAAATTAGGAAATACAGTAAGTACTTAATATACTGAAGAGTGCTTGGAAAATAAGAGGTTTTACATCTCCTGCCCTCATCCTCTCTCCCTTCCAGGAAATATACTACCCTCTACGCCACGTATTCAGGGCCTGTGATCTTGGTGTTGGGCCGACGCGCACGGGCCGGCCTGGCCTGCTCTCCTGGAGGCCCGATCGGGTTCCGTCTCTGTGCCTCACCATCTTCAGAAGAGTGTTTCAGAGAAGCAGAGGAGGGGGTGCTAACAGTTAGCTACACATGCTGGAGCCGATTGCCACATAGCCAGCCTATTGCTACCTGAGACATGTTTTGCCAACATATCAGCAAACACGATTACAGGACCTAGAGGAGTACATCAATTTGAAATCTGTAAAACAAAGACTAATATCACGACAATGATCAGAATAGGAAGCTGCATGTTTTTTATGAAACAGCTACTGCAATCAACAAGCATATTGCCATTATGCTATCCTCTGCTCGTAGCAAACCTTTCAACTAGAAATAGCATTAGACATGATGATATTATAGCCATTGCTAGAAGTTTCCAACTGCATCTGTGATTTATCCTTTGAGGGTGCATTTATACTAAATAAGTCATTAGAAATGAACCAATATGATGTACATGTAAAAACATCCACTTATGTGGTGGAAGGATGCTTAAAAAGAAATGATATTGATATTTTGGATCTTATGGACCACATGTAAAAACTATGATGGGAATTTACTGAAAGGGTATGTGTGGATGTATTATATGAACGAGTGTGCCGGTTTACATGTTGTTTATTCTCAGAGTTCTTTGTTTCTTTCTTATGCAGGAAACTAGAATATAGTAATGGCTCTTACTGAAAATAAGGTTGATTTGTTAGATACGCTAGTGTGCCACTGATCTCGTCGAATCTGCCACTATTCAAAACCAAGGCTTTGTGAAGATTCTAGTCATGGCCAGAGCTGGAGAGCGGATCTGTTGTGGAGGTATGATCCCTTGCTTGTTTGATTCCATATGTACTTTTTAACTCTCTCTCCTTTCATTTGTTAAAAAAACTCCTTTCCCTCGAATCTGGAGGCACCGGTCCTTTGTTGCGTGCTAGGATTTCTTGCTTCAGTTAGTTAGCCATCGAGGATGATATGTTAAAAATAACATGGGTGTTGTTCTGTTTATCCCACCACTTTGGTGTTCCTCTCGTTTCAGTAAATATGTATTTTTTTAAAACAAAAAAGGCCTTAGCCCTAATGTTTAATTGTACCCAGAGAAGACTTCACAGTTCCTGATTTTTGGTGTACAGACATGCGATGGCATTAGGTTGCATTCACAGCTGATTGAGAGAAAAATCATCCTAGTTGCAGTATCTTCTCTACCTGTTACTACCCTTCTGCTGTGATGGATGACCAAGTCAATTTGTTGTGCAGCTCTTGTCAAGATAAATAAGAATGAAGTTGTGAAAAAAAAAGTTTACTTTTTAACATTGTGCTCCTAGAAAAGCAGAATAGAGACTGTCTTCCATTATTCAATCTCTTAGGCATGCCCAGTTTAAACTTCCACAAGAACTAAACTACTAAAAATTTATGCAGTCAAGCATTTGTTGTTTTATTGCAGGGCATGCATGCAACCAACTCTGCTACTTGTTGTTTCTTGTGATTGTGTAGAATTTTTTTATTTATATGAAAAATGGGACTAATGTATGACATGATTACGAATTTAGTTTGTTTTATTTATTTGATGAGAACTGTGTGATTTTTTAACTACGTAGCGAGTTATGCTTGTATGCTTCTCAGATTGACAATGCAACTGGATATATATAGTCATAGCACCGTCTCTGCTCTCTGAATGACAACATGAGGATTTCTTTTACTGTTATATTCTGTGTGCTCTGCTAACAAATCAGGTGTAAATTGTTTACGCTTTTTTTTACAGTATTTGCCAATGCAGGGATCGTTGTGATTGCAGTTATTTCTTCAACCCATACTCCAATAACCTCCAGCAAGTAAGAGGAAACACATTTTTTTTTAGATAATGAAACACAGTTTCAGCCTCTACCATCTGAGGATGGTACACAACTGATAGTCACAGAAAAAACCAACGCCATAGGCTTACAAGTGCAAGGGGAAAAAAAACAAAGTTCAGCCCACCTAGTGGCGTAACGAGCAAAGCAAAACACTAGACTTCAATATGATTCATGAAGCTCCAGCTGACTCGCGAAGACAGCCACGATCAACATCTTCCATCTTCTACATCCCTCCAAGAACAGTGGAGGCTCCTCTTCCTTGTGCAGCATGGACCTCCAGCAAGTAGAGGGAACACATGTATAAAGCCCATCTTGTTACGTATGGTCGAAAACTAGCATGCACTTATCAAAGAAAAATATGGTCCATACTAATTAGATGCAATACACAACAGCATGCAAAGTACTCCTCAGTTCAAAAAAGAATGCAACTCTTGCTTTACCTTTAAGTGAAGTAGTCATCTTAAGTTTGACTATGTTTATAAAAAAAGTGTGTGTATTGTGTACTAATGATATTAAATTAGTATCGTTAGATGTACCTTCGTAGTATGCCCATTTTGTATGGTAAATGTTTTTTAAAAATATTTTGTATACTAAATGTTGGTACTCTTTCTATGAACTTGGTCAAAAACTCAAGATTGTTTGATTTAAGGTAAATTCAGCACATTGCATTCGGAGGTAGTAGCTTTTATTTATATTCGATTCTGTCTAAGTGTTGCATAGACACACCATCAAGTCACAATGACTTTCGTTCTAATTAAGCTAGCATATACTGAATATTTGATTTGCTGATGAGTGGGGACACATCGCCAGCAAGGTCATGTCATCACGCTCCATGGATGGCGATCCTGACGAGGAGGTCGACCAGCTCCTGAGGCCTGGACAGCATGGCCATGTGGTCGGCCCCACCAGCGGTCATGGCCTCCACCTCGACGCCGGGGCTCTGCGCGATCATGCGGCGCTGGAACTCCGCCGGGATGCCGAGGTCGTCCTCCACCATGACGAACACATGCCTCGACGACCCATACCCCGCCTCCGTCAGTAGCTTCTCGTCCACTGCTACAGAAAAGGTTCGTAGCAACGGCTCTATTTTTTTTTAGGGGCGGCTGGGGATAGAGGCGTCCCTACAGTGGACGTGCTCGGGACATACGAGACCAGCCGCCCCTACAAATGGCACAGTAGGGGCGGCTGGTGATACGACCCGCCCCTACAAATGGGTCGATTTGTAGGGACGGCTCACTGACCAGCCGCCTCTGATGTTGCGATTTGTAGGGGCGGCTCAATCACCAGCCACCCCTACAAATGCTGCACGTACAAAAGGCTACAGCCCCCCTTCTTCCTCCTCGGGTCACTCACTCTTACCCGAAAAAAAAGGCTTGGGAGGCCTTGGGCACCTCCCAAAAATTGTTCTACTAAGGAGTAAGGTTTTGGTCTCAAATTCTTTGGTGGAGAGGTTGTAGAAGGTAAGAAAATATTATTCCACACTTTTTTTGAAGTTTTAATGGTCAGTTAGTGAGTAATTAGATGTTTTCTTTTCTCTCTCTTCTATGGTGGTTGAGCTACTTATAAAGCAAATTAGACCCAAGTTTTGAATGTATTAGAGTAAATTAGGTAGGAGAACAAGATCATACCCTTATTTGGTCCATGTTTCTTTATTTTAGTGAACAATTAGTTAGTTTTATAGATGTTTTCATGTGCATGTAGGGTTTGGTTTTTTTATTAAATTTGTTTTTGTAAATTTATGTTTGATGAAATTGGACTAGGGTTTATATGAAAGATATTGGGTAAAATATAATTATTGTTAATTGTTGTCTTTGAAATTATTTATTGTAATCAACAAATATGTATTTTAATTATTTATGGATAAATAGGCCATTAATTAATTTTCCTCTACCATGATGTGTTTGTATGCTTCATGTAATTATATTTGATTTATATTCATATATATCTGAAGTATGTACAATTATTCTCAAGTAATTATTAATTTAATTCATTTTTATATATATCTGAATAAGTAGTCCTTTAATGTTTGTTTTGTTGTTGTTGTAAAAGATGGAGTACAAGAACTCTTGGATGTATGGTTCGTTAAGGTTCAAGGCAGGTTTCCGTGAAGAGGTGGATAAATTTATTCAAGCCGTAGAGAAGCATGCAACGACGTTGACAGAAAATAAGGATACAATTATTTGTCCCTGTAAAGATTGCAAGAATCGTATGGCATGAATAGATGTGACTATCATCATATCATATTTGATTATGCGAGGATTTGTTGAGGACTACACAGTGTGGATTCATCATGGTGAAACAGTTATTGTTAACGATGAGGATGAGGAGGAATACGACGACGAAACCCTAGAATCTCTGTCTCAATATTCAGTAGAGCTTGATGCACGAATGGACCCGAGTTTGGCAATGAACAAGGTGGTGATGCTGGTGGTTGGGATGGTAACGACGAAGGTGGTGCCAATAATGATGGCAGAGCACGTGTCGGGGATGAAGATGATTTGGAGGATATGATTCGAGCCCTTAGACCAGAGATTTTACTAAAGAGCCCAAAAGGTCTAGAAAATTTTGGAAAGGTGAAAAAAGCATTAAAGGAGGTTGTGTATGGTGTTGAAAAGGGTTGTCTGACACACTGGACATTGCTACGTTTTGTGCTTGAGCTACTCATCCTGAAGGCTAAGTACGACTGGTCAGACTGTAGTTTCAATGATCTGTTGCGTCTCCTATCATGGATGCTGCCACAACCAAACTCAGTTCCCGCCAACACATATCAAGCGAAGGTCATAAGTCCATTGATAATGGAGGTTGAAAAAATCCATGCATGCCCCAACCACTGTATCCTTTTTCATGGCAAAATGTTCAACTCACTGGATTAATGTCCCCGGTGTGAGGCTAGCCGGTACAGGAACAATGACCTTTACGGTGGGGACGAAGCCTCCACGGGGAAAAAGAGGAATAAGAAGGGTATGAAAAAGGTGGTACAAGAATCTCAGCCTCTAGAGGACACTTCATTAGGCAATGATGCAAAGCCGAGAAGAATTCCTGCCTTAGTAATATGGTACCTGCCAGTGACTGACCGCTTGAGACGTATCTTCCTAAACCCTAAAGAAGCCGCACTCATGACATGGTGGGATGATGAGCGCAAGGTGGATGATGATAAGATTGCACACCCGGCTGATTGTAGTCAGCGGCAATGGATCGATGAGAAGCACAAAGAATTCAGCGATGACCCAAGAAATCTATGGTTTGGCTTGAGCACCGATGGAATGAATCCCTTCAATGAGAGGATGAGCGACCACAACACTTGACCAGTGATCTTGACCATGTACAACATTCCAACGTGGTTGTGTTAGAAGAGAAAGTACCTTCTCCTCACTATTCTTATTTCTGGCCCTAAACAACCAGTCATTGATATAGACATGTTTCTCGAGCCTTTGATGTAAGAAACGGAGAGGCTATGGAGGCATGGGGAGCCGATGTACGATGCATTCTGAAAGGAGGACTTCATATGTAGAGCAATAATATTTGTTACTACCAATGATTACCCCGCATTGTTTGCTTTGTCTGGACAAATCAAAGGGAAAACAGGATGCTTAGTTTGCTTGGATGGTACTACATGGGTGTTGCTATATGCATCCAAGAAGATAGTGTACCTAAGGAACCGGCGCTTTTTAAAGACAAGTCACAAGTACCACATCAAATTGTTCTTTATATTTTATGACAACACCCCAGAGATTGAACCCCCTCCGGAGAGACGTCATAACGGAGAACACGTGTACCGAATGGTGAAAAACATACGCGTCGTCTATGGAAAGAAGAATTCAGATGGGACGAACAGAGATAGAAGCACACCTCCTGTTGAAGGCGTATATTTCAAGAAACAATCGATCTTCTTTCAGTATCTGCCTTATTGGCCAGACTTGGAGGTTCCCCATGCCATTGATACTATGCACGTGCAGAAGAATGTCTTTGAGAGTCTCATTGCTATCTTGATGTACACAGGCAGGTCAAAGGATGGTCTAAAATCACGGAAAGACATGGTGCAGCTAAACATGATGCCACAGCTTCAACCGGCGACGTGCTTCAACCTAACACCAGAAGAGAAGAGAGCTATATGCACTTTCCTGAGGGGGGTCAAAGTCCCGACTGGGTTTTCAGCGAATGTGAAGAAGCTAGCGTCGATAAAGGACTTGTCAATAACATACTGTAAGGCTCATGATTGTCATGTGATGCTAACAGTGTTTCTACCTATTGTAATCAGGGCTATAAAGCCAGAGTTCTTGAAAATGACCATCACCCGCATGTGCTACTTCTTTTCAAAGATCTCACAGAAGACGATTGGCAAGAAAGGGCTGAGTGACCTACATGAATTTGTGGTGGAGACACAAAACCAACTAGAGATGTGTTTATCTCCTGCTTTTTTTATATAATGCCACATCTCATGATTCACACGGTTCATCAGATACAGGCACTGAGCCCTTGCTACTTGCATGAAATGTGGTCCTACAAGCGGTTCATGTCGGTTCTAAGCCGATACATGCATAATCGAGCATATCCAGAGGGCTCCATGATAGAGGGTTACAGTACTGAAGAAGTTATCGAGTGCTGCCAAGAGTACCTAAAAGTACAAAAAGGGATTGGTAAACCTGATTCTCGTCACAAGGGTAGGCTGGCTAGGAAGGGCACCAGTGGTAGAAAAGTGTTCATCGACCATGATTACAAAGAAGTGAGTCGGGCACATTACAGTGTCTTACAGAGTACACAACTGATGCAACCGTACATTGATGAACACTTGGCTATTATTGTGGTGGAGAGAAATGGTCGTTCACATGATTGGGTCATGAAACAGCACAAGCAATGACTAACTACATGGTTGAAGGACCAAAACATACCGCCTAGAGACACCATAGACTCTATTACCATCAGTAGATTGGCGGAGGGGCCATCGAGACAAGTGACATCTTGGAAAGCTTATAACATTAATGGGTACATGTACTATACCCACGCAAAGGATAGTAAATATGTGAACCAAAATAGCGGCGTTCGAATAGAAGCTCTCGATGGAGTCGGGTGAAAGATGTAATACTTTAGCATCATTGAAGAGATATGAAAACTTGAATATGGAAGGGATATAACGGTGGCCCTATTTCGATGCCGCTGGATCAAACAACACCAACTGAATAAGATCGGACTGAGAGTCCTGGACCTCGAGAATCTAGGCTACCAAGATGACCCTTGGGTGCTCGCTTCACGTGTCGCACAAGTTTTCTATATGCCTGACCCACAAAGTAACCTCCCCCCGAAGAAGGAGACAAAGCACGTGGTTGCCTTCGGGAAACAACACATTATCAGAGTTGATGGCGTGGACGATGTTGAAGCTTACAATAACTACGATGAGATGCCGCTATTCATAGACTTTCCTAAGAAAATCAGTGTTGTGGAAAAGAACCTGCCCAAAGACATATTGCCATGGGAATGAAAAGGTGTCAAGAGAAAAGTCATTACAGCGGGCTAGCTAGTTGTTGAACGTGGAGTGTTTGTGTAAGTGTGTGTGTTTGTAAGACTTCATTTATACATGTGTGTGAGACTATATATTTATGTATTTGTGTGAGACTATATATTTATGTATGTGTGTGAGACTACATTTATGCATGTATGTGAGACTATATATTTATGTACGTGTATGAGACTATATATTTATATATGTGTGTGAGACTACATTTATGCATGTGTGTGAGACTACCCTTTGCAACATCCAGATGAACCTATTGCAACATTCACTCTATTACTACTAAAACAGCTGTAACACGCAGACACTTGAAACATGCACTTATTACTACTGCAACATGTTCAGACTACTATTGAAACACTTAAAACAAGCACTTAACACTTTATGAAATGAAGAAATTACCAAAATAAAAGTTAGAGATCTTGACGAGTTATAGAACTTTTATATTCAACACTTCTATAGCTGAAATCATTTAGTGGTTGAAAATTAGGTTGGAAGTTGTTATTTTCTGAAATTCAAAATTTAAATTGTCCAAAATTAGTGACAAAGATAGATGACCAGACTAAAATGATAGAGCATGATTTTAGAAAATTTTAGAAAAAAAACCCATTATATTTAGAGTTAGTATGAGGGAGAAAAACTAGTTATAAGTTTCAGCCACAGATTAAAAAGAGAAATCACATTTGTTCATCATTGATCACCATGAACAGTTGTGATTTTTCTTTTTAATCTCTGAATAAAATTTGTAACTAGTCTTTCTCCCTCATACTAACTCTAAATGTGATAATTTTTTCCTAAAATTTTCTAAAATCATTCCCTATCAAGTTACTATGTTGATTTAGTCATTCTTTTCGTTTGACAAAGTTTGAGCAATTCAAATTTTCAAATTTAAAAAAATGACAAGTTCTAATAAGATTTTGAAACACCAAATGATTTCAGCTAAAAAAGTGATGAATATCAAAGTTGTATAACTCATCAAGATCTACAACTTTTATTTTGGTCATTTCTTTATCAGACAAAGTGATAGTAAACATTGTTCACAAATCAATATGTGTCTCGTATAGTTTATGAAACTATGAGTGATATGTGGATTTGTGAACAATATTTACTAACACTTTGTTAAATAAATAAATGATCAAAATAAAAGTTGTAGATAGTGATGAGTTCAATAACTTTTATATTCATGACTTTTCTAGTTGAAATTATTTAAGGTTTCAAAATCTTGTTTGAAGTTGTCATTTATTAAAATTCAAAATTTAAACTGTTCCAATTTAGTCAAATAAAAAGATGACCAAAATAAAAGTTGTAAATAGTGATGTGTTCAACAACTTTTATGTTCATGACTTTCTTATTTGAAATCATTTATGGTTTCAAAATCTTGTTTAAAGTTGCCATTTATTGAAATTCAAAATTTGAACTTTTCAAATTTTGTCAAATGAAAAGATGACCAAAATATAAATTGTACATCTTGATTAGTTATACAACTTTAATGTTTACAAAATTTTCATTTGAAGTCATTTAGTGTCCTAAAATTCTATTAGTTGTTTTGAAATTCAAAATTTCAATTTTTAAAATATTGTTTTTGTAAAGAAGAAAACATAGAATTATATCTATATATATAATAAAATTGTTTATATATACATATATTTATATATATAGAATAATAAAAAAACAAATATATAAATTTACATTGTGGTCTTTATATATGAATGAATTACAGAATTAGTAATTAAAATAAATTAAAAAATATTTGTAGGGGCGGCTAATTCAGGAACCACCCCTACAAATCGATTTGAAGGGGCGGCTAACTCAGGAGCCGCCTCTACAAATGACCTCCGGTATATAAACTCTGGGTATATAATCCAGAGCCCGCGTTTGGCCAAAATCTCATCATGTCTTGGGCGTCTTCTTCCTCGCGGACGCCGTCAGGCTGCAAAATTTCTCCCGCCGCCGCCACCATCTCTATGGCCTACCGCCGCCTTTGTCCCATAACCACCTCCATCCCCTACGACTCCTCCATGCCCCAAACACCACCTTTCCCCAGGCCGCCACGACAACTAGGGTTTACGAGAGCTCGCACGGCTGGGCGGCCTGCTGCTGCTCGGTCTCAGACCTTGACCTCTAACCTAGCCAGCCCGTGCATGCGCTCTGACGACCTTACCAAGGGCTAGGGTTTGTGCTCCCCTGGCCCGGCCATGTGCTCTGGCTGCCATCCCCGCCACCGTCGCGGATCCCTCTCTGACCTAGAGCTTTGACCTCGCCGGCCTGCGCACACGCTCTGACTACCTCACGGGGGCTATGGTTTGTGCTCCCCAGCCTGGCCATACGCTCTAGCTCCACCACCGATGCTCCCTCACCGACCTCTATCTCCGACGACGTCACCGGCCCGTGTGCTCTGACCTCTCCCGGCGTTCCCTCGGTGACCTCGACCTCCCCGGTGCTCCCTCTCCGACCTCGAGCTTTGACTGCCGCCATACCCCTTGGTATGCCCCAACCCTTCACCTATATTTATCCCCTTCGTCTCAATTCCTGCAGTGATGGATTACTGAGGAAGAATAGAGCATGCACTTATAGTTCTTTTTCTAGTTAAACTGAAATAATTGTGTGAATTTATGGCGAAACTGAAATAATTGTGTGAATGGAGGTCATCTATGTTGATTATTAGCTTCTTTGAGTTCCAGTTAATTGGAACATCGGGAATTTTGCTAAGATTATAGTTCTTTTTCTAGTTAAACCAAAGCTGCTATTTTTTTGCAGCTGAACATCAGGCATTATGGTATTCCTTTCTTTGTTTATTAGAAATATGGTTGATTAGCTATTTAATTGGCTCATGTAAATCTTTACTTTGCATCAGTTTGGTAATATGATACTTTGCATTAGCTGTGAACTCAATTTGGTGAGGTGTGGCGGTGGCCGTAATATTATTGTTCTTGTTGCAATGGCCTTGTTTGAGAACATGAAAAGTAAAGGCAGTAAACATTTGTGCCTGTCCAGCAACCCAACTAGTTATATGTTTTTTGTTTGAGAACATGGATGCTTAAAGTAGTGTTTTTGTTGGGAAATTCACACCCTGTACAACTTCTTTTGGGCCAACTTCATAAGCTTGCCAACTAAAATTCACACCCTGTACTGCTGCCTAGATGTGAACTCAATTTTATTATCTTTTATCTAAGTTAAGTGCTTGTTTAGTTTCCAAAATGCATAACTGGTGTTAGAAGTATCCAAAAGTTGTGAATTCAATTTTATTAGCTTTCTCTTGATGAGTTCTATCTGAGAAAAATATGTATCATGCTATTCCACAAACTTTTATGTGCAGTTCTATTAATCCTAGATAAAATGCTTGTCAGCTTGTTATTTTTATTCTGAAGTTTCATGGCTCCAAAAAAGTGTGAAAACTTTACGGTATGCTATCTTGAGTATCTAGATTCTACAGTAATTTTCTTAGGTCCAGATCTGTTCTCTAAGTATGCTAACTTGTTTAGGCTTGTAACTTTTGCCTTTTTCATATCTTTTGTTGTAGTTGTTCAAAAATTATGAAACTTGGTCTGTATACTAATCTGGGTATGTACTTGTTGCTATGAAATTCTCAAGTCCATATCTATTCAGAAAATAGCAGTTCTCTTTTTAGGCCATAAAATGCTATGTTTTTTAGTTCTTTTGGCTTGAGTATGTAAATAATCTAATGTGGGATACGATTGTTTTAGGAGGAATCCTCCAAACTGATTCAGAGTCCTTTGTCGGTGATGTTTTTTATACTACTACTACTACTTGTATTGAGCACAAGCCCTTTGTTGGTGATGTTTTTTTACTAATTTGAGAGCACCTTCTAAAAATTGCTTCTACTACTACTTCTAGTTCGGCAAATGAGTTGTCTTTTAATTTGTTTCAGTTTGGGGGCAGGACCTAGTAGTCCTGGGGCCAACTAAGAAATTTTTTCTGGAACCTTCCTCCCTCCCTCTCGCTCATCTCTATCTTTCTTTCTTTCCCCTATCTGCTCATGAGATGAATAATGTGACATTAAAACTGAGGCAAAGGGCTTTCGTGCAATGATGATTTGTTGAATCTCATGAATTTGTTGCTACAATATTTTTTAGGCCTGACCTACTTATCTGTTGTTGACCATGGCAGTGTGCTCTCCTCTCTTATCTGTTGCTGACCATGGTCAGTAATATATATGGTCACTAGTTCATCGATTTTCTGCTAATAATGAGACCAATGCTGCTATTTTTTGGCTATTTTTGTCATCAGTTGCTGTTCTATGTTTGCTAAGCAGCTGTTGCTTTTTTTTTGCCAAATCTCCCCTCTCATCTCCTCTTCTTTGTTTTGCTGATGATGAAATTGTCTAAGTCCATACATTATATGGAATATGACCTAATGATCAAGAACTTGTGGGGAATTTGGCATCATTACCAGCCGCCCTTACATTACCTTCTCCTCTCTTCTATGTTATGATGCTTTGATGCTTCAAGTTCATGATCAAATGATGATTGACATGTTTCTGAGGCCTCTACTACTGCTACTACTCATTTTTTAATATATTATTGTTTTATAGGACTACTTTGGTTTATAGATCTTTTTAATTTCTTATACCTTCTCACGTACCTAAAGCACACTTTCTTGCATCTATTAGAATGAAGCGTGAAATAATATCACGGACACCAGACAGTGCAACCCGATGCCCCGAGCATGATGAGTAGCCAACCTATGAGGAGCAAGCACTAGAGGACCAGCTTACTCAGGAGCAGTTCGATAACGTGTTAGAAAAGGATCTAGAAGTGATGCTTACTCAGGAGCAGTGTGACAAGGAGGAAGGGGAGCAGAAGGAAGAGCAGAAGAGGCTGCTGAAGGCGAAGAAGAAGAGGATGATGATGAGGAGGACTCAGAAGAGGGATATGTAAGTCTCGAGGATCCTTTCCCACGTGAAGCCAGAAGGATGCCAACGGAGGAAGATTTGGACAAGGATTTTGACCAAAATGAGGACGTAGGGATAAAGCCTTAGCTTGTAAATTTTGCTAAAGCTTTGGCTGTGTTACCTCTGCTAATACTTTGACCTGTCGTATATACAGGTCCCTCCTAAAACTCAAAAAAGATGATGTCGACGTCCGTGACATCTCGCCGGACAAGACGGAGTAGAGGAAAGGAGAGCAGAGGCAACAACCACAAAGATAGACATTGAGGCCTCTACTCCACAACCTCAAGACAACCATGAACACGACTACCAAGCCAAAGAGGAAACGAGGGGATAGAAAAACAAACCAATATCCAGATAAGGCATGCTATGTGATAACGGAGGTCGGGCCAGCAGGGGAAATCCTTGAGCCAAAAGAATTCAGAGGACGATTCCATAATGCGATCGGGGCCCTAGTAAGAGATAAATTGAACCCAGCAATCCCTAACTAGAAAGAGATACCAGAGAAGAAAAATGATGAACTATGGGATAAGCAGCTGAAGCTCAATTTTAGATTTCCGGAGGGTAAGCAAGAACTGATAAAAAAATGCTTTCAAGATCATGGGAGAGTCATTCCGACGTTGGAGGTCGGAGCTCAACAAAAAGTATATCCAAAAGGGTTTAACTCCCTTCAACGAGTTCATTAAGATAACTTCTAGTCAATGGGAGGAGCTCGTGGCTCAGAAGACTTCACCGGAGGCATTGGAGCTCAGTGCCCGTAACACCGAGCTAGCGAAGAGGAACAAACACCACCATCATATAGGCCCTAGTGGCTACTATGCTAAGGAAGAGCGATTTAGGAAGATGGACGAAGAGGCCGCAGCTTCTAGGAATATCGATGTGAAGAATTTGAAGGTACGCTCAAGGAATTAAATATATGCGAGGAGTACAGAATCATCCGGTGGTAATCTTAAGTTTGATAAGCCGGAGACCCAAGAGGCAGTAACAAGGATACTTAAATATGCTGAAGACAAGGAGAATGGCTCATTCAATCCTTTCAGAGAGAGGGACGAGCTTAGCCTTGGCTTGGGAAACAACGAGCACACAGGCCGCACCAGGGGGCTAGGGAAAAGGATGACCTAGAAGCATAGATTCAAAGAGGACAGGCACATGTACAAGAAACATGGCAGAATCCAAAAGGCTAATCTTGAGCCCCAAGTGAAGGCTCTAGTTGCGAAGGCGCTGAAGGAGCAAGGACTGTCTATGGAGCCATAGACATTAATGGCACCACCGGGAGAACTGGCATTAGTTGGTAGCCCTCCAGAAGTTCCTAGCAGCCAAGGTTCCACTGCAACCACAACCCCCATTGATTGCATACGGGAACCAACTAGTTGCACCTTGGTGTTTCTCAACGGCCGACAGAACATTGTGATGGAGGTGGCAACGGGTGTGGCACATCCTCCCGGTGGCTTACGCCACAATAATAAGATATCATAGGACTACACTAGGGTCGAGGTGCATACCATGAAGCCTGAGTTCATGCAGTGGAGGATAGACTATGCAACTCCCAAGGGGCTAGTGTTACTCGGAGACGTAATGGGGCAGTTCATCCTTTGGCACAAACGGGACGTTATATTGACTGCTTCTTCGCCGTCTCCCCCTCTCTCAAATTTGGAGCGAGTTGTTGAGGACGGGGAGATATTTTCACCGTCTCGTGACCACCACATTTCTAAGATGCCACATTCTTCCCCGCCTCCTAGCGAGCATGTGCTTGATAAGCCACAACCTTCTCCAGCTCGTACCGAGCAAGTGCATGATGAGATGCCACAGTCTTCTCAACAAGCGCAGCCGATACATGAACAACGAGTGCCTCCCACTACAAGAAACCTTGTCATTTGTGACGGACCAAAATTGTCACAGATTGCTAAAAACCGTCATAAAACTGCATCTATGACGATTTTTTATAACGTCATGTATTGAGCGTCACAGATTAACGCTCGTGACGTTTTCTTTGTTTTCATCACAGATCAGCACAATCTATGACGATTTTAAACTGTCACAAATCATCCTCAGGCCCGTGCAGCCTAGCCCAAGTCCATTGTTTTGTGACGAAAATAAACGTCATAGATTGTTGTCCACGTGGATGGCGATGTGATGTGTATGATGACGTGGAAGCTGATCTGGACGCTGACATGGCAAGTGATGTGTCATTCGCGATGACGTGACAGGTGACGTGGCAGCTGACGTGTTATTCGTGATGATGTGGCAGGTGACGTGGCGCCTGACGTGGAAGCTGACGTGGCAGGTGATGTGTCATTCGTGATGATGTGGTCGGTGATGTGGCGTCTGACGTGGCAGGTGACATGTCATTCGTGATGACGTGGCAAGTGATGTGGCGTCTGACATGGCAGGTGACGTGGCAACTGACGTGGCATTCGTGATGACGTGGCAGGTGACATGGCTGATGACATGGCATTTACTAAATTGGGCCAATTTTCAGCCCACATATGGAACCCACAAAACAAGCTAGAGCCCACTAAATACAATTTGAGCCCACATCAAAATCACCATTTCAGCCCACATCACAATCAGCATTTCAGCCCACATATGACAATCAACATTTCAGCCCACATATCACAATAATATTATATCAACTATTCAACGGAAAATTACAGTAATGATTCAGCCAAACCAACTAGTAACAGTAATATCAACCAATCAGCCCAAACAACCAGTAACAGTTATGATTTTGACCCAAAAAACCAACAGCGGCCAAAAAACCAAAATCCAGCTATCAAAAGCATAAACAAACAGCCCCAACAGTTAGCCAGCTCGATTTTGACCCAAAAATAACTCAAACTTGGCCTCCAACTCAGCTTGCTTTTTGCTCATCTCTTCTCTGTCTCTTATCCTTATCTGCTCATTTTCTAGTAGTTGTTTTGACAGGTCTTCCACTTGTGCGTGCTGGTTGCTGACAATCAATCGGAGCTCAACATTGTCCCTCTTCTCCGTTTCCAGTTGTGCAGTCAACCTTGGTCGCTTAGTCTGCATCCCCACATTCTGAAGAAACATGCTCTTTTTGTTGTTACGCTGAAGCACATCAGCTACAACCTGAGCCCTAGACTTGGGTTGTTCACCTTCTTGTGGTTGCGCAGCCATCTGGCTTTCCATTTTAGTCTATCAATCAAGTAGAAAATATGATTCAGGATCACGAGGCACTTGAAATTATCCAAAAAAAAATGACACCATTAGTGAACAGACTTACAATAACTGATTGGATAGCAGGTTCGAAGCCTTTCTTTTTCTTGCTGTAGTGGCACAATTTGAACAAATCAAATGCATCAGGTTCCTGATCCTCGTCCTCACACTCATTTCCCTGAAATTATGACATTTCAAAGGAACATTCAGTTATCATTTACTTGCTGTAGTAAGCAACCCATGGAGCATTCAGTTATCATTTATGGTCAGAAAGATGGATGTGAATGGAAACACTTGACAAAACAAATACTTGAAAGAGACCAATACGGTCAGAAATTAACAGCTAAACATATAATTTATGAAGTACAGAACCAGCATTCCATTTACAGGCATTCATATTAGAAAATATGCCCAAGATAGCATGAAATCAGATCTGGGCAGTCAAATGGAGCTACAAGTGCTACAAGCTCAGCATACAGAAAAGTGCTACAAGTGCTACTAGTGCTACAAGCTCAGCATACAGAAAATGGGCCCAAGATAGCATGAAATCAGGTCTGCGCAGATTGTAAAGTTATGCTACAACCAGATTTAAACTCGTTGACACATTTAAGATATCAAGGCACAGATTGTAAAGTTATGCTTGATACTTAACACAAATGTTTCACAAGTGTGGATCTGATCTGAACTCATCACAATTTTCTAAGACATGACAGCAACATGACAATGGAAATGCAGTTAACATGGCAAAACATCAACATTGCTAACTTACCAAATTTTCTACAAAAACTGGGTAGCTACGGGAGCCGGTTGTTTGATGTAAAGAAACGTTGCCTCGGTTGTCTTTGTTCTTCTGACATGCCACCTACATCTCATACAGAATACATGTTAGAGGAGTGGCAAAGTATAATGTAGAGAGCAAGAGTTTGTTTTTCGGCAAAACATACCATTTTTTTGGGAGTCTTCCATAATTCCACAAGCTCAATCCAATCTTCATTACTTGTTGATTTCACAGGAGAAGTTTTTGGAACCAAATGGAGTGGAATATGATCAAAAAATTGTTGCTTCAGCTTGTGTCGTTGTTGGCGAACTGCAGACTTCATCATTTCAAGGCAACCATGTTTAACCACATCATCATTTGTGTCAATGTCGAACTTTGCCTATTCAGATGGAAGGACATATGTAAGAAATAGTGCGTATTTTTATTTACTAGGCAGCAGGGTAGTATGCATGCATGGTTCAAAACAGGGAGATGGAGAAAGGCCTTGGAGAATGTACTTACATGAAGTATTCCCAAAAAAGTATCAATCACTGCAGGGCGTTTCTTGTACTTCTTCCAATGCGTGAGCACAGGTACATGGTTCCTGACTACAATGTTCCATTCACTTGCAAACTTTGCAGCAACAAGAGGTACCAAGGGCCTGATATTTCCTTCTGGTATGACAATTGGCAGCTTGCCCCGGTGAGACCGGTTGATCCTGTGGAGACCATGTCCCATATTAACTCCTCGCTTCCTTCGCTCTTGTCGTCCTAGTTGTAGATGATCATTGAAAATGCAATTAACATACACCAACCAAAGTTGTAATGCAATATTGAATATGGAATAACATGGTAGAGGAACAAACACCTTCATTGGTGCTTGGGTTGCCACCAACAGGTTGGGCAATGGCATCAGTTGTGTCATCCATGGTGTTGTTGTCATCATACAAGCCAAAAGCATCTAAAAATGACAGTTAGTAAGAACACATTCATCATGCAATCAAAGGCATTTGAATGATAGTTTGAAAGGCTCACCTTCATTGGGCAAATTGTTGTGACCACCACCTGGCAGAATGGCATCAGCTCCATCATATAAAAAATAGTAGAAAAGGAGTAAGATTGCATTCGACAGGAAATCAGAGGCATTGGAGAATGAAAAAAGGTAGTAGAACTAACCTTGAGCATCAACAGCTGGTTCAACAGCTTGGCTCCCATCAGGGTGTGATGGAGGTGCCACATGAATGTCACTTGGTGCAAGACTAGCCTATGGAGGTTCCACATGGATGTCACTTGGTTCAACACTTGCATCAGGCTGGGAAAAGGTTTTGTTTGACTTTGGACTTGTAGTAGTTGGGGCAACTGATGCATACACTCTCTTACAAGAGCGAAACTTGACTCTAGTAGGTGTTGCATCTGAGCCCTTGTAGAAATGGGAGCATTGATTAGTGAATAGAATTTCGAGATAATTATATTGCATTAACAAAAAGACAGCAACATAAGCCCTGACAAGATGGAAGAATTCTCACCTTAGCAATGTCATCATCAACTGAATCTGGTTCATAGTTAGATTCAGAATCTTCTCTATTTCTCTGTTTTGTCTTGTTCTTGTCTTGAGAATTTGGTGTTGTGCTTCCAGAAAAGGGATTGGAAGGAATAAGACCAAGTTGCTGCAGCCTTGCACTGTTCCTCATGCATTGTCGGAGCCGCAACTCTTCGTACGGATGGAGCGGTGCTACGAAGGTGCAATGTAATGAGAGAAAAAAATGATCAGTGACCAACCCTTTGTAAACTTAGTATGCAACAGAATAAAAATATTGCAGCACTCATTGACATATATCTATAGCACTAACAGAACATTCTGATTTAAAGTAATTGACATATTTGAACTCACAACATTGAGATTCAGAATACTAACAGAACGAGCACAGGTTTCATACCAAATTCAAAACATTTGTACATTAAGATCTCAAGGACATGGCATCGATTGTGAAAGTTAAGCTTGATACTTCACATGAATGTTTTACAGGTGTGGAAGTGAGCATTTGGGTAAAATAAAGAGTTAGCTAGGTAATTACATATGAAGCAGTCATGGTAAACTGTATATGGACCAGTCATGATAAACTAAACAATCACACATAATTAAACCAGTAAATAACTACAGGTAACCAACGAGGACATGAGCAACACCAACGTGGACATAATAGCAGTAAATAACTACAGGTAACAAGTAAATAGCATGATACTAAACAAGTTTACAATCACAAATAATGAAACCAGTAAATAACTAGAGGCAACATGATACTAAACAATTGGTGACATGAAAGAAGCGACTAGCAAACATGTGTGATGAACAGAAGTAGTAAGAACTACAGGTAATTAACCAACGAGGACATGAGCAACCAACGTGGACATGAGCACATATACCTGGCGTCCCAAGTGCTTTTGTTTTCTTCGAATGACCCTTCGTCGGCATGGCTTAGTGGTGGCTAGGGTTAGGGTTGCCCTCGAAGTAGGCGGAGGCTCGCGGCCCTCGGCGGTCGACGGAGGAGGAGATGGGGGAGGCCCTCGGCGGTGGAGCGCAGCCCTCGGCGGAGGAGGGCAGCCCTCGGTCCTCGACGGTCGGCGGAGGACGAGATGGGGGACAGCGGAGGCGCGTGTCCCTCGGCGGAGGAGGAGGAGATGGGGGCGCGGCGGCGTAGGTAGGCGGTGGGAGAGAGAAGCTGGGAGATGGGGGTGCGCTGGCTGTGTAGGAGACGATGCGCGCCGGTGGAGGAGGAGATTGCATTCGGCTGTGCGGGAGATTGGTTTGTGGGCGGTGGGAGAGAGATGGAGATAGGTTTGTAATTAGGGCGCCGCGGGTGATTTGAGGAGATTACAGATATATCCTAATGAATGTAGTGGGATTTTTGGAATAGGAGGGTATTAGCGTGAATTCACTGTGCGAAAAATTTGGGGCTGGTGGCATTGGGCCGACTGAATTCAGCCCATGGCCGGGAGAAGAGGCCCTCTTGCCAGGAATTTACATAATTTAGCTTCATTTTACGTAATTTAGCTTCCCACTTTGCATTCAAATTTAGCTTCAATTTGTTTCCATAATTTCATCGAAAAACTTTTATCTCATGTAGCAGGCAACAAATATAAGTTCTCATGTAGGAGTTTGAATAATTTGTCAATAGATTTGGTACTTTTCCATCATTTAATTGAATTTCTATGCTCTAATTGAAAGTAATCCTAAGTTCAACTATTTGTCCCTCCAATAAGATTCGAAAATTTGCACAAAAACTTTTTATAAATTCCATTGGAGACCATGGATTGGAGATGGAGACAACTTATGTTGTCTTCAGGAGACAATTCAAACTTTTATCTCCAACTTGTCACGTACGTAGTAATTGCAATACTATCTACATTTGTTCCAAAATTTCTAAATATTGATGTGGCAACATATTTTAGGTTTATAATTAAGCTTGTAACAAAAAATAACTATTTTGATAAAGTTGGAGCATACATTGTTCACAAATGTAGACAACTCTTACATAGTTCATAGTAACTCAACTCATACTTTAAGATTGAAGTAGCACTTTACATGTTCAAGCTTGTATTCACCTAAAATTTGGATAGAACATTATATTTTCCATGACATTACATAATATAAAGTAATTTTAGCAATAGTTATGCAAAAGACATGTTTATCTATTCTTTTATGGTGGAATAAAACAAGCTATGTAAAAAAGATATATAAAATATCTATTTTGTAACGTAATATGCAAACAAACGAGATGAAATGAAAATTTGTGTTTTTACAAAAATTTAGAAAAAAAACCAACACATTTGAAGTTACTATGACCGAGAAATACCATTTACAATTTCTAAGTATAGATTAAAAAGAAAAAACCTACTGCGCGCAACAACCTGAGCGTGCCACGTGCTCCAGGTTCAAGGAACTCAACCAACCCGGTGTTGCCACATGTACAATTCAACGTATTATGAATATAAAACAAACCATCCTCACTTCAACGCAGGCATGGCCGTGGTTCAGTGGTAGGTCGTGCAGTCTGTTTGGGCTTGAGGTCGTGGGTTCGATTCCTGCCTCGGCATTATTTTTGCGTCGTTGTCAATTAACAGGGAAAATAAAAAAAAGTATGGTCCAACGAGGAGTCGAACCGCGGCCAGCGCCGTCCCAAGTTAGTGCCTAACCATTGAGCTAATAAAGTATATTCAATTGCTAGCGATAAAACATTGTATTTGTTCCCTTAGAAGTGCCTAACCGCCCGACCCGGGCCTCTTGGCCTCTTGGCCTCCCAACCCTTCCTTCATCTAGAAAATTCCGGTGCTCCCCCATCCCTTGGCCTCCCCCTCATCATCCTTTGCGCCGGCGCCGTCTACTCCCTCCCCCTCCTCTTCCGGTGCGCCGCCCCCATCTCCCCCCTCCTCCGCCGCCGCGCCCCCATCTCCCCCTCCTCCGCCGGCGCGACAAGAGCTCCATCGGCAAGCCAAGGGCGACGAGAGCTCCAACGACTCCGAACTTGCTGTGTTCGAGGTCAGGAAGGAGCTGGCGGGTGGTAGAGGAAAGGCGCCGGTGGGTGGTTGAGGAAAGGCCAAGGAATTGATCATCCTTGACGAGGAGAGCTTCGAGGATTTCGGCAAGGAGTCCGGCAAGGAGGCCGACGACAATTTAGTGAGTTATCAATGACAAATACTCGGTACTGGTACTGAAAACGTAGCTGTTCTTATTACCTTCTATCAATGGCTTCTCATTTGGGTGTTGCTTGTTTATATTGGATTTATTGACATACTTGTCATCGTTTCATTACTGCCTTAATTAGAGAGATAAGCGTTATTACGTCCCGATCGATAAAGAATTAATATAGAGCCTCAGTTTTGATCAGGGGATGCGGCTCAGCCTTTTTGTGTGGGTTTCTTTGGCGTGTTAATAGGAAATGGCTCTGCCACCATATCCCTGTGCTTTATTGTGATAGTCACTGCCTGCATAATATAGCTGAGCACCTGTCTTGCATTTGTATTGTTTCAGGTGTGCCCTACGTGCATCCTTGCCCAGAAAGAGACCAAGGAAATGGCAAAGAAGATAGCCTATCTTGAAGGACGTCTGAAAAAAGAAGAAGAAAATGTAGCTTCCCTTATCAATGAAGTTAATGTAGCAGTTGACAGGAACCTGTAGCTGGAAGAGGAGCTGCAAGAAGCGAAGCAGAAAATATATGCACATGGAAATGCACTTCTTGATGCTCGATTGGAGTTGAGCAAGAAGTCAGCTAAAAAGTAGATGGATGGTTTAGGGTGCCGGAAGTAGGAACAACCTGTCATATTTTGCTACCTGTCATATTTTGCTTCTCTTATGGTTGTTGTCATGGATGCGTGTACCTAAAACGGTTGATCTAAGTTATCTTAAGTTGTCTTATTTTGCAAATTGGAGGTCGAGATTGCTTGGGGTGCTTAACTTGCAGTGGTACTTAATCAAAGTAGGTGCAAAATGATCATTTCTTTTGTGGCAGATCTTATCAGCAGCATTTGAAACAGAACCTAGTCATCATGTGAAACAATGGCTGTCGTTTGTTCTCTTAATGATGGTGTGGCGTTTCTCACCAAATTATGCTTACCAAACTACAACGAAGGGAACTGTATAAATAATTGAGCTTATGCTATGGTAAATAACAAGTTCAGAATTGGAATCCTAGGAATGATATCATCACAAGCGGTGTACCAATTACACAGTTGACATACAAGCTAAAAAATCCACATGATAGGTGAACTGACAGATGTTCATAACAAAAAATACAACGAATTGGTAGCAGCTATTCATCATCACTGTCAACATCAATTGTAGCACCTCCTTCATCATCGCTACAATACTCGAAAATTGTGTCATCTTCTTCCTCTTCAGCATCAGTGTGATTCCCGCCTTTGTGACTTTCTTGAACCCATCGAGCAATTTCACCAGCTTCAAAGATAGGGCCTTGTTCATCATTTCTATTCAAAGGAATATCATATGCCATGTCTATCACTGATTCTCGCCTTCCGTCCTCATCACAACATTCGTCCTCTTGATATGCAGCAACATTATATTGTGCGGACTCGGTTTCCTTTACATTATAAAGATGCCTATGGTCATATGTCTGCACAACTTGCCAATTTTTACCCAACTTTGTATCTGCCAAATAAAAGACCTTCCTAGCTTGAGTGGCCAAGATTAAAGAATCGTCCTTATACCATAGACTTTCAACATTGATGCTTTTAAAGAAGCCATCATATTGAAGTTCAGTCCTCTTCCCATCAAGTTTAAACCAATCACATTTAAACAAAACTACTGTCCTTTCAGCAGAATTATATTCTAACTGAATTATCTCTCTCAAGGTTCCAAAAAAATCAATGAACTGACCATTGTGTGTACCTTCTGTCATTACTCCACTGTTCTGTGTTTTCTTATTCTTGTCACGATCAACAGTGTTAAACCTCACACCATTCACTATGCATGAGGTGTATTTCTTGACTCTAAAATCAGGACCACATGCCAAGGAAAAGATATCGTCATCCACCTCTTCTTGATTAGTATCCTGCAACCTCATGATCTGGCACATGCAACACATACACATCAGCATTTCAGGAAAAAAAGCATTAAATCTTAGCTGAAATATGTGGATGTAAACTAACATGATTCTTGAACCAAGCCTGAAATCTGAGCTGAATCGTTTTTTCAATGTTGGCCACCCCTTCTCTCTCTAATTCATCTCTGAACATTCTGCAAAAAAAAGAGAAGTTACCATATGTGCAACACAAAGGTGGCAAAAAAAAATAAAGACAATAATTACAACTTACTTGACAAATTTCTCAACTTGACTACAATTGTTAAGCACATACCACACCATTTGATCAAAGTCATTTTCATCATATTTCAGTTCAGATGCGGAAGTAAAATGAACTCCATGCCCAAAAACGTCAACATTGTATGCCTCTTCATTAGAAAAACCTAAATTCCTCGGTTCCCGATTAAATCTTGTTTCAACATCATCCATGTATTTAGAGCAAAATGTCAGGCATTCGTCAGCAATATATGCCTCGGCAATTGAGCCTTCTGGCCGTGCCCTATTCCTCACATAGCGCTTCAAAGTGTACAACTGCCTTTCAATTGGGTACATCCAACCATATTGCACAGGACCTCGGAGTAATGCCTCATCAGGTAAATGGACAGCAAGGTGCATCATGACATCAAAGAAAGCAGGGGGAAAAATTTTCTCAAGCTTCACCAAAACAATAGGGATCTCTTTCTTCATTTCAGCCAATAAATCTTTCTTAAGTGTTCTGCTGCACAGTTCCCTGAAAAACTTCCCTAACTCAGCTATTGCTTCATAAATGTCCTTGTCCAAAAATCCTCTAATGGCAACAGGTAAGATTCTTTGCAAAAGAATGTGACAATCATGTGTTTTTAACCCTTGTACCTTGGTTCCATCAACATTTACACATCTTGAGATATTGGAAGCAAATCCATCTGGAAACTTCACCTCATTCAAAAATTTACAAAAGGCCTCCTTTAGTTTTGTGGACAAGGTATATCGAGCATGAGGCATCTCACCATCCTCTCTAAAATGTAGCTCCTTTCTAATTCCCAAATCTTTCAAATCAAGCCTGGCTTTAGTTGTATCCTTTGTCTTCCGAGCTATGTTCAGAATTGTCCCAATGAGGGCCTCACATATGTTTTTCTCAATATGCATAGCATCAAGATTATGTCTCAACTTCAAAATTTTCCAATATGGTAACTTCCATAAACTAACCATCCGGCTCCAAATTCGCCGCACATGACCCCCTTCCATGTCAGAACGCTTCCTCTTCCTAGGTGTAACATCTTTAACTTTCTCCAGTTCAGCCAGCAGCTCTTCTATAGAGAATTGACTTGGTTGGTCATTGCTTTCATGAAGAGCAGCAAACTCATTGTTTCTCCGCAAACGATGTCCTTTTGGAAGGAATCGAAAGTGCCCAATATACCCAATTTTGCTCCTTAGGCTGTATGAAAGAGGGTGCTTGTCACAATGAGTACATGCAAAATAGCCTTTCGTGGTACGCCCTGAAAGAGTACTCAAAGCTGGGTAGTCATGGATGCACCACAGAACTGCAGCACGAAGGCTAAATGTTTGGCGAGTATTAGCATCATAAGTATGCACACCCTTCCAAAGTTCAAGTAAATCTTCTATAAGAGGCTCTAAAAATACATCAAAGTCCTTCCCAGGTGATTTAGGTCCTGGAATAAGCAAAGCCATCATGAAGTTTGACTCCTGCATGCATGCCCAGGGTGGAAGGTTGTATGGCACAACAAGTACAGGCCACATGCTGTATCTTGAGTTCTGTTCTGAAAAAGGATTGAACCCATCAGTAGCAATCCCAAGTCTAAGGTTTCTTGGATCTTTTGCAAAATCTGGATATACTCGGTCGAAATGTTGCCATGCCTCGCCGTCAGCTGGGTGCCTCATTTCTGTCTCATTGGGCTGCCGCTTTAACTTGTGCCATTGTGCTTCTTCTGATGCTTCTTTGGTTGCAAACATCCTTTTTAACCTAGGTGCCAATGGAAAATACCGCAACACTTTCTGAGGTATCTTCTTCCTTTCTGCATCTTTCCATCTTGAGAGACCACAAACAGAGCAATTATCATAATTGGCATATTTCTTTCTGAACAGCACACAATTATTGTAGCACACATGTATTGATTCATATCCGAGACCTAATTCTTTAAGAAGACTCTTTGCATCATTATATGATTTTGGGAGTGTATTGCATTCCGAGAACGCCTCAGCCAATAGCTTCATTACTACAGAAAAAGCAGAATTGCTTATCCTATATAATGACTTCATATGAAGGAGCCTCACCACAAAGGAGAACCTTGAAAATTTGGCACAACCAGGATAAAGCTGACGCTTTGCCTCTCTCATGGCCATTTTAAAAAATGAATCTTGATCCTGATGGTCTGCATTACCTTCGTCAATTTGTCCATCGTGTCTTGTTTGTTCTTCTGCAGTGTGCAGGTCTCCTAAAACCGCTTCTAAAGGATCAACACCATAATTGTCATCCTCTGTTAGTTCTACATCATGTAGGGAACAATCTTCTACATCATGCACATGAATAGGATCATCAATAACATCTACATCCAAGTTCTCTCCATGATGAATCCATCGAGTGTAAGTACTGTCCATTCCATTCATCAATATGTGCTTCTTCACTCCAGCCTGATTCATGTATTTCTGATTAAGGCATCTACCACATGGGCACAAAATTTCAACATTCTCACTGAATTTTCTGTGAACGAAGCTCATAAATTCTTTCACACCAGCAATGTATTCAGGGGAAAACAATTTTCTATGCACCCAAGTTCGATCCATCTGTTCATCCATAGCACAGCAACCAAAATGAACAAGTACATCTACACCAAGTCGAAAGAAACACTCAACAATGGCGGCCGGCACATACATACCGTGGACACTCAACAATGGCGCAGCAGGAGGCGGGGACGGCACGTCGCGGCGCAGGTGGAGGCGGGGACGGCGCGGCGCGGCACAGGTGGAGGCGGGGACGGCGCAGGTGGAGGCGGGGACGGCACGTCGCGGCGTAGGTGGAGGCGGGGATGGCACGGCGAGGAGGAGTCAGGGACGGCGCAGGTGGAGTCGGGGACGGCGCATGTGAATCTCTCGATTCATCTGCTTTAGCTATTTTAGCTCGGCCGCAACTCTCTGTTTATAAAAGGAAATAGTCCAATACCAAAACGCAAATGAACTAGTAGCCTAGTGGTAAGGCAGGTTTCGTTCGTCCGCGAGGTCTCGGGTTCAATTCTCGGTCGCAGCAATTCTTTTTTGCCATTAACCCGCAGGCCTGCAGGCCCAAGCCAAGCGCAGCGGCTCAACAGCAACAGCGGCCGGCCCAAGCGTGCAAGCAGGCCCAAGCCAAGCGGCCCAAGCGTGCAAGCCGAGCAAGCAGCAGCGGCCCAAGCATGCAAGCAGAGCGGCAGCGGCCCAAGCATGCAAGCAGAGCAGCGGCCCAAGCGAGCGTGCAAGCAGAGCAGCGGCCAAGCCGAGCAAGCAGCAGCGGCCCAAGCGTGCAAGCAGAGCGAGCAAGCAGCAGCGGCGGCCAAGCAGGCCCAAGCCGAGCGTGCAGGCCTAGCAGCCCAAGCCGAGCGTGCTGACGTGGCGGAGCAGCGACGTGTAGCCGGAATACGTGGCGGTGTGGGCGACGTGGCCGGATGACGTGGCGGAGCAGCGACGTGACGTGATGACGTGGACTGAAAATGGTGACGAATTTATTAGAACGTCACAGATTTTGGAACAATTTGTGATGAATTTATTATTATGTCGTAGGTTTTGGAACAATTCATGACGAATTCATCATAACATCACAGGTTTTGGGCCGCTTTGTGACGAAACTGATAAAACATCACTATATTACGGGCCTCATATCCACTCTGACAGATTCATGACGGGAAAATGAAAATCGTCACAGATTGTGACAGTTAACGACGTTCTCAGAAATCGTCACAAAAATTTTGTCATAGATTACAAGGTTTCTTGTAGTGTCCTGAAGAAGGTGATGCACAAGAAGATGAGGACTGCCTGAATGGGAACTTCGAAAGAAGCATCCAATCACCATAAGGCCAATTTATGTTCCGATGAAAGATATCTCGTCGGTGCACAAGTGGTATGCCCATGACCAGTTCAAGCCTAAGAACCAAGTTAAAAAAGTCCCAACACAGGCTTATAAGGAGGCCGTCACTAGCAAAGTCCACCAAACAGCAAAGCAGTATTCAAATGTTGATGCCATCAAATGGTCAAAGGATTGCCCGAAAATATATGAAAGAGGCAAGCCCTTCCTACCAAACCGGGACATCCAGCGCCTACCACTTGGAATGAGAAGGTTCCATGATTGGTACTTATGTGTTCTTCTAGCGAGCATAGACCTCATACAAGCATGCTTTCCCACCGGCACATTTGGAAGCCCAGCTGGGAAAATTATCTTTGACTTCAATGACATGCAGACATGCTTTCACCTCGGAGCAATAGAAATGAATCTAATTCACACGTGGGGCCTGTAAGTCCTTGCCCTCCCGATATGATATGAATGTAATCTTTGGATTTTGTTGTAACTAACTCACATCGTAATTTGTAGAATGCAAGTGCATATTGTAAAACAAATGCCAAGTGTAAAAGCCGGGTATATAGGCTCTCAAGCTATAGCACAAATAAATTTTAATTACCCTTGACAGTGGAAACTGGATGCCAAAGAGCTAGCTGCTGGAAAGACCCTTCGGGAGAAAGAGGACATCCATACGAAGAAACTAAGGCAAGAGTCCCTCAAGGTTTTGGCATATATTTCCCTGGCTTTTTAAAATCTCCAACAGCACTCTACTGTATGGCTACTATACAACTTCGAGTAAGTTCAACTCTATACTTAAAGCTTTGTTCGATATATTTTATTCAATGCAAAAGAGCTTATCTAGTTCTATGATTAAATTCATGCAGCAACCACTGGATTTGTATAGGCGTCGATGTTGGGAGAAGCATGGCATGGGTCTTTGATTCAATAGATAGGGACCCGGTGACATACAAAGATTTCATATCGATTCTCAAGACGTACACATATCGATAATTCTCATTAGCTTATATGTTTGTATACATACTTATAACGTTCACTTTTGGATACTAACAAGTTGCATTTGCTAAAATAATTCAAATAGGGCATTCACGTTCTATGTCAATCAACATCACGGAAGGCATGATCCAGTAAGAAAGGAAAGACTGGCTATAAAAACACTATGTGCGGTAAGTGTAACTTACTTTAGTACTACATTACATGGCTGTCAAAAGCATTACTTAATATTTCTATATGCAAAACATACAGTGCCCCAAACAGAAGCCTAGGAGTGTACATTGTGGATACTATGTATGTTCTATGATGAGTAATACCGGTGCCTACAGGAGATACCCCCTTAAGGGTAAGTTTGAACCTCTTCACCCATAGTATAAAAACTTCGCATATGATATGAAATACTAAACCGAAACTTGTTCTCTTGTAGTGGAAAGAAAAGAAAGAAATGAAAAGAGACTCATACAAGGATGGCCAACTCTTAGAGCTCGTTGGCAACCTTTGCAACTTCATATTGGACCAGATTGTACACGTCAAAGGCACCTACCATGACCGAGATTCTAACTTAGATAGAAATCCTCAGTATCAACACCTTCGTGAGACTAAAAGGCTAGCTCTAGGCTATTGATAACAATGTGTATAGAATTTGACATTGGTCTTACCTTGTGGGACGGTTTGAACTTGTGGAACGAATTAAACTTGTGAATTATATCTATTTAATGATGGATTGTATATATTCTTGTGAATTAGACTTGTAATGGTAGTTTATATAATGCTCTTGTTCTTGTGGTCAGATTTGAATTATATATGTTTTGGTCAGATTTGAATTATATATACATATGTGTGTGTTTTGGTCGAATTTGAATTGTAAATTTAAATTTTTTTTGACAAAAAAATATACTGTAGGGGCGGTTCTAGACTGAACCGCCCCTACAAATAGGTATTATAGGGGCGGCTGATACTACGGCCATCCCTACAAATCGCTTTTGTAGAGGCGACTGGTGTTACCGGCCAACCCTACAAATCGATTTATAGGGACAGCTAATAACACCAGCCGTCCCTACAAATCGATTTGTAGGGACGGTCTGAGAACTACCCCTACAAATACATAATTTGTAGAGATAGTATGGTAGAGACGGCTGGCCAAACTGCCTCTACGAAGCATCCTCAGTCGCCCCTACAAATACTTATCCTAGTAGTGGTCCTTGGTCAGTGCGTCCTCGTTGAACCGGTTCGCTGGCCGGATCAAGCGACAACGCCAGCCTCAAGTCCTGAATGCCAGCCAAGTCAACTATAGCAGCTGGTTAATTCATCATTACCACCATTATATTATGGCTTTGTATTATTAAAGCAACACGTTTTCATTTGAAGCTGCAAAATCCTTCTTCTCTACCATCGCTACGAAAAGCTTTCATTTTTCTTTCTTTTTGAAACGAACCATTTTTCTTTCTTTTTTCTTCATGAAGCATGCCATTTTCTTAGACATGATATTATACTACGTACTACATGATAATAATAATGCATAGGCGGAAGAGCAAGACTAGCTAGGGTGCTATCACCTCTGGTGGACTTAGTTGATACAGCCTCTGGGCCGTGAATTTGGGCCCGAAGATGACAGGGCGTACAGGAATGTTAGGGTTCTCTTGGTGCAGCTCCTTGGTGTCTAGGAAGAAGTCCGGCTCTGCTCCAACAAACTTGAGAAACTGGCAACAGCATAATAGAGGAAAGAAGAATTGTCATACAGGTCATTGTTAATCCGAACGTACTACGGCACCAATAGGGAACAGCATATATAAAGAGAAAAATGCAGAGGAAACAAAAATGTCAAAGAGGAAATGGTCGATCAGTATGTGTGGGCATCGAACACTGCCGTTTCAGAGTGAGAACACACACTATTACAGCACTGGCAACAGGTAGGCCGTGCCCAACGCGCTAGGCTGGACAAGTGCCCCAACCTCCACATCGGAGCCATTGCTCTATGTCACACTGAACAACAGCCTTGCAGAGTCCTTGTGCTCCATCTAAGAAAAACTCGAAGCATTCGCTTGAACGCGTGTTGGAGACTTCACCATATAGCATGTGTCCTGAAGAGCAGAACGAGGAGGGGAAAAGCTACGGAATAGACAGCAGTGGAGGTGGAAAAAGCTCTGGAAAAGTACGGTCTCCTTTGGGACATTGATAGCATATAAGCTCTGAAAAAGTACGGTCTCCTGAGGCAGTGTTCGGCTGGCTGGTGGCCGGCTGACCAACCTCACGAAATCACTGTTTATGTTCTGTCAGAATAGTATTTTTCTCTCACAACAATCAGCCGGAACAGTATTTTTTAGTCCTGCCGAACAGGCCCTCAGTTTTGTCTACGTGGACTCCAAGGCATACGATTACTGCTACCTGCGTTGAGCCTGCCCTTAGGGCACCTGTCAACAATGAGCGTCAGTTACTAGCTTTAAGCCAACCTCTTCAATAATGTTACTTTTTAACAATAGCTCATATTATAGTTAGACCCACATAACACTCTCACATATTGTTGAAATATGTATATAAGCCTAGCTCTCGATCAAATGCTAACTTTTCTATCTCTTTTTATTAAAATATAAAAAAATACTTGGAACTAGCTTACGATCATTGCAGATGCCCTTATGTTAAGACTGCTGCCATCCCACGTGGGCTCGCCCGCAATGGTCAAGGAACAGCTAGTATTCCATGAATCTGTGCTTGCGCTGTCCCAAATCCTAATGATCAAGGAATAGGTATGCCGTCCCGTTCACAGCCCCTACTAGCGTCTACATTATTCCGTGTCGTGGCTGTGGAGGTCAGGGTTGATCAGGGTCAGGGTCAGGGTCAGGGTCAGGGTCAGCACTACCTACCCGACCCGATGGAAGGAGCGGCCGGCGGTCAGTAGCGTACAGCATCGCTTTCCGCTCGCAGCATGCACGTGCGTGCATGTTGGATCCAGGTCAATGCCACGTACAGTACGTACTGTACTCTACGACGAGTCACGACTCACGATCGGTTGTGATCCTCTAGTGATCAGAATGGACCAAGTGTCCAAATCAACCATAGTATATTATAGGGGCTATTGTGTTCTTGCCCCTATTTTAAATTTCAATTGTGATTTTACTCCTATTTTCTTCCACTTCGTGTTTTTACTCCTGCTTTTTCAAAACGAAGGTTCAGTTTACCCCTACTCCGTGAACAGCAGGTAACGGTGTTAAAAAAGTTGACAGATGACAAGTTTGTCCTTCCGAATATTGCGTTTTTGCCTCTATTTCAAATCCCAATTGTGATTTTACCCCCACTTTCTTCCACTTTGTGTTGTTACCCCTACTTTTCCAAAACGAATGCTCCGTTTATCCCAATTCTTAACTCAGTTATCTACATCCGGATCAAAGCAATTAAAAATTAACAAAAGCCCTGTGAAAAGACAAACTTACCCCTTATCTCTCGGTCGTCTCTCTCAGGGTCGTCCCTCTCAACGCTAGCAGGCAGCGGGCGGCTGGGTGCGGCGGCGGTGGCGGCGGAAGGGCAGTGTCGGGCCGTCGGGCGGGCACGGCGAGCGGGCGCGTGCGGCCAAGCGGAGGAAGCGGCGCGGGCGCGCGCGGCTTAGCCTGACGTGGGCGCGCAGCCAGGCACGCGGCTCTGCTTGGCCTTCCGCCGCCGCCGCACCCAGCCATCCGCTAGAGTTGAGAGAGAGAGAGAGGCGGGTCTTCGGCTCCATGGTCGGCTGCTTTCACGAGACGCGCGCTCGCGACGCCAGCCAAGCCGCGCGCGCCCGCGCTATGCAGAGCCGTGTGCCTGGCTGTGCGCGGCCACGCCATGCAGAGCCGCGTGCCTGGCTGCGCGCCTACGTCAGGCTAAGCCGCGCGCACCCGCGTCGCTTCCTCCGCCTGGCCGCATGCACTCGCTCGCCGTGCCCGCCCGACGACCCGACGCTGCCCTTCCGCCGCCACCGCCGCTGCACCCAGCCGCCCGCTGCCTACTAGCGTTGAGAGGGATGACCCTAAGAGAGACGACCGAGAGATATGAGGTAAGTTTGTCTTTTCATATGGCTTTTGTTAATTTTTAATTGCTTTGATTCGGATGTGGATAACTGAATTAAGAATTAGGGTAAACGGAGCCTTCGTTTTGGAAAAGTAGGGGTAAAAACACAATTGAGGTTTGAAATAGGGGCAAAAACGCAATATTCAGAATGGCAAACTTGTCATCTGTCAACTTTTTTAACACCGTTACCTACTGTTCACGGAGTAGGGGTAAACTGAACCTTCGTTTTAGAAAAGCAGGATAAAAACACAAAGTAAAAAAAAATAGGGGTAAAATCACAATTAAAATTCAAAATAGGGGCAAGAACGTAATAGCCTTATATTATATGCATATACGCCGGCCGGCTAGCCGTTCAACGCCATCAACCGGTAGTCTACTACTATACGATTGGCCAACGCGACACGCTGCTGCTGCATGCGTAGGTGATGAGCTACTACCTACCACTCATCGTCGTCCTCCGCCCGGGCCGGCTCATCCGGGCTACACCTTCCTACTACAAAGTCAACTTCAACAGAGTGCAGGCACGCACAGTCACTATTTCGCTGCATGGCAAATGACTTCGGTCATCTTCGCTTATGCTGAAATTTAGTTTATGTTAATGTTTATATTGAAATGTTATAAGAGAAAAATACTATTTTATGGCTGAAAAGTAGCTCAAACAAACAGGTCCTTTAGCTGCTACGCAACAACACGTAAACACGTACTCCAAATCCATGTGCAGTCTCTTCGTATGGGTGTAGGTCTAATTTGTGCACTAGAACGTGTGTGAGTGTGTATGTGGTGGTGTCAGTTGGTGCATAAATTCAGATAATACGACTTATGGTCGTAAAGACAGAGAGAGAGAACCATATATATTTTATAGATAATTAAAAAGAAACATAGGAATTCCAAGAAACATATTAGATGCGATGCGAAGTGTGTGCGTGCTACCTGATTAATTATTCAAAAACAAAACAAACCAACCACTAAATCAAGGATTTTGAATAGTCAGCGTAAATAATTTTCAGGCCACACGTATTCCTGGAAGGTCTGTTTTAGCCATTTACCAGATCTATCAGTTGCTTAATTAAAACCCTTATTCATTCATTCATATATACACATTAGGCAGTGTCAACCTGGTTATAACGGGGTTTTATTTTCATATTTTTTCTAAAATACGCAAAAGCTTGTGTATCATTGTATTAAGATCGAGAAATAGTTTAGTTACACGACGCGCCACGCCGACGCGCCACGCAATGGCGCACTAGGAGGGCAGATGTTTTAGCGGACTTTGGACAAGGTAATTACTCGCGCACTAGACAACCTAGTTTCACCGCGCCGGCGTCTATCCACTGGTGAGATGGATTCGACTTATCATGAATTTTGCTAATTTCATGTCCGTGCCATTAAAAATATGGTGCATGAAGAGAGAATAAATATATAGGTGAATCTGCTAATTCTTGCAAGCATCTTTGAGCTGCACTAGTGAATTCTCACTGAAACAATACAGATGCTAATTTATATCTCTTATAAAGCTAATTTTCACTATATGTTCTCATCCTATTTTTTCAGCACTACTTCAGCAGTACTGTTTAGCGAAGGAACAGCGTTTTCCTCTCACAACAAATCAGCATCAGCATCAGTATCAACAGCAACCAAATTTCAGCGAAACCAATAGGGCCATAGACATATCATGCCACTAACTTCCAACCTTTCAATACCACTAACTTCCAACCTTTCAATGAAAGCTATCCATGTCATCCCCTACTAATAGTCATGTCATGCCACTAGCTTTCAACTTTTCAATGCAAGCTATCCACGTTATCCTCCACTAGCAGTCATGTTATGTCACTAACTTTTAACCTTTCAATGCAAGCTATCCACGTCATCTCAAGTTCTATCTCAACATGCAAGACATCCTAAAAGGACCTAGGATGCCGTCTAGAGGGGGGTGAATAGGCGTTTCTGAAAATTAACACCTATAAATGCGGAAACAATTTGGTAATGGGAATTTCCGAGTGAAAACTCCAAATCAAAGTAATACAACCCCTCATAAGTTAGCATAGAACCTGCAACACAAGAATTAGAACACGGATCAAATAAATTCAGCACTAAGCTCTAATACCGGATGTGTCCGGTAGGTACGTGTCCGGTATACACGTGTTCTGCAGAACAACCTCAAACTTGCTCCTTTTGATTTTAATCTTCAGACCAATCTATAGGCACCCACTAAAGATAGTGTCACACATAGGTAACCTGCACTAGAGCTAGAACAACACAAATATCAAATGAAATGCGAATTGAGACACGATACTTGTTTTACCGAAGTTTGAACTCATTCGAGTCCTACTCTACGTTGAGGGGGCTGCGGACGACCCAACGACGGTCAGCCCTAAAGGGTAACACGAAGGTCACTCTAGCCGGAGTCTTTTCCAACTCCTTTTTCTCCTTCCACTAGTTGATTCCGAGGCGGTGGAATCGACCGTTACAAACTTTCCAAGCCACATCACAATCTCTCGGGTGCTCTCCGGCGACGCCTAGCCGTCTAGGACCGAAGAGTCCAAGAGTAACAAATGCAAATCATGAAATAGACAATATGCATAAGTGTTCAAGTGGTGGCTTGCTCTCAATTTTGAATTTCTCTCAACCCACTAATAGATTTGACAATTTGGATCACACATTCACTAAGAGAGGGTTTGGGAGAGTTGGCAAAGCTTAAAAACGTGCTAGAGGATCAGCAGAATCAGCAGCCTCCAAAGGTGGAGACATGGGGTTATTTATAGCCCCTTTGAAAAACTAGCCGTTTTCTAGCCGTTGCCATACCGGACGATATGACTTGCACTGCGCCAACGGTAACTGAGTTAAAGTATGTGAGGTGTCGGAACTCCCGACGCTTACCGGGACTTCCGACTGTCGGAACTCCTGACCCTTGGCTCGTTTGAAAACTAGCCGTTGGGCTCTGGTCTATTATATCGGACACGTCCGGTGTGACCAGGCAGTCAACTCTCCAAGTTAGTTAAGCGCGAGACGTCGGAACTCCCGACGATTGCCGGAACTCTCGATAGTCGGAACTCTCGACGAACCAACTCGAGAACACGAAGAATTTTGCCGTGGCTGGGCAAATACCGGACACGTCCGGCCAGACCAGAAAAAAACAAGTTAGCTCTTTTGTCTCTCAAACACTCAAAACTCACATGGGTTGGCTGAGCACTTATGAATGATTATCTATCAACATGATGCATCCCTCTTAATAGTACGGCATACCTATTAAACTCAAGATCAAAGGAAAAATGAATTTATACCGCTTGAGTTGATCTCTTTTGAATTGATGCCGTCTCTTTCAATCTTCATCAAGTGAGGGTGCCAACATGTCGATATTGATCTTTTCACTTGAGCATAGCCATATTGAGCATGTGACTTGATTCCATTCATCAAATATGAATAACTCCAAATGCATCAAGTCACTTCCAATACTTTGTCCAATATAGATTTGATCCTCCATATCAATATGACCATCATAGCTTGATTAGTACCTCAACTAAATGCAAGTACTTTCTTCTTCACCCTAGCTAGGTTCTTCGGCCGCCAAGCCGTCGCTTGCCCTTCACCCTTGCTTAGTACCTCGAAACCTTTCCTTGCTATCTTCACCATCTCAAGCCATCAAGTCACATCTTGTGTTGAATCATCCATTCATTTGTATTGTTATCTTTTTCATTTCAATTTAGCAAGCTTCAAATATGAGACCATTCCATATGCAATCCCTCATGTCTCATTAATTAATTCTTACCGTATTTGCTTTCACATAGTACATGGAAAATCCCACAACAAATAAGCCTTTGCATGAATTCCATTTGCATTGTTGTCTTGTGCTTAAACTAGATTGATTATACAACAACACATCATTTTGGCTTTATACAATTTAATCAAGTATCCGTGAGATAACCAATTTCATGTCCAACACTTAATGAATATGTTAGATCTTTAATCGTATTGTCATTCAATCATCCAAAACCCACTAAAGGGCTAGATGCACTTTCAATCTCCCCCTTTTTGGTGATTGATGACAACCCAATTAAAGTTTACAAAATGATATAAAAATTTAGGCTTTTGGGTTCAATGATTTATGGAAGGCTCCCCCTTAATATGTGTAATATGAATTAAATTCACAAATGACCTCAAATGTCAATTTGCACATACTAAAACACATAGGAGACTCCCCCTAAATCATTGCATCCGTGGGGTCCAAGTGTGTGTGATAAAAAAAATCCATGATGCATATGACATGATATATCACACAAGAATAAATAGAAAGCATCACATCATACATTTTCAATCTAAAACATGCATGGTCCTTATGAAAGCAAATTCATCATATATATCACACACATAGCACTCATTACAAAGATTTCTCAAGTCCACAAGCCACTAATATAAATAAAGATCATGTCTCAAGAGATACATAGATAAAGCTCAAAGTCTCAACTCTCACAAGATATAAAGTCTCAACTCTCACAAGATATAACAATAAAGATACCACATGAAAAGACTACAGATGCAGTACATATCTTTAGGTACAAAAGATAAACTCATAAAGCACAACCCTGAAGCTTTAATCACTAATTCTCCCCCTTTGTCATCCATCACCATAAAAGGTCTGACAAAAAGAACTAAGCACAAAGAGGGTGAAAGGATCAAGATGCCCAAGAGAGGGGGGGGGGTGAATTGGGCTAATTCTAAATTTCTTTGCAATAATTAAACCCTACGACACCCCTTGTGCCTAGAAAGTGTTTCTAATGTTCTACCACAAAAAAAGTCTTGCAACCTAAGTTCCAATCCTATCTAGCATGGCAATTCTATGAATGTAAAGACAAGAATTGAATTGCTCAAAGTAAAGAGAGAAGGAGGAACGTGACGATGTTTTGCCGAGGTATCAAAGAGTCGCCACTCCCCACTAGTCCTCGTTGGAGCACCGTGCAAGGGTGTAGCTCCACCTTGATCCACGCAAGGGTCAAGTGCTCTCTACGGGTTTATTCTTTGACACTCCGTCGCGCTGAATCACCCACAATTGCTCACAACTTGAGTTGGGTCATCCACAAGCTCCGCCGGATGATCACCAAGCTCCCAATCACCACCAAACCATCTAGGTGATGGCGATCACCAAGAGTAACAAGCACGAACTCTCGCTTGACCATGACAAGCCTAATGAGAAGGGTGGATGCACACTTTGCTACTCTTGCTTTCACTAATAAGGTCTCTCTCTTGGATTCTCAAATCTCAATCACCTCACTAGGACCTTGCTCTTCTTGGCACTCTCAAGGGTGTTTCTCAGCTGTTGGAATGAGTAAAAGTGATCCCTTGAGTGAATAGAGGAAGTATTTATAACCCCTCATTCAAAACGAACCGTTATTTGCCTCTACGGGGTGACCGAACGCTCTGGTCATGTTGACCAGACGCTCCGGTCAGTTCACCCGCCACTCAGTAGTTATGTTGTGACTGGACACTGGCCAACGTCCGGTCAGCACTGACCAGACACGTCCGGTCACAAAAACTGCCCTCTGGAACCTTACTGATGTTGACCGGACTCTGGCACCCAGCGTCCGGTCACTTTGCTACTCAGCGTCTGGTCAGTAGCCGTAACCTGACCAGCATCTGGTCTCATCCATACGACTTCACCTTGATCAAATGAACTGACCAAACTCTGCGCCAACATCCAGTCACACCAGAACCAGCGTCTAGTCAACATTTGACCCTCCATTCACTTCCAACTCGCAAACATATGTGAATGAAGTTTGCTCCAATTGATCTAAGGGCTATTTAGGAGCTACCTAGTGCTAGATTTGACAAGTGTGCACCACACCTAACCCACTAGACTCACCTAGGTCAAGCTACCCGTCCATACCCCCCTTAATAGTACGGCCAAAGGAAAAAGAAAGTCCTAAACTACTCTAAGTGTATCCTCAACACCAAACGACACTTAGAACTAGTCCATCCTTAACCTTGTCGTCCATCCTTTGAAAATCAAAACGATTTCCATCGTAGGGGCATGACGACCATGATTGCCCAATAAATTTCCATTACTGTGACCTAACTTAATTACCTCTGCAAAACACACGTTAGTCACAGTAATCATGTATTGTCATTAATCACCAAAACTCAACTAGGGGCCTAGTTGCTTTCAATCTCCCCCTTTTTGGTGATTGATGACAATACAACCTTGAGTATGTAAAAGAGATGAGGTTTTGAACATGCTTGGTTCATATAAGCTTTTGACAATAAGAACAAAAGAGTTAGGAAAGCTTATATGACCCAAGCCAACATGATGTACTCAATAGATATGAAATAAGCATGAGTACAAGTAATAAAGCTCATTTGCATCGGAGTAAAACGCGGAAGCAAAGCAAATGAGCATAACACAAGTGATATGACATATAAATAATTCAAAGTAGAGAGCACACATGTCACATATCACATAAATATCACGATCACGTAGATATCACTATCACATAGATATAGTTTGATGCATGAAAGTAAACACATGAATGCATAATAGTGTATCACACATAAAAAGCCAAATGTAATAGATAAGCTCCCCCTAAATGAATCTCTCTCCCCAAGTCTAACATACTCGATCCCTCTCCCCCTTTGGCGTCAAACACCAAAACCTAAGGGTCGGTCGGTGGGGCTAAAGCGGACGAGTCGGGCGCTGAGGTGCGAGGAGCGAGCTGGAACTATGTGCCATCATCATCTGACCCTGAGCTCTGAGCTGTATGACCCTCTGTAGCTGGAAGCGATGCTGAAGCAGTCTGGGTCGGATCAGGAACTGGTGTGGCTTGAGACTCTATAGGTATGACTGACGTAGGCGGCTCTGATGATGCAACTGAAGAAGGGAGTGTCTCTGTAGTCCTGGTAATAGGTGCAATTGTGGAAGGACCTAGGACATGTAGATATGGCGGAGTAGGCTGCCCTGTCAACTCACTAAAGATAGCACCAAGGCTCTTAGAGACTGTAGTATCTGGCACAAGCAGCGAGGAAGTCTGAGCCGGTGTGAAGCCTGTCTGTAGAGGTGTGAACTACGGGGCTGGCACTGGCGAGGCAAACCACTGGGACACCTGCTCTGTAGGTGAAGAAAACTATGTCGCTGGCTGTCCCTAACTCTGAAGCCCACTGGGCTGTAAAGCTGGAGTCATAGAAGTGGTGGCAGGCTGGCTGATCTGGGGTGAAGGCTGTGGCGGTGGAGCCCCAATAGAGTAACTACATGCTGCATAAACCTGAGTAACTACTGCTGCATGAGGAGCTGCTGATGATGCATGGCCTGCTGCTACTGTTGTATAGCCTGCTGCTATTGCTGGATTGTCTGCTGCTATCGCTGAAACACATCCTGTCTGGCCTGGAACTGTGCAAATGTAGCAGCGGTCTCCTGGGCCTAGCGAGCCTGATCCTGCCTCATCCGCTCAAGTATAGCAAGTAGAGTGGGATCTGTCTGTGGTGTAGGTGGAGCTGAACTGGAGCTACCGGCCTCATGGTCATGTCGTCGTGGAGGCATCTCAGGGATATCCTGGTAGTCATCATCAGAACTATCACTGGGGTCGCTCTCGAGCATCAAGCAGCTCCTCTATAGCTACAATGCCCCTGATAGTCTCATCCTGCTGGGCTGCAGTCTCTGGCACCTCTGGACGATGACATGGCTGGCTAGGTGTCCTCACTGCACTGTGGCAGAGCATCTGAGTCATATTATATGCAGGGAACTCTATAGTAGCACCACTGTACTCTGCTAGCATCTCAGGTGGCCTCACTATAACTACTCTGTAAATCAAGAATGTAATCCAGTGAGCATAGGGCAACTGTTGGTGACCTCTAAACCCCTCTGCAATAGTATCCTCCATCTCAGATAGTAAGAGATCCCAAATATCAAAGATAGTCTGCTGCATCAGGGCATTCAGTAGCCATAACTGAATGCGAGTCAACCCCTCGCGATATCCCATCCTCGGAAGCAAGGTCCTTCTCATGATAGCATCAAGCACTCTAGTTGTAGGAGTGAGGTCACTGGGTGTCCTGCTCGACCCTTCGCTGAATGGCTCTGTGAAGCAATGGCGGACCAAATCTGTAGGAGGCACCATACCACCATGAGGGCGTCTGGGAGGCACTGTTTGACCATAGCACACCTCATGTAGCCGGACGGGCTACTCCTAAAGCCTAAGAATCTCCCTAACCCTAAAGCTCACCAGCCTATAATCTCTGCCTCTGAATGCAAAGTGAATGAATCTGTGCTGAGGGTCAATCCAAAGTGTAGCATAGAACTCATGGACCCAAGATGGTACATATATGCCTGTCCGTCTGAGTAAGTCTGTCAGCCCTGGCAAGTAAGATAGATTAGGGCGAATATGCTCTCTTGCTGCTGCTACGATGGCCTCAATGGAACACACCCTCTGTGATCTGAATGCAGCCCCACTGTTAAGATATGCATTATAAAAATCTTCCTGCAGTGGTGTATAGAAGCCCTCTGATGCACGCTCATCCCTCCTAGGCGGAAACCACTTCTCAAACTGCATGAACCTAAGCTGCTACACCTGCTTGGCCGTGGCTGCCCTCAAATCCAGATGAGTCACTAGAGGTGGACCCTGTGGTCTAGGAGGCGGACGAGAACCCCTCCGCTGTGTCTCTGCCCTCGGTGTCACTTGGGTACAAGTATGACCAGAGTGGCGTAACTATGGCTGCGGTGCCTGCTCTAACTCCTCTGCCTACTCTCCCTCCTGAGCCTGCTCTGTCTGCTGTGCCTGCTGCTGTGACTCCCCCTAAGGCTGACTCTCATCAATAGCGACACGCCATCCTCCAACCATGGCTGTCCCAGCTGGACCACCATGACGACGCTCAACCTCCTGGATAGCGGCCCTCTGAGCTGGTGAAAGCTGATCTACAATGACAACACCACTCCGAGCACCTCCTCTCTCTACACGATCTGCGGCGGCTACAACTACTGCTACTCTCTCTGTGTCAGCATCTGGATACTTGCGCTTCTTCGTTGCAAGCTTCTTCGTTGCCTTGCCTTTTTCCTTAGAAGGCAGGCGAGGCGAGGGCCTCAGATCCTCATCACCGGCACCACCCCCAACATTCTTGACACGAGCCATCTAATGAAGCTGAAAAGAACAACTGCACTGACAAGAATCAACTGCCAACTGTCACTTTCGAGGCTTGGCCTCGATCCGTACTCGCGAGCTTGGCCCCGAGTTGACTGACAACTGCCAAGGGACCTCAGAAACATTGACTCGCTGCACGATGGAATAGATTGGATATATGAATAATTTCAATATACATCTAAAGATACGAAACCCTAAGAAGCAAGCAATAGGTATGAAATTAGAAACGATGGCTTGCTACCTGACGAACCAGCGATCCGAAGAGCAGAGGAACTGAACATGAGGGCACCACCCGGAAAACGCCTAGGGTTAGGGTTGCGTTGGTCAGCGTGGATCGGCGGCAGGGAAGATGCAATGGCAGTGCTAGAGCAAGATAGGGCAAGAGCATGCAGTGACTGGCGCAGCGACGGTGCTGGAGCAGAGCACAGCGGCGCGGGATTGCTGTGGGCACAGGCGTGGATGGTGCAGGGTATGGCGGCGCGGCAGCGTGAAGGTGTAGGCATGGACATTGGGCATGAGCGTGGGGCGAGGTCGCGGCGGCGCGGGAGCAGGGCAGCGTGGCGAGCTTGCTACGCGGTTAGGGCTTTGCGTGGCGGCGTGACGGCGCGGTGATTGCGTCGACGAAGTCGGCGCGGCACGTTGGGATAGAACTAGGTCAAAGCGCGGCGCGGTGACGTTATATGGTGGCCCACCCGTGATAGAAAAGGAAACGGAGAAAAGAAACCAGAAACCACACATTTCCTATTGACCAGACGCTCCGGTGGCCACAACCAGACGCTACCTCCTAGAGTCTGGTCGACTCTAGAGAGGTCCAAAACCCCTGGAGTCATGACCGGATGTGTATGATCACCATTGACTGGATGCATCCAGAGTCCGGTCCAACCTATCTTCATCGTCTTTGCTCGACCGGACGCAGGAACGCCATCTGACCGGACACTGGACAGCAGAGTCCGGTCACTCCATCGTAGCATCGGTTCACCTCCTGTGAACTGACCGGACGCTGGACTTCAGAGTCCGGTGCAGCGTCCGGTCACTCTTTTCTAGCAAATCTTCAAAGTTCCTTCGCGCTGTCTATTCCCAATCAAGTCCCAACTTCAATAAGATCCAAATAAACACCAATTGGGACTGATGTGAGTGACCTCTATAAAACCCTCATATTTTTCAAAATATTTTGCCTTAGGCTATAATTCTTTTTAAGAAAATAGGCAATAAAAGGGTGATTGAAAAGAAACGACAAAGCAACATTCATGCATATGTAATGCAATACTTGAAAGTAAATCTAGTTGCTTGTCAAGTTTGATCCAAGGTTAAGCTTCTTCACACGCTTTACGGCGGTTATCTTAACCATGTTAGACAAGCCCTATATGCATTACCAAAGATTAAACATATTGTATATTACAATGCAATGCAAGGGACAACACCAGCTCGTTTTCTAGTGAAGTTGCTAAAATCAAGAACATTGAGCTCATTCCGCAATCGACAAATAGTCGCCTCATCTAGCGGTTCAGTGAAGATATCCGCCAATTGATCCTCGGTCCTTACACCTTCTAATGAAATATCATTCTTTGTAGCATGATCTCTAAGAAAGTGATGGCGGATATCTATGTGCTTGGTGCGAGAATGTTGAACCGGATTATTAGCAAGTTTTACCGCACTCATTGTCACACAAAAGAGGTACTTTTTCTAGAACTACACCATAGTCTAGCAAAGTTTGTTTCATATAAAGTATTTGTGCGCAACAAGCACCCGTGGCAATGCATTCCGCTTCGGCGGTGGACAAAGCCACACTATTTTGTTTCTTTGAGGACCAAGACACAAGTGATGTACCAAGCAAATGGCACCCTCTGGATGTGCTTTTTCTATCAACTTTGCAACCGGCATAATCCGAATCGGAATAGCCAACTAATTCAAATCTAGCTCCTTTGGGATACCAAAGGCCAATGCTTGGTGTGTGTTTAGGATACCTAAGGATTCTTTTAACGGCAATCAAATGAGTTTCCTTAGGATTAGCTTGAAATCTAGCACACATACACACACTAAACATGATGTCGGGCCTAGATGTGGTTAAATATAACAAGCTACCAATCATAGAGCGGTAGAGAGTTTGATCAACGGTGTTACCTCCTTCATCTAGGTCAAGATGTCCATTTGTTGGCATTGGTGTCTTGATTGGCTTACATTCATCCATTTTGAATCTCTTCAGAAGATCATTTGTATATTTCTCTTGAGAGATGAAAATCTCTTCTCTCATTTGCTTGACTTGAAAACCAAGAAAGAATGTAAGCTCTCCAATCATTGACATCTCGAACTCCTTCGACATCAATTCACCAAACTCTTTGCAAGAATCTTCATTTGATGATCCAAAGATGATATCATCAACATACACTTGACAAATGAAGATATGTCCATCAAGCTTCTTGGTGAATAGTGTGGTGTCGACCGTCCCAATGGTGAAGCCCTTCTCAATGAGGAAGTCCCGAAGGCGCTCATACCAAGCTCTTGGGGCTTGCTTAAGCCCATATAACGCCTTGGACAACCTATAAACATGATTAGGATATCTAGGGTCTTCAAACCTAGGAGGTTGATCAACATAGACTAGTTCATTAATAAAGACATTTAAAAATGCACTTTTCACATCCATTTGATATAGTTTCATTTCATGATGTGATGCATATGCAAGGAGGATACGAATGGCTTCTAGTCTTGCAACCAGTGCAAAGGTCTCTCTCGAAAATCCAAACCTTGAACTTGAGAGAACACCTTTGCAACTAGTCTTGCCTTGTTCCTCACAACAACGCCTTGATCATCTTGCTTGTTGCAGAACACCCACTTTGTTCTAATGACTCTTGCACCTTGTGGTCGCTCTTCAAGAGTCCAAACTTCATTGCGGGTGAAGTTGTTTAACTCTTCATGCATGGCGTTTATCCAATCCGGATCATGAAGAGCTTCTTCTACCTTAGTAGGCTCAAAGCAAGAGACAAAAGAGTGATGTTCAATAAACGAAGCAAGCTTTTGAGAGTGAGTCATTACTTCCTTTGATGGACTCCCTATGATGAGATCTTATGGATGAGCTTGTAGTAGAGGTGAATTTCTTCTATTAACCACTTGAGGGGGAGGTTGTGGAGCATCAACATCATGTGCTTTTGTCACCATTTGCTCATGGGAGACATGAGTGTCTTCATTTTCTACTCTCCCATCTTTATCACCATCTTGTGGCACATTTGATGAAGAAGGTGGATTGATCACTTGTACATCATCTTGATCATCATTAGGCTTGATGTCTCCAACCGGAATATTCTTCATGGCCTCCCTCAATGGTTCATCACCTACATCATCAAGATTCTCATGTGCTCCTTGGGAGTCGTTAGATTCATCAAATTCCACATCATATATTTCTTCAACCAAGCCGGTGGCATGATTAAATACTGTATATGCTTTGGACTTTGATGAGTAACCAACAAGAAAACCAATATCACAACGTCTTTGAAACTTCTCTAGGTGTTGCCGCTTCTTGTAGATGTAGCATTTGCAACCAAACACCCTAAAGAAGGAGACATCCGACTTTTTCCCATTGAGCAACTCATAAGGTGTCATGCCAAGAAACTTTTGAAGGAATAGGCGGTTGGATGCATAGCATGCGGTGTTGATAGCTTCTGCCCATAGAGCTTTGGGAGTGTTGTACTCATCAAGCATTGTTCTTGCTAGTGTGATCAATGTCTGGTTCTTTCTCTCAACTACACCATTTTGTTGAGGAGTATATGTTGCGGAGACCTCATGCTTGATCCCAACTTCATCACAATAAGCTTCAATGTTTGTGTTGTCAAATTCCTTTCCATTGTCACTTCTAATCTTCTTGAGCTTTACCTCAAACTCATTTTGTGCTCCCTTGGCAAACTTCTTGAAGCATGATGCAACTTTGGATTTGTTATGAAGGAAGAATACCCATGTGTATCTTGAATAGTCATCAACAATCACAAGATAATAAAGATTTCATCCCAAACTCTTGTATATTGTTGGTCCAAATAAGTCCATGTGAAGAAGCTTTAGCACTCTTGTGGTTGACATGAAAGCTTTTGTAGGATGAGTATTTGCAACTTGCTTGCTGGCTTGATATGCACTACAAAGCTTGTCCTTCTCAAACTTCACATCCTTCAACCCTCTCACCAAATCATTCTTCATTAGCTTCTTGAGTGAGTTCATCCCAACATGAGCAAGTCTTCTATGCCATAGCCACCCAAGTGATGCTTTGGTGAATAGGCAAGTCATCAAATTAGCATCTTCTGAGGTGAAGTCAACTAGATATAGGTTGTTGTATCTAAATCCCTTAAATATCACTTGATCATCATCTTTCTTGGATACAACAACTTCCTTCTCGGTAAACAAGCATTGAAAGCCAAGATCACACAATTGTCCAATGGATAGCAAGTTGAAACTCAATGAAGCAACATATAACACATTTGAGATTGAATGATCATTTGATATTGCCACTTTGCCCAATCCTTTAACCTTGCCCTTTGAATTATCTCCAAATGTGATTCTTTCTTGTCCATCTACTTCTTCATCTAGTGAAGTGAACATACGAGGATCACCGGTCATATGTTGTGTGCAACCACTATCAATTACCCAATGACTTCCACTGGTCTTGTAGTTCACCTACGCACAAGAGATCAAGCTTTAGGAACCCAAACTTGTTGAGGGCCCTTGACTTTCTCAACAAGTGACTTTGCAACCCAAATTTTCTTAGGCCTATTCTTGTTTGGAGGTCCTAAGAACATGACTTTCACCTTTCCACTAGAGTCCTTTCTAAGCATGTAATGAGCATTGAAAGCAAAGGGTCTAGCATGCTTGGGCAAGGGTTGTGGTGGTGGAGTTTGACACTCACGGGCAAAGTGGCCTTCTTGTCCACACTCAAAACACCTCTTTGGCTTTGGCTTTGACTTGTGTTATTGTTGTTGAGCTTGAGCCTTCTTCTCTTGGTTTGCCACATACCCAATGCCACTTCTATCCATCTTCATGACGGTGTTCATTAGTAGCTCACTTTCAAGATGCTTGCCTCTTGTGAACTTGCTCAATCCAATCTTGAGATGCTCTTTCTCCAACTTGAGCTTCTTGTTTTCTTCCTTGAATGCATCATTATTTTTCTCTTCCTTGAGTTTCTTGTTCTCTTCTTTGAGCTTCTCATTCTCAAGAATCAAATCACCATCATGATCAAGAGTTTTTAGCACAATAGTGTTGTGGGTTTTGATCTCTTCAAGATCTTTCTTGAGCTTTTCATTATCATTCTTGAGCTTGACATACTCATCATAATTATCGGTCTCAACCGCTTGCTTGCCCTTGCTACTAGAACTTTGCTCAATGCTCTCAATGATCAAATCATCACATGATGTAGCTATATCAATCTTAACAACATCATTAGTAGCATCATGTGGCTCATTGGATAAATATTCTTGAGCAATGACAAGATTATCATGATTGATCTTGATAGTTGTATATTCATCTTTTAGCATATTATGGCTAGTGATGAGCTCATTATGTATCCTCTCAAGTTTATCATGTTTTTCTTTAAGCTCTTATAAGATTTGATCTCCTTGAGTTTGGATGTTATAGCATTATTTGCTTCTCTAAGCTCAACACTAGCCTTTTCTGCTATATCACATTTAGCTAAAAGAGAATCATTCTTAGCTTCTAGCTTGTCATTCTTAGCTCTAGTCTTTCTAATGATCTTAGTGTATTGATTTAGCAATTTAACAAGATCATCATAAGAAGGTGATTCATATTCATCATCATCACTATCACTATCACTATCATCATTGTTAGCATGATCATCACCACTACTCTCATCATCATTTGATACCTTTCGTTCACCTTTGGCCATAAGGCATAGGTGTGTAGAGGATGATGGCGGTTGTGTCGGTGAGGATGATAAAGAGTCAATCACAATTGCGGCCACCTTCACATTATCACTATCATCATCGGATGAGCAACTTGATGAATCAATGTCCGTGAGCCAATCACTGATGATGTATGCCTTCCCATTCTTCTTCTTCTTGTGGAAGTCCTTCTTCTTGCCATCTTTCTTCTTATATGGCTTATTCTTCTTCTTCTCATCTTCATCTTCATTGCTTGAGTCATCTTTCTTGCCCTTGTACTTGTTATTGTACTTGTCTTTCTTGGGCTTGGTGCATTGATGTGCTAGATGACCAAGTTCTCCACAATTGTAGCAATCCATCTCGAAGATTGGCTTCCTTCTTGTGCTAGTGAAGAACTTTTTTTTCTTGCCATCAAACTTGATGCCACTCTTGTTAAGCTTCTTTAGCATCTTGCCGGTTCTTCTCACCATGAGAGCAAGACTTGCATCATCAATTTCATCATCACTTGAGCTCTCATACTCAAGCCTTGCTTTGCCCTTCTCTTGGCTAGCTTTGAATGCTAAGTCCTTGTATTTCTTCTTAGTAGAGGATGAGCCATCTTGTGGTGTGATGTGCATGTACATCTCATGAGCATTGATCTTTCCCAAGATTTGAGTCGGTGTAGCGGTGGAAAGATCACCTTGATGAAGCATGGTCACAATATGCCCATATTTATCAATGGGGAGGACACTCAAGATTTTTCTTACAACATCAGATGGTTGCATTTGAGTGAGTCCAAGCCCATTGACTTCCTCTACAAGAACATTCAAGCGTGAGTACATTTCATTAGCATTGTCTTTGGGAAGCATCTCAAATGAATTTAGCTTTTTCATAACAAGATGATATCATTCCTCACGCTCGCTCTTAGTTCCCTCATGGAGCGCACAAATATCCGACCATAGTGCATGGGTGTCTTTGTGGTTCCTCACCCGGTTGAACACATCTTTGCAAAGGCCTCTAAAGATGGTGTTTCGAGCCTTTGCATTCCATTTTCATAATTTACTTCATCGCCTTGAAGATGTGTGGGATCCTGAGGTTTTGGGAATCCTTGTGAGGCGGCTCTAAGTATTCCAACATCTAGAGCTTCTAAATACGCCTCCATGCGGATTTTCCAATAAGGAAAATCATCCCCCTCAAAGATAGGAGGAGGTCCATCCCTGTGAGACATCTTTCTCTAGGCGGTTAAGCCTAAATACGTGAACACGAGGCTCTGATACCAATTGAAAGGATCAAGATGCCCAAGAGGGGGGGGGGGTGAATTGGGCTAATTCTAAATTTCTTTGCAATAATTAAACCATACGGTTAGCCCACTTCACCCCTTGTGCCTAGAAAGTGTTTCTAATGTTCTACCACACAAAAAGTCTTGCAACCTAAGTTCCAATCCTACTCTAGCATGGCAATTCTATGAATGTAAAGACAAGAATTGAATTGCTCAAAGTAAAGAGAGAAGGAGGAATGCGGCGATGTTTTGCCGAGGTATCAAAGAGTCACCACTCCCCACTAGTCCTCGTTGGAGCACCCGCGCAAGAGTTTAGCTCCACCTTGATCCGTGCAAGGATCAAGTGCTCTCTATGGGTTGATTCTTTGACACTCCGTCACAGTGAATCACCCACAACCGCTCACAACTTGAGTTGGGTCATCCACAAGCTCCACCGGATGATCACCCCAATCACCACCAAGCCATCTAGGTGATGGTGATCACCAAGAGTAACAAGCACGAACTCTCACCAGTCTAAAGCATACTCGTCTACAGCACTGAGACATAGTTGAGAGCGAGTAGGCACACGAGCCTGTAGTGGTAAAGTGTCTGGGTGCTTTGGTGCCTGCTGATGTTGCTCCTGTCGCTAAAGAAACTCAGCAAACTCTATGTCGTACCTAACCTGCAACTGCTCCTCTATCTTTGGCTTGCTGGGCCCATCATTTGAGATAGGAGACCTAGGAGGATCAAGCTCAAGTCTCTAGGAAATCTGCTTGAGCGTGCGAGTGTCCTTCCTCCTAGCCTCCCTCTCCTTCTACTGCCTAACATGTATGTCTCTGCACATTCCAAATATGGAGCTGAAAAACCTATGGATAGGCGAAGGAGGACCGCCACGATGTGAAGTAGAATGAGAGTGAGAACCATGTGGTGGAGGGGAAGCTCATCCTACTGCTGCACCACCAGTAGGTGCATCTGCCTCTGCTACTGCTGCTCCCCCTAGACCTGCTGGAGGTACTCCAATCTCAGGCAGATCTGCAATGATCTTTAGGGCCTTATGAATCTTGTCATACTCAAAGGTATGCCCTGTGACTTGCTCAATCATGTGCATAATGTATGGAGCAAAACCATAGCCCTTGAGGGGCCTCTCTCCAACAGTCCTGATCTCACACTAGATGAAGTTAAATACACTGAAAGGCCATGCATCTGGTACCATCCTGTGGAGCAAGTTCCTAGAATGGTCTGCAATGTGTCCCTTATCTCCACCCTTGTAGTCAATGGTCTTCTTGAACATCCTGTCCAGGTATCTGTAGGTGGGGTGAAGACCAAGAACCTTCCCCACTGCTCCTCTCTCACCCCCTGGTGGATATATGTAGGCGAGCTACTCTAGAGGTAGCACTTGCTCAGTGTTAATCCTATCTCTCTAGAGATCATCCTCTGAGAAGCCAAGTAGAGCTGCAAAGGCATCGTAATCCACACTGTACCACTAGCCCTCAAGCATCCAGTGCATACGCCTCTCATCCTTCTCAACATATAGAGTGGCATAGAATTGAGCTATCACCTCTGTGTTCTAGTCATGCTGGAACTCCATGATCTCATACACCCCTGTACGCTCACAAATGACAATAGCATGATCAATTGAGGACTTCTACAATTCTCTGACGTACTGCCAGTCAATCCACTGAGATCTGGCAACCATAGGGTCCCTGGTGAGTATCACACTAGAGTAGAAATCCATGTGAAAGGTTGTTCAAAATCGATGATCAAACTGAATCCTAGGCAAACTCCTTGGATCAATTCTCCTCTCATCTCTGGCTCTTCTGGTCATGCCTTTCCCTTGATAGTCAACTCTAGAAACATAAGATGGTACACTAGGTGGATGTGTCTCAAGTAAGCCATAGTGCATACCCTGACCTGGCTGGTGCTGAACTGGAGGCACTGCCTACTCCTCCTTAATCTCTTGCTCATCATCTGAGCTGCCACCATCAGAACCTCTGTCAGTGTTCTTCCTCTTTCTGTCTCTGGGCTCCACTCTATACTCCTCTATTTCATCATCTTCAGAAGAGGGGCTGCTATCACCATCACCTCTTTCTTTATGTACTGTGGAGCACCCCTAGTAGCTCTGGAGAGTCTCCTGCTGCTGCTGACTGAATCTGGGATGCAAGTCCTGCCTTGCCTCTTATATTTCTCTAATGCTGGATCATGCCTATGCTTGGATCTGGGCTCCTGTCTTCCACTCATGGCTGTTGCCCTGTATCCAAATGAATTTGCAAAGAATTTTAGATACATGCCCAAGAGATAGCTTATTTCGGTTAAAATATAAAAATAAGAGTAATTATCCTATGCTTTGCTATCACCTCAACCAAACTAGGTCACAAGGTTCACAAAACACAATAGACAATTAAACTTAGTCCTAAGAATCAACCTCTGAGAAGATTGAAACAAGGGAGCAAAACCTGCTCGGCTGCCTCATACCAGACACGTCCGGTAGGCATACCGGATAGCAACCCTAACGGGGACCCTTGGCTCAATCTTCAACCAATCCAATCCAAACTCTGGGCATTGCTTCTAGACAGGTAATGTAGCATCTCTACCAAAGGGATTTCAAAAACAAGCCCTAACCACTTAGATCGGATGAGGTCCGGGATTAGGGTACCTTGAGAGAGAGGATGAAGATGAGATTCGAAATCCAAGTCCCGGAGCCTTCAATCTTGATGCAAACCTCCTCCGATCCAATCTCCCTATCTTCTTTTTCTTGGTGGAAACACTCGGTCACCAAAACGATGGAACAGATGTGAGGCGGCGCTGGCTTGTAGGAGAGAAAAGAGATAGATGACCAGGGCCGAAGGGGTACGGTCCTTTTATTGACCCGCGCATACCGGACATGTTCGGTAGGCATACCGGACACTTCCGGTATTTGCGGGCTGGCTGTTTTTGATCCAAACTGAGAATCATCAATTTTCTTATCCAATGCCATTAATAGATTTTTTCTTTTCCAAATATTTGGCATATTTATGATTTAGATTATTTGAGAGAGACTTAGTGAGACATAGGAGATATGATAAAGGGCTACGTATGAGTTTATGGACTTGAGAGAGTCATTTCACTTGTGATTAGTCAAGCAAGCAAGCAATGGGAGCAATAATCACAAATGGCATGACTTGGGTCACAAAGACCAAGAACAAAATAGGTTTTCCAAAATCACATCACCTATGCTTTCTAGTAAGGGATTTTGAAAAACATCTATCCTATGTCACACAAATGAGCACTCTAGCATACAAAGGACCTTAGATGCACTTACAATGCATGTATGTAAATACATACCTTTGCCTTGAGCCCACAAGAATTCCACTAAGAAGATACACAGCATGATAATCTTTATGTTGACCTTAATTGCCAAATAATCATGCTAGATATGAAATCAATTTTTATCTAAAGGACTACAAGGAGTGCTAGATAAATTTGTTAGTCCACAATGGTGCAAAATAGAAATTGAGCTCCCCCTAATTAAGTGCCACAAGTGATTTGAATGACTTTCAACAAGCACTTAATTCTATTTAAGAATATGGGAGTTAATCACCTATTTTGACCAACACTAAGTAATAATGCCATATTTAAATTTGAGTTCAAGAGATGCTCACAATCCACTTAGATTTGATAAATCACAAGCTTCTTAGTAAATTAAGGATATATAAAAAATATATGGATCAAAGACTCAGTTGCAATCCAATCACTGTTCTGGTTCCTGTAATACCGGACACGTCCGTTAGGTATACCGGACATGTCCGGAATACGCAAAACAGAAACATTTTCTTTGTGTCCCTGGCCATACCAGACACGTCCGATAGGTGTAGAACAGAAACAATTAACTCGCTGCTTGTGATTCTTCGTTTTAGCTCTAGTATTTCTTTTATGGCCTGCATCTCAACAAATAAATTGCTCTACTAGAGAGCTATTAAAAGCACCGTATGGCAAACATGATAATTATCAAGTGAAACTAATTAGCCACTATCAATATTTCACAAATAGACCTATTTGTGAGCCATTGAGCACAAAATATACAAAGTGGCAATCCTATAAGGTTTAGGTACTTGTTATCAATGGTGAGGATGAGGTAGATGATATGTTCATTAATTTGTCTTCGGGTCAACCATATGAAATAATATGAGAGAAATAGATTGATAACATGAGTGAAAATTTCAATTTGCTTGCTCAGGCACCCCGAAGTCTTCATCTCCCACAAAGTACCTACATCATTCACCTAAGCACACTTTGGTACCCAACTCTTGTTGGGTCCTTTTGGGTTAGTCAATAAGTGCTTAGGTACCCAAATGGCTTTAGTACTAGTTTGTGGTGAACACATCACCTTGCTAGTGCTAACTCCATTTGTGCTCTTCCTAAGCATATCATTATAAACAAATGTCTTCGGCTTAGGAGCGTTACCATTTGGGCATTCATAGTTTAGATGCCCCTTTCTTCTACAAGCATAGCATATGCGGTCTTTGTTTGCTCTATGCTTGTTTTGCTTGTATGGACATCTATCAACCTTGTGGCCCATCTCATTGCATCCATAGCATCTTCTTGTTGCAACTTGGGGCTTCCTTTCTTGCCTCTTTGTACATTGGGCATTTCTTGGTAGGATGCCTCAATTTCTTGCACATGAGACAAGCGCTTTGTCCATCACTTTTCTTTTGGATGGCCAACTTGTTTGAGGCTTTTTGTTCGGCCGCTTCACACTTGTCGCCCCAACTCTTATGTGGACGCATAGCCCACTCATGTCCATATAATCCACAACCATAGCATAACCTTTTTCCATGTTTCTTGCTCTTGGTTGTGTTGGCCTTGCTTGAAATGTGATTCTTTTGTTGGGCTTTGGAGGAAGCAAGGTTTGAACCCTTCTCAAGCTTCTTCACCATGTTATCACAGTTATCTTGAGAAGGTTGTGCTTTCTTCTTACCCTACAACCGAATCACATCTTTCTTTAATCTTTCCACCTCTTCTTTAAGCTCTATGTTTTCTATGAGATTTAGCTCAATCGAAGATTGGCTTGCTTGAGGAGCACACTCATTAGTACAAGAAATATTTAATTGAGATGGTGTACTAGTGAATGAATGTGTGAGAGATTGAGAAAATTTTACCGATGTGATCACAACCTCATGAGCCACCCCAAGCATGATGCTTGATTCTACTACTTCCTCATGAGAGCACTTTGGATGAACATAGTTTGCTTGTAGCACATTATACTTGTTTGATAGTTCATCTAGCCTTGCCTTGAGCTCAAAGTTTTCCTTCTCTAGTTGTGAAACACTAGAAGAGGAGTTAGTAACTAAAGCATGCTCAATTGACAATTTTTCATACCTTTCACTTAGATCCTTTAGTACTTCCATCTTGGAGATGAGAAACAATTCTTGCTTTTGAAGTGATTGCTCTTGCTTCTCATTCTCTTCTTCAAGCTCATCATTCTTTTCAACTATCTTCATGATGATGAACTTGTCTTTGCGGTTGAGATGATCAAGGTTGTAGTTGTCTTCAACTTCAACATCACTCTTATCTTGATCATCTACTTGCGCTTTTTCCTTGATCTTTCTTGTTACTCTTCTTCTTTCTTTTCTTGTCCATGAGACATAAGTGATGAGCTTCATTAGATACTGAGGTTGACTCATCACTTGGTCACCACTAGTCTTGAGCATCCTTGCAAACAGCTACTTGCTACTCTGCTGCCTCGACCATACCGGACCGGTATGTGCAGGCAGACAGCAGGTCATGCGCTGCTTGCACTTCTTGCTCTAGCTCGGCGCTCTTGAGGTCTTGTGAGGCTTCTTCGCTGCATGAAGACACAATAGACATACTTTCCATTGAATTGCACTCAATAGCATCATCACATTTGGATTTTCCATATAATTCAACAAGTCTAGATCAAATGAGGTGAGCACTCTCCGAAGGTGGTTGTCCATTAAAGATTGCCTCATCTTGAACCTCTGCACTCAATGTACTCAAAATGACATTAATAGCTTGAGCATTGAGTTGCACGCATATCTATTCCTCTTTTGACAAATTTTTGTAGTTGCTCCAATCAACTATAGGAAGAGGTATGCTTGCATCCACAATATGCTCAACAAGAGGACTAATATCCCTAAAAGCATTGAGTACATGAATTGACCAAGGTAGAAAGTTTGAACCATCATTTTGGAGAAGCACCGACTCCAACTTGATAGGCGTCGACATCCTTTTCTCATGGCGGTGAAGGTTTAGGTGAGAACCTTGCTCTGATACCACTTGAAAGGACCTAGGATGCCGCCTAGAGGGGGGTGAATAGGCATTTCTAAAAAATTAACGCCTTTAAATTCGAAAACGATTTAGTAATGGGAATTTCTGAGTGGAACCTCCAAATCAAAGTAATACAACCCCTCATAAGGTAGCCTATGAGTAAATAAACAATATTAAATAATCCTAGGAGCCTAGAACCTGCAACACAAGAATTAGAACACGGATCAAATAAATTCAGCACTGAGCTCTAATACCAGACGTGTCCGGGTATACACGTGTTCTGCAGAACAGCCCCAAACTTGATCCTTTTGATTTCAATCTTCAGACCAACCTGTAGGCACCCACTAAAGATAGTGCCACACACAGGTAACTTGCACAAGAGCTAGAGCAACATAAATATCAAATGAAATGCGAATTGAGACACGATATTTGTTTTACCGTAGTTCGGACTTGTTCGAGTCCTACTCTCCATTGAGGGGGTTGCGGGCGACCCAGCAAAGGTCAACCCAAGAGAGTACCATGAAAGTCACTCTAGCCAGAGTCTTTTTCAACTCCTTTTCCTCCTTCCACTAGTTGATTCTGAGGCAGCGGAATCGACCGTTACAAACTTTCCGAGGCACACCACAATATTTCGGGTGCTCTCCGACGACGTCTAGCCGTCTAGGACCGAAGAGTCCAAGAGTAACAAATGCAAATCATGAAATAGACAATATGCACAAGTGCTCAAGTGGTGGCTTGCTCTCAATTTTGAATTTCTCTCAACCCACTAATAGATTTGGCAATTTGGATCACACACACTAAGAGAGGGTTTGGGAGAGTTGGCAAAGCTCAAAAACGTGCTAGAGGATCTGCAGAATCAGCAGCCTCCAAAGGTGGAGGCTTGGGGTTATTTATAGCCCCTTTGAAAAACTAGTCGTTTTCTAGCCGTTGCCATACGGTATGCATACCGGACACATCCGATATGACTTTCACTACGCCAACATTAACTGAGTTAAAGTATGTGAGATGTCGGAACTCCCGACGCTTACCGGCACTTCTGACTGCCGAAACTCCTGACCAACTCAAGTCGAAACTCCCGACCCTCGGCTCGTTTGAAAACTAGCCATTGGGCTCTGTTCTATTATACCGGACACGTCCGGTGTGACCAGGCAGTCAACTCTCCAAGTCAGTTAAGTGCGAGACGTCGGAACTCCCGACGATTGCCAGAACTCCCGACCATCAGAACTCCCGAATCACGTCAGAACTCTCGACGAACCAACTCGAGAACTCCAAGAATTTTGTCGTGGCTGGGAAAATATCAGACACGTCCAGTATCAATACCAGACACGTGCTAGACCTACAAAAAACAAGTTAGCTCTTTTGTCTCTCAAACACTCAAAACTCATATGGGTTGGCATGAGCACTTATGAATGATTACCTGTCATTATGATGCATCCCTCTTAATAGTACGGCATACCTATTAAACTTAAGATCAAAGGAAAAACGAATTTATACCGCTTGAGTTGATCTCTTTTGAATTGATGCCGTCTCTTTCAATCTTCATCAAGTGAGAGTACCAACATGTCGATATTGATCTTTTCACTTGAGCATAGTCATCTTGAGCACGTGACTTGATTCCATTCATCAAATACAAATAACTCCAAATACATCAAGTCACTTCCAATACTTTGTCCAATGTAGATTTGATCCTCCACATCAATATGACCATCATAGCTTGATTAGTACCTCAACTAAATGCAAATACTTTCTTCTTCACTCTAGCTAGGTTCTTCGGCCGCCAAGCTGTCGCTTGCCCTTCATCCTTGCTTAGTACCTCGAAACATTTCCTTTCTATCTTCACCATCTCAAGCCATGAAGTCACATTTTGTGTTGAATCATTCATTCATTTGTATTGTTATCTTTTTTATTTTAATTTAGCAAGCTTTAAATATGAGACTATTCCATATGCAATCCCTCATGTCTCATTAATTAATTCGTACCGTACTTGCTTTCACATAGTACATGAAAATCCCACAATAAATAAGTCTTTACATGAATTCTATTTGCATTGTTGTCTTATGCTTGAACTAGATTGTTTATACAACAACACATCATTTTGGCTTTATACAATTTAATCAAGTATCCATGAGATAACCAATTTCCTGTCAACACTTAGTGAATATATTAGATCTTTAATCGTATTGTCATTCAATCATCCAAAATCCACTAAAGGGCTAGATGCACTTTCACATCCACATCAGGTTCCACTAATAATCCACATCATCTTTCACTAATAGACATATCATGTCACTAACTTTTATCCTCTTAAGCAAGCTATACATGTTATCCCTACTTAATTTTATTTTTAATTTTTTACAATCTCCGCAGCAGCGCTTGGAGTATCTAGTAGTTAAAAAGAAAAGAGTTCCAGAAAGCCCCGGTCCATATATGCCAGTAAACCAACAAATATGCATGGTCAAAACTTCCCCTCCGGACTCAGCTTACCTACTGTCCTTGATTTGTTTTGCTACTGCTGCAAAAGCTTCTATCGATACCAGTTTTGCGGCGTGCATGTGCATCCAGACAGGACGATACAACAATTTATTGCTGCACATACTATTTACCCTCGTAGTCTGTCGCGCGTGCAGCAGTAGCGCTGATGTATATACGTACGTACCTCGTCGGTGGTCGCGGCGGCCATGGATCGGCCTACGGCCGGCATGGACGTGGCCACGAACACGGCCGCGGCGACCTTGTCCGGGAACCTCTCGGCGGCGAGCGCGACGCTGCAGCCCCCGTGGCTGTGCCCCACGAGCACGGCGTGCTCGCCCGGCGGCAGCGCCGCCACCGCGTCCGGCAGCGGGCGCGAGTACTCTTCGAAGGTATGCACCTCGTCCACGTACGTAGGGTGCGCGCCGCAGCCAGCCATGTCTGGCGCCGTCACGCAGTGGCCCGCGCGGCGCAGCCCTGTGGCAGCCTTGTACCAGCACCACGCACTGTGGCACAGCCCGTGCACCAGCACGAAGCGGTGCTGCGGATGGGGCTCCTGGTTGCCACGCCATTGGTCTCCATGGCCTTCGATCCGGTAGTCTGGGTCGCCTTACTTGCACAATAGATACACAAGTGCCCCGCCCACCCCTATCTCTTCTCTATCTATATCTATATATCTATATACAACTAAAAAGTTCCTTCAACATCTACCCAGTAGGACGATAAGTCATGTGACCTTCGCTGCACCCCGACATATGACTCCCCGATGATTCCTGACCGCACGGAATGATCACCTGCCTGATTGGCTCGTGCATGCAAGGAACGCTCGTGCATGGAAGCAAACAAATCGATCACCTACCTGATTGGCTTGTTCATGCAAGGAAACATTAATCATGCGGTTCCCTACCGGTGAGGCCACTGACGCCTGGCGGCACGCTTGGCAACGGCCTCATCCCGCACCGTCGCCGCGTCTTTCTCTCCCCGCCCTCGATTCACACCGCGCTGGTGTTCCTAGGCCTGGTGGTGCTGCTCCCGTCGATAGGGGAAGGAGATGGCTGCAGAGCCAGGGGTGGGAGGGCATTACGGCAGGGGCATGAACGCCGCGCTCCAACGACATCGGCGGCACCACCACCACCACCAGTTATGTGACTTCCTCTCCTTGCATTCTCCACTTGCATATGCATCTCCTATGGCTAGCTTCGATTCTCTCATCTATTTGTCTCCTCTAAATCTCTGTTCTCCCGTTTTTGGCAAAACCCTATCCATAGAGGTGGGCACCTAGGTGGCTGCTGGGCTACGAACTCCAGCGAGGCCATGATGGCTCATCGGCGTGTTAGCATGAGGCTGCGGCGGGCGATGGACCGGCGGCCACATGGGGCAGAGGCAAGGCAGACATGGTCGGCGGCCGCACGAGGTTGCGACCTATGACCGCGAGCATCCGTTCCCAAGGGAGACAGCACGCCAGCGCTGCAAGCCGCACCCACGTGGATTGTTCCAGTGTCCTAGTGCGCTTGTGCGGGGCCGCGGGAATGCCGTCTGATGGCCTTGAGGCCAAGGCCAACGGCAAGCTGCGGACATGCATGGCAGCTGGCCAGCAGCACCAAGGGGCGGGGACACGAGGACCGATTGGAACAACATATGGAGCGTGAATTCATCAAATGGTAAGTTAACATTTGATCATCGTAGGTGAGTAGCTAGGAGCGAGGTATATGACAGATCTAGAGAATATGTATTATGAATGTGTTTAACTTAGAGTTTAGAAAATTCTGGCATTCTAGAGACAAACCATTTTCCATGCCAGCAAGCCATAGATATATTGTTAGTAGGTTGGAGGATGAAACTATTTTCCTTGCTGCTACGTGAAGCTGCTGAAGTCCTGCCGTTGTATATCTCCTGGGTCGCTATGGTCAGGAAGGCAAACAAGTGAAATAGCAGAATACATGTTGGGGAAAGAAAATAGAAAGGAAGGGAAAAAAGGTTGTAGGTTTATGGGAAACCGTTAATTATTTGCACATTTAGGACTTCTATTGTGAGAGAAGTTTCTAAGAATCAACTAGATGCAATGTTTATGTGTACAAACCACGCCATCACTGTGCCAATCAAAAAGTACACCCACGATGTTTCCTCTTGGCCCCTGTTCTTGGATCTAATTAATTAACAACAGAATTAACCTAAAAAATTTCTGCTGATCCTTACCCTGTGGTACAAGGCCCCTAGGATTCTCCTTGGTTCCACACACTACTCCACGCTGGTTGGTTGACATATGATCTCTTGGCTCAATTTTTGGTAAGATTTCGATGAACTCCGACATTGCTTTTCAATGTGAACTGCTTCATAACTCACACCGACATATATAGATATTCTAACTTGATGTAAATTGCAGATGAGTTGGTCACTAACCAGCCACTTTTCCCTAGTGACTCTGAGTTGCAGCAGCTGCTCCACATCTTGTAGGTATTCTTGTGTTTTTGGGGCCTTCTATCGGTACCTTACAAGCACCATTCCTGACATCCACTCTCTTGTTTGGCTTCTCCTAGAAGAGCGCATGAGTTATGTGTGAGACCCACGAAACAAAATAATAAACCAAAAAATGTTTTTTCTTTCTCGTGACTCTGTTCTATGTCCACTCCTGCTCATTTTATTTTGATATGAACATTTTCCTGTGACAATATATTAGGGTTCAATGTCTAACTTCCCTGTTCATGTGTCGCTTCCTACTTGAGCTCACCCTTGTAGAGAACTTGGTGGGCAAGAGCACCCATAGCTTGGGTCCTTGTTGTCTGGAGCACTTAGGTTGCTGCTTCTACTTATTGTTTTTCCATAGGTATAGGTTGTTTGTATCTTGGTGTCGGTGTTTCGAACAAACACTGGCTAGTAAATTTATAATTGTTGCGCGTTAGGCTCGGATGGTGTACTAAAGCACACAAGGTTTATACTAGTTCGGGCAGAATGTCCCTACGTCTAGTTTGCTGTTGCTCATGTTATTAGTACCGAAAAAGGTTCGTAGTAGGGGGTACAAACGGTCGAGAGAGGGACGGGTCCCAAGTCTCTAATGGAAAGGTCGAAAGGACGCCAAGAGCTCGGTTGCTGCTTGGCTGTGTCTTGTGTGTCAAGAATGATCGATCCCTCTAGTGGGGTGCCCTGCCCTCCCTTTTATAGACCAAGGGGGGAGCAGGGGTTACAGACAGGACAAAGAGGAAAAAACCAAAGGTAGAGAAGGTCCTTCGAGGGAGCCGGGTCTTCCTTTTCCCCTGTGCCTACCCTGCTAACATGGCAGACCCTGCCAGGAATGGCGTGTTCGTTGATCCTCATAGGGTCATGCCCTGACCTCTTTCGGCAAGTGGGTGCATCCCATCCTACACCAGCGGACGGTGCAGCATGCCAGAGAGCCGAGCTGTGACCCTTCAGGGAGTAGACGGGGAAGTGACCATACGTCCATCACTGTGGATGATGTGAGCTCTGTCTTGGATCGTAGTGGTTGTCGTATGCTCATGTTAGTATCCGCGCCCGAGGGTTGATGGTGGCGCCTACAACACTGTGGGACAAAAGTCGGCGCCTACAACACTGTTCGGGCTCTGTCAGGTCGGAAAGGGCCTAAAGCGCCCGTCCCATCGTATCCTGACAGTACCTTCCTGCAGGCATGCAGGGCATGGCCCTTGGTAGTACGGTTGACTCGAATATCTTGTCGTACCCTGTGCTTGTATTTGTGAAGGAACAGGGTGTAGCCGTCGGGCGAGGCGGAGCCAGCCCTCAGGCGTTGGGCGAGACGAAGCCTGCCCTCAGCCATCGGGCGAGGCGGAGGCTGCCCTCAGGCGTTGGGCGAGACGAAGCCTGCCCTCAGCCGTCAGGCGAGGCGGGGCCAGCCCTTGGGGGTCAGGCGAGGCGGAACCAATCTTCCATTGTTCGGGCAAGAAGTGTAGTAGCATTCTTGTCTGACCGAAAGCGTCAACGTTCGATGGTTATTAATTCCACGTCATTGGGTACCCCGGTATTAGGTCCCCGACAGTAGCCCTCGAGCCCTCGGGTGATTCGAATAGAATCCCCTAGGGGGTATTTCGATTCACTAGAGGGTGTGCGCGAGCGCACCCGACGGGTGTAGTCCCCGAGCCCCCGGGTGATTCGGATAGAATCGCCCGGGGAGTATTTTGATTCGCTAGAGGGTGCGCGTGAGCGCACCCGTCGGGTGTAGCCACCGAGCCCCCGGGTGATTCAGATAGAATCGCCTGGGGGTAATTTTGGACCCTTCGTGGCTGTGGCTGTGAGATTTGGTATTTTGTCAATCTAGACAGTTTTGAAGGAAATCCTGGTATCCCGTTCGCGGGGATTCATTCAAGGTTTGCCCAGTTGGGACTTGATTACGCATCGAGGCTCCCTTGAGGCTTGTGTGCCTGAGTCCTGGTCGCTCATGGGCCCATCCCTCGTTGGGACGGTCGTCAAGACTGTTGGGCTGGCCCTTGGACTCCTAGGCCCAGGCAGGCCCGAAAAGAAGCTTTTTGACCCACATCCTGGTCTACTGGGGAAGGTGAAACACCCAGTGCAATTTTGGTGGGAAAGGATAGTGATCGTGGGCGCATATCCCGCGATGTGACGTGGTGGTGTATCGTGGTGGGCTCAGAGACCGAGGCGGACGGTTGCTCTTCTTGCATCCGTCGCCCCTATAAAACCACAGGGTTCGCCCCTAGGGTTCTGTACTTCGTCTCCTTGCCTCCGCATCTACAACCTCCGCCACCAATCGCCTGAGCCTCCCACACCCGCATTGCTACCGTTGTCAAGCTCGCATCCGCATCGTAGTCGCCATCAAGCTCGCATCCACCCCCTTCCCCATCATTTTAATGGAGCCATGGTGTAGATCCAACATCACCCCTCAGCGCCTGGAGGGCCTCGTCCGCCGTGGCCTCCTTTGCTCGTTGATCGCTGTCGAGGAGTGGCGGCTACCCTGTGATGGGGACAAGCCGTCGCCGCCCGAGGGATATGTCGTGTCCTTTGCTCACTTCCACGAGCGGGGATTCGCCGTACCTGCTCATAAGTTCCTCCGGGGGCTATTGGATTACTACTAGGTGGAGTTGCAGCACCTTACTCCTAATGGGGTCCAACACATTGTGGCGTTCGTCGCCCTATGTGAGGGGTTCCTGGGGATTAGTCCCCACTTCGATCTGTGGTGGTATCTCTTCGCTGTCAACCTGTCAAAGAAGCAGGTTGGGAAGCAAGAGCTGAGCATGCCAATGGGATGTGCCAGCATTCATCTATGCAACAACTGGGTGAATGACTACCCGTTGATGCATTTGTCGACCTCCAACAAGGGGTGGCATTCATAGTGGTTTTACGTCAAGGACGACATGGCCGCCCCCTTGCCGGTGTTCTCCGGGCGCATCATCGAAGAGGTCCCGGGGTGGTGGAAGTGGGGTGTCCCGAACAAAGATAAGAAGAGGATCAAGGACCATCTTGCCGCCCTCCAAATTCTAAAGGAGAGAGGCATGAAGGGATCGGGGATCATCAGGGCCTACCATACGCGGAGGGTGGCGCCGCTAATGAGCCACGCGCTCCCCCTGTTCTTGATGGCGCCTGGGGCGTAGCCTGAAGGGACGGCGCTCGTCGATGAAGCGCTCCCCCCCATTGAAGTGGAGCAGCGGATCAAGGAGGCGATGGAGCCTTTGAAGGACAGCGCCGACATTGTCCTTGATTTTGTGTATCCGGTGCTAGGGCATCCCCCAATGCAGCCGGAACCGGGGTTCATCTATTTCGTAAGCTCTCTTTTCTCGTGCCTCCTTGTCACTTGAATTTCTGACCCCTTGATGCTGACCTCGAGATAGCGGGACCAGCCGAAGAGACTCATCCTCAGGGATAGCCCGGCTCCGCTGTCGAATGATCGGATCCTGGCGACAGCGAATCACATCGTGGTCGAGTGGGATAGGAGGACAAGGGAGCTCAAGAAGAAGAAGATGCTACGGAAGCAGCAAGCACAGGATCAAGGAGAGGAGACAAGTAGTGATGACGATGATGACAATGACGAGGAGTTTGATGAGGTAGTAGCCGATGTGGATTGGGATGTCCTGGAGGGCGAGGATTCGCTGATAGGCACCCAATTGTCCACGTAGGGACCCTTCCTGTTCCACATGGGGGGAAGTGAGTCCATGAGGCCGGCAGAGGTAGGCCAAATCATCGGCCCGTCCTTGGGTCTGGTGGGAGCCGGTGGATCCACCGCCATACCTGGGGTGCCGACGGAGGATCGGTGGATGGGGGAGGCAGATCTGCCGCTGCGCCCGAGGTGCTAATGGAGGGGGTGGCTCCGCTGCCGTGCCCCATGAGCCGATGGGGGCGGGCGGACCTGCCGCCGCGCCCGAGGTACCGACAGAGGGGGGTGGCTGTGCCGTCGCGCCCTCAGAGATAAGGGAGGCGAGACCCTCTGCCCAGGAGCAGGGGGCAGGTTCGAAGCGGTCCCACCCAGACGACTTGGAGCAGGAATCTGGGGGTTCGTCCCCAAAACATTCCTACCACCCAACAGCGCCAGAGTAAGTCACCGATTTCTCTGTTTTTCGTGTTTTTCTATTTTTTCTGTTTGGCCTTATTCCTTTTACCTCTTGTAGACTCTTGCGACGAGGCCGTTCTTTGGCGTTGGTGCCCAAGAAGAGTGTGGCTCTTCAGGCGCTATGGGTGCCATCGCCGGACGTCGCTCCTGTTTCGGGCAGGAGCGGAACCGATGTTGTGGCCTCGTCGGCCGGTCTAGTGCCGCCTGTGGTGGCGCCCGCGCCCTCGGCAGATCCAGCAGGCGTCGAGGCTAAAGAAGCACCCTCGGGGGTCACCGAGCAGACGATGGCGGAGGTGACTCTGCCGCCTATGTTGGAGCGGACGGAGCTGCCACTCGCCCTTGTGGCGCCTCCTGTGGTGGGCGCAGCACCACAAGTAGAGGCCCCGGCATTGCAAGCGGAGGAGGCCACGACCGTGCCAAGCCAGGAGCAGCTGGATGTAGCCACGGTGGTGTCTGAGGGGGCAGCGCAATCCGTGCCTCCGGCGGCCTAGGCGACGGAGCCCGAGGCGGGCCGGATGCAGGGGGACACGGTCGGAGGGTCCTCGGGCATCATAGTAGTGGTGGAGAGGACTAGCGGGAGGTCACCCTCGGCCCTGATGTCAGGGGCAGCTGCTCGCTCGCGCGGGGCGAGCTGCCGCTCCAGTGGATGGATCCTCAAGATCCAACTTCGACCCTTTTCTCGCTCGATGATGCCACCGAGAGCGTAGAGCGGGGGAGTCTCGATGAAGGGATCTCAGTGATGATGGATGTCCTAGATCAGGCCAGGGTCGTCCTGCGTGACGTCATCATCCCCAATGGCTGGGTATCCGCTTGATCTTTCCTTTCGCACTCTTCTTTCTTCATGTATTTTTGTATTTTTGACACTGGTCTTCTATTTAGTCCATCATTACCCATAGCCAGGAGAAATCCCGGTTCCTCCGTGAGCAGAAGGTGGAATGGGACCACCTCACCGAGGAGGCCTGGCTGCGTGGAGATGTGGCGCTTAGCTTGCTGCCGCCCAACAGCGGGAAGTCGAGGCACGTCGGGACGTGGAGGAGATCCATGGGATGTTCTAGGATCTATCGGCGAGAGTGCAGGAGGACGAGGAGGCGGCCGCCAGGGTTCGAAAGGAGCAGGATGAGCTGCTCTAGAAGGATGCCGAGGCTAGCAGCGGTCCATCGAACTCCTGGATGAGCTAGAGACGGAGCAGAATCTCAAGCTAAAAGCCGAGGATAGGTCTGCAGCACTGTAGCAGAGGGCAGATTAGGATGTCGAGGTGATTGCCCGGCTACGTAGGGAGTGAGACGAGCTACACCAGACTGCGGAGAGACTCTGCTTGGACCATAGCACGGTCCGCGAGGAGCACGACTGAGCTGTCCGAGAGCGCGACGAGGAGCGTCAGGTGGTCAGCTCCCTCCGGGCGGATCTTGGAGTCGCGGTGACCCAAAGGCTGGACGCCAAGAGCATCTCCACCAGGCTGGGTATGGAGCTTGCTGAGGAGCGGGGGGCTCTTTAGGCCGAGAGTGACGAGCACAATCTTCTGCGCGTCACCGTCGGGGTGGTCTTCGATGACCTCGGGGTGGCGTGGCTGGAGGAAACCAGCTCACTTGTGGCCCGTGCCATGGATATCACGGCGCGGGTGGGCCAGCTTGAGGAGAACGCCTTCCATGCCAGGATCACCCAAGCCTTTGCTGTTGCTCGCTCTCACTATTATTAGGAAGTTAACTTGGAGGTAATGAGCCTCGGCTTCGCGCCTGGCTACAACAACTCTGAGCTAGATGAGATCTAGAAGGCGGTGACTCCCATTGCGCGGAACCTGGCGAACAGGCTGAAAGGCATAGTTCTCCCTCCGAGGAAGTAGTTAGTTTAATAAGTTTGGTAAACATTTATCTGTAATATGTGGACAAGTGTTGGTACTTTTGTGTCCTAAAAGTAGTTTCGTTTTGTTTCATTTCATAATTTTGTTTTGTTCATTTGAGTTTAGTTTCTTCCCTTTTGCAATTGAAGAAAAAAGGTTTATGCGATCCGACCCTTCTGTTCGTTAAGACCATAGGGCCCGAGGTGTATAAGGGGGAAATTTTGACAAACCTTGCCGCCAGTCTTACCATGAGGAAATGTGGCAGAACCTCCTAAATTATAGGACCCACATGCACCTATCACTGTCCAACGACCTCTGACGACTATGCATATGTTCCTAGTAACTTAAGAAGACTGCCGGGTGTCCCCGTAGAACCCCGAATCATCCACGATTTCCGAGCAGGATCACATTACAGAGTCATTGCAGTATTACAACAGTTTATTCAAATAGATACATCAGAGTAAAAGTAGCGGAAGACTTACAATAACATAGTTTACAAACCATTTGTTTTAAACCATACAACTAAGTTTGATATTAATACAAACCAAAGTAGTGGAGTGGCATTATAATATATTACAAAACACACAACAAAAGATGCCCTGCCCAAGGGCCACACATTTAATTATCGTCATCGCACTGAACTACAGTCATGCAGCACGATCCAAAACAGATCCGCTCATGAGCCTCACCTGCAACAAGGGTCAACGAACCCTGAGTACAAAGGTACTCAACAAGACTTAACCGAAATAAGAATTTAAAAGAACACAGGAATGCAGGCTCATGGGATTCAAGGTATGGCTTTAGCAATAATCAAGGTTCTTTTTGCGTAAAAGCATTTTAACAAAATTCTTTATATCAACGTTTAAAACTTCATAAAGATCATATACAAAGCTGACACGATCCGTATTGAGATCATGAAACTTCGTAACCCACACTTTCTCAAACCATCCTCAAGTTCCAGTTATTTAATTACTACGATGATGAACAGTGAGTTGAGTCTCCATAACCGAGGAGCAACGACGATTCGAACCGATTATAACCAGCTGGGAATTCCAGACCACACGACATATGTAGGTCCCTGACCTACATATACCAACCTACCCTCGGATCCTCTAAAACAAGAACGGGTCCGCGCCACCCGAGAATACAGTACTCCACCAATCCAGCCCATTGCCACGTGGGTACAAGCTATTCCCGCCATCTCTCCACTCCCAGTGCGTGAGTAGCCATTCTCGTAATAGAATAGCCAAGTTAAGGCTTACCGGAGTATGTGGTTAGTACTACAAAGTCTCACCTCATGCAATTCAACAACAGACGGACCTTAATCGACACAGGCGGAAAGAACCTGCTCACAAGACCTCCATGTCTTGTGGCTCACACACACCGAGTCCGCCCGGTCTAGATTTATTACTCCACATTCCCATATCACATGTTAACATAATTAACCAAAGCTCCATTTAAAACTTGCAGATGACAGGTAACCACCTGACTTTCATCGTTCTAAGCATAGCTAAGCAAAACTGTCATATACAAATTTAAAACTGGTAATATGGTAAATATGGAATAACAAGGTTGGTAAGGTACCAATTTGGTTTTCACTTGACTCCTAATCACTTAATGTAGTAAAAAGAAGCAAAAGCGAAATCAATTTGTAAAATACAAGGTAGGGTTGTATGCATCCGGGGCTTGCCTTCGTTGACGGAAAAGTCTGGGTCCGGAGTCGTTCCACCAATATCAACACCAACCTCCACAGACGGATCAACCTCCTCAACTACTTGATTAACTACCACGTGCTCACCTTCGTTCACTACACGTAGTAACAATGCCATGCTTATCATGATGCGGATACAAAATATGATGCTCGATGATGGATGCAAAACTTAACAACTTGAATACAACTTTCCTTTGCGGTACAGTTACAAGTTAAACCAACTAAACCATATTCGTAACGGATGTGACCACGTCAGCACCGACCACTTCGGCGAGCTCTCCGACCACTTCGGCGAACTCTCCGACCACTACGGCGAATTCTCCGACCACTACGGCGAATTCTCCGACCACTACGGTGAATTCTCCGACCACTACGGTGAACTCTCCGACCACTACGGCGAATTCTCCGACCACTACGGTGAACTCTCCGACCACTACGGCGAATTCTCCGACCACTACGGTGAACTCTCCGACCACTACGGCGAACTCTCCGACCAATACGGCGAATTCTCCGACCACTACGGTGAACTCTCCGACCACTACGGTGAATTCTCCGACCACTACGGTGAACTCTCCGACCACTACGGCGAATTCTCCGACCACTACGGTGAACTCTCCGACCACTATGGCGAATTCTCCGACCACTACGGTGAACTCTCCGACCACTACTCTTGAAACCCTACTGGTCACAAAACATGATCAAAACAATTTTCATAATTTTTGGATACATAAATAAGTCTAGAAAAATCCTGGAAACTCATTTATCAATTAAATGAGCAATTTTTATCACATTCCAAAAAGTAATGAAAATCAACATTTCATATTTTTCCTAAATAATACACATCACAAAGAAGTCACACAAAAATTTTCAAAATGTTTGGAGCACTAAATAAATCTACACAAAAATAACAAAAACAGACACTATTCATTTAAATATGAAAAACAGAAAATTCATTTTGAACGCTGAGTCACTGACAACCGGGTCCCACTTGTCATCTTCTACCTCCGACGTTGACCACTGCAGCGACGGCTCTGACCGGTGATTCCTCACCGACGGTGAGTCCAACGGCGACGGACAAAGTACCTAAACGATCACCAAGACTAGGCGCATCTATTGACGTCCCTATCTGTACTGATTACGGCCCTATACTAGCTCGACGGCGGCCATGGCGGACACGACAGCGCGGCTGCGCTACGCCGGCGATAGGAATTCGGTAACGATGAAACAAACAACTCGGGTAGAACCAGGAGCTCACCCCGAACACACTGGAGTCGCTGGCCGAGCCTGAGAAGCAACGGAGACACGGTTCGACGGTCACAGCGATCACGGCGGAGCAAATTTCGACGACGGCGATGCTCCGGCGTCTGCGGTGGAGGAAATGGTCAATCAACCGGGCACAAAGCACCACGGCATCGAGGCGAAGCTAAAACAAGAGCCAGAAATAGCAGAGGCTCACCATAACGCGCTGGCCACGGCGACGCGCACACCACGGTGGTGCTGCCGGCCGCGAGGAAGAAAACGATGAACGGCGAGTTCACGGCGAAATCAAGCGACTAGAGTTAGCTGGCTGGGTGCGCAAGGAACTAGAGGAGCTGGGACATGCATCACTGCGATGGCTCAAACGCTGGTTCGACGGCGATGGCTCAACGGAGAATGGCGGTGGCAGCGGGAAAAAATAGAGCAAGAGAAAAGAACGACGACGACGGCGCCTCGGTCCAAATAACACGGCTCAGAAGCTCAAGGAAGCTGCGCTGTGGCCTTCACCGCACCAGCGCGACGCCAAAAATGGCCACGACCGCACCTGGAAGCAAACCGAAGATCGCCGGCGATGAGTTGGCTTTCGTGGTTACTGTTCATCGAAATTACAGAATTGCCATCCGCCAAAATTCCCAAATTACTCCCAAATTTTCATAACAACTCAAAAATCTCCAAAAACAAAAGTTGTTCAAAATCAAAAGTTCTACAACTTTGCTTTTGAAACCATACCAAAATTCGGCCTACATTTTGAAATGAACTTTTGAATTTAAAGCAGAGATATTTAAGGAATTTCGCCTTTTTAAATAACTTCAAATTTTACTAAACAACTTGAAAAACTCCAAAAATAAACTTTGTACAACTTGACAAGCTCTACAACTTTGCTTTAAGACTCAACCCCAAAATGTGCTTCGATTTTGAAATGGATTTTCAGGGTCGGATTTAAATATTGAAAATCAGGGTTTTCGGAATTTCAAATTAATACAAAGATTTCAAACTTGATTCAAACAATACCAAGCAATACTTATAACATAAATGTAAACTTGTTTTAGTGAATGCATAACAAAATTTGCAACATGACCAATGCCTTGCAATGCATATGATGATATGTCTGGTTTTTAATATTTAAACACCCGAGGTGTTACAGGAAAAGGTCTGATGCAACGACTGTTTTGAAAAAAGGAGGTATTCATACCTTTATTAGCCCCCAAGTGAGATCTGACCCCTTGCGGTCGCTGGGGCCGGACGTCACTGGAGACTGAAGCAAGGGTAGCGATTCTTACTCTTGTATTTGCACATACCCCTTACTTAGGATTTTGGCAATTGTTCGGTGACCATGCGTTTGGTCTCATTGCTGGCCCGGCCTTCCCCGAGCCCCCGCGCGTGGTGGGGGTTTGGTCAAGGGCCGGCTGTTTTGTGACTATCGCCCCGTCCGCAGTTTTTCACAACTGGAGGGGTTGAGGCGGCGTTACTTGCTTTGACGGCTCGAGTGACGTCCCTGATGAGCTCGCTAACGGGGATGTTCGGACAAAATCTGACCCCGTTGCTATGCGACAGGGTCGGCAAAGCCCTCGGGTGGCGTTCCGCTGCTCCTTGACCTGCCTTCCAACAGATTCCCCCTCAATGGGGATTCTATGGGCTCGGCAAGAGGCTGGATTGAACTCAGAAGGTTGAGATGACCGTATCCGCCTCAATGCGGTTTGGGCAAAGGCCGCTGAGGCTCATCTGTGTTTCCCCCCTGGCTCTTGTTTGACGCGAGGTGGCCTCGGACCCTTCGCGGGTCAGCCTTCGAACCTTAGTCTCTCAATCTCGGATCGAGCGGCTCGAGCCACTGAGCCTCTTAGGGTCTGATAGAGGTCGGCCGTGTTTCGTGCATCACCCCGTCCATGGTTTTCACAACCGGAGGGGCTGAGTTGACGACACTTGCCTCGATGGCTCGAGTGTCGCATTCAATGAGCTCGCTAACGGGTATGTTTGTGTGGAATCCGGGTCAATCATTCGCTGATGGGGTCGGTAGAGCCCTCATGTTGCATTCCACTACTTCTTAACCCGCCTCTCGGCAGATGCCCGAGCCATTCGGTAGGCTCAGGTGGCCCGTTGGCCTCTCCTCGACGGCGATTCTGTGGGTTTGGCTCGAGGTTAGAATCGAACGAGAAAGATCGAGATGTCCCTGTCCGCTTCTGAGCGGGGTCGGGCAAGGCCGCTGGGGCTCTTCACGGTTTTTCTCCCCTGGCTCTGTTTGACGCGAGGCGGCCTCGAGCCCTTCATGGGCCGGCCTTCGAACCTCGATCAGTTATCGCTCATATTGAATGTGGCGGGCGTCACTTCGTGGTGCGACATGAAGTGTTGAGATGCAAAGATCGCATATGCAATGTTTGGATGATGGGATTAATGTACGATTTAATTGAAATGAAAGTGAGGGTCGGTAATGTTACCTTGGTGGTATGAGCGACGAGAAGCTCTTTACCGGACATGTCCATGCGAGGTTCGAGTCCGACGTTTGCGATGGGGCCGGCGTGACCTGCACGAGCATCATGATTTTTTGTTTCCGTCTCTCGGTGGTGATTTGAGCCGTTCGATTGACTTTAAGCGACCTGACAGCTTCTCCTTGAAGGAGATTCTGCAGGCAGACCCCTCCGAACCCTTCTCGAGAAGGCGGATGCAAAAACTTGGGGTACGAGGAACTGTGAATTCGATTATGCTGGTGAACAAAAACACCGTAGCCGTCGGGGCGTAGGGTCTAGCGGTTCGTCCAGTTTTACTCAAAGTTTCACACCCGCACCCCATGTCTCTGGTTTTTAAACGTAAGGAGGGTTCAGGCGATGAGGATGTCTAAACAAGTAGACACCCTCGGCAGCCCCCGAGCAATGTCTATGCCCCTACCGTTGCTGGGGTCGGACGCTCAGTAATAAAATTAACATGCAAAGTAAGTAAATAGAGGTGCTTATCTTTCAGTGTTCGTTCATTCGTTGTTTTACCTGGGCCGTCCGATCGACCTAGGAGGCCCATTGGACCCCCCTGGATGGGGGTTCTGTCGTTGGGTTGTTCCATGGTCTTGCCTAGGGAAACGGAGAGTCGCCTGCATGTGGGTGCGCCCTCATTCTCACGCCTGGCGTGCGGTAGTGGTGGGCCACGCCCAGGCAACGTCCTGTTTTGACCAGGCGACGTCTCATTGATCAGAGCGTGTCCCATCGGTCTAGGCACGTCCCCTCAGATTCCCATCAGCATCGATTTCCCATCTGCATTGAATAGGGGAAGGAAGAGAGTTTTTTGTCCCAACCTTTTGCCTTTCCTCAGTTGTTGTGCCTCTTCCTTAAATAGGGAGGGGGAGGGGAGTTCTCATCCCATTTCTTCGCTTGCTTCTGAGCCGCTACCTCTTCTCCTTCCTTTCCACCAAATGCGTTCGTGTGTCACAGTGGTTCCTAAGTGAGAGAGGGTAATGCTAGGGAGAGAAAAACTCACAGATCCACTCATGAATCCGAAGGGTGATGTCGAGCTGGAGGTCATCCAATGTAGATGAGATGGTGTTGGCCGCCTTTGCCGAGAAGGGGCCGCCTCCGCCGAAGGAGGAGGTGCACTGGAGGGTGCTGAGCATTGTCGGTTTCGTCGTCGTTCATGGCGGCCTTTCTTCGGTGGGAAGCACCCCCCACGCAGACGCCATTGTTAGGGTTGCGACTAATCATGACGGCATAGTCCCTGGATGCTCCGGCGGAGGTGCCGTTGTCTGGGTTGTGGTTGATCATGATGGCGCAGTCCCTAGACACCCTGGTAGAGGTACTGTTGTTAGGGTTGCGGCTGATGATGATGGCACTATCCCTGGAAGCTCTGGTGGAGGTGCCATTGTCAGGGTTGCGGCTGATGACGATGGCGCAGTCCCTGGACGCTCCGGCGGAGGTGCCATTGTCAGGGTTGTGGCTGGTGGCGATGGCATAATCCCTGGACACCCTGGCAGAGGCACCATAGTCGCCGACATGGTGCTCGACATTGCAGATGTTGGCACCCTCAAGGATCCCACGGAGCGGTAGGACATCGTCGATGGAGAGCGTGGCGCGGCGACCGTAGTAGTACTCATAGTAGAATTGGTCAGAAACTATAATCGAATAAGTTTGTGGGGGAGCCCCCGAGTGAATAGTTTTTGTATTTATGAATACATCAGTCCTTTTCATGATGAAATTGCTTTGTAAGCGATGAATTTGTGCGAAAATGAATAAGTTTTCAACTTTCATTACGGCAAACAGCTTTTCGGCTTTTCTCCCTCTTTTTGTAAAAGAGGTTTTGTCGGGTTCATAAACTCAGGGTCCCTCGGGGACCGGTTTCCACACCAAGGCTTGGCCCAAGCAGACAGCACACAACTCATGAGCTGGCCCAAGAGTCTAAAACAATAGGCCGAAAGGGCGGTCCAGTCACCGACCGAAAGGTCTGGCCAAAGAGGAACAGCGCCCGCTCGTCGACTACTTTGGCCCACCTCTCTGACCGGAGCGCTCGCTTCAGACTCCAGCCACCTCCGGATGGCCTCTCCGATCGGAAGGCCTGACCCAAGCACTACTTCTGACTCTGACCCCGCGTCTTTGACCGTGGTTCACAGAAACCCTGCTCATCGCTCTTCTCCGACTGGCGCAACTAGAGCCGACTAGGGCCATCCGACCGGGGACACCCGCTCGGAAAGGACCAGGGGACAAACGAAGAAAGCAAGCTAGGGAGCACAAGTCAAACCACGGTACTAGGGACCATACCTTGTATGCCTGCCAGAATAGTACTCTGCAACCGCCCTAACACAAATAGTATTGTAGGCGCCGATATTTCTCTCTATAGTTTTGTGGGCGCCATTAACTCCCATACGGTAAGGCCCTCCACGTGCCTCTGGGCATCGATAGTATTGTGGGAGCCGAGATTTACCGTACCAGGTGAATGTGGTGAAACTCCTCACATGCCTCTAGGCATCAATAGTATTTGCAGGTACCGACATCTGCCATTCCTAAAGAAGGCAACGCAACCTCCCACATGCATATGACATTCTATAGTGACATCAACAGTGTTGTGGGTGCCTACCATTATCTTGTACCCGCCGGCATGGGCAACAAAACCCAGTAGCATACGTACCCTCACCCTCTCACTTGTAAAGCCATCCCCTTTATCTATAAAAGGGGATGCGCTCCCTCCAACAAAGGGGAGTCTTTTTAGTTAACCAGCATTGATCAAGTTCACTAGCCAACAACCACAGAACCGCCAGGCTCGAACCCCAAGCACACGCTTGAACACTTAGATCATAGCGGAGCTCCTGTCGCTCTCGGCCCTTCTGACCGGAGCCGACCGGACCTCTTACACACCCCTTCTTCCTCCTCGTTTGTAACCCCACTGCAAACTTCGAGCACCTGGGCTCAGGAATAAAGTCATTGACCGACCCACACTGGACGTAGGGCACATTGCCTGAACTAGTATAAACCCTGTGTCATTGAGTGCTAGGCCACCTCCGATCACAACGTGTGGCAAAACTACAAATATTCACTAGTTGGTAACTTTCTGTACCGATAGTTGGCGCCATCCATGGGGAAGACGCTGTACGTTCAACACTTTTTGGTCATCGGATGGCCCACTTTTCTACCACCATCGCCGTGGCGGGCTCGGGCGATATGATTCGCTTCAGCTCGCTGGAGTTTCCCGCACTCTCACCTGTTGGGATGTGGGCTCCCCCCGTCTTCGAGCCATCCCAGGCCTTCCTCTTTGGAAGCCTAGACTTCGTCATCGACCGGCTCGGCGTACTACAACTCCGCGAGGAGGCTCACGTCCCAGCACTTGTCGGAGGGGCGCCCTCCATCAACTCTGGGACGCACGACTTCGACAACGCGGCATCTGCGCTTCTTTCCGAGCAAACTCTCTGCTCAAACCCCGCTGTGAGTAATGTACATGCTGTTATTTACTTGCAATTTTCTATCTTCCGCCAATTACCCAGAGGATTGTTGTTGTCCCCATCGCGGCTGCCATAGGGCCGGTTCCCCTACGGCCTCGTGTCCCCCGTGGACGCGTATGCCCGGAGGCTCCAAAAGATGCCGGCACCGCCCCCTCTCAAGTCTAAATTCGCGGGGATGGCAAGCTACGCTCCCACCTATTTCCTCGACCTCATGGATGACAACGTCGGGAGTGACGGCTCTAGCATCGGCGACGTGGCACCTAGCCACCGTCCATCCTGGGAGTGCGATATGGCGGACGCTCTGAGACAGCCGCCTAGGGTAACAAAGTCCTTGCAAACTCACGCCCCTCCGGACCCTCATGCGGAGACCCCCGAGCTCACACGTGAGCACGGGGAGGAACTACGACAACGGTGGCTGCATCAGCCACTGACTGCGCCAGCGCGCTCGGCGAACCACGTTGCCCCCCGTGCGCATAGACCGGCGAGCGGCGCTCAGGGTCGTGCCCATCGGGTCCAGCACAACACCATGGATAGGGGAAACGATCCCCCATAGTTCGCTCGGTCCAATCAGAACATCGCCGCTGTGGCAATGCTTCTATGCGGCCTGTCCGAGCCGAACGACCCTCATGAACGGGCGATCCACTAGAACCTCCGGGCACTAGTGGAGACCACTGCCATTCAACAAGTGGAGTGCTCCGTATCGCGACGCCAACTCATGGCCTCGCTCCCCGTCAAGGGAATGGGGATGCAGCAGATGGATGGCTGCACCCGATCGCCGCTACAATCATCGAGCGCGGCACAAGAGGCTGCATTGGCACCTCGTCTTGACTTGATGACCGCTCCGCACTGACCGCCTGTATATGCATGGCTCAGACCAAACCAAGACGCACGCAGCAACGACCGGAGTCCCATCCCTGATGGCCCAGGACCGTGGACCTTTGTCCAAAACCTCCAACAAACGTCGCTCCCACCGCGCTCTGATGGAGGCCGGGGCAAGGGCAAGGCCAAGCACCAGAATCAGGACGAGGGCCCCTCCACGCAGAGGGGGAAAAAGAATAGAAAGAATCGCCGCCGACCGGCCAACTCCGCGTTGGTCGCCACGGCTGATCATGCGGGCACGCAGCCCCAGCAGGACCCTCCAGGCCACTTCCCCGAGCTCATGGAGAGCCCGTGCACCAACCATGACTACTCCATAAAACACCTCTACAAGGACTGCTAGCTCCTCAAGCGCCTTCTACGGTAGGCTGGCAGGCCAAAGGAAGAAAAAGGCAAAGATGCAGCGACCGAGAAAGGGAGCGTAGTGGGCAAGGATCTAGACAACTGAAGGACGAAGTGATCCGATCGGACGCCTACCGATCGAAGGACGACAACGACGCCCTTCTCTCCGAACACTTGGAACAGCTATGTCATTTTTCCCCTAAGTTTCAGTCTTACCATTGTTTACTTAGCGTTGCTCCTATAAAAGCTCCCCGACCCGAACACTTTTTTGGCCCGGGGCGCTCGGGGGCTCCACTAGGGTACACTACTACCTCTCTGTTTTGTTTACTATCATATGGTGAAATTCCTTCCTACCCAACCAAAAGGATAGTTTGTTCCTTTAATTTGCCTTACGTAGCTTTTCTTTAAAAACATTCCGATCGATTGCACCCCTCCTTTCCCTACGGTTACGAGCAGCCGAGCCTTGCGGGCCACGCCCTAGGCTCCCAAGGTCGTAGCCTACAGGACAAACAGGCAGGTATGAGAAAGAAATAATAAAAAACAAAATTATGCTAAGGAAAAACTAAGGAACAAAAGGGGAACAAGCTTCCCCGAACAGAGTGACTCCAATATAGAAAACAAAACAGACCGTAGTCATTAAGCACACAGGAACGTTTACACAGGGGCTCCCCCACAAACTTAAACTTTTTATGCTCACTAAACTACTTATATTTTACAAGCTATTGGATCAGCCCGACGGCATCTGCTGTCTATGCGACCGACGAGGGCGCGGGCTGCTCACTACCCGGCGGCACAACATTTGGCTCGGTCGAAGCCGGGGCGACATTCACCTCCGACCCAGGCTCCGCGCCATCCATAGGCTGGGCAGCGTCCTCCCCATGCATGCTTCTAGCCATGTCTTCATGACGAACGTCCATCATCCACTGGGCAGAGACTTGCTCTGCCACCGACCTTGCATGCAGCAGCAAGCTCTCCCCGATCGATTGGATGTCCTCCATGCTCAAGCCTTCGGCATACCCACTGCAGATAGCAGCGAAGTCTAGGTTCGGGTGGTGCATCGCCACTGAAGTCAGGACCCCCGATGCTCCGTAGAACAGCCCGCTCCTGATAAGGTCCTGGATCGCATCTAGAACCTCTGCCAGCTGGATGGTAGGCACGCTAGTGCTTGGCATGGACCCGAAGACTTTCAAGACAATGAGCTGGGCAACATTGCGAATATGGTCAACATCTCCCTCGAGAGCACGTCACTCTTCATGGGACTTGGCCAGCTCCTCCACATTCCGGCTGAAGGTCGCCTTGATCGTCTCTAGGTCCCTCTCCAGCGTCTTCACCATTCCACCCAGCTCTGAAAGAAGAGCGACAAGCTCAGAAACGGGCTAAAGAAAAAACCAACACAACGAGAAATAGAAAAGGTATGTACCGACGCGAAAGTTCTCACGGGTGGAGAGATCCTCTGCCTATCGAGCCACCTGCTCACGCAGCCGGGTGCTCGCGTCCTCCGTCCCCATCACCCGACCCCAGAGCGCGAGCACCTCCTGGTCTGCCTCTGACCGAGCATTCCGTTCCACCTCCAGGGCCCTCTGCTCCCCCTCCATGGCCTTCCATGCCGAATCTAGGGCGGTCCGCTCCGACACCAAGACGCTCCGCTCCGACTCAAGGGTCTCTAGGGATTTCTAGAGCGCCACCTCGGTCTCTACCAGGGACATCCGCAACCCCGCCTCGGTCTCTACCAGGTGGGCCCTCACTGCCTCGAGCCCTTGCTCAGCGGTGGGCCCTCACTGCCTCGAGCCCAGGCTCGGCTGCACGCTGCCCCTCCGCTCGTGCCACGGTTGCCTCAGCCGCCCGGTCCTAGGACTCGCGATGAGCGGACGCTAGCTGACGCTCAAGCTCAGCCATCCGGGCGTGCTCCATTCAAAGAAAGCGGGACTTGCAGGACGACATCCCCTTTAGACTCTACGAAAAACAAGCATGCTAAGGCAACCAACAAAAGATTCAAAGGTCAAGGACAAGTATGCGAAACTCACCTCCACGGCAAGCTACAGGTCGACCTCAACTAACTGCTGAGCGGACTTAACCTGCTCCTGGGCGTCTCTGAGCTTCACGGACAGGTTGGTGAGTTCGGACACTGTGGCGTGCCCTTGCTCCCTAAGGATGTCCCAAAGCTGACACTCCTAGGAATCCCGGAGGACGAATAGCACCTTCGTAGGGGCCTCAGGGTAGGGCCACTCTAGGTCACCCTCCGGCAGCCCGCCGGAGGGCCCAACCTCCTGGACCACCGCCAGCTCCCGCGGTGACATCGGCGGCTCCGCCATATCATCCGCCTCGTCATCAGATGGGATGTCCACCACCTCGGTTGCATGGACCGCCGCTGGGCGTTCCGACTCCGTCCTGGCCACGCTTTCCCCTAGCGCCTTTGGCTCTGACCACGAGGGTGAGCCGTGCAGCCCTCCACCCGGCGAGGTAGGGAGCTCGGTCTCCCTCTCCTCTTCTGCCATGGCCGGTGGAGGAAGGGCCGCAAGGGTTACTTCTGACGTAACCTCCGCCATCGGCACCGGAATCGCTGCCAATGCCACCGCCGCCGCTATCACTGTAGCAGCAGCCACCCCCGGAAGGGAAGGGCTCATCACCGCCACCTTGTTCCCCCCGCTGCTCACCATGACACGCTGCAGGGTGGGCCTCCATGCCTCCTGCACGAGAGTTGAGGCGATGCTCAACCCTGTCATCGCCCGACCACTGACAGAGGGCACAGGTAAGTCACTCCAAAAAGACTCAACAGCAAAAGATTGGAAAGAAACAAAGGAAAAACGTACCGGGAGGTGAGTGGTACGACTCTAAAGGCAAGACCCGGCGTCGACAGGCCTGCAGGGCATAGGTCGCTCCTAGGCTGCGACCCACGCCCCCTCACTTCGGCCGGGGGCGGAGTCGTCCCAACCGGCTCCTGCCCGGCCTGTGGGTCGTCGTGACCCTCAGCTCGGGACTCCCCGACCGGAGCAGGGGGCGGGCATCCTCTAGCTGCGAGTCACACGACGCGTGGGTGCTAGTCTGCTCCTCAGACCGCTCGGCTTGCTCGACCGCGTCCGCAGCCGGTGGGGCCTCCCCGGTTGCGAGTCACGCATTGGCACCAGTCCTAGCGACACACGAGTGCCAGTCTGCTCCTCAGACATCCCAGCTTGCTCAGCCGCGTCTACCATAGGGGGCGATGGGACTGACGACACCGCCAGAGGACGTGGTGACCGCATCCGCTTTGCCGCCCGTTTGCCGACGGCGTCCACGCTCGTCGCATGCTTCTCAGCGCGGCAGCCATTGTGCGCCGCGCGGTCCCCTGCTCATCACCAGCGGACGTCGCTGTAGGGTCACGACGCTCCGCCGAGGTCACAACAACCTCCCAAATTTCCTCCTCCTCGGAGAAAACCATGTCATCCACATCCGCGGGATCCTCCGACTCGAGCTCGGACTCGACATCGCTCTTTCTCTCCCAGGCCTTCATGCGTTGGGCAACCTCCTTCGCCTTCGTGTACTTCCGATGGGCCACCTCGGCCTTCTTCTTCTTCCTGGCATCTGCCGCCTCCTTCTGAGCGGCCTACCGGGGCCACGCCCTCTGGACCCTTGGGAAGGTGCAGTCAGGACTTGTAATTTCCAAGCCCCTACGAACGTGTGGCTCCTAATCAAAAAAATAGGAAAACCAGAGGAAGAAGTGCGGACTGAAGAGAAGGGAGCATACCAATCTGGACACGATCGAGGAGTTGAAAGGCACGGGCTTCCCTTCGACCCTCTCTTTGGGCTTCATCTGCAGCACCCGGCCAAGGCGACTCCAGACCTCGTCGTTCGGCAGATCCTCCGGCGACGCGCGGTCCGGGCCCGACGGGCCACTGTACGACCACATCGGCCGCGTCCTCTCCGCCAATGGCGTGACCCGATGATGGTAGAGGGTGTGGAACACCCGCACCCCATCAAGGCCGCACTTTACAAGCTTCCAAAGCTCCTCCTCGATGACCCCCACCTTATGCTTCTCCTTATAGGCACAACCCCACGACCAATTGTCCTACTTCTCTAGCCTCCCACCTGTGAACACCGAGAATGGCACCGCCGCTGGATTCCTAATGTAAAACCACTCCCCATGCCACCCCCGGTTGGAGTCGTAGGGAAGGTACGCGGGATACAAGCCTCCCATGCTCGGTTTCCTCTGCAAGGCGAAACCACCCCACCGGTGTGATCTTGGCCGGGTTCCCCGCCGTCAAGGCTCTCCTAGAGAAGAGCCGCTGGAAGAAATCCGCGTGCGGCTCCATCCCAAGGAAGGCCTCACAGATGATGACGAAACCGGCGATGTGCAGCACCCCCGTCGGATTAAGGTGCTGCAGCTCCAGACCCCACTAATTGAGGAGCCCGTGCAGGAACCAGTGCGTGGGGTATCCTAACCCACGCTCGTGGAAGGTGAGAAAGGAAAACACCTCGTCAGGCCGAGGTTGCGGGAACTCCTCCCTCCCTAGAACCCTCCAGTGCGCCACCTCCTTCGGCGGCAGGAGCCCCTTCCCAACAAAGTCCTTCAACACCGACTCCTTCACGGTGGATGACCTCCAGTCTGACATTTTGCTCTGGTATCACAAAAGAATTGGTGAGTTCTTCTCTTCTCCCTCGCTCTCTCCCCTTTCTTTCCTAGAAACCACCGCGGCTCTTAGGAATGCTCATGGCAAGAAGGAAGAGGAAAGGCGGCGGTAGATGAGGAACAAGCAAAAGAACGGGGCGAAAAACCCTCTCCCTTCTCCTACTTAAGGAAAAAGGAACAGCAGTAAGGGAAGGGCGCATCGATCGGGGAAGGCAAAACAGCGGAGCAAGAAACTCTCTCTCTCTTTCCCATTTAATGCAGATGAGACGCACCCTGACCGATGAGACATGCCCTGACCGATGAGACGTGCACTGCCTAACTGAACGGCTCCTGGTCGGATGGGACATGGCCTAGGCATGGCCCACCACTACCACATGACCAAACCACTACCGCACACCGGGCACAAGAACCAAAGCGCCACCGCACATAGGTGGCTCCCCGCTTCCCCAGGCCAGACCTGGAAAAACCCAAAACAAGATCTCCGCCGGGAGAGACCATCGGGCCCCCTGAGTCGATCGAATCACTCAGGATAGACACTGAGAGACAGGTAAGGAGCAAAGGGACGCCCCATATAGGCCATGCTGTCACGAACGACGAGCATGGGTCCTGGTCGGATGTTTCCGACTGGAGCTATCCAAACCCCGTCACTCGAGTCGTCAAGGTAAACACTACCAACCCCCTCTATTTCCTTATAATCATTTCATACATCCATACATGCATTCATTCCATATGCCCGTGCCTCCTGGACGATTCGGGCCCTGAACCGCCCGGGGGCTCGGGAACTAAGCATCGCACGTGCAGCGAAATGCATCACAACACTCCATGTTGCGTCATGAAGCGGCGGTTGCCTCATTCAACATGAGCAACCAACAGAGCCAGGGGAGAAAAACGTAGATGAGCCCCGTGTGACCCTCGCCCAGTCTTGCAGACCGGGTCATCTCAACATTCTCGTTCGATCCTGAACCTCTCGCTAAGCCCACAGAATCTCCATTAGGGGAGGCCGTTAGGCCACCCGGGTCGGTCTCCAAAATGACCTAGGCATCAGCCGGGTTGCAGGTAAAGGAGTAGTGGAATGTCACAGGAGGGCTATGCCGACCCCGTCATGAACGATGGACCCAGATTCCACTCGATCATACCTATTAGCGAACTCACCGAGCACGTCACTCGAGCCCGAGCGATCGGGACAAGCGACAAAACTTAGCCCCTCCGGTTGTGAGGAACCGAGGATGAGGTAACGCACACCACTCACACCAACCCCCACTAAGGCCCAATAGGGCTCAGGGGCTCAAGACACAAAAAGCCTGGGTCTACGACCCCAAACTCACCCCTTCCGACTACGCTCCAAACACCTGGGTCTGCGACCCCGATCTCACCCCATCCGGCTACGCTTCCGACTATGCTCCAAAACACCTGGGTCTACGACCCTGATCTCACCCCATTCGGCTATGCTCCGACTGCGCTCCAAAGCACCTGGGTCCGCGACCCCGATCTCGCCCCATGACTCCGACTCACCCGATCCCACAGCGTGCATCGACGCCAGGATCAATGAGCTCTATCTCGTCCAAATCCCTTGACTAACTCCCTCGCTCGATCCCATGGCGCACATCGATGCCAGGATCAGTGAGCTCTGTCTCATCCAAAACTGACTCCCTCACTCGAACCCACGGCGCGCATCGATGCCAGGATCAGTGAGCTCTGTCTCGTCCAAACTAACTTCCTCACCCGATCCCACGGCGCACACCGACGCCAGGATCAGTGAGTTCTGTCTCAATTTGTCAACCAACTAAACGCCTCGGCTACACAATGACGCCTTGGTTAAACAAACTTTGTCCAAACTAAAAATGCGCACACATTCCCGCTACCGAACACCCCCTAGACGGTTCTGCCCGAACCGCCCGGGGGCTCGGGGGCTACACCCGCGGGTGCGCTCGCGCGCACCCACCAACAAAACAGAAACCTCCCCCACTGACAACACAGAAAACCCCCCAGACGGTTCTGCCTGAATTGCCCGGGGGCTCAGGGGCTACACCCGCGGGTGCGCTCGCGCGCACCCACCGTCAAAAACAAAAATCCCCCAGACGATTCTGCCCGAATTGCTCGGGGGCTCCTGTCGGGTTTATAAACCCAAGGTCCCTCGGGGATCAGCTTCCACTCCAAGGCATGGCCCAAGCAGGCAGCACACAACTCATGGGCCGGCCCAAGAGTCTAAAACAAAAGGCCGAAAGGGCGGTCCAGTCACCGACCGGAAGGTCTGGCCAAAGAGGAACAACGCTCGCTCGTCGACTACTTCGGCCCACCTCTCCCACCGGAGCGCTCGCTTCGGACTCCAGCCACCTCTGGACGGCCTCTCCGATCGGAAGGCCTGACCCATGCACTACTTCTGACTCCGACCCCGCGTCTTTGACCGGGGTTCGTAGAAACCCTGCTCACCGCTCTTCTCCGACTAGCGTAACCAGAGCCGACTGGGGCCATCCGACCGAGGACGCCCGCTCAGAAAGGACCAGGGGTCAAACAGAGAAAGCAAGCCAAGGCGCACAAGTCAAACCACGATACCAGGGACCATACCCTGTATGCTTGCAGCAACAGTACTCTACAACCGCCCTAACATAAACAGTATTGTAGGCACCGACATTTCCCTCTATAGTATTGTAGGCGCCATTAACTCCCATACGATAAGGCCCCCCATGTGCCTCTGGGCATCGATAGTATTATGGGCGCCGGGATTTACCGTACCAGGTGAACGTGGTGAAACTCCTCACATGCCTCTAGGCATCAATAGTATTTGCAGGTACTAACATCTGCCATTCCTGAAGAAGGCAACGCAACCTCCCACATGCATCTAACATCCTACAGTGACATCAATAGTGTTGTGGGCGCCTACCATTATCTTGTACCCGCCTGCATGGGCAATGAAACCCAGTAGCATACGTACCCTCACCCTCTCGCTTGTAAAGCCATCCCCTTTATCTATAAAAAGGGGATGCGCTCCCTCCAACGAAGGGGAGTCTTTTTAGTTAACAAACATCGATCAAGTTCATTAGCCAACAACCACAGAACCACCGGGCTCGAACCCCAAGCACACGCTTGAACACTTAGCTCAAAGTAGAGCTTATGTCGCTCTCGGCCCTTCCGACCGGAGCCGCCCGGACCTCTTACACACCCTTTCTTCCTCCTCGTTTGTAACCCCACTGCAAACTTTGAGCACCTGGGCTCAGGAATAAAGTCACTGACCTACCCACACTGGACGTAGGGCAAGTTGCCTGAACCAGTATAAACCCTGTGTCATTGAGTGCTAGGCCTCCTCCGATCACAACGTACGGCAAAACTACAAATATTCACTAGTTGGTCACTTTCTGTACCGGCAGGTTTGGTGCCTTCTGACCCTTCTCATAGTTAAGGTCGCAAAAAACTCAGAGTGCGGGAGAGCCAACTCTGATCACGCTGGTGAGCACGGAGGCCGTAGCCGCTGGGGCATGGGTTTCCCGCAGTCCTACCAGTTATACTCAGATTTTGTTCCCGAAATTCTAGCCTTTAGGACTTACCATGAGAAAAGAGGGAAAACACAGAGAATGTTTGCAAGATAACACAGAGAGTGTTTGTAAGGTAAACGTACTTATATCAGCCCCCGAGTGAGGTCCGGCCCTTCGCACTTTGCAGGGGTCGGATGTCACTAAAGATCGGGGATTTTTGAAGACAAAAACTGATAAGAAAAGGTATGCGTTTATTTAAGGGTAAAAACGACGTAGCTGCTCAATGTTCCAGGCGTTGGTGAAGACCTTTCCGTCGACGGTTTTCAATTTGTAGGCGCCTGGCCGGAGTACCTCCACGACAACTTATGGTCCCTCCTAGGGTGGGGAGAGCTTGTGGCGATCCTTGTTGCTCTGCACGAGGTGCAGGACCAAGTCCCCAACGTTAAAGGCTCGATCCCACACCCGTCGGCTGTGGTATAGACGTAGCGTCTATTGGTACTTGGCCGAATGGAGGAGGGCGATGTCGTGAGCTTCGTCTAGCTAGTCCATGGCGTCTTTGTGGGATGCCTCGGCTCCCTGTTCATCGTATGCTCTGATTCTTGGTGCTCCATAGTCGAGGTTGGTTGGGAGGACGGCCTCGGAACCGTAGACCATGAAGAAAGGCGTGTAGTCGATGGCCCGGCTGGGAGTCGTCCTCAGGCTCCAGAGCACCGCAGGGAGCTCGGCGACCCAGCGTGCACCGAACTTGTTCAGCCGATTGAAGATCCTAGGCTTGAGGCCCTATAGGAGCATGCCGTTTCCACGCTCGACCTGCCCGTTCGTCTGGGGGTGCACGACGGTAGCCCAATCGACCCGGATGTGTTGTTCATCATAGAATCGAATGAATTTCTTGCCGGTGAACTATGTGCCGTTGTCCGTGATGATGGAGTTTGGTACTCCAAAACGATGGATGATGTCGAGGAAGAACAGCACGGCTTGCTCGGACTTGATTACGGAGATCGGTCGAGCTTTGATCCATTTTGCGAACTTGTCTATGGTGACAAGCAAGTGGGTGTAGCCCCTGGGCGCCTTCTTGAGAGGCCCAACCAGATCGAGCCCCCAGACCACGAAGGGCCACGTGATGGGGATCATCTAGAGTGCCTGGGCTAGGAGGTGAGTTTGTCAAGCATAGTACTGGCACCCTTCGCAGGTGCATACGATCTGCTCGGCATCGGCTACTGCAGTGGGCCAGTAGAAGCCCTGTCGGAATGTGTTCCCAACCAAGGTTCTAGGCACGGCGTGGTGAGTGTAGACCCCACCGTGGATATCGCTCAGCAGAAGCTTCCCTTGTTCAAAGGGGATACAGAGCTACAGGATCCTGGTGTGGCTCCGTTTGTAGAGTTCGCCTTCTATAAGAACGAAGGACTTGGCGCGACGTGCGAGCCGTCGAGCTTCTGTCTTGTCCGCCGATGCTGTGTCACGGAGGAGGTAGTCGAGGTAGAGTGTTCTCCAGTCGTCTAGAGGGTCGGGCTCTATCGCTGGTTCCTCTTCAAGCTCCATGACCTCTGGGCCAGAGGGAGCCGTCGGTTGGTCAGCCCCCGGGGCTAGATCAGACGGGCCATCGTCGGCCTATTCCGACCCTTCGTAGCATACCGAGGGCATATGTTGGTCGCTGGCGAAGACGCCCGTTGGCTCTTGACCGAACCCTTCGTAGCGTACCTTGGGATGTGATTGAGTTCGAGGCCATCGAATTGGTCCTCCAACTGTCGGACCTCCTGGTAGTACGCAGCTATCTTAGCGTCATGGCAGCTGGACTCCTTCATGACTTGGTTGACGACCAGCTAGGAGTCGTCTCGAATGTTGAGGCGTCGGATGCCCAACTCGATGGCGATTCGTAGGCCGTTGATGAACATTTCATACTCAGCCACATTATTTGATGAGGGGAAATGGAGCCGAACCATGTACCTCATGCGGACCCCATGGGGTGATACGAAGACCAGCCCTGCGCCGGCGCCCTTCTTCATTAGCGATCCGTCGAAGTACATCGTCTAGTACTCTTGATCAACGACCGCCGATGGTGTCTAGACCTCGGTCCATTCCGCGATGAAGTCAGCCAACACCTAGGACTTGATCGCCGTTCGGGAGGCATATGTGATGCCTTGATCCATCAACTCGAGTGCCCACTTCATGGTTCTTCTCGTGGCGTCCTGGCTCTAGATGACCTCGCTGAGGGGGAACGATGTCACAACCGTCACGGTGTGTGATTCAAAGTAGTGGCATAGCTTCCTCTAGGTGATGAGGATGGCATACAGGAGCTTCTGGATTTGGGAGTAGCGGGTCTTGGAGTCAGATAGTACCTCACTAATGAAGTACACAGGGCGTTGTACCTTGAGTGTGTGCCCCTCTTCCTCCCGCTCTACTACCAGGGTGGCGCTGACCACTTGCATGGTGGCCGCTATGTATAGCAGGAGGGATTCTCCGTCGCTTGGAGGAACTAGGATCAGGGGCCTCGTCAGAAGTTGTTTGACCATGTCAAGTGCCTCCTGGGCCTCGGATGTCCACTTGAAGCGGTCGGCTTTCTTCAGGAGTCGATAAAGGGGGAGACCTCATTCGCCGAGGCGCGAGATGAATCGACTGAGGGAGGCGAGGCACCCTATGATCCGCTGAACCCCCTTTATATTCTGAATTGGGCCCATCCTTGTGATGGCTAAAATCTTCTCTGGGTTGGCTTCGATGCCATGCTCGGAGATGATGAAGCCGAGCAGCATGCCCCTCGGGACCCCAAAAACGCATTTCTCAGGATTGAGTTTGAAGCCATTCGCACAAAGTTTCGCAAAGGTTTGCTCAAGATCGGTGATGAGGTGGTCAGCCCATTTGGACTTAACTACGATGTCATCGACATAGGCCTCAACGGTCCGCCCGATGAGGCCCCCGAAGCATTTGAGCATACAGCGCTAGTACGTAGCCCCAGCGTTCTTCAGACCGAACGGCATTGAGATGTAGTAGAATGATCCGAAGGGGGTGATGAAAGACGTCGTGAGCTGGTCGGACTCTTTCATCATGATTTGATGGTAGCTGAGCAGGCATCAAGGAAGCAGAGGGTTTCGCACCCTGAGGTAGATTTGACTATTTAGTCTATGCGCAGCAAAGGAAACGGATCCTTTGGACACGCCTTGTTGAGACCCGTATAGTCTACGCACATCCTCCATTTCCCGCTCTTCTTTCGCATGAGAACGGGATTAGCTAACCACTCTAGGTGGTGTACTTCCCTGATGAATCCGGTGGCCGACAGTTTTTCTATCTCTTCATCGATGGCCCTATGCTTTTCCTCGTTGAAGCGACGCAGGCGTTGCTTCACCGGCTTGGAGACTGGATGGATTTTCAAGGTATGCTCGGCGACCTACCACGGAATGCTTGGCATATCCGAGGGTTTCCACGCAAAGATGTCTTTGTTGCCGCGGAGGAAGTTGACGAGCGTGCTTTCCTATTCGGAGGAAAGCGTGGTACCAATGCGTATCGTTTTACCCTCGGAGCTACTGGGATCTATGAGGACCCCCTTGGAGCCCTCTATCGATTTGAATGACCCAGTCGATTTCTTCGCATCGGGCGCTTCTTCGGCGACCTCCTCCTTGAGGGAGGCGAGTTCCCCGGAGGCGACGATTGCTGTGGCGTGGCCGCAGCACTCGACCTCGCACTCGTAGGCCCGCTGGAAGGAGGTGCCGACGGTGATGACCCCGTGGGGGCCTGGCATCTTCAGCTTGAGGTATGTGTAGTTGGGGACGGCCATGAACTTCGTGTAGTAGGGTCTTCCTAGGATGGCGTGGAAGGTTCCAGGGAACCCAACCACCTCGAAGGTGAGGGTCTCAGTCCTGTAATTGAACTGATCCCCAAAGATAACGGGCAGATCGATCTGCCCAAGTGGCATGGCCTGCTTCCCGGGCACGATGTCGTGGAAAGGTGCTCAGGTTGGGCGGAGGCGCATCCGGTCGACGCCCATCGCGTCAAGCATCTTGTTGTACATGATGTTGAGGTCGCTACCTCCGTCCATCAGTACTTTGGTGAGTCACTTTGGGCCAACGATCGGGTCGACCACAAGCGGATATCTCCCCGGGTATGGGATGGTATCCGGATGGTCAGTCCGATCGAAGGTTATGGCGGATTCCGACCATCGAAGGAAGGGAGGTGTGGCCGGTTGGGCCGTGTAGACTTCGTGGCGTGCGACCTTCTGGTAGTGTTTGGAGTCATAGGCCACTGAGCCTCTGAAGATCATAAGGCAGCCATCCGGTGTTGGAAAGCCGTCATCCTTCTCCTCGGTGTCTTCCGTAGTGGGGGCAGGTTCCTTCCCCTGCTCCCCTTTGTTGGAGCTTCCGAACAAGAACTTCCGCATGAGGCTACAGTCCTTGAGCAGATGCTTTCCAGGAAAGGTGTGGTTCAGGTACGGCCCCTTGAGTAATTTTTCGAAGTGGTTTGGAGTGCCCTCCACGGGCTTCCGACCACCCTTACGATCAGCGGCGACCATGAGCGAGTCCTTGCACCGTTGCTTCTTGTTCTTCCTTTTGGCATAACGATTAGAGGTGCCTTTGCTGGCACCCTCGTCCCACCTTGCCTTGCCCTCGAGGCGATCAAAGATCGCTCCGACCGCCTCCTCTCCTGAGGCGTGGCTGGTGGCGATGTCCAGGAGTTCCTTGGTGGTTCGCGGGCCCTTACGTCCCAGCTTATGAACCAAAGACTCACAAGTCATCTCGAACAGGAAGGCTTCTATTATGTCAGCGTCGGCAATGTTAGGGAGCTCATTGCACTGCTGGGAGAAGCGCCGAATGTACCCATGGAGGGTCTCACCGGCCTTCTGACGGCAGTTCTTGAGGTCCCATGGGTTCCTAGTGCGCTTGTACATGCCCTAGAAGTTTCCCACAAAGATCTCCTTCAGGTCCGCCCAACTCTAGATTGCGTTGGATGGCAGGTGTTCCAACCACGCTCGTGCCGAATCGGCCAAGAACAGTGGAAGGTTACGGATAATGTCGTCATTATCCGCACCACCGGCTTGATAGGCAAGCCGATAGTCTTCAAGCCAAAGTCTGGGGTTTGTCTCCCCAGAGTATTTAGGGATATTGGTAGGTGGTCGATACCTTGGCGGGAATGCAACATTGAGGATGTGCCGGCTAAAGGCCTGAGGCCCTGGCAGGCTAGGGCTCGGGCTCCGGTCCTCGCCGCTGTCGTAGCGTCCGCCACGTCGAGGATGATAGCCACGGCGGGCTCCTTCTCTTGGGTTGTTGTAGGTGCGTCTGCGGGCATCGATGGTGCTACGTGCGTCGCGGTTGCAGCCGAGACGCTAATGTATCTAGGCCGTAGCGTGCTGCCTGCCGCATTGTGGTGCTTGGTGGACTAATGCGTCCCTGGCGGGATGCACTGAGGGCGTACACTGGCTGGTGTCGAGCTCGCGTCGCCAGGACAACGAGCTTTCCGCCTGCTGCGCCGCTGCACGCTCGAGCAGCGTGCGTATTCGCGGTGGGCCCGACGATCCTTGGGCATTGCGGCCTCTAGAAGGACATGAAGCAAGGCCATTGCGGCGGTGATGTTCTGGCTTGCTCGAGCGAAGTGAGGAAGGGTTTCATCATCGGTGCTGATCCTTTGGTTTACGTCACGGGCCACGGAGCGTGCGCGCCCACCGTTTTCACAGCATTCGATCTCCTGATCAACCTCCACGTACTCCCGAACAAGCTATTGTCCGGCTTTGTCTATCTCCCGCTTTCGGGCTCTCAGCTGCTCCACCCCTACATGTGGTGGGGCCGCTGTCCCCCCTTCGGTTCCGCCGCCGAGGTTGCCTACCGGAGTAGTCTCCTCCGCGGAGACGCTTTCGACGTCCTCGGGGGTTTCCGCCATGAAACATTCCCGGGAGGGGTGATGGCTCCCCCTGCTGGAGTTAGAGCCAGAGTCCAACCTTGGCCCCTCCGCGAGGAGGCCATGGAGGGATTTTGTGATGCTTTCGATCATCCCCATGAACTCGCTGTTCGTGGGAGACAGGATCACGCGCTGTGTCACAAGGTGGCTGATGGTCCGCTCCGTGTGGAGTGTTCCGCGGAGAGGGTGAGGCGGCGCGGGTCCTCTCTGGACAGCTGGGGTCCGAGGGAGACACCGGGCTGGCGCTCAAGCCTCCCATAGCTGAAGTCGATGGAGGGGAGAGATTGGATGGCGACATGGGCCAATGCCAACTCTCCTCCCACCGTGACGATGAAGTCAAGGTCATCGAAACGCACATGTGCGCCTGGGACCCAGCTGATTGCGTGGCTAGCCATCCGAGGCCTGATTTGGAAAGCGCAAAAGCCCCTACCTGGCGCGCCAACTGTCGGTGTTTCGAACAAACACCGGCTAGTAAATTTATAATTGTTGCGCATTAGGCTCGGATGGTGTACTAAAGGATACAAGGTTTATACTGGTCCGGCAGAATGTCCCTACATCTAGTTTGCTGCTGCTCGTGTTATTAGTACCGAAAAAGGTTCGTAGTAGGGGGTACAAACGGTCGAGAGAGGGACGGGTCCCAAGTCTCTGATGGAAAGGTTGAAAGGACACCAAGAGCTCGGTTGCTACTTGGCTGTGTCTTGTGTGTCAAGAACGATCGGTCCCTCCAGTGGGGTGTCCTGCCCTCCCTTTTATAGACCAAGGGGGGAGCAGGGGTTACAGACGGGAGAAAGAGGAAAAAAACCAAAGGTAGAGAAGGTCCTTCGAGGGAGCCGGGTCTTCCTTTTCCCCTGTGCCTGCCCTGCTAACATGGCAGACCGTGCTAGGAATGGCGTGTTCGTTGATCCTCATAGGGTCGTGCCCTGGCCTCTTTCGGCAAGTGGGTGCGTCCCATCCTACACCGGCGGACGGTGCGGCATGCCAGAGAGCCAAGCTGTGACCCTTCGGGGAGTAGACGGGGAAGTGACCATACATCCGTCACTGTGGATGATGTGAGCTCTGTCTTGGATCGTAGTGGTTGTCGTATGCTCGTGTTAGTATCCGCGTCCGAGGGCTGATGGCGGCACCTACAACACTGTGGGACAAAAGTCGGCGCCTACAACACTATTTGGGCTCTGTCAGGTCGGAAAGGGCCTAAAGCACCTGTCTCGTCGTATCCTGACAGTACCTTCCTACAGGCATGCAGGGCATGGCCCTCGGTACTGCGGTTGACTCGAATGTCTTGTCGTACCCTGTGCTCGTATTTATGAAGGAACAGGGTGTAGCCATCGGGCGAGGCGGAGCCAGCCCTCGGCCGTCGGGCGAGGCGGAGCTAGCCCTCAGGCATTGGGCGAGACAAAGCCTGTCCTCAGCCGTTTGGTGAGGCGGAGCCTGCCCTCAGGCGTTGGGCGAGACAAAGCCTGCCCTCAGCCGTCGGGCGAGGCGGACCTCAGACGTCGGGCGAGGCGGGGCCAGCCCTTGGGGGTCGGGCGAGGAGGAACCAATCTTCCGTTGTTCGAGCAAGAAGTGTAGTAGCGTTCTTGTCTGATCGGAAGCGTCAACGTTCAATGGTTATTAATTCCACGTCATTAGGTACCCTGGTATTAGGTCCCCGACACTTGGTGCTTCTACTAATCTATTTTGTGTTGTATAGCTACTAGGAGGCTACATTCAGGAAGACAAACAAGGGAAATAACAGAAAACGAGTTGGTGAAAGAAAATAAAAAGGAAGGAAAAAGGGTTAGGTGGGAACTGTTAATTCTTTGCAAATTTAGTTCATCTGTTGTGAGAGGTTTCCAATAAACAACTAGATGCAATGTTTACGTGTACAAACCATGATAACCCTTGCATTGATTTTCAGATTGTTCGTGAATTAGGCTGATTTTCAATGAATTTATGGGATTGATTGGTTCGGAATCTCAACATTACTCTGAAACAAAAGTTGTAGATCCTATTTTTATCTTTCAAAGGTATTGATCTCTCAAATTTGATAAATCGGTTAGCAGCACTAGTCAAAAGCAACGTTGATGGTAAACTTGATCATTGGCTTCCAAGGAAGCGCTTAGCTAAAGTGAACTATCAGTTGCACTTGCTAGACGTTTGACCATATAAAGTTGTTATGGTTACCCATACATGTCTCAAATCGAAACCATGATGCACAAACATTTCTTTTATATGTGTTAACTATAAAGTGAAAAATGCATAGGATTGTGTGGATGATTGTGTGGATTTTGAAACCCGTAGAAACGCACGGGCACAAATCTAGTAGTACTGAAATATATCTCCTCCGGTCACAAACAAATGAGAAATGTCGTTTGTTGGTTTTTTTTTAAAAAAAATAGGTTTGGTTGTATGCATTAGTCTTTATGTTTTGTTGTTCACATAGGCTCCCATGCCGAGGGTTGGACATACAATCACCAACATTAGCTAGTACATATGCCAGATTTGGTCATATTATGCAATGCAAATTTGCAGAAACTGATGAGGAACACAAAAATAAAATATTCTTATCTCCCACGTCACTATTATAAACATTATGTTTATAGAATATAGTGACCACATTTAACCTGCTTGAGTTGTGTTGCATATGGTCTAATATAGTCTCAGGCTAGTGCAAGTAACTAATTATTACACCCTATGAAATTAAATCTATCACTCCCAACTTTAATATTAATTAATGTCAATTACTTTATATGTTTGAATTTCGATATTTAAAATAATATGAGAACCCCCAACAGGGCCGTATTACCATGTTTGATTGTAATCAAGACAAACTAATATAAGTGCTCCTTCGTGATGATCAAGTGCATCTATCTGCTTGAATTATCTTTTTTAGACATATTCGTTTTGTTTTTGTATCATGTATTATCAGTAAAGGTAGACCATTTATCTTATATATGGACATTTTGATCTACATTCATTACACTAATGCAAACCCCACTGCTCCAATCAGGCCACATTTCAAATAATTCATTAGGGCACTCGCAATGCATACACCACCGTAGTTTCTATGACCATTTATTATCCTTCTATTTATTGAATTTTGCTGATGTGGTGCTGTATTTATTGAAGAAAGAGAGTCAAAGCTGTTTCTAGCATAGACACGGCGTCTACGCTTGGAACCATGCTGAAGAAACGATGCCCATCCACGTTCCATCGAGCCTCCCAGATCCGGTGCGCCTTCCTCCCCATCGCCGCCACCATCCATTCCCGCGCGCGCCCCCGACCTTGCTCCCACGGAGCTCGCACGGCCGTTGCCAAGCGCCGCCAGCCGCAGGGAGCTCGTGCGCGCCGCTGGTCGTAGGAGCTCGAGCGCCGCTGGCCGCAGGGAGCTAAGGCACCACCTCCCGCTGTAGAGCTCGCGCGCTAGTGTCTCCCTTCCCGCTCCGCGGCTCTGGAGCGTCCGCCCGCCAATCCGCCGAGCCTGCATATCTCCCTCGCTGAGCTAGCACGTTTCCCCTATCCTCGCCTCGCTGCGCAGGGGTTCATGGCACAGATGATCCTGGTATGGGAGAGAAGATAATTGGTTGATTTTTATCTAAACTCTAGATAGAAAAAACTGCAATGGGAAGAGTGGTTTGTTGATACAATCTCCCCGATTATAGAAATACCTATGGTTTCTGCATTGTGATGCCCTTACACCGTCTAATATACAAAACCTACACTACAACTATCATGATTTTATTGTTTGTCTTCCATTAATCCTCCTATATACTATGAAACCAAAAAAAAATGCAGAAAGGCGCGAGTGTCATTATAAAAACAAAGTACCTCCACTTGTGTTCAACCTGTTCGGCTGCTCTTTAAAAGCAACTGTGCTGCAGCTGCTGCTGCCAAAATTCTCACATGATTGTTTATCCTTGCCATGATATATTTATATAAATAAATAAATTAATAAATAGGGCGAGAGTGAAACTTTCAGCAGTGTGAATCCGACTGATGAAAGCGTAATACGATGAGAAAGAACGGTCTCATTGGTAGAGACAGCGACTTTCGGGACGCCCTGTCATGTTTTCCTTCCGCTTCGCTTTCACATGACACACCACTTGATATACCTCAATCGTCCCAAACGCATATGAAATTGTTGCGTGTCTTCACTCAATTGCACCAAAGCAGAATCTGGTGATACGTGATAATGATGATAGGAAGGAGACTGAGTCGCAAGGAGCTGATAAAACAGCGTGAATCACCGTTGCAATAATTGACATGCTATTGAGAACAATCATCCTTTTCTTGTTTAGTTCAACTGAATATTTAAACAAATGTTTATCAGTCAGTCAATGTGTGAAGAGTTAAAATCCATTATGCTAATTATTTTGAATCCGAAGTAGGCAGCATCTGTCGTCATAAATATTTGCATTTTCATCTTGGGACAATACAGTGGCATAAGAGTACTATAGATATGCTGGGATTGTTAAGCTCCATGCCTGTTTCCTGCGACGGGATTGTTTCAGTTGAATTCCTACTGGTAGTGGAAGCAAAGAAATGAAATGAAAGCAAGATAGAAAAAATGTGGGTCGAATCCAGGCCCGCACGATCAAAAAGCCCGAAGGCGTCACGGCGAGCAGACATGCAGACCAGCTGGTGCTCTGCTCTCCGTGCATACTACCATGCTTCCTTCCTCTTTCTCATCCAGAGCATCGGCTTATTGTGCACGGCTTCTTATTCTTATTCTTACCGATATAAGAAGCAGAACCATTACAAAATGAAGAATCTTCTGAATTTTTCTCATGAAAATCGAATGGAATAATGGATGTTTATCAGTTGATCAGATAATTGTAGTCTGATTTTTCGAGTCAACACAACTATGCGTTTCTATGAAGGCTTATCCTCACATCAACTGGGCAAAATCGTGGTCTACTGCACTAAAAAAAAGTTGGGAAAATCATGTGGCACTTTACAAGAGGAAAATAAGAAACAGTAACAGCAAATTCAGTCGAAGATATCTCAACAAGAACTTAGCTTGGGAAATCGCTTGATCGGGCAGAGGCTCAGAAGGATCCACTGGTTATTCTCAATCAGCAGGGCGGAACCCCGTCCCTCAGAAAATCCCTTATCATGACGCATCACAGCCTCCAAACAGCAAGATCCAAGCCGCAAAGCAAACCAAAATGCGAGTGAAAAACAATCGATCACGAAACCTACATGACATAACGCGTCAATCAAACCGGAACCGGAAAGCGATGAGAACTGGATGCACAATTTGCAGGTGACGGCTGCGCAGGTGAAACCGATCAACGGAGAGGCGGCGGAGGGGAGGGAGACGAGAGGTGAGCCTCGCGAAGAGAGAGTATATATAGCGAGGGCGGTGTGGGCTAGGGTTATTCCGTGACTCGCTGTGTTTGGCTTCCGTGGACGCTTTAATAGTCTACACAAGTTAGGCCTATATAGTTTCTCCCAGCCCATTTGAGGTAACGGCTGGCCAAATTTTCTACGGTGGAGAATCTCTACCAAAACATCAACTTAAAAACCGTAATGCTTTGTTAAAAAAAACCCGTAATGCTCATGGGCGGGCGTTCTTCTATCCGGACGCAACTTTCTGGACCTGCGTGCTATCGGGCCAACAAGCATGCTTTCTCTCTGCGTCTCGTCCAGCTCTCTCTCTTTCAAGAATATCTTCCACTCACGTGCTTGCCCAACGAGTGCTGCTACATCGTGTGCTAGCTGCTGCTGTCTTCCCCGCCACACACCCCACCCCGCGACGCGTGGCTCCCCATCCAGCGCCGCGCTCCATCCCACGCCGTGCCCCCTCTACCGTTGCGGCGCGCCCCGCTACCGTGCGTGCCGAGGTGTTGTTGAGGTGCTGCCGACGCCGCCGTTCCCAACCAGAAAATCGTGCCATTGTCGACATCGTGGCCGCCGCGACGCGCGACCTTAGCAAGGAAATGTTACGATGAAAGTGCATATTGCAAGCGTATGTTTCAAGTGTTTTAGACGTTTAGAGGTATGTTGCAATTGTTTGCATGAATGTTGCAAAAAATATCAGGGATGTTGCACATATTGCATATCTTGCAAGTGTTTCAGAGGCATGTTGAAAGTGTTTCAGAGATTTGTTCAAAATATTACATCTATTCCAGACGTATGTTGCAAGCGTTTTGATCTAGATGTTGCATATGTTTCACACATATGTTGCACAATATGTTCCAAATGTTTCTGTTGTTTCAGTCTTATGTTGCAATAAGTGTTTTAACGTTGCAAGTGTTTTATATGGACGTTGCATATGTTTTTCACACATATGTTGCAAAGAGTATGTTTTAGATGTTTCATTTGTTTCATATGTATGTTGCATTCGAGTGTTTCATATTGCACATGTTTCACACATATGTTATAAGTGTATGTCAGGGGCACGGGCAGTGATGGTGGCACGGCATGGGCACCAGGGAATGGGCGCGGCGAGCTAGGGCCGGCGAACGGGGCGGGAGGACCAGTAGTCGGGGCGCGACAAGGGCGGGGTGAACGGCCTCGAATCGAGGCGGACAGGGCAGGCCGCGCGTGCGAGGCGAGTTATCCGGACGCACGGACGCTGTGACGGGGCGGAAAAAGATCAGCGGATGAGGGCAGGCTGCGCAGGCGTTCGGACGTGCGCGTCTGTCTGAACGTTCGAGCGCTAGCACTACTGTCTTAAAAATAGATTCTTACAACAAGCTTAGAAGAGCCAAAGCCATTTTTATATTGAGGACCCATTTGAAAGGGCTTGCCACACAAAATGTTTAGGACCTGTTTGAAAGGACTAGTCACTTTTTTTCGAGATGAGAACTAGATCACAATCCTCCCAAACACGACCAGAAACACTTCTTCATGCATTTTGTGTGGCTATGCCAACTCCGATGCCAGAGCCCGTGGAAGAGTCGGTCTGGGATCCGCACCAAAAGGAATTAGAGCCGAAAAAAGACCCTATTTGGTTGGGTTCCGGCTGCTCATATGGAGCAACTTCTCCCGTGAAGTTGAAAATTTTAGAAAAAAGTTCGACAAAAATATCTCCGTACCAGTTTTGTAATAATTTGTATTAAGTTTTTTAAAGCCGAAAGAAGCCAGTTTTTTTCGGCTTTGGCTCCTACCACTTTGCGAGGAGCTGATCTTTAGATGCACATTTAGCAAGGCTCCAAGGAGCAAAATGTCTTAGCCGTGCTAGACGCGGCTTATCACGGCTCCTCCTCACAAACCTAATACAATTATTACAAAACAGTCCATAGTGTTATTTTTGCTAAATGTTTTTCAAAACAGTTTTAGCTATACCAGAAAAGCTGATTGTCTAAATTATAAATAAAAAATAAAAAATGAAGGATATACTCTAAAGCTGATATCTTTGTATCTTTTTTCTCTTTGTTATTTCTAACTTGCAAATCCTCCATCATAGATAGTCTATACAGACGTCCCCTGATGCGTCGCCTGCCGATTCCTGCAACTACTGTATTTAAACCCAACTCAATCAATGGAAAACACGTACTTCAATTCATTCTTCTTCTCGTTCCTACATACTTGAACAGGACAAACCATTTTTACTGCAAAAAATAAGAGAAGCTACTCTCTGGAGCAAGTACACCCAGAACAATATTACAATCCTGGCTCCGTTCGCTTTGCTGAAAAAACAAGTCGAAATATTGTTCCGACTAATTTGTTATGAGAGAAAACATTGTTCTGGCTGAAAAACACTACGTAAAAAACGGTTTGTAGCAACGGGACAATTTTTTTGTAGGGGCGGCTGGTGATGGAGCCGTCCCTACAGTGACGTGCTGGGGAGCTTAGAGAACAGCCGCCCCTACAAATAGAACAGCAGGGGCGGCTGGTGATACGAGCCGCCCTTATAAATGAGTCTGATTTGTAGGGGCGGCTCAATCAGTAGCCGCCCCTGGTATTTCTATTTATAGGGGCGGCTCAATCAGCAGCCGCCCCTGCAAATCGTCCGATCTATAAAATAACACCAAAACCCTAATCCCACACCGACGCTTCCCAGCAAATCGGGCCATCTCCTATCAGCAGCCGCCTCCCGTCCCCTCCCCTCTCAGCCACTCCTCTCAGCAGCCGCCTCCCGTCCCCTCCCCTCTCGTCTTCCTCATCTCCCCCATGGGACAGATCCAGCGAAGGATCCGGCGCTCCTCGTTCGTGCGCCCCTCATGGTCGTAGATCGGGCCATCTCCTATCACCGCTGGCTTGTGGAGCCTGCAAGTCGCCATGGCCGGCCTCGGTCGTCTTCGACCAAGTCCCGTTCCTAGGGCCGGCCTCCACTCCGTTCTCGTCAAGTCCAAGCTGGATGGACACGGGCGTGACCCCAATCGACCCTCGCCGCCCGCCTCCGCACTCGCCTCTCTCTCCCCGAGGCTCGTTGGACGGCCGGGCATGGGAGGCAATCGCTGGGCGGCGATCACAGCATGCTAAAGGCTAGCAGAGGCCACACGCGGTGGCTACTTGTGGGATCTAGCTGGCAGATGCGTAGCACCGCCATGGCCGGATCGTGGCGGTGGCGGCGGCGGCGGCCGTCTTGGCTTGTGCTTGGGAGGCGGCGGCAGCCACACTGTGCTCGGGCCCAAGAGGAGGTGCCGCATCTGCACTTCTGCCTCTGAGAGATCCCACCCATTGACTGCTCATCCGTGCGCTTTGTCTCTGGAGGTATGCGTGTACTTATGCATCTTGATTCGTTAATCTATTAATTGTAGATAGTTGGGTGAGGAATCTCACCGCCTGTGCAAACATGCAAACACATACATAGAAATTTTTGCTATATAAGTATCTTAGTTAGTCATACAAACCTACATGTTTCTATTTACATTGAAAATCGACAGGATATCTTACATGTATACATGTAAATAGAGTGCTAGTGCCAGAGGTAACATGTTCTTGCTATGTAAACAGACTTACAGAGTGGTAGTGTATAATTTGAACTTGTTTTCTTCAACATGTTTTTCTGTTGTCTTTACAGAACCTGTATACAGAGTGCTAGTGCTCGATTATTCATAACATGCTCTGGCTAAGCACTTGGCCCTTATCAAGTAATTTTAGCAATGCCATTTCTTTCAGTGTATGTGTGAGTAGCACTATTGTTTATGTTTCTTTTATTATTTTGGATTGAAATATGTTCCTCTTTATTGAAGTAGTTCTTTCTGTGTAACTAAAATTTGTTTTTTTGCAGGCGCAACTGTCTGAAATTCAGAAATTCAATATTCAAGTTGAACGACACCGCGCTACATGTAAGCTCTGCTTCCCCGCAAACTCTCCCAAATGAAAATAGAAGCTGTTGAAGAGCGAATGGAGAAGGCACTAGCAGAATCTGATAAAATAGAAGCTGAAAGCAAGGATGCTGATGCAGAAGATAACAAGGCAAGGAACTCTTTTATTAAATACTTATGACCACATTGTTAGGTTTGAGTATCATCATGTGGAACATAGATTAAACTGCTCGTCAATATCACACGACGGATCGCTGGTTGTTGGTGGGTTTTCTGATTCGTCAGTGAAGGTCAGTCCATTCAGGTCAAATGTCGTATCTTCTTTTTCATGCTATTTGTATTTTTAGTTGGTAAAATGTCTTTGGTTTCAAACAGGTCTGGGATATGTCAAAGATTAGCCAACCAGCAAAAATGTGTAAGTTAGGCACTTTCTTATTCCTTACCAATTCTCACTCTGTATCTTCATATTCTTAATGTTTGCTATGCTGAACTACATGCATAATTTTACATCTAGTTTAGGCCAAGATCATGTTTGACATAATGTTTTGAAAATTTAATTAGCTTATGTTAAAAACACAAAGTGCAATATATCATCTTAAAGTCAAAGTTGATTGTGTTTTTCAATTCTCGACTACACCCTCCGTTCTAAATTATGCAATAAGGATATCCTGTTATTTATGCAAAAAATCAATGGACATGATTTGGAACTTGAACAGGTTTGCTGAAACAACTTTCATTTTCATTTTTGTCTTCAGTGATGTATTACTTGTTGGTTTTTCAATTTCTATTTTATTTAGCTATATGATGTATCTGACCAGGTCACTTGGTCGTTATTTCTTGTTTCTGGGACCTCTATTTTCTTGGTTTGTTTGGACCATCAAATAGTTTCTTATAGTCAGATAACATGGAACCTGTTTTTCATATTGACTTCAAAATAATATTAATATTATCATGATAATATTAGTGTTTCTTTCCTTTGCCTTAGTTTTCATACATCATCTGTCTGTATGTATAGCACAAAGTGAAGCCATTAAGATTTTTACATCCGGATTGTCAGTTGTTTGACCTTGAAAGTTGAAACAGTTTTATTACCTTGCCATATTGTTTGTGATGTCATTTCTCAGAAGAAAGCCAATCTTTACGATTTACAACATGAACCAAAGAAAAATGCACCTTTGTCCATCTCAATTGCTTATGTTATGCTTGAAAGGTTGTTGCTAAGTCATTTGTCCCCTTACGAGCGCAGTTTACATCGATGGATCCTCCGGTCCTAGCATCGTGGATTGTTCTGTAACATCATCTTGTGGCTCATATGATGTACGAAAAAAGTTCTTATTGAAAGATAAAACGGATAAGATAAATATTGAAGAATTTGCTGCCTCTCAAAGTGCGATGGGGAGAAGAATCAAAACATTTGGGTCAAATTGAATATTGATCAAACTGGATATTATAGAGTGAAGTATGATGATGAACTTGCAAATGGACTTGTAAATGCAATCAAAGCAAAGAAGCTCTCATTAATGGATAAGATTGGTAAAGATAAGAAAAATTTAGCGCTATTGTATACTTTTTTCAGGTTTTTGACAAGATGTCACATTCTTCTTGCAGGTATCGTGGAAGATTCATATGCTCTCTGTTGCTTGCAAGCAAACACCGACGTCATTGTTATGCATCATTGAATGCTTATAATGATGAGTCTGATTACACTATACTTTCACATGTAACCTCTGTAAGTAATCTTGCACCTCCAGTGGATTCTAAAACCTTATATCTCCAAATCAATTCTGTGGCATTTGATGTTCCTATTAAATATCATATTCATGTGTCCTCTTTCTTGGCAGGTATGCTTAAGCATTTCTAAAATAACAGTTGATGCTACTTCTGACATGAACAAAGATATCAAACAGCTTTTTATCAACCTTCTTCTCCCAGCTGCCATGTATGCCAATAGGCTTCATATTTTACTTGTTTTCACCATGTTTATTTGTGGATTGACATAAAATTATGTTAAGTTTCCATGTTTATTTATTTGTGTCCTACTTCTGTATCCTTATGCATATAAACAGAGAACTAGCTTAAGCTTAGTGTTAATTTCTGCTACTACAAACATTCTTGCTTCTCCCTTGTCGTGACTTAGTGTTAATCGCAGATGAAGATAAGTCATGATGGAGTTGTGTATGAAAAATATATGTTCTGGTCGAATTTGAATTGTAAATTTATTTTTTTTTTGTGGAAAAATGATTTGTAGGTGCGGTTGGTACTGTAGCCGCCCCTACAAATCGATTTGTAGGGGCGGCTGGTGTTCCCAGACCGTCCTTATAAATCGATTTGTAGGGCGGTTAGAGAGACTAATCTCCCGCCTACAAATCGATTTCTAGGGACAGCTGATAACACCAGCCGCCCCTACAAATCGATTTGTAGGGGCGGTCTGGGAACCGCCCTTACAAATACATGATTTGTAGAGACCCTTGCGTAGGGGCGGCTGAGCAAACCGCCCCTACAAATAGTCTACAACCGCTCCTAAAAACCTTTTTTGACGTAGTGAAAACAAGCTGAAAAAGACGGATTATAAGAGAAGCGAGCAGCGCCAGCGAGAGAAAAAAAAGATACCAAAATTCTCAACGGAAAGAAGGCTTTCATGCCGTACAACTCAACGGGCCACTGCCTTTCAGTTTGAACGGAGAAGAGAACATGTAAACAAAGCAATCGGACTCACCGTGTAATAATGGAAAGGAAACCTCTTCGTTAGCATAGCAGCACGAGCTTTTACATCACTTTCCTCGTTACAATGGCATTGGCAATGCTCAAGCAGGAACCCAAACAACACTCAGATAGGCAGCAGATAGTGCCATCATCATTTGTTGTTAGGTCAGCCCCACAAGAAAAAATGTATCAGACGCTAAAAACATTTATAGTTACAAGGCGCCTAAACATTTAAGTTTATAGGGCTAGCCTAGTTTTTCCCAGGCCACCAAAGAATGAATTTTGCAACATGTGAACAATAACTACAGCCATTAGCTAAAATTATGACAAAATTGTTTTCTTCCTTTTCTCATATAATATACACACAGGTATCGAGAAAAAGGGAAGGAATTAACTAAAATGTTGGCCTATATATACACCTAACATTGGAGTCAGACAATCCTCATTGAACCTCCGCAAACTGAACCTCCGCAAATTTGTAAAGTATTAGACACTGCTGAGTCCTAAAGCACCTCCAAAACTGGAATTAACAAGTCTCGTGTCAACAATTAACCACCAAAGAAAATTAGAGCGACAAGCCGACAAAGGATTTCTTTACAAACAGCCAAACTAAAATGAGCTTTTGTTTGTGCCATTTTTCCTCACATTTATCTTAGCATAAATCTTATGGTTGGTGACTACTATTTGGGCAGCTCGTTGAAAGTAGGCAAGATATAACGCAAACAAATATGAAAAAGGAAAGTTTAGACTAAGTACTGCAGTTCATGAGTTTTTTTTCTCGAAGACGCATGAGAGGGATAAGAGCACAAGCGCACATGCACATACACAGAGGAAACTAGATTACATTCGCTCGCGCCTTTGGCTTATACATACACCAACCTTTACGAAACTCAACCAAAGCTATTCTGGCAGAAAGACCTCGTCCCCAGCCAAACCCCAAAGATGCATTTCCTCCTTAGTGAGCAAAGGCACTCTAGCTAAATTGGGGAGAATGCCATCAAAGGCACATCGACCAAACCCCTAAGATGCATTTCCTCTGCAGTTGAGTCATGACACTAATCTCTATGTCTTATAAAAGCAGCCCCCACTAGCTTTCGATCTCAACATGCAAATTATCCACATCGTCCTCCCACTAACTTTCACTCTCTTCATGAAAGCTATTCATGTCATTCCCCACTGAGTACTAAAACTGTCCACATCATCCTCAACAAGTACAAAAGTTATCCACATCATCTCCCACTAAGTGCAATTTTACTTAAAACCTATCAAAATACTAAGCATCCACATCATCACATAGATTTGTTTTGCCACTCCATCATCTTATAATTCGATCTGATATTCTATTAGGCTTTTTATTGGATTCTTCACAACACTTACCCATTAACCAGAACCAATACAAGAACATGCAGGTCCAGCTCATACATGTAACACCTTTATTTCTCCTGCTGCAACGTGCAGGGTATCCTTCTAGTTTATTAAGACTTACATTACACTAACCTTTAAAGGCAGCTTAAAACAAATCTGTAGTTGGTGGTTAGCGGCTTCTGTAGTTGAGGGTTTGGTCGTCTCTTGTTAAGAACAGGCACGTTTGTAACAGATAAGAAGAAAAAACCGAGGTGTGTGTGGTGCAGTGTGAGTATGTATTGGTTATTTGAGCCTTTCTTTTCCCTATTTTAATGCAATGATGCGCAGCTCTCCTGCGTATTCCAGAAAAAAAGGCAACCTAAAACAAATTTTAACCAGTGAATTGATCAATTGGACACAGCATGGAATGCCATTAAAATTTCATGTGCCCTATTTTCACATGATCTTTCGTGGAAAGGAACTTTATCCTCATCCTTCACCAATCACCACATAATTTACTTCACTCATATCTAAAACAAAAACACCAACTGGGTGCTTGCAAACCTTACTAATGCAGAGTGCACGACTGAAACAAAGCAGAAGTAATAAACACTGTAGAACAAGCGAATGGTGGAGTCTTGCCTGTCAGAACCTTCTCCGCAAGGCCAATAGAAGGTGGGGAGACTTTAGGACAAGAGTGCTGACCTAAGATTACACTGGCTCACTGGAAAGAAAACTGAGATTGTGCCCTCGAACTGCATTCATGCGCCGTGTTCGGCTGGGACTGGCTGGACTAGCCAGCCCCTCACATGGACACTATTCACATGAACCAGCCAGCAGTACTTCTCTCTCACATAAACGAACCAGCAACGATACGTACCAGCCAACCGAACATGCTGATGGAATGTAAATCTGTTAGAAATGGAATTAATCTTAAGGAGACTACATCTAGGAAAGGATACTTGCTTAGTGCATGATATTGTTGATCCCTGGCTACCCTGCACAGGTAAGCAACTAGCTTACCAGCACACACACTCACTCACTATGGCTAGAGGTAGAAGAAGAGATTGAGAACAACGCGCACACACACTCAGCACAGGCACCAGCGTAGACCAAAGCCCTGCCCTTTGGTTTGTGGAAACTGAACTGAGTATTCCATTGCCTTTTGGATGGAATATATACAACTCTAGCTATACCTTTACCAGATACATAGTTGTTGGTCAACTACCTACTCTTGAGTACAAGAATACACCAAATACCTACACCTAAGGTATATAGTTGTTGGTCAACTACCGACTCCTGAGTACAAGAGTACACCAACTACCTACTACTAAGATATAGGGTATACTAACTACTTCTAGTAGTACAAAGCTTACCTCAGCCCACTACCAAGACATGACTGATGTAATAACTACCAACTAATGTACTAGAGGTGGCCTATTGCAAAACTGCTACAGCTACAGGAACTGGTCAGCAGAGCCGATCAGTCCCCAACTCCCAACAGGGAGTGGTCGGCCGAGCCGACCAGTCTCCAACCAAAGAGAAATGGGGAGCAGCACATTATGTCTAATAGATATTAGGGCTACACAGATATTCTGTAGAAAAAACATTTCTGACATTTCATGTCAAGAAACAAACACACAATGAGAAAGTCATTTGAGAGATTAGGACTGTGTAAAAACAGGGCAATATTCCAAAGAACATAATATAACTGCGCAAATATTTCTTACCGCTCCAGCACATGTATATTAGATTCGGATTTGATCACTCACAAGACACCGAAACCAAGAATGTTGGATTTAGCAATTAACATTTGCAGGCTAATTCTTGGTAAGACTCCCCTTTGCCAGTTTGGCACAAGTCAAAACCATCATCTACAAGAAATACTTCTGGGCAACAAAAGTAGCAATATGACTTGGTAAAGAAACCCATTTTGGCAGTTTGGCGCTGGTAAAAATTGATCACCCACAAGATAATACCTCCATGCAACCAAGAGAAGGCAATGTGAATCCGTTCCGTTCACAACCGATTACTCTCTAAACTTGTTTACTTCTACATCCAGATTGGAGGAGGTACCAATGTATAGCACAAATGCCAAAGCAACCTTGTCATCATAAATCTCTATTCAGAGAGACCTATACTTGTTAGATTATTTACCATTTTCATGGTTGATAGACTCCAAAGAATGACGAATCAGTTGCAGCAATCCCTTGACATTATGAAAACTGAAATCAAGTACTTCCCTTACAAGAGCAACTTCATCCACCTGATTCTTTCCAATACCAGAAAGATAAGCTGAAAATGAAGTTTGCGATTTTCTGGTTCCCTCAAATGCATTATTTATGTCCTCTGCCTGTAAAAAGAAAAGAACATTCAGGAACTGGAATACTTACTCACAGGTCACAATATGAAGATACTGTACATTTAGCTCTGTTGTGTGCACCATTTCATGAAAATGTGGAATTATAACAAGATTGTGATACAGAATCAAGGGCCATTGGTAGTGGATTATCTATGAGGAATAAATACCTAGTGAACACCTGAATGAACAAATGAATATCCAACAAACAGATTGAAGATTTTGCTAACATGGTACAGCAGAAATTGGTAGCTAGAGTACTACTTTGAAGTCACTTTCTTGTGACTGAGGGGAACACTTTATAAATCTGAACCAGACTTGCATCACTAATAGGTGGGGGCCATCTGAAGGTGGGGAAGTATTAGAAGTGCAAACAAAAACTACAAAAGAGAGGCCAATTATTCTCCATGTATGAGGAAGTTTGCTGCCCAAACATTAAAGTCCATGCCCTTGGAGCATCTCCAAGAGTTTCCAAAACCCACTATCAATCTTGATTTTGTAGTACGATTGAAAAAAAAATGCTCTCCAACAACTCCCTAACTTAACTCCCAATCTTTTCGCACTTGGGAAAATCGACCCAGCCGCGCGGAAATATATGCCCGCGTATCAATCAGCCAATTTAGAGGTGGAAGGATGTGAAGAATAAAGAGTAGGACATGGTTCCCAATGCAAATGTACAAGAGAAAAAAAAATATAAAGCGGTTAGGGTGATTTGGAAATAGTTCAGGATTCCTGATGCAAAATTGCCTTCTATATTTTAGGAGCAGGATTTTAGAAACTGTTGGAGAAATTCAACAAATATACTCCCAACTTTTTTTAGCCACTTGGAAAACTCGTTGATTTACCAATTAACTTTTTAGGAACTATTGGAGATGCTCTTATATTATCCTAACCTCTAATATATTGGAAAAGGGCAGCAAGTGCCTCCAGAGATGACAAACAGGACATGCAGAACTGTGTATGCAAACAATTGCATAGGTGCACTATCTAAAAGGGGGGCCCATTGATGTATATGAGTAAAGTAAAAAAAAAAGTCTGATGTGGAACAGACAGTTGCATATTCTGATATTCACAATGTATTGAGCATATTTCAATAACAAGATAATTGTTCACTTATCACTGTCATGCAACTTCCATAATTACACATCAGAAGAAGCTTCTGCGAGACTATTTATATATTAGCGAGAGAGAAGTTGCCGGATAGTTTACATTTTAACTGTTTGCATATACAAATCCTAGTGGTATAACTGAAAATGACATCAGGAACTTACATAAGAAAGCAATCCCATCAAGTGATGATTGTTCCGAGATATGGGGTTGCTAGCAATCTGAGGAGAGTATACACCCCTTGCAGAAACAGCCTTAGCAACTGTGCTCTGGTTATTTAAATTATCGATGTCTGAAGCGGAAGATGATGGAGACTCAGCTAGAAAAAGAAAAGGAAAATTTTTACAATCAGAATTTTAATCAAGATAAACTTAATTGCATTGATGTCACTCTAAATAAAGTGTAGGTTTGCACTGCTTCATACATCTGAAAGGTAGATTAGGCATCTACCTCTCTGAGCAAGAGATGCATTGAAAATTTGATGCAAGATTTACCAAATCTGTGCAAGGCTGAAATGCTAGAATCATTAGAGAACTTCTTTTACTTCATCACAATGCTAAGTTGTTAACTAGTGAAGTGCAAATATAACTTCTCAAGCCAAGGTCTTGAAAAAAAACAATGCTACTTAATTATATAATATGATATAATATACTACAAATCAGATCCTTCAGAATTGCAGCATCCCCAATTTTTTAAGTTTAATTGAATAATTCATCATTCTAAATCCAGCTTGGTTTGAGAATGTGTCTGACCTTACAGACGAAAAGGATAATAAGATCAATCCATAAAAACTGGATGTTCTCATAATGGACAAACCCATCCTAAAGGACATTCCTCAAACAAAATAGGCTGTAATGACCCTAGAGGCTTGCTACATTCAAATTCAGAATTTCAGATACATGAGCCAAAGCATGTGTCAAAACAAAAACCTGGAGCAACCATCAAAGATGCTGCCTGCAATGCATGCCTATCTTTAATTACACCAGGACTTTTAAAGAAAGCAGCCTTCATATATGCCACTTCCACACATTTATATGCCAAAGCAGCATTTGCCATTTTCTTGAGTCGCTCAAATTCGTGAGCGCAGAATCTGTTGAATACAACAAAGCCAACAGGAAGAGATTAGTTAATCATGCAACGCAAGTACAAATGACAAGGCACATTAGAGTCTTTATGTAACTTAAATTATGAAATGTCATCAACAAAGGCTTAGAAAGGATGAAAGTTCTAACATGCTGAAGTCTATAACCGCATAAACAAGCATTTAATTTTTTTCGAGACTAACCAGGAGGAACTAGGAAACTTTTCATTAATAAGAAATAAGCACCTAACATGCTTCCACACCATCAAACAACTAATCTAGGCTCTCTTTATAGAGAATCCTTATTTATAAAATGGCCATTAACCAATATAATCAATTTTCTTTACAAGAAATAAAAATTATTGTTGAAACTTGGTATAATAGACACAAATATCATAAAAAGAATGATAAATCAACTGTTGTCTAGACCTTAAAGAAATAAAACCATAAGGATGTTTCTTACCCACAGAAGTTTCCTGTTTCAGAATACAGTTTCATAGCTTGTACAGAATCCCCTTGTTTGGAGCTATCAACATTTGGAGTCTCGCACAGAGAAGCAACGTGGAGAAATTTCAGACCCGCCTCAAAGCACATGCTTGTACTCTCAAATTCATCCTCTTTTTCCTGCAACAAGAGAGGATTTGAATGGGAACAGTAAAAATATAAGAAATGTTTTGAGCAATCAAACCTTAAGACGTTTAGACAAGTGCTTCAAATCTCGAGCTTCCTTCAGTAGAACAGATGCGCTTGTTAGATTTGAAGCATTGCCATTGAGAGTTACGTGCTTCCTAGTTTCCAAATTTCCGATAACAGCCTTTTCTATTTGTTTTGCCTTGTAAGAGGCATCACCATTTGATGCATTGATTAAGGATGGCTGCTGCTTGCTTCCTTTGACTGCAGATGGATTTGTTTTCTGGTCCTTATGTGGTATATTCCCTTTATCAGGCTTAATATTCCCATAAGTCAAGTTTGCATGGTCACCTTGGTTTGAACCGAAATGGGGCGGTGTTTTCCCATTCTGACGACCTGTTGGTTGCTTGTGACCATGGTTGTCATGTGATGAATGGACATCTGTATTGATTTTATGTTCAGGATTCAACTGGACATTTCTAATACCGAGTCCAGAACCTTTGTTTATAAGGCATGCATTCATCACGTCTTGTTTATCTTTCAGCAAGTCCCTATCCTTCTGAACATGATGACCCACGTCTCCGTTAAAGCAACCAGAAATATGAGCCTTAGTTTTATCACAATCAGACCCAAGATCATAGTTTCTGTTGGAGCATGAAGAATTTTTCTTCCCTGACTCCTGAGAATGCACACTTTCTGAAAAAAAAAACTCGACCTGCGGAGGGTTATGACGGCCCCCGGGTTTTCCCTTTTAAGAAGAAGATCTTCTCACACAGATCGAGAAAACCCCCGAACCCCCGCCCCCATCCTGACGCAGCGGTATCCGTTGCCCTGTGAGAACCGGGCCAGGCCATAACTGCGCTTTGGCACATGGGGACGGGCGAGGGGATTTTTTTAACCTCAGCCTGAAATTCGCTCCCACGGGGAGTCGAACTCAGGACCTGAGGAGTACCGCCGGGTCACCTAACCGTTTGAGCTAGACGCCCTTTGGCTGCACATTTTCTGTAACTGTCCATGAAGAGCTTCTATATCGACCCAAAGGATTCTTATCAGAAGATCTCAAGGGTGAGGAAGAAACTGACTCTACAGGTGAGGCCCTCATTTCCTGAAAATCAGCTTTATACTTGTGGGAGTTAGACATCTTGTGCGAACTCAAAGTCGCAGCTGTAGATGTTTGTGCACGATCAATTTTCCTCTTTGTGGTGCCTTCTGAGAGTGATGGATGCTGGAAATGGGTATTTTCATGAAGTTGCTCACTTAAACACTCTTTTGTCAGTAGATATCCTATCATCAACTCCACCAACTGTGCCTCTAGAATCAGTAGTTGTCCTATCTGTCTTTGACAACTTCAGTTCTGGCCTGGTTGTTTTCTTCACAGCATTAGTTTCACTAATATTTTGTTTTGTAATACCATTTGTGTCAGTATTGCTACAGCGTGGGTCCAGATCATGTTGGCTTGACGGCCTTTGTTTCAATTTTCTCTTCTTAATGGATGAGTCTCGAGGGCCAGAGTTCTCTGTATCTGATGTTTTAATGACCACATCTGAGAAGACTTTATCTTCACCATGAGAATGTTTACCTGATGAAGATAAACCATACTTTCCCATGCCAGGAGAAATACCACTGCGCTTCTGAATGTTTTTCAGAGTCTCACTGGCAGGACTACTTTTGCTTATTTCAAACTCAGAGGGCTGATGCTTCATCACAGGGCCATTGGATTCTTTCTTCATTTTCTTTGATGCTCTCAGGTTATCATGATCAACCCCTACACTGCTTCTCATTCGATGTGCTTGATCTTTTCCAACAATTTCTCCTGCAGAAATGTGAACCATTAGAATCAAAACAACAGAAACGTATTAGTGAAATTCAACAAAACTTTAGGTGGTGCACCTTTATCTGATGATTCCACTAGCTTCCTTTTTTCCTTCAGTTTAGGGAAGTTTCTACTTGAAGGAGTGTCGGGGACCAATACTAGGGTATCCGAAGAGGAGGAGCAATGACCATCAACATTGATTCATCTGAGTAGTCAAGAGCGCGACTATGGCTCGAACCGACCCCCAGGCGCGCAAGCTCCGCCTCGACCGACCTCTGGGGGCGAACTCCGCCTCACCCGTCCTCTGGGGGAGGTCTCCGCCTCGCCCGACCCCCAGGCCACGGGCTCCGCCTCGTCCGACCCTTGGGTTTGCGCTCTGCCTCGCCCGACCCCAAGGTCGCGGGCTCCGCCTCGCCCGACCGTTGGGTTTGCGCTCCGCCTCGCCCGGCCCTTGGGTTCGTGCTCCGCCTCGCCCGACTCCGTGGCCGCGGGCTCCGCCTCGCCCGACCTCTGGGGACAGGCTCCGCCTCGCCCGACCCCTCGGGTGCGGGCTCCGCCTCGCCCGATGGGGTCACATACCGCCACCAACCACTCCGGGTCCAAGCGTATGGGCCTGGGTCAAAACTCTGCCGCCAATGAAGAGACCAGCACGCCCCGATGTAGCCCGTGGCCACGACGGGCCATACCTAAAGATTCACATCAAGAATAGCGTCGAGCGTACCGGTACTGTTCTGCCTAACCCTCGTACGAACACTGACAGGCATGTCGGTTCACCACGACATCCACCAGGACGGAGTGGAGCGCCATGACCGGCAAACAACGTGTGCGCATGGCATCAGTGACGGACAAGACCGCGACGTGGCACCGTCCCTTTTGACATCTACAGTGCCGGCGGGACCCGCATGAAGGAGAAGAAGGACCCGACGATCCTGAAGGCCTTCGGCTCTCTCTCTCTCATTCTCCTCTTTTCCTCCGCTGTAACCCATGCTTTCCCTTGGCCTATAAAAGGGAAAGCAGGGCGCTCCATTGAGGGGCATCTGATAACCGATCGGATAGATTCAAGCCAGGTCCGAACAAACCCATCGAACCCCGAACACATGACTGAGCAGCAACCGAGCTCTCTCAGCACCCGTTCACCCCTTTCACCAGAGACTTGGGACCCGTCCCTCTCTCACCCGTTTGTAACCCCTACTACGAACTTTCAGTGTTAGTAACACGAGCAGCAACAATGAACTGGACGTAGGGATATTTTGCTCGAACCAGTATAAAACTCGTGTCCTCTAAGCACACCATCCGAGCCAGACGTGCAATATTAGAAATTTACTCGTCGGTGGTGACTCGAAACACCGACAGTTGGCACGCCAGGTAGGGGCCTTTTGCGCGTCTCGACATCCACACCAGGCCTCGAATGGCTAGTCACAACGTCAGCTGGGTCCCGTGCACGCACGTGCGCTTCGGGAACCTGGACTTCATCGTCACGACGGAGGGAGAGTTGGTGCGAACTCCTGTCATCGTCCAACCTCTCCACTCCGCCGGCCTCGACGCGATCGTCGAGGCGCTTGAGGAACTGCAGCTGCACGCACCGGAGGCCTGCGCCCCTGGGAGCGACCAGCTCCTCGGCTTCGACTACAGGAGGTTAGAGCGCCAGCTCGATGCCTTCCTAGGACCCCGACCGTCCTGGGAGAACCTGCGCCACCTCACCTTCTCGTTCGTTAACGTCATGACATAGCTCGCCGGAGAAGAGCCGCTCTCCTCGGAATACCTCATTCGGAACGCCCTGACAGCGCTCCCGTCCGGTCTCCGCAACGCCACGGAGACCGTTGGCCACCTTATGGCGCAACGCATGCCTCCATCGCCTACAAACGACGAGTTCGTGGGGATGACCGAATATGTCACGGAGACTTTCCACGACCTCCTCGCAGGAGAATCGGAGTCACCCTCTAGCTCTGACTCCAGCAGGGGGAGCCATCACCCCTCTCGTGAGTGTTTCATGGTAGGTACCCCCGAGGGACACGTCGAAAGCATCCATGAAGAAGAGGCTACTCCAACGAACGACCTCGACGGCGAGGCCGATGGGGATGCTGGGCCCCGCCCCGCCTGCGGGTGGAGCAGCTGAAGGCCCGGCACCAAGAGCTCGAAGAAGCGCGACTCCAGCTCGAACAGAAATGCGCGGAGCTCAAGCGAGAGATCGAGCACCATAGAGACGGTGGGCGTGCACGCGCCATGGCCCGTGATGTGAATCGGAGGATCATCGAGGACGATGAAGCGCTCCCACACTTTGCCCGGACAAGCCAGAACATCGCTGCTGCGGCAGCCTTGCTCCGGGGGCTCCTGGGGCCCGTGAAGCCCGAGGATCGTCGGACCCATTGCGAGATTCGCACGCTACTCGAGCGTGCGGTGGCGCAGCAGACCAAGAGCTCGCTGTTCCAACGACGCGAGCTCGACGCTAGCCAGCACACGCCCTCAGAGCGACCTGACAAGGACGCGTCAGTCCACAAGAGCCCGACAGCGGTGAGGACCGAAGCCCGAGCCTCGACTTGCCGGGACCTCAGGCCTTCAGCCGAGACATCCTCAATGTCGTCTTCCCACCACGGTACCGACCACCAACCAACATCCTGAAATACTCTGGGGGAAACGAACCCCAGAATGTGGCTCGAGGATTATCGGCTTGCTTGCCAAGCCGACGGAGCAGATAATGATGATTTTATTATCCGCAACCTTCCATTGTTCCTGCCCGATTCGGCACGAACATGGTTGAAACACCTTCCGCCCAATAGAATCCAAAGTTGGGCGGACCTGAAAGAGATCTTCGGGGGGAAGTTCGAGGGCACATACAAGCATCCTGGGAACCCATGAGATATAAAAAACTGCCGACAGAAGGCCGGGAAAACCCTTTGTGGGTACATCCGGCGCTTCTCCCGGCTATGCAACGAGCTGCCCGACGTCGCCGACGCCGACGTCATAGGAGCTTTCCTATCCGGGATCACCTGCGAGTCCCTGGTCCATAAGCTAGGACGTAAGGGCCCGCGAACCACCAAGGAGCTCCTCGACATCGCCACCAACCACGCCTCGGGAGAGGAATTGGTCGGAGCGATCTTCGACCGCCTCAAAGGTAAGGCGAAGTGGGACAAGGACGCCGGCAAAGGCGCCTCCAACCATCCCAGCAAGAAGAAGAACAAGTAGCGGTGTGAGGGCTCGCTCGTGGCCGCCGCCGACCGCAAGGGGGTCGGAAGCCTGCAGAGGGTGCCCTGATCCACTTCGAGAAGCTGCTCGAAGGGCCGTGCCCGAACCGTGCTTTCTCCGTCAAGCACCTATACAAGGACTGCGGCCTCATGAAGCGGTTCTTGTCTGGAGGCTCAACAAGGGGGTGCACAGGGGGGACCCACCCCGGCCGCAGAAGGCGCCGAGGAGAAGGACGACGGTTTTTCGACATTGGATGGCTGCCTCATGATCTTCGGAGAGTCGGCGGCCTATGACTCCAAGCGTCGCCAGAAGCTTGCGTGCCGTGAGGTCTATACAGCCGAGCCGGCCGCGCCTACCTTCCTTCGATGGTCGGAGTCCGCCATAACCTTCGATCGGAACGACCACCCGGAATGCATCTCTCAGCCGGGACGATATCCGCTCATTGTCGACCTGATCATCAGCATGAAGCGACTCACCAAGGTACTGATGGATGGAGACAACGACCTCAACATCATGTACGCGGAAACGCTCGACATCGACCGAGCGCGCATCCGGCCAACCGGGGCGCCTTTCCACGATATCGTGCCTAGAAAGCAGGCCATGTGTAACACCTCTGGTGTTTTGACCTAGAACTAAAACTTGGCATGTCATCATATGCATTGCAAAGCATTCATAAAGAAGAAAATTTGGAATGCATTCACTAAATAAGATTTGTTTCATAAGTTGTTATTTTATGTGATGCAATGTGATTCAAAAAGTTAAACAAAGATCATGACCACAAGGGTCAAATTTCATGTGATCATGTGAGACCATGTGTCATTTGACTCAAACAACCCTAATGGGCCATGCTACTGGTCAAAAATCAAAGTTAAAGCAAAAGAAAGACAAATCAAATTTGAATTCAAATTTAAATTATAAAAGTCCGTTTTGCCCCTTTTGACTAATTTAAAATCCATGTGGAATTTGGGGTTGAGGCAAAAAGCAAAGTTAAAGATTATTTTATGTGGATCAACTTTGGTATTCAAAGTTTTTCAAGTTTACATAAAAAATTTGGAGTAATTTTGAAATGATTCAAATACTCAAATGCACCCCAAATTCAAATTTCAAAATGGAGGCAGAATTTGAAAATGTTCTTGAAGCAAAGTTGTAGAGATTGAAAAGTTGAGCAACTTTCATTTTTGAAGATTTTCAACTTCTTTAGAAAATTTGGGAGTAATTTGCAAAATGGACTCAGTGGCAATTCTGTAAATATTTCAAAATTTCTGTTGACAGCAGAGCACCACCGCCTGCTCGCCACCGCCGATCATCTTCACCGCCGCCGCCGATCATCTTCACCGCTTCCATGCACGGTGACACGTTTTTGTCGCCGTGGCGACCTCGTTCGGGAGCTGGCGAAGCTGGAGGCGCCCTCTCCTTCTATAAATAGGAGCACCCACCGCCGTCGTTTTCGTTTTTCCATCCCCTGTTTCGCCACCACCACCGCCGTCGTGCTCCGCCGCTCGCCGCTGCCTCAGCCGTGCGTCCCCTGCCAAAATTGGCCACGCCACAAGTTCCGTTTTTCCCTTGTGCACCTATTGGAGCCAGCCGCAGTACCTCATCGCACTGGAGTAGGCCGTGCCCCGTCGTCTTCCTCGCGCCCGGTCGCGCGCCACCGAGCTCGGTCGCGCCCGTGGCTGTGAGTCCTTCATCGGTTTCTCCTTCAACCAGAGATAGCGTCCGAGCATCGTGGTGAGTCTCTCGATCACGATCGTCTTGCCTATTTAGTCGCTACCATGCCATTGACATCAATCCGCGTGCTCATTGGTGAACTCAAATTCGGTTTGCCGCCGTGTGCGTGGTCATGCACGCGTAGAAGCCTCGCTTTGTTCGATTAGTCATTCCCGTGTTCTCCCGAGTGAGGGGAGCCAAGATGCCTTTACCGTGGTCGGAGAAGCTTCCGTTCGCCGCCTCGCTTTCACTGGAGCCCCGCCGTCTGCGCCGCCATCGTCGCAGTGCTCGTCGTCGGTCATCTCAGCTTCCATCGGCTACCCCAGAGTATGTGCGGGATCGAGTAGAGCGCGTAGGTGCCAACCGTGTCGCAAGAGACCTCACCGTCGGCGAGTTTATACCAGTCGGCGCCGTCGCAGACCACAATCAATCCCGAGGTTGGGGATGACAGTGGGGTCGGTGTCGATGAGAGTAAGAGAGAGAAACAAAGGTAATTTTGTATTTTCGGTTTTGAATAGTGCAGTAATTTTTCAATTTTGTAGGAATTTATTTACACATCCAAAATTCTGAAAAATTTTGTGTAGCTTCTGTACATGCTCTAGTATGGTTTAAAAATTTGAAACTTGAAATTTGAATAAATTTTTAATGTTCAAATATTCAATCCATTAATTAATAAATGCAATTTCCATGATTTTTGTAGGCCACTGTATAGCTCCAAAAATTGTGAAATTATTTTGGTACACTAATTTGTTATGAGGAAGCTTACATAAAATTTTGAGTTCATTTGGAACAAGTTTATTTTTGGGCTTAATTCCAAATTAATTAAAAAATAAATAAAGACAAACCCTAAGTGTTTGATTAGTGTTGGATCTTGTTTTGGTCATGTTTTGTGACTAGTAGGGTTTCAAGATCCATTTGGGCAAGTCACATGTGTGGTTCTTGATGGTAGGATTGCAAGTTGGTTTTGTTGGCTTGCAACTGTACCGTGAAATAAAATCCTTTGCGGGGTGTTTTTACATTTCATGTACCGTGAAAGCATCATGTTTACATTATCATCATGTTAAAGCATATGTTGTCATTTCGTGTAGAACCCGAGAACGAAACGATTCTAGTTGAGCAAGTTCTGGAAGAATCCCCGGTTGTCGCGGGATTTGGTAATTGTGGTACTGATCCGGAACCTGAGATCGCCAACGAAGGCAAGCCCCGGTTTATGCATTAAACCATTACCTTGTTTAATTTGAAAAGTTTATCACTTATGTTACTTATCGCATTAAGTTGTTTAATTCAAATGTTACCTACTTGCTGCATTGCCTACCTTGTTAATTGTTTACCATCCTTGAAGATGATTTCATTTACAAAGGCGTAGAATTGCTTAGTATGCTTTGTGGTAGGCTTTCAAAGTAAAAGTTTTGATACAATCAAAGATGGCATACTGGCCAAAGAAAGAAAGAAGATAGAATGAACTAGAGACTAGTCGGGTGACTTATCTTGAATGTAGGGTAATGTTGCCGACTATGTCGCTTAAAGGCCACTCATTGTGGATCTTCTGAACGAGACACTTTGTAGTACTGGTCACATACTCCGGTAAGCCTACTTCGGCTAATCCGATACTAAGACGAATGCCCACGCACTGGGAGTGGTGAGATGGCGGGAGTAGCGTGTACCCTCGTGGCTTGAATGTGGCTGGATTGGAGGTGTGCTGTGCTCTCGGGTGGCGTGGAGACGGCTTAGTACGGGAGGATCCGGTAGCGAGGTTGATATATGCAATATTAAGTTCTACATATGTCTTGTGATAAGGAATCCCAAATTTGGGACTTGAATCAATTCAATTGCCGGTGCTCATGGACATGGAGACTCGATTCATTACAGAAGCAATGTAGGACTGGTGAATTACTAAAACATGAGAAAAAGAATGGAATGAGAAGGATTGGAACATGGGATATGAACACTTAGTAGGAGATATTGAACTAAAATACTTAGTGGTAAAACTTGAAACTAGGATCAAGAATAGTAAGCTTTTAGCAAAGAATTTTTGAATCTTTCTACATCCTTACCTTGACCCAACACCTGCATCCCTAAGACCTTCGCCCTTTTTGGTCGGCTCAGTCTTGTTGAGTACTTTTGTACTCAGGGTTTGTTAACCCTTGTTGCAGGTGAGTCGCATGCGCAGGCTTGTTTTGGTCCCTGCTGCATGTCAGTGTATGAAGTCGATGACGATGAGGAATGATGAATGGCCTTTGGACAAGGCACTAGTTTGTGTGAAATAAATAATGTTAATGTAATATTATCTCGCTACTATGGTTGTATAACACTTATGGTTATGTAAGTTTGAAACAACTGGTTTGTAATATTAAACTTAAGTCTTCCGCTTTATTACCTCTGGTATGTATATGGAAAAATGTTGTAATCTGCAATGACTGTGATTGGAATCCTGTTTGAAACGTGGATGATTCGGGTTTCCCGAGGACACCCGACAGACCTGTTAAGTTGTTGGGAACTTGTGTACGCTATCTGAGGTCTGTTGAGACATCGATAGGTGCACGTGGGCCCGATTTCTTAGGAGGTTCTGCCACACCATGCCACTCGGACAAATTGATCTACCCATCACCTTTGAGGATCCGTCCAATTATAGGACGGATACCCTGACCTTCGAGGTGGTCGGATTCCATGGAACCTACCACGCCATCCTGGGACGTCCATGCTACGCGAAGTTCATGGCCATCCCCAACTACACCTATCTAAAGCTGAAGATGCCAGGACTGTGCGGGGTCATCACCCTCGGCACCTCCTTCCAGCGCGCCTATGAGTGCGAGGTCGAGTGCTACGAACACACCGCGGCAATCGTCGCCTCCAAGGAGCTTGTGACCATCATTAAGGAGGTCATTGAAGAAACACCCAACCCCAAGCGGTTGAACGGGTCTTTCAAACCAGTGGAGGGCACCAAGTAGGTCCTCATATACCCTAGCGGCTCCAAGAGCAAAGTGGTGCGCATTGGCACCACGCTTTCCTCCGAATAGGAAAGCGCACTCGCCGACTTCCTCCGCGCCAATAAAGACATGTTTGCATGGAAACTCTCGGACATGCCAGGCATTCCGAGAGAAGTCACCGAGCACGCCTTGAAGATCAGGTCGGGCTCCAAGCCGGTGAAGCAGCGCATGCGTCGCTTTGATGAAGGGAAGCGTAGGGCTATCGGCGAGGAGATTAAGAAGCTTTTGGTGGCCGGATTCATTAGGGAAGTATACCACCCTGAGTGGTTAGCCAATCTCGTTCTTGTACGAAAGAAAGGTAAGAAATGGAGAATGTGTGTTGACTACACGGGTCTCAACAAAAGCGTGTCCAAAGGATCCGTTTCCTTTGCCACGTATAGACCAAGTAGTCGACTCGACCTCAGGGTGCGAAACCCTTTGCTTCCTTAATACGTACTCCAGGTACCATCAGATCGCGATGAAAGAGTCCGACCAAGTCACGACATCTTTCATCACCACATTCGGATCGTTCTGCTACGTCACAATGCCGTTCGGTCTAAAAACGCAGGGGCTACGTATCAGCGTTGTATGCTCAAGTGTTTTAAGGACCTCAAGTGTTTCAAGTCTGAATGGGCTGACCAGGTCATAGCCGACCTTCAGCAGACCTTCATGAAACACCGAGCAAACGGCATTAAACTCAACCCCGAGAAGTGCGTTTTTGGGGTCCCAAGGGGTATGCTGCTGGGTTTTATCATCTCCGAGCGTGGCATCGAAGCCAACCCGGAGAAGATCTCGGCCGTCACAAGGATGGGCCCGATTCAGAACATAAAGAGGGTACATCGAGTTACAGGGTGCCTCACCGCGCTTAGCCGCTTTATCTCGTGCCTCGGCGAACGAGGTTTCCCCCTCTATCGGCTCCTGAAGAAGGCCGACCATTTTGAATGGACGCCCGAGACCTAGGAGGCACTTGACGCGGTCAAGCAGCTTCTGACAAAGGCCCCGATCCTGGTCCCCCACGGGGAACCGCTTCTGCTCTATATTGCGGCCACCACGCAAGTGGTCAGCGCCGCTCTGGTGGTAGAGCGAGAAGAAGAGGGACACACCCTCAAAGTGCAGCGTCATGTGTACTTCATTAGCGAGGTCTTGTCCGACTCCAAGACCCGCTACCCCTAGATCCAAAAGCTCCTGTACGTCGTCCTTATCGCAAAGAGAAAGTTACGTCACTACTTCGAGTCACATCCGGTGACGGTCGTGACATCCTTCCCTCTTGGTGTCCAAAACTAGGATGCCATGGGAAGAATCACGAAGTGGGCACTCAAGCTAAAGGGTCAAGGCATTTCGTATGCCCCTCGGACGGCCATTAAGTCCCAAGTGCTGGCTAACTTTGTTGGAGAGTGGACCGAGTTCGAAATGCCACCGGTGGTCGTCGACCAAGAGTACTGGACGATGTATTTCGACAGATCGCTGATGAAGAAGGGCGCTGGTGTGGGAATGGTCTTCGTTTTGCCCCTCGGGGTACTCATGAGGTACATGGTTCACCTCCATTTCCCCTCCTCCAACAATGTGGCCGAGTATGAGGCGCTCATCAACGGCCTACACATCGCCATCGAGTTGGGTATCCGACACCTCGATGTCCGGGGCGACTACCAGCTGGTCGTCGACCAAGTCATGAAGGAGTCGAGCTACCACAACGCCAAGATGACTGCATATTGCTGAGAAATCCGCCAACTGGAGGACAAGTTCGACGGTCTCGAGCTCAATCACATCCCGAGGCATCTAAACAAGGCACCCGACGCACTGGTGAAGACGGTGTCCGGCCAAGAGCTGGTGCCAACGGGCGTCTTCGCCAGCAATCAGCACATGCCCTTAGTCAGCTACGAGGAGCCAGAATGAGCCGATGACGGGCCGCCCGCCCTAGCCTCGGGGGCTAACCAGCCGGTGGCTCCATCCGACCCCGAAGTCATGGAGCTTGAGGAGGATCCAGCGATAGAGCCCGCCCCTCCGTGAGGCGCTACCGACGGACAAAATGGGGACTTGGCGGCTCGCACGTCGTGCCAAGTCATTTGCCATTATCGATGGCGAACTCTTCAGGCGAAGCCACACCAGGATCCTGCAACGCTACATCCCCATTGAACAAGGGAAGCGGTTGCTGAGCGATATCCACGATGGGGTCTGCGGTCACCATGGCTTCTACTGGCCGACCATAGTAGCCAACGCCGAACAGATCGTGCGCACCTACAAAGGGTGTCAATACTACGCTCGGTAGACATCGGCCCAAGCACTCCAGACGATCCCCATCACGTGGTCGTTCATGGTCTGGGGGCTCGATCTGGTCAGACTTCTCAAGAGGGCGCCCGGGGGCTATACGCACTTGCTTGTCACCGTAGACAAGTTTACAAAGTGGGTAGAGGCTCGACCAATCTCCGCGATCAAGTCCGAGCAAGCCGTGTTGTTCTTCCTTGACATCGTCCATCGCTTTGGAGTCCCAAACTCCATTATCACGGACAACGACACGTAGTTCACTGGAAAGAAGTTCCTTCGATTCTGTGATGAATACCACATCTGCGTCGATTGGGCCACCGTGGCGCACCCACGCATGAACGGGCAGGTCGAGCGCGCGAACAACATGGTCCTACAAGGCCTCAAGCCTAGGATCTTCAACCGGTTGAACAAGTTTGGCGGACGATGGGTCGCAGAACTTCCTGCGGTGCTCTGGAGCCTGAGGACGACCCCCAGCCGGGCCACCAGCTACACACCATTCTTCATGGTCTATCGTTCCGAGGTTATCCTCCCGACCGACCTCGACTATGGAGCGCCAAGGGCCAGGGCGTATGACGAATAGGGAGTCGAGGCATCCCTCAAAGATGTCATGGACTAGCTAGATGAAGTGAGCGAGGTCACCCTCCTCCGCTAGGCCAAATACCAGCAAGCGTTATGCCGATATCACAGCCGTCGAGTGAGGGGTCGGGCCTTCAACGTCAGGGACCTAGTGCTCTGTCTCATCCAGAGCAACAACAACCGCACAAGCTCTCTCCGCCATGGGAGGGACCGTACGTCGTCGCAGAGGTGCTCCGACCAGGCACCTACAAGCTCAAGACCATCGACAACATAGTCTTCATCAATACCTGGAACATCGAGCAGCTACATCGCTTTTACCCTTAATATACGCACACTTTCTCTTATCAGTTTTGCTATCAAACTCCGCGATCTTTAGTGACACCCGACCCCAGCAATGGCAGGGGGTTGGGCCTCACTCAGGGGCTGATAAGAGCGTATCTATCCGGTAGACATTATCTACGCCCGACCCTTTCTCACGTTAAGACCTAGAAGTGAGGTTTGCGGAAAACGAACGCTGAGTAAAACTGGTCGGACTGCGAGAAACCTACGCCCCACCGGCTACGGCATCTTTGCTCACCAACGTGATTAGAGTTTTTTCCACATCCTGGGCTTTTTGGCCTTAGCTACGGAAAGAGTTGTTACGCGTCTAAGAGTATATCCACCTGGCAAACATTCTTCGTGCCCGACCCTCTCACATTGAGACCTAGAGGCTAAGGTTGCGGAAACAAACGTTGAGTAAAACTGGTCGGACTGCGAGAAACCTACGTCCCAGTGGCTACAGCGCCTTTGCTTGCTAGCGTGATCAGAGTTTGTTCACCCGCACCCTGAGCTTTACGGCCTTAACGATGGAAAGGGTTGGAACGCACTAACCTTTTTATACAAAAAGGGAAGAAGGGCTAAAAAGCTGTTTGGCCATAACAAAATTTAAGAGCTTGTCCATTTATTACAAGTTCACCGCCTGACTTATCTGTCTAACTAGTTTCTTAGGGGGGATGATCTCATCCTCTATCTCCGCAGGTAAGTCCTATGTCAGCAGGTCATACAAGTCGATTGGATGGCTTGGCCACTGCCGAGAGATGGGTAAGGAGCAATAGGATGCCCCATGCGGGTTATTCTGACTCCATCACGAAAAATGGACTCGGATTCCACTCGAACATATCCGGTAAGAGCTTCCCAAACCCGTCGCTCGTGCCATCGAGGCAAGTCTTGCGCCAGTAGGTCACCCTTAATTTACACACGTTTTCTCTCATTAACTTCGCTATCGAGCCCCCGACCCCAGCAACGGCAAGGGGTCAGGCCTCACTCGGGGGCCGACAAGAGTGTCTATTCGATAGACATTCTCTATGCTCGACCCCTTCTCACGTTAAAAACCTAGAAGCAAGGTTTGTGGAAACAAACTCTAAGTAAAACTGGTCGTACCACAAGAAACCTACGCCCCAGCGGCTACAACGCTTTTGCTCACCAGCGTGATCGGAGTTTGTTGTCTGCACCCCGAGCTTTAACCTCCGCCTTCCCAGGAAGGGTTTGGAGGGGCCCACCTGTGGAATCTCCATCGAGGAGAGGCCACCAGGTCGCCCAAGTCGATCGGATGGCTCAGGCCACTACCGAGAGACGGGTAAGGAGCAGGAGGATGCCCTATGCAGGTTACGCCAACTCTGTCTCGAACGACGGACCCGGACCCCACATGGACATATCCGGTAAGAGCTCCCCGAATCTGTTACTCAAGCCATCGAGGTAACTTTACCAACCCCCACTTTACTTTTCCAATGCGTGAGCATTCATTCATCCATTCTAATGCATGCATTCAAACATTCATTCATCCATACATTCATCCCATACATCCAAGCATCGTGTAACACCTCGGGTGTTTAAAATACTAAAACCTGACATATCATCATATGCATTGCAAAGCATTTGGCATTTGGTGAAAACTTTGAGATGCATACACTAAAACAAGTTTATATTCATGTGGTATGTGTTGAATTGTATTGTTTGACTTAAATTCAAAGTTTGTGTGGATTTTGAATTTTTCGAGAAAACCCGCTTTTCAAAGATTTAAATCCTACCACGAAAATCCATTTCAAAATCTAGATGTAATTAGGAGATGGTTATAGAAGCAAAGTGGTAGAACTTTCAATTTTGAACAACTTTTGTTTTTGAGATTTTTGAGTTGTTATGAAAAATTTGAGAGTAAATTGTGAATTTTTGGCGTATGGCAATTTTGTAATTTTGTGAGAATGTGTTACGCCGCCTAAGCTACATTGCCGTCGTTCCTTCTTCGGTGTTCCAGCGTGTCGTGGCCGTCTTTGATGTCGCTACCGCACGGAAATAGCTCCGTCGTGGCTTCCTTGAGCTTCTGCGCGCTATAAGTACCAAGACGTCGTCATCGTCGCTTTTCTTCCTTTGTTTTCACCACCGTCGTTGTCATCGCTCCAACAAGCTCGCATCGTCTCCCCTAGCGCTGTTGCCATCTCGGTAAAAGGCCGTCCTAGTTCCGTCTTTTCCTTGCGAATCCAAATGCCTAGCCTTGATCGCTTTGAAATTGCCGAGAACTTCGCCGTCCACGTTTTTCTTCCTCGAGGTCAAGAACTTCACCGCTGCGGCGTGTCATCGTGGCGAGTTTTTCGGTGAGCCGTTGTCTGCATCGATGTACTACTTACGGTTTCGTTTCGATCTTGTAGTCTTTAAATCGCTTGTTGTTTACTCATTTTGATCGCTGCGATCGCGGTTCTCCCTTACCGACGATCTTTGCTTTAGTTCACCGTAGTGGTCGGATAGTTCACCATAGTGGTCGGATAGTTCACCATAGTGGTCGGATAGTTCACCATAGTGGTGGGATAGTTCACCATAGTGGTCGGATAGTTCACCATAGTGGTCGGAGAGTTCACCAAAGTGATCGGTGCTAGCGTGGTCTCATCGATTCTGAATATGGTTTGGTTAATTTGGTTTGTAATCAGTATCTTTGCGAAGAAAAATTGTATCCAATTTATTTATTTTGTATCCATCATCGAGCATCATGTTTCATATTCCACATCATGTTAAGCATGGCAATGTTACTACGTGTAGTAAACGAAGGTGAGCACGTGGTAGTTAATCAAGTTGCGGAGGAGGTTGATCTGTCTGTTGAGGTCGGATCGAAGACTTGTGAAACGTCGCGAGAGCCGGACTTTTCCGTCAACGAAGGCAAGCCCGGATGCATATAACCCTACCTTGTATTTTACAAATTGATTTCGCTTTTGCTTTTCAATACTGCATTAAGTGATTAGAAGTCAAGTGGAAACCTAATTGTTGCATTATCAACCTTGTTGTTCCATATCTACCTTGTTACCCGTTTAAAATCGTATATATGCCTAGTTATGCTTAGCTCTGCTTAGACCGATCGAGTTGGGTGATTACCACACCGCGAGTTTTAAATGGAACTTTGGTTACTTATGTTATCATGTGATATGGCAATGTGGAGTAATAAATCTAGACCGGGCGGACTTTCGGTGTGTGTGAGCCACAAGACCTGGTAATGTCTTGTGAGCGGGTTCTTTCCTTTACTGTGTCGATTAAGGTCCGTATCACCGTTGGTGAAGCGCTTATGGTGAGACTTTGTAGTACTAACCACATACTCGGTAAGCCTTAACTTGGCTATTCTATTACGAGAATGGCTACTCGCGCACTGGGGAGTGGAGAGATGGCGGAGTAGCGTGTACCCTCGTGGCTGGAATGTGGCCGGATTTGAGGTGTGCTGTGCTCTCGGGTGGCGCGGACCCGTTCTTGTTTAGAGGATCCAAGGGTAGGTTGGTATATGTAGGTCAGGGACCTACATATGTCGTGTGGTCTGGAAGTCCCAATTTGGGTTAATAATCGATTCAATCGTCGTTGCTCCTCGGTTATGGAGACTCGCTTCTCTGCTCATCATCGTCGTAGTATTAATAATCGGAACTCGAGAATGGTTCGAGAAAGTGTTGGATATGAAGTTTCATGATCTTAATACGGATCGTGTCAGCTTTGTATATGATCTGATGAGATTTTAAATATTGATACAAAGAATTTTGTTAAAATGCTTTTAAGCAAAAGAACTTTGATTATTGCTAAAGCCATACCTTGAATCCACGAGCCTCGCATTCCCGAGTCTTATCGGTTTTACTTGGTTAAGTCTTGTTGAGTACTTTCGTACTCGGGGTTTGTTGACCCTTGTTGCGGTGAGGCTCATGAGCGAGATCTGTTTTGGATCGTCTTTGCATGACCGTTGTTCATCTGGATGATGATAAGTAATGTGTGGCCTTTAGGCGAAGCGTTGATATTTGTGTGTTTTGTATATATTATAATGCCACTCCACTACTACGTTTTGTAATAATAATCGAACTTAGTTTGTAAGGTTTGAAATAAATGTTTTGTAAACTAAGTTATTGTAAGACTTCCGCTGATTTACTCTGTGTTGATATTTGGATAAATGTTGTAATACTGCAATGACTCTGTAATGTGATCCTGCTCGGAAATCGTGGATGATTTGGGGTTCTCCGAGGACACCCGACAGTCTTCTTAAGTTATCGGTAACATATGCATAAATGTCAAAAGTCGTTGGACAGTGACAGGTGCATGTGGGCCCTATAATTTAGGAGGTTCTGCCACAGAATGGTATCAGAGCGATCGTTACAAGGTTTTTGTTGTATTGTTTTACAAAAACTTCAAAATGATTTGGATGACTAAATTTAACTTGATAGTTTGGTCCAAATTGCTTCTGACTTATCTTATTTCTTTCTCACCATTCCTTATTTGATTAAAAGGGTCTTGTGTGGTGGATTAGTAATTTTACTATGCCCTAAATAAAAATAAATGTTGTTTATGTGCATTATAAACTTTGATGTTGTTCGTAAGAACGATTCATGCATCATGAATAATTCACTCGTTACTTCCTTCACCTCTTAGTCTGGAGTTGAGTAATGAGTCTGATTTGAGGAATGTAATCCATCATAGCTGCTCTTTAGTCTTTGATCAAGTGGTCTTACTTGGATTAAATTGGTTTCCTTCAGTATGGCTCGTGCCAAGATGACGCCCCGTAAGTCCACTGGACCCAAAGGAGTTCCTCGTCACCAACTTGCCCCTAGGAATGATGGTGCTAGCAGTAGCAGCGCTAGGCCTGATCCTCCGGCAGAGATACAGAGGATTTCTGCAGAGTTAGCCCAAGCTACTAGAGATAGGGCTATGGACGCCATTCAGGTGGGCAGATTACAGGAACAATTAAGGCGTCTTACCACAGCTCACAGGAACTGCGAACGTATGTTAGTTCGTACAGTGGAAGGAAGGAATGAAGCTTGGCATAGGGAAAATGTAGCTAGAGTTAGAACTCATGAGTTAGAATTTTATGTAGAAGACTTAGAAGAGCATAATACATATCTCAAGATGAGGAAGTTCATAGGCTAAGCAATCTCCTAGATCCAAATCATGAACCCCAAGTTGATGCATTGGATCCCGGTGTCATCCTTGCCGATGAAAGTGAATCGAAGAAGAAGAAGAAGATCCCAAGAATTAGTAATGATTGATGAAAGTGATAATGAAGGCGGTAATAATTCCGGAATGGATACCGAGCCGAAGTTTGATGTAATCGCAAAAGGAGTAGAGTTGTGAAATAATTACTTCTAGTTAAGTTAAGTAGTCTTGTTTAGAGGTGGTCTTGTGTTTAAATAAGTGGCACCGATGTAATGCGTTAATAGTAAGCTTTAGGATCTTTGAATAAAGGCTTGTGAATAAAGTTTGGTTTGTTATGAGCAGATCGTCAAATGCGCTGGGATCGCATATTCTGGGTACTTCACAAGATGATGATGATATCCCCAACCCGCCACCAATGCCGACCAATTTGGTGATGCTATCATTGCATTAGTCAATGTGACTGTGGAAAATTTCTCGTTTGCTTCATGAGATGGCTCAAAGTAATCAAAATCGGATGCATAGAAATCATGGACGCCAATCCTAACGGGCATGAGGCTACATATGTTGACTTCACGGATACAAAACCCCGGTGTTCACTAAGGTCGATGAACCATTGGAGGTCGATGACCGGCTTAGGACCATGGAATGTAAATTTGATCTTATTCATTGCACGGAGTTTCGCTTGGTGTTTGCCGCCCAAAGAACTTAGAGGTGCAAACCGGTGCTTGGTATGCAAACCTTATGGCCATGCAACCGCAGGTGTTCCATTAACTTGGATAGAGTTTCGTCTCGCTTTTAGAGCCTATTATATCCTCAAGGAGTGATGGCTATGAAGTTAGAAGAGTTCCTTGCCTTGAAGCAAGGAGATCAAACTGTGATGCAAGATGTAGGAAGATTCAATCACCGTCACAATATGCACCGAACATGTCAATACGGATGCCAAGAAAAAGAAATGGTTCATGAGAGGTCCGAATACCAAATCTGCAGACAATGATGACAACTTGTACCAATATCACTTATCATGAGGCAAGAAATATTGCACTTGCTTGAGAGGCAAAGTATCGGCAGAGATAAGGAGCTCAAGAAGAAAAAGAATGTGTCGTCTGGACCTTTTGGTGGAACCCAAAAGAGGCAGAGAGTGATTTATCATCCAAGAAACCATTATCGTCCTCCTTATCGTCCGCCGCAGAGCCCAAGCCGGGCAACAATCAAATGTCCGTCCTGCTATAACCTATCCGAACTCACAACAACCAATGTTCCTAGTGGTAATGCTCCAACATCACAGGGTCACAACTATCCGTGTTACAATTGTGGGAGGACTGGTCATTTCTCTAGGGAATGTCCATATCCTAGGCAGGCTAATCAAAATTATCAGAAGACCCCTGCCAATCAACAACAGGGTCAAGCACCAAACAAGAACCACAATCAGAATGCTCAGAAGGGCAAAGATGAGAGGAAGACAGGAAGGGTTTTCTATATTCAAGCCGGGGAAATTCCTGAAGGAGAGCCAGTGATGATGGGTATGTTTCCTGTTGCCAATCATCCTGCAGTTATACTTTTTGATTCTGGCGCATCGCATTCCTTCATCAATAGAGCATTTGTTGTGAAGTATGAAATTTCAATTGGGACAACAAAGGAAAATTTCTTTATACAGTCGCCCGGGGGACGTCTGTGTACTAAGGAAATGGTATACCAGTACCCATAAACACAGGTGGGCATATTTTCCCACTACCATGATTATCCTAAAGGACCGTGGATATAGATGTAATTTTGGGAATGAATTGGATGTATCAAAGATAAAAGTCATTATAAATGCTTTGAATAGAACTATAAGGGTAAGTTTGCCGCAAGTGCTTCTCAACTTCTTATCCAACTTCCAACCTTAAGAAGATCAAGGGCAAAGTTTGTGCAACTACGTCAAAGAGATTAGAGATATCCCGGTAGTATGTGAATTTCCGATGTGTTTCCCTAAAGAATTACCCGTCTACCACCGATAGAGATGTCCAGCTTTAACATAGAATTGAAACTCGAACAGCTCCTATTTCTCGGAGAGCTTATAGGATGCCACCTAAGGAGTTAGCCGAGTTGAAGACTCGATTTGCAAGAATTGATTGATAAGGGATTTATCCAACCTAGTTCATCACCTTGGGGATGTCCGGCAATTTTGTGAAAAAGAAAGATGAGACCTTGAGGTTATGTGTCGACTACCGTCCGCTTGAATGAAGTGACCATCAAGAATAAGTATCCATTACCTCGGATAGATTTGCTTTTTTTTGATCAATGGCCGGAGCCAAAGTTTTCTCCAAGATAGATTTGAGGTCGATATCACCAAATCAAGATAAAGCACTGAAGATATTCCCAAAACGGCATTTACCACAAGATATGGATTATATGAATATCTGGTCATGTCTTTTGGTTTGACCAATGCTCCACTCATTTCATGTATTTGATGAATTCAGTATTCATGCCCCGAAGGCTAGACAAATTCGTAGTGGTGTTTATTGATGACATTCTAGTATATTCCAAGAGCAAGGGAGAACATGCGAACATCTCGAAATTGTTCGACTCGTTTGAAAGAACATCAACTATATGCAAAGTTCAGCAAGTGTGAGTTTTGGCTTAAGGAAGTACAATTTCTTGGACATGTCTTGTCGGTGGAAGGAGTTTCATGTGATCCAAGCAAAGTGAAGGATGTTCTTGATTGGAAACCGCCAACCACAGCTTCATGAAGTTAGGAGTTTTACGGGATTGGCGGGGTATTACCGTCGGTTTATTCCAGATTTCTCTAAAGTGTCAAAGTCCATTACTTGAGTTGTTAAAGAACCAAGTCAAGTTTGTTTGGTCGTCTGATCGTGGAAAGGCTTTTCGGACTTTGAAGAGATTGTTGACCATTTGCACCAAATTAGCCCAACTCGACATCGAGAGTCTTTTGACGTCTATTGTGATCGTCGGGTATTGGTATTGGATGTGTGTTGATGCAAGAAGGCCGAGTCATTGCTTATGCATCTAGGCAACTTAAGCAACATGAAGAGCACTATCCGACTCATGATTTGGAGTTAGCAAATGTGGTCCATTCTTTGAAGATTTGGCGGCATTACCTACTTGGTAATACATGCCATATATATCTGCACTATAAGAGCTTAAAGTATATCTTTACTCAATCGAAATTGAATATGCGACAAAGAAGATGGTTAGAGCTGATTAAAGATTATAACTTAGAAGTGCATTATCATCCCGGAAAAGCAAATGTGGTTGCAGATGCTCTAAGTCGCAAAAGTTATTGCAATTGCACGAAAGTAAGAACAATGGGTTTGACCTTATGTCAAGAGATGGAGAAGTTGAATGTAGATGTAATTCAACAGGCAATTTGACCAACATAATTGTTGAAGCCACTATTCGAGATCAAGTTATTGCTTTGCTCGTAAGGAAAATAAGGGTATAGCCCATATCAAGGAAAAAGTCAAGAATGGAAAAGCGGAATTCTTTAACATAGATGATGAAGATGTGTTATGGTTCAAGGATCGCTTTGGTGGTACCAAAAGTTCCTGAGTTACGGCAGTCAATTCTAGATGAGGCACATGCTACTAGGTTATCTATCCATCCGGGAAGCAACAAGATGTACCATGACTTAAAACAAAGGTTTTGGTGGACCAAAATGAAGATAGAAATTGCAAGGTATATAGCAAAGTGTGATACTTGTCGAAAGTGAAAGCTATACATTTGAGGTCCTCATTGGAGAATTACAACCATTACCTATTCCAACTTGGAAGTGGGAGGATATAAGTATGGACTTTATTGTTGGTCTACCCAAGACATCAAAGGGATTTGACTCAAGATGGGTGATTGTGGATCGACTAACCAAGTCAAGACATTTTATTCCGGTCCGAATACATATTCTCTTGTCCAATATGCCAAGATATATTTAGCAAGAATTATGAGCCTACATGGAGTACCAAAGACCATAGTGTCGATAGGGGTACACAGTTTGTCTCCGCTTTTGGAAACAATTACATTCTTCGTTGGGAACCAAGCTTTTGTTTAGTACATGACCTATCACCCACAGGTGATGAATGGATGAATCGAAAGAGTCAATCAAGTACTTGAAGATATGTTAAGGTGTTGTGTCCTTAACTATTTCAAGAAGTGGGATGAGTGTTTGCCTTTGGCTGAGTTCTCATATAACAATAGTTATCGGAAAGCATTAGAATGGCTCCATTTGAAGCACTCTATGGTCGTGAGATGCGAACATCGTTGAGTTGGTCTCGAGCCCTAGAAAGAAGATTCTTTGGAGTTGATCTTGTGAAAAGAAACAGAAGACAAGGTTAGGCAAATACAAAGTAATTTGAAGATAGCTCAGTCCCGACAAAAGAGTTATGCAGATAAACGGCGTCGACCATTGACGTTTAACAAAGGGGACTTTGTGTATCTTAAAGTATCACCAATGAAGGGAGTTACTCGTTTTGGTGTTTAAAGGCAAGTTAGCACCTCGATATATTGGACCATTTCAAATTTTGGAGAGGTATGGAAAAGTGGCCTATCGCTTGAAATTACGAACATCTATCGCCAGATTGCATGATGTATTCCATGTTTCTCAATTGAAGAAGTGTCTCCGAGTGCCCGAGCAAAATGTTGAGATTGAAGGGTAGGACTTGAATCGATTTGTCTTATTCGTAATATCCTATCCGAGTGTTGGCTCGTAAAGATCGTGTTACTCGAAGGAGGACAATAAAGTTCTATAAAATACAATGGAATCAACATTCAAGAGGAAGCTACCGGGAATCGAAAGATTACTTGTTAGAAAAATTTCCGAGTTTCTAGCGTCAATATAGAATAGATAATGTTAGTTGAGCTCGGTTACTACAAATAGTGTTTTGTAAAGAAACCTCACTTGTTTTATGGAAGAGTTCGGGATGTTTTTGGATTAACACATTTCCTTTTCCATTACTTACTCTATGGCTTTGAATCTCGGGCAGATTTCTTTTAGGAGGAAGGATTGTAACACCTCGGTGTTTAAAAATACTAAAACCTCGACATATCATCATATGCATTGCAAAGCATTTGGCATTTGGTGAAAACTTTGAGATGCATACACTAAAACAAGTTTATATTCATGTGGTATGTGTTGAATTGTATTGTTTGACTTAAATTCAAAGTTTGTGTGGATTTTGAATTTTTCGAAAAACCCGCTTTTCAAAGATTTAAATCCTACCACGAAAATCCATTTCAAAATCTAGATGAAATTAGGAGATGGTTATAGAAGCAAAGTGGTAGAACTTTCAATTTTGAACAACTTTTGTTTTTGGAGATTTTTGAGTTGTTATGAAAAATTTGAGAGTAAATTGTGAATTTTTGGCGTATGGCAATTTTGTAATTTTTGTGAATAGTGTTCGCCGCCTAAGCTACATTGCCGTCGTTCCTTCTTCGGTGTTCCAGGCGTGTCGTGGCCGTCTTTGATGTCGCGCTGGCACGGAAATAGCTCCGTCGTGGCTTCCTTGAGCTTCACGCCACGCTATAAGTACCAAGACGTCGTCATCGCTGCTTTTTCTTCCTTTGTTTTCACCACCGTCGTTGTCATCATCGCTCCAACAAGCTCGCATCGTCTCCCTAGCGCTGTTGCCATCTCGGTAAAAGGCCGTCCTAGTTCCGTCTTTTCCTTGCGAATCCAAATGACCTAGCCTTGATCGCTTTGAAATTGCCGAGAACTCGCTGTCCACGTTTTTTCTTCCTCGAGGTCAAGAACTTTCACCGCCAGCAGCGCGTGTCGTCGTGGCGAGTTTTTCGGTGAGCCGTTGTGCATGTCGCGTACTTACGGTTTCGTTTGATGCTCTGTAGTCTTTAAATCATTGTTGTTTACTCATTTTGATCGCTGCAGTCGCGGTTCTCCCTTACCGACGATCTTTGCTTCGGATAGTTCACCGTAGTGGTCGGATAGTTCACCATAGTGGTCGGATAGTTCACCATAGTGGTCGGATAGTTCACCATAGTGGTCGGATAGTTCACCATAGTGGTCGGATAGTTTACCATAGTGGTCGGATAGTTCACCATAGTGGTCGGAGAGTTCACCAAAGTGATCGGTGCTAGCGTGGTCTCATCAGTTACGAATATGGTTTGGTTAATTTGGTTTGTAATCAGATCACTGAGAAAAAAATTGTATCCAATTTATTTATTTTTGTATCCATCATCGAGCATCATGTTTCATATTCCACATCATGTTAAGCATGGCAATGTTACTACGTGTAGTAAACGAAGGTGAGCACGTGGTAGTTAATCAAGTTGCGGAGGAGGTTGATCTGTCTGTTGAGGTCGGATCGAAGACTTGTGAAACGTCGCAGGAGCCAGACTTTTCCGTCAACGAAGGCAAGCCCCGGATGCATATAACCCTACCTTGTATTTTACAAATTGATTTCGCTTTTGCTTTTCAATCTGCATTAAGTGATTAGAAGTCAAGTGGAAACCTAATTGTTGCATTATCAACCTTGTTGTTCCATATCTACCTTGTTACCCGCTTAAAATCGTATATGCCTAGTTATGCTTAGCTCGCTTAGACCGATCGAGTTGGGTGATTACCGTCACCGCGAGTTTTAAATGGAACTTTGGTTACTTATGTTATCATGTGATATGGCAATGTGGAGTAATAAATCTAGACCGGGCGGACTCGGTGTGTGTGAGCCACAAGACCTGGTAATGTCTTGTGAGCGGGTTCTTTCCTTTAATGTCGATTAAGGTCCGTACCACAGGTGAACTGCTTATGGTGAGACTTTGTAGTACTAACCACATACTCCGGTAAGCCTTAACTTGGCTATTCTATTACGAGAATGGCTACTCGCAGACTTTGAGTGGAGAGATGGCGGAGTAGCGTGTACCCTCGTGGCTGGAATGTGGCCGGATTTGAGGTGTCTTTGTGCTCTCGGGTGGCGCGGACCCGTTCTTGTTTAGAGGATCCAAGGGTAGGTTGGTATATGTAGGTCGTGGACCTACATATGTCGTGGTGGTCTGAAGTCCCACCGGGTTAATAATCGATTCAATCGTCGTTGCTCCTCGGTTATGGAGACTCGCTTCTCTGCTCATCATCGTAGTATTAATAACCGGAACTCGAGAATGGTTCGAGAAAGTGTTGGATATGAAGTTTCATGATCTTAATACGGATCGTGTCGACTTTGTATATGATCCGATGAGATTTTAAATATTGATACAAAGAATTTTGTTAAAATGCTTTTAAGCAAAAGAACTTTGATTATTGCTAAAGCCATACCTTGAATCCACGAGCCCGCATTCTGAGTCTTATCGCTTTTACTTGGTTAAGTCTTGTTGAGTACTTTCATACTCGGGGTTTGTTGACCCTTGTTGCGGTGAGGCTCATGAGCGGATCTGTTTTGGATCGTCTTTGCATGACCGTTGTTCATCAGTCGATGATGATAAGTAATGTGTGGCCCTTAAGGCGAGGCGTTGATATTTGTGTGTTTTGTATATATTATAATGCCACTCCACTACTACGTTTTGTAATAATAATCGAACTTAGTTTGTAAGGTTTGAAATAAATGTTTTGTAAACTAAGTTATTGTAAGACTTCCGCTGATTTACTCTGTGTTGATATTTGGATAAATGTTGTAATACTGCAATGACTCTGTAATGTGATCCTGCTCGGAAATCGTGGATGATTTGGGGTTCTCCGAGGACACCCGACAGTCTTCTTAAGTTATCGGTAACATATGCATAAATGTCAAAAGTCGTTGGACAGTGACAGGTGCATGTGGGCCCTATAATTTAGGAGGTTCTGCCACACATCGCATATGCAATTTGATTAGTATAACAAATAGCGAAAATCAAACTTGCTCTAGCTCTACAAAGGTTTCAAGCCACCCATCCAATAATTCTAGATACTATGATTACTAGACATACAATTTACTAAGTCACTACTCACTAAGAGCTCTCACAATTGCTACACTAAAGAGCTCCACTAGAAGAACTTAAGCTACAAAACAAGCTCTCAATTCTAGTTACACTAAAGAGCTTGCTGCAACTAGTTTGCGGGTATGTAAATGAGTAAGTAAGGTGATTATACCACCGTGTAGAGGAGTGAACCAATCACAAGATGAATACTAACTCAATCACCGGGAGAATACCAAAGGACAAGAGACAATCAATTTTCTTCCGAGATTCACGTGCTGGCCAACACGGTACGTCCCCCGTTGCGTTGACCAACACTTGGTGGTTCGGCGGCTAAGAGGTGTTGCATGAACCCCATCCACACAATAGGACACTGCAAGAACCTACCCACAAGTGAGGTAACTCAATGACACAAGCAATGCACTAGGGTTACCTTTCGGCGCTCCACCGGGGAAGGCACAAATCCCCTCACACTCAATGGAGATGGCCACGAACAATCACCAACTTGTACCAATCCTCCTCCGCTGCTCCTAGCCATCTAGGTGGTGGGAACCACCAAGAGCAACAAGTGAATCCTGCAGCGAAACACAAACACCAAGTGCCTCTAGATGCAATCACTCAAGCAATGCACTTGGATTCTCTCCCAATCTCACAAAGATGATGAATCAATGATGGAGATGAGTGGGAGGGCTTTGGCTAAGCTCACAAGGTTGCTATGTCAATGCAAATGGCCAAGAGAGTAAGCTTGAGCCGGCCATGGGGCTTAAATAGAAGTCCCACGAAATAGAGCCTTTGGCTCCTCAGTCCACTAAAAATCGGGGCGACCGGACGCTCCGGTCATATTGACCAGACGCAGGACCCCAGCGTCCGGTCGCGCGATGCATGCCACGTGGCACCTACTTCAAATACTGATCGCCTGATCTCAATGGTCATCAGTACACTTAAGTTGTGACCGGACGCACTATAGTGTAGAACCGGACACAGAACCCAGCGTTCGGTCACTTCCAGTAAGGTTCCAGCTGCGATCGGACGCGTCAATTTGATCACGACCGGACGCAGGACCCCAGTGTCTGGTCACTTCTAGTAAGGTTCCTGTCGCGTCCGGTCGGTCACAATCGGACGCAGCATTAGCGTCCGATCCTTTCTCCTCTTCTCTATGCTGCCACGTCAGCGGGACCGGACGCACCCATCACGCTTCTGATCACGAAGTGACCCAGCGTCCAGTCGAAGACCGACGCCAGCATCTTCACTACTTCCACAGACCAGACGCAAGACCTAGCGTCCGGTCACTGCGTGACTAGCGTCCGGTGCACTCTGTGAAACCCTGTCTTTTCTGTACAGGACACCGGTGAAGTTTTAAACCCTTGCTCCCAAGTGCTAAACACAATGTGCATCACCTTTGTGCATGTGTGTTAGCATATTTTTCACAAATATTTTCAAGGGTGTTAGCAATCCACGAGATCCTAAATGCATATGCAATGAGTTAGAGCATCTAGTGGCACTTTGATAACCATATTTTGATACGAGTTTCACCCCTCTTAATAGTATAGCTATCGAATCTAAATGTGATCACACTCGCTAAGTGCCTTGATCACCGAAACAAAATTTCTCCTACCACTTATACCTTTGCCTTGAGCCTTTTGTTTTTCTCTTTCTTCTTTTCAAGTCCAAGCACTTGATCGTCACCATGGCATCACCATCATCATGTCATGATCTTCATTTGCTTCATCACTTGGAGTAGTGCTACCTATCTCATAATCATTTTGATAAACTAGGTTAACACTAAGGGTTTCATCAATTCACCAAAACCAAACTAGAGCTTTCACCCCTACTCGTGGGCAGAGGGGCTCGCTCCCCTTACCTCTTGGGGCACGATGGCAGAGCCGCCCACCTCCGCTGGCACCTCGGGCGCAATGGCAGAGCCGCTGGCCTCTATTGACTCCTAGAGCAGGCCGACGGTATGGCCCGCCTCCGCCAGCTCCCTAGACGTACCCTCCCCTCCGTGGAACGGGAAGGGTCCCGACGCCTGTAAGGACATACCCTCCCCTCCATGGAACCGATACATGTCAGCGCATCCTTGTTCTCCAGGTTGTCCTACTCGATATCATCAGCCACCTCCTCGTCGTCATCATCATCATCACTATCAGTGCCCTCCCCTCGTTCCCGCGCCTGCAGCTTCCGCTGCTTCTTCTCTTCTTGTCCTCCTTCACCTTCCTCAGCCGCTCACTCTTGGTATGATTCGCCATCCTCATGGCTGAATCCCTCGGCAACAGTGTTGGGTGATCCGTGAGGATGAAGTCCCGCCCCTCTCAGAGTTAGTGTCAAGGGGTCGGGAAATCAATTGAAGAGAAGGCAACCGAAGGGGAAACTTACGAAGATGATGTGGCCTATCTCCGGACGCGTCGGAGGATGCCCCGGCACCGGGTGGACAAAATTGAGGGGGGCACCCGTGTCATCCCACGAAGGTTCCATCGCCTCCTTGATGCATTGTGCGATCTCAGAGTTGGGGAGCGTTCGCTCGGCAAGCGCCGTCCCGTCGAACGATGCCTTGGGCGCCATCGCATACAGCGGGAGCGCGCACGTCATCAATGGCGCCACCCTCCTTGCGTGCTAGGCCCCAATGACTCCTGACCCCTTTAGGCCATTCTCCTTCAGGATATGGATGGTGGTGATGTGGTCTTAGATCTTCTTCTTGTCCTTCTCCGGGACGCCCCACTTCCTCCACGGCTCCGGGGCCTCTTCGATCAGGCGCCTGGTGAACTTCAATAGGGGGGCAGCGGCATCATTCTTGAGGTAGAACCACTGCGAGTGCCACCCCTTGTTGGATGTCGAGAGCCACATGGACGGGTACTTGCTGACCCGGTTGTTCTAAAGTTGGATGCTGGCGCACCCCATCGGCATATGCAGCTCATGCCTGCCGCTTTTCTCCCTCTTCTTCTTGAGGGTGACGGCGAAGAAGTACCTCCACAAGTCAAAGTGGGGCTGATCCCCAGGAACCCCTCGCATAGGGCGACCAACACCGCCATGTGCTGGATCTCATTGGGATTGAGATGCTGTAGTTCGATCTTATAGTAGTGCAGCAGCCCCTGAAGAAATCTGTGGGCGGAGGTTGCGAACCCACGCTCGTGGAAGTGGGTGAACGACACCACATAGTCGTCGGGTGACGACGGCAAGTCCTCATCGGGCAGTAGCCCCTCCTCGGCCAAGGTCCACGCGTGGAGAAGACCGCGATGGATGAGGCCGTCCATGCGCTGGAAGGTGATATTAGAATGGCAACACAGATCCATTGGAGGTGGGGCCGGATGAATGCGGGCTCAACGGCGGCGGAGATGCAGAGGTAGGAAACCTAAGCGATTGACGACAGAGGTCATGGCTGTGGAGGCAAGGATGAAAGGTATGAAACCTAGGGGGCTAACCTTTTGGTTTTATAGGGACGATGGGTGCGAGGAAACCAACCGCCCGCCTAGATTTCTGCGCCTACCATGATCTAGCACCACGTCTCGCCGTGACAAGCGTGCACGCAACCTCTGTCTGTTCCCTCGAAAAACTCGCAGGACGTTTCGCCTCTCTGGACGGGCCATGACCCATCACAAGTAAAAGGGATACAGAGCTAAAAACGCTCCTATGCCAACTGCTCCTACGGCAAACGCTCCTACATCTAGGCCCAGGAGTTCGAAGTTTGGCCCACCGATGGGTTCGACAACTGCTCTGGGCACTCTAAGAGTGAGGGGTGGAACGGGATGGGCATGCTAGCGGCCAGCACCCGGGCGCACGAGCACGTGGGCATCCCAGCCCACGTTCGAGTCTCGGCCGGATACGATCCATGGTTTTTCCTCGAAGAAAGGCAGAGAGCCCTCGGGACCGGTCGAATGGACTCGAGAACTATATGGATTGACCTCTGAGAATATGGAGTCGGTCACCAGCTAACCCGAGCTGGATCCCCACGAACGGGATACCGGGGCCCCACTTGGACTAAGCAGCTAATAGCTCACCGAGCACCATGGCTCGTCCATAGAGGAAAGTCATGGCATGGCTCAACCCCTCCGGTTGCGGAAACCATGTACGGTGTAACGATCACAAAGACGAGCCGACCCTCGATTGGACCCCCGCTACGCGCGGGGCTCGAGGAAAGTTGGACACGCAAGGAGACCAAATGCATGGTCGTAGAACGACAGACCCCCATAGGGGTCGAAATCAGAGAAAGACCTTTTCCAACCCACCAAACCTTACGACTATACCCCCGAGGGGTCCGATCACGACAAAAGGGAATCACCGTCCCCAGGACATGCTGAGGGCGACAAAAGAAGGCCAAAGCCATCAGAGTCCTCCCGTTTGGAAAAGCCTCTGAAGGAGTATTCTACTCCTCCATAGGCTCGGGGGCTACTATCGGGGACCAATACTAGGGTACCTGAAGAGGAGGAGCTAATGACCATCAACATTGATTCATCCGAGCAGTCAAGAACACGACTATGGCTCTAACCGACCCCTAGATGCGCAAGCTCCACCTCGTCCGACCTCTGGGGGCGAACTCTGCCTCTCCCGACCCCTAGGCCATGGGCTCCACCTCGCTCGACCTTTGGGTTTGCTCTCCGCCTTGTCCAACCCCAAGGTCGCGGGCTCTGCCTCGCCAGACCGTTGGGTTTATGCTCCGCCTTGCCCGGTCCCTGAGGCCACGAGCTCTGCCTCGTCCGCCCTTTGGGGGCAGGCTCCGCCTCGCCTGACCTCGAGACCACGGGCTCCACCTCGCCCGACCTTAGGGGGTAGGCTCCGCCTAGCCCGACCCCTCAGGTGCAGGCTCCGCCTCACTCGGTGGGGTCCCATACCGCCACCAACCACTCCGGTTCCAAGCGTATGGGCCTGGGTCAAAACTTTGACGCCAAGGAAGAGACCAGCACGCCCCGTTGTAACCTGTGGCCATGACGGGCCATACCTAAGGATTCACATAAAAATCAACGTCGGGTGTACCGGTACTATTCTGCCTTACCCTCGTATGAACACTGACAGGCACGTCAGTTCACCATGACATCCACCAGGATGGAGTGGAGTGCCATGACTGGCAGATGATGCCTGCGCATGGTGCCGGTGATGGACAAGACCACGATGTGGCGCTGTCCCTTTTGACATCTACAGTGTTGGCGGGACCTGCATGATGGAGAAGGACCCAATGATCCTGAAGGTCTTCGTCTCTCTCTCTCTCGTTCTCCTCTTTTCCTCCGCTATAACCCGTGCTTTCCCCTAGCCTATAAAAGGGAAAGCAGGGCGCTCCACTGAGGGGCATCTAATAACCGATTAGTTCGATTCAAGCTAGGTCTGAACAAACCCATCGAACCCCCGAACACACGACTGAGCAGCAACCGAGCTCTCTCAGCACCCGTCCACCCCTTTCACCAGAGACTTGGGACCAGTCCCTCTCTCGCCCGTTTGTAACCCCTACTACGAACTTTCAGTGCAAGTAACACGAGCAGCAGCAACGAACTGGACGTAGGGACATTCTACCCGAACCAGTATAAAACTCGTGTCCTCTAAGCACACCATCCGAGCCAGACACGCAATATTAGAAATTTACTCATCGGTGGTGACTCGAAACACCGACAAGGAGCATGTAGCTTCTTTGAGGGCTTTCACATACCACCTGAGTCCAAAGTATTTTCGACATTGGCTCCATCAAGGGAACCTTTCAGCTTCCCCAGTGAATTGGATTGTATATTTCCCTGAATAGTTGGAGCAACAGTTGCGTCTAGCCTGACATAGCATTATCATGACCACCATCCTTAATGTTATTTTCAGGTTCAGGAACCATATAAAGTGCCCGAAGGGCTCTTGTGGTCTCGTCTTCAGTTATTTTGCAGCTATTCATTCCAGTCCTACAATAAGTTGCAAATACCAAAATAAACACACTTATAAACCAAATAAAGCATTTAACTATACTTGCAAGAAATGAACAAAGTGGATGAACTTACAGCCAACTCTGCATGCTACACTGCCATTTTTTGGGAAGTATATCTAGATTCATCCCATAGGGTAAAAGGCGCCAATTCTCACACTTGTCACAGCACACCCATTGTTCAACAACAACAACAACAACAAAGCCTTTAAGTCCCAAACAAGTTGGGGTAGGCTAGAGTTGAAACCCAGCAGAAGTAATCAAGGTTCAGACATGTGATAGCTATTTTTCAAGCACTCCTATCTAAGGCTAAGTATTTGGGTATATTCCATCCTTTCAAGTCTCATTTTATTGCCTCTACCCAAGTCAACTTCGGTCTTCCTCTGCCTCTCTTCACGTTACTATCCTGGCTTAGGATTCCACTACAAACCGGTGCATCTAGAGGTCTCCGTTGGACATGTCCAAACCATCTCAACCAGTGTTGGACAAGCTTTTCTTCAACCCTAATCTATCACGTATATCATCGTTCCAAACTAAATCCCTTCTTGTATGACCGCAAATCCAATGCAACATACGCATTTCTGCGACACTTATCTATTGAACATGTCATCTTTTCGTAGGCCAACATTCTGCACCATACAACATAACAGGTCTAATCGCCATCCTATAAAACTTGCATTTTAACTTCTGTGGTACCCTTTTGTCACATAGGACACCAGATGCTTGGCGCCACTTCATCCACCCTGCTTTTATTCTATGGCTAACATCTTTGTCAACATCCCCATCTCTCTGTAGCATTGATCCTAAATATCGAAAGGTATCTTTCCTAGGCACTACTTGACCTTCCAAACTAATATCTTCCTCCTCCCGAGTAGTAGTGCCGAAGTCACATCTCATATACTCAGTTTTAGTTCTACTGAGTCTAAAACCTTTGAACTCCAAAGTCTCCTGCCATAACTCTAGTTTCTGATTCACTCCTGTCCGGCTTTCATCAACTAGCACTACATCGTCTACGAAAAGCATACACTAAAGGATGTCCCCTTTATGTCCCTTGTGACCTCATCCATCACTAAGACAAACAGATAAGGGCTCAAAGCTGACACTTGATGTAGTCCTATCCTAATCGGAAAGTCATCCGTGTCTCCATCACTTGTTCGAACACTAGTCACAACATTGTTGTACATGTCCTTAATGAGCCCGACGTACTTTATCGGGACTTTATGTTTGTCCAAAGTCCACCACATAACATTCATTGGTATTTTATCATAAGCCTTCTCGTTGTTTTATCATAAGCCTTCTCGTTGTTTGGCTTCCTTAGCACCATAAAAACAAGAAGAATCAATCGAGGCAAAGGCGACAATTGTTTGGCTCGTTGGATAAGGGGGAAGGTGAAAGGTCATAAATGGCTAGAGGGGGTGAATTGCCTATAAAAATCTCTACAAAATCACTAGAGCAATTTGTTAGTACACCAAATGGCGTGAAGCAATTTTGCTCTAGCTCTACAAGGGTTGCAATCCACCTACCCAACAATTCTAGTTGCTATGATCAATAAGCCCACAAAAACCTATGTCACTACTCTCTAAGCTAGTGTGCTCTCAAAGACTAACTAAAGAGTCACACTAACCAAACTAACAAGCTCTCACAACTAGCTACACTAAAGAGCGTGACACTAGGCAAGAATGTAAAGAAAGTAATACAAGAGAGAGTAGGATGATTATACCGTCGTGGCAAGGGTGATAAACCAATCAATATGAATGCCACTCAATCACTGGGAGAAGTCCAATTACAAGATGACACATGATTTTTCTCCGAAGGTTCACATGCTTGTCGGTACGCTAGTCCCCGTTGTGTCGACCAACACTTGATGGTTCGGCGGCTAATTGGCACCACACCTAGCCTTCACTAGGTGCCACAAGAACCTACCATAAGTGAGGTAACTCAATGACTTGAGCAATCCACTAGAGTTTCCTTTTGACTCTCTATTAGAGAAGGTACAAGACCCCTCACAATCATCGAAGATGGCCACGAACAATCACCAACTCGTGCCAATCCTCCTCCGCTGCTCCAAGCTATCTAGGTGGCGGCAACCACCAATAGTAACAAGAAGTCCGTAGCCACAATGATCCCCAAGTGCCACTAGATGCAATCACTCAAGCAAATGCACTAGGGAATCACTCCCGGTCTCACTATGATAATGAATCAATGATGGAGATGAGTGGGAGGTGTTTGCTTAGGCTCACAAGGATGTCAAGTATGTCAAAGTGCCAAAAGAGTGAGCCCCAAGCCGGCCAAGAGCCTTATATAGGCGCCCCAAGCAACTAGAGCCATTGCTTTGTTGGGGGCCGATCGGACTCATGCGTCGGATCCCCAGCGTCTAGTCCACGGATGTCGTCCACGTGGCGCTGCTTCAAAGTTTGTGCGTTGGATATCAATGGTCAAAATGTTTTTGCTCACGTGGTTAAAGGATGACCGGCCGCAATGCTCCAAATGACCTAACTCCGCTCCGCTCAGGGTCTGGTGGAGTACAGAAAGCATCCAGAGACGATTTTCATCGACCGGACAATCTTGTCACACACGACCAAACGCACCCTGGAGTCCAGTCCTCACAACGCTCACACATGAAGGTTGCGTTAGCATACGTTAGCCGTGACCTAACGCACCAGCCTCATGTCCGGTCGCATCCTCTTTCCTGCGTCCGATTGGGAGGCCGAGCACCTCCTTCTCTACGCACCCTGACCTGACGCTGCTGCGAGTCAGGTCCAGCGTCCGGTCCTTGCTCAGCCTTCTCGACAATGAGTAGTGCCACTAACCGGACGCGCTAGGCTAGTGTCCGGTCACTACGCAAGTAGAGTCCGATCACTGCCTTTTCACCTCCTTTTCTTTTTCTATCTCCTCAATCACTTCACCCTTGCTTCCAAGTTACAAACCATAAAGTGTAGAACTTGTGTGCATGTGTGCTAGCATTTTCAAAGCATTTTACAAGGGTCAATTATTAGCACACTAGGTCCTTAATGCATATGCAAGAATCATGTCACCTAGTGGCACTCAATAACCGCTTAGCCAAAGATTTCCAATCTTTATAGTATGGCTATCGATCCTAAACACACTCACACCCTCTATGGTGTCTTGAGTGCCAAAACAAAAAACCTATTTGATACCTTTGCCTTGATCTCTGTTGACAGTAGTTAACATTCATCACAAACCGTCAATATAACTTGCATAAATGACTAAAATGGATCACCAACATAGACTTAGGGGTTTTAACTGACAAATTCCATGAGTTTTGGTAAATCTGTGTTTCTAGCAGGGTTTAATCAGAAAACCACCAAGGAGGACCTATTCATCAAAGGAAATCACGTAATTCTGCAACATAAACAACGTGGGAAGACTATAGAAGACTCTAGGAGGCTCTCCACCGAAGCGGAGCCCGAGCCCCTGCCATGTGGGACTGGTCGGTCCTACTTGCAGGCCGATCGGTCTGTGGGAGCCTCCGCGTTGCTATATCGGTTCTCCACTGTCTCAAGGATCACATCTACGCCATCCATTCAAGTAGGTTTGATCCAAGTGTCCAGGATAGTTCAATGGCCCTATATATACCTATCTATACCCCCTCCTCAAGGGCATAAGGCATTTGATCCTAAGAGCCTGAGGGCTAGAAACCCTAATTCATATGTCCACCAGGATTAGAGCTAGCAATCAAGAGAAAATTAGGCCTCGATAGAAGATAGTCTTGTATTAGAGATAGAGAGGTAGAGTGAGAGGGAAGAGTTTGGAGGAAGTACCGACCTATTGGTGCTCTCTCTACAGCTTGTACCCTGGCGGAATTAAGTTCTTCTTAAGCTTGCAATATTGTCAAATATGTATACTTATGACAAGATCATTAACTCTCATGCTATAGCAAAGGTAAGTCAACTGATAAATTAATGATAAATGTAAGGCATTGATAGTAATCCAGAGATAGGAATAGATACTCATAAATGTAGTATGGTTAGGTAGGAGATTAGTTAAGAGCAAAAGATTCCTAAGTCATTCCTTATTTACTGTCTTTTGTGTACCCAAGTATATACACTCTCATCTATAGCATAATTAACTCTAGATCTATGCATAAGGAACATTACTAAGGAAGATCAAGAATAGAGCTTGACTCCCTTCACAACCGGGTTCTACTTGCTCTACAAACGGGGAGTGGACTACAAAGGACTCAATGGGAGTGTCACATCCGTGATCTACCACATGACCTAGAGTGTAGAATGCATCTGCAGGTAAATAATATTTAAGCACCACGCTTACATAATGTTGACCACTTAACTCACTCGAGTATTGAGCTAAGCGCTTTGCGAATATATACATAAATTTATCATCAATCATGACTATATCAAGCATATAACTAGAGCAAACTAGGAACATAATAAATAGCAACATAATATTGAAGTAGCACAAAGTCATAAATAAAGAGGGATACAATGGATATACTGGCCTTCAGACAGCGAATCCAAAATCCTGAGCATTAGCCCAAATTCTACTTTAACCTTGCTAGCTAGCCTATACTAGAACTTTGAAGATTTGGAGCTCTATTCTCTTCTCTCTGGAAACCCTAATTTCTAATCTGATCTTGACTTATGGCAATGCCTCAAGGAGGGGGGCAGGGGCTGGTATATATAGGTCGGCGCATCAATCCTGAGCTCTTAGATTAAACCGACTTGAATAAACGGTGTAGATGCAATTCTTAAGGTAGTGGAGAATCGACATACGAAGCAGAGGCTGCCAGGTGGGCCCCAGGGGGCCAGTCGGCTTGCAGGTGGGGCCGACCAGCCCCACTTGTCATCCACTATAGGTTTGCTTCGGTGGCATGGATTCTAGTGTCCTCTGGAACCTTCTGGAGTTGATTTCGCTGCGGATAAGCGTGATTTTATTTGATGTTTTGATCCCCCTTGACGGTTTTTTGGATAAACCCTACTAAAAACATAGATTCACTAAAACTCATGGAAATTGTTAGTTTAAACCCCTAAGTCTATGTTGGTGATCATTTTCATGCATGATTTCAAGTTATGTTGGTAGTTTATGATGAATGGTAACTATCGTCAACAAACTCCCCTAAGCTTAACCTTTGTTCGTCCCTGAGCAATGCCAAACTTAGCAATGGATCAGGAGTTTTAGGATTTTTTTGAAAACATTGAAACAACTCCTCAAAAGTATACATGCGTTCAAACAAGAATTCTCCTCTGGATTAGAACAAACTGATCTGACTTTCAAACTTACCCATATTACCTTCAACCATGGGGCTTGTAGACTTTCTCTCAAATCTTGAGCAATTGATAGACAGCATGATCGAGTCAAGCACAATGTCTCAAGTTCTTTGTTCAACCATTATTCTAGAGTTTTTGTAAGTTTTCAAAATAAAATTCAGAGATTCCATTGTATGACACTCTCAAGTCTCTCAATATCTATGGTATTTGTGGATCCTTGCCAAGGCAAAAATGATGTTATGCCCTTTTTCCTACAACTAAAGCTTATGTGGAGCTCATAGGAATGGTGATAACATGGAAGAGCATACTTGCAATACATATATTGTAAAGTCAAACAACGGATCCGAAGAGAGTTGAGTCATACAATCAATTCAAGATGTGCATGTGTGTGGAATATATGGTGGATATATATGGTGGTGGCTAACCTAATTCTACTATGCTTCTTGGAAACTTATCTCTCTTTTGAAACTTGGAAATATTTGCAAGAGAGCATGGGCTATCTTATTCATCTCCTTTCTTTTTTAGGCGGCATCTAAGTACCCAATGTTTTGATAATTCGGACACTTGTTCATTTTTTCAATACTTTCTTTTCTTTTTTTTATGAATAACTCTTGCATAGCCCACGCTTCTTCTCTGCAATAAAACTTTTGAGAGATATTAACAAGAACTTGGAGAATTTTATTTGGTGGAGGGAACCTATCAAACATATTTTTGTTGCTTACTCCCAGTTTAGTAGTAAAACATTTTGGGTGGATCTAGATGGAAAGCATGTTTTTGTGCCTACCCCCAGTGTAGGAGTAGTGCATATATGGGTGGCATGTATGTGATCTTGATTTTAAGAGCATGACAAACCTCTCATAAGGATCAACAAAACTTGACCAAACTCAATGCAAAACAAGTAGCATATAAGAATGGAAATTTTCCTAGCCTAAATATAAACATGTTTGGCTCTAGTAAGAATTCAAACTTTGTCATACCAAAACTCATCATGTTGCATTTTTATGTTTTTTTCAAAAGATAAATCTTCAGAACTTTAGTATCACTTGGAACAAGATAAACAGGGGCTCAGACCTTCTCATATCATATCCATCAATTACCTAGATTTAGATCAAGCATTGCTACCCATGAGTTTCAAGTTTAGAGCAAATTCTCATGTCAAAACAATCATATCCAAAACTCAAGAGAATTTAAGGCTGAGAACTAGGTAGTTGAAAGAAATTATAATAGAGCAACTATTCATCATTTCCATTGTAAATGATTGTGTTCAAGTTCTTTTTATTTATTGGCTTTTAAAAACATAAATTTAAAGCAAACTTTATACACACTCTTTTTATTTGGTTTTCATTTTTTAGACCATACCTTTACTAACATATATATATAAGAGATAAAAAAAATTATTTTGTTTTCCTAGTTATGCATCTTTTTTTAATATAGTAAAGACAAACTTGAAAAACAAATAAAAGGAAAAGGAAACAAAATACCAGAAAAGAAAACTTACCTTAGATAGCAGGGGATCCTCCTCCCCCAAGCTGGGTGTTGCTGTGGTCGGTCGATCAGAATGGCAGGTCAATGTTGAGACCCTGGAATAGGTAGTGCCAATTCTCGTTCTCCTGCTGCTGATGTTGCTAGATATCGGTGATGTGGTCTCTCATTTCTGCTTGCCACTAGGAGTGCTGGTGAAACATGTTCTGGATGTCGTGCTACGTCTCTTCTATGGTCGTCAATCTAGTGTCGAGGCGGGAATGCTCCATCTGCTGGTCGTGGTAGCCCATGGACTAATCATGATAGCCATGAGCAGAGAAGGACATACGTCCTCCCTGGTAGCCGCTTGAAACTTCTTCATATTGCTGCTGTTGATAGTAGTCGAAGTTGCCATCCTGCCATTGCTCATGAGCGCCCTGCTGCCAGAAGCTCTCAGAGTGCGGGTTGATACATGCAGGAGGATCCTGGCTGATCCCAGCCTACATAGCTAGTGAAAGTCGGTCCCTCTGGAATTGGATCATTGCCACGGTACCTGGGTTGTGGGTTGCGAGTCAATCTTGTAGAGACACTCCTGCAAGGGGCTTCCTCCTTGACATGTAAATCAAAGACAAAAGAATCCACCGCATACAAACCGAGGTTCTGGTCTAGTAATGGGATCTCGGTTGTATAATCCATGTACATCATGACAAGTTTCTCATCCTTATTCTTTTTTAACATGTGTGCTTGGACAAAATATTCATAGTCGATATACCAGTGGGGAATGTCATCAATGTAAGCAATAGAAGCATTTTCCAAAAGACCCAAATTTTTGGCTATGCAGGTGACCAAAGAAGTACGCCCAACATCTCCCTTAAGTTCAAGAATTTCTATCCATTGTCTCATCATAAATTTGACCGGTGAAACCTTTCTTCTCTTAACCATGGCATAGAGAAGCTCAAGTTCATCATTCCTTACAGTGCAAAAATCATTTCTAGGAAATAAATAAAATCCTAGCTATTTATGCATAAAGCGTAGGGTAGGGTGATGAATTTCATTTGTACGAGGACGGTAACAAGTAAGTTCTTTAGATATTTCTCTCCAAATTTTTGTCCTATCAAAATCTTGTATAGAGGTGTCTACATCCACTGCACACTGAGCATGGAATCCTAGAAGCTCACTAAAATTCTTCCAGGGAACAAAAAAGTTTTCCCAAAAAGTCTATAAGTGAGTTTAGAATCAGTGGTTTGCAAGATGCATATAAATTTAGCAATTAAAAGCTTTGACCCCATCTCATTAATTTCCCAAGCATTCTCCCACCCAATAGTTTGAAAGAAGATTTCGAACTCAGTATTCATACCTATTGACTACAGGAGGACTGGATCATAAGCGAGATTGAGAATGAACCTTCGAGTTTTTAGCTGCTTGTAGGCGTCCTTCTCCGTCATGTTTCGGAGTTTCAGGTGCTTCTCTTCTCGGAGAATGTTCTTCTCGGCAGATGATGACCCGGACGGCGCTCCGACAGCGGGAGATGGAGTGTCGATCTACATGTTGATGCTAGCTCATGAAGACGTACTCCTGGTGGAACGAGATGAAGACGAGCGGGTGAACGTGCCCTTCAACTTGCGCATCATCCTGCAAAAACTGACAATACAACAAAACTCTTGGAACGGGTTAGGGAAATGAAAAGTCAGTGGTTAGCCATCTAGGAGTCAGTCGTTCAAGGGTTAGTCGTTCGAGGTTGCCTAATAAATTTTTCTAATCAAGATTTTGGCAAAACTTCCCCCTTAATTCTATTGATTTTTTTCTCAATTTTAACAGCACTTCCACTCTTAAACCTTCTCACTTCTACTCTTAATTTCTCTCACCCTTGCTCAAACTTTAGCAACACTTCCACTCTAAAACTTCCTCTTCTTTCCTAATTCTAAAATCACTTCTATTAAGTGAATTTTCAAACTACGAAATTGGGAACTGTAATTTCAAACTTGGAAGGCTTGATTACGGCTGTGGTTGTGGCTGAGAGCAAGTAGGAGGGGTGGTATTTATAGGCGAGAGAGCAGCAAGCCGGCCGGCCCCACATTGTGGCCTAATGGCCTTCGCTTCTTCCTGATGCTTCTTTACTTCATGGTTAAGCAAGGTGAGTGCTCCTTTCGGTGGAAATGCGCTCTAGATGGTGCAGAGTGGAGATGAAGGTGTAAACAGAGGTGATGGTGGAGATAGAAGTGATGGGTGGTGGTTGAGTGGGTCCCATGTGTCTATATTTCTACCGTATACACATGTATATATATATGCCATACAAAAAATATTTTATAATACTATGAAATACAAGAAGATGAATGAATGGTATTTCTTTAAATTTTTACGCCTCCACGGTAAATATTTATTACGGGGTTTTACTCCATAAAAATTATTTACATGGGACTTGAATTTTATAATGCCATGATGAGAATTTTTATTTTATAATATAGGTGTTGAAAATTAAATATGCTAAGATAAAATAATTAATGCAATGTAAAAAGTAGATATGGATAACTACCGATTTTACCTCTCGGCGAGGGTTCGGGATTTTAAGTCCGCCGAACCAGACTTCTCCAGTTGTATTTATTCCTTGGGTGCATCAGTTGGTCTTGGGGATGGAGACCCTGATGGTTGCATTTGCTTCTCATGTCACTCCAAATAGAGCATTGTTCCGGTCTTGGCTTGAAGGCGAATCGCTCTTTCTTGCCATTGATATGGAATTTAATTTCTCTGGCTCTGACATCAATGTGTGCATTTGTAGTACTTAGAAAGGGTCTCCCAAGGATGAGGGGAGTCTTCATATCCTCCTGCATGTCAAGTACTACAAAATCCACTGGAACAAAGAAATTTCTTATTTTTGCCGGAATATTCTCGGCGATTCCTGCGGGATAGCGAACCAATTGGTCGGCTAGTTACGGGCACATTGATGTTGGAATGAGTGTTGAATAGTTGAGCTTGTCGAAAAACTTCTTGGGCATGACACTAACGCTTGCTCCAAGATCACATAGGGCATTCTCAAAGTTTTTTGGTTTCTGATCGAACAATCGATAGTGGGACATCCTGTATCCTTCTTCTTGATAGGTGATGTGTTCAGGATAGCTACACTACACTACTCCGTTAGCTTGATTATCTCAGTGGTGGGCAGTGGTCTCTTGTTGTTCAAAATGTCTCTGAGGTACTTTGCATAGGTAGGTACCTGTATGGCATCTAGCAGAGGAATATTGATATATAACTTTTGAATTACCTCTACAAACTTGCCAAACTGCTCATCCATTTTGGCATTTCGATTTCTACGTGTAAACGGTAGGAAGGTGGTGTCATAAAAATCTTGCATCATTTCTTATGCTTGTGGCTCAACTTCTTCAACTTCATCGTCCTTCTTCTCTACCCGCACCACTACCGGTGTCTTACCTGTCTTTGTCGGATTTGGTGGATCACGAGTAGACTTGCCACCTCTTCTGGTTATGGCGTTGACCTTTTCAAGGTTAGTGACAACAGGCAGAGCAGCGGCCAACTAGGCTAATTGTGATTCTATCTTTTTATTATAGCTAAGTTGGTCTTTTATAGTAGAAGAAAATTGTCCATTTTAGTATTTATGTTTTCTAGGACTTTATCATTAAAAGCAAGCTTCTTAGAAATATTCTCATTAATCCTAGCTTGTTCTAATATCAAGTCTCTTAAGGATGGCTGCTTAGAAGGATAATTACCTGGGTACTTACCTTGGTAAGTTGACCATTGTTGTTGATGATTCCATCCTTGTCTCTGTTGTTGTGGAGCAAAATTGTTGATGATGATATTTGCGTCTTCTTGATATTATGGGAAATCAACCCCAAAATATTCACCACATATGTTTTAGGAATTAAAAGCATCTTGAATGGCCTGACGATCTTTCTTGTAATTGGCTCACTGTTAAGCCAATTCAACAGTACATCCATCTTGGTTGACAGTGCACACACCTATTTCGGTACTTCTTTTCTCTTATTGCATGCTTGAATATTGCATTGGGACCAGCCTTGATTAGAGGCTACCTTCTCCATAAGAGTTTTAGCTTTTCCAAGGATGAGTGACATGAATGATCCTCCAGCAGTAGCATCTAGTTGTTCATGAGCTTTCTGAGTTAATCCATGGTAAAAGTTCTACATGAGCAACCAATCTTCCATCCCATGATGTGAAATGTATTCTTGGAAATGTTCCCATGCTTCTGGAATGGTTTCTCCTTTTCTACTATTGGAAATTAGAAATCTTTCCTCTTAAGGCGTTGGTCTTGCCTATAGGGAAAATCTTCGCTAGAAAGGCCTTTGAACATCTTGCCCACATATTGATGTTATTTGTTGGTGTAGAACCACTGCTTCGCCCTTCCCACTAGTGAGAATGGAAAGAGGCGAAGTAGTATGCTGTCTTGAGCAACGTCCTTGATGGTGATTGTGCTGCTTATCTCTAGGAAATTCTGAAGATGAGCACTAGCATCTTCATGTGCCTTTCCGCTTAATGGAGTAGCTTGCACCATGCTGATGAGGCTTGGCTTGGAGCAGAGAATTCACACGGAGTCTTATTAGCCATAGCTTCAGAAACTGGTGTTGAGCTTCCTCTCGATTAGTTTGATTGTGATTGATGGAACTTGTTGATGAATTAGAACCAACCCTGCAATACCCTGTATAAGATATGAACAAAGACAAATAAGGGTAAGCCTGCTAAAGCAAAGGTGCTTAGTTATGATTTCATCAATAAGTATTTATTTGATCAATTCTCTTAGCCTTGTGCCCCTCCCCGGCAACGGCGCTAGAAATGCTTATTGACATTTCTTAACATCACTCTTTACTTAGTTGTCATCCCTAGCAATGATGCTAGAAATGCGTTGTTAGTAATTATTAAGAACACTTATATATATATAGTATCCACAAGCACATAGATAATATACCATTGTAGCATTTTACCCGGGAGTATACCAGGTATCATTATTTATATTTTATCCACAGGAAGGAGCGATGGGGTTGGCACAGAGATATTGTCAAATATATATACTTATGACAAGATCATTAACTCTCATGCTATAGGAGGGGTAAGTCAAATGATAAATAAATGATAAATGTAAGGCATTGATAGTAATCCAGAGATAGGAATAGATACTCATAAATGTAGTATGGCTTGGCAGGAGATTACTTAAGAGCAAAAGATTCCTAAGTCATTCCTTATTTACTAAGTCTTTTGTACACCCAAGTATATGCACTCTCATCTATAGCATAATTAACTCTGGATCTATGCATAAGGAACATTACTAAGGAAGATCAAGAAAAGAGATTGACTCCCTTCGCAACCGGGTTCTACTTGCTCTACAAACGGGGAGTGGACTACATAGGACTCAATGGGAGTGTCACATCCGCAATCTACCACATGACCCAGAGTGTAGAATGCATCCGCAAGTAAATAATATTTAAGCACCATGCTTACATAATGTTGACCACTTAAGTCACTCGAGTATTGAGCTAAGTGCTTTGCGAACATATACATAAATTTATCATCAATCATGACTATATCAAGCATATAACTAGAGCAAACTAGGAACATAATAAATAGCAACATAATATTGAAGTAGCACAAAGTCATAAATAAAGAGGGATACAATGGATATATCGGCCTCCAGACGGCGAATTCGAAATCCTGAGCAATAGTCCAAATTCTCCTTGAACCTTTCTAGCCAGCCTATACTATAACTTTGAAGATTTGAAGCTCTATTCTCTTCTCTCTAGAAACCTTAATTTCTAATCTGATCTTGACTTATGGCAATGCCTCACGGAAGGGGGCAGGGGCTGGTATATATAGGCCGGAGCGTCAATCCTGAGCCCTCAGATTAAACCGACTTGAATAAATGGCATAGATACAATTCTTAAGGAGATGGAGAATCGACATACCTGCAGGTAGGGCCGGTCGACCCCACCTATCATCCATTGTAGGTCTGCTTTGGTGGTGTGGCTTCTGGTGTCCTCTGGAGTTGATTTCACTATGGATAAGCATGATTTTATTTGACGTTTTGATCCCCTTAATGGTTTTCTGGATAAACCCTGCTGAAAACACAGATTCACCAAAACTAATGAAAATTGTTAGTTTAAACCCCTAAGTCTATGTTGGTGGTCATTTTCATGCATGATTTCAAGTTATGTTGGTGGTTTATGATGTATGGTAACCACCGTCAATAATTTCTTTCCCATCTCTAGAGTAGTCAGCCTTCGTTCAGAGGTTCTATCTTTTAAACAAGAAGAAAAAGAATCTCTAGGCATGGCTTGGGAATGTTTTAATGCTCTCATTAATACTGGCCCTAACCATGCCATTCAAGACCCCATTCATCTTCAACACTTTTATATGGGTCTTGATAGGAAAACCTCAAAGTGTCTTGATACAGTCTTAGGAGGCTCGTTCTTGCTTGTCTCCGCTAATTCGGGGAGAAGCATTCTTACTAAAATCCTAGAGAACACCCCTGAAGAAGTAGAAAAGAAGCCATTAGAGGAGGAATCCTAGACAGCTAAACTAGAACTTTTGCCTAACCCATCACCAGCTTTAGCTATCCCAAATCCTAAACACTAAAAAAGGAGGAAACTCCAATTTCGGATTTCATGCTTGAATTTGAGGATGAACTTTTTGATGAATATGGAAATACCTCAAATTATCATACCATGAGGAGACCCCAAAAGCCTAGGAAGTCATCATCCCATGAAGAACCTTTAGACCATTCTAAGGAAGTTTTCCTTAAAAGACTATGAAAGAGCTAGTGTCCATTATAAGCAATGAGTGGTTAGAAGAATCAGAGCTTTCCTCTGATGTGATTCATCTAGACTCACCTTCTATTTCCATTCGCTGCCAAATTAACAAAGCTCCTTTTGATACTCTTTATAATCCAGTTGTGGGTGTTAATATCAAGTCTATAGCTTTTGCTCATGATTTATTGAAAGACATGCCATTAACCCCAACAACAAAGTTGTTGAAAGGTCTTTCAGGATGCATTCTCCTGAGTTTGGGAATTCTGTATGTCCTCCCTATCCAGGTAAAAGGAACTAAGGTTTATTTTTGCTTCTATATCTTTGATATATTGGAATTCGACCTTTTGATAGGACAACAAATTGAAAGACTTATTCAAGAAAGACAAACGGGGAAGTTGAAAATAAGTCTCGAGAAAAATTTTAAACTTTCTATACCTATTACTCGCTCTCTAAATGCTGAGACTGAGCCAATTACTGAGCAAGACCCAATGGAAGAGGTTAAGGTTGCATCTCTTGATGATTTGATCGAACCCAACCTTGAAGATGATGCCCAGTTCTTCATCGAGGAGGAAGAAGAATATCCTATAGAACCTGAACCTATAGATGAATTGCTGGAACCACCTAAGTCCACCATTGAGCTTAAACCCCTGCCTTCTGGTCTTAGATATGCTTTTCTCAATAATGATCAGGATTCTCCTGTGATCATAAGTGATAAACTCTCTTAAGAAGAATCCCTACGCTTGATAACTGTCTTAGAAAAGCATCATTTAGCTTTTGGCTCTTACTCCAAGACCTTAAGGGAATTAGCCCTATTCTTTGCACCCATCGCATCCCTACAGATACAAACTTTATACCTTCTAGGGAGCCACAATGTAGGCTTAATAATGCGATGAGAGAAGTTGTTAAGAAGGAGGTGTTGAAACTCCTGCACGCCAGGATCATCTACCCCATGTCGTACAGTGAGTGGGTAAGCCCTGTTCAAGCTGTGCCAAAAAAGGGAGGCATGACTGTTGTAAAAAATGAAAAGAATGAATTAATACCCCAAAGAACTGTCACTAGATGGCGGATGTGTATTGACTATAAAAAACGTAACAAGGCAACAAAGAAAGATCACTTTCCGTTGCCCTTCATTGATGAAATGTTGGAGTGACTGGCAAATCACTCTTTCTTCTGTTTCCTTGATGGGTATTTAGGTTATCACCAGATACCAATCCATCCAGATGACCAAAGCAAAACCACCTTTACATGTCCATATGGAACTTATGCTTATCGTAGAATGTCTTTTGGACTATATAATGCTCTAGCTTCTTTTCAAAGATGCATGATGTCTATATTTTCTGATATGATTGAAGAAATCATGGAAGTTTCATGGATGACTTTTCTGTTTATGGAAAAAGTTTTGACAATTGTCTTGAAAATTTAGACAAGGTTTTGCAAAGATGTGAAGAAAAGCACTTAGTCCTTAATTGAAAAAAAATTCATTTCATGGTTAGAGAAGGCATAGTGCTTGGACACTTAGTGTTCGAACGAGGGATTGAGGTAGATAGAGCTAAAATTGAAGTAATTGAACAATTACCTCCTCCCACAATTATTAGAGGGATCCACTATTTTCTTAGTCATGCGGGGTTTTACCGCCGCTTCATAAAAGATTTTTCATATGTTGCTAGACCACTTACAAATCTTTTGGCCAAGGATGTTCCCTTTGAATTTGATGATGCATGCTTGAAATCTTTTAACATTCTTAAGAAAGCACTCATCTCTGCGTCAATCATTCAACCCCCTGATTGGTCACTACCTTTTGAAATTATGTGTGATGCAAGTGATTATGCTGTGGGGGCAATTTTGGGACAAACAAAAGATAAGAAGCATCATGCAATTGCTTATGCTAGCAAAACTCTAACGGGACCTCAACTTAATTATGCAACAACTAAAAAAGAGCTTATGGCTGTTGTTTTTGCTATTGATAAATTTAGATCTTACTTAGTAGGAGCTAAGGTGATTGTTTATACTGATCATGCTGCTTTAAAATACCTGCTCACTAAGAAAGATGCTAAACCTCGATTGATAAGATGGATTTTGTTAGTACAAGAATTTGACTTAGAAATAAAAGATAAAAAGGGAATAGAAAATTATGTTGTCGATCACTTGTCCAAAATTCAGTTTGAGAACTCACAGGAACTGCCCATCAATGATTCATTGTGGGGCGACTTGCTCTTCAAAATCATGAAATCCAACCCCTAGTACACAAACATTGTCAATTTTATGGTTATAGGTTATGTACCACATGGGGAGAACAAAAGGAAGCTCATCTATGAAAGTCGTCTCCACATATGGGATGAGCCATACCTCTTTAGAGTCTGCTCTAACGGCCTACTTAGAAGATGTGTACCGGCAGAGGAAGGCATTAAGATCATAGAACGATGCCACTCTTCACCGTATGGAGGACATTATGGTGCATTCCGCACTCATTCCAAGATTTGGCAAAGTGGATTCTTTTGGCCAACCATGTATGAAGATACGAAGGATTTCATCCGAAGGTGTGGAGCATGTCAGAGGCACAAGAATATCAATTCAAGATATGCCATGCCACTCACCAACAACCTCCAGATTGAGCTTTTCGATGTCTGGGGTATCGACTACATGGGACTTTTTTCGAAGTTGAAGAACTATGAATACATCTTTTGGCAGTTGGCTATGTCTCCAAGTGGGTTAAAGCCATGCCATGCAGAGCTGCTAATGCGAAGAACTCCAAGAAGATGTTTGAAGAGACAATATTTTCATGTTTCGGAGTTCCAAGAATGGTGATTACGGATGGAGGCACTCACTTCACTAACAAGAACTTTCACATGTACTTGTCAAGCAGAAACATCAAACAAACAAATCAAGAACATTCTGTAGACGACAGTCAACGAGATGGGGACAACATGGAAGGATAGACTACCGATGAATTATGGACTTACAGAACGACCTATAAAACACCACTTGGGATGTCACCTGTCGTGGGGTCAAAACCACGGCAAGCATGTTGTTTGAGATAGTGTCAGAGTACGAGGTCTTCAGTTGCTTGGATGGACTCAGGAACACAAGAATCACGCAGAAATGATGCAACAGTTTATCTTGGTTCGGGCCAATTCGGTCCCTACGTCTAGAAGCTGATGATTCTTATACTCAAGAGCACCAAAAATCTAGGGGGTTACAATAGGGTGTAGAGGAAGAGAAGTTTGGTAGGGGGTTAGCTCGGTGCTAATCGTAAGGTTGCCTCACCACCGGTGGAGTCTCCCCCTCATTGGAGAGGAAGGAGACGGCGGGATGCAGTGGAGGAAAGGCTCTCGGTGCCCCTCTCTGGGTTGCCCTACTCTCTGTGCAGAGCAGAGGCAGATGGAATGGAATGGAGTGTCTGGTGATTGAAATCGCATCTTCTCCCCTCTAGGTCTGACCTTATCCCTTATATAATGAGATAGGTCAGGTACAAGGTAGTTTGGGAGTTCTAGTCTATGGTCTACATGCGCCAGAGTCTAGGAGGGTCTTGCAGCGGTGCGCCATGGACTATCGAGGAGTCTTGGAGCCAAAGAAGCCAAGGCATCATCTGTAACACCTCGGGTGTTAGCCTTGCATAACTTGACTCGCATAACATGAGCATGAGCATCAAGCATTCATAAATCATCACTTACAATTGAAACATTTGATCGAAACATATGAAACATTGCTTGTTATCTCGTGTTTCTTGGAACATATGCCTATGATCATGTGCAAATGAATGCAAGTGGGTAATGTTGGTCACTAAAACACTTTAGCTACACTTAGGTTAACAAAAGAAACCTTGTTCATGAAGGTCACCTTTCATGATCAAGCACTTAAGTAATATCACATGTGTTGACCTGGATAGCTATATGAATGACTACTACATGAAATGCTTAAATGACCTTGCAAATTGTTTAAACATGCTTAGGATATCATTAGGAACAACTTTGGTATTTAGTGCTAAGGCTAGTTTGGTCATTTAGCCATGGTTTGTGTATGTATCATGATTTCAAAGTGACATGTTTGACTAAAGTTGAACTAGGTGTTAGGGACCTTGCATGGAGGAGTTCACTAAAGCAAAGTTGTAGTGTTTGACATAAGGAACAACTTTTATTTTTGGGTCATGGACTGATTTAGCTTCTAACATGCTTGAATGGGTCCCACAAAAACCAGCAAAATCTTGATTTCAACACTTAAGCATTTTTCTAAGTCTAGGTTCATCGACCGACTGACAGGCTCACTTTGGGGATGATTTTTCTCAGTTTCGGTTGCGAATTAGCACGAGATCATTGAACGACATTTGTAGCTGGTACTTAGGTCTACGAAATTTATTCAGGGGGTTTGTACTAAGGAGCCACGGATTTGCGATAAATCAACGAGAAAACACGTTGTCGAGCGTCCGTTCAAGGTCTGAATCAAGCCGAATCGCAACGTTCGGTGGCGACCGCCGTCGAGGCCTTGGCCAGCCGCCAGCGTGGCGCGCGAAACGGCCGCAGCGTCACCGCCCGGTCTGTCGCGCAGCGAGCCGACGCAGCCGCGCCCGAGCGCGCCTTCATCACGCCAGCGCCCGCCACACTTTCAAATGAAAGCACCCATTTGCTTCGCCTCGGTCCCCTTCGCCGTCTCGCAGCGCCAGCAGCATTTCCGCAGCTCCGCTTGCGTCGCCATAGCTGCGCACAGCTCGCGCCTAGCCACTCCGCACCACCACCGCCATAGCTCCACCGTCTCCCCAGCACCCGTAGCTTCTTCCGTGCCCGCCATTCGCGTTGGTAAGCGTCGGCGCCGTGCAAAAACTCACCGGAGCTTCACCGCCGTGTCGTCGTCGTGTACGCCACGCCGTTGTGATCTACAATTCCACGCGATAGCTGATGCGCTGGGTTCGCTGTAGTCCACTCGGTGCTCGTCCGATCTCTAGATCGAGCCATCGTAGTTCCCCCCGGGCGTGCCGCGTCCACGTCCCGCCTCGGCTGAGCCGCCATGGTCGCCGCGCCGTCGTCGGCCGGTGTCGACGATAGGGCCGGCCAAGTATACCAATCGACGCGCTAGGTCGAGTAGAAGGTCTAGTGATGATGTCACCGCCGGCGAACTCACCGCCGTCGAGTTTTGGCCGCGTCCGTCGAGCAGCGCCACTGACAGCTTTCTGTTTTGTCTCACGACCGATGGGTCTCAGCGTGTCGGCGACTTCGAGATTTCAAATCCAGTTTAGTTTGAATGCTTGATTCACATGTGTTTTGTTATTTTGTATCTTTAGTTTGGTAGCTCCTAAAAATTGTGAAATAAATATGATTGTGTTGCTTAGGAAGTATAGTATTTAATAAAAATATGTTCTTGGTTTCAACAGTAGAAATTTCTGGAGATTTAAATCAGGATTTGAAATGTGCTTTTGAATGTATTTAAATTTGTTTATTTTATATCTAGAGTTCCTGTGCTCCAAAAATTATGAAAATTTTGTGGTAGGCTATTCTTGTCATATATGAACTCTAGTAAAAATTTGAGGACCAGTGCATGTGTATAATTATAGTTATAGATTTTTCCTTTATGGCTAGTCCATCCTTGCATGATTTTTTATAAATTAATTATGAGTCCAAAATTCATGAAATTTGTTGGAGATAATCCTAGTACCTTATGGATGTTAAGAAAAATAAGAAATCTGTTGCTTGACACTTTTCAATAGGATTTTCCATTTATGCTATTTCAAACCTTGCTTCCTTATCATTTTTGTATAGAATGTTCTACTTAGTAAAATGACATAAAATTTTTATAGTAGTCCTTTGATAGCATTAGTAAGACTCTGTAAAATTTTGAGAATTTATTAAGCACATCTGATATATATTTATTATTTAACCTAGATATCTAAATAAAATAATAAAGGCAATTTAATAAATAGTTTGGGCTTCACCATTATATTATCTAAAATGTCTTTGGTATGCCTATACTATTGGTAGATTTTAAGTTGTCAAATTTGGAATGATTACATGAAGTAGAGGTGTTATTACTTTATATTGCATGTTAAATAGTTTACGGACTAATTCTAGAGTGTGATGAGTTGCATGTTGAAACTGATGTGTACTGTAAAATGGCTAATAACAAAGTGGTAGAGAATTTGATAAGCTTTCCAGAAAGTCCTGGATCACTGTTTTTGGATTTGTAGAACTCCAGTTATGAGTGAAACAAGTAGCTCTTTGTTTGTGGCATAGTCGATGCATTGTAGAAGTAGTTAAGTAATAATCGAGAAGAGATATGCACCTACTCAAACAACGTGATGCACTTGTTAACATATATGCATTCGTAATACTTATACCATACTCATGCATCTAGGATCGGAGGAAGAGATCACGTTCTTTGGAATTCGAAGAAGCGAGAGGAAGGGAACCCGCGAGCCGCAAGCCGCAGACTCCGGCAGGCGTGGAGCGAGAACCTCGAAGAGCTTCCGGAGTGCCACGATCATCGCCCTACTTCCTTTCGTGAGGCAAGCCCGAGCATTATAAGTCTCCCAAGAATTTACAAATGTTTACTTACGTATTTATGATTGATGCATTAGGTTATAAGAGTTGAATGAAACCACTTGATGCATGTACATTCCTTGTCCAAATATTACACCAGAAACGGTATAGGTCCGGGATCGAATATATATGCTTAGCCATGCTTAGACCGGTAGAAGTCGGGTGATGTCCTGTCACCCGCGAGATATAGGTGGATCTGGAGCACGGTTGGCTATATCTCGCTATCGTGGAAACAGAACCAGTGGTAAAAGTAAATCGAGATCGGACGGGAAGTAGATAGAGAAGCAACAAGACATGGAGGTCTTGGGTGTGGATTTATCCCGTCTATGTCGATTAAGGACCGTACCATTGTTGGTGCTTCGACAAGATTGAACGCATGCCTCTCACTTAGCTGGCGGATAACTTTCGTTCCGACCGCTGGCCGAAAATAATTCAACTCGGGCCGCCGAATCGTTTACACATGCGCTCCTTCCGGGAACGATCGACCGAGCCCAAGGGCGCGGCTTGGCTTGAGCATCCCGGCATCTGGTGTTCCAGATTAATGCGGCGCGGATGCGGACCCGCGAAATGTGTACTGAGTTGTATCAAAGGTGACCTAAGGCTATCGTGGTTGGTAGACTGGGTTTGTGTTAGGAATAAATTCCCGTGGTTGAAAATCGATTCAATCGCCGTCTCTCCCGGATAGTGAGAAACTTGGCTAGTCCCAACATCGTAGTAACTGTGTGTTATGGAACATGATGGTTCTGACGAAAATGGAATTATAATACCTGCTATGGTTACTATTGTATGCTTCTAAAGGATGTACCACATGTTTGGCACAGGATAGTTGCTAACCTAGAAATGAATAGTTATAATTAACTTGGTAAAGAATTAGTAATCGCATACCATGATTTAATTGCTTTTACGCAAAAATGTTGTCAAGTTAAGTCCACTTATACAGCCTTTGCATAATCCTTGGAGTCATTTTATTTTCTCGTTCATGACGGGGTAAGTCTAGTGAGTACCTTCTCGTACTCGGGGTTTATTTTCCCAATGTTGCGATGGCACTGTGTATCATGGTTATTGCAAGAGTTGCTTCTATCCCATTGTGGATGAGGAGTAAGCCTTGGGCGAGCTTCTTTAGTAATTCCTATCCTTGCTTTTGTGGACCGTGATCTAGCTTGGCAATCATATCAAACTATGTTGGAAACTTTATCTTGAACTTATTTGCTTCCGCTTTATTTATCAAACTCGGTTTGTAATAACTGTTATTCGTACTCTGATGATGAAAAGTATCTATGAACTTTATGTAATATGTGGCATGTATGTTGAATCCTGTACGATCTTGGTTGTTGTAAATCGTTTATCGAGACCCGTCGTGGTACTCGACGGACTACTGGGTTTATATGGGTTCAAGTATGACAGTGCGACCGCTTGCGAATTGCCATTGTACTTGTATTCTTATAAATTGGTCGGTTCTGCGACAGCTGGTATCAGAGCAAGATTCAACGTTAATTGTCACAAGTGTATTTAAAAACAAGTTTTTGTTTTCCAAAAACCCTTCTCTAGCAACTATTAGTTATATAATAGGTATTTGAAATCTAAAGTGTGCCAATGATCACTTTCCTTATGCCCAAATTAAGGACTATTAGGTGGCTATTTAAGTACTAACATGGGAGTTTTTATTTCGTCGTCCATACGGCGTGCTATAGTATGGATGTCATTCACTTGAGTGGTAATGTATGGATCAAATGCCTCTACGCCAAGGTAAGATGAGTGTATGACCGCAAGATGTGAGCATGCGGTCGGGAAGAGTTAGCTTTGGTACGACTATGTATGCATGCTTGCATGTGTATATGGTACGTATTTAATTGTGGGTTAAATTATTGTCGGGTAGATTGATACGGAAGTATATGTATGGGTATACATATATGGAAGTATTTATAATTACATTCTGCATATTCATTATGGGTTTAGGGCTGAAATGAGATCTTATGCAAGTACACTAACAGCGAAACGTGTAGCTCGACTAGTTACGCTATTTATGAGAGAACGTATGTATGCCACCGTGTCTACCGTTAGAAACAAATTTTTCCTAAGTTTGTGAGGACGTACGGAACGAGCATGCATCATGATAATTACCATTCACATAATTACATTGTTCCTCCCCTTATAAAATTCTTACTCGGTTATGTAACTCTTATCCATTATGACATTGTCTCACCAAGGGGTACATGTTAATGGTGCAGATGGCACGCACCAAGCAGACCGCTCGCAAGTCCACCAGAGGCAGAGCTCCCCGCCGTCAGCTTGCTCCACGTACCCGTCAACGACACACGTTCCTTGGAGAGTTTGGGATGCCTACACTCTTGTGGAGAGTGCTTAGTTATGTAGGCTATCCAGATGGAATGGAACCCCGCTACTTCTGGGCGAATGAGCAGTTGGGAGAAGGTCTCTTAGTTACTGTGGAGGCCGTTGTTCGTCCCCGAGGTGACGATTCTGAGTGGACAGGCTGGTGTTATGAGTCAACTGGCAGGACTGCTGAAGAAGCAGCTGGCAGGGCAGCCTTTGGGATCCTGAGGGACATCATGGATCGTTTTCCTCAGGAGCTGGCAGCCGCTTTGGTTGGAGTCTTTCCAAGAGGTAACCCCTCCACTAACTCATGGCAGCAGACAAGAGGAAAATCTTTGGAGATTGGTGCAGCGGAGAGGCAGAACAGTGATAACCCTTCCATGAGCGCCATGTTCGCAATGATGAGAGTGTTGGATGGAGTTGAAGGTAGCCTCAGACGTGTGTCTGGTGCTCTTGGTCATGCCCGCGAGGACCGGCGTCGACTTCGAGGAGAGCACGACGCCGAGATTGAGAGAGGCTCACTCAAGAAATGACTCGGTTAACTCACCGGTGAATGCAGCTGGTCCAGGAAGATGTCCTAAGAGCTCGACAATTTGAGCTGGGACAACGGAATGGCCAATGCGAAGAATACAATGATAATCTGCATGAAGAGGTTCATCTTCTGAACAATCAGCTCCACCCTTATGTCCCACCTGGAGCCGCAGAAATGGATCTAGAAGGGTACGAGGAAGGAGAAGAAGAAGTGGAGTCTGAAGAAGAAGTAGAACCTGAGGAAGGAGATGATCTTGCGTCTGACCTCGATAGTGATCATGATGAGGATTAGATCGCTTAGCATTTAGTGGAAGGACTAATGTATCACCTTTATTTATGTAATGGACCTATAGTTTGAATTTGGCATTAGTAACCAGACTATCATGTAATGTGGATTAAGTGCACCTTTGGTTGAAAATCAATGCAATTATGTTCCTTGTTGGTGATCATGAGTTAACTTTGCATGCGTTATGAGCGCGATAAGTGGTCAAATTGGGGATGCCATGTTGCGAGAATGAATTGTTATGCCTCTGTTTTTATTGTGAATTTGAGAATTTCTCCAGTGATTTCAGTTTGGCATGATTATGATTCATCTGCAATCTCGTGACATCAACCAATAATCGCTTATTGTTGCAACTTCGCAGATGACGCGCACCCGTGCTGGAGCTGGTAGCAGTCACGATGGCAATGGTGATGACTTACCACCGCCGCCGCAGCCGTCTGCTCAAGAGTTCTTTGCCCAGTTCCTAGGGAGCCAGAGGACAATGGAAGAAGCTTTGCGCCTTATCGCGCAAAACACTGCTCGTGGCCACCCACATCAACCAGGGGCCGAGCCTAATCAGCACAGTTCATTCAAGGAGTTTCTGGACACGAAGCCGCCAATCTTCAAGGTGGCTGAGGAACCACTGCAGGCCGATGAGTGGCTGAATACCATCGAGCAGAAATTTCGTCTGCTAAGGGTCACAGAACACCTGAAAGCAGAATATGCTTCTCCTCAATTGCAAGGACCAGCAGGAATCTGGTGGACGCACTTCCTGTCATCTCTACCTGCTAATGCGAGTTACCTGGGATCAATTCAAGCTGGCTTTTAGGGGACACCATATTCCCCGGCCCGATCGCATGAAAGCGATGAGAATTTATGAGGCTCACTCGGGGAACAAAGTCACTCACAGAATATATGCACGCATTCAACAACTTGTCAAGATATGCTCCAAGTTTCATGGATACTGAAGAGAAAAAGATTGAGAGTTTCAAGCGAGGGTTGGGTACCAAATTAATGAAGACCATGGCCAATTCTCGATGTACCACGTACAACGAGTTTATTAGTGACGCCTTGACCAAAGAAAACCACAACAACATGCATGCAGTTGCTAAGGGGCGCAAGAGGACATATGAGGCCGGTGCCTCCGGATCCTTCAATCAAAAGCTCCTATCACAGCTAGGCCACAATTCCGTCCACCTGCACCCAAGTTTAGGCCTCCACCACCGAAAGCTCGTAATAACAGCCACGAAACCATTCCGTAAATGCGTTCACTATTGCCTTACCAAAAGGAAATGGCAATCGGACACAGCTCCACCAGATTCGAAGTAATCAACCATGTTTCAATCTGCAACCAAGCTGGGTCATTGGTCCAAAGAATGCCCCCACCCCAAGAGGAATGGCAACCCCACGCAGAACAATCGAGGCGTGAATGCCAGGGCACGTCAGGGACAAGTGCATTATACCGCTGTGGAGGAAGTGCCCGCCGGAGAAGTTGTCACGGCTGGTATGTTTCTTGTCAACAAGCATCCCATTGTTGTTTTATTTGATTCGGGAGCTTCTCATTCATTTATGAGTCAAGCATTTGCATCTAGACATGATTAAGAAATTATAGAAGTAAGTAAAGGGGGTTTTAACATAAGTTCAGCAGGGGGAACTGTTACTACCAAAAAGATAGTAAAAATGTACTCATCTTGATACAAGGGAGGGAGTACACCACATATTTGATAATATTGCCAGGATTGTCGATAAGTGTAATCTTAGGCATGAATTGGATGAAGGATCATGGTGTTCTTATTGACACTAGCACCCGTACCATTATGTTGAGAGAACCCACGGGAGGGAATGCTTTTCTAGTCCCACTCTCCCGCGAATTCGAACCCCAACATTTAGCCTATGCTATCCAAACCACCACAATATGTGATATCCCAGTGGTTGGTGAGTTTCCGGATGTATTTCCAGAGGAATTACCAGGTCTACCACCGGATAGGGACGTGGAATTTAAGATTGAATTAGTGCCAGGTACCGTACCCATATCCCGAAGGCCCTATAGAATGCCACCCAATGAGTTAGCAGAACTCAACGTTCAATTGCAAGATCTATTGGACAAGGGTCTTATTCAACCTAGCTCATCTCCGTGGGGATGTCCAGCACTGTTTGTGAAAAAGAAGGATAAGTCACTGAGGATGTGTGTAGATTACAGACCACTCAATGCTGTGACCATCAAGAACAAATATCCATTACCCCGCATCGACATCTTGTTCGATCAGCTAGCGAAGGCAAAGGTATTCTCCAAAATTGACTTGAGATCGTGGTTACCATCGAGATAAAGATCGAATCCGGGAGGATATACCCAAAACGCTTTCTCTACTAGGTACGGCTTATCACGAGTATTTGGTTATGTCTTTCGGACTAACAAATGCTCCAGCCTATTTCATGTACCTGATGAACTCGGTATTCATGCCCGAACTTGACAAGTTCGTGGTAGTGTTTATTGATGATATATTGATTTATTCAGAAAATGAGACCGATCATGAAGAGCATCTGAGGATTGTCCTATCCAGACTGAGGGAGCATAAGTTATATGCCAAGTTTAGCAAATGTGAATTTTGGATGAGCAAAGTACCTTTCTTAGGTCACATATTATCATGAGATGGAATCTCAGTAGACCCATCCAAAGTACAAGAGGTCATGGATTGGAAAGCCCCAACTTCGGTTCATGAAGTTCGGAGTTTTCTAGGGTTAGCAGGGTACTATCGTCGGTTTATTCTAGATTTCTCAAAGATAGCTAAGCCTATGACCAGGCTACTTCAGAAAGAAGAGAAGTACAAATGGACACAAGAATGTGAAACAGCTTTTCACACCCTCAGAACTTTGTTGACTACCGCACCTATGCTAGCACAACCAGACATTAAAAAGCCTTTTGATGTATTTTGTGATGCATCAGGAATAGGTTTGGGATGTGTGCTTATGCAAGAAGGGAGAGTGATTGCATATGCCTCCCGGCAATTGAGAAAACATGAAGTCAACTACTCTACACATGATTTGGAACTTGCAGCCGTTGTCCATGCACTAAAGATATGGAGACATTACTTGTTGGGCAATGTATGTCATATCTATACTGACCACAAAAGCCTCAAGTATATCTTTACCCAACCAGAGCTGAACATGAGACAACGAAGATGGTTAGAATTGATTAAGGACTATAATTTGGAGGTGCATTACCATCCGGGTAAAGCTAATGTAGTAGCCGATGCACTCAGTCGGAAGTCCCATTGTAACACTGTGGAAGCATTGCTGGAAGATGGATTCAACTTGTTACATCCTGCTGTACTACACAATATCACAATCAGTTGTTCACTTGAGGGCAAAATCATAGAGCTACAGCAGACTGATGTAGGAATAAGTCACATCAAGAGAAAAATGCAAGAGCAAGAGGCCAAACATTTTAGATTGGACGAAAGAGGTGTATTATGGTTTGAGGACCGACTAGTGGTGCCGAAAGACCGTGAGCTAAGGAATCAAATTTTAGAAGAAGCTCACTCGTCCAAATTGTCTATCCACCCGGGTAGTAGTAAAATGTATCAAGATTTGAAAACCCGTTTTTGGTGGACTAAGATGAAGAAAGAGATCGCAGCCTACGTTGCTAGGTGTGATAACTGCAGTAGAGTGAAAGCCGTCCATATGAAAACCGCTGGATTACTTCAGCCATTGCCTATTCCAGGATGGAAATGGGAAGAAATCAGCATGGACTTTATCACAGGCCTTCCAACGACGCCACAAGGTCACGATTCAATCTGGGTCATTGTTGATCGTCTTACCAAGTCAGCACACTTTATACCCGTGAACACGCGGTATATAGTTGGGAAATACGCTGAGATATATGTTGCCCAGATCGTGAGATTGCATGGAGTACCCAGGACCATAATCTCAGATAGAGGACCACAGTTCATAGCTCGTTTCTGGGAGCATTTACACCAAGCTTTGGGAACCAAGCTAATCAAAAGTTCAGCTTATCATCCATAAACTTCGAGACGAGAGAGAGCGAGTGAACCAAATCCTAGAAGATTTACTTAGAGCTTGTGTTATATCTTCAAAAGGTTCATGGGAGAAATGGTTACCTTTAGCTGAATTCTCCTATAACAACAGTTATCAAGCGGTATCAAAATGGCTCCATTTGAAGCCTTGTATGGCGAAAAGTGCAGAAACTCCCTTGAACTGGATTGAGCCCGTGAAAGGAGATACTTTGGTATTGATTTTGTAAATGAAGCGAAGAGCAAGTACGTATCATCCAACAACACATGAAGGCAGCTCAATCAAGATAGAAAAGTTATGCTTGACGGAAGAAGAAGACCACTAACTTTTGAAGTGGGTGACTATGTATACTTGAGAGTATCACCCATGAAAGGCGTGAAAAGATTTGGGATGAAAAAGAAGCTTTCACCAAGATATGTAGGGCCATACCAAATTTTGGAACGAAAAGGAAGGTTGCATATAAGTTACAACTTCCACCGAGATGAGTGCAATCTTTGATGTGTTCCATGTTTCTCGACTAAAGAAATGTCTTTGAGTCTGGGAAGAAGCTATTGCACCCGCCAACGCAAGACTTCAATCGGATTTGACCTATGAAGAAAAGCCAATTCGAGTATTAGAAGAGATGGAGAGAGTGACAAGGAGTAAGATTATTAAGTTCTATAAGGTGGTGTGGAACAATCATAGTGAACAAGATGCTACGTGGGAAAGAGAGGATTATCTGCAAGAAGTTTATCCCGCCTTTTTCCAAGAATGGTAGGTCTTGCAAATCTCGGGACGAGATTTTTATAAGGGGGAGGGGCTGTAACACCTCGGGTGTTAGCCTTGCATAACTTGACTCGCATAACATGAGCATGAGCATCAAGCATTCATAAATCATCACTTACAATTGAAACATTTGATCGAAACATATGAAACATTGCTTGTTATCTCGTGTTTCTTGGAACATATGCCTATGATCATGTGCAAATGAATGCAAGTGGGTAATGTTGGTCACTAAAACACTTTAGCTACACTTAGGTTAACAAAAGAAACCTTGTTCATGAAGGTCACCTTTCATGATCAAGCACTTAAGTAATATCACATGTGTTGACCTGGATAGCTATATGAGTGACTACTACATGAAATGCTTAAATGACCTTGCAAATTGTTTAAACATGCTTAGGATATCATTAGGAACAACTTTGGTATTTAGTGCTAAGGCTAGTTTGGTCATTTAGCCATGGTTTGTGTATGTATCATGATTTCAAAGTGACATGTTTGACTAAAGTTGAACTAGGTGTTAGGGACCTTGCATGGAGGAGTTCACTAAAGCAAAGTTGTAGTGTTTGACATAAGGAACAACTTTTATTTTTGGGTCATGGACTGATTTAGCTTCTAACATGCTTGAATGGGTCCCACAAAAACCAGCAAAATCTTGATTTCAACACTTAAGCATTTTTCTAAGTCTAGGTTCATCGACCGATCGGTGACGAGCTCACTTTGGGGATGATTTTCTCGGTTTTGGTTCTTGAATTAGCACGAGATCATTGAACGACATTTGTAGCTGGTACTTAGGTCTCTGAAAATTTATTCGGGGGTTTGTACTAAGGAGCCACGGATTTGCGAGATAAATCAACGAAAAACTCTGTTGTCGAGCGTCCGTTCAAGGTCTGAATCAAGCGAATCGCAACGTTCGGTGGCTGACCGCCGTCGAGCCTTGGCAGCCACAAGCGTGTGGAAAGCGGCCAGCGCATCGCCGCCGCCCGTGTCCGCGCAGAGCCACGACGCCGCCCGCCCGCGCCTTCATCACGCCCGCCCGCCCGCTTTTCAAAGAAAGCACCCATTGCTTCGCTCGGTCCCCTTCGCCGTCTCGCAGGCGCCAAAGCGAAGATTTCCGCAGCTCCGCCATCGCCATAGCTACGCATACGCTTCGCGCCTAGCCACTCCCGCACCACCGCCATAGCTCCACCGTCTCCCCAAAGCACCCGTAGCTTCTTCCGTGCCCGCCATTCGCGTTCGGTGGCGTCGGCGCCGCGGCAAAACTCACCGGAGCTTCACCGCCGTCTCGCTCGTCGTGGCCGCCGTTGTAGTCTACAATTCCATGCGATAGCTGATCGCTGGGTTCGCTGTAGTCCACGGGTGCTCGTCCCGAGCTCTAGATCGAGCCATCGTAGCCCCCACCGACGTATCGCCGACGTCCCGCCTCGCCGAGCCGCCATGAGTCGCCGCCGTCGTCATTTGGTGTCGACGATAGGGCCGGCCAAGTATACCAATCGACGCGCTAGGTCGAGTAGAAGGTCTAGTGATGATGTCACCGCCGGCGAACTCACCGCCGTCGAGTTTTGGCCGCGTCCGTCGAGCAGCGCCGCTGTGCTCTGTTTTTGTCTCGCTGACCAGTGGGTCCCGCGTGTCAGCGACTCAGCATTTCAAATCCAGTTTAGTTTGAATGCAGATTCACATGTGTTTTGTTATTTTTGTATCTTTAGTTTGGTAGCTCCTAAAAATTGTGAAATAAATATGATTGTGTTGCTTAGGAAGTATAGTATTTAATAAAAATATGTTCTTGGTTTCAACAGTAGAAATTTCTGGAGATTTAAATCAGGATTTGAAATGTGCTTTTGAATGTATTTAAATTTGTTTATTTTATATCTAGAGTTCCTGTGCTCCAAAAATTATGAAAATTTTGTGGTAGGCTATTCTTGTCATATATGAACTCTAGTAAAAATTTGAGGACCAGTGCATGTGTATAATTATAGTTATAGATTTTTCCTTTATGGCTAGTCCATCCTTGCATGATTTTTTATAAATTAATTATGAGTCCAAAATTCATGAAATTTGTTGGAGATAATCCTAGTACCTTATGGATGTTAAGAAAAATAAGAAATCTGTTGCTTGACACTTTTCAATAGGATTTTCCATTTATTCTATTTCAAGCCTTGCTTCCTTATCATTTTGGTATAGAATGTTCTACTTAGTAAAATGACATGAAATTTTTATAGTAGTCCTTTGATAGCATTAGTAAGACTCTGTAAAGTTTTGAGAATTTATTAAGCACATCTGATATATATTTATTATTTAACCTAGATATCTAAATAAAATAATAAAGGCAATTTAATAAATAGTTTGGGCTTCACCATTATATTATCTAAAATGTCTTTGGTATGCCTATACTATTGGTAGATTTTAAGTTGTCAAATTTGGAATGATTACATGAAGTAGAGGTGTTATTACTTTATATTGCATGTTAAATAGTTTTCGGACTAATTCTAGAGTGTGATGAGTTGCATGTTGAAACTGATGTGTACTGTAAAAATGGCTAATAACAAAGTGGTAGAGAATTTGATAAGCTTTCTAGAAAGTCCTGGATCACTGTTTTTTGGATTTGTAGAACTCCGATTATGAGTGAAACAAGTAGCTCTTGTTTGTGGCATAGTCGATGCATTGTAGAAGTAGTTAAGTAATAATCGAGAAGAGATATGCACCTACTCAAACAACGTGATGCACTTGTTAACATATATGCATTCGTAATACTTATACCATACTCATGCATCTAGGATCGGAGGAAGAGATCACGTTGCTTGGAATTGAAGAAGCGAGAGGAGGGAACCCGCAGGGAGGATCCATAGCCGCAGCTCTCCCGGCGTGGAGCGAGAACCTCAAGAGCTTCCGGAGTGCCCTGATCATCGCCCTACTTCCTTTCTGTGAGGCAAGCCCCGGAGCATTATAAGTCTCCTAGTAATTTACAAATGTTTACTTACGTATTTATGATTGATGCATTAGGTTATAAGAGTTGAATGAAACCACTTGATGCATGTACATTCCTTGTCCAAATATTACACCATAACGGTATAGGTCCGAGGATCGAATATATATGCTTAGCCATGCTTAGACCGGTAGAAGTCGGGTGATGTCCTGTCACTGCGAGATATAGGTGGATACCGAGCACGGTTGGCTATATCTCGCTATCGTGGAACAGAACCGGTGGCGGTTGGCTATAAGTAAATGTAACCGAGATGGTAAAAGTAAATCGAGACCGGACGGAAGTAGATAGAGAAGCAACAAGACATGGAGGTCTTGGGTGTGGATTTATCCCGTCTATGTCGATTAAGGACCGTACCATTGTTGGTGCTTGACAAGATTGAACACATGCCTCTCACTTAGCTGGCCGGATAACTCGTTCCGACCGCGAAGCCGAGTAATTCAACTCAGGCCGGGAATCGTTCTGTTGTGCGCTCCTTCCGGGGAACGATCAGACTGAGCCCAAGGGCAGGCTTGGCCTGAGCATCCTGGCATCTGGTGTTCCAGATTGTGCGGCGTGGTACGGACCCGCGAAATGTGTACCTGAGTTGTATCAAAGGTGACCTAAGGCTATCGTGGCTGGTAGACCTGGGTTTGTGTTAGGAATAAATTCCCAGCTGGTTGAAAATCGATTCGAATCGCCGTCTCTCCCGGATAGTGAGAAACTTGGCTAGTCCCAACATCGTAGTAACTGTGTTATGGAACATGATGGTTCGGACGAAAATGGAATTACAATACCTGCTATGGTTACTATTGTATGCTTCTAAAGGATGTACCACATGTTTGGCACAGGATAGTTGCTAACCTAGAAATGAATAGTTATAATTAACTTGGTAAAGAATTAGTAACTGTACCATGATTTAATTGCTTTTACGCAAAAATGTTGTCAAGTTACGTCCACTTATACAGCCTTGCATAATCCTTGGAGTCATTTTATTTTCTGGTTCATGACGGGTAAGTCTAGCTGAGTACCTTCTCGTACTCAGGGTTTATTTTCCCAATGTTGCAGATGGCACTGTGTATCATGGTTATTGCAAGAGTTGCTTCTATCCCGCTGTGGATGAGGAGTAAGCCTTGGGCAGGCTTCTTTAGTAATTCCTATCCTTGCTTTTGTGGACCGTGATCTAGCTTGGCACTGTATCAAACTATGTTGGAAACTTTATCTTCGAACTTATTTGCTTCCGCTTTATTTATCAAACTCGGTTTGTAATAAGCATTATTCAGACTCGATGATGAAAAGTATCTATGAACTTTATGTAATATGTGGCATGTATGTTGAATCCTGTACGATCTTGGTTGTTGTAAATCGTTTATCGAGACCCGTCGTGGTACTCGACGGACTACCGGGTTTATATGGGTTCAAGTATGACAGTGCGACCGCTTGCGGATTGCCATTGTACTTGTATTCTTATAAATTGGTCGGTTCTGCGACATCATCCGGCTGCTCTGTTCTATCACTCTGCATGTTTGGCAGTGTCGGCTTGGACCGGCCTCCCCTGGGTGAGACCTTTTGGAGTCTTCTTGTTTGAGAAAGAGGTCGGCTGTAGGGGCTAACGTGCGGGCTCAGAAGCCCCTGAGCCCCCTAAGGCCGTGGGAAGCTTTGTCTTCTTGTGTCATGCCTCGGACGTGACCCTGTCATAGGAGAAGTTGGCAGGGGCATGCCTAGGGAGAGATGCTAGGGAGCCCCCGGGTATTGGTAGCCTCGGGCTTGTCTTCTTGTGCCTAGGCCTTAGCTAGCATCATTAGTTGGGCAGGAGCCAAGGACCAGGCTCAGTCGTGCTGTAGATCAGGAGCCTAGGGCTCAGGAAAGCCCCCGGGCCCCAAGCAGAAGCTGCGGTAGAGAGTCAGGCTCGGCCGGGTCTCTTTACTAGAGGGCATGAGTGAGCGTGCCCAATGGGCATAGCCCCCGAGCCCCCGGGCAATCCTGAAGGGGTCGATCGGGGGTTATTCTTCGTTCGAGAACCATTGGACCCGAGGCTGAACATACCTATTTGTTAGGATCCCGTCAGGAGCCTGTTGGTATATTTAACTCACACAGATAAATCCGCAAGAGCACGGATACTGCTGTAGCTTTCACCTAGAAGTATTCCAAGTATCGTATCCATAGGGAAACGTGTGAGAGTAACTATGTCTAACTTAACCTGGAGTAGCAACAAAACTTAAGATAATAGGAGTATAGAGGAGATCACAAAGGTCTTCTAGTTCTAACTTTGGTAAGCTATGTCTTCTATTGTTCAACTAGGGATATTACTAAGGGAAACACAAGCAGAGTATGTTTCCTATTGTAACTAAATCCTGCTAGGCCTACAAACGGGAGGTGGACTACAAGGATTCAACGAGGCTATAAGAGCCACCCTCGCGAGCTACCACTAATCCAGAATATAGGGTACATCCACAAGTAACCCAGTCTAAGCACCACACTTACACCTACAATTACTACTTTAACCTAGAGTGTCCTATAGATTAAAGCACTCAAAGAGTAATGAACCTGATGAACAATATAAACATGACGCTTACCTGAATTAGAAGTTGATTACCAGAGAATTCACAGAAGCAAGCTCAAGTAGAACTTGATTCCGCCAGGGTACAAGCCATAGAGAGAGCACCGACAGGCCGATGCTTCCTCCAAACTCTTCCCTCACGCTCTATCTCACTATTATTTACAAGACTAGATCCTATGGAGGACTAATCTTCTCTTGATAGATCCTGACGAGGAGAATATGAATTAGGGTTTTAGGATAGCTCCAGGGAGGGGGTAGGGGCTGCTATATATAGGCCGAGGTGGAGTAGGGGGTAAGGAATCAAGGTGGAGTAGGGGGCAAGGAATCACCATGTCATCGATCCGCGTCAACTCCCTCGATCATCATTGGATAAACCGACCTAAAACCACCTTAAAATCAACGGTATAGATCTTAGGAATGAGTATGAGGCAGCGGAGGGCAAGCGGGCTCCATGGTAGGCCGGCCGGCCTAAGGGCTGGGCCGGTCGGCCCACTTTCACGGCTGTTTGGCCCAAGCTTCGGCGTGGTGTCTTCTAGAACCTTCTAGAGTTGTCTTTCGTAGTTTTCGTGGGTTGAATCACTTGTTGTCGTTGGTTTGCTTGTTTGGAGTGCATGATAATGGTTCCAGGAGCTATTTTCTAGATAAATCCTCCTACAGTCATGAAATCACCAAAGCTCATGGAATTTATTAGTTTAAACCCCTATACTTATGTTTGGTGATGGTATTAAATATAAATGCAGGTTGTGTTGACGGTTTATAATTGGTGTTAGTGACTGTCAACAAGATCCCCCAAGCTTAACCTTTGCCAGTCCCTAAGAAAAGCTAAACTTAGCAATGGATCAGGAGTTGCTATAATGCTTTCATGCCTCAAAAGTACACATGCGTTCAATAAAAAATTCTCCTCCGAATTAGAATAAACTGATCTAACTTTCAAACTTACTCATATTAGCTTCAACCATGGGGCTTCTTAGCCTTCAATTTGGTCTTGAGCAATTGAAAGACAGAACGATCAAGTCAAGAACTATGTCTCAAGTTCTTTTTTTCTACCTTTGTTCTGGAGTTTTTATATGTTTTTAAAATAAAACTCAGAGATTCCATTGTATGACACTCTCAAGTCTCTCAATATATGTGGTATTTGTGGATCCTCACCAAGGCAATAAAGATGTTATGCCTTTTTCTCTTTCTACCACTAAAGCTTTATGTAAAATTCATAGGTAGGGAGAAAGCTAGAGCATACTTGCAATGAATATATTGTAAAGTCAAACAACAGATGTGCATGTGTGTGGATATATGGTGGATATATATGGTGGAAACCTAATTCTACTTTGCTCCTTGAAAACTTATCTCTCTTTTGAAACTTGGAAACATTTGCTAGAGAACAAGGGCTATCTTATTCATCTCTTTTTTTTCAGGCGGGCATCTAAGTACCCAATGTTTTAAATATCTCAGAGACTTGTCCATTTTTTCTCAACTCTTTTTTTTCTTTTCTTTCTTTTTTTCATGAATAACTTTTGCATAGCCCCATGTTTTTTTTTCTGCAACAAAACTTTGAGAGACAACAATAAGAACTTGGAGCATTTATTTGGTGGATGGAAAACCTATCAAGCATATTTTTGTGTTCACTCCTAGTGTAGGAGTAAAACATTTTTGGGTGGATCTAGATGGAAGGCATGTTTCTGCACCTACCTCCAGTGTAGGTGTAGTGCATATTTGGGTGGTGTGTACGTGATCTTGATTTTAAGAGCATGACAAATCTCTCATATGGGTCAACAAAGCTTGACAAAACTTAATACAAAAGCAAGCAACATATATGTGGAAGTTTTCCTAGCATAAATAACAGGTATGACTCTGGTGGAAATTCAAGCTTTATCATATAGGAACTCATCATGTAGCATTTTTATATTTTCAAAAAATAAATCTCCAGAACTTAAGTGTCACTTGGAACAAGATAAACAATAGCTCAGACCTTCTTATATTATATTTGTCAATTACCTAGACTTAGATCAAGCATATGCTACCCATGACTTTCAAATTCAAAGTAAATCCTTATATCAAAACAGTCGTATCCAAAACTTAGGAGAATTCAAGGCTGAAAACTAGGTACTTGAAAGAAATTGTAACAGAGCAACTATTCATCATTTCCATTTAAGAAATTATTCTAAGTCCTCTTTATTTTATTCAGCTCTCAAATTAAAGCAACCTAGATACACACTCTTTTTATTTTGTTTTTCATTCATCATTCTTTTAACTATTAAAAGAAACTAAAACTAAAACAAAAGAGGAAAGAATACTTACCTAGATACACGGGAGTGCTTCTCCCCCAAGCTAGCTCTTTCAGTGAGGGTTTGGTGTTGTAAGTTCTTCGAACCGGACTTCTCCTTGTGAAGTTTATTGACCAAATACCTCTGTTTGCTCTGAAGAGGAGGATTCTTGTGATGACGCTTTTAATGGTGATGTCACCTCCTTCTGCCAAACCCGTCTTGGTTTTGAATTTGGACTTTAGTTTGACAGGTTCAGAACACTTGTAGAAATTTGGAGAATCAACTGACTCTCCCACACTTTGCTTGAAGTGTGTCCTGCTCATAAAGACAAGGTAGAGATCAAGTGCATGGGCTCTGTTGGTGGGAAAACACCAACATAACCAAAACTTTATTTATTCTTCTCTATCCTTAGGCACACTAAACAAGATGAAGTTGATATTGTGTGCTTTGTTCAATTATAACATGGGTGATAAGATCAGAAGATTGAGTACGAATGTAGCATTTAAGTACATTTAGCTAAAAGGGTTGAATTGCTTAACTTATGGAAGGATTGTTTATCTATGCATAATGCATCAATCTTTACTTGATTATGACTATCATCTTCTAGAGATAGGATGTGCAATGTTTTAGCTCATTTGGTTAAAACTATGAGATCAAGAAAGTGGTGCTAGGAACAAGCTTAAAGAACATGTTGAGTTAGTCTGGTTGGATTAAGTGATGAAGTTGTAACCCAAACATGTTTTGTTTCTTATTTATGTGCATACCAAAATCAATGAAAAGCCTTTTAAGTAATGACCATTTACCTTAGGATGTTATCTTTGTCATTGGAGCGTGATGACACCATGTGATGAAGAGTAAGTGACTCGTGATGGTCTTTCCCTTTTTCTTGAAGTTTTCCTTATTCGGGTAGCCTTGCAGCTTGAGTGTTCATGAGCTTTTTGTTTTCTAAATTGCACCCTTTCTTTCTCATCCTTTTGTTATGCCATCTTTTTGCTCTTTGATCTTGACATGTTGTTGGACCTTCTGCTCCACTCATTCATTGTTGTATGCCTCAGATCTATTGATTTGCTCGTGCACTTCCTATGAGTGAGTGCTTTGATTACTGATCATGTTTTATGGCACTCATCCTCTTTGTTCCATAGCTGTAGTGGTGGCTGGGTTTGCAGATTTATGCCAAATCATGGACAAGGGTGGCTTGTATTCATTCATCCCTACAAAATATTAGTGGAGACATACCCAAGGGAATACAACAAATTTGAACTATGGATTGTTATCCATAAATTTTATGAATTACATCTATGCTAATGAAAAGATGCTTTTAGGATTGTTTAAGCATAGATTTTGTTTATCATGTTTTATACAAGCATGGCTCAAGGCAAAGGTAACTTGTAGTAGAAGACAAAGTGAATAAACTTTGATACTTACATTTCTTCCATCATGATGAATGAGCTGTGTCTTCTTTTGCGCAATGTTATTAGAGTTCGTTATGTGCCTGACTTCATCTCCAATTTGAATTCATCTCATGACTTATCAATATTGAATTAAGAGTTTCTTGCATGGGGTTAGTCTAACAAAATGACCAGTATCTACTATAGCATATTCTTGGTTCAAAAATCAAAGTAGACACCATGTCTAATTTAATCTAAAAAAGCATTTTAACTTAAGCCCCACACTTAATTTAAAAAAGCCTTTGAAAGTAAGATAAACACTCCTAAACTAAGCACCATGCTTAATTTATGAGATGTATGAACAAACTCCAAACCTTGAACATACTATAGTAAACAAAGGTAGCATGAAAGCATTATAGAGATTTATTCAATTGGAGATGAAAGAGCATGATTGTTATTTAGCAAATTGAGCATGACTTAAAGGTAGAGACAACAAAAAATTAGCAACATGGCATATGATTTTTCAGTTCATCCCCTGCACTTGAATTTTGTAGCAAAATCAAGTTTGGATTATAGAACTCTCATGTGTGAATGTGATTCAATGTTGCATGATAATTGGTTGGACATACCTTGCGTCATCATCCTTCATCCTTTTTGCTTCAAACCTGGAATGGTTAGTTACAAAAATACCCGAAAGAATATTTTCACAATTATATTTCTATGCTCATTTCACAAGGGCATTATAGCGAAAGGTGAAGGCTCATGTTATGTCCTGAAAGTGCTTGTTTTAGGACATAAGCTTATCCTTAGGAAACCTTCAAATTGTTTCTAATTGGTGAAGTCGTTTCCCCTAAAACACCAATCTTTGGGTGCCTATGTCAAGATTTATGCCAACGAGATTTGAAAAATTTATGATAAACATATGCATCTACAACCACCCTTTCAAAGTCTTTATGAACAGGGAGTATGAGGGGATTGAAGATCTTGTGTGTGGCAATGTTAGAGAGACTAAATGATTTAGGAGATTTCTTATGCAAGCATAGACTCGATGAGGTGTTAATGAAGTGGCTTCCATGCTCGATGATGTAATCTTTCTTTTTAAACTCCAAGAGTGATTCTTCATGAATGTCCATAGGAGAAAACATTGTCTCCATCATTCCATGCCTATGACATTGGTTGGATGTTTTATTATCCAAGATTTCCCATGGGTTGGTGACTCTCGGGTTGATCTTGTCTAAGGTATCCTCCAAACTTGGATGAGTCATGTTTATTAAGGAGATTGATTTAAGCACACCGTTTGGATCTGAATTAAGTTTGGATTCTACCCATAAGGTTTTGTCCTTATCCATCCATTCTTTAGCAACGACATATGAGTTCTTAATATATTCTTGCCATTGTTGTTGCTCTTTTTGATCATCCTTGTGGTCTTCATGACTCCTATGCTTCAGTTGTCTTAATGTATTTCTAGGATTATCATGAGACTTAGGAGAAAGATCATAAGGGGACTCATCGGGATTAAGGATGGGTTTAGATGAGATATCTAATGTGGGTATAGAAGCGGAGAAGATAGGATTGGTTAATTACTCAGCTCTCCTTCTATAGCATCACTTGGCATGTCACCCTTGAGTTCTTCCCAATGTCCTACATGGGAATAAGGACAGTTCCTAAGAGATCTCTTCTGGAGAGGATTTGAATTATATTCGTTCGAAGGCCTCTTATATAGCAATAAGATTTTCCCAAAATCAGCATAAAAAGATCATCCTTAAAAGAGATTTCTAAAGGTTGAATTTCTTCTTCCTTTAGAGGATTTTGGGGTGTTGATGGTTTGGGATGATAGCTAAATCTTGGAATTGGAGTGGTTGTGATTTGGCTATCAAAACTTCCTCTTCTTGATCGAGAGATGATTCCTTCTCTTCCTCAGGCAGTTCATTATGAATGCTAGTGTAGGGAGTTTTTCCACTAATCTTATCAAGCATAGACCTTGCTTCACTAGCAGATACATAAAGGAAAGCTCCTCTAGAGGCTGCATCAAGGGATTCCATGGAATCCTTGCAAAGACCTATATAAAAATGTTGAAGAAGCACCGGGTCTTGAATGGCAAGGTCAGGGCCAGTGATGATGAGGTCATTAAAATGATCTCATGATGTGGCAAGAGATTCTTCTTCTAGTTATCTAAAATTTAGAACCTCTTGTCAAAGGCTAACCACCTTAAAGATGAGAAAGGAACATAAACAAAATTTAGAGCATAACGTTTCCCAATCTCCTTGCATACTTCCTACGGTTTAACTGTACCATTCTTTAGCTCTTCCCGTCAAAGAGAACGGAAACAACTTCCATCTTAAGGTCTCGTCAGACATGCCAGCGATACATAAGCACGCACAGGTTTGTGCAAACTTCCATAGGTGTGAGTATGGGTTTTCATTGCCTTCTCCCAAGAAGGATTTATCCCGAATCAATTTTATAAAACATGGGCGCAGCTCATAGCCATATGAATTAGGGTTTTAGGATGGCTCCAGGGGGGGTAGGGGCTGCTATATATAGGCCGAGGTGGAGTAGGGGCAAGGAATCGAGGTGGAGTAGGGGGCAAGGAATCGCCATGTCATCGATCCGCGTCAACTCCCTCGATCACCATTGGATAAACCAACCTAAAACCAAATTAAAATCAACGGCATAGATCTTGGGAGCAAGCTCCGTGGCCAGTCAGTCAGCCTATGGACTGGGCCAGCTGGCCCACTTTCATGGCTATTTGGCCCAAGCTTTGGCGTGGTGTCTTCTGGAACCTTCTAGAGTGGTCTTTCACAGTTTTCGCAGGTTGAATTACTTGTTGTCGTCGGTTTGCTTGTTTGGAATGTATGATAGTGGTCCCAGGAGCTATTTTCTGGATAAATCCTCCTAGAGTCATGAAATCACCAAAGCTCGTGGAATTTATTAGTTTAAACCCCTATACTTATGTTTGGTGATGGAATTGTTGATGCAGGACCCACTGGATACCCCGCAAGGAAGAGATGAGATCTAGTTTGATTATGATTCCTCCCATGTAATCCTAGTAGTAATATTACCCTGTAATCCTATTAGGACTCTACATTGTAAACCGACTAGGACTCTGGCCTCCTGACTATATAAAGGAGGGCAGGGCTCCATAGATCGGTGAACACTAGACGGTACAACTTCTACAACACAACAACACACAATCAATACAACGCAAGGGCTAATGCCGACTGGACGTAGGGCTATTACTCGACCACAGTCGAGGGCCTGAACCAGGATAAATCGACTGTCTCTTGCATTCACCGTCGAGTTCCACATACGCTGAAGCCCGAACAATACTGCCCCAGGGACCCCCGTGGTAGGCTATCGGTGGTAAAACATCGATAGCTGGCGCGCCAGATAGGGGCTTTCGGCGTAATTGCATTCGAGAGCTCGATGGACCTCAAGATCAACTTTCACCGCAACTCTCGTCGGCCCTCATCGACAACTTGCTGCGGCTTTCATCGGCTCTGGTCGACAACTCACCGTGCTCACTGAGGCATCATTGGTCTAGAAGCAAACAAGGATCACCATGCAAACTACAGTGGCATGCAAGCCATGCAAAGCCATCGCGATTTGCATATACTCGTACTTGCATGTGTGAGGCGCACATAAAAGATCTGTAGCTGCTCAAACAACACGAACCAAGTCGATCTAACTTGAGCTCGGTCCGGCTACATCAACTCGTCCGGCTACATCAGGTCACTGTAAGCCTTGACCACACATGATGGATCGCGCCGATCACGACCTGCATCAACATCTAGATTGACCAGCCTGTCCAAGGGTCAGACGTATCTCACGTGAAGCACGTCAGATCCGACAATGCCGAGGCCGACTCCGACTCAGTCCCACCGAGTCCCACTATGTCGGGGCCGAGTCCGTCCCCTTTCCGCCAAGTTTGACTACAGTGTCGACTCCGACTTGGTTCCATATCAGAACTTCCAAGTGCAGTAGTCCCGCGTCATCAAGTCCACCACGTCGAGGAGAGCATTAAGACATGCAAACTACCAAAATTTGCATGTACTCACGAGGCGCACATGTACAAACAAGCTACAACACCATGCGTGCTTCGTGATCCAGCGAGCAAGCAACAACCGACTACTCGGCCGCGGCAAGGTCAAGATGACGCCCAGGGGCTTATCACTTCACAGCACGCCAACTACTCCACGCGGCCGTCAATCAAGCTAAGTCACTTTTTAAAATTATTTTTTCTCTGGCTTGTTTCAGCATAATTGACCAATGCGCACAACACGCGCTCTACTTGCCGGAGGGCAGCAAACTCTTGCGCACAATCACGCTCTCTTTTTGTCACAACGACGACTACTCATTTTTGTCTTCTCTTAAAGTCACTAATCTCCTTGAGTTGAACACGCCTTAATTCGTGAAAGCCTCAGGTGCACCTGTTACGCCTAAGTGCCAGCACACATACACGAGACAAAGTTCTCAGCTGTGCAAATGGCAGTGCCTGTACGCGTATACGAGACAAAGATTTCACACATGCAATGGCTGCGGCTAAATGGGGACTGAGAGCCTAAACGTAATAGGCTAACTACTCGGGAGAGATGTGGCCGAAATAAGAGCATGACACAAAATGTTTATATTAATCACTGAATAAATTTCAGTAGTTTCAATATCCTACAAATATGCTACATAATGTATGCATCTTTTCTTTCAGATCAAACTTTGACGACGACGCTCTAGGATGCCAAGCATACAGACTAGTTCCCGAACTCGGGGGCTAAGCGCCAAACACTACTCGAAATATCTCCAACTACTCGATAGCTAAGGTCGACGTTGTTGCGGTGATTTGGAAATTCTAAGGTGGCGGTGATACGGGGTCTCCAGTGAGGGGACTGCCCACCCGAAGCCTTTTGACGGATTATCGAGGTTGCCTTACTCGGATCGGATCATGGTCGAACTACGGACTATCGAGGCTGACTTACCTGGAGAAGATTTATTATTGCATCAGCAAGATGAGCACAAATATGAGGATGCACGTGCATGTTTATATGTGCTTTCATTACTCAAGCGAAAACAAAGGAAGAGGCACGGCATCCTCGAACAGAAAGTAGGCTACTTGAGAATATGACAAAAGATCCTATATCCGAGTTCTTCTTGAATCAAAAGAACCCGGATATATGCTCGGGGGCTGCAGGGTACATATCCTCAGAAGAGATTTTTAGTTTTTCCAATGATAATGATTCAAGACCCTCCAACTTTTTGTTCCAAATAGCAAGAGGCTCGGGGGCTACACTCAGTGAGTGCACTTTTTTCTTCGAAAAAGCGCACGTCACCAAGAAGACTTCTTCAAGATAGGACCACTTCAAGGCTTCACGTCGAAAGAACCCGGACCAAGCTTGATTCACCAGGCAAAGCCTAGGAAACAAGGAGGCTTTCGAGTTCAACCATGAAATGCTCGGGGGCTTGTCGATGCAGCACCCACGGGATACCCCGCAAGGAAGAGAGGAGATCTAGTTTGATTAGGATTCCTCCCATGTAATCCTAGTAGTAATATTACCCTGTAATACTATTAGGACTCTACATTGTAAACCGACTAGGACTCTGGCCTCCTGACTATATAAAGGAGGGCAGGGCTCCATAGATCGGTGAACACTAGACGGTACAACTTCTACAACACAACAACACACAATCAATACAACGCAAGGGCTAATGCCGACTGGACGTAGGGCTATTACTCGACCACAGTCGAGGGCCTGAACCAGGATAAATCGACTGTCTCTTGCATTCACCGTCGAGTTCTGCATATGCTAAAGCCCGAACAATACTGCCCTAGGGACCCCCGTGGCAGGCTATCGGTGGTAAAACATCGACAGCTGGCGTGCCAGGTAGGGGCTTTCGGCATAATTGCGTTCGAGAGCTCGATGGACCTCAAGATCAACTTTCACCGCAACTCTCGTCGGCCCTCATCGACAACTTGCTGCGGCTTTCATCGGCTCTGGTCGACAACTCACCGTGCTCACTGAGGCATCATTGGTCTAGAAGCAAACAAGGATCACCATGCAAACTACAGTGGCATGCAAGCCATGCAAAGCCATCGCGATTTGCATATACTCGTACTTGCATGTGTGAGGCGCACATAAAAGATCTGTAGCTGCTCAAACAACACGAACCAAGTCGATCTAACTTGAGCTCGGTCCGGCTACATCAACTCGTCCGGCTACATCAGGTCACTGTAAGCCTTGACCACACATGATGGATCGCGCCGATCATGACCTGCATCAACATCTAGATTGACCAGCCTGTCCAAGGGTCAGACGTATCTCACGTGAAGCACGTCAGATCCGACAATGCCGAGGCCGACTCCGACTCAGTCCCACCGAGTCCCACTATGTCGGGGCCGAGTCCGTCCCCTTTCCGCCAAGTTTGACTACAGTGTCGACTCCGACTTGGTTCCATATCAGAACTTCCAAGTGCAGTAGTCCCGCGTCATCAAGTCCACCACGTCGAGGAGAGCATTAAGACATGCAAACTACCAAAATTTGCATGTACTCACGAGGCGCACATGTACAAACAAGCTACAACACCATGCGTGCTTCGTGATCCAGCGAGCAAGCAACAACCGATTACTCGGCCGCGGCAAGGTCAAGATGACGCCCGGGGGCATATCACTTCACAGCACGCCAACTACTCCATGCGACCGTCAATCAAGCTAAGTCACTTCTTAAAATTATTTTTTCTCTGGCTTGTTTCAGCATAATTGACCAATGCGCACAACACGCGCTCTACTTGCCGGAGGGCAGCAAACTCTTGCGCACAATCACGCTCTCTTTTTGTCACAACGACGACTACTCATTTTTGTCTTCTCTTAAAGTCACTAATCTCCTTGAGTTGAACACGCCTTAATTCATGAAAGCCTCAGGTGCACCTGTTACGCGTAAGTGCCAGCACACATACACGAGACAAAGTTCTCAGCTGTGCAAATGGCAGTGCCTGTACGCGTATACGAGACAAAGATTTCACACATGCAATGGCTGCGGCTAAATGGGGACTGAGAGCCTAAACGTAATAGGCTAACTACTCGGGAGAGATGTGGCCGAAATAAGAGCATGACACAAAATGTTTATATTAATCACTGAATAAATTTCAGTAGTTTCAATATCCTACAAATATGCTACATAATGTATGCATCTTTTCTTTCAGATCAAACTTTGACGACGACGCTCTAGGATGCCAAGCATACAGACTAGTTCCCGAACTCGGGGGCTAAGCGCCAAACACTACTCGAAATATCTCCAACTACTCGATAGCTAAGGTCGACGTTGTTGCGGTGATTTGGAAATTCTAAGGTGGCGGTGATACGGGGTCTCCAGTGAGGGGACTGCCCACCCGAAGCCTTTTGACGGATTATCGAGGTTGCCTTACTCGGATCGGATCATGGTCGAACTACGGACTATCGAGGCTGACTTACCTGGAGAAGATTTATTATTGCATCAGCAAGATGAGCACAAATATGAGGATGCACGTGCATGTTTATATGTGCTTTCATTACTCAAGCGAAAACAAAGGAAGAGGCACGGCATCCTCGAACAGAAAGTAGGCTACTTGAGAATATGACAAAAGATCCTATATCCGAGTTCTTCTTGAATCAAAAGAACCCGGATATATGCTCGGGGGCTGCAGGGTACATATCCTCAGAAGAGATTTTTAGTTTTTCCAATGATAATGATTCAAGACCCTCCAACTTTTTGTTCCAAATAGCAAGAGGCTCGGGGGCTACACTCAGTGAGTGCACTTTTTTCTTCGAAAAAGCGCACGTCACCAAGAAGACTTCTTCAAGATAGGACCACTTCAAGGCTTCACGTCGAAAGAACCCGGACCAAGCTTGATTCACCAGGCAAAGCCTAGGAAACAAGGAGGCTTTCGAGTTCAACCATGAAATGCTCGGGGGCTTGTCGATGCAGCACCCACGGGATACCCCGCAAGGAAGAGAGGAGATCTAGTTTGATTAGGATTCCTCCCATGTAATCCTAGTAGTAATATTACCCTGTAATACTATTAGGACTCTACATTGTAAACCGACTAGGACTCTGGCCTCCTGACTATATAAAGGAGGGCAGGGCTCCTTAGATCGGTGAACACTAGACGATACAACTTCTACAACACAACAACACACAATCAATACAACACAAGGGCTAACGCTGACTGGACGTAGGGCTATTACTCGACCACAGTCGAGGGCCTGAACCAGGATAAATCGACTGTCTCTTGCATTCACCGTCGAGTTCTGCATATGCTGAAGCCCGAACAATACTGCCCTAGGGACCCCCGTGGCAGGCTATCGGTGGTAAAACATCGACAGCTGGCGTGCCAGGTAGGGGCTTTCGGCATAATTGCGTTCGAGAGCTCGATGGACCTCAAGATCAACTTTCACCGCAACTCTCGTCAGCCCTTGTCGACAACTCGTTGTGGCTTTCATCGGCTCTGGTCGACAACTCACCGTGCTCACTGACAGGAATTAAATATAAATGCAGGTTGTGTTGACGGTTTATAATTGGTGTTAGTGACTGTAAACAAAGCCCCTGAGCCCTTCATGGCATCGCCTGGCATGATGGCGACGAAGGGCTGAATTTGATCTTCTGGTCATCAAACCCTCCTTGGCGGGGACGACTTTCACTGGCGAGAGTGTTGTGCCCAACTTGGGGCCTTCTCCTTCAGTTTGACGGATGGTGCTCGGCTATCGAGGCTGAGCGAAGATGATGTGATCCCTTCTCGAGTCCATGTCACATGGGTCTTTGACTTGAGCGAGAGCTCGGCGGACTCGTCTGGGAGTTGCCGACTGTAGGCCCAGGGGCGCCCTCCTTTTTGACCGAAGCCTACTGTGGGTCGGGTGATCAAGAGCACTAGGCTCTGTCTCGGGGCCGTCTGATCATCTGGAATTCCACACCCCTTTGAGGGCTGCGATAATAGGTCTCGATCGTCTCAAGTTAGCCTTCTGGGGCCAACCCTCTATGGCCAAAGATCAGGGAAGAGGGAATGCGCCGAGGCTCAAATGGAGACCCTCGTTGGGCCCACTTCTCAGCGGCTCCCGACCCAACTCCAGGGAGTTGGTTGGTTTTTGGGGGATGCGCCACCTGAGAGCTTGTTGATCAGGGGGTTGGGCTGCTCCTTCTGGGGAACCGACGTAACCCCCAAGGCCATTGTGGGGCCTCCTTGCTAGCAAAAGGGGCAGCTTCTGGGCGCGTCCCGTTCGCTGATGCCTTGCGCAGGCGGTAGATGGCATCTAGGCTGTCATGCCTGGTGTAGGAGTTATGACACGCGTGTGCACCCCCATGCCATCCCGTCTCATCTAGGAGATGGGACATCAGGGCCACGTGGAGTAGATTTGGTGGAGGAGGAGCCATGACACTTGGTGCGCGTGGATCCAAGCCGTCGATGGTAGTCGGTGGGCCTGGGGGAGGTGTATCCCCCTAAGTCCCACGGGGAGGCATGCGCGGAGTGGGTGGCACGTGCGACTCCACTTCAACAGGGTTGGGATGATAGGGAGGCGAAGGTTTGCCTCTACCTCAGGTCCGGCAACCACTGCCGCATCGCAAGTTCTCTTGTGGGATCATGGGGGCATGGCTGCCGCTGCTTTCAAAGTACAAAAGTGAGAATGGAAAGGTGGAGAGGTGGAGTTACCTTTTGCTTCTAGCAAAACATTTCCTTGTCCTATGACCTTGGCTTCCCCCTGCTCCTGCATGTTCGCTTGCTATCCCTTGCCCCCGCCATTGTCCCCATGGCAGAATGGGGGCCGTCCAGGGTCACCAAGGTGGAGATCAGGTGGATGGAGGAGAATGGGCTGGCACTAGAGGAGGTTCTGGCAGTTGGCTACACCGCCTAGCGTCGGTGAGCTAGCACCCGTGCTCGAGAATGGGGAGATTGTCTCCTTCACCGCCTTCCACCACCTAGGGCTCGGCCTTCCCCTGCACCCCTTCGTGCGGGGCCTTCTATTCTTCTATGGCCTCTGGCTTCACGACCTAACACCAGAGGGGATCCTCCACATGGTGACCTTCATCACGTTGTGCGAGGCATTCCTAGGGATCTCTCCCCACTTTGTGCTCTAGAGGTGGGTGTTCTAGGTGGTGTCGTCGTTCTCGACGATGGGGGTGCCTGAATCCATGTGCGTTTGCATGCCACTAGCCGGTATCTTCCCCTCGCCCTCCCACCGGGGTTCGATGGGTAGGCATACTGGCAGGAGAACTTGTTCTATATCCCCAACTTGGTCCCGATGCTGCCTTCCTTCATGGCAGCGAGGCCGGGGGGCGTCGCTCTAGAGTCATGGTAGTTGTATCCCTTAGCAGAGGAGGCCATGGATGTCCCTGCTCTTGTGGGGGCTATCGAGTCCCTAAGAGCGTAGGGACTAACCAGGCCAGTTGTGCTGCGCACGTTCATCCATCGCTGGATCCTCCCACTGTGGGAGTGAGTGCATCCACAGTGGCTGCACCAGGGCATCACCGACCCAATGATGGAGTTCCCTTACCCTATCTCAGAGATGCTGCTTCAGGTGCTGATGCTCGAGGCCATCAGCGTGGACTACCCGGGGCGGGCATCGGCCCTCCCCCTTTAGCGTCGATCATCCTCCTTCAACTGGCCACTCATTCGCTGGGATGATGTCAGAGCCCTCAGCCCCTTCTAAGGTGGAGTGGTCATGGATGCTGGCACCCCCGTCAGGGACACTGGCGCCGCCCGTGTTGGCGACCAATTCGGCTCCAGCGGCGGCTCTAGCTTCGGCTGCGTCTCTGGCCCAGGCAACGATTCTGGCTTTGCTGGTGATCCTAACCCTAGTGGCCCATGCGTTGGAGGTCAGTGGAGGGTCCCAGAGGCACTAGAGGAGTCCCACTAGGCATGAACGGAGTCCAGCCTATCGATCGTCTCCTCGAAGGGATAGGTGCGAGTCGCCTTCATGTTTCTTCGTCCTTATCATTGCTTCTAATGCTATTGTCCTCATCGCGTGCAGGGGCTTCCATGGGAGGACATTCATCGAGGTTGGTTCTTCGAGCAGCGCTAAGCCTCCCCGGCACAGGGCTCGCCTGCTGCCACCTTCTCCATTAGCGGCTGGAGCAAGCCAGCGTGCTCCTTCATTAGGGGCACTATCCCATGGTGCCTCGATCACTATTCCGACGACAACGGTTGAGGCATTGTGGAAGGAATGGGAGGACACCGTCGGGGCTGCCGAGGACGCTCGGATGGAGGTTGGGGAGTGGCTAGCAGTGGCGACAACAGAGAACATTCGCGATGCGGTGTAGGTGGAGGCAACCCGTCTGAGGTAGGAGCTCGAAGGTACGGGTCATTCCCTTCCCTTCTTGCTTTCCACCGGTCTCGGCCTACAAGCCACAATTATGGTGTTCAGCCTTGATGCCTCTCGTCTTTGTCAGTGCAGGGGCAAAGGAGGAGGTTCGTCGCTTGATAGAGCAGCTTCAGGGGTCCTAGGAGGAGGAGGGCAGGTTGCAAGCACTCCTCGAGTCCTAGGGCATGGAGTCGAGGGAGCTTCGTGTCATGGCCCTTGGAGCTTGCTATGCCCTTTTCCCGTGGGGCATGCGCAACAATGCCAGGGAGGTGAACAAGTGCCTTTGTGCCATGCTAGTGCACTTCCATGAGGCCATTGAGGATGGCGTCCAGTAGGGGGTGACCTCCGCACTGGCTGTGGTGCACTTTCACTTCCCCAACCTATGGACGTTCATGAGGTGGTGGAGGGGTTCCCCGGGAACACTAACATGGTGCTCCTTATGCCCCGACTGGAGGAAGCCACTGATGCCATCCTAAGGATTGCTCCGCTGGATGCGGTCCTCTACGGTTCCTCGTCGGACCGTGAAGTGTGATGGCCGCACGCTGTGCCTCCCCACCCGTGCCTGTGAAAGATGAAGGATCAACTAGCATGTGCTCTATGGCTGAACAATGGGGTGAAGTACCCAAAACAATCTAATGTTTTTGTAAATATTAAGTTCATGTGTTTGCCGTTTCTTTGTCGTCCCTGTTTTTCTGCTTCTCGGGTGCTGTCGGTGCTCACCCTCTTTTGGTTGGTATTTGGGGCCTCATTTCCCTCGAGATCCTTGGCCATGCTATGGGTGTCCAGGGTCCATGACCCCTTTTGATGGCGTACAGGCGTGGGCGCTAGGTCGGGGAGCCGAGAGATGCAAATATACTAGGAGGAGGAGGCCGATTTGGCTTGGCGAGCGGTGTGTGGATGACACTTCGCGCTTACTGGAAGGAGGTGGGATTAGCGATGAAGAGGAAGGGAGCTTAATATTCAGCCTAGGAAATGAAACGCATGAAATAAAGAGGAAGAGTTACGTAGCTTCCTACCCTTCTCCTGGATGCTTGACGGGAGGCAGAGGCGGGGGCGTCCTAGTTCAGATCGGACGTCGGCACTCCAGGGGATTGGTTGGGCGAGGGTCTTCTGCAATGGGGAAGGGCTGAAGCCACCCTTGACTGGGCTAGCCCCTCTCAAGGGCTAGACACCTAGGTGGAGGGACCTGCCAAGCCGCTGCTGCTGCCGGGTGCGTAGAGCATGCTCTAAGAATCGGATGGGCCAGGCATCGATGCCGCTTCTTCCTCTCCGCCTGCCTATTCAAGCCTATGGGGCCTTGGTGTAGTCATCGTCGCTGCCCATGGGCGGCCACGCATGGTGTTGCTGTGTAAGCTTCCGCTTTTGGAGCTTGTGCTCCATCATGCGGGCTTCCTAGTGTGCCCGTCTTGCTTGTTGTCAGGCCGCCCCTCCCTGGGATGGTCTGCGTGGTGGTTCGGGTTTTGCTCCAGCGATGCGAGCCCACGTGCACCCTTAGCGGAAATCTTGTCAACGTGATGTTGTTCGTGAGGCGTTGCATCGTACTCGGCATCATCGAAGCGGTGCTCCAGATTGCTTCCATGGAGGGTCATGAAGAAGGCCCATAGCGAGGGGGCATCGTCCCCTAATGCGCCGGAGAGGATGGGGCTCCAAGGAGCCTCATGAACGACGAGGTGCTCCAACTCCATCTGGAAGGATTCCGCCGTGCTTCGGACTCTCGAGGGTAGATCCGAGAGGTTGTACCAGAAGTGATTGGCTGGCGGGAGCGCCTCACCCATGGTGACCTAATGATAAACATTGCCCAACATGTAGAACATCCGGCAGCGGTCCAACACATTGGGGCTCAGGCCCAGCCCGCACTAGATCTGATGGGCCAAGACCTCAAGATTCGCTCTCAAGGCCCTAGCGGGGGAGGTCACGCCAAGGGCTCATTGCCCATGGCACAGCCCCATGAAGCAGACGAAGCTCACTATGGTAGTCGATGATGTAGTCCACGCTCCCAAAGTTGAGGACCGGGCCTAGAGCAAAGGCACCAGTCGCGACAGAGAACTCACCGGGGAAGCAGACACCATTGTCTAGGGTGGTGCCGCTTGCCCCCTACCTGGCGCGCCAGCTGTCGTGGGGTTGAAACCGCGACAAGCATGTTGTTCGAGTTGATGTCAGAGTACGGGGTCTTCAGTTGCCCAGATGGACTTAGAAACATAAGAATCACACAAAGATGATGCAACGGTTTATCCCGGTTCCGTTCAGGCCAATTCGGTCCCTATGTCCAGCAGCTGATGATCCTTATACTCAAGAGCACCAAAAATCTAGGGGGTTACAACAGGGTGTAGAGGAAGAGAAGTTTGGTAGGGGGTTAGCTCGGTGCTAATCGTAAGGTTGCCTCACCGCTGGTGGAGTCTCCCCCTCATCGGAGAGGAAGGAGACGGCTGGATGCGGAGGAGGAGAGGCTCTCGGTGCCCCTCTCTGGGTTGCCCTACTCTCGGTGCAGAGCGGAGGTAGATGGAATGGAATGGAGTGTCTAGTGATTGAACTCACATCCTCTCCCCTCTAGGTCTGACCTTATCTCTTACATAACAAGATAGGTCAGGTACAAGGCTATTTGGGAGTTCTAGTCTATGGTCTACGTGCACTGGTGTCCAGGAGGGGCTTGCAGTGGTGCACCATGGACCGTCGAGGAGTCTTGGAGCCGAAGAAGCATGGGCATTGTCCAGCTGCTCTATTTTGACTCTGCATGTCAGGCGGTGTCGGCTTGGACCGGCCTCCCTTGGGTGAGACCTTTTGGAGTCTTCTTGGTGGCGAAGGAGGTTGGCTCTAGGGGCTAACGCATGGGCCCAAAACTCCCAAGGCCCTAGGGGCCACGGGAAGCTTTGTCTTCTTGTGTCTTCTTCATTCGGGAACCATTGGACCCAAGGCTTAGCATACCTGTATGTTAGGATCTCGTCATCACCATATCAACTTGTCTATGGAAAGACCTATCACCTACCTATTGAGCTAGAATTCAAGGCTCAATGGGCTATCAAGCAATGGAACATGGACTTTGAAGCCACAGGAACCAAGAGAAGATGCAACTCTCTGAGCTTGATGAATGGCGTGAAAAAGCATATCATAACACCATGATATACAAGGAGAGAACCAAAAGATGGCATGCCAAGAGGATCAAGAAGAAGGAGTTCGCCCCCGGAGATAAGGTACTACTTTTAATTCTAGGGTTAAATTATTCGAGCACGGAAAACTTCGAAGCAAATGGGAAGGACCCTTCAAGGTTATAAGCACCTTGTCACATGGAGTGGAAACACTTCAAAATGACCTAAGGATTTTGATGAGGTAGATTTTCTGATTTTTGCTATAGATTTACACCATTGCCATCCTCTTTACGTATCATATCGGATAAATATACTTTTTGGGATGAGATAGGGATTAGAAACCGCTGTGAGAAAAATCTCTGTGGGGGGCCACCATGTGGGACCGGTTGGCCCACCTGCTAGCTGCCTCATGCCTGGTCGATTCTCTCATGTATTCTAGAACCTTTCCTTCCACGATCTCATTGTTTTTCGCCGCATTCGCATATTCCTTCATTACGAGACCCTAATGGTTAGATCTTGACCCCTACTACAAGTTGTACCCCCTATATAATGAGCCCTTGTCTACCTCCATAGTCATTCCATCAAAGCCTTCCACCTCCAGTAGTAGAAAAACTCTCCTCCTCCCTAGTTCCAATGGCCGGTAGAGAAATTGTTCCCTTCGGGTTTGATCTAAATAAGAAGCCCGATGCGCTTGCACTGAGTGTCATTCCTCCAAAAGAGATAGCTCCCATTCGCTCAATCCAATCCTATTATGCCCAAGCTATCCATCGTCCGGTGATCACTACGCCACCTCCTTGTCTACTTCTTGAAGACAAGCCATGCCAACAAGAGCTTCAACTAGATGTCCCGAAGTTGATCAAGGTGACAAAGGAGACTAACCTCCTTCTTCCAAAGGGGCATGAGGTACTAACCGGAGTGAAGACCAATAAGTTTGGGGATGTTACATGCGCGAAGTATAAGTCAGTCACCCCACGTACAACCATTGATGGAGTCCAGGCTCTACCGGAGCAGATCAAGGTTGTTCCTCCTAAGGAAAAAGAAGAGGAGGGCGCCATCAGCTATCCTAGAGAATGAGGAGAAGCGCCCACGGATGACCATGGCACTACTGTAGAAGAAGATTAAAGATCTTACCAATTTTGTCCATACTTTAGAGCAGAGGATTGACGAAGAACACGTTCATCGCAAGAGCTTACAACATGATGTAAACGTTTTAAATCATTATGTTACCAAGCCTAGGAAGTAAGAGTGATATAGGTTATGATAAGGCATGAGTGGTTAGGTCAAGTGTTTAGGTTGATCGTTTAGCTTAGTTGTTAGATTGGTTAAGGTTCTATTAGTTAGTCAAAAGTTTATGTTTAGTTTGATTGTGTAATAAAGTGCCTTATGATATTAATGGAGTCTTGTTATTATTACCTGCTCTCTATTTCTTTTTGGGTATGTGTGTTGTCTCCACATGTTGTGAATAAAGGAAAATAGGAAACAAGTGTGGGGGAGCACACCATGACAACAAGACAGAATTCGATCGCACAAATCACGAAATTAGGAAAGAAATCGACCAAGAACCATGTTGGGGGTAGGCCCCACCTATGGGCACCCCATATGGCTCAATCGCCACCTAGGCACCTCGCACAGGAAAAATGATAGGAGTCAAGGGCCAGAGCGGCATCAGCCCTCCGGCGTACCCAGCATTTCGCCCTATTAAAAGGTGAGAAGGCGTACGTGGGAAGAAGGAGAATTTGTGTTGAATCCCATTTCTTGGCATCACTTTTCGCCATAACAAAATGCCAGACCTCGCGGTAAAGGGCTGCCCAGGTCCGCTCTTGCTCCCTTCACCCCAGCGATAGGAGCAGCCCGGCTGGGAAAGGTGCCGCTGGGCGATGTGTGGTTGATTAAGGCTATTCGCTCGGGCAAATAGCTGCTAATCGGTTGGTTGGTCATTTCTACAGGTTTCGCCATAGAAGGAGATGGCCGCCTCTCACATGGCCGATAGCTACTATACGTCAGTGGCCTGTCTGGTCGGTTTAGCGGGTGACAAGGGGCGGAACCGGTAGGGTCCCTTCGGGCTGGCGCTACCTGAGATAGGTGGGGACTCGGATGGCGAACAAGCCCAAAGCGGCAAAGAATATTCCCTGAATTTGTAGTGGTTGTGAGGGCATTTGTGTCCTACAAAAAGCCTATAGGCGTGCATAAATAGCTCCCATAGGGGGAGTGTAGAGGAGGAGAAACGAATAAAGTCTTCCATTTCTATTTCGCTTGTGTCTGTTTAGCCATCTTTGCATTTGAATTCGCTAGCGAGGCAACCTAGTGTTCTAAGGCTCGGGCTTAGAACGACATTGGCACCCACCGGGTCGCTCGAGCTTATCATGGCAAAAAAGAACAAGGGACTAAAGTAGCCAACGGACAGGGTGGAAGCATCCAAGGTGGCAGCTATCGCAGCTACAGAGATTGCTGCGCGAGACGGCGTGGTAGCAACGGGACCGCTAGCTCCTCAGGTAGTCGAAGATAGCACAACACCCCCTCTTGGTCGAGAGGAGATGCCCAAAGGAGTGGTTTAGGAAGTCTAGCTCAATCAAGATGGAAATGAAGTACCAGAAGAAGATGAAGATGGCAAAATCACCGAACAAGCAAGAAACCTAAAGATGTTGAATCAGTACCAGCAGGATATACTCAGACTCTAGAACAAGAAGGAACAACCGCTCAGGCAAGCCACTTCCCGCAATAGAGCTGAACAGACGCAGAGAGCAATCAGGCAAGCTGAAATCTAGAGGGATAGATCAGTGAGAGAGATTCAAGGACTGTAGGGAGCATACGTAGGAGATGCCATTCGTGCTGGCGGAAACATTGTAATACCAGGTGATAACCTTCCGGAAGAAGAAAGTGCATATGACCCCACTTCACCCTTATCGAAAGAACTTCAGCTATATCCATGGCCAGCTGGCTACATGCCTCGCATTCCGGTTTTCAATGGGAAGATAAATCCTAGGAAGTTCCTAGCGAGTTATGAAACCGTGATAACATCAGCCGAGGGAGACGCCTAAATCCTTGCAAAGTCACTCATCATGGCAGTCGAAGACATCATGCATGATTGGTATACCTCACTAAAGCCTTTATCCATCAAGTCCTAGGGCCAAGTCAGAGCAGAGCTAGTGTCCACCTTCCAAGGATATTACCCGGGAACGAAAACAATGAGAGATATACTAAATTGCATTGAGCGAGACAACGAATCCTTATCTGAGTTTTAAGAAAGATTCATTCAGACCAAAGCTCAGGTGCCAAATGTGCCAGAGGAGATGGTTATAGCAGTAGCTGTGGAAGGATTAGCCATGGGCCAATGCGTAGCTCACTTCATCAGGAATTATCCCACCTCCGTAAGCGAGCTGTTCGAGGTAATGAGACAATACACAAGGTCAGACGATGACTTAAAGAAGCGAAAACCAACACAAAATTCATGGAGGCAAGCAGGCAAATCCCTTAGACCACCACCAACCCCAAGCTAGCGAAATATGAGGGAATTCCGTGCAATCAACAATTTACAAGAACAACCAGAATATAACCTAGCGGAGCAAGATCTGTAAGGGCCGTCGCCTAACCAGCAATACAGGAGTTTTGATCAGCCTATGTGTGGTGGGCGAGGAGGCCGAGGTCCCTGCAGTGGATGCGAAGGCAAAGGAAGGGGAAGAACCTAGAGGGTACCTTATTGCGCCGTCTACGGTGAGAACGCGGGACACTTCACAAAAGACTGCAAATACAACAAAATGGCCAGAGAGCTTAAGGAGAAAGACGAGGCCGCGAGAAGCAGCGAAACACCTAACCATGTGTTCCACAACACTAGATGTGAGTTGGTGAACAGTCAGGGTTACGGTAACCAATATATGGCGACATGTAGCAGCTCTTTCCACCACCCCAACTTTTCACACAGATACAATCAGCATCCATATATCTGGCAGCAGCCGTGTACCAGCATTTCGCCCACCACCCAGGGCAGTCAGTCGTTGCATCCTCACCAGTTCAGCAAGAACAGCAGTAGTCAAGCTAGCCTCAACCCATAAAGAAAGAAAATACCCAGGAACACCAAACCATAAACAATATCTTACCATCGCAAGGCCATACATTCGCAATCACTGGTGGATCAAACCAGGAGCATAAAAACAAAAAGAGCCAGAAGAGAATTTGAAAGGAGAGTGCAACACACCATCTTGTCAAGGGTACTGCTCAATAGGCCTGCCTGGTCCTTGGTGCCGATTACCTTCGACGAAAATGACTTTCAAGTGCAAGATTTTCCACACATAGACGCTTTCATAGCAAGAGCGAATATAGCTAGGTTCATAGTACACAACATCCTCATAGACAATGGAAGCTATGCCGATATGTTATTCATCAAACCTTTCGAGCAGATGAACCTTGACAAACGAACACTGGAGCTAGCCAGAAACTCATTGTTCGATTTTGGTGGGAAAAAGATAGACGCCTTGGGGAAGAAGGCAATCTCGGTTTCTTTTGCATAAGGTGAGAAGGTCCGCACAGAAACCATAACTTTTGACATAGTCAATCATGGATTATCCGTAGATCTTAAATCATGATAAAGCAAAGCTACTTGTGCATGAAGATGCCATCCCCTTTCAGCATTATCGTAGTACATAGAGACCAGGTTGCATCCAGGCGAATAGAGGGCAAGCCAATTCTAGGATACAACCTCATAAACAAAGTTTCAAGAAACCACCTAACGAGGAAGCAAACAGTGAAAACAAAGTCAAACCAAGGGCAGAAGTAGCCGAAGACACTTAGAAGGCCCCATTGTCGAAATTAGTGCTAGAAAAATGTGTGCACATAGGCTCTAACCTTGTAGAGGTCGAGAAAGATAGGCTGCTAGTTTTTTCTTCACGAAAATCAGGACGTATTCGCCTGGTCGGCAAAAGACCTACAAGGTGTCAATTATGACCTCGCGCAACACAACCTGAATGTATCAAAAGGGGCGAAACCTAGGAAGCAAAAGTTGAGGAAGATGTCCACAGAGAGAGCGGAAGCAGCGAAAGCAGAAGTGCAGAGATTACTCGACGCCGGCATCATTAGGCCGGTTCAGTATTTGAAATGGCTAGCCAATGTTGTAATGGTCAAAAAGAAAAACAGGAAATGGTGAATGTGCGTTGATTTCACCGATATGAACAAGTGTTGCCCAAAAGACCCATATCCACTCCCAAGAATCGACAAGTTAGTTGATATCGCTGTAGGGTGCGAACTGATGAGTCTGCTAGATTGCTTCTTCAGGTATCACCAAATCTGGCTAAACCCAGATGACAAAGAGAAAACAAGTTTCATCACCCTAGGAGGAACCTATTGTTACCGGTGAATGCCTGAGGGACTGCGAAACACAGGCCCTACCTTTTCTAGAATGGCAGATGGGTTTTTTGACAAATGGAAAGGCAAAAATCTCATGGCATATGTCGATGACATCGTGGTCAAGAGCGATAAGGAGACCCATATTCAGGACCTCCAGGAAACATTCAATAACCTAAGAAAGGCCGGCCTCAGGTTGAACCCAAATAAATGCATATTCGGCATCAAGAAAGCAAACTACTTGGTTGTCTAGTATCGGCAAGAGGCATCGAAGCAAATCCTAAAAAGATAGCGGCGATGATGAACATGAAGCCGCCAGCAAGCAAAAAGCAGGTACAAAAGCTTACCGATAGGCTAGCAGCATGGAATAGGTTCATCTCAAGATCAGTCGAAAAGGGCTTACCTTTTTTAGAACTTTTCAAAGCTCAGATCATTTCGAACAGGGGCATGAGCAGCAGCAAGCTTTTGACGAACTCAAAACATACTTGACCAAGCTAACAACATTGTCTAAACCTTCGCCATCCGCAATGTTGCTGCTATATCTAGCAGCATCGCCAACAACTGTCAGCGCAGTGCTGGTCGAAGAGAAGGAGCATGAAAACAAGATGAAACAGTTCCCCGTATACTTTGTATCAGAAGCCTTGTCAGGAGCAAAGCTCAATTATTCCGAACTAGAGAAAATAGCATACACAGTGGTCGTGGCATCAAGAAAGCTAAAGCATTATTTCCATGCTCATCGCATCAAAGTCCTTTCAGTGCAACAACTAGAAGTGCTATTTCACAACAATGAAGCCATCGGAAGAATCAGAAAATGGGCCACAGAGCTAAACGAGTTTGTAATAGATTTAAAAAATAGATCCGCCATCAAATCCCAAGCACTTGTAGGTTGGACCCTAACAGCTTACGACACCACAATGCAATTCAAAGAGCCAATTTGGATGGTGCATTATGGTAGAGCATGGGGGATGACCGGCGTAGGCATAGCAGCAATATTAACACCACCGAAAGGCCCAAAGCTTCGCTATGCAGCAAGGCTCGAATTCCTCATGACCAACAACATAGCCAAATACGAGGTGGTGCTCCTAGGGTTGCAAAAGCTCAGAGCCCTAGGAGTTAGGAGGTGTATAGTTAGATCAGATTCTCAGGTAATAGTGGGACATGTCGAGAAAGAGTTCACTATGAAGGAACCTGAGTTGATCAAGTACTTAGCAGCGGTAAGAAGAATGGAGAAGCATTTTGCCGGTTTCACTTTTCGCCACATTACAAGAAGCAAGAATGCTGAAGCCGATGAGCTAGTGAAAGCAGCTACACAGAAAGCACCAACGCCAGCATATGTTTTCTATCAAGAACTAACAGTCAAAGCCATACGAGAAGAGGAAGAACAGCCTCTCAATGTGCACGCTATCGCAAGCAAGGATTGGAGAGCTTCCATATTTGCTTACCTTAACAGAACCTATGAGCCACAGAGCAAACATGAGATGGATAGAATGAACTCTAGGACAAAACAATACTCTATCATAGCGGGAGAGTTCTACAAGAGTGGAATAGTCGCACCGATGCTGAAGTGCATAAGGTGAGAACAAGGAATCGAATTGCTAAGAGAAATGCACGCTGGAATGTGCGGAGCTCATAGGGGACCACACGAGATTGCTCATAGAGCAATGAGACAAAGACTCTATTGGCCAACAGCAGCAGAAGACGCAAAAGAGTTGGTCCATAGTTATGAAAATTGCCAAATGTTCGCCAAGAAGCAGAGAGCCCCAGCTAACCTGACCAAATCAATCATCCCAACATGGCCTTTGTAGAGATGGGGGTTCGATATCGTGGGGCCATTGCCGACAGCACCTGGCAACTTGTGTTTCACCATAGTAGCCTTAGAGTATTTCACAAAGTGGATCAAGGCGAAAGCACTGGCGAAAATCACGTCGGGTACCTTAATAAGTTTCATGTGGCAAAGAATCATTTGTCGTTTCAGGGTCCATCTTATATCACAGTCGACAATGGGAAGCAGTTCGACTGCACGGAGTTCAGAAACTTCTACAGTGAATTGGGGATTAAACTAGCATTTGCCTCGGTGAACCACCAAGAGAGCAACGGAGCAATCAAAAGGGCAAATGGCTTGATTTTCAATGCAATATCAAAAGCATTGTTCGATCTCCCAAATGGGAAATGGACCCAAGAATTGATCACTTATGTCTAGGGGCATAACATCTCATGCACTCAGACAACTGGGTTCACCCCTTTTCGCCTTCTATATGGTGAAGAAGCAATCACGCCAGAGGAGCTCAAGTTAGGCTCTTTCCGCACTGAGATCGCAGCAACCACCCTAATACAACGATATGTGGAACTCAAAGCGGCAGAAAACACCAGGTTACATGCGGCCACAAACCTCGATAAGTATCATCAAGAGATGAAGACCTGGAGAGACAAGACTACTCAATGAGGAAGGGGTCGAAATGAGCCACACATGGAACACAGATAACCTGCAGCGTTTCTACCCATAACATCTACACCCTCAGAGGGTTGTAATTTTTCTTTTCACAATTTTTGTAAAAAAGCAAAAGGATTTGCGCTCTTTTTCCTCACAGGGGAAGCCTTTGAGAAAGGGCGTGTGGTTTTTTAATGAGGCGATCCTATGTACCTCGCTAAATTAATTCGAGTCTTTTCCCCAAGCAACATCTAGAGAGTAAGGCATCGAAACAAAACCCGACCTTGGAAGGTTCTGGATATCGACGACGATAACATCAGTTTAGGTTGCATAGTTTTTTTCTCACACGAAATGATGCGACCAAAATTTAGCAACCAAGAAACTAGCCTAAGGAAGGCGCAAACCTTTCGCATCGCCAAAAAGGAGCGAGAGCGAATGAGAAAGGCATGTAAGCCAAAACAATGATTCGCCACACCAAAAGGGAGTGCAGACGAACGAAAAAGCCAAACAGGCTCAAAAGCAGTTCGCACCACCAAAAAGGAGTGGCTACGAACACAAAAGGCACAAGAGCCATAAATCAATAAGTGCCACCAGGAAGGGAGTGGAATCTAGGGTCAAAAAGACCAAGCAACCGAAGGCTTATTCATAGTCTTAAAGCATGAAAACATCATCAAAAGTACAAGTATGGGTAAGTCTGCATACTGTAAAAGGACAAACAAAATAAAGAGAGACACCAAACATCAAGCGGTAAATACTGCTACCAAACGCAAAAACCAAAAATAAATGACATAGAGCCTCAGAAAGCACTATAAATAAGATGCCTAGGGTCCCCTGGACACTAGATCAGGTATCAGTCTAGAGCAGAAGCATTAGGCTAGCCACACACTCCGCTAAAAGCGGAAATGATTAGCGTGTGAGGGGTCCTCACCTACGAGGGCAATGAGTGGGCTTGAGAGAGTGTTAGGGTTTTTGGCATCTGCCGAAATAGGGAAATCTCGAATGTGGGATAGAAGGTTGTACAAGCATAAGGACGCCAGTAGCGAAAATTAGATGTTGCGAGAAATCATGTAAAGTTTAGGGCGCATACTGTCCAAAAGGAGCATGCACTCTATGTTCGCCATGCACAGAGTTGAAAGATGAGACAATAGGATGTGGCCGCGACACAACAACAAGCAAGCATGGAGGGATGTTGCAAGAAAAAATGTAGCATCCCCCTATCTGACGAAACCACAAATCGAGACCACGTATCTACACGAGACGGGATTCTTGCTGTAGCTCTACACTGGGAAGCACGACACCATAGCGTCGCACATCAACTTAGCTAATTCACCTTACAATAGTGCTGATTCACTCTAGCGAATCAACCGGACAAACTAGATGTTGCGAGCCAAGAAGTAGAAGGAAAGATACCGATTATGCATATTTGCCAAGCACATCTAGCACCAAAACAAGTGTAAAACAGGAAAGACCAAAAAAGAAGAACGAAATACATCAAATGACTAGCGCATTACATATCCCCTCACCCTAAAAGGTTGGGGGCGGTGTCTCTTCGTCTAAACGATATGCCAAGGGGCTAGCAAGGAAGCCACCTCAACCGTTTGGCGTTTTCACATATCCCCTCGCCCTAAAAGGTTGGGGAGACGGCATCTTTTCATCTAAACGATATGCCAAGGGGATAGCAAGGAAGCCGCCTCGAATGTTTGGCACTTTTGCATATCCCCTCGCCCTAAAAGTTTGGGGGGACAATGTCTTTTTGTCTAAACGATATGCCGAGGGGCTAGCATGGAAGCCGCCTCAAACGTTTGGCGGTTTCGCATATCCCCTCGCCCTAAAAGGTTGGGGGACGGCGTCTTTTCGTTTAAACGATATGCCGAGGGGCTAGCAAGGAAGCTGTCTCAAGCATTGGACATTTTCGCTTATCCCCTCGCCTTAAAAGGTTGGGGGATGATGTCTTTTCGCCCATAGGAAATGACCAAAATGCATAATGTTGCAACACTACCAAGAGGGCAGCATCGGTCAAGACACAAACAAGAGACAGTTCAAGCATCACAAAATGATCAATCTACAAAACCATGCGTACATCTAAACAAACACACTATATGGATAACCAGACTTACATGGCCTGTCAAACAAAAACTCAAACATTGTACACCGCTTTCACACTAAGATACTCTTCGTCCCTTCTAGGACGAAGATAAAAACTATATCAACGGTTCTCCAGATCCAACGACACCTCTTCGGCCAGCTCCTCCTTGGAATCTTTTAGGCCAGACATCGAGGGTTCCCCGAGCTCCCGCTTGGACTCTCCGTGATGGATTTTTTGCTCTTCCAACATAGCCACGTCAATTTCTGAATAGAAGAATCTATTAAAATATTCTTCTATGCTAAGAAAGCGCCGGAAGCATGACCTCAAAATCCCAGTCTTGCTAGATCTAGGAAACTTCTCATGATGGTGAAACCAAGAAGCGCCTCCAATGTAAGAACCATCGCAATTAATCATGAGCGGATATATTTTCATAGGTTGCGTAGGCTCCACGTCTGGAACCTACACGCCAACACCAAAAGTGTTTTAACAAGGTCTTACATCAAGCCACTAAACAAACATGGCTTTCTAAAAACTACAAACTTTAAATCCTAGTTATATACCGTGCCATGAGATGCATTTTCGCTAGTACCTTCCTCAGTTGGGGCCTCGGTGGCAGCGGTCGATGGCCCATCCGCATCTCCCGAACCGCTTCCAATCATGCCTTTGCGAGCATTCCGCTCAGAGATATATCTCTTCACTTTCTCCTTGATGGCTACGCATTCTTCGATAGACTACAGAGTAAGTTCCAAAAATGTAAAAACACATCTTCACAATCTATTAACAAAAAAGCTAACAAGGCAAAAAAGAAAAAGCTTCCAAAATATAAGTCACCTTGCCACGGCTCATCACGGCTCTAAGAAGAGCGAGATCCCTACCCCCAAGATGCCAGAATGCTTCAAAAACTTCTTCCCCACATCATGAGCGCGAGAAGGGGCGTTCCAGTAAGACTGTGGGTCCTTGATCTTGAATTTCTCTAGATGGTCGCACCCACACTCTTCCAGAGCCTGGGCAAAGGTGCGAAGAGAAGCAAAGGAAGCCTACTCCCGCCTGACGGTCATATAGTCACTCACGGTGGCTAGCTCATTCGCCAACCACTCCATGAAATCGACTACAAGAGCTTCACGGGGAGCCTCCGATTCTTCGCCTATGCTCTCAATGAGATCTTTGTACATGTTCGCCGCCCTCTGGGTGCCAACAACAAGCTTGTTCCACTCTTTGAGTTTCTTCTTCTGATATCCCTCGAAGTCTTGGCGCATCTTTTCAATCTGCTCCTCCGCAGTTTTGCGGGCTAAAACATTCTCTTTGGCCAATTTTTTGGCTACCTCCAGCTCCTTCTCGAGGGCCCGGATCCTTTCGTCCTTGGCCACAAGATCTTTCTCCAGGCCCTGCCAAAAAGCATGCCCTTGGTGTTGAAGCTCTTGAGCCAGGAGCATAGCCTGTGAAAGTCGAAGGCGACACATGAAACTGCCGCAAGGTAGAAAGTAAACGGCAAAGCAAATGCAGATAAAGACATAACCGCTTATACTAGCAGCATGGAAGTTCACCGCATCTATAAGAGATGAATTAGGAACCTTCAAAAGGTCCCTCTCCAACTCTAGAGCCGAGAATGAACCAACACACGCATCGACAAAGCTGGCCACACCTTGGTTTGGCAAGAGGCCAATCATGCGGTGTCGACGAAATATGGTCGACAGTCTACCGAGGGGTATGCCCACGGTAGTAGATGAATCGGTGGAGGTGCACGTAATAGGAGCCGAATGGTGACACAAGCGTAGAGACAAGCGATTTAGACAGGTTTAGGTCGTCTGATCGACGTAATACACTACATCCTGTGTCTTTGGTGGATTATATTGAATATGAGAGATATTTGATGGGGGTCCCTACCCGCCTTATATAGTTTGGGGGGTAGGGTTACAAGTTGGTTTAGGCCTAGATCTATTCAGTTATATGGTAAGTATTTATAAGGAATACGATATCGATCATATCCGAAAAGATCTTCCTTCATCGCCAAGATGTCTTCTAATTGCCATACGGTGCACGCCTTTATCTTGTGGGCTGGGCCATCTTTGGGGCGTGGCCCATGTCTTGTCTTGTGGGTACCGGGGGGTATATCCCTCACAGCTAGTCCCCGAGCACCTTATATCCTTTGAGCAACGCTGTCTTGAACAAGTCCGAGCAGTTTGACATGAAGCCGATCAGTTTAACCGGTGATCCGAGCGGTGGAAGTCGAAGCCGACCAATTTAACTAGTGAACTGAGCGGTGAAAGTCAAAGCTGATAGGTTTAACTGGTGACTTGAGCGATGGAAGTCGAAGCCGACCAGTTTAACTGGTGATCCAAACGATGGAAGTCGAAGCTGACCAGTTTAACCGGTGATCCAAGCGATGAAAGTCGAAGCCGACCAGTTTAACTGGTGATCTGAGCGATAGAAGTTGAAGCCAACTAGTTTAACTGGTTAGGAGACCTTGGACTTAGCCAAGTAAGGCTTGCCTAAAGGATATAAGGAGCTCAAGATTAATTTTAAAAATTATTCACCTCAGATGAAGTGTAGCCACTTAGACTCTGTTTGTGGGGTCAGATGATTATCATCCGTGACTTAGTCAATAAGGAGGGTAAATCAGGAAATAAGCACTACATTCACTGTTAGGTGAAGTGTAGCCACTTAGTACCCTAGCCTGTTGGAAGATGAAGAAATAAATCTTGTAGCAGGGTCAAAGAAAATAATCCCGAAAGCTTGCCAATGTCATCTATCATGTGCATATCAAGACCCCAGACATGCTACCCAAGATCAGCAACCTGATCCGAATAGCATGGAGCAAGTTGATAGCACACTAATGAGACATAGCAAGATTTGACCATCAAGGGAGTCCCTAGCTTAGTTGTCGACTCTTGCACAAAGAATCCAAACACCGAGGACTCCATAGCTTAGCTGGCGATGCTTGCATGAAGAATCCGAATGCCGAGAAGTCCCCAGCTTAGCTGGCGAGACCCCAGCGTGGCTGACGATGAAGCAATGAACAATCCAAATGCTGCCCCAGCTTAGCTAGCGAGCCCCTAGCATAACTAACGATGAAGCGACAAACAATCTGACTAGTTGGTTGGCGAAGAATCAAGTACCGAGCAGCCCAACCAACTAGTCGGTGGCGAAGTGAGCGCCGAGTAGAAGTGAACACCGAACAGTCCGACCAACTGGTCGGCGATGAAGTCCATGAACCTAGCGGTCTGACTAGTTGATCGGTGAAGAAGTTCGAAGGCCAGGTGGTGCGACCACCCGAACGATGATCCTGTAATAAATATGTAGAATGAGTAGTACATGATGTAAAAATAAATATATGAACTCGGCAATGAAGACAGCAGAGCGGAATAGATAGACATTATGTTTGTATGAAGTGTTCATATTTTAAATATGAGTAACTTCCTACCAGTTGGTTTTGTATCGCATCACCAGCCCCGACTAGCCCATACTCCATAGCGTAGAGTGCTTAGCACCTGTTTACGCGTAAGAGCACAGGCGTTGCTGAGGAGCCACTGCCGACCACCCATAACGCAGAGGGCTGGCGCTCGTGCACGTGTAGGAGTGAGATCGAGAACATGGCTATTTCTAGTAACGCAAGTGAGAACGTGGTTGGTCGGCGAGTTGATGAAGAATATCTTAAATATATTGTAAATATTAAGTTTTCTTTTGGAGATGTGTTTATATTTAATATAAACTGCCCCGAGCCGTTAGTTTGTTGGTTGAGCCCCCCAGCCCCGGCTAGCCCGTAAACCATATCCCCCACTTGCGGTAGTCCACGTTGGCGATCCACTGGGAGAAGAGCAATCTGGTAAGTCTCCTCCTTAGTGGAATTCATTTCGCCATAAGAGCTCGACCCCGAATACAACCACATATTATCGTAATCCTTAGGGTGAGAACTCAGCCGTAGTTCACCATGACCAAATAGTTGCCCACGAACCAGGTTGTCGCTTAGACAAATATACTCCGTATAAAATCTAGACTTACCCTGCAGCTGAGAGCCCGAAACATCAGGAGACGCCACGAGAGTAAGGACCTGGTGAGTAGAAGCCACCTCTTCAGCAGAAGTCATTCTTGCCTTTTTCGCGCCAGGCTCCTTCGGGGGGTCGTTGGCCTTACGCGAATTCTTCTTAGCCTTCTTAACAATAAGGTCATCAATGGACATAGTATCTGTAAGACCGAATGCGTCATGCACATCAGCGACCTTTGCCTTACCAGCTAGCCTAGCCATTCCGTCAAAACTTGAAGAGGACTGAAACATCAGCAGTAACATTCCAGTTAGCGAATAGGTAAACAAAGAATGGCCCAAGAGACTAAAAGGCCGAACCAAAAACAACAAGCACAAAAAATACACAAGGAAAAAACATAACACTACCATTTCGGCCCAGACTTACCCAAATCACCGGGTCTGTCTGATCATGACCTTTTTGCTATTACCCACCTTGCCGACGATCTCTCTACCTATTCGCACATCGGCAGGCTCCGCGTGGGCATGTCCTCGTCCCCTAAGCTTTCTCTTGTGGGACTCCATCGCTGCATTCTTTGCCCCGTGTCCAGTGGTCACCTTCTGTGCTCTGCCCATTCGCCCTCGAGCCCCGCAACCATGTCCGCGGGGCGCATCGTCGTCAGCCAGAAGGCTGGTCAAAGGGCCTGACTGATCTGCATAACGAAGACCCATGGCATCGAAGACGCGGTTTAATTGCCTTTTCACGGCCAAGGATTGGCATTGGCCCTTGTGCTCCCTATCGCCGAAAAATCCAATAATCGCTTCAGCCTTGTGCTCGACCAAATTTACAAAGCTAAAGTCGGTGGTAAAAGCCTCCGATGGTGCAACATCGAGACACGAAAAGACATATCCATCCTGTAGCTCAATGTTGGAAAACCAAGTTTCATTGCTTAGTGGAGGACTGTTGCAAGCTATCCACTCCTCCACTAAATCTCGATGATTTGCCAGCGAGACATCAGAGCGAAGGCATCCGCAGCCTTAGTATAGCATGGCCCATCGGCCTGAATCTAGGACAGGCGAAAGCCTTCCATCGGGGTCATCTCCAAGACCAAAATATGTGCCTTCGGCAAGTCATTCTCCAGCGCCATGGCAACATCTTCATCAGAACACACGCGGTGATAAAACCAATAATCAATCCAATGCGGACACTTATTTTGATAAGCCGGCACAATCTGAATAGTGCCCTTAGTCTTTTTTGGAACAAAGTTATAAGAACCATAGTGGGCCACCATCTCAGTCTTAGTTTGCCTTTCTTTAATTGTTTTCTTATGAAAATAAGTCTCATAGTAGCGTGCGAAACTATTCACACTTAGAGCACACCCAGCCATCTTCAACGCCATAGCGAACATGCTCAAGCGTGTGAATGGGTTGGGGGTAAGGTCATGGATCTACAAATTGAAGCATTGCAGAACTGCGCCTAAAAAGTCCTCATAGGGAAACCGCGGTCCCGCTTCGAAAAAATCATGGAAGACAATAGCCTCATAAGGCTCTGGGTGTGGCACCTCTTCTCGCCCTGGTGCCCAGCACAGTCTGTGGAGAGCAGGCTTCATAAGCCCTTGTGTAACATACTTGTCGAGCTCCGTTTTAGTAACACATGAGCACCCTATTCGATAAGTTATGGGAGTCAGATCAGGTTGTCCTTTTGTGGCAGCCGGCACCGGGCCAGAGGTCTCGCCCTCTTCCCCTTCTTCCACAATTTTGGTGTCTGTGTCAGTCTCTACAACATCCTTATCACACGAAGGGCCTTGGACACTTCTGACAGGATGGCTGGCAATGTATTATCGCCGTGAGTATTCGGCAATTGAGCATCCATTCTTTCAACCACGCTTTGTGAATTAGTGCGGGACTCTAAACTAGAACCGTTAGATGAGCTCCCGCTGGACGAGCTGGCTCTAGACGATGACTCCCGCGACATCTATCCAAGCAAATTCCATTCAAAAACCTAGAAATAGAAAATAGTAAAGAGGCAAAAAGAGTAAAGCACTGAAACAATACAAATGCACAAGAGTAAAGTAAAAACAAGCAAATCAAAGTGAATATGAACCAGCAAAAAGCTTGGCAAAGGCTGGAGTCCGGCTCCCAGGCGAGAAGCTAAAGAGCAAATGCTTGGTTCTCAACTGAGGGATGAAGGTGAGGTGAGCGCGCACGACTCCCTCCGGCTCGGGGGGCTTATATAGGTACTCCATGGCGTGGTGCGCGAATCGGGGAAATGACGTGACGGTTCACATAACCGCTGTGACATTTTGAATTCTAAGAAACAGTTACATGGCATGACAACCAAAAAAACAAAAAACGGTCCCAAAAAAATAATATTGTAGATACATCAAATCAACGATGCGGACATCCACCCTTCGCCTGGGATGGCGTCTGAGGCCTATGGTGCATCAATCCCATAACTTCGCAAGGCAATCGCGCTCAGATCGAGAGACTCCTCACACGATGCCAAGAGGATAATGTTGGGGCAGGCCCCACCTATGGGCACCCCATATGGCTCAATCGCCGCCCAGGCACCTCTCATAGGCGAAATGACGGGAGTCAAGGGCCAGAGCGGCATCAGCCCTCTGGCGTACCCAGCATTTTGCCCTATTAAAAGGAGAGAAGGTGTACGTGGGAAGGAGAATTTGTGTCGAATCCCCTTCTCACTAAAGTGAAATAAAGGCGGCGCAAGCCGACCCATTTCTTGGCATCACTTTTCACCAAAACGAAATGGCAGACCTCATGGTAAAGGGTGGCTCAGGTCTTCTCTCACTCCCTTCGCCTCGGCGAGAGGAGCAGCCTGGCTGGGAAAGGCGCCACCGGGCGGTGCGTGGTCGATTAAGGCTATTCGCTTAGGCGAATAGCTGCTAATGGGTCGGTTGGTCGTTTTAGCAGGTTTCACCATAGAAGGAGCCGGCCGCCTCTCACGTGGACGACAGCTACTGTCCACCGGTGGCCCGTCTGGTCGGTTGAGCAGGCGATAAGGGGCGGAGTTGGTCGGATCCCTCCGGGCCGGCACTACCTGAGATAGGCGGGGACTCCAGATGGCGAACAAGCCCAAAGCGACGAAGAATATTCCCCGAATTTGTAGTGGTTGTGAGGGCATTTGTGTCCTACAAAAAGCCTACGGGCGTGTATAAATAGCCCCCACAGGGGGAGTGTAGAGGAGGAGGAGAAATGAATAAAGTCTTTAATTTCTATTTTGCTCGTGTCCATTTAGCCATCTTTGCATTTGAATTCGCTAGCAAGGTAACCTAGTGTTCTAAGGCTCGGGCTTAGAACGACAAACCATGTCGACCAAAGCTAGACCTGAATGGGCTTCAGGCCAAGCCGCCCAGTCTCCCTTATGGGCCGGCCAGTCCACTACAGTGCCACCTCGCCCCGCGCTTCGTCCATGGTCAGATTCGTGGCCCATATGTTCTATTTTCACATTTGATACTTTCCGTTTTGAACCGAATTGAAAATCCTTTAAAACAACTTTAAAACATGAGGAAAGATTATTTTAGTCATGACTAAAGGATAGACTCACATAATACTTTTCCTAGAAGTCTTGTTACTGTTGGGAAATTATTATTAGGGACCCCATGTTACTTAAGTTGTTGTGGAATGAGATATAGTAGAATAATGAGAACTTGATTCTTAATGTCTTGTTATTAGATAATTTTATTTCAAAAAGTAAAAAGAATTGCTACACCTCTCCTTTGTGGTAAGCATTATCCCACCAGAGCCAAATATGACATAGAGACTAGGAGAACCTTCTACATTTACTGCTCGTCATTGTATTGAGTTTGGTCAAACCTTGTGACCCTTGTTGAGAAATTTATAATGCTATCAAGATCAAGATCACGTACACTCCACATATATCTGCTGCTCCTACACTAGGAGTATGCAACAGCATGTTTTCCATCCACCCAAAAAATGTTCTACTCCTACACAGGGAATAGACACAAAAATGTTTGTTAGGATAAATGCTCCAAGTTCTTGTAAATATCTCTCTTGAAAAGTTTTCAATTGTAGAAAAAGAGGCATGGGCTATGCAAAAGTTATTCATAAAAAATGAGAAAAGATAGTATTGAAAAAATATGGACAAGTGTCCAAGATATTGAAAACAATGGGTACTTAGATGCCCACCTAAAAAAAGAAGAAAGAAAGATGTATAAGATAGCCCATGTTTTCTTGCAGAAGTGTTTCAAAGTTTCATTCAAGAGAGATATGATGATCATAGTAGAATTAGGTTAGCCACCATATACATATCCACACACATGCACATCTTGATAAAAAAGTATGACATTTTTCTCCTTGGATCCTTGTTTTGATTTTACAATATATGCAATGCAAGTATGTTTTCACATTCATTCCTACGTGAGCTCCACATAAGCTTTTTAGAAGTAGGTAAAAAGGAGGCAAAGTCATCAATGCCTTGGTGAGGATAAAAAATACTACATATATTGAGTGATTTGAGAGAACCACAAAAGGAGAAGGTAAGCTATGTTTTGTTTTCAAAACCTTAAAATGTTTCTCCAATTGACTTGACTGAAGGAAGATAGTAATATGTTTCAAGCTGTTCCATTCTTCAACCGCCCAAGGTTTCATGGTAGACACTTGAATCCTACAGTACATGTATGACTAGGACTAGTTTTATGTTGATGACTTGTCCCACTGTTATGTCTTAAGTAATCCATCCTTTTGTCGAGGACGAATAAAAGCCTAAGTGTGGGAGAGTTTGTTGACGGTAGTTAACATTCATCACAAACCGTTAATATAACTTACATAAATGACTAAAATGGATCACCAACATAGACTTAGGGGTTTTAACTGATAAATTCCACAAGTTTTGGTGAATCTGTTTTTCCAGCAGGATTTTATCAGAAAACTGCCAAGGAGGACCAATTCATCAAAGGAAATCACGTAATTCTGCAGCATAAACAAGTGGGAAGACTCTAGAAGACTCCAGGAGGCTCTCCACCGAAGCGGAGCCCAAGCCCCTGCCATGTGGGAATGGCCGGTCCCACTTGCTGTGGGCCCCGCTGTTAGCCTCCGCATTGCCATATTGGTTCTCCACCGCCTCAAGGATCACATCTACGCCATCCATTCAAGTCGATTTGATCTGAGGGTCTAGGATGCTTCAAGGGCCCTATATATACCTACCTGTACCCCCCTCCTCGAGGGCATAAGGCATTTGATCCTAAGAGCCTGAGGGCCAAAAACTCTAATTCATATGTCCACCAGGATCAGAGCTAGCAATCAAGATAAGATTAGTCCTCGATAGGATCTAGTCTTGTATTAAAGATAGAGAGATAGAGTGAGAAGGAAGAGTTTGGAGGAAGTACCGGCCTATCGGTGCTCTCTCTATGGCTTGTACCCTGGCGGAATCAAGTTCTTCTTGATCTTGCTTTTGAGATTTCTTTGGTAATCGACTTCTAATTCAAGTAAGCATCTTGTTCATATTGTTCTTTAGGTTTACGACTTCTTTGAGTACTTTAATCCTTGTAGCTCCTAGGTTGAAGTAGTATTCATAGTGTAAGTGTGGTGCTTAGACTTAGTTACTCGTGGATGTACCCTACTTTTCGGATCGGTGGTAGTTCACGAGGGTGACTCTTATAGCCTTGTTGAATCCTTTGTAGTCCACCTCCCGTTAGTAGGCCTAGTAGGATCTTGTTGCTATAGGAAACATACTCTACCTATGTTTTCTCTAGTAATATCCCCAGAATTGAACAATAGAAGGCAAAGCTTACCGAAGTTAGAGCTAGAAGACCTCTATGATCTCCTTTACGCTCCTATTATCTAGCCTTGATTATAAAGTTGGGTTAAGTTAGATTTAGTTATTCTCACACACGTTTCCTTGAGTTCGATATAAAACTGAGTTACTCTTGATGAAGTGCTACATCGGTATAATATCCGCGCGCTTGCGGATTATTCTACGTGCATTAATTTATACTGACAATCTCCATGGTTTTTGTTTTTCTCTTTCTTCTTTTCCATGTTGGAGCTTGATCACCATCATCACATGTCCATCTTCATCTCCATGGACCTCTCACTTGCTCCATTTTGTACCAACCTAGCTCATGATCACACTTGATGACATAGGTTAGTACATAGGTTTTCAATCTCCCCCTTTTTGATAATTGATGACAACCTTTTTACAAAGATATTCAACGAAATTCTTTTGGATTCATGTTGCTTGCCCAAGCTTTTTACCAAGTGTAAAGGATATGGACAAGTTTCATAAACCCAAATTGGTAGCATTAGCTCCCCCTACATATGTGCTAAGAGTTTGGATTTGAAAGCTTGCACATATGCATGGATTAGGAAAAGTGGGGAAGTAATGGCTACCAAATGACACTAAGTGAAACGGCCTGATTTCCGCAAAGGGAAATCCACAAAGTCGAAGTGTATTATGACCGTTGTAGATCATATTACCCAAATTCCAGTCGAATACCACATCCATACAATGATAATATCAGAGTACAAATAGTGCAAAATTACATAAATTATTACATCGTCGCATTGGCGGAATCAAAAGTAGCATTCATTCAGAACAGCTTGAAGACAAGATCGCCAAACTCGAGCGTAGGAACAAACCCCTCAACCGTCAAACTCCTCAAAGCTATACTCCTCAGCAGAACCTGTGTGCCAAAAATTTTCAGTACGATTTGTACTGGCCACTCCCACCCTATGAGCATTGCTTTGTGGAAATTGGATGCAAGTTGGATATAATCAAAAGGAACCTATAAGGCTGGGGTTTCCTATGTATTAGTATATCAAGTATATAATAACAGTTGGTCAAGTTTTAACACCAATCCCACACCCATTCCACCCCATTCCCATCTAGAGCCAGGTTTCGATCCTGGGATCGATATACCACCATCTCCACATCATCACCACATCACAACCATACCATCGCTCAGTCGATAGGCCAACTCCCTCTCAGCACTGTCTCATGGCCCGTAGCCCCTGGCTACATCCGAACACTCACTCCCAGGGGGAGAAGAGAAGGACTCATCTCACTATCTAGTTTAAGCGAAACCCAGGAAAGGTCCATAGCCGACAAGTCAGCATATGTATCGATCGATCAACCATACACTCTGCAGAGGTTTTACATAACCACAAGATCCGCCTTCCTCATTGATCGTCGTCAACTGGGCTGATTCTAGCCGCTTGCTAGCCTAGGATAATGCCACTCTACCATTCAGCCCTAGTACACCCCAAGTCTAGTCTAGGGTGGCTGAACTGTGAGTCATGAGCCGGGTCCACAAGGTCTCCATGGAGTCTCGGAAGGGTGTGGGGGGAATCCTCCGTGCCCCGTACCTCCCTCACACTGTCCGCTATCAACCTAGCAGTAGTGGCAATATCCTACCAAGTAGTCCGGCCGTCCCGCACCATATAGGGCGAGTGGTACGTAAGGCTTCCCGGTGAATCTGAGTACTAGTAAGTCCTTAGGGATGACCAAGCCAGAATGTCTTCATCAGGGTTTCCATTTACCGTGCCACCACAACACCTCCACCCTAGGCTCCTCCCATCACAGGTTCACACCCAGGGCCACCTCATATACCATTTACCCACCATAGGTATCCATTCCAGGGGTGCCCAGGTAGCACCCCACGGCAAGACTTGCCCCAGGCTCGTCGTATACTCCAACTTGGTCGACACAACCCTCACCCTCCACGCACCCAAGTCACACACACAGCACTCTCCCCATAGTCCAGATAACACCAGTTTCCACCACGCATCAATGTAATACAAGCGTAGTAGAAGTACTAAGCAATGAAATATAGCAGCAAGCATGTGTCTAGCCTAATAGCAGGGTAAGCAGGGGTAAGGTTGCGTCAAGGTAAAGGCCATCAAGTAAGCATACTACCATGCAAGTCCTATCATAGTGTGATTATAACAATAAAGTAAAGCAATAGCAGTTCTATATTAGCCATGCGTAATAGGTGCTACGAGGTTGGGTGGGATGTGGCACCTTCAGTGAAGTCGTCTCCGTACTCCTCATGGTACTCTTGGTCCTCGTCCGTCTGGTTCTCCTCCGAGTCTACATACGGTCGAATTATAGTCGCGTTAGCGACGTCTATAGAATAGCACAAAGAAGCAATGAAAATTCAAAAGAGCCAAATGCACTCAAACATGGGTTCATTGCGTAGAGCTCGATTTTAGATGAATTTTGGTCCTGGTCTTGTATTTTTCTGAGTTTGTATGAATTAGTTATGAATTTCCGAAGATTAAATCCATTTCTAAAAATAATTAAGGCTAATTAATTCAGGCTGACACGTGTCACACTGTGACTGGTTCACGTGGCATGTAGGGACTTGGAGTGGTGTATCGGCTGGTGAGGTGGTCGGATGGGTCGCCGAGGTGGTCAGTGAGGTCGCCGAGGTGGTCGGAAAGGTCACCACGGTGGTCGGAGAGCTTGCCGAAGTGGTCGGAGAGCTTGCCAAGGTGGTCGGCGAGATCGCCGAGGTGGTTGGAAAGGTCGCCGAGGTGGTCGGAGAGCTTGCCGAGGTGGTCGGCGAGATCGCCGAGGTGGTCGGAAAGCTCGCCGAGGTGGTCGGAGAACTCACCGACGTCCCCGACGTGGGCGTGGTCTCATTTTCGGCATGATGTCAGCATGGCGTCATCAGAGCTGAACCGTGGATGACAGGTGGGTCCAGGGTCAAACGGTGACTGACAGGTGAGGCACGGTTCATGGTGAACCCGCCTGCATTGGTCCATAGACCGCAGAGTCGGTCTATGAAGGACTTGGTCCACTTACTCCTTCCCAGGGTTTGGTTCACGTGCACCAAGTGCATGGACGTGTGGCCGGCGAGGGAAAAATCCCCATCTTCTTCCCCGGCGTGTTCCTGCCAGTGGTGAGCTCACCGGCGAGCCCCTCCAGCGGTACTGGTGCATGATTAGGGTAGGCAATAGCTTGGCCTTGCCATGGCGGGTGCCCTGGTGAAGTTAACGTGGTGGCCGGGCGGCTCTAGTTGGCTGGCCGCGGTGGCGGCGGTCCTCGTACACCGGCGAGCGACGGTGTGGTGGTTGTGGCGGTGGTACCGGAGATTGGTGGTGTGCATGAGCTACCCGATGCTGCTACGGCCATGGCGAGCAGGTCGAAGGGGCTCCGAGAGCTCTCAATGCCTCCGGCCACGGTGGTCGAGGCAAAGCGGAGGCGGTGGCGCTCCGACGAGATGCAGTGCGGCAACGCAGGGCTCCGGTGGTCTTCATCCTCGGCTAAGGTGAGCACGGTGTGTCTTTCATCATGGCGGAGCCAGTCGGGGTCTCAACGTCGCCTTTACCGCGATGTAGAAGACACGGTGGTCTCACCATGGTTGTGCTCCTGCCATGGTGAGCGCGTGCGTGCATGCGATGCATATGCATGGCATGAGCAGAGCGCTCGGCGCTGGTGTTCCCGAGTAGAGGGCTTGGCGTCGCCCCCTTTCTTCCCTTTGCTTCATGTTTTTGTTTGGCTCAACAAGAGGGTCGTGGTGGTCCTTCTATGCTACCGGTTGGCTAAGCCAGAGCAAGAGCTCGTGCTCCGGCGTGGTCCGTTCATGACGTCCGAGAGGCTAGGAGTGGTCATGCCGGTGTTCCTGAGCCGCTAGGGGTCGGTGAGACCAGGCCTTGGGCTTGTGCGCATGTGGTGCGTGTGCAGCGTGTCCAGGAGCGGGAATTCTCCGCCTCTATGTCCCCTAGGTGCGGGAACACGGTGGCGTTCATGGCCAGTACGGCTAGCGCGGTGAGCGGCGAACGACGTGGCTCACCGTAGGGCTCGTGGCGGTAGGATGACGGTGCGGTGGTGAGGCGAGGCCATGATGAGGTGATGTAGTGCCGTGCCAAGCAGCTACATCGCTGTAGCTGATCGGGGCGGCGCTCCTAGCTCCGGCGAGGTCTGGTTCCGCAGCGGCTTCCTTCTCCTCCTTGCTTCTTCCTCCTCCCTCTCTCTCGGCTTGACGCGGTGTGGTGCTGTGCCACCAGCGGCGGCGGCGAATGGGCTGAGGGTTAGGGCTCATGGGTGTTGGCTTTTATAGCCGAGCTCCAAGGGCTCCAATGGCGGACGGCGATCGGGCGGTGGTGATGTGTGCGGCGCATCCGACGGACCGCATGCGGTAGCGTAGGCGCAGCGCAAGGGGGAACAGGGTCATGCGATGTGCGTGACCCTGGGCCCATGCCTGCCACGCTGGTCAGCCCCCGGTCGGGAGGAGAGACTGGCATGGGGAGGAAGAAGGCCCTGTTGCTGGGGTGGCTGACGCATGGGGTCCGGTTAGCAGCGGCAGCAGGCGAGGTAAAAGGGCGCACGGGCGTGAGCGGCGCATTGGGCCAGCTTGCTGGGCTTGGTGCACGAGTGGGAGGGCAGGCGGGCGCGAGTTGGGCCAAATAGGCTGGCTCGCAAGGCTGAGCAGGCCTGGGCTGCTGCGGCTCCCTCCTTTTCCTTTTCTTTTTCTATTTGTTTCTCTTTTCTTTCTCTTGCTTCGATTCAAATTTAGTTAGAGTTTAAACTTGAGCTTCGAGTTATGTAGTGGGTCCCACAAGGTGTTTCAAATGGTGGTCAAAATACATCCCATATATTAGGGTTTATCATAAATATTAAGTAAGTTAGTTAAACATCACATAAGGCAAAAGAATCCAAATCACAAGTGGAATTAAGGATGCATGCATGATTTGTTTATTTAGGAATTTAATTACACATGTGGCATAAAACCAAACTACGCTTATGATTTTAACCTAGTTGGGTCACATCTAATCCAAAACTAGGGTTTGGCTTCTACATGTGTCACTCAACATCACATAGGATTTTGAAGAAAAATTTTGTAGTTGTGATTTTTGGTGTGTGGATTTTTGGGTTGTTACACTAAGGTGTAAAGAATGGACCTTTGAAGCGTGATACCAATTGGAGTTGCCAATAATACCATCCTTAGCACCATGGTTAGTTAGATAGCACTTGCAAAACACAAAAACTAGATACCTCATGAGATCAACATTATAAGCAAGGCTCTAGTATCACTTGAAAAGAGAGCAAGGCACATCTAACTATCATCCTATGCATGCTAGTTTTGCATTTCATCAATCAATCCTACAACTAGCATACACCACACAGGCATGGATATGGAATTAAAGAACTTGTGCTATGCAAGCAAACATATGTAATGCACATTCAAATGCATCAAACAAGTTTATGAGCTTGCTCCCCCAACTTGTGTGCTTCAGATTTTAATATTGATCCCCTTCCATCACCATTCCATTTGTTTGCTCCCCCTATTTTACTATCTTTGTGAATTACTTCTCCCCTTTGGCATCAAATACCACAAAAGGTGAGCTCAAACTTTAGATAGGTTGGGGTGAAACCATGTTAAGTGAGGATCAATTTCCCATATTTGGTTCAATCTAGATCACTTGCAAAAGATATTTAACTCGATTTGATCTAAGGACAAGCTTCTTCACACCTCATTTCAAGGGTTATCTTGACCATGTTGAGTTAAACACTTATAGCTCATTTTCTAGATTAAACACTAGGTTCACAAGCCCACAAACATGTCATATGCTACCACAAGATCATTTCAAACAGAAAAGCAATAGTGGTACCATACAAGCATCAAATCCATTTGATTTTCATGAATGAGCCTAAGACATGTGAGGAATGACTAGATGCACTAAACAAGTCCTTAGCAAAGAATGAATGACATGTCAATCAATTTTACCATGCTTTGCTTGAAGGAGAGGCATGTCATATAATGGGGGTGCATCAACACATATTTGAGAAGTCAAGTATGTTTAATTCATTTCTTAGCTTGCAAAACCTTTTCTCATCAAGTGGCTTGGTGAAAATATCAGCAAGTTGATCACCAGTGGCCACTCTCCATGCAAATGTCCCCTTTTTGTTGGTGATCTCTAATGAAATGATGGTGGACATCTATGTTCTTTGTTCTTGAATATTGAACCGGGTTGTTGGTGAGCTTCACGACACTCTCATTGTCACATAGCAATGGCACTTGTTTGAACTTGATTCCAAAATCACTCAAAGTAGCATTCATCCAAAGTAATTGAGCACAACTACCCGATGTGCTCTTTCTCTCAACTTTGCATCCTGTATAATCGGAGTCCGAATATCCAATCAACTCAAATCTAGCTCCTTTGGGATACCACAATCTAACATTTTGTGTATGCTTCAAATACCTCAATATTCTTTTTGTTACCTTCAAGTGACTTTCTCTAGGTGAGGCTTGAAATCTTGCACACATGCACACTCTAAACACCACATTTGGCCTTAATGCGGTCATATAGAGTAGGCTTCCAATCATAGACCTATACATCTTTTGATCAACCATGTTGCCACTAGCATCACTATCCAAGTTTTCATTTGTCCCCATTGGTGTACTAATAGCTTTAGCATCATCCATTCCAAACTTCTTGAGGATGTCTTTTATGTACTTGCCTTGACTCACAAATGTGCCATTCTTCATTTGCTTGATTTGAAGACCAAGGAAGTAACTCAACTCTCCAATCATGGACATCTCAAACTCATTTTCCATCATCTTTCCAAACTCCTCGTAAAAATCTTGATTGGTTGATCCAAATATGATGCCATCATCATAGATTTGCAACACAAACAAGTCATTGCCTATCTTCTTGGTGAAGAGAGTGGTGTCAACCTTGCCCATCTTGAATCCCTTAGAGAGTAGGAAATCCCTCAACCTCTCATAACATGCTCTTGGTGCTTGCTTCAAACCATACAAATCCTTTCTCAACTTGTAGACATGGTTGGGTTTCTTCTCATCTTCAAAACTGGGAGATTGCTCAACATACACAAGCTCATTGATGTACCCATTGAGAAATGCACTCTTCACATCCATTTGGTACAACTTGATGTTATAGGCACAAGCATAGGCTAACAAGATCCTAATTGCTTCCAATCTTGCAACGGGGCATATGTTTTCCAAAGTCAAGACCTTCAACTTGTGTGTAACATTGAGCCACTAATCTTGCTTTATTCCTTACAACTATCCCATCTTGATCTTGCTTGTTCTGAAAGACCCATTTGGTTCTAATCATATTATGATCATTAGGCCTCTCAACTAGTTCCCATCTTGATTTCTTGTGAAGTTGTTTAGCTCTTCATCAATAGCATTCACCCAACCAACATCCTTTAAAGCTTCATCTATCTTGTTTGGTTCAATGGATGACACAAATGAGAAATGCTCACAAAATGATGTCAATCTTGATCTTGTTTGCACACCTCTTGAAATATCATCAATTATAGAATTCAATAGGTGATCTCTGGCAACATTGGTTGGTTGGAGCACTTGAACTCGATTGCTTGCACTTGATTGATCATTTGGTTGAGATGGTGAACTAGCCACTTGTTGTTGATCTTGCACTTGAGCACCACTTGTACTAGCTTGATTTTGATCATGAGAATCACTAGCTTACACATTTGAGTTAGAGAGCAGTTGATTCTTGTCATCTTCAACATCAATCACCTCTCTAGGCCTTATATCACCCATGTGCATCTTCTTCATTGCATTGACCAATTGAGTGCCTCTCACATCATCTAGATTCCCATCTTCCTCTTGGGAACCATTGGTTTCATCAAATTCAACATCATGTACCTCCATAAGAGTACCACTTGCCAAATTCCAAACTCTATAAGCCTTGCTAGTAGTGGAGTAACCAAGCAAGAATCCATCATCATATTTCTTCTCAAACTTGCTCAATCTAGTGCCTTTCTTCAAGATATAGCATTTGCAACCAAAAACCCGAAAGTATGCAATATTTGGCTTTCTACCATTCAAGAGCTCATATGGTGTCTTCTCCAACATTGGGTGACAATAGAGGCGGTTGCTATAGTAGCAAGCCATGTTGATTGCTTCAGCCCAAAATGAATGACTAACATTGTACTCACTTAGCATTGATCTTGCCATGTCAATCAAGGTTCTATTCTTTCTCTCAACTAGGTCATTTGATTGTGGAGTGTACTTGGCTGAGAATTGATGCCTAATTCCAAACTCATCACATAACTCATCAACTCTTGTGTTCTTGAACTCGCTACCATTGTCACTTCTCAGTTTCTTGATGGTTATTTCAAACTCATTGTGAATTCTCTTGATGAATGTCTTGAAGGTTTTAAACACATCACTCTTGTCAATAAGAAAGAACACCCATGTATATCTAGTGAGATCATCCACTATCGCAAATCCATATTTGTTTCCACCAATGCTAGTATATGTTGTTGGCCCAAACAAATCCATGTGCAATAACTCAAATGCTCTAGATGTCCTCATGATGCTCTTCTTAGGATGTGTGTTGCCAACTTGCTTTCCGGTTTGACATGCACTACACAACTTATCCTTCTCAAATGTTATATCTTTCAAGCCTCTTACTAGATCATGCTTAATCAATTTGTTCAATTGTTTCATTCCAACATGACCAAGCCTTCTATGCCATAACCAACCCACGCTAGACTTAGTGAGCAAACATGTTGATAATTGAGTTTCACTAGCATTGAAATCAACCAAGTATAGATTCTCATATCTAAAGCCTTCGAAGATCAAGTTAGAGCCATCTACACTTATGATCTCTACATCATCCACACCAAATATGCACTTGAAACCAAGATCACACAATTGAGCTACCGATAATAGGTTGAAGTTCAATCTCTCTACTAGTACCACATTGGAAATGCTCAAATCATTGGATATTGCAATCTTACCAAGCCTTTTGACAGTGCCTTTGCCATTGTCACAAAATGTGATGCTATCATATCCATTGCTATCATTTGTGTTGATTGAATTGAACATTATTAAATCACCAGTCATGTGTTGTGTGCACCCACTATCAAGCACCCAATGCCTTCCTCCGGCTTTATAATTAACCTACAAAAAAGATCAATTCTTTTTAGGTACCCAAACTTGCTTCGGTCCTTGAAGGTTAGTCACTAAGCTCTTTGGTACCCAAATAGCTTTCTTCTTTGAGCCCACAATTGGTGCACCAATGAACTTAGCCTTCACACCATTGGCACACTTGGTAAGCAAATAACAAGAATCAAACTTAATTGAGGATACAATAGCATTCTTGTTCTTGTTTTTGCAATCTTGCTCTATATGCCCAACTTGCTTGCATCTATTGCAAAATTGTCCATTGCCCTTCACAAAACCAGTATTATGAGTGACAAAGGCTGCCTTGCCTTTCTTGGAGGTATAGCACAATCCCTCTTTGTTGAGAGAAAACCTTTGGCTACCCAAGCACTTTAGCAAGCGGGCATCTCCACCATAGGCATTGTCTAAGGCATAAGTGAGCTCATTATCCTCCTTCTTGAGGGTCTCATTCTCAACCATTAGTGAGGCATCACAAGTGAAACCATCACTAGTAGATGAGGTAGAGATAGTAGTGCTACAAGGAGGATTAGTAGGAGCAACAACAATAGGCTTATAAAAAGATTCATCAATAATATCACAAGTCAAGCCCATGTCACATGATACAACAACCTTATGCTTGTCTTGCTCTAGGAGAGAGTGAGCCTTTTCAAGCTTAGATTGAGCTTTGCTAAGTTTCTCATGGGCTTCCATTAGCCTCTCATGAGTAGCATTGAGCTCATCAAAGGCTTGCTCAAGAGATTTGCATTTCTTGCGTAAGTCTTTACACTCATTTCTCTTTAACTCAAGACACTCATGAGCTTGTTCCATCATGTCCATGAGCACCTCCTTGGACTACTCCTCATCATCATCATCACTCCTACAATCATCACTTCACAATCATCACCATCACTTTCATCATATTTTACCTTAGAGGACTTAGCCATAAAGCATGATAGTGTGTCGAAGAGAGAAGGCTTGTTGTCGATGACGATACTTGCAAATGCCTTCTTCTGGGATGTCTTCTCATCATCACTAGACTCATCACTATCCGAAGAAGCATCACTATCCCAAGTCACCACATAGGAGCCACCCTTCTTCTATTTCTTGAAGGACATCTTCTTCTCCTTCTTTTCCTTCTTCTCATCTTCTTCATTGTCACTATTGTATGGATAATCCGTTAAGATGTGATCTTTGCTCTTGCATCTAAAGCACCTTCTCACTTGGTCTTTGTTCTTGAAATTGTCCCTTCTCTTTCTTGACTTGTAGCCCTTTTTCTTCATGAACTTGCCAAAGTTCTTCACAAATACATCCATGGATTCCATGTCAAAGCCACTAGCTTCTTCATCATCACTTGATTCTTCTTTCTTTGCTTTGCCCTTGCTCTTGGATGATGTGCTAGCCTTGAATGCCACACTCTTCTTCTTGTCCTCATCCTTCTTCTCATCTTGGTCAACCCTTCCCTTTCTACACGATATGTCTCTTGTGTCATGACATCACCTAGTACTTGGTTAGGGGTTATGTCCTTCAATCCTCCTCTTATGATGATCAATCTCAATATTTCAAACCTAGGAGGTAGGCACATCAAGAACCGATGAGAGAAATCATCATCTTGTACTTTCTCACACAAACTCTTGATATCATTGATAATCACTTGCATTCTATCACTACTACAGATTGATTTATCGCTGTCGTCACTTTCACTGCCGTAGCGATAGAAGCGATGGCGTTATACTTCCACCGCCGGTTGGACCAATAGCGAGGCCTCCTAAGGAAGGAAACCGACAATTGAAACTTCTACCACCGATGGGTTAACAATAGATGCGGCAGTGGTATTTTCTCAGTCGTATGAAAAGCCAAGCCGATTGGGATATGTGTCATGGCCACCGGCCCTCCATGACTATTTGGTCTTTCGGCGATAAAGTCAACATGAGTTATTTCCCAACTACCTACAACACAGTTGCATCACCATTACTTGCACTTCTCCATCTTTAAGGTTGGCCTATTTAACTAGGGTCTGGATGCACCTCTTGGGCTCAATCTACACACTCTTGAATCCACACACTCGTGAGCTACTGTATCTTTTCTCATCACCAAAAAGTGTTGTCTTCATCCTTGCACCTCTCACAGCCACCTCCTAGCCGTGAGAGGTGCAAGATGGAGATAAAGCACCTCATAGGGTGTTTGGAGAAGGCCTTCAAGATTGGGTGTGTTAGATTCTATAACCTTGCTGCCCCTTAGCATCGAGATGCAGATCTACATCCCTCGACGCTAAGAGGTAGTAAGATTATAAAGAACCTTACTGAGATGCAGGTGCAAGTTTTGCGAGGTGCTCCTTCTCCATCCTTGGCGAGGTGCTGTCACTGAACAGGAAATTGACCTTGATGATTGCAGATCTTCTTGTAGATCTTGTGTTAAAGAAGATATGTAATCATCTAGTTCTCTCCTGTTCAGGAGCTCCATACTCGATTAGGAGTGCTTCAAGTTTGCGAGATGCTCGTTCTTCAAGATTGGGTGCATATATTCCATCTTGCAGCTCTCACGGTCAAGAAGTAGATCACATCCCTTGACCATGAGATACATCTTGCAGCTCTCATGGTCAAGAAGCAGATCACATCCCTTGACCATGAGGGTTGCAAGATGGAAGGTAGAGCACCTCACTAAGGGTGAAGTTTTGTGATGTGCTGCATCGTTCTTTAGATTCCATGATCTTTGTACCTCGAAGGATCGAGATGCAGATCTGTTGGTTTGTATGTGAAAACGTCGTATGATATGGATCTATTATCGCAAAGACATCAATGGAAAATACATAAAGAAGTACTATATATACCCAAGTATTTGGGTCCATGCTTGATAGCCGAGTCTCATCGGATCAAAATATAGCTAACACCTAGAGTATCGCCTTTAGAACAAAAAATAACAATAAATGACATAGGATCAAAAATCACATTCAAACAGTAGATTCTTTAGTTATAATACCCTAGATATAATCTATGGTCCTAAAAACATTGTTTACAACATCTTCTGCATGGATGATCACAGTGATAGCCTCGGCAGCATCAGTGAAGTCTCCAATCAGGTCCTCTTGATCTTTCAGCCGATCAGTGTCTGGAAAATCAGGTTCCAGGTGACGGAGCTCGTGCCCTGAACGCAGTTGCACTACAGCCAGAGCAGCACCGGCACCATAGCGGACCCCATGAGTTGCCACTTCTTTGGCATGAACCGTAATATCCTACAGGCGATCTTCAAGAGAAACTCCCCTGGCGTTGACTGCTACAACTATGCCTTGTGCTACCCATTTGAGGATCTCATGGTGACTCTCTAGGTCAATCTCTCGGTGATGAGCCTCCTTGATCTCACGACGAGAAGCAGCTAGTTGTTCCTCAAGATCTAATGAAAATAAAGGGTTACCGGATAAAGTCGTGAATATAAAAAACACTCTTCAAAGAAATTTTACCTACTATCCTAGCATGAGTTTCATCAGCCCTCATCTGAGCAACATTGGTCTCTTCTTCAGATGCAGAGAGGGCTATTTTAACGGCATCGAGACATAGCTCGAGCTGACCTACCTCACGCATCGCTTCAGAATACAGGTATCTAGCCTCGCTCCTTTCATAGATAAGATTCTAGACATCCTGACTATCATATGACTTAGAGGATGAAGTTGACCTAGTGAGATGTGTTTCGATAGCATGCACAATCGATTGTTGTCCAACCTCCGTCGGAGTTGACCGATGTACCACAGCATGAGAGGTAGCTCTGCATATTCAAAGGATTAATGCAAGGCATCCATAGAGATAAGAAATCATTCCCTCTCACCCTTGGCGATGAAGAGGGACACAAAGGCGGATCCGTGGCTTCTGGAGTTTCCTCCCATGGAGCTTGCCATGAGCCATTGTTCAGAAGAAGACTGGAAGGAGAAAACAAAGAAGAAAAGATATGTGTCATAGCACAACAAATGAACACATGTAGTATTCCTTCTACTCCGCCTTGCCTCCAAATTTATAGCCCTAGGGAACCTCTATAGTGGGTTCATTGAGTTACATGCAAGATTGGGGGGCATGTGTTCACACCGAAATTTGTTACTCCCTCTGTCCCAAACAGAATGCAATTCTCACTTCTCGAGGAGTTAAGGGATTTCAACTTTGACCAAAATTACATAGAAAATACTAACATTTATAATCCAAAACAAATATCAATAGATTAATGGCATAATATATTTTCATAATAAGTCTTTTTTAGGACAGAGGTAGTAAGATGCACAGGAAGCCCAAAACTCAGGGAAGTGTATGTGAGTGTTGAATGTTGTCCCAACTTCCAACACCATCCCCACCACTTGTTACGTTGGGAACCGTCGTATACCTCATCTTTCCTAATGCGTGCTCCCTAGATCATGCATCTTAACTGCATTGAGTCTAGGTGCATCTTCAAGGTGAGTATTGAATGTCCCAACTTTCAACACCGTCCCCACCACTTGTTACACCGGGAACCATTGTATACCTCGTCTTCCCTGATGCATGCTCCCTAGATCACGCATCTTAACTACATTGAGCCTAGGTGCATCTTCAAGGTTGGCCTATCCAATTCGGGTCTACGTGCACTGAGTCTCTCGCCCCTTCCCTCCCCTCCCCTCCCCTCCCCTCCCTCTGAATCCCTTAGCATTAGACTGAGTGAGAAAGCGGCAACTCCTTTCGTCCACCATGGTTCATGGCGTACTTTGATGGCTCCATCGTTGCTGGGAGAAGACTTTTAAGATTGGGTTCTGCAGCGGCCTGCTAGTGGCCGTTCATCTTAGGTGTTAGAGGAAGTTCCGCGAAGAGATAGGGAAGTGGCCTAGGTCACCGGTGACATGGCGGCTAGGCTCGTTGATGATCGGCATGTGGGAGACTTCCAGGTCAGAATATCTATAGGAAATCCTAGAGGGCGGAGGGTCCCTTGCTGTTACCGGGAAACCTTTTGAGCCCATAGATCTCAGCCTAGGATCTCTCGATGCCATGCCATGTGTTCCTCCCCGACGATGAAGAAGACAGTGTAGGCAAGGCTCCTCGTGGGGCTCCTCATCCTCTAGGATGTTAGAGGGAGTTCCATGAGGTGGTTCTTCCACAGTCTTCTTCCAAGCATCATCCCTGCTCGTGGTGAAGATCCAGAGGCACAGTGAAGGTTTAGTTACGCCTTCATCCAGGTTCTATGCTTCACGATATGTCCATTGCTGAGTGCAGGGATAAACCTACGCTCATCGCTAAAATTTGGCTTATGCTGATTTGTTGTGAGAGAAAACATTGTTTGTTCGCTGAAAAGTGCTACTGAAGTATTGCTGAAGAACAAGGCCAAGGTTTTTGTCATCATAACTGTAGTTGCTGATAGATCGTTATTATTGTACGCCTAGTGAATGAAAAGTGTAACAGAGTTAATCGAAAAAGAATGTCTTTTGTTGATTTTGAACGATGTTACTTCACTAAGATGCTACGGCTTTGTTATCATGTCCATTGTTATTGTAGAGATCAGTACCTTTATTCTGTCACTGTCCAATATAAGCGTCGTTGAAAAAATTGTATCACCTCCGCTATTCGCCTTTAGGTGCTAACATCTTCTTGCTGTAACCTACAAAACTAATGTTCATAATATTTTATTCCTTTCCAACATTTCATTTCCATATGACATGACTGTCTTTAGGTACTATGTACCATCTTATTTAAGACCCAATCACCACTGCCAGTAGCCTTCACCATCGATATCGTCAAAATTTGCAAGCCAGCGTGAAACTCCCACGTGTTTTTAGAAATTTTGGCGGAACTATTTGTTCCTAAAAGTCCTACTTTGTAGTTAGCTTATAAAGACCACTACCCACCTAACCAACCTATCCATCTCCTCCTCAAGTGCTGCTATTCCTCACCTACTCATCGGCGTGTAAGCCGCCACTCAACGTCGACAAGCTAGTGCTCCACGCCGGTACGCCTCACCGACACGCCCGCACAGATCCACCGGTGACCAGGCTGGTACTCATCACCACCGTGGCCACTCAAGCTCATTGTCGAAAGATCTAAAGGCAAGGGTAATGTTTTCCCGCACTTCCCTTATCTACTTTCTTGGCTTTTTATTCCCCTCTCATCTCATCTGAGTATGAATCAAGCTTCCATCTGATCATTAAGGAGCTCATGAGCACATCCCTGTAGGCGCTCCTACTCTAATTTAGGTGACAGCGCCACCACTTCCATCGCTATCTCTACTCCACCACACCCTAGTTAAGATGGAGGAGGAGGCCACCAACAAGAGGAATGAAGTAGACATCCTGACAGGCGAAGTCTTGGTCCTTATCCTCCGCCACCTCACCATCTGCACCTTGTGCAGCTACAAGTGTGTGTGTCGCTCCTGGTACCGCCTCATCTCTGAATCCGAGTACTGGAAGGAGCTGCCCCAGTTTGTCACCAGATTCATGTATGGCAACTGGAAAGGCAAACACCGATTCGCCAGCTTCACCGGTGAATATCCCTCCTTTTCCTTCTTACCCTTCCCTATTGAGGATATAGTCATCTCAGATTGCTGCAGAGGACTCTTCCTCTGTTGGTGCATTGGGCTTCGCTATGTTGTCTGCAATCTGGTGACTAGCAAATCAGTGGTACTACAACATAGCAACATTTGTTATGGTTTAGCTCACTTGGGGTTCGATCCCATAATCTCCTCGCACTTCCATGTGGTAGAACTATGGGTAAGGTCACCTAGGGTGTTAGTTGTCAGCATTTACTTATCTAAAACTAGAGCATGGATGTGTAAAGAATCTGAATGGGGAGAGGATATTCTAGTATGCAAATTTTCAGGAACTGTGTTTCTTAATTGTTTTATGCACATGCTAGAGGTGTCCTAGATAGTTGTTGTTGATATGGAGGTAAAGACATGGAGGAAAATTCTTAGGCCACCAGGTTCTACAATGTCCATCCATAGAGATCAGGGTCCGTTGTGTCTATGTATTGCTAATATTTTCAATAGGTCTGACGTTTCAATCTGAATCCTTGAAGACTATGGTACTAGTAAATGGACATTGAAGCATATGGTGAACACGCTGCAGCTATTTTGGACTGAACAATATTCGACTCGGTTCCGAGGCTGCCAAAGCGGACTACAGAGTGATTGGAATTCACCTAGAATGGAATTTTATTTTCCTTGTTAGGGAGGACAGAACACTGATGGCATATGACATGAGCCGCAGAAAAGTTCATGTCCTCCCTGCCCGGGTCGTCCGCTATCCTAGAAGTCTCTGGAGTATTTATTTGAATGGACCTCACTATCTGCCTTATGTTCCATTGTTCATGGAGTCATTAATAGAGCAGTGAAGGTGCATATGCTATATTTTGTTGTTAGAACATGTCTTTGTCCAGGTAGGGAGTTGTTTTGAGTCTATATATATAGTCAAATTTTGTTCAGAGTAGTAATGCTTTGCATTGTGCGGGTTTTGGAGTGTCAGTGCTTTTGAACGATTTTCCTGCAATAATGGCTATGGGAGGAAGAAGAGGGGTTTCATGCTGCATTGGATGCCAAGCTGATCAAGGAGTGCCAATCTAAAGGAGCGTAGCACATCTACCTCGTTTTAGTTACATAAGTCTGTAGGGAGCAAAACCTTTATTATGCTATCTATGTACCACTTATGTTAATTCATCAGTTGTTACAGTTGTTATGTTAGTGTCGAGCATTGTTATTATAACAAGTAATCTTCGTTGTGGATATGACGAATGATGTGTAATGATTAAATTTGTTTGGTGTGTGTTCAGTAAGTTATTAAGGCCCAGCTAAATTAGTAAATACATTGTGAAAATGGGATGCCATCACCGCCGCTATTCGTCTGATGCGGTAGGGGTCAATAGTGTATCACCGTGAATCGTTTAGTAACCCGGCACCGACTAAAGGATCATCATGAGTGGATCGTACTACAACGCGACGGTGACCATGCCCTATGACCAGATGATTCATATGCTGAAGCGATGGTGATGTTCGCCTCGACACAGGCGGGTCACACTCTAATGCGATAGAATAAGGATCTGATCATGGATGGATTATAAGCCATGCGGCGGTGTTAGTGCATACCCACACTGGCGGGTCGTGCTCCAATGCGATGGAAGTAAGGACCTTAGCATGGACGGATCATAAGCCAATGTGGAGGTGTTAGTGTACACCGCAGACAGTCTCAGATAGCGACGATGAGGGCTATGATCATCACTGCCGACAGCTTACTGTTGAGGCCGAAATTGATCACCGGTGTGCCCTCATATGTTTCTTCCAATCTCTTTCACACCTCACTAGCTCTCTCAAGATCTTTGATTTTCTCAAACACTTTTGAATCAATGGCATTATAGATGGTGTTGAGTGCCATTGTGTTGCATTGCTTGTTCTCTAGTTCTCTTGGGGTTGGATTGGTGGGATCAAGAATCACAAAATCATTCTCGGTCACATCCCACACCTTCGCCCTATTCGTTTGGGCTGGTTTGGCTTATAAGCCATGGCTGAAAGTACTATTGGCTGGTTTTGTGTGAGAAAAATATTGTTCGTTGGCTGATAAGTCATGGCTTATAAGCCAGATACGAGCAAGCGAACAGGCTGCTTGTCATTGATTGAACCCAAATACATCTTTATTTCCCTCTTCCAATAATCATAGCATGTGCCATCAAAGTGTGGTGGTTTGCCCCCAACATGGTTGAACACTATTTGAGCTATCTTTCGGCATCGAGGTTGTTAAGCCTTCAATCAAACGGTGACCATGGCTCTAATACCACTTGAAAGGTCCTAAATGGCTAGAGGGGAGTGAATAGCCTATAAAAAACTCTACAAAATCACTAGAGCAATTTGTTAGTACACTAAATGGCGTGAAGCAATTTTGCTCTAGCTCTACAAGGGTTACAAGCCACCTACCCAATAATTCTAATTGCTATGATCACTAAGCACACAAAAACCTATATCACTACTCTCTAAGCTAATTTGCTCTCAAAGACTAAGTAAAGAGTTACACTAACCAAACTAACAAGCTTTCACAACTAGCTACACTAAAGAGCTAGACACTAGGCAAGAATGTAAAGAAAGTAATACAAGAGAGTAGGATGATTATACCGCCGTGGCAAGGGTGATGAACCAATCAATATGAATGCCAATCAATCATCAAGAGAAATCCAATCACAAGATGACACATGATTTTTCTCTCGAGGTTCACGTGCTTGCCGACACACTAGTCCCCGTTATGTCGATCAACACTTGGTGGTTCGGCGGCTAATTGGTACCACACCAAGCCTTCACTAGGCGCTGCAAGAACCTACCACAAGTGAGGTAACTCAATGACATGAGCAATCCACTAGAGTTACCTTTTGCCTCTTCGCCGTGGAAGGTACAAGACCCCTCACAATCACCGAAGATGGCCACGAACAATCACCAACTTGTGCCAATCCTCCTCCGCTACTCCAAGCCATCTAGGTGGCGGCAACCACCAAGAGTAACAACAAATCCATAGCCACAACGATCCCCAAGTGCCACTAGATGTAATCACTCAAGCAAATGCACTAGGAATCACTTCCAATCTCACTATGATGATGAATCAATGATGGAGATGAGTGAGAGGTGTTTGCTTAGGCTCACAAGGATGTCAATTATGTCAAAGTGCCAAGAGAGTGAGCCCCAAGCCGGCCAAGAGCCTTAAATAGGTGCCCCAAGCAAATAGAGTCATTGCCCTGTCGGGGGCCGGCCGGACTCGCCTGACCGGACGCATCCCAGTGTTCGGTCCACGGATGCTGTCCACGTGGCACTGCTTCAAACCTCGCACGTCAGATCTCAACGGTCAAAATGTTTCGCTCGTGTGGTTAAAGGATGACCGGACGCACTGCTCCAAACGACCTGACTCAGCGCCGCTCAGGGTCCAGTCAAGTACAGAAAGCATCCAGAGACGATTTTCATTGACCGGACGCGTCCTATCACACATGACCGGACGCACCCTAGAGTCTGATCCTCATTGAGCTCACACACGGAGGTTGCATTAGCATATGTCAGCATGACCTGACGCACCAGCATCGCGTCCGATCACGTCCTCTTTCCTGCATCCAATTGCGAGGCCGAGCGCCTCCTTCTTTGCGCGCCCTGACAGCATCTGGTCCTTGCTCGGCCTTCTCGGCCACGAGCAGTGCCACTGACTAGACGCATTAGGCCAGAGTTCGGTCACTGCGCAAGCAGAGTCCGGTCACTGCCTTTTCACCTCATTTTCTTTTTCTATCTCCTCAACCGCTTCACCCTTGCTTCCAAGTTGCTAACCACATAGTGTAGAACTTGTGTGCACATGTGTTAGCATTTTTCAAAGCATTTTACAAGGGTCAATTGTTAGCACACTAGGTTCTTAATGCATATGCAAGAATCATGTCACCTAGTGGTACTCGATAACCATTTAGCCAAATATTTTCCCTCTTTATAGTAGGGCTATCGATCATAAATACACTCACACCCTCTGTGGTGTCTTGAGTGTCAAAATAAAAACCTATTTGATACATTTGTGTTGATCTCCTTGGTTTTTGTTTTTCTCTTCTTTTCCAAGTTTTGGAGCTTGATCACCATCATCACATGTCCATCTTCATTTCCATGGACCTCTCACTTGCTCCATCACTTGGTATGTACTAACCTAGCTTATGATCATACTTGATGACATAGGTTAGTACTTAGGTTTCATCAATTATCCAAAACCAAATTAGGGCTCTCAGAAGGCCAGTTTGCTTTCGTCACCTTGGTGAAGGCACAGCCAGGGACCTGTGCGCGATGGAGGCGGCGTAAAAGATGGCGTGGGAGCAGCTCCACTCGGCCCCTAGAGCGAGGTCGACACCGCCTGGAGGGACGCATACGCGCTCGCCTACCTCCACGTTGCGCAGCTCTGCATCTATGGGGCCAACGGCCAACCTCAAGGTGCCTGGCGCAAATCTTTACGGAAACGTGCGATAGAGGCTAAATTGGATTACGAGGACCAGAGGTTTAGGGAGGCGCTCGACAGGAACAGATGAAATTTTTGATTAGCCATCAAAGATTTTAGTACAAAGTTCATTTACAATCTTTCTTCCCTTTCTTATTTTTAGGTGTAGAGATAAATCACAAAAGTAATAAAAAAGTAAAACCAATTTTGTTAGGTTTCTATAAACTAGATCTACATGATATAGGCAATAAAGATTATAAATTTTTTCTACATAATTAGATTTAAAATTTTCTTAATGTGTTCATCTAACCACAAGCCACATGCGTTGCTATAGGCGTGGGCAAATAATTTATAAAAATAAATAAAGATAGGAAAAATATAGAGAAGGGAGGGAATCCAGGAAATAGAATAAATAAAGAGAAGGGAGTGAATCCAGGAAATAGAAAAAAGGAAAATAATTTATAAAAATAAATAAAGAGAAAGGAAAAAGAAAATAATTTATAAAAATAAATAAAGAGAAAGGAGGGAATCCAGGAAATAGAAAAACAGAAAAATAATTTATTAATATAAATAAAGAGAAAGGAGGGACTGCAGAACATGAAAAAAATGTAAGGAGGGAATCCAAGAAATAGAAAAACAGCAAAAATTAAAAAATAAATAAAGAGAAAGGAGGGAATCCAGAACATGAAAAAAAATGTAAAGAGGGAATCCAAGAAATAGAAAAACAGCAAAAAAAATGTAAGGAGGGAAAAAAAGGTACGCTAAAGGGAGGGTTTGAACCTCCGACCTTGTGGTTAACAGCCGCACGCTCTAACCAACTGAGCTACTCCAGCTGTTGGTGCCAGCTGTCTTTAAACTTTTTATAACATTTTATCTACTCGAAACACGAAACAACTAGACTATTGAATATTTTATGATCCGAAAGTAGCAACTAAAACATATCAAGTGGAGAGGCGGTTGCCGACAATGCAATGAACAAAAAGAAAATGTCCCGTATAGCAGTACGATGAAAAAAAAACTTTTCCAAACAAGCAATCTATCAGAGTCGAATTACTGCATTCTCTAAATACGAACCTTTCAAGCCATGAAATAAAGAGAAACAGACTGATCATTTAGAACAGTTTACATAACTCCCGATAAGCAGATCGTGCTCAAATCCAACTAAAAAATGGCAACAGCTGCACCCAGCCATGGCACCCTATTTTTTCAAGTACTGTTGCTAGAAGGGGCGAGGAGTATATTATTGCCATTTATCAAAAGTCGTGCTGCCAAGATTTCTCTCAAGGGTCCAATTTGTTCGCCAATTATCCACTGCTCTTTTCACTGTGGCCCTGGCCTCCAAGATCTCTGCATCTGTGAATTTGTGCTCCACAATCCCTATTGGACCTGGCTGGAGAACGTGGATTACAGTCTCAACATCTTGCTCCACCTGCCTGAGAGAGCATCAAGCAAGAAAATGAAAACATAACCCCATTTCATTTTCAATGAAATTATGGACACACAGAAATGAAGTATCTATCATATTGCGTAGGGTTAGTGAAAACTCGAAGTTAAAATATACCTGATAAGTTGGGGTAGTCTTTGAGGCAACAGTCTCAGGAAAGACATCAAGCTAATCTGTATAACCCGGAAGAAGAAGATTACCCAACTCTGATGAACAAGCACAAAATAATGACACAGTTTCTCATTCATGGTGTAACATAACAGTATATCTTTTTCAGAAACGAGAGGAGTTCCCTAATGTAGCTACTGAATAAACTGAATTTTGGCTGTTGATTTATCTATCCGACCTATGACAATTTCCAAATCGAGACACACACTGTATTCTGGAAAGCAGATAAGCTGATTAGAGAACAATTGATTACTCTTAGCCACAGCGATCAGAGGTTAGTACTTCTTAGGAAAGTCCACTAGAGCCAATAAAGTTGTAACTTAGGAGTTCTGGTTCTAAACAACGTCTGTGTTCACTGGCTTCAGATCAAACTACCAATGGACTCCCTGAGGAATTTGTTTGTTTCCCTAATTTCATGATGAGGGATTAGGATCTCTGCCATGTGGGGCCACCAGTACACTTGCCGGGGCCGCACCAGGGATGCGCGACGTGCGCAGGGAGCGCTGTAGGCGCATGGTGACCGCGTCCAGCGAGGGGGTTGAGTGGCAGGAAAAGGTCCAGCGTTGCATGGTGACCGCGTCCAGCCGGGGATTAGTGGCAGCAAAAGGCTGTCCTCAATTTGGGCTGCATGGTGACTGCGTCCAGCCAGGGGATTAGTGGCAGCAAAAGGCTGTCCTCAATTTGAGGAGTCTTTCCATCTTACTTGACTAGGGGATTAGTGGCAGCAAAAGGCTGTCCTCAATTTGGGCTGCATGGTGACTGCGTCCAGCCGGGGGATTAGTGGCAGCAGAAGGCTGTCCTCAATTTGATGAGTCTTTCCATCTTACTTGACTAGGAGGCTGAGCACCTATTTATCTCTGGTATTCGGAACATTTCAGAACTAAGCAACAACAGTTATTTCCCAATCTCCCTTTCTCTCTCTCTCAATCTCACCCCCTTCACCATTGGGCGTTCAGGGGAACAACCCCACGCCGTTACCAACCGAGACTACGAGCTACGTAGTCGAGGGCCAGCTACTCTGAATCCTGACGCCCTTGACAACCTGGTGGCCCCGCATGACATCTCTCCCCCCCTCGACGAGCAGCTCGTCTTGGAGAAATCGACATCTTCATCGAGCATCATCCTGCCTTCCAGCTCGAGGACGAGCTGCTCGTCAAGGGGGAAGGGATGTCATGTGGGGCCACCAGTACACTCGTCGGGGCCGCACCAGGGACGCGCGACAGCGCTCAACGTGTGACGTGCGCAGGGAGCGCCGTAGGTGCATGGTGAGCGTGTCCAGTGCTGTATGGTGACCACTCGGCGCATGGTTAGCATGGTGACCATGTCCAGCGCTGCATGCTGACCACTCCAGTGCTGCATGCTGACCACTCCAGTGCTGGTGACCGCATCCAGCGAAGGGGTTGAGTAGCAGGAAAAGGTCCAGCGCTGCATGATGACCGCGTTGAGCCGGGGGATTAGTGGCAGCAAAAGGCTGCATGGTGACCGCATCTAGGAGGCTGAGCGCCTATTTATCTCTGGTATTTGGAACATTTGAGAACTAAGCAACAACAGTTATTTCCCAATCTCCCTCTTTCTCTCTCAATCTCACCCCCTTCACCATTGGGCGTTCAGGGGAACAACCCCACGCCGTTACCAACCGAGACTACGAGCTACGTAGTCGAGGGCCAGCTACTCTGAATCCTGACGCCCTTGACAACCTGGTGGCCCCGCATAACATCTCTCCTCCCCTCGACGAGCAGCTCGTCTTGGAGAAATCGACATCTTCATCGAGCATCATCCTGCCTTCCAGCTCGAGGACGAGCTGCTCGTCAAGGGGGAAGGGATGTCATGTGGGGCCACCAGTACACTCGTCGGGGCCGCACCAGGGACGCGCGACAGCGCTCAACGTGTGACGTGCGCAGGGAGCGCCGTAGGTGCATGGTGAGCGTGTCCAGTGCTGTATGGTGACCACTCGGCGCATGGTTAGCATGGTGACCATGTCCAGCGCTGCATGCTGACCACTCCAGTGCTGCATGCTGACCACTCCAGTGCTGGTGACCGCATCCAGCGAAGGGGTTGAGTAGCAAGAAAAGGTCCAGCGCTGCATGATGACCGCGTTGAGCCGGGGGATTAGTGGCAGCAAAAGGCTGCATGGTGACCGCATCTAGGAGGCTGAGCGCCTATTTATCTCTGGTATTCAGAACATTTGACAACTAAGCAACAACAGTTATTTCCCAATCTCCCTCTTTCTCTCTCAATCTCACCCCCTTCACCATTGGGGGTTCAGGGGAACAACCCCACGCCATTATCAACCGAGACTACAAGCTACGTAGTCGAGGGTCAGCTACTCTGAATCCCGATGCCCTTGACAACCTGGTGCCCCCTCGATGGATGAGCAGCTCATCCTCGAGCTGGAAGGCAGGAAGACGTCGACACCTTCATTGAGCGTCATCCTGCCTTCCAGCTCGAGGACGAGCTGCTCGTCGAGGGGGGGAGAGATGTCATGTGGGGCCAGGTCCAGCGCTGCATGGTGACCGCGTCCAGCTGGGGGATTAGTGGCAGCAAAAGGCTGTCCTCAATTTGGGCTGCATGGTGACCGTGTCCATCCGGGGATTAGTGGCAGCAAAAGGCTGTCAATTTGAGGAATTTTCCCATCTTAGTTGACTGCTTCCTCCGGCATCAGAAGGCAGCAGTATGTCTTGAAACCATCCTGTGGTAAAAGGAGATGCCTGAAAAAGAATGTAAGAAGCTCGAGCGGACTCAAGGCCCTTTTTTCCAACATAGGGGTTCCTTAGCTGTGATGAAAATGCCAAATGTTCTGTAAATGAATTCTTGGAGTTGGTTTAGTGGTGATCTGAAATTGTTTTTGTTTTTCAGCATTGTTCGTTGGTATTTAGGAATTTGCATGCAGCAGATTCATAGTATCAAATTTACCTCAGAGATTAATTTTCTTTCTGCACATGCATTTTTAGCAGACTAGCAGCTAATTGCAGAAAAATAGTGCAATTGTTGGTTTGTTTGTGCCCTCTCTAATTACTCTACTCGCGCAGAACTTATTTAATTGACAAAGGAGGTACCCTGATCGGCCTTTCTCTGAATATAGTTGGTTAACCCTAAAATTTGATTAAGACTGTAGTTGTCCATTCCTTTCAATGGCCACATTTCTCTAAATAATCTGTTCCTCACAGTTGAATAGCTCTTATATGTTCCAGATAACTCTTAGGTGGATCTCCCACAAAATGGGGAGGGGGAGGAAAATACTATATCATGATCAAATGAAGGAGCAATCAACTTCATTTTTTTCTGAAGGCAAATGATATTATAGAGAAGTTTCGCCTTTGCTCATGGGATTAGTTATTTCGGTGTTTCAGCTCTTTCTTTTAATGCAATCTTGGTGCAGTGACGACTGACGAAGTGTGGTGCTAATGTATGTTAGAACAGGTGCCAGTAGGTTCGCTGCAAGGAGTTCTGGTTTGAGCAACACTGACGAGGTTTGCAATTGCAAATTTGTTGATATCTTAGATTATCTAGTTGCTTTGTCATGTAACAAAACTTATTTTATAGAGCATATATGTTTTTAGATCTGGATTGTAAGCTTCAAGTTTGTCTAGGCTCTAGGGTTTCAGCAAGCAAATTGATGAGGATGGTCTAACAGTCATATGCTAACAGAATACATGGATGTTGATAAATCATTTGCATATAAACATATATTGAGAGGTGATAGCTTTAAGGTTAGTTCCTCTTGTCATATTATCTGCAGCCATTTGACAGTTTAGAAAGGGTTCAAATCATGTCTTTTTAGTTAAAAAAAATCATGTCTTCTTGAATCTTGATATAAGGTTCTATGTACAACCACCAAATAGGCACTGAAATATTGTTGAGCTGTCCCTTTCAACCATAGTTTTTAAGGCGTCGCCTAGGCGACGCCTTGTCGTCCGGGCGTTTTTTGAACCATGGCGTCGGGCTCGCCACGGCATCCTCGCGTATGGCGTCGCCTTGCACCCCAAGTCGTCGCCATGGCGTCGACTTGCTCTAGGCGGACGCCGCGCGCGCGCGAGCGCAGGAGGAAAACCATGCGCGTGGGCGGGAAGCCTGGGATTGCGCGCGCGGGGAAAACGCAGCGCGTTGCGCGCGTGGGGGAAAGAGCGGAGCGTTGCGTGCGCGCAGGAAACAGAGGCGCGAGCGCGCGGGAAAGAGGGAGCAGCGCGCGCATACCTCCTGCCAAAGACGCATCCATCTGACTCGCGCCAGTCGAGGGTGGGAAAGGGAGGCGAGAGGGAGAGAGAAGAGCGCGTCGGCTCACCTGAAATCGAGCGGCGGGCCGGCGGCGCCTGCGACCCTGAGTCCGCGACCCACGTCCCATCCGCGTCCACGACTTCCGCCCCGTCCACGACCGAGACTCCCGCCCCATCCGTGGCCGTTAATCCTGCCGCGACTCCCGCCCCATCTGCGACCGTCTCCAGGACTTCTCCGCCGCCTCCTCCATCACCGGCTCCACTCTGCGGGTATGCTCTCCCCTCTTGGCCTCTCCTTCCTCTGTTCTTCCTCCAATCCTCCATCCCACTTTCCACTGCGGCTCTGCTTTTCCTCCCCCTTCTTTCTCTGCTCTGCTTCTTGTACTCGTGCTCTGCTCTGCTCCTTTCTGTTATTTGTGTATGGCGTCGCCTCGCCATGCGCCTAACCCGCCTAGGCGTCTGGAAGGGGGTGGAGTGCCGCACCTCGCCTTACCGCCTTAAAAACTATGCTTTCAACCACAAAGCAATGACTATGTTTGTGATACCAACAGTGTGTTTACCTTACCCAGCTGTATCTTGTATTAGATTAGCACGCTTTTAAACTTAAGGGAGGGTTTTTACCCTTCCACATAAAAATAAATAATATTTTCTCTTTGCTGCATAAATTCTTAAATGATGAAATTTTATCTCACCATCAGCGAAATAACAGTATTTGTGGGTGGCTGACATGCAAGCTACATCTGATGCTACTACTAAACGTATATGGTCACTCTTGATAATTGTGAGCTGTTTATTAGTTCCTAATTTTGCACGTGAGGTGGAAGTATTTGGTCCTCTCAGAACAGGGCTATGTGACACACGCACCATTATATCCATGTAAGCATCTTCCTAGCCTATTCTATTTTAGATTTGTACTTGGAATATATTCACTTATGTTCCTTGGGCGGTATATTCAAGAACCAAGAATAAAGTTCATGTCTTTGAAGTGTGTTGTTCCTGACCCTCCTAGAAATGGAGGCAGTGGCTTTCGTTGGCTGAGTTTTGCTACAAACTTGTCATATCACACTTCTCTTGGTTGCTCTCCCTTTTAAGCATAGTATGGTTATTAACCTCTTATGGAACTCAACCTGAACTACCTCCTGACTTGGCCCTTCAGTCACTGATGTGTTGCAGACAAGAGCAGCCTACACTCAATTACTCAAGCAGCATCTAGCAACAGCTCAAACCCATACGAAAGTCAAGGCTGACAAGCACAGAGTGTAAAGGAGTTTTCAGGTAGGGGACAAGATGCGTTGAAACTCCAACCATATACCCCAAGCTTCTGAGGTGAATCAACCCTGTCCCAAGTTCTCTCTCAAATTATTTGGCCCTTATACTATATTGGAGAAGAACGGATCCGTAGTAGGGACGGAGCTAGAGAATGTACAAAGGGGGAGCCAGCTAGTAATCAGCTTCTAAATAGAAGGGACCAAATACTAATCGTCGACTAATTTAGCTTGCAAATAAATATATACATAAGGGTTTAGATGAAGTATGAGGGGGGTATGGATCCCCCTAGTCCCCCTACTGTCTACGTCCCTGGTCAATAGCATATCGTCTTGATCTTACTCCCGAAGCTCAAGTGCACAATGTCTTTCATGTGTCCCAGCACAAACAGGTTGTTCCAGATTACACTCCAGCTCTTTCCTGACTTGTTCAAGTCAGTCAATTTGAGCAGCGTTTATCTGCAACCAGAGACTGTCCTTGATCGGCATTTGGTAAAGGTAACACTGCTGTTCCACAAGTTTTTGTGAAATGGAATCATTTTCCACCTGATGCAGCAACCTGGGAAGATTTCTACAGTATGCAAGCGTTTTCCAACTTCAGTTACTTGGGGACAAGCAACATCTGCAGGCGGGGAAGGTGCCAATTATGCTGTCACTCTGGCCTGACGAAACTGAATGGCCTGCTTTAGACGCAGCTGCACAAGCATTGGACGAGGCACGAAGCTACAGATTACAGCGAGTTGAGAGCTAGCGTGTATGGGGCCAGAGGGCAGTGTAACATGTGGGCTTTATAGCCACAACTTGTATCAGCTAAAGCTAAGCAAATTTCAGACTGAAAAAGTTAAACACGGAACTGAGGAACCTTTCCTCATTCCTCCTATCCATCTCGCGTTCTCTTATGTAATCCGCATGTCGGTGGCGTTTGCTCTGTCCATGGGTCATTACAGTTACTGAGTTACATACCTGAATTAGGAACCCAATTTTGCTTTCAGATACATAGGTGAAATTGACGTTCGTCGGGCTCGAAATAGAGGACGAGTAAAAGCTATGCTCAACTTCAAAGTGATTTTCACGTATTCTATTTTACAAAGTCCACACTAAGGATTATATATCTTTGAAGGCAGGGGCGGACCCAGTATAGATGTACTCCCTATAATTTTTTGCCAAAAAATGATGAAGTTAACAGGCATAATACATGTCTACGCTTGTAATTAGATCAGATCCAAATATAATAGCTAGCTTACAGTAGGGTTTGGGTGATCGGTTTCACACAGCAGGAAGGGAAGAGAAGAGGCTAGCATACCTTGTGGGTGCTCGTCGCTGGCGAAGGGCACGGCGAAGACCTGGCGAAGGGGCTCGACGAAAACCTGGTCAGCCGGCGTAGGCGGCAGCGGCGCTCGCTGAGTCGTCGCCCAGAGAGAGAGGGAGAGGGAGAGCACGAGCGCGCGGGGCTACCGCGAACGGGAGAAGGAAACGCAGGAGTGAAGTGAACGCAGCAGATGGATGTCAAGGCCCGTTACAGCCCAACAAGACACGTGTAGGGCCGTAGCTTTAAATGTAGTTATCCAAATTAGCTCAAAAAAAAAGGGAGACGTTATATTTCAGGTGCCTGAAATATACAATGTTTTCGGGTGACGGCTTGTAGCTGTCAGATTAGTATCCAGTGGTGACAATCGTCATCCAGCGGTTTCTATTGATAAGCAGACAAAATAGGTCCGTAAGCAGACAAAACGGGTCCGCAACCAAACTCAGAACATAGATTTACTCCTTAACGGGTCAAAAAAAACCCGTTAAGCTTGCTGGAGGTGTATCGAATGAATAAACATGGGCCTATTTCTTCACATTGAACTGGGCTTTACACAGTGAACAAAAACACAGAAATCTGTCCCACTTAAACCCCCTGCTACAAGTTAAATGTCCCAGCTCGTGCATGTGAAGTCCACAGAATATGGAACACCAGGATCACTGCATAGTCTCACCCGACAAGATTCACATATTAAGATATTCTGAGCAAACAAAGGCACAATGAGTATGATCTTGAAAATTTCAAAACATAAATATGAAAATTACACATTTCAAATAGTGTAACTAGTACTTGTTGATCATGCAATTATACTGTTGCTTTTCCCATACAAAGATAAAACATTTAACTTGAGGCTTATCGTGTTATTTCTTCTTCATTTGCTCAATCACCACAGAAGATATATCGATGTTGACAACATCTTAATAACTATCATCTATCATGTTTTCACCAAATACTGCAACAATCAAGAGAAGATAAACCACATAAGTAATTCCACTAGATCTGAAGTAATGTAGACATCTTGTGTTTAGTATTTGTGGTTGAAAGGATCAAGATGCCCAAGAGGGGGGATGAATTGGGTTAATTCTAAATTTTCTTGCAATAATCAAATTCTACGGATAGCCCAATTAACCCCTTGTGCCTAGACAAAGTGTTTCTATCAAATCAACGCACAAAAGACTTGCAACCTATGTTCCAAACTTACTCTAGCATAGCAATTCTATGAATGTAAAGACGAGTATTGAATTGCTTAAAGTAAATACTTAAAGTAAATGCTCAAAGTAAATGGAGAGAGGAACGCGGCGATGTTTTGCCGAGGTATCGGAGAGTCGCCACTCTCCACTAGTCCTCGTTGGAGCACCCGCGCAAGGGTGTAGCTCCCCCTTGATCCGCGCAAGGATCAAGTGCTCTTTACGGGTTGATTCTTCGACACTCCGTCGCGGCGAATCACCCAAAACCGCTCACAACTTGAGTTGGGTCACCCACAAGCTCCGTCGGGTGATCACCAAGCTCCCAATCACCACCAAGCCGTCTAGGTGATGGTGATCACCAAGAGTAACAAGCACGAACTCTCATTTGACCACGCGAAGCCTAATGAGAAGATGGATGCACACTTGTCTACTCTTGATTCACTAATGAGGTTTCACTCTTGGATTCTCAAATCACAAACACCTCACTAGGACCTTGCTCTTCTTGGCACTCACAAACGTGTTTCTCAGCTGTTGGAATGAGCAAAAGTGACTCCACACTCGAGTGGAGCTTCTATTTATAAGGCAGCCTGAAAAACGAACAGTTATGAGCTTCTGCGGGATGACCGGACGCTCCGATCATATTGACCGGACGCTCCGGTCAGTTCAACCCGCGCAACAGTTTCCAAGTGATGACCGGACGCTGACAGGGTCCGGTCAGCACTGACCGGACGCGTCCGATCACTCTTGGATGCTTACTGTAATCGACCGGACGCTAGATACTCAGGGTCCGGTCACCACTGACCGGACGCGTCCGGTCACACTTTCTCAAGTCTGGACCCTTACTGGAGTCGACCGGACGCTGGCCCCCAGCGTCCGGTCACACGACCTTCCAGCGTCCGGTCACTCCAGACATGTTCTCCTCAGTCAAATGAACGGACCGGACCCTACGGCCAGCGTCCGGTCGCACCGGAGCCACCGTCCGGTCAGTATTTGACCCTCCATTCACTTCCAACTCTCGATCATATGAGAATGAAGTTTGCTCCAAGGGATCTTAGGCATTCATAGGAGCTACCTAGAGCTAGTTTTAACAAGTGTGCACCACATCTAACTCACTAGACTCAACTAGGTCAAGCTACCCGTTCATACCCCCCTTCATAGTACGGCCAAAGGAAAAACAAAGTCCTAAACTACTCTAAGTGTCTCTCCAACTTCAATTGACACTTAGAACTAGTTATCCTTAACCTTGTCGTCCATCCTTTGAAAACCGAAACGATTTCCATCGTGGGGGCATGACAACCTCAATTGCCCAATCGATCTCTATTACCATGACCTAACTTAATTGCCTCTGCAAAACACACGTTAGTCATAGTAATCTTGTATTGACATTAATCACCAAAATCCACTTAGGGGCCTAGATGCTTTCAATCTCCCCCTTTTTGGTGATTGATGACAATACCACCTCGAGTATGTTATGGAATGAGGTTTTTGACGGGCTTGGTTCATATAAGCTTTTGTCGTTAAGAACAAAAGAGTTAGGCAAGCTTATATGACCCAAGCCAACACAATGTACTCAAAGGATATGAATTAAGCATGAGTACAAGTAACAAAGCTCATTTGCTTCGAAGTATAAACGCGGAAGCAAAAGCAAATGAGCATAACACAAGTGATATGACATATAGATAATGCAAAGTAGAAATCACACATGTCAAATATCACAATCACGTAGATAGCACTATTACATATATATAATAGTATGCAGGAAAGTAAACACACGAATGCATAAGTAATAGTGTATCACACAAATAGAACTCCAAATGTATATAATAGGCTAATACTAGATAACTAGCTCCCCCTAAATGTAGCTCCCCACGAGACTACATACTCAACACCCTCTCCCCTTTGGCGTCAAACACCAAAACCTAGGGTGAGGACGGCGAGGTCTGCAGCAGACGAGCCGGTATTGAAGAACGTGGGGCAGGCTGGGCACCGCACCATCATCATCGACCACGAGCTCTGAATCTGGCCGACCCTCTGTGGCGGGGAAGTGTCATTGAAGCGGTCTGGTCTAAGCTGGAGCTGGTGCTGCCTATGAAGCTGCTAGTATGTCTGTCGTAGGATCTGACGAGGCGACAGACGAGGGGAGCCTCTGAGTAGTCACAGCGACTGGGTCTACTGTAGATGGATCGGCAGAATGCATATGAGGCGGAGTAGGCATGCTTGTCAACTCATTGAAGGATGCTCCAAGACTCTGGAGACCCGACGTGTCGAGCACGAATAGCGAGGAGGACTGCTCTGGTGTGAAGCCTGTCTGAAGTGGAGTGAACTGCGGGGCTACCACGGGTGAGGCCAACCACTAGGACACCTATACAAGAGGTGAAGCAAATGAAGCTGGAGGCTGTCCCTGACCCTGAAGCCCGCTGGGCTGAATAGCTAGAGTCGTCGTGGTGGAAGCAGGCTGAGCAAGCTGGGGCGAAGTCTGTGGTTGTGGGGCCCCAAGAGCTGTCACTACGTGCTGCATGAAACCCATAAGCTGCTGCTGCAAGAGTATCTGCTGTTGATGCATCTTCTGCTGATGCTGCATGGCCTGCTGCTGCCTCTGGAACTCGTCCTGTCGAGTTTGAAACTGGGCAAAAGTAGCAGCTGTCTCCTGTGCCTATCTATCCTGTGTCTGCTGCATCCGCTCAAGAATAGCAATGAGAGCGGGGTCTATCTGCGGAGCAGGTGGAGCATAACTGGAGCTACCGGCCTCTGCATCATGTCTGCGTGGAGGCATCTAAGGAATAGGCAGATAGTCATCGTCAGAGCTATCACTGTACTCGCTCACCTCCTGCTGTGCCTCTAGCTGCTCCTCAGTGGCTGCAATCCCTCTGATGATCTCATCCTGCTGAGCTGCGGACTCTGGCACATCGGGACGATGGCTAGGCTGTCTGGGTGCCTGAGGCGTGGTATGTATGATCCTCTGTGACAGGTTGTAAGCTGGGAATTCTGTGGTGGCACCGGTATACTCATCCATCATACCAGGGGGCTTATCAAGCACTATTTTGCGGATAAGAAACGTGATCTAGTGAGCATAGGGAAGCTGCCTGCGACCCTTGAATCCCTCAGCTATAGTATCCTCCATCTCTGAAAGAAGGAGGTCCCAGATATCAAATCTTGTGTCTGCGCATCATAGCATTAAGAAGCCGTAGTGTGGCGAGTCGACCCTCTCTATATCCCAACACAGGAAGCAGTGTCCTCCTCGATAATGGCCTCTAGCACTCTCATTGTGTAGGAGTCAAGTCACCGGGGTTCTGCTCGACCCCTCTCAAAAGGCTCCTTGAAGCAATGTCGCACTAAATCAGGGAGGCACCAACCCTCCATGTGGACACACAGGAGGCTCCTGCTGTCCATAATGACCTCATGTATCTTGATAGGCTGCTCCTCAGAGCCTCGGTATCTCTCGACCACCACTCGTCACTCTGTAGTCTTTGCCTCACAAAGCAAAGTGAATAAACATGTGATGTGGATCGATGAAGAGTGAAGCATAAAACTAACGAACCCAAGATGGTACATATATCCCCGTCCGTCCATTCAAATCAAATCATGGATCCCCGGCAAATATGGCAAGTATGGCGAATGCTCTCTCCATTTCTTTGCCACAATGGACTCTATCGACAAACTCTCTCGAGATCTGAACAACGCCCTCTTGTTGAGATAAGCATTGTAGAAATCCTCCTACGGTGGCGTGTAGAAACCCTCATTTGCTCTCTCATCCCTCCTTGGAGGAAACCAAACCTCAAACTCAACAAAACGCAATTTGTTGAACTTGCTTTGCGCGTGGCGACCCTCAAGTCGAGGTGAACCACTTTGGAGGTGGACCCTATGGTCTAGGTGGAGGACGTGATCCCCTCCGCTATGTCGGCGACCTCGGCGAGGCCCAGTACACGGGTCCGTCGAGGCGCGTGAAGCTGGGGTGCCGCTCTGTCTCCTCGGCCTCCTGGGTCTGCTTGAGGCTCTACTTGTGGGGGCTTTCTTTGTTGACGACCCTCCTCAATGGCAACCCGTCGTCCCTGCAAGCGTGGCAGTCCAATTTGGACTACCGTGGCGACGCTCAACCTCCTCAATCGCAGCTCAATGTCTTTGTGAAACTAGTGATCTGCAATGACAACTCCATTGCGGGGACCACCTCTCTCGGCACGCTCTGTGGCCTCTCGCTGCAATTCTTTGCTCTTCTTTGTCTCTACATCGGGATACTTCCGCTTCTTGGATGTCACCGCTTGGTTGACTTGCCCTTAGATCCGGGTTTGGCCGGCGGGGGGCCTCTCGATCATCATCACAGGCCACCACCAACGTTCTTGGTGCGAGCCATCTGAATCCCGACAAGATGGTGAATCTGCTGGCGATGAAGATCAAGCATCAAGCTAACGCTTTTCGAGGCTTGGCCTTGATCCTTACTCGCGAGCTTGGCTCCGAGATGACTGCCAACTGCCATAAGAACCACAACGGAACCGACTCGCTGCACGATAGAATAGATGGATATACAAATAAATACCATATTGCTAATAGATGCGAAACCCTAACAGAGAAAGCAATGTAGATGCGAAATTGAATCGAATGGCTTTCTACCTGACGATCAGCGATCCGTGAAAAGATGAGATGTCACGCGGGGGAACCTCGGAACCGGCTAGGGTTACACGGAGCAATGATGAACTGGTGGCCCTAGTATTTGTGCAATCAGTGCATTGTATTGCAAATTGATCTACGCAATTTGAAATTGAAACAAGGGGCTAGCCTTACCGAGAGGAGATGAGGCTAGGGCACACGGCAAGAGGCAGAGCAGAGGCGTGGACAGGGCGACTTCCGGCGAGCTACGGCGGCGATGGCGTGGTGGCGCGCGAGCTGCGCGTGGTATCGCGTCTTGTCTTGTACGGCAGTGGTCTGTGAAAAGCCTCGGCCTTGATGGCGCGGTGAGGCTGGAGCATGGCGGCGTGGGCGCGAGGTGGCCGACGCAGGGTCGCGGTGGCGCGGCGAGGCAAGGGCACGGCGGCACGCGGCTGGCGACCAGAGGAGGCGCAAGAGGGGGCGGCGCTGGCTAGGGCAAGGCGGGATGAGGGCGAACAAAGGTACGGCTTGCGGTTAAATAGTTCCCCACACGCGACAGAAAAGGAATCGGAGAAAAGAGTCCTAAAGCCGCGCGAGATCCACTGACCGGACGCTCCGGTGGTAGCGACCGGACGCTACCACCCAGCGTCCGGTCGATTCCAGAGAGATCCAAATCCTCTGGAATCGGGACCGGACGCGTCCGGTGGTCCATGACCGGACGCAGGCAGGGTTCGGTTAATGCAACTTGGTTTACCTTCGATCGATCGGACGCTGAACCCTTCCTGACCGGACGCACAGACGCAGCGTTCGGTCACTCCTTCACCAGCAGTTCACCTCCTGTGAACTGACCGGACGCTAGACAACAGCGTTCGGTGCACCTTTTCCAGCAAATCTTCAAACATCCATCTCGCTGCCTGTTCCCAAACAAGTCCCAACTTGAATAAGATCCAAATAAACACCAATTGGGACTGATGTGAGTGACCTCTCTCAAACCCTCATATACATATTTTTTTAAATATTTTGCCTTAGGCTATAATTCTTTTTAAGAAAATAGGCAATAAGAGGGCAAACGGAACAAAACGACAAAACAACATTCATGCATATGCAATACTTGAGTAAATCTAGTTGCTTGTCAAGTTTGATCCAAGGTTAAGCTTCTTCACACGCTTTTCGGCGGTTATCTTAACCATGTTAGACAAGCACTATATGCATTGCCACGAATTTAAACATGTCGTATATTACAATGAATGCACGAGACAACACAAGCTCAATTTTTAGTGAAGTTACTAAAATCAAGAACATTGAGCTCATTCCGCAATCTACAAAATGTAGCCTCATCTAGCGGTTTAGTGAAGATATCCGCTAATTGATCTTCGGATCTTACACCTTCTAGTGATATATCATTTTTAGCCACATGATCTTTTAGAAAGTGATGGCGGATATCTATATGCTTGGTGCGAGAGTGTTGAACCGGATTATTTGCAAGTTTTACCGCACTTTCATTGTCATACAAAAGGTACTTTCTCTAGAACTACTCCATAGTCTAGCAAAGTTTATTTCATATATAATATTTGTGCACAACAAGCACCCACGGCAATGTATTCCGCTTCGGCGGTGGACAAAGCCACACTATTTTGTTTCTTGGAGGACCAAGACACAAGTGATCTTCCAAGCAAATGGCACCCTCCGGATATGCTCTTTCTATCAACTTTGCATCCAGCGTAATCCGAATCGGAATAGCCAATTAATTCAAATAAAGCTCCTTTGGGATACCAAAGGCCAATGCTTGGTGTGTGCTTAAGATACCTAAGGATTCTTTTTAGGGCAATTAAATGAGTTTCCTTAGGACTAGCTTGAAATCTAGCACACATACACACACTAAACATGATGTTGGGCCTAGATGCAGTTAAATATAACAAGCTACCAATCATAGAACGGTAGAGAGTTTGATCAACTGGGTTACCTCCCTCATCTAGATCGAGATGTCCATTCGTAGGCATTGGTGTCTTGATTGGCTTACATTCATCCATCTTGAATCTCTTGAGAAGATCTTTTGTGTATTTCTCTTGAGAGATGAAGATGCATTCTTTCATTTGCTTGACTTGAAAACCAAGAAAGAATGTAAGCTCACCAATCATTGACATCTCGAACTCCTTCGACATCAATTCACCAAATTCTTTGCATGAGTCTTCATTTGATGATCCAAAGATGATATCATCAACATATACTTGACAAATGAAGATATGCCCATCAAGCTTCTTGGTGAATAGTGTGGTGTCGACCTTCCCAATGGTGAAGCCCTTCTCAATGAGAAAGTCCCGAAGGCGCTCATACCAAGCTCTTGGGGCTTGCTTAAGCCCATATAGTGCCTTGGACAACCTATAAACATGATTAGGATATCTAGGGTCTTCAAACCCGGGAGGTTGATCAACATAGACTAGTTCATTTATAAAGCCATTTAAAAAAGCACTTTTCACATCCATTTGATATAGTTTCATTTCATGATGTGATGCATATGCAAGAAGGATACGGATGGCTTCTAATCTTGCAACCGGTGCAAAGGTCTCTCCAAAATCCAAACCTTCAACTTGAGAGAACCCCTTTGCAACTAGTCTTGCCTTGTTCCTCACAACAACACCTTGATCATCTTGCTTGTTGCGGAACACCCACTTCGTTCCAATAACTCTTGCACCTTTTGGTCGCTCTTCAAGAGTCCAAACTTCATTGCGAGTGAAGTTGTTCAACTCTTCATGCATGGCATTGATCCAATCCGGATCTTTAAGAGCTTCTTCTACCTTGGTAGGCTCATAGCAAGAGACAAAAGAATGGTGAGCAATAAATAAAGTAAGTTTTTGAGATCGAGTCATCACACCCTTTGATGGACTCCCTATGATGAGATCTTGTGGATGATCTTATAGGAGAGGTGTGTTTCTTCTATTGACCACTTGAGGAGGAGGTTGTGGAGCATCAACATCTTGTGCTTGTACCACCATTTGCTCATGGGAGATATGAGTATCTTCATTTTCTACTCTCCCATCTTTTTCACCATCATGTGGTACATTTGATGAAGATGGTTGGTCAATGACTTGTACATCATTTTTATCATCTTTTGGCTTGATGTCTCCCACCGGGATATTCTTCATAGCCTCCCTCAATGGTTCATCACCTACATCATTAAGATTCTCATGTGCTCCTTGGGAGCTGTTAGATTCATCAAATTCCACATCATATGTTTCTTCAACCAAGCCGGTGGCATGATTAAATACTCTATATGCTTTGGACTTCAATGAGTAACCAACAAGAAAACCTATATCACAACGTCTTTGAAACTTCCCTAGGTGTTGCCGCTTCTTGTAGATGTAGCACTTGCAACCAAACACCCTAAAGAAGAAGACGTCCGGCTTCTTCCCATTGAGCAACTCATAAGGTGTCTTGACAAGGAATTTTTGAAGAAATAGGCGGTTGGATGCATAACATGCGGTGTTGATTGCTTCCGCCCATAGAGTTTTGGGGGTGTTGTACTCATCTAGCATTGTCCTTGCAAGGGTGATCAAAGTCCGATTCTTCCTCTCAACTACACCATTTTGTTGAGGAGTATAGGTTGCGGAGACTTCATGTTTGATTCCAACTTCATCACAATAGGATTCAATATTTGTGTTGTCAAACTCTTTGCCATTGTCACTTCTTATCTTCTTGAGCTTCACTTTAAATTCATTTTGAGCTCTCTTGGCGAACTTCTTGAAACAAGATGCAACTTCGAATTTGTCATGAAGGAAGAACACCCATGTATACCTTGAATAGTCATCCACAATCACAAGATAATAGAGATTTCCTCCCAAACTCTTATATGTTGTTGGTCCAAATAAATCCATGTGTAGAAGTTCTAGCACTCTTGTGGTTGACATGAAAGCTTTGGTTGGATGAGTGTTTGCAACTTGCTTGCCGGCTTGACATGCACTACAAAGCTTGTCCTTCTCAAACTTCACATCCTTCAACCCTCTCACCAAATCATTCTTCATAAGCTTCTTGAGTGAGCTCATCCCAACATGAGCAAGTCTTCTATGCCATAGCCACCCAAGTATTGTTTTGGTGAATAGGCAAGTCTTCAAGTTTGCATCTTCGGAGGTGAAGTCAACTAGATATAAGTTGTTGTATCTAAATCCATTGAATATCACTTTCTTGTCATCTACTTTGGATACAACAACCTCCTTCTCGGTGAATAAGCATTGGAAACCAAGATCACACAATTGCCCAACGGATAGCAAGTTGAAACTCAATGAGGCAATATAGAGCACATTGGAGATGGAATGATCATTTGATATTGCCACTTTGCCCAATCCTTTAACCTTGCCCTTTGAATTATCTCCAAATGTTATTTTCTCTTGTCCATCTACCTCTTCATCTAGTGAGGTGAACATATGAGGATCACCGGTCATATGTTGAGTACAACCACTATCAATAACCCAATGACTTCCACCGGTCTTATAGTTCACCTACACACAAGAGATTCAAGCTTTAGGGATCCAAACTTGTTGAGGGCCCTTCACCTTCTCAACAAGTGACTTAGCCACCCAAATCTTCTTAGGCCTACTCTTGTTGGGGGGTCCTAAGAACATGACTTTCATCTTTCCACTAGAATCTTTTCTAAGCATGTAGTGAGCATTGAAAGCAAAGGGTCTAGCATGCTTGGGCAAGGGTTGTGGTGGTGGAGTTTGACACTCATGAGCAAAGTGGCCTTCTTGTCCACACTCAAAACATCTCTTTGGCTTTAGCTTTGACTTGATTGTTGGTGTTGAGCTTGAGCCTTCTTCTTCTCTACACTTGCCATATATCCAATGCCACTTCTATCCATCTTCATGACGGTATTCATGAGTAGCTCACTTTGGAGATGCTTGCCTCTAGCAAACTTGCTCAATCCCACCTTGAGATGCTCTTTCTCCATCTTGAGCTTCTTGTTCTCTTCCTTGAGAATATCATTGTTCTTCTCTTCCTTGAGTTTCTTGTTTTCCTTTTTTAGCTTCTCATTCTCAAGGATCAAATCTTTGTCATGATAAAGAGTTTCTATCACAATGGTGTTGTGACTTTTCATCTCTTCAAGATCTTTCATGAGCTTCTCATTGTCACTCTTGAGCTTGACATACTCATCATAGTCATTGCACTCAACCACTAGCTTGCCTTTGCTACTAGATCCATGCTCAATGCTCTCATCAATTAAATCATCACATGAGGTAGCTATATCAATCTTAACAACATGGTTAGTAGCAACATGTGGCTCATTTGGTAAGAATTCTTGTGCAATAACAAGGGTATCATAATTGATCTTTAGAGTTGTATATTCATCTTTTAGCTTGTTGTGACTAGTGATAAGCTCATTGTGCACCCACTCAAGTTTATCATGTTTATCTTTAAGCTCTTTCTTAGAAGATTTGAACTCCTTGAGTTTGGATGATATAGAATCATTTGTTTCTTTGAGCTCATCATTAGTCTTTTCTAATGTATCACACTTAGCTAAGAGTGAATCATTTTTAGCATCAAGTTTTTCATTTGTAGCTCTACTCTTTCTAATGATCTTAGTGTATTTTCTTAATATTTTGACAAGATCATCATATGTGGGTGAATCATCATCGCTATCGCTATCATCATCACTAGCTTGCTCATCATCACTACTATCATCACTTTTAGTTACCTTGCGTTCACCCTTGGCCATAAGGCATAGGTGTGTAGAGGATGATAGCGATGGTGGCGGTGAGGATGCAAGATCAATAGCAATGGCGGCCACCTTCTCATTGTCACTCTCATCATCGGATGATCCACTTGATGAATCAATGTCCGTGAGCCAATCACCGACAATATAGGCCTTGCCACTCTTCTTCTTGTAGAAGTCTCTCTTTTTGCCATCTCTCTTCTTGTATGGCTTGTTCTTTTTCTTTTCATCTTCATCACTTGAATCATCTTTCTTGCCCTTGTTCTTGAACTTGTCTTTCTTGGGCTTTGTGCATTGATGAGCTAGGTGGCCAAGTTCGCCACAATTGTAGCAATCCATCTAGGAGATTGGCTTTCTTCTTGAGCTAGTGAAGAACTTCTTCTTCTTGCCGTCAAACTTGATACCACTCTTGTTTAGCTTCTTTAGCATCTTGGCGGTCTTCTTCACCATGAGAGCAAGACTTTCTTCATCATCTTCATCACTTGAGCTCTCATACTCAAGTCTTGCCTTGCCCTTATCTTGGCTAGCTTTGAATGCTAAGTCCTTCTCTTTCTTCTTTGTAGAGGATGAGCCATCTTGTGGCGTGATGTGCATGTACATCTCATGAGCATTGATCTTTCCCAAGATTTGTGTCGGTGTAGCGGCGGAAAGATCACCTTGATGTAGCACGGTCACAATGTGCCCATATTTGTCAATGGGGAGGACACTCAAGATCTTTCTCACAACGTCGGATGGTGACATTTGAGTAAGTCCAAGCCCATTGACTTCCTCTACAAGAATATTTAAACGAGAATACATTTCATTAGCACTTTCTTTGGGAAGCATCTCAAAAGAATTTAGCTTTTTAATCACAAGATGATAGCGTTCCTCACGCTCACTCTTGGTTCCCTCATGGAGCGCACAAACGTCCGACCATAGAGCATGGGCGTCTTTGTGGTTCCTTACACGATTGAACACATCTTTGCAAAGGCCTCTAAAGATGGTGTTGCGAGCCTTTGCATTCCATTTTTCATAGTTTACTTTATCGTCTTGGAGTTGTGCGGCATTCTTAGGTGTTGGAAACCCTTGAGAGGCGGCTCTAAGAATTCCAACATCAAGAGCTTCTAGGTAAGCCTCCATGCGAATTTTCCAATATGGAAAATCATCCCCCTCAAAGATAGGAGGAGGTCCATCCCCGTGAGACATCTTGCTCTAAGCGGTTAGGCTTAAAAACGTGAGCACGAGGCTCTGATACCAATTGAAAGGATCAAGATACCCAAGAGGGGGGGTAATTGGGCTAATTCTAAATTTTCTTGCAATAATCAAATCCTACGGATAGCCCAATTAACCCCTTGTGCCTAGACAAAGTGTTTCTATCAAATCAACGCACAAAAGACTTGCAACCTATGTTCCAAACTTACTATAGCATAGCAATTCTATGAATGTAAAGACGAGTATTGAATTGCTCAAAGTAAATACTTAAAGTAAATGCTCAAAGTAAATGGAGAGAGGAACGCGACGATGTTTTGCCGAGGTATCGGAGAGTCGCCACTCTCCACTAGTCCTCGTTGGAGCACCCGCACAAGGGTGTAGCTCCGCCTTGATCCGCGCAAGGATCAAGTACTCTTTACGGGTTGATTCTTCGACACTCCATCGCGGCGAATCACCCAAAACCGCTCACAACTTGAGTTGGGTCACCCACAAGCTCCGCCGGGTGATCACCAAGCTCCCAATCACCACCAAGCCGTCTAGGTGATGGCGATCACCAAGAGTAACAAGCACGAACTCTCACTTGACCACGCGAAGCCTAATGAGAAGATGGATGCACACTTGTCTACTCTTGATTCACTAATGAGGTTTCACTCTTGGATTCTCAAATCACAAACACCTCACTAGGACCTTGCTCTTCTTGGCACTCACAAACGTGTTTCTCAGCTGTTGGAATGAGCAAAAGTGACTCCACACTCGAGTGGAGCTTCTATTTATAAGGCAGCCTGAAAAACGAACCGTTATGAGCTTCTACGGGATGACCGGACGCTCCAATCATATTGACCGGATGCTCCGGTCAGTTCAACCCGCGCAACAGTTACCAAGTGATGACCGGACGTGTCCGGTCGCTCTTAGATGCTTACTGTAATCGACCGGACGCTGGATACTCAGGGTCCGGTCACCACTGACCGGACGCGTCCGGTCACACTTTCTCAAGTCTGGACCCTTACTGGAGTCGACCGGACGCTGGCTCCCAGCGTCCGTCACACGACCTTCCAGCGTCCGGTCACTCCAGACATGTTCTCCTCAGTCAAATGAACTGACCGGACCCTGCGGCCAGCGTCCGGTCGCACCGGAGCCAGCGTCCAGTCAGTATTTGACCCTCCATTCACTTCCAACTCTCGATCATATGAGAATAAAGTTTGCTCCAAGGGATCTTAGGCATTCATAGGAGCTACCTAGAGCTAGTTTTAACAAGTGTGCACCACACCTAACTCACTAGACTCAACTAGGTCAAGCTACCCGTTCATACCCCCCTTCATAGTACGGCCAAAGGAAAAATAAAGTCATAAACTACTCTAAGTGTCTCTCCAACTTCAATTGACACTTAGAACTAGTTATCCTTAACCTTGTCGTCCATCCTTTGAAAACCAAAACGATTTCCATCGTGGGGGCATGACAACCTCAATTGCCCAATCGATCTCCATTACCATGACCTAACTTAATTGCCTCTGCAAAACACACGTTAGTCATAGTAATCTTGTATTGACATTAATCACCAAAATCCACTTAGGGGCCTAGATGCTTTCAGTGGTTAAATTGATCATTACAATTAATAAATAAAAGCACATCTATGCTTGTGACTAATGACAAGGATTTATCTCGGAATCAGCCAGGAAATTCAGTTTTTAGTCAGACATTGTGTTTCTTGACGAACTGTCGGAAACTATCCTTAAATGCCATTAGTGAGATTAAGTAGTAGTGACAAAATGACCGTATCATGACGTAGGCTGCAGAAGTATGAAACTTCATAGAGATCAACATTTATTGATATGTCAACTAGAATCTTGAGTGCTTGAGCATGCTTACCAGCGAGATGATCACAAGGCCAGGCTGTAGCGTGTTGCTCCTGCATGTGCTAGGACATCTCATAGCTCTCTAGCTACAGTGTTCTCTGGTTCAGGAAGCTCTCGCTCGCCTTCAGGTCTGCCTCAAGTGTCACCTCTGGGTCACTGTCCCTCATCTCAAGATTGGCTTCATTAAAATAAGCAGTTTAGTTTCTTGTCAGATGTTGTACTGCATCAACAAAGGAGTTAGCGGTGAATGAATGGAGTCCTACTTCCCAGGTTCTCAGGAAACTTTACAGAAATGACAAAAAAATGACAACATCCTGAAACAAGCACACAACCACTATGTGTGGATTAGTCAGAAAATGCGTTGAATTCATTGAAGCTTATACACTCTTATTACTCCTACATGCAAGTTCATTGGTATACCTTCCGTTTTTTGTTCTGAAAGAAAATTGCACGAAATTAACTTAAGCCACGTTTCTGTCCAGATTCATTGAAGTATCCCACCTGTAGTCCTAAACAACTACATATTCCGTCCAGATTCACCACGTCAATTTCTTGCAGGCCAAACAGACATGCGAGAAATTCTTCTCAGAATCACTGAAAACGACTTGCGAGTAATCTGTTAGCTAGGAGTACTACTGAAATTTCATTTCTATTTGGTTCGTCCGGAAACCAACAGATACAGAACTTCAGATACAATTCCTTTGTGTAAGTGATTACAATTTTCACAATAAACATATTATAATTTTTTCTATAGTATGACAGACAAATAACTAAAATGTGTTGGCACAAATCACAAAGAACAATTTTTTTTCTATGGAAAGACAAGGACAAAAATGTTGACTGTGCTGGCAAAAATCACAATTAACAAATTGCATTTTTTTCTATACTATGACAAAGACAAATAGCTTAAATGTGTTGGCACAAATCACAAATAACAATTTTTTTCTATGAAAGGACAGGACAAAATTTGGTGTGGGCTTGCACAAGTCACAATAAACAAAGCAAAAGGTGTGTTAGCATAAATTATAAGAAACAATTTTTTTCTATGAAATGACACGGACAAATTTGGTGTGGGCTTGCACAAATCACAATAAACAAAGCAAAAGGTGTGTTAGCACAAATCACAAAGAAACAAAAAAAAATCTATGAAATGACAAGGACAAAAATTTGGTGTGGGCTTGCACAAATCACAATAAACAAAGGAATAGGTGTGTTAGCACAAATCAAAAGAAACTACTAAAAACAAGCTGCTAAACGTTATGCACAAAGATTAACAATCGTGAGAGCCAGGATAAGGAGCTTAGCGGTGCATAGTTTACCATAGGGGGCCATAGGGTGCTGGGACATCCATAGCTATGAATCCGCTGATGCACTGGGCAGCTTGTCCTTCACCTACCCTCAGAATGTACTGCATAACAAAAGAGAAAGAGAGTCAAGTTCAGATACTGCAACAAGAATGGCAAATGGGCGTGGTACGGCTAATAAGGATCAATTGCACATGCTAAGAAATACAATTGCAGTGCCCAATAGCTGTAATTTACATTGTTGGTGATTGCAATTATGTAACTGAATGTATTATTTGTTTGATTTTCATCAACAACAGATATTAATAGTAACAGAGCACTTCAAAATTCAGTAGTATATTGTGGATGCATCTTATTTCTATAGTACCGCACCAAAACTACTGGAAAGTAGCTTGAGCATATTTTCCAAGCTCTAACGTTTTGTGAACTCAAATTTGAGTATTCTGTATGTGAGAAAATTATATATCACATAGAAACCAGCCATCACCTGAAATGTTCCGGCTGCTGTCAGGACTCCACTTCTGGTTTGTGACTTTAACTACACTGAAGACCAATGTTATTGCAAAAATCAATCATGTTATAGGTTTGGGAAAGAAGAATATTGTTGATGATACTAACAGTTTGCCTGTGTAGTATAGGTTGCCAAGTATAGGAGGAACCGGCCCCACCAGTTCATTCTCGCTAAGGTCTCTGAGAAACAATTTCGGACAAAAAATTTCATTATGGGCTAGTAAAGATAAAGAGACCAATAAGCATGGATTCAAGTGTCTCTTTTTGTACTCACCGGACAACAAGAGCCTACATGAGGCCAATCACTTCTAGAATTTTGCCAATCAGTCTATTTTCTTGAAGTGACCTGTAAAACAACAATGCAAGGATCAAACGGAAGGACTACATGGTACATATATATGAGGACATAAGTCTGCTGAAGTATAGAAGATTTGAATTGTATGCATATTTATCTAATTCTATTGATATTATGATGCAGGAGAAGTTGATAACAACAATGGCAGTGTACGTGTAACAAAGAAAACTAAGAAGAGAAAAGTCAACAATCGAGAAAACAAGGAACAACATATGGAAGTGCAAATTACCAATCAAAAGGAAGCGTGCAGTCCAGTTTAATTTATGTAATTGTCTTGGAAGAAACATGTGACAATTCTCATCTTGTATACCGGTCCAACTCTGTAACAATTCAATTCAGTTATTAAAAAACCTGAGCATTAGAGCAATATTATTCATCATCAAACAATCTAAATGATAGTACAATTGGACTATGAAAGTAAAGAGTTTTCCTAGCACAAGCTTTCTAAACATATGTTTTTCCTGCTTAATCAAATGTGAAAAGGAAAACAAAAGTGGGAAAGTTATATCTAAAGACGGGATATTGCACATGTTAAACACCATAATTGCAGAAATTTAGGTGTGCAATTTACTACTTATAAATGTGCAATCAAGAAATGGATATTAAACACAGCTTTCTTGTACAGTATATGCAACACACAGTTAAAAGATGTGAGCTTCTACTATTCTACTACAACAGCCAAAAAGAGGAGCCAAGAAGAGGATACTACAGACTACAACTATTCAAAATTCAGCTAGTGTACAAACCTCAGCAATGGCTGCTGAAACGATCTCTCCATGCTTCTTCAGAACCATGGTGTACAACCCTTCGTAGCTTAGCCATTTAAATTCAGACCTGTTTGTTCAAGCAAGAAACATCTTCTATATAAGCGACAGAATAAAGACCTAATATATAACTGAATGACATCTCAGGGTCAGTACAAAAATGTGCACGTCTCACTCTGACTCAAAAAGACTTACCCAAGGCTATACACAGCTTGGTGGAGCATGTCAATCCTTGTCCACACTCATCCTTCACTGGGTTGAAGCACTCATTGAGCACGCCGAGCACCACCGCAAGCTTCATGTTGCATTCCTTGAGAGCTGGCCGATTCCTCTTTCTGAATCCTCTAGAGCGCCCACGAGAAACTATCCTCGGTAGGGTTCATTACGCCTGTCACTTCTGATAGCTGAGCAGAGAGCTGAAACATGCATCCAAACAAAAAAAAGGCACCATGTTCAGTTTATATAACACGAGAAGGAGAAACTCTAGATTACAGATCAAATAACAGTTAAACTCCACACACCAACAGAGATTCAGTTAAAAACATAACAACAAAGAAGGAGAAACTCTGAATTTCATGGGTACTGGATGCTGATTTCTTCATGCATAATAGGTTTGGTTTGTCTATGGATTGCTCTTGGTTTAAATTTAAAATTGCATTTGTTCTATGCCTCAGGATCTCAAACTGAAACTCTGAACATGTTAAGGTCTCTCCGGCCCTGATACTCTGAACATACCAATTTCTGTTTACTGTGATCACTAACCTCATCCAATACATTTATTGGTAAGAGGTACTTGCTCCAATTCTTTTTCCATCTGTTTTGCTGGAAGATCAGAAACACAGTATTTTTTCTGCATAAGTTCCTGTACCATATGAATGCTATGGTAGCTCAGTAGCAGCAAGATCCTCTTTCCTATAAAAAAAGGTGCTCTTCCATGGACTTTCGTTTAAAGACACTACAGAGTTTTGTTGAGATAGATGTATTACTATGCATGTTTTGCAAATGGTTTAACCATTTATTTTGTTTTCTTTCTTTTGGTTTATGAACAATTTACATGAAAGGCAGAGAACACTCATAAAAACCAAAAAGCTTTCCTATTTGTCTCATCTACCTAGACATACCTTCTTATCAGATAAATGTCCTATCAGAAAATGCTCCGATAGTAGTAATCATGTTATATTCCTATAATAAGATAACACCTTGCTATATGCAGGTTGTCAATTTCAGCTAGAAGTGTTTGGTTAAACTTGGTAGGGACAGATTGTAGGGTTTAGTTACATGAACTTGTAGGAATAAGCCAATGAGCTCAGCTGGGAAGTTACAAAATATCAGTATTTGAAGATGGGATACTTATTTCAGGATGTATGATCTTTGTTTTATTGGTAAAGAATGTGCGATCCTCGGTCATATCCATTGTCATTATGCACTTCCGATTTTGCATACACAGTCCATGTTGTTTGGCGTCACTTTAATAATTCAGACCCCATGTTGAATATATTTAACTATAGTTAGGAGTTAATATAAATCTAAAGTCAGGGTTCTGCTTCCGTTAATCACTATTTTGTAACCAATATACATTATCTATAGTTTGCTATCTGTTCTTCCTAAAATTGTAAATAAAATCCAAGGGACAATAAAATCATATTCTGTATGCATATATATTTTTCCTCAGCTGTCACCGCCTGAAAACAAAGAACACAAAGCACAGAGTTGCTGCCGCCGCCTGAAAAGAGAGAACACAAAGCACAGACGAGTTGCTGCCACTCGCTCAGCTTCAGATGAACTCATGATACTACTTGTTCAAAGAGCAAGAGACCGATTTCAGAGATACCAACGAGGATGCCCATTCCTGGATTCTCCTCGTTGCCCAAACACAAAGAAACAGAACTGCCAGGAGCAGTAATCCGGAGCATAATGGCTGGCTGGTCCTGCCGTTGCCCGTCCATCGTAGCAAAACCAGCAAGCAGAAGCAATTTGCAGCTGCTGCATCTCATTGAGTTGGAGTTGGAGAGGAGGAGAAGAGTTCAAACCAATCAATAATTGGTGGATGCAGCTACCATGCCACACTTTGTATCTACCTGTGGCCTTCTGCTACTAGTACTGGCCGATGGTGTATCCATGGATCCATTGACACTTCTACTTCTAGCTCAGCCTAGCCCTGATCTGAACTGCGTCAGTTTTACTCCTCCAGAAGCGTAACGGAAATCAGTGGGGACTACAAAAGAAAGGATGGGAGCAATTGGAGCAAGCGAGCAGGATGTGGATCAGTGGATGTGCAACAGGGTTCAGTTGGGCTAGCTTCTATTCGATACAAACGGACAAGGAGATGAGGTGTCACGCGCTCAGAATAGAATCTTTCTAGGAGGTTCTTCCCCGTTCTACCTCCTCCCTCTCCGTTTGAAACAATTATACCAACAACCTCATCATGCAAAACTAGATCTACAGATCGACATTTAACTAAAAAAACATCTGAGCTCACCCCTAAAAACAGGTCAGCAAGCACCATTGCTCAACTTAGCTACGAATCCACTTCTTACCAGCAATCCAAACCAAAACCACTAACAAAATCAAAGAGGACCAAATCGAATCAGCAGCGACAAGGGATTTTCAAGCAACAAACCTCAACGGAGCGTGCGCCGAACGTAGGTAGGTGCCGATCTCAAGCTATGGCGGAGATGAGCGAGCCGTGGGCAGCATCTTGCGGGCAGCATCTTCAGGCGGGGCGCAGGCAAGGAGCCGAGGCGCGGGCGCGGCATTTGAAGCTGGGGTGCTTGTCGTGGAGCGACGGAATCCGAGGCCGGCTGGGGGCTACGCGCGGCGCACGCTTGTCCGAGTGACCGAGCTGGCGGCGACGGCTTCCGAGTGAGAAGATGGGGAGGGGAGAGAGGGAGATGCCAGCGCGGGCGGCAATGGGCGCTCACGGCGCTGCCGTGGCGTGGGATGGGGGAGGTCCGCGGCGAGCTCGATCGGTGTTAGCGGGTGCAGTCGAGCTCGATCGGACCCAATAAGAACCAAACACAGCCACGGACCCAATACAAAAGCATACGAGCGCACGGATCGCAAGCTCCATCGGAGGCGTCGCCTGAAGACAAGCCCAGAATTCAGGCGACTGAGGAATAGGAAATATGCAAAAAAAATGTAGTTATCCAAATTATCAACTCCCTCAAATAAATGATGTTTTGTTTTCTAAAAAATAATGTTTTTATGTTTATCTTAAGTCAAATCATTTCAAGTTTGATTAAATTTATATTAAAAACACTAATGTTTATAATATCAAATAAGTATTGTAAGATTTATCATGAAATATATTTTCATATTCTACCAATTCGGTGTCATAAGTATTAATGTTCTTTCCTATAAATTTGGTCAGACTTGAAATGGCTTTTGAAAAAAAAAATCGAACAAAAAACTTGAAATGGTTTGACTAAGGACAATCTAAAACATCACTTATTCTGAGATAGAGGGAGTAATAAAATATCATCATCATCATTTGTAAATCGCATTACAAACTTAAATGCTCTTAAGTACACACAAACACTCGCTCATATCAGCATACACACCAACACACCTTATTTATGAGCACCTCAAGAAAAAACCGCCAAATCAAAAGATTGATAAAGTTATTATAAATATCTTGTTGTCGATAGATACGTCAATTATCACTAAAACTATAATGTTAATAAATCACCTGTTATGGTATGGATACTAAAATTGACATATTTGAATGGGGCTCCAACTCTGAAATAAGTGTGGATATGAAAAGATATTCAATATTATGCACATTCGTATAGCATAAAATAAAACACATCTCTAAAACATGTTATATAGTATATATTTTTTATTTAGGTTGAAACGGGTATATATATTGATGTAAATTATTTTTTAAGAACTTTTACTTAAGAAGAAAAATACTTCTATGCACTTCTATTTATTTATTTATTGAAATATTCATTATAACTTTAGATGAACGATCTTTGTACATGTACATTGTTTGTTGATTTCGTTCCCAACAACATTAATAAGTGAACTGATACATCATCCAAACCAAGTAGATATCGGAATGTGGATTCGAATTCAAACTTATTGTCTTGTATTCACATTCAAGAACATCTGAATCCGTATTTAATTCAAATTAAAATATTGAAAAAAATAATGCTACCTGAATTTGCACGATCGGCTTCCACTCTGGTTACCTTAGCATTCACAAACTTAGCTTTGCATGGATGAATGAGATAGTAGTTCTATTGTTTTCATTCTTCTCATTTGATTTTTGAGTTAAGGCCATGGATTATTCAATTCTTGTACTGTACTCCCTCCGTTCCAAATTATAAGTCGCTTTGACTTTTTTGGTTCATCCATTTTGCTATGTATATAGACATATTATAATTTGGAATGGAGGAAGTATATAATTAGAAACTTTGTAATCTTTTTCAGATGAGCAACATTATAATCTAGTGCATGAAGTGTTCAACATAGATTTTTCATGCATTTTTATTTTGACTAATGAGATCAATTTTAAATATTCATTTTTTGGTCTGATTTAAGTCTAAGGATTACTGAGTTTTTGGACTAATTTTGAAAAAAAAAAACAAGATATGGTGCACCGAGCATAAATTTCTCTCTTTTATTTGATTAATATTTTATTTTTATAGAGATTTCTAGTCTAAGACAATGGATATAAATAGGCATTTCCACGTGCAGATATAACCATCAGCAGGAAAAACTTGGCACAAGTTAGCCCTTTCAGAGATTAAAACACCTAAGGCAATGAACAATCTGCTAATACATTTAAGGACAGTGAACAATCTAAAAAAATTACATACAATTCTTCTCCCATGCAACGAAAAGAAGAAGAAAAAGAGAGATACATACAGCTCTATTTCTTCTCACTCCTACCAAACTATATCAACCATGACAAGCTTAAAAATAACCATACATGGCATTTCACAGCAATGCAGAGCCTGGACAGCTTGGCAGAAACAACAGCTGTTGTTAGGCTCTTACACGCAACGCAATCATCATGTCATAAAAAATAGCAGACATGAAATCAGTCCCACGTCGCTTCATGACGTGAACAATTGGCTCCCGAGCGTGACGATGGCGGTTCCGTCGCCCATGAATGTTGTCATGGACATCTCCGTCTCCAGAATCTGGTCTAGTTCGGTCGCGACAAGCCTCATCCTTGGTCGGCGTCTCGATGATGGGTTCAAGCATTGGAAGGCCAGGCCAACAAGCTCCTTCATACCTTCTGCAGTGAAGTTGCCGGCTAATCTTGGGTCAATCAGTTCTTTTGAACTGAAATGCGCTTCCATCTTTCGATCATTCAATGTGACAAGAAAAATGTTTTTTCAGTAGGCAGTTAGTAAAAGAAATATTCTTATGCATGAGAAACTGTGGCACATGTTTCGAATTGTTATTTTCCTCTAAAGTTATGTCTCAACTAAGGTAGAATTAATTGTATCAATTATCAAACATCAACAAAGGACTTTCAGTATTCAATAATACATCCTAATAAGAATTTATGTGATCCTACAACATGACTCATACTTGTCATGCCTAACAATTATGAAAACAGTTTATGTTCTAGCTGTTTTCAAGTTTTGAAAATCTGTGGCCTGACTTCACAGTTAGATACAATAAACAACGCAGTTTCCATTTTGTCAATGCACACAAATAAGACAGTCATAGGCAAAAAGGTGGTAGGAGCTTTTCATAGTTCCTTGACATATTAGAGAATGATATTTTGCTGGAGATTAAGCAGAACTCCATAAGTTTCCTTTCTAGATAACTTACAGCTACATGTCAGTGGAAATTACCCAGTGGGCCAGATATTCTCTGGAATCTGTAGGTATCAAGGAAGCCGCTTCCCTGCCAGTAATTAGCTCCAAAAGGAAAACTCCAAAGCTGTACACATCGCTGCTTTCAGAGAACTGAGTCATCGATTGTACCCTACATATAAGCATGCAGAATGGGTTGCAAATTATTATCACAGGATGAGCAAAGAAAATCATCCACAACTGTAGAGACTTAAGATTCAATAACATTACAAACCATGATACGAAAATATTAAAAATTACCGTTTTCACAGAAAACTCAACTGGACATGTTATTGCAAAGTGACCTACATACTTGTCTGATATAAATGCGATAACTGGACTTACTCTGGGTCTTGGTAAACATTATTACTAAACCCATGCGATGGGCCAGCGTCGTCAGATCCTCTAATTAACCTAACAAGTCCAGCATCAGCCACCTTTGCAATGAAATTTTCATCAACCAGCACATTGTTTGTCTTGAAGTCTTTGTGTATCAAAGGAGGATCAAGACTGTGTAGATGATTCAAACCTGCAACAGCATTTTCACTCACACTAAGTTTTGCTCGAGCCAGTGGCCCACAAGGCCACAAAGAGGGCAAATCTCAAAGTTTTTTTTTACCTTTAGCTGCTCCAATGGCTATTGAGAGCCTTTGTTTGAACTCAAGCCGTGTTGCGGAGCCTTTCCTGGTATCTGGTAGATCGTATGAAGCTTCAGAGGTAATAAAGCAAGAAAGGCTACAATCTTTTTTCCTAACAAGATGTAAACATTACCATACAGATGGCCACATACACTGCCATTGGGCAGGTACTCATACACCAGCATTTGTAGACCCCCTTCTTGACAGTAACCAATGAGAGTTACGATGTTTCGGTGACGAATCTCTGAAAGCCACCTAACCTGCATTTTGCAAGGGTTGACATGATAAGAATCAATTTCTAGGCAAAAACAAATGCATTTATATTACTTGTCCTTGGCTAATTCATGGCATTTATTAGGCTAGAAAGCAACAATGGTTGACAGAGAAAGATCTTCATAGCATCACAACTTATCACTTGGCTAAAAGTGTTCCCTGTCTGCCCTAAATAAGATGCAAATTAACTACAGCCAAGTGCTGAATCCAAATAATACAATGCATCCAGAACTTCCCAGTCAGAACATATAAAATGCCAAAACATGAAAACCGTTAACACTTGACACAGATGCCAAGACAATTGTGGCAAATGCAATTCAGAAACAAAGCAAGTATGACAGTGCAGTCATTCAGCAATTTGTGTTTAATCCCAAAATGCAGAGCAACGCCCCTGGAATCATATTTTGACCTGACATTGTTACCTCATCAGCAAACACCTGAGTTGCTGCCCCCACGCGCCTCTTGATCGCGACAACAGTGCCATCAAGAAGCAGGCCCATGTACACCAATCCGAAGCTCCCCGCGCCGACGATGTTCGCGTCGCTGAAGTTCTTGGTGGCCTGCACCAGGTCCTCGAGCGAGAATTGCCTCGCAACCTGATGCTCCGGCTCCGGTGCCAACGAGCTCCTGCCCCCCTTTCCCCACTCCACTAACGCATTGCGTTAGCAGTTAGCACGGTGAAGGGGGAAACAAAAAAAAAATGATGTACACAAGGAGGAGTTACCCATTCGCAACTCACCTAGCGTTGAGGGGTCGGAGGAGCCGGTGTCGGAGTTGCGGTTACGCCGCGCCCTCCTCCGCACAGCGCACCAGAGCGCGAGCAGCACGGCCGTCGCCGCGAGCAAGGTGGCGCCACCGGCGGCAATGCCGACTACAAGGGCGATCGGCAATGACATCCGGGTGCCCGTGACATCGAATCTGCGAAAGACAAAAAGGGTTAGCTGCAACGCGCTTTTGGGAATGGTGAAGCAACCCCCCAAACAAATATCTGGCATCAAAAGCCATCCTTTTTGAATCCGACTAACCCCCCTTTGACCTACCCCTAAATCAGTGAGTGCTGTGGCCTCCGGCATTCATCAATGCAGGGCAGGGCAGCGCAGCAGTCGTCTCCCAAATCGGCGCCTCAATTCGGCAATGCAGCTACGGACAGGGGCCCAAGACCCACCCAATCTTGTCTTGTTTTGGAGGGGATGGCGAATTGGCGACCGCGATCGATCAACGAGGGGAAGGAGGAGGAGGAGGAGGAGGAAGGGAGCAGCAGCAGGCGAGACCGCGAGAGGGAGGGGATAGATGGAGGCTGTGGTGGTGCGCGGCGACTGCTGGTGCTGGCGCTGGTGTAGGGGGGCAGCCTCCCATTCCCACCCGGCCTCGGGCCTCGGCTCGGCTCCCCCACATGGCAACTGGGGCGCCAAATTGCAGTGCTGCGGCGTTTTGTCAATGCGGCCGCTTGCGCCACGCCATGCTCAGTGCCATTCCCATTCTTGCGCCATGGCCCCTGCGCTGCCCCCCACACCACATCCACCACCCCATGTGTGCGCGCGTGTCGGGGGGCGTGTGCGCCTCAGCGCCGTAGGGGTAGTAGAGGGCCGTGCGGGTTGGAGGGGGAGGGGTTGGTGCTGGTGGGGTGCCGTGCCGCCGCGCCCGTGTTCACCGTCCTCCGCTGCTCTATGTTCTGGCTGCTCGCCATGATCTTTGTATACTGGGTTTCTAGCGTCATTTATAAGTTCACATGTCTACAAAACATGCATACATTTGATCATTCAATTCAGCATATGCTCCGTGTTCGGATTGCATGAGAACGCAAATCGTCGTTTCAATTCTCAATCAGAACTCAAAATATTTTTTTTTGAAGGGGGGGTTGTTCTGGCGTCACGTTTCTGGAACAAGGAAAAGGAGAGAATCTTCTGGCTCCGAGGGAGGTCACCAGGCCAGGCCGTGTCTCTCTCCTTTCGCTTTCGCCGGGACACAACACGCAACACACGACATTTACCACCATCGACAAGGGCCAGGCCGCCAGGGGCTTCCCCCTCTTCCTCGTACACAGCATTTTTTTTTTGAGATTTACACAGCATTAATGTGCTGAATTTATTCTGGTACACTCCCTCCTAGTTATTAGCTACAACTAAAATTATTTGGTTTGTATTTTGATCACTAGCTAATGACTACATACATCTTTAGCATTGGAATGTTAGATTTGTTAGCTGGAGCCCAACTAACATGCTAACAACTAGCCAGAACTTCCTATCAAAAAAACAAAAACTAGCCAGAACTTTGCTAGTTTTTTACTCATCCATTAGTTCTTACTCACTTCGTCTTCGTAAAAACTGTCATTCTCACTTCCTTCGGCTCATAAAAATGCTATTCTTATTTACTGAGGAATTCAATATTTTTTAACTTTGACCAAGTATATATATAAGACAATATTAATATTTATAGTACATATTATTGTTAGATAGATCGTGAATATATTTTCATCATGAACATATTTGGAGATATAAATATTGATAATATTTTTCATAAACCTAGTCAAACTTATAAAAATTTGACCAACATGAATCCCATAGTGATATTTTTTATGAGACGGAGGGAGTATGTTTAGATAACCTAGGAATAAATTTTAATACCTATCAGTTAGTTCTTAGTATCATTTACGCCCCGTATGGATTCTTCGAATTGAATTCATTTTAATAATCATAATTTATACATATATTAATTAAGCTAATATGGTTGTATATGATTATATTTGTATATTTGTCGAGTTCATAAATCTGGGGTCCCCAATGAACCCGCTTCCCTACAAAACTCGGTCTAGCAGGTGGCGCAGCGACAGCATGTGCCTGGGCCGGCCCAGATACAAAATGACAGGCCAAGACCACGATCCGGTCCCCGACCGGCACCTCTGGCCAGGAGATCTGGTCGGAGGTGCGACCGGAAGGCCAGGTCGTGGTGGGACCGTAGTCCGACTTCGACCCCCTTTCTCCGACCGAGAATACGCCCGAACCTCTGCTCGCTGCTCTTTCCCGACCGACACGGTCGGGGCCGACTGGGAACGACCGATCGGGGACGCCCCGCTCGGTGTGTGCCCAGGGAGCAGGCGGAGCAGATAAGGTAAGACGCTCAAGTCAACCGCCATACCGAGGACCATCCCTGCCATGCCCTGCGCACCTACAGGACGATGCCGTCGGGGCATGTTAGGCGAACAAGGTAGAACCTGCCAGACGCGTCAGAGCATAAACAGTATTGCGGGCGCCGTCGTTTGCCGTACCAGACGAACACGGTAGAGCCTGTCAGACGCGTCAAACCATGCTATCATAGAGCAATTGTTAGTGGAACCCTCTCTTGATTTATCTTTGTCCCATGATAATTTGCTTGATGTTTCTTGTGATAAAGATGAATTGGTTGATGATGCTTCAGTTTTACATGTTTTAGAACCAACCATTTGTGCTGAAAATAAACATGTTATTCATATTGCTACTAAAACTAATGAGCTCAAACTGTTGTCTTCTTTACATACTTTGGATTATATTGAATATAATGTTTTGTGTAACCTAGATTGTTTGGAGGAGAGCCTTTTAAAATATATTGATTTGCCTTGGTTTTCTAAACACACATATCATGTTATTGGCAAATATAACAACAAAGGACAATATATGATACATCGAATATATGTTCGTAGTAATATGAATTCTCCTTTTGTTGTACAAGATTATGATCGTTTAGAGGGCAGCCATAATAATACAAACATTTTCTCATGTTTCTCAAAGAAACAAGTTCACTTCCAAGAAGGAGACCATTGTTGGTTGCTACCTATGTCTGCTAGACCATCTATTCCTGCATTGTCTTTGGTTAGTTCTAATCTTTTGCAGGATAGTGTTGACATACATCGTGTGCATTCGGATCATGGAGTCTACATGCTTGCTGAAATTTTTATGCGAGATGACACGCTAGAAACTTGGAAACATGGTCACGTTCCTTCTAACAATTATTTTAGTTCTCTTTGTCTTCGCAACCCCGTTCTCCTTTATGTTGTGCAGGATCAGTTTCATGCACAATCGACGCCGAGGATGGCTTTTCATCAAGAAAGGGAGGATGATAAGGACATGAGCTCCATACATACGACCATGCTTGGAGATAGAGGCCAAGGAGATCAGCGAGGTTGTCCTAACCGAGAAGAAGGCCTGAAGCTCATCCGGTTCGAGTCGCCAAGGTGGAGGCCCAAATCAAGTTCGAGCCCATCTCGGGTTCTAGAACCAGTCTGTCATAAAACTGGTCACATGGGTGCGTACGAGCTCCATTTTTGACAATCCATGTATGGATGGAAAGCTAATTAGATAAGGAAGCTAATGTAACTGGTCTCACATCAAAAGCCCTTCGAAATCAACGGGAATTATCGAAACAAGTCAGCGTCCAGAATCTGCTAGGGTGCTGCGACACCGTCTTTTGGTCCGTTGGACTGTATATCGTGTTTGTGCCCATTAGGGGGCGCGTCTAAGGAGTGACACCCAAGACTCTATAATTAGCAGCCGTCGCTCTCCTTAGGGTTTGGGTTTTATTTAGTTCTTGATTTTCTTGTGAAACAGACGTCGTTTTGCTGTAACTGTGTTGCCATGGTCGCTTGCTGTGAATCAGGGCCCTAGTTCTTGATCTTGTTCGCCTATGGCGATTAGTCCTTTCAAATAAAGACTTGAACTCCTTATTTTCATAAGCCTCATATCTATTTGCAATTTCAGATTGCATTCATCCCGTTCTTGCTTGTGTTCTTGATTCGCTTGCAGGAAAGCCTTCTCGGCGAGGTCAATCGCGTTCGCGTGGTTGATAACCAATGGAGCAGTGGTGTAACGGTTGCGGGGGTCCGAATCAGTCTTGGTTCAAAGCCTAGATCATGAACGTTGAGTCTCCACCAATCGACGCTATCATACCTATCGGAAGATCGGGCCTAGTCTACATCAAGTGGTATTAGAGACCTTATTGCCCGTTAGGTATAATTTTGTTTTTCCCTTTAGATTGTTACTGTTATTGCATTACCTATAGTTCACAAAAAGCCAAAAAAATACACCGCCACATATTCCCTGTCCTATAGCCTCGTTGCGTCATGCAATTTCATCTCTGTTTCGCGTTGTTGAGTTTGTGTCCTAGGGTAAGTTCTGGTTGCTGGTTTTAGATCGTTTTTAGTCCAGTTTGTGTCTTTCCCTTTGTTTTTCATCATAATCCGTGAACACCTTCAAGTCTTGATATGTTTCCTTTGTATCCATCAAACCCTAGTCCACGCTATCTAATTTGTTACACTTGTCTTCACTGTTTGTATCTATCCATAGCCGCCGCAACAACTTTTGCACGCATTGTTCCCGTTTTGTCCTCTAATTCGGAGTCAGTTCTTAAAACTGGTCTAGTTTTCGCATACGAACTTGGATTTCGACGTTCCATATATCAAAATCGATCAGAATTTTTTTTTGGATCCATTCGTCCTTGGCTTTGCTGGGTTCGGAAAATTTTATTTTGGCCAAAACCTGGTCACAAGATCCTCTTTTCGTGGTCACAAGCTTTTTGTCAATTTTGAGCACGTCTTCTGAATTTTCCACAGGCCGCGCCTTTCACTTGTTTAAGCTCATATTTTCTATGGTTACTTCTTTTGTGCTCCTAAGTGAAGAAAAAATATCAAAAAAAAAGAAGAAAGAGTCAAAGAATCCCAAAAAACAACGACAACCCAAAAATAGAGAAAAAAGAGAGACAAAAGTGGAACAATATCTAGAGGGAGCACATAGAGAGCGCCATTTGAGCTGTGTTTGCGTGTGCTGATTTCCGCCTTGTTCCTAATCATATTCCTGCTGTTCACATCACTTGATACATCTGGTACTTGGAACGTGAATAGGCCAGCAACTAAGACAAGTACTCGAGATACTTATTTAGCTTTGCTATTCAGTTATGAATATTGTTATTCCTTTCTACTATATTGTGCCTGTCCAAACTCCACTTTCTTCTAACCAAGTACAGGTTCGCCTTGCAACTGTTACACTCAAGCTACAACGGTATCACAGTCACTGACCGATTGCACCGCCTGTTGCTTTGGTAAGAACACTTGTAAGACCATGGTAGATCGTGAACGTCGAGTCTCCACCAATCGACGCTATCATACCTATCGGAAGATCAGGCCTAGTCTACATCAACAGCAAACTTCGAGCACCTAGGCTTAGGAATAAAGTCACCGACCGACCTCAACTAGACGTAGGGCCTGTTGCCTGAACCAGTATAAATCCTATATCATTGAGTGCTAGGCCACATCCGATAACAACGCATGGCAAAATTATAAATATTTACTTGTTGGACATATTTTGCACCGACAGTTGGCGCCGTCCGTGGGGAGGACACCGTGCGTTCACGCTTTTGGTCATCGGATGGCCCACCTTTCCACTATCTTTGGCATGGCGTGCTCGAGTGATACGATTCGCTTTGGCTCGCTGGAGTTTCCCACGCTCCTACTTGCTGGGATGTGGGTTCCTCCCGTCTTCGTGCCACTCCAGATCTTCCTCTTTGGGAGTCTGGACTTCGTCGCCGACCAGCTCGGCGTACTCTGCCTCCACGAGGAGGCGCTTGCCCCGATGCCCACTGGAGGAGGAGCGCCCTCTACCAGCACCAGACCACTCGACGACCTCAATGTCGAGACACTCGTGCTTTGCCTTGAGACCATGCTGGGCTCAAACCCCATGGTGAGTGATTTACATATTGTTCTTTACTCACTACTTAACACCTTCCGCCGACTCTCCGGAGGGACCCCGTTGTCCCCACCACGACCGTCGTGCGACCGGTTCCCCTATGACTTCGCGTCCCCCGTGGACGCGTGCGCGCGGGGGCTCCGAAGGATGCAGATGCTGTAACAGAACCCACCAAATCATAAGAACGTAAGTACAAAAACAATCACCAAAGCGATCAAATTCCTGTACTTAAGCTCCCATAATCCCGGTAGTCCGGAAATCACGAAGGATTTCAACCAACTCTCGACATACAAACCAAGATCGTAATGATTCAACACAACACATCATTCGTTACAACATTTCACAAGTAGCATTCGGATTACATCCATCAGAGTTCAAATAAAATATTACAAACCAAGTTTGAATGTGCGGAAGCAACATAGTTTAGTACTTAACTCCATAGTTTCAAATACATTGCTAGATCAGAGTCATGTCCACAAAAGCATTAGCAGGTACGAGAACTAGTAGAGACCGCGCCCAACGGTCTAGTCTTCATCCCCAGCAGGGAGAAGGCAGTACTTGCAGCAACCAAAGAAGAACTGGTCATCTGCAACAGGTGGAAAATAAACCCTGAGTACGAGAAGGTACTCAGCTAGACTTACCCGACAAAAACAGAAATAAAAGACACCAAGGATCATGCAAGGTTTTTCAGGTGGGCTAGCTTGACACAGTTGCATAAAAGAGCTTATGATTATAGTAACCAATTTAAACTGATTATCAAGCTTATCATTAATTACCATTCACTAGATTAGCACTTTTGTTTAGAGCACTCACTTATTAGGAGCAAACAATATTAACCATAGCAGGTATAATAAGGCATCATCATCATATCATCATTTCCGAACCATTAAGTTATTAAGTGTATCTACATTGGAGATAAGCCCGTCAAGTTCTCACTAACCGGGAGAGACGGCGACTCGAATCAATTACAACTTCAAATGAGGGGTATTCCTAACTCTCACCACGGCATACTTTGCAAGGGTCGCCGTGGTCACCTTTGGAACATCTCAGAACCAAATTCATGGACGATCAGGGACTCTCGTGGATTACCCTTCCGCCAGACGATCGGGACTTTTAAATCACCCCTTGGACTCACGCCTCGGCTCCCTTCCGAGGCGCACTTTATACTTATCGACTCCCGGCCGAGGTGAGCTACTCGTCTTCGTGGTCGGTCTCGAGACCCGACCAACTAAGAGAGAGGCATGTTCAACATGAACAGAAAGGCTCCAAGAATCAGTCCTTAAGCGACACGAGGCGGAGTCACTTTGCAAACCCGGCAAGCCTCCGTCCGGGTCTTCATTTCAAATTAAGATGGTTCTTTTCCACGATAGCAAATATAGCCAACCGTGCCACATGTATTATCCTATATCTCGCAGGTGACAGAAATCACCCGACTTCTACAGCGTTTAAGCGGGGCTAAGCACTACTCGAGCCCGAGCTACATAGGATTCTGTGGTAACAATATCTGGACAAGGAATGGGTAACCAATGCGACAAGTGTTTGCATCCAACACCTAAACTTAATGCAACAATATATATATGTAACAATAATATCAGAATCGCATTTCAGAAATTAGGAGGCTTAATATGCTCCGGGGCTTGCCTTTCACAAAGTTGCAAGGACGGTGGTCAGGGCACTCAACGGCGACCTCGTCTGCACTTCTCCTGAAGGCTCCTCCTCCCGAATCTCCGTCGTCACTTCTTTGCTTTCCGCTTCGGTTCCTCAATTCCAGCAGGGTTACTCCTTCGGTACACCTATTGCATGCCGATGCACAAGATAAATATCATGGATGCATAAGGAATGACATGATGCTCATGATGAATGAATCACAATGGGTGTTTATGAAAACATCACTTGGACACTCTCGCTTACTGAGAGTAATTAGCTCTATTCAAATCACTTTAAGCATGTATCCAACTTAACTTAAATAACAAGAGCAACTTACCTAACTTGCATAACCTAAGATAAAGATGCTCATCTTCAGTTAAAGGCCTAACACCTAGGAACAGTACCATGAACTTAGAATAGTAAAGACATACTTAAAATAACAGTTAAAGCTTCATATGCAACAAGTAGTAACTTAATTCTATCATAACCAGAGTTCTATAACTCCAAATGACTTGCAAGAGGACATTCTGGAAAGCTTATGAAATTCTATACAATTCACTTGTAAACATCAAAGCATGATTCTGAAGTTAACCAAATCAAATTCCAGTAGACCTAGAATCTGTCCAGAATGACGGGGTTGCTAACTTAATTATTTAATGATGGTGCAAAAGCCTAATTTGACCAAACCAAGTTTACCAACTTGTTTTTCATATCTAAGAAACATCAGAAAGTATAGTGCTAACTTCTAAATAAATTATTTAATATCCTTTTCCAATTTATTTAGTTAATTAGGTGATTTAAGCAATATATAGTAAAACTATTCATAAAAATCTACAAAAATTACAGTAGCTATCTCATGCTGCACATAGACTACCATAAAAATTTCAAAGCCATTGGACCAACATAACTTGTTGTATCCAAAATAACAGATGACATGTCTATTTCTAGCATAATTAGGAAACCTTATTAAAAAGTGTCAAGCAACAGATTTCCCATTTTTCCTAGCATCCTTCTAGCATAAGAATAGCACCCATAAAATTTCACCTTCACTGGATCTATAGAAAAATTATGAAAATTCACACAAGATCCACCTATTAATAAAAGGAAATTCTATAACTTAAAAACTACACATGCACTAGCTCTGAAATTTTTACCAGAGCTTTTAATAAACCAAAATAGAGGACCCACAAAATTTCATAATTTTTGGACCACAGAAACTCAAGATAAAATTCAAACAAGTTTGCATGCTTCTAAAAACACATTTCAAACTCCTATTTAATTCATCCAATTTTTCTAAAACATGTGCTCATATACTATTTTTGTTAAATACTAGACAATACTAGGAACTCAACAAAATTAGAACCACATCATTTGGATCTATCAAACTTGAGTTATCTATTTTTGAAATGGTGCACCAAAACTGTGAAAAACAGTTAAACAAAACAAAATAAAATAAAACCTAACCGCTACTGGTGGGCTGGCCCAAGAAACGGCGGCCCACGAGCGCACAGGCGCGGCCCAAGACGCGGCGCCCGCAGCCCAACACACGGCGCGACCCAGCACACGCGGCCCACGCTGGGCTCCCGCCTCGATGCGACAACACGACAAGGAGGACCAGCGTCGGCCGAGGGAAACAGGGAGGAGGCGACGGCAGCGTGGCGTGGCTGAGCCGCCCGCGACTTCTCCGGCGAAAACAATGGTGCCAATCGTTACCTCATCCTAGCGGACCTAGGGGAGCCCTTAGTCGTAGCTATTGACGCCGCTAGCGGGGTGTCGATGGCCCGCGGCGGCGCGGCCACCACGCGCACGGGCTCCGGCGTGGTTAAGGCGTCTGCCCTTATGGCCGACTCTAAGAGTTTCGAAGGGTTCACGAATCTAGCGCAAGGGGAGAAAGGGATGGAAGGGGCTCGGCGGCAGACGACCATCGCGCGTGCTTTCGGCGGCGGCGGTCATGGCGACCGGTGGAGCCGCCGACGCGGTGAGAAGCTCTACACAGGCGAAAATGGAGTGGCCGTGGTGTTGCGGTAAGAGCGGTTCATGGCGGGGCTGTGGCTTGGATGAATCGGTTAATGGAGCTCGGTGATGTTGGATTTGGCTCGGCGGTGTCACGGTGTTCGGTCGCCGTCTTGCCGCGAGGAAGGAGAAAGGAAAAAGCAAATGGCGCGGCAAGTGCGATCGGGCGGCGGTAGTGGTGGCTTCAAAGCGCGGCGCTGCGCGCTGCCAGACATCCACGGTCGCGTGGCTCTGCGACGATGGCGAAGGCGGCGACGAGTGGCGGACACGCGGCGTCAAGACTGCGTCGGTCGACCCACGGCGGTGAACGTTTTTCTCAAACGCTGCGATTCGATCGACGAACATGATATCGGCGACACTTTCAATCGCGCCAACACCGCTAATCCGTGGATCGTTTGCAAAAATAGTGTACATGACAATTGTAGGCCTATCATTCCTATACCATTTCGCTTCAAGGACCATTCCCTAATTCGCCATGGATCGGAAGTTACATCAAGCCAAAGTTGGCTTGATCCAACCGAAATGCACCATGACTTAGAATATTTTTCAAGTGTTGAAAACAGCATGTATTTCTAACTTGTGGACCATGTTTGACCATGTTCTAGACCTTTTCATGAGTTGACCATAAAACAACTTTTGTTCCTTGATAAATTAGCTACAACTTTTGTAAAGAGTGCACAGCCATGCAAAGCTTCTAAGTTGGACTTTTGAATCAGTCAAACGAGGACACTCCATGGGTCAAATTAAGTCAAACTTGCACTTGAGGGCATTTTGGTCATTTTGGTCTACATGAACAATGTTCCAACAAGTAAACTAAGTATAGTTAAGGTGTATTAGACCATGATCACCCATTTTACAAAGTTGTTATACCACTTCTACTGATCACATGTGATAAAGAAAGTAAAACAAGCAATTCATACATATGTTTCAATACAATGTTTCACATGTTGCATGACCTTGTTGTTATCCTATACTTGTCACATTACTACCATGTTGCCATGCTTCAAGACATGGGAAATTCATGTTTCATTGATATGTTGCACTACTACCATTCACAAGCAATCTAGTACGAAACAAACAGAATATGCGAATGTTTCATATGTATGTTTCAGGGAAAATGACATGATGAGATAAATGATGCACATGTTTATGAGACGAAATGCAATTAGTAGAAGCCAAACACCGAGGGTGTTACAGACGCCGCCCCCTCTCACGTCCGAGTTCATGGGCATGGCAGGCTACGCTCCCATCTCCTTCCATGACCTCATCGATGACAAAGTCAAAAGCGATGGCTCCAGCATCGGTGATGTCATGGCACCTAGCCACCCTCTGTCCCCGGAGTGCGCTATGGTGGATGCCCTAGGACTACCACCGGTGGTGGAGTCTCCGCAGACTCACACCCCTCCAGACCTATGTGTAGGAGCATGGCGAGGAGTTACGGCAAAGGCGACAGAGCCAGCCACCGCCTGCACCGGCGCACCCGACGCATCACGCTGCGCCACATGCGCGTAAACCGGTGAGCGGCGCTCGGGGTCACACCCGTCAGGTCCAGCGTAACATACTAGATGGAGGGGATGACTCCCTTCAGTTTGCTCGAGCTAGCCAGAACATCGCTGCTGCGGTGGTGCTTCTACGCGGCCTCCCCAAGCCTACCGACCCCCAAGAGTAGGCAATCCACTGGAACCTTCGGGCGCTGGTGGAGACCGCCGCCGTTCAGTAGGCGGAGAGCTCAGCGTCACGACACCGGCTCATGGCCTCTTGCCCAACCGGGGGACTAGGGCCACACTAGTCAAATCACTCCATCCACTCACCACAGCAGTTGCCGGGCATGGAGCAGGAAGCCATGGCTGCACCGTAGCCCAACTCGACACCCGCTCCACACCGACCACCTGTGCGCAAATGGCTCAGGCTGAATCATGACGCTCGTAGCGTCATCAACAATCGACGCCACACCCAGCACGATGATGACGTCCATCGAATGGCGGCGAGACCAAGCGGCGTGGGCCCCGGCCTGACCATTGAGGAGTGCAAGAACACGCACCCTAGGCATGGCGGCAGGCCGAACGACTGAAGCCCTAGCCCTGATGGCCTGGGGCCATGGGCCTTTGGTCGCCGCATCCAGAAAGCATCGTTCCCACCAACATCGCCAGGTACACCGGGGAGACGAACCCCAGTATATGGCTCGAAGACTTCCGGCTCGCCTGCCAAGCCGGGGGAGTGGATGATGAATGCTTCATCATCTAGTACCTCCCCATCTATGTGGGGGAGCATGTTTGAGCATGGCTCGAATTCCTTCCGATCGATAGCATCTGCGACTAGGCAGATCTCAAGAGAGTCTTTGTCAGAAATTTCCAAGGGACGTATGTCCATCCTAGGAATTCCTGGGACCTCAAGAGCTGCCAGCAGGAGCCCAATGAGTGCCTGTAGGATTACATCCGTAGGTTCTCAAAGCAGTGCAACTCCCTTCCTGATGTCGTCGACGCGGATGTCGTCAGCGCGTTCCTCTCTGGGACAGCCTGCAAGTCCCTGATCCATAAGCTCGGCTGTGTGAAGGCCCGTACCATCCATGACTTGCTCAACATTGCCATGAACCACGCCTCCCACGAGGAGGCAGTCGGGGTGGTCTTCAGCGGCAGTCGGGATAGGGGCAAGGCCAAGCACGAGGACCAAGGCGAGGGCCCCTCCACACAAAAGGGCAAGAAGAACAAGAAGGATCAACGCCGACCGGCCAACCCAGCTTTGGTCGCCACGGCCGACCGCATGGGCAAGCAGCCCTAGCAAGGCCACCCCGACCACTTCAACAAGCTCATGGAGAGTCCATGCACCAACCATGCCTATCCCATCAAACACCTCTACAAGGACTACGAGCTCCTCAAGCACTTCCTACGGCAAGCAACCAAGCCAAAGGAAGGGAAAGGCAAGGTTGAGGCTACCAAGAAGGGAGGCATGGCGGGTAAGGATGGAGACAGCTTCCCTGACCCCGAGGAATGCCTCATGATCTTTGGGGGATCCGATGCCATCCACTCCAAACGCCAGCATAAGGTACGCTACCGAGAGGCATGCGCCGCCGAGTCGGCCATCCCCTCTTTCCTTAGCTGGTCGGACTCCCGATCACTTTTGATCAGAGGGACCATCTTTCCCATGTATCCTGACCGGGTCGCTACCTACTCATCGTCGACCCCATCATCCACAAGAAGTGCCTCACCAAGGTGCTGATGGACGGAGGCAGCGGCCTCAATATTCTCTACGTCGACACCCTCGACGCCACGCGCCTCCCCCGGTTGGAGCTCCGCCTAGTGAGCCCTCCCTTCCACGGTGTGATCCCGAGGACGCAGGCGTACCCACTTGGGTAGATCGACCTATCTGTCATGTTTGGCAACAGCGCTAACTTTTGCTCAGAGGTCCTAACCTTCGAGGTAGTGGACTTTTCGATATCCTACCAGGCCATCTTGGGGCGGCCATGCTACGCCAAGTTCATGGCAATCCCCAACTACACCTACCTCAAGCTAAAGATGTTAGGGCCGAATGGCGTCATCACCGTAGGTAGCACCTTCTCACATGCCTACACGTGCGACCGCGAGCATTACAAGCTCACCACTACTGTCATCAACTCCACCGAGCTCCCAGAGCTCGGGAATTCGACGACTCCAGCAGTCCCCGACTGCAACGGGCAGACCTCCTCGAGCACCTTCCATCCAATCGAGGAAACCAAGGCGGTGGAGATCGACCCTAGCAACCCGACCAAGATGGTGCGGATCGGGACCAAGCTCCCAGCCAAATAGTAAAGCGAGCTCGCCGACTTCCTATGCACAAATCACGATGTCTTTGCGTGGAAGCCTTCTGACGTGCCGGACATACCAAGGGAGGTCGTCGAGCATGTAGTACACGTTGTCCCAAGCTCAAAGCCCACCAAGCAATGCCTGCGTAGCTTTGACGACGAGAGGCATAGGGCCATAGGTGAGGAGATCACCAAACTCCTGGCGACCAGATTTGTCAAAGAGGTATACCACTCTGACTGGCTAGCTAATCATGTTCTCATGAAAAAGATGAATGGGAAATGGAGAATGTGTGATGACTATATTGGCCTCAACAAGGCATGCCCAAAGGACCACTTCCCTTTACCATGCATAGATCAGATAGTCGACTCCACCTCAGGGTGCAAAATCCTCTCCTTCCTGGATGCCTACTCAGGCTACTACCAGATCGCAATGAAAGAGTTCGACTAGGTTGCGACTTCATTCATCACCCCGTATGGTTCGTACTGTTACGTAACCATGCCTATTGGTCTGAAGAACGCTGGCGCCGCCTATCAATGGTGCATGCAATGATGCTTCGCCGACCAAATCGACCCGCTCGACCAACCTGACCAAGTCGAGCGGCCAAAACCAACAAGCGCCGTCTATGTCGATGACATAGTGGTGAAAATGGCTCAAGCTAGTGACCTGATCGCAAACTTGGCCGCCACATTTGTGAACCTTCGAAGGTTCAGCGTCAAATTGAATCCCAAAAAATGTGTTTTTGGGGTTTCGAAGGGGAAACTGCTCAGATACATCGTGTTCGAGCGCAACATCAAAGCCAACCCTGAAAAAATCATGGCCATCTCCAACATGGGCCCTATACGCAATGTCAAGGGCGTATAGAGGCTCACCGATTGTTTGGCTGCCCTGAGCCGGTTTATCTCCCGACTAAGCGAGCGAGGGATGCCTCTCTACAAACTTCTCAAGAAGACAGACACATTCGTCTGGACAAAGGAGGCACAACAGGCTTTGGAAAGCATCAAAGCATCATTGACATCGGCCCCAATCCTCGTCGTTCCCAAAAGGGGAGAATCCCTCCTCCTCTACATCGTGGCAAGCAACCATGTTGTGAGCGCCGCCCTCGTCATCGAGAGGGAGGAGCCAGGACACCCCCTGAAGGTCTAGCGACTGGTGTACTTTGTCGGTGAGGTACTCACCGACGCCAAAATTTGCTACCCTCAGGTTTAGAAGCTTCTATACACCGTGCTGATGGTGACCTGGAAGCTCCTGCACTACTTCACCGACCACGAGGTCATGGTTGTCACCTTGTACCCACTTAGGGAGGTTGTCCATAACCACGATGCCACTGGCCAAATCTCCAAGTGGGCTCTTGAGCTCATGGGCCACGACATCAGGTATGTCCCCCGCACTGCTATTAAGTCTCAGGCTCTTGCCGACTTCATCGCCGAATGGATGGAAGTCCAGCTCTCAACCCTGGACGTCACCCATGAGTACTAGACGATGTACATCGATGGGTCGGTCATGGTGCCCATCTTGGGGGCTGGAGTGGTTCTGATCTCTCTAGAAGGGAGCAGGCTCCGCTACGCGATCCGTCTCCATTTTTCAGCCTCGAACAACATCGCGGAGTACGAGGCCCTCATCAACAGACTTCGCATCACTATCGAGCTCGGCGCTACACGGCTGTACATCCGTGGCGACTCAGAGTTGGTCATCGACCAAGTCATGAAGGAGTCCTCCTGTAAGAGCCCTCTCATGGCGGTGTACTGCCAGGAAGTGCGTAAGCTCGAGGATAAGTTCTAAGGGATCAAACTGCACCATGTCCCTCGAAAGGACAATGACGCCGCCGACTTCCTCACAAAATTGGCAGTCAGACGGGAACCGCCCGCTGATGGGGTCTTTGTAAACGACCTCCATGAGCTGTCTACCCGCATCCGAGAGGATCTAACCTAGACGCGCTCCAACACCAATCTGGCACTCGGGGGCTCTGACCCCCCGACGTGCCCTAACCCCGTCCAAGCGCTCGGGGGCTCTGACATTGGCACCTCCATGGCAACGTCACCCGGCGACATCGTCGTGATGGCACTCGATTCGGCCGACTGGAGAGCACCACTACTCGCCTACCTCCTTGAGGAGGTTCTTCCACTAGAAAGGATTGAAGCACGATGAATCGCTTGACGCGCCAAGATGTTCATCGCCATTAGTAACGAACTTTACAAGCGAAGTCCATCGGGAGTGCTCATGAAGTGCATCCTGACCGACCAGGGGAAACAACTTCTCCTTGAAGTCCATACCGGAATCTGTGGACATCACACGGGCCCCAAGGACGTTGGTCAGGAAAGCCTTTTGCCAAGGTTTTTACTGGCCCACTGCGCTGCGAGATGTAGAGGAGGTGGTCCGTAGGTGTGAAGGATGCTAGTTCTATGCTCGACAAACTCACCTGCCGGCGCAGGAGCTTCAGACCATCCCCATCACCTGGCCATTCACGGTCTAGGACCTCAACATGGTCGAACCCCTCAAAAAGGCCCCGAGTGGCTTCACTCACCTACTCGTGGCGGTAGACAAGTTCACCATATGGATAGAGGCAAAGCCCATCATCATTATCCGCTCGGAAGAGGCGGTCAAGTTCTTCCTTGACATCTTCTATCGGTTTGGTGTTCCTAATTGTATCATCACCGACCATGGAACAAACTTCACTAGGAAGAAGTTCCAAGACTTTTGTGATGGATACGTCATCAGGATCGATTGGGCCTTGGTCGGACACCCGCGTACTAACACTCAGGTCGAAGGGGCTAATGGCATGGTCCTCCAAGCACTCAAGCCCTGCATCTTCGATTGACTCAAAAAGTATCTCGGGCGTTGGGTTGCAGAGGTCCCAGTGATCCTCTGGAGCCTAAGAACGACCCTAAACCGATCAACGGGGTTCACCCCTTTCTTCCTGGCATACAGAGCTAAAGCAGTGTTGCCATCCGACCTCGATCATGGTGCCCCAAGAGTAAAGGCCTTCGACCGAGACCGAGCCACGGAGGCTCAGCAGGACATGATCGACTTGCTCGAGGAGGCTCGTGAGACGACCGTCATCCGCTTCGCTCGTTACTAGCAAACTCTCCGCAGGTACCATGAAAAAAAATCAGGGGGAGGATCCTCGAGGTCGATGATCTCATACTCAGTAGGACCCAGTCAACCAAGGACAAACATAAGCTCTCTCCACCAATGGAAGGACCGTACGCGGTGGTCGAGGTGATCCGACCGGACGCCTACTGGCTGAAGGACGATAACGGCAATGTTCTCACTAACACATAGAACATCAAACAGTTACATTGTTTCTTTCCATAAAATTCGGTCTTACCGTTTATTTCCATTCAATGCTTGCTCCTACAGCGCCCCAGCCCGAGCACTCTTGGCCTAGGTCGCTTGTGGGCTCCACGGGGGTGCGATACCACTCTTCTTTTTTTATTATCATGTAGTAACACTTTTTGCCCAAACAAAAGGGTGTTGCTCAAACGAAAGGGCATTCCATTCTTTGATTACCCTACGTAACTTGCGCTTTAACCTCTCGACTGATCACACCCCGCCACAACCTACGGTTACAAGCAGCTGAGCCTCGAGGGCCATGCCTAGGTTCTTAAGGTTGTAGCCTATGGGTCAATGGGCAAGTGCGAAAAAGAAAGGACAAAAGACAAAGCTATGCAAGGATAAAACAAGGGCGGACAGGACAAGCTTCCCCTCATGAGTGATTTCATCACAAAACGAACTTTAAATATTCATGAATGTAAAACTGTTCACATGGGGGCTCCCCCACGTATTCATCTTTTACCTAAACTGACTATTTCTACCCTAACTCCATTATGGTCCCCCGGCTACGTCTGTTGATGGTGCAATTGATGAGGACGAAGGCAACTCGATTGTGGTTGGGACGACAGCGCTCGGCTTGGCTATGGTCAGGATGATGTTTGGCTTGGTTGGGGGTAGGACGACGCTCACCTCCAACCCGGCCTCCGCTGCCTCCACAGGCTGAATGATGTCTTCCCGGCGCACATCTATGGCCATGGTCGAATGGTGAGCCTCCATCACCCACTGCGCGGTGACCTGCTCAGCAACCACCTGTGCGTGCAGCACCAAACTTTCCCCCAGCGCATGGATCTCGTATGCGCTCCACCCATCGGCATATCCTATGCAGATGGCCATGAAGTCTAGATCGGGGTAGTGGGTCACCACTGAGGTCAGCACCCCCGACGTCCCATAGAACATGTCGTCAGAGATGAGGGCCTGAACTTCATTCAGGACCTTCGCCAGCTGGACAGGGGCCGTACTGGTGCTCGGTCCTGACTCGAACACCTCGAAGGCCACCACCTACGCAATGTTGCGAAGCTAGTCGAGCTCTACCTCGAGAGCATGTCACTCCTCAAGGGACTAGGCTAGCACCTCCGTGCTCCAACCGACCGCTGCTTTGACCGTCTCCAGCTCTTGCTCTCGAGAGCCGATCTTTCCACCCAGTTCTGGAAATGGACGACAAATTTAGGAGCAAGGAAAAGAAAACTTCAAGGCATCGACTGATGGTAGAATAGGTACGTACCAAGGTAGGCGCTTTCGAGAATGGATATCCCTTCCTCTTGTCGGGTCACCCTCTCGAGCAGCCGACTGTTTGACTCCTCTGCCCCGAGCATCTGCCCCCAGAGCGTGATGACCTCCCGCTCGGCGTCCGACCAGGCCTTCCGCTCTGCTTCCAGAGCCTCTAGGGACTTCCTGAGTGCCGCCTCGGTCTCTGCCAAGTGGGCTTTCACCGCATCGAGTTTCTGCTCGGCAGCAGTTGCCCACTCGACTGTACACAGCTCTGCTACTCGTGCTCCCGTTGCCTCGGCCGCCCAGTCTTGGGACTCACGGTAGGCAGACTCCAGGTCATGCCTGAGCTCATCGACCCGCCACAACACCACCGCTTCTTGCTCCATCCGACCGTGCTCCTCCCGAAGAAACCAGGACTTGCGGATCGACATCATCTTTAGGTCCTGCGAGACAAGAAGCAGGAGTGCTGAGACAACCGTTTAAATGCCAAGGAATCAAAGACAACACTAGGAACGAGGAAAACTTACCTATGTAATTCATGGCAGGTCAACGATCATGGCCTGATTGACAAGCTCATCCCTCTCCAAGGCCTCCTTAAGCTTTGCCTTGGTAAGGGAGAGATCAGACTCCATCGACAGTCCTCTCTCCCCAAGCAGGTGCTAAAGCTTCACCTCCTCCTCATAGCAAAGGATGAACCGGGCCTTTCCCGGCTCGCTGGGGCAAGGCCACACCAGCTCGTGGGTTGCCCCTGACCTGTCGGAAGATCCACCCATCGCAGTATCAAGCGACAACCGGATCGTCACCAACTCTCAGGATGGCGGGATGGCTGGCGGCTCCACCCCGGTGTCCTCCTCGCCGTTGAAGGGGATGTCCGCCACCAGGACTCCACAGCTCACCGGTGGCTTCTCTACCTCTGGCCTGGCCGTGGCTCCTCCAGACCCCTCTAGCTCTAACCAGGCGGGTGAACCATTCTCTCCTCCACCGAGCGAGATAGGGAGCCCAGTTTCCCTCCTCTCCTCCTCCATGACTAGCAGGGGAGGGACTGCAAGAGTCACCTCAAACCCAGCCTCCACCGTCACCATGGGATCACCGCCATCATGGCCACCACCGTGCTCACGACCGGTCGGGAAGACGCAACCCCCATTAAGGAAGGTTGTGTCACCACCAGCCTGCTTCCCCCTTCGCTCATCGCAACCCGCCATAGGCTGGGTCTCCACTCATCTCGCATGAGAGGTGGGGAGATCGTAGTCCTGCCGGCTCTTGGCCGCTACAAAAGAAAGAAAAAGTGGCACAAGCACAGGTTAATCACACTCAAAAACTCAACTATGAGAACAAAGGGAAGCATGAATACATACCAGACGAAAGCGGTAGAACCCTAAAGCCCTGATCGGCTAATGACGAGCCGACTGGACGAGGATCGCTCGGGGGTCGCGACCCACGCCCCCTTGCATCAATCGAGGGAGGGGGCGACCTGGCCAGTCCCTGATCGGCCTATGAATGGCCTCGCCCGTTAGCCTATGGTGAAACCACCATAGCAACTGTCTGGGCATCTCCCCATTGGGGGTCACGCACACACGTCGACCCCAAAGACATAGGGGAATGCCACACTCAGAGCAGGGGGCCGCGAAGCCGACAACGCCTCCAACGGACACGGCGACCGTGCCCGGTTTGCCTCTCGTTCGAGGGCGGCGTATTCACTCGCGGCGCACTTCCTCGACTCAGGAACATCGCTGCGCACCTCCGTACCACGCCTGCCGCTGATGGGCACAGCCGCGGGCTTACGATGCTCCACCAAGGTCACAGGACTGCCCCTATCTCCTTCGTCCTCCGAGGAACTCGCGTCATTACCCGTCTCCATGGGCTCCTCCAACTCGAGCTCTACCTCCATGTCGCTCCGGCTCTCGCCACCATAGACCCGCCGGTTGATCTCTTTCTCCTTATCAAACCTCCTCCAGACCTTCTCGGTTTTCTTCTTCTTCTTGGCAAGCGTGGCCTCCCACTGGGCGGCTTGTCGAACCGCGCCTTCCGGCCCTCTCAGAAGATGTGGCCAGGATTTATAGCCCGTGAGTCCCTTCGAAACGAGCAACTCGAAAATCAATCAAAACATCAAAACAAGAAGGAAAAGGTCACAGGAAAAAAGCATACCAAATTGGATAGCTTCACGGCATGAAGGGGTCCAAGTGTCCCTTCGAGGGAGTCTTCATCCCCCAACTACAGTGCCCGACCAAGATAACTTTGGACTTCATCTTTCGATAACTCCTCCAGCGATGCGCGGTCGGGATCCATCAGGCCAGAGTATTCCAACATCGGCCATGTCCTTTCCCCCAGCGGGGCAACCCGATGGCGGAAGAAGGTGTGGAAGACCCGCAACCAGTCAAGGCCATTCCGCATGAGCTTCTGAAGCTCTAGCTCGATAATCCCTAGCTTTTTCTGTTGATGGGAAGGACCCCACGTCCAACTTTCCCTCTCCTCTGGCCTCCCCCCGGTAAACGTCGGGAACGCCGCCTCCATCGGGTTCCTAATATAGAACCACTCGCCATGCCACCCCCAGTTGGAGTCACTGGGGGAGTACGCGGGGTAGGGGACCGATGGCTTTGGCCTCTTCTGTAGGGCAAACCCCCCGATCGGTGCAGTTCTAGGCAGTTTCCCCTTGGACAGGGCTCGCCCGATGAAGACTCACCGGAATAGATCCACATGCGGCCCCATCCCGAGGAAGGCCTCGCAGACAGTGATGAAGCCAACGATGTGCAGCACCCCAGTCAGGTTGAGGTGCTGCAACTCTAGGCCCCACTCGTTGAGGAGCCCATGTAGGAGCCAGTGCGTGGGGTACCCAAGCCCGCGCTCATGGAAGGCAAGGAAGGAGACGACCTCGTTAGCCTGGGGTTGTGGAACAACCTCCCCTGGCGCGGGAGCCATCTAGTGCGCCACCTCCTTCGACGGAAGCAGCCCCTTCACGACAAAGTCGGCCAGCACGGCCTCATCCATGTTGGAAGGCCTCCAGTTCGACATCGCACCTTGGATTTATGAACGAATCTATGAGTTTTTCCTCTCCCTCGCTCTACCCTACTCTCTCCTAGAAACCATCGTCACACATGAACAGGCTTGGCAAAAAGAAGGAAGGAGGAATGGCAGCGGTTGAAGAAAGGTGAAAGAACGGGAGGAAAACCCTCTCCCTTCCCCCTATTTCATGCAGAAAGGCGTACGACGGGACGTGGCCCTGGCTGATGGGCCGCGGCCTACCCAACGGGACATCGCCTAGCTAATGGGATGTGACCTAGGTAGGGCCCACCACTATCGCAATCCAGGCATGGGAAATGAGTCACAACCGCATGCAAACGACCCTCTACCTTCCCAGGTAGGGTTTAGAGGGGCCCATCGATAGAATCTCCATCGAGGAGAGGCCAGTGGGTCACCTGAGTTGATCGGACAGCTTGGGCGCCTACCGAGAGATAGGTAAGGAGCAGTGGGATGCCCCATGTAGGTTATACCGACTCTATCATGAACGACGGACTCGGATTCCACTTGGACATATTCGATAGGAGCTCCCCGAACCCGTCACTCCAACCATTGAGGTAACTTTACCAACCCCCATTTTACCTTTCTAGTGCATGGGCATTCATTCATCCATTCTCATGCATGCATTCATACATTCAGTCTTATATTCATCCATACATTCATCCCATACATCCAAGCATTGCATATGCAATTGTTGCATCACAACGCTTCGCGTCGCGTCACGAAGCGGTAGTCGTCTCATTTGATATGAGCGGCGACCGACCGGGGTTCGAAGGCCGGCCCATGAAGGGCTTGAGGCCGCCTTGCGTCAAATAGAGCTAGGGAAAAAACACAGATGAGCCCTAGTGGCCCTCAACCGACCCGCTCAAGAGCGGACAGGGTCATCTCAACCTTCTCGTTCGATCCTGACCTCGAGCTGTTCCCATAGAATCTCCATCGAGGGGAGGCTATCGAGCCACCTGAGTCACTCTCTAGAATGACTTGGGCATCTGCCGGGAGGTGGGTTAAGGAGAAGTGCAGTGCCACATGAGGGCTATGCCGACCCCGTCATGAACGATGGACCTAGATTCCACTTGGACATGCCCGTTAGCGAGCTCACTGAAGCCCGCCACTCGAGCCATCGAGGCAAGTGACATCAACTCAACCCCTCTAGTTGCGGAAACCACGGATAGGGTGACGCACGAAATCATGCGACCGACCCCGATCGACCACTAGTGGCTCGGGGGCTCGAGCCACCAGATCCCAACTCAGGAACCCGACCGACCGCATAGGTTGCGGTCGGAATGGACATGGGCGAACACCCTGACCGAAAGAGACACAAGAGTCCACAGCCCCAAAAGAGAGTACCAAGGTGCTTAGCCTCCGACACACTCCCTAGTCGGCCGCAGGCTCGAGGGCTGCACCCACCGGGTGCGCTCGCACGCACCCAGCCAAAAATGGATTACCAACAAGTCTCCTCCTCAGGGGCTGGGCACCTATGTCTGCACGACGTGCCTCCACGGCCTTTGCCAGTCCTCCACATGGAGGCTGGGCACCTAAATCCTACTCGGTTAACCTACGCGGTACAACAAACCAAGGAGGAAAAAACACCAAAGTTCCAATAACAGCCCGCCTCCACGTCACAATGGACACATGAATTACAAAGGAAATACAAGCTTTCATTAAGCTAAAAACACATGCCTTTGGCTTTTACAATATCACGCAAGGCGTGTGCGAACAGCCCTTCATGGCTTCACAGAAGTCCCAAAGGGGCTCGGGGGCTCCTGTCGGGTTCATAAACCCAGGGTCCCCAATGGACCAGCTTCCTTACAAAACTCGGCCCAGCAGGCTGTGCAGTGACATCATGTGCCTGGGTCAGCCCAGATACACAATGATAGGTCAAGACCACAATTCGGTCCTCGGCTGGCACCTCCGGCCAGGAGATCTGATCGGAGGTGCGACCGGAAGGCTTGGCCGTGATGGGACTACAGGCCAACTCCGACCCCATTTCTCTTACTAAGAATACGCTAGGACCTCTACTCGCTGCTCTTTCCTGACCGACATGGTCGAGGTCGACTAGGAACGACCGACCGGGATGCCCCACTCGGTGTGGGCCTGAGGAGCAGGCGGAGCAGATAAGGTAATGCGCTCAAGTCAACCGCAATACCGAGGACCATACCCTACCATGCCATGTGCACCTGCAAGACGGTGCCATCGGGGCATGTTAGGAGAACACGGTAGAACCTGCCAGACGCATCAGAGCATAAATAGTATTATGGGCGCCATCGTTTGTCATACTAGGTGAACACGGTAGAGCCTGCCAGACGCGTATGAGCATAAACAGTATTGTGGGCACCGTCGTTTGCTATACCAGGCGAACACTGTGTAGCCTGGCAGATGCAACAGAGCATGAACAATAAGGTGGGTGATGGCGACCATCCCATACCCGATGGCATGGGCAACAAGACTAGGCAGCGCCCGTATGCACTCTCTTTTTCTCTCTGGCTTGTAATTCCATCCCCTTCAACTATAAATGTGGATGCGCTCTCTCCTACCGGAGGATCGAGGATTAAAGGATCAAAGACTTGAAGACTCGAGGACTCGAGGACAACAGCACAACAGCTCCAAAGCTCGACAACTACATAGTCTATATGCTCTCAACAGCTGATAAGCTCGGACACACAGAGCATACGCTCTAATACTTAGCACACGTTTGAGCATCCGTCACTCTCTTCCACTCGGTTCAGAGTCCGACCGGGCCTCTATCACCCCCTTCTCATTCCTTACTCATTTGTAACCCCACAGCAAACTTCGAGCACCTGGGCTCAGGAATAAAGTCACCGACCGACCTCAACTAGACGTAGGGCCTGTTGCCTGAACCAGTATAAATCCTATGTCATTGAGTGCTAAGCCACATCTGATCACAACGCACGACAAAACTACAAATATTTACTTGTTGGCCACATTTCGCACTGACAATATTATTGTTAGCTATACGAGAGAGATACTTATGTGTTGCATTTTTACCGTATGGGAGTGAGTTGAAGAGCGTGTTATAAGTTGCAAAGTAGAAACATAGGATGCTAATCTATAGAATCAATTACCATCTTGCACCCTATGATTTGAGATAGGCCTATACGTGAACTTTGGAAAGTGGTGGAATGTCAAATTCCAAGCTAAATAGCCTAATTTATTAAGTAGATTTCAATTCCTCCAAGTGAAAGGATCCAAATGGCCCCTTATATTAATTGGTGTTTGCCACAATTTTTAGCATTGTGTCCTACCTGTCATAGACTCACCTATATTAATTAACACTCCTAGGAAAGCATTTGTAGAGGCGCCATAAATATTTTGTATAGGCGGTTGCTCCATCTGTCCCTAGTTAAAAGACCCATTTGAGTTTTAGTAGTCTGAGTTTTAGTAATTGAATGATAATATTAGTGGACTAACATGTTTCATATGAGATGAAAAGTTAGGCTTAGTCCATGAGCTTGTGTTGACCACCATGAAGGCCATGGAGTGGAGATGGCAAGGACCATGCGGTGCAAAGGCTCGACAAGTGAAGTTAAAAGATGATGGATGGATGAACTACAAAGGTTGAAAGCAAAGCAAGGCAAACATATAAATATAGGTTTTGCAAGATCGCCGTTCTGTAAAGAGGGTAGATCTCTATTGCTAAATGGTTATCTATGTGCCACTCCCAAGGTCTTTCTATGCATTGCATTTAGAGACAAAGTGACGATTTGAATCTAGACTAAAAAACCATTTTAAAATATTTGAAAAATACTAACTAAATGTTAAAGGTATTGGTTGTCTTGTGGGAAACCAATTTGGAGTTAGCAAGATTTGAAAAGGTTTTGAGATAGCTTTTGAGTGGGATGTAGTTTGCTCGGCTAGTCTCACCAGCCCTATGGGTAGTCTAATTGCGAGCTTGAGTGGATCGATCCGATCGTCGTGCATGTGCCCCTTGGATTGGTTCGATCATTAGATGGATTGAATGGAAGTAGGTGCGGTCTAACCGCGAGGCCTATGCATGGCCCAATGGAGCTCTCCGATGCAAGGTGTTTTCTTTCACAAGATATTAGGGTTCATTGCGTGGCCTAGGATGCTTGTGTGTAGCGCAACTAGTCTGACCAACGCTCAGCGTGGTCTGACCACCTGCCCTATGTAGAACATGGTGTACTTTAAATCGAGCTATAGGGTGAAGCAAAGATTACGCCAATGCTTGTGAAATCAAAGGTTTTCCTTGAATAAGGAAATCCTCAGCTACGTGCCCAAGATGGGAACGGTTGGCATCACTCTCTTCACCAAAAGAATCAGAAAGATATGTTTGTTGCCAAACCTATGTTAATGGTATCATATTTGGTTCAAGAAATCAAGATTTTTGTAAAGAGTTTGGAGAGACGATGACTCAAGAGTTGTTTGAAATGTCTATGATTAGAGAGTTGAGTTTCTTCCTTGGATTGCAAATCAAAAAACTTAGAGGAATCATTTTTGAAATTGTGTTTTGTAGAAATCAAGGTTTTGAAATTGTGTTTTGTAGAAAATTTCTATAGGCTATTCACCATCCTCTAGCCATCTAGATTCGTACACTTGGGCCTCATGCGGGAAGTCCTAAGCCTCTGGATCCATCCATGGCATATTTCTGCTTCCTCGCCGCTAGGCACCGAGGAATCATAGGAACCCGTAACACCTCTGGTGTTACGAGCTCGCTAAGCACTGAGATTATGGCATGTGAGATAGATCTAATAATATAGTGAGTTTGTTTACTTAGCGTAAAGAGGTGGTGATGAAAACTCCTAACAAAAAGAATAGAATGAGTTGTGTTAATTGTTGGCATGAAAACAATTTCTATGAACAACGACCAATTATAACTAGAGTATAGTGTGGAAATAAATATTTGAGGGCAAGTTACGTAGCTAGGCATGCAATTTTAAATCTTGGAGAATAATAATATCAGCTAGTATTTTTGGGAAGCTCGGAAATCAAATTGAAATTAAATCCACTCTTCATGGTTAAGTCGGCAAACAAACGATTTAAGTTTAAAGTGCTATCTTTGGTAAATTATATAGTGGAACATACTTAAATAGTGCTTTAATATTTTGTTCCTACGAGTTAGTATGTAGTATGGGCTGGGTCATGGTACAATTGTTAGTTGAAACCAGCAAGGTTTAGACCCTTTAATAATTACGGCAAAAGCGCTAAATGTTGTTAGTTCTAACCAAGCCTTTACTCTGTCCAAGTCGGAAAAGAATTGTAAACAATGCCATTTTGGCATTTAAAATTCAACAAAAATGATTAATCAATATATCCATGTTTTTGTACAGTTGGTTGCATCAAGACGAGCACTTGGGCATGGTGTAGGTTATAGTCATGTTGGTTGTCACGTGGAACTCGTAAAAATTGCCTGAACTACATTGGAACGCGCTGTAAACCATGTCGTTGGCTCTCTGTTCGTGAACTGACATTTCAGTGATGAGCTTACCTTGGCACTTGTTTATCTTTCCCCTCCCCCTAGCTGCTCTGTGATCATAACAATTGTTTCGTTAGGAACCGGGTAGTGTTGGCTTTAAACTAGCATAAGTGGTTGAACCTTAGACAAGATAATTAGCTGTTTTTGTTTAGATTTAAAATGCGAGCACAACGCAGTTTGCTGCTAGTCGGCCTGATCCGCGATCACCGCGTGCGTGGGCACTGCTGACGTCTGGCTTGCGTCTTGACCGGGCTGTGGCCGCTGGCCAGCTTGCATTGGTTGGTGCCGCACAGCCTTGCCCTGGGTGATGGCCGGCCCCAGCTGGCCGTGGCCTGGTCCCGCTAATACGTGCACGCCACGCTCGCATGACCAACCGCTGGGCCTTGCCGAGGTTGCAGCTGCATCGCTTGGTCGACGTGGCGCTCACCCCGTCCCTCGTTCTACCTACCGCGCCAGTCTATCCCTTGGAGCCCTACCGCCATGTCGCAATGGTGGCCCAACCGCAGAAGCGATGGGACGCTCCCCTGCCTTGCCTTGCACCTCTAGACGCCATGGAGAGCTCGGCTTGGGTTCGGTCACTCCGAGTTAAGAGCGTCCCACCAAGTCTCCTATTCATCCGTCGCGTGGACTTGCTCGTGTCGCAGCCAGTGACCAAGGTTGGCCGTCATAAGCCTTCTGCCCGCACGCGTGTGCTTCTCCACGGCAGGGCATGGCCAGAGCTCGCCTTTTCCGCCCTCCAATTCATTTAGCTCTGGTCCTCCACAAACCGATTCTTTGCGCCAGTAGAGGGCACCGGAAGCCCACTTGGCGCTCCATCTCTTCCACCCCCGGCCATGGGCTATCAATGATCAATTGGGTGTTTTGCTCATCGCGGGCCTTGGTCGCCGCCGTGACCTGGAACTAGGGAGAGAAGTAGTATTGGAGCAATAGAAGTTCGATTGCTTGAGACCTTAAACTCGCATTGACCCCCTCCACTTGGCGCTCGCGTTGCTTTGTCCAGGAGGCCCACCATCGGTGCGGTGACGCGCCGGTGCCACGTTCGGCATGCCACCGTGAGGTGCAGGCGCACGTGGCCGGGTCGTCTCATCGCTCCTCCATCTCAACTGCCACCGTAGTGCAAACCCTGGTGGAGCTCCTGATGCTTCTCCACCACTTTCACTCTCCCGTGAGCGCGTAGGTTCAGGGGAACGGCCACGCCACCGCCGCAAATGGCCGCTCACCGTTATAGCTCGTAGTACTGTGTCCCCGAGCCCCTAACCGTCACCTAGTCGTGCACATTTAGTCGTGGATTGAGGTCAGCCCCTTACTCCTGTCTTAGCGAGCCATGGTAGCCCGGCGTAGCGGCCCTCTGCCGTCGGCCACTATGGCGGCGAGCGCGGGGAATCCAGGGACCTCCCCGTGGTGAAGTCGGCAACATTCAGGGGCCCATTTGCAAAAATGATGACTAGGAGAATAGTATGTACGGAGGTTGTGCTATTACGTAGAAGAATAGGGTCTCTTTTGCAAGAATACCACCGCGCGTGGGCGTCCTGACCTTGGGCCGTGTTGGGCCGTTGCGGTGCGCACGCGCCCGTACCCCGCGCTGGGCCGTCGGGCCAGATTGGGTTAAGGTCGGCCCTTTTCTTTTTTCCAAGTATTTGCTAATTTAGCTTCTAAGCTAAAATTGTAAATTCAATATAAATTTGTGTAGTGGGCCAAAATTTGTGAAACTAATCTTGTTAGGTTCCTAAAATCATGCTCCATCCGCCAGTGTATCTTATCCACAAAGTTCTATAATATTTGTAGGAGTTCTTAAATTAAACTAAGATGCTTAATATTATTAAGATGCAAATATGTGGGAATTTTTGTGATAGAATGATGGTAGTGTTAGCTTTGAAAATTTTATAGTAACTCCATAGTATTATTATGTGCCATCTGTAATTTTTGTAGCTTCAGAATAATTAGTTTGCTAAGGTAACTAATGAGCCCTAGTTTATATATATAGTAAATAAAAGGAAATAAAGAAACACATAGGGATTTTATAACTAAAACATTATGGGAAATTAGCGCCTAGTTCGACAACTTGGATACATGGCTTAGTATGTTAGTCATTAGAGCTAGCTCGTTAGCTTGCGAGACATAATTGTATTTTAGAGTTGCGGTTGTCGTTGATTATTTACATCCCTGCGTTGCATCCACGTATTTCATGATAGGAGCGATGTTGGATCACGGAGTCATCGGGAGTAGCGGAAGCAGATGGTGACTTGATGATCATGCCACCAAGATGAAAGATAACTTGATTATATCTTACCCAGACAAGCCCCAGTGCATAACCCCTATTATTCTGCACTTTATCTTATGCTTGTGCATTAAGTTTTAAGGAGTTGAATGAAAACCACTTGCATATATATATATATATATATATATATATATTCTTATCCCATGAGTCTTACTAGTGTGTCAGGATCGTGTAGATTGCTATGTTGTAGGACCCGGTAGAAGTCGAGTGATTACCTGTCACTCGTGAGAGATAGGAAATATATTATTGTTGTTATTATATTACTATCACATGTAATATATATATATATGAATGATAATTGGAGACCGGGTGAAATGGTACTTTGGATCTTGACTTAGTTAGGCATTCGAGCAAGGCTCAAATTGCACTTGTTCTGTCTATGTCGATTGAGGACCGTACGTTGCATTGGATTTTAGTCAGGTCACAGACTTATTATCCTGAGCACATACTTGCTATTGGGAGCAGGAAGGCTCGTTGCTCTCTTGTTGCGGGTTCCGGCTCTTTTCGGACCGACTAATTGGAGGTGGGGATGGTGGAGGTCTAAGCACCACACTGAGTCAAAGACTCATGTGTGGGGGCTTGGAGTCCAAGTTTGGACGAGGACCTGGACCCCTTGACAGGAGAGTGGTGGGTTGGTCTTGCTTGTGCCTGGGGTACAAACGGGGCGTGTGTTTTGGGGTACCCAGCTGGGATACATTGATTCGCGAATTGCCGTTTCTGTGAGACGGTACGACTTGGTTATGGTCTAGCACCGTACTAAGAACTGAAACTTGAAAGGTGATAAAATGGTTCTGATTGCTTACCACATGCTTGAAAGTAGCATAGGTGCTTACATAGAATGGTTAGTTAATTAACTAATGATGATTGCTAATAAAATTGAATATAAGGATGCACGTTTAGTAATGCTCTTACAGATGCAATAAATCCACAAGCCAGATAGCCTTGCATATCCTTGAGTCTTTTCTTTCCTCCTAAGGGGTAAGCCTTGCGGAGTACAATTAAGTACTTAAGGTTTGTTCTACCCTATTGCAGGTGACAGAAACATGTGGAGCTGACACTTGTGTGTGGAAACCTCTTAGTAGGCTCAACGAGAATTTCCTTAACGTTGCGGACATAGAGTTTATTTGAAATTTCCACTCAAAATATTTTACAATGAAAAACTTATAACATGTTATGATGTATATAACGGATCATCACGTTAATGTTTAACTTGTCATTAAATGATTTTATTTTCGCTGAAACTATGATAACATGGTTATATTCCGCTGTTATAAACAATAAATATACTCTGATGTTGCATGGAAAGTGATGTAAGAAATGACTAAAATGTTGTAAGCTTTACTCTCCTATTTATGATCCTGTTGAAAAATATGGATTTTTGGGTTCTTCAATGGGGTGTGCTCGACAGAACTGTTTAAATTAACTCACTCTTGTAGTGTTTAGTGTCTAATAAAAGACAAACACCTTCAAAAATGAGTTATTTTAGATGGTTCAGCTACCGACGCTGTAGCATCGCCTATATGAGAGGAGCCACAAGTTTTCTTTTTTCGGTCACAAACATAGGAACGAGGACAAGAGCCCACTAGGTAGCACATGAATGTGGACAGTGGAAATTTTGCTGTAAATATAAATAACATGAATCCGAGAGAAACTTTTAATCCAATGAACACAGGACCGTCAGAGGAGCCGCCCTAAGTCACAATCTTTGTCTCCGTCTCGTCGGTATAAAACAACTTCGGCCTATTTCATGGCTTGAGAAACTGTTTTTTACATGCGTGTTTGGTACAACCTTGAACCAAAAGCTGTGTTCGACATGACTTATTGCTGCTACGGTTGATTTGTAGAGCTGATTTATTGTGAAAGAAAAATATTGTTTCTTAGCTAAAAAAATAGAGCTAATTCTGACATATAAACTCAAGCGAACGGAGCCTTGTCGGAGCTGCTCCTAGCGCTAGCTGGTGAAACTTTTTTTTTTGGCTTCACCAATTGTATCTTTTCTGTTCACCGTAGCAAGAAGCTAGAACTAGACCAAAGCATACCAAATAAGAAGCTCAAAGCCGTTCTAAGCGAAACGCGCCCCGAGTGAAGAACAAAGACCCCCACAGCGCAAGTGGGTGGCTATGCTGTCACCCGCCGTATTCCTCGCTTTGGGTCGGGCCGTCGGGGGTCCCCTGCTCCGCCGCGGGATCTCCTTCCACCGGCCAGGGAATTAATTAATCCTAGCACAGAAAATGCCCCGGCGCCTTGTCTCTCTAATTTGCCGTGTTTGATGGCGAGGTATCATGTGTGTTGGGGGGGAGAGATAGGAGTGTACTACGTGCAACAGGGTGAACAAGATGAGGTGACGAACAGGGGTTAGCTTTTGGGCTCCAAAAGCTCCTGTCCTCTGTAGCGGTAAAGCAAGGATCCCTTCCTGTCCTATCTACCTTCCTCTGGCCGGTTACGAATTTCTTGTTACTACTTTCTTCCCTTTTTAACTTCGCCACAAGTATGTTCTCTTGTGCACATGCTAGAAGTTGCTAGCGGTGATAAGAGGAAGATGGTCGCAAGACAGTTTGGGCATGCATTTTAGATCAAATCTATATAAAAACACTAATATTTGTGATGTCAAATAAGTATAATTAGAGCATTATTCATAGTACTTATTTAGAATCATATATGTTGATATTATTTGTATAAACTTGATGAAAAAGTCTGGTTGTCTATTTCAAAACCTCACATATAAAACTAGGTATTCTACCCGTTAAAGTATTGAAAACCGTCTAAGAACATCGCTGACGTGGCATATTAATTAAGTGGGTGCTGGCATGGTAGCGAGTCAAACAAAAGTAAGAAAAAGTTCATATAATCCCCTATCATTTCATTGATTAATAACTACATAACTCCCTCAACTATAAAACCCGATATTATAGTCCTTAAAACATCTAATAATATTTAAATAAAACTCCCACCCCCGATGATTTTCTAAGGTTGTTTTGAAACCGTATCCCATCACACTGCCTTGAGTACCCGTGCTTGTATGTACACCCGTCTTTTCCTTTCTATTCTCTACTCTTTCTAGGCTTGCCCCACCAGCTAACGAGCAGCACGCGACCTCTTGTCTTTTGCTCGACCTCTCGGCACTCCTCGACGTCATTAAGCTCACGCACTGTGCTTGCGCCTCGTCATCTGGCCCCTCCCACATCCACCATAGGTGAGGGGTGAAATAGACAATCGTCGATAGTTAGGGGTTAAGTAGACTTTTTTTCCAGACTTAATTAGTCAAACTTTTTTTTTTGCGAAAGTAATTAGTTAAACTTTGAATAGTTTGATTTAGAATGATCTGGAGTTGTATTCTTTTAGGGATGGAGGGTGGAGATATGCTTACATTGTACTAACGTAAATGGCGGTAATATGATAAGAAGTTCTACTTTCTTATTGGTATTGTTTTAACATGACGGATCTTAACCAGAACTATAGCTGGTAGTGGTAATTTCTTTTTTTCCCTACAAATTAAAGCAGGTTACTGAAGAGGGGGAACATAAGAAATAGGGAAGCAACTCCTCTGAGTCCTGCAGTACTGCAGAGGGGGCTCGCCCAAGTAGTTGGCATCTTCAACAATGAATGCTCGACTAAAATATAGCCACTTGATATGTCGGCTTGCTAGAGTTATAATTACATGTTTTCGTAAGTTTTTTTAACATATCAGCACACAGCACACTTGTTGGATCAAATAGTCAAACATATCCATTTCATCACATGAAGCATAGTGCCTAGTGCGTATATAATTCAGGCAGCAATGTGCATGCAATGGGGCCATGGGGGTCCTGGAGTACAGCATGCAAGCTAGTATGGCCAAAGAAACAGCCAACAACAGGGTAGCAAAGGGCCTACTCCACCGGTCCACCCCCAAGATCCAAATCTGCATCAGTAAAAACAATGCTCACACACTCATGCAGCTGACATAGAAAACTGCAAATAAAAGCACGATTAAGCACTCTAACCTGACGTCAATTAAGATATGTGCAGTAAAGGTTCCTGAGTGGTTCGACAAAAAGGAAGAAAAAGAAGAAAGAAAGAAAAACATCGGCCTAGAGGCAATTACCGTGCATATATTTAAACTAAAAATTCGAGTACTTGTACCAAGTCGAGGATTTAGTCCACCACACAAGGAACTTGCTATGCTCATTCTGCTATGTATCTTTTTCTTTAACAAGAAGAATACTAGCAATCTCAGTTCATTTCATACTAGTCTTCATGAAAATGATCAGTGAGAATACCTTCACTGAGTGCAGTTTTCAATATTAAGCAAAACTGGTTCTGATCAAATCAACTCATAAAACTGAAAACAACCAAAGTAATACCTGGCCCCATGCCGCAATTTAGAAGATGAAAAATCTATTGAAAGTTTCATTCAGTTTTCTTAATCCAAAATGCATATCACTATAGTCGTGACCATGCATTATCGTTTTTTATAAAAACCGAAGAGGGGGGGTTGTAATTCTCTATGAAGAGAGATCGACAACCCTAAGGTGCCAAGTTGACCAAACAAGAAGCCAAAGTTGGGAGCAAGATTAAAACAGTGGGAGGCCACATGCATGATGCTGTCATGCAGACGAGAATCCAATGGCATTGCCCCTGCAGAGATACTCATCATAATGGGCCAAACTTCCAGCCTGTTTGCATCCAAGATTGCAAGGAGAGGATCTATATGTAGGCATGTCATTATTACTAATAAGAAGATCTGCACATCAGATATTTGTGACCTACTAGGTACCTCATGATGATGATGCTTAAAGTAGAACCAGAATTCTATCCAAATTAGAGACTGCACCCAGAGAGTGCATTTGATTGCATTTGATATATATGTAGATGTCTAGGTGATGAAACATTCACTAGAGCTTGCTCTTCTCCCTGACCCTTTTACAAATAGTACTAATAATCTGAAAAGTAGTATTGTACCGCATAAAATGGTTGCTCATAGATTAACATCATATCCCATGTATATCAAAACTGTAGTAGTCACTCTGTTCCAACATCTAAGGTGGTTTAGTTTTATCCTAAGTTAGAACTTCTAACTTTGACAAAGTTTTATAGAAAAATGCATCAAAAGCTAACATCAAGTCCACCATGAATAGTGCAATTATTCAGTATTTTAGTCCACCATGAATAGTGCAATTATTCAGTATTTTAGATGTTAAGATACTTTGTTTAAACTTCGTCAAAGTCAGAACAGTTTCACTTAGAACAAACTAAAACATCTTTGTGTGAGAGAGAGAGAGAGAGCGAGTGAGTGAGAGAGAGAGTAGCTTTTACTATCTAAATCATCAAACATATACAAAAAGCTCCTTGCATATGATGCTACAAATTGTACTCCCTCCATTCTGAAAATATACAGTTCTAACGTAGTACAGAGTAAAACCAAATCATTTTAAATTTGACCAAATTTATATAAAAAATAATTAATATTTATGATATCAAACATGTGTCATTAGATTCATCATGGAGTATATTTTTTTTATATCATAACTATTTAGTGTCATAAATGTTGATACTCTATCTCAAAAAAAATGTTGATACTTATTTCTATAAATTTCATAAAAATTAGATAGTTTAAATAAAGTCAGCTAACTTGCAGATAGAGGTAACCTTGTACTGGTGACTTTAGATATTCAAATGCTTAGGGGGTGTTTGTTTTCACCTCCTAAACTTTAGTCGCTATCCCATCAATGTTTGGACATGTGCATGTAGTATTAAATATATACTATTTACGAAACTAAATGCACAGATTGAGATTGTTTCGTGAGACGAATTTTTGAAGCCTAATTAGTCCACGATTTGATAATGTGGTGCTACAGTAAATATGTGCTAATGATGGATTAATTAGGCTTAATAATTTCGTCTCGCGGATTACTGACGGATTCTGTAATTTATTTTTTTATTAGTATCCGAACACCCCATACGACACCTCCATGTGACACCTTCTAAACTTTAGTCCCTCCATCCAAACACCCCTTTAATGTGCTTAAATGATTAAATACCAAAAGCGACACCAACAATAAAAGTGTAAAGTGCATAGCATTGATTGCAAATTGCGAGTGGAAAGTCTGCAGCCCTGGTGATGCATCATTGGTGGCAAATTATTTTGCTCAAAACAAGGAGCACTTAAGGATCTAGTAAAACTAAAATCAGCATTGAATGCAGCAGGCCCCCATCCAGGAAATCCACAGGAAGGAGGGGAGAAAACAAAGACAAAAGGCAGAGATGAATGAAGAAAGAAACATATGATGAACAGGTGGTGAGTTGTAATGGTCAGGAATCCAACAAAAGGTAAGCTGCTGAGCAGTCTGGGAATCCTAGCCATATCTACTTTCCCCTGTAATGGCAGGGCCAGGGGCTCAGGGAGGGGGCCATTAGACAGCGTGCTTGTGCCACTGCATGATGCCACACAGATTCATCGGCCGGCCCCCAGGTCCTGCAATGCAAGGCTGCAACTGCAAGCATCTCAGGCAGGTGTAGGCAGCCTCAGCCTCTTGGGTCTTTGCCCCCCTCACCAAACTTGGTCATATCATACCAATACCATATGATGTGAGATCTGAAGAAACATTCCATTCTGAACTGAAACATGTAAGAAACGAAATCGAAATCAGAAGAGGTTCGGACTTGAAAGATTGTACAGTAACAATGATAAAAGAGAGCCACTTGTTTCTTTCTGCGACTGCGATTCTTCTGTTCCCTATTCTCTTACAGCTGGAGTACAGCATCCAATGATCCAATTCTTCATGGGAGTCCTAGTAACTGTGGGGAACATTACGTTCATGGGAGTCCCAGTAACTGTGGGGAACACTACATTACGTAGTACAGCACCGCTGATTAATCCACAGTTACTGCTACTGACATTGACTCAGAGGACAGCTTACTGCGAGTGTGCGCTGCATCTGCAGCTGCTGGGGTCAAGCCAGCCAGTGGCATGCAGACAGCTAGGTATATGTACCCGTTGCTGTCCTGTCGCAGCGCGCAGCAGCTGCTGCTGAGTGCTGCGCTGGGCCTAGGCTGGTTGTACAAGAGCCAGAGCCAGCAGTCTGCACTGCACTGCACAGGATGCGTAGCACACAGATCCAGTGAACTGTGAACCGCAATGAATGAGGCTCCCTGGCCTGGGCTGTGGCGCTGTGAACTGCAGAGACTTGGCCATGATACACGCACACCGCACACCGGATCTTCAACTCGAGGAAAGACAAATAGGGCTCGGCAAAACACATCTCGTTCTCCTGTGAAGCGAGCAGCGCTAATACCAATCCATAAGCTGCAATTGGCCCACAACAATAAGCTGCAAAAAGTATTCCAGCCAAAATGCATGACCATTCATCGCATGTAAGGCAATTTATTCATCAGCTACACATGCATTCGAAAATCAAAACATAAAGAGTTCAAAAAAGAATCAAAACATAAAGGTTTTCACAGCAGGAAAGCAAACAAGCAGGGCAGTCCATAACTCCATATTATGATGACAAGCATGGGGCATAAAACTGTTGAGACTTAAACAGGCCAGCAAAATAATAGTAAATATTTAGTTGCACAATTGATATTAACCATTATTACAAACTGAGGTGCAGAATCAGGGATATCATCTGACTGGTCACTAATCAATCCCTTCCAAGCTGATAAACTTAACAAGAAGGAACCTTGCGGCAGGGAAAAAAAAAGATGGCAAAAAGCAAGTTCATGTGGGGGAATACAAGAACAAGAGCTCCAGAATTCGTCCATCTTCATTATTCTCTGAGTGTACAGATGGATGCATTGCTGGATATTTGAGAAACTAACACAGTGAGCTTAGAACAGATTAAAGTACATGATGGTGTCCTTCGCCATCACCAGTAAAAGCAGCTTGAAGTATATCAAAGCCCACTTTCTGGTGATATCATGGTGGACGTAGTCCAGAAGAATCTCCTTGTGGAACATGTATACTTGATGGAACACCGCGCCGACCAGAAGAGAGGTACTTATGCTGTTCTTGGAGACAAGAAGCAGAGCTGGGATCATGTAAAAGGTGACTTGGGTTAATATCTCTGATCGCCTTACTTTAGAACTCTCACTTGTCAGGGGACTACTTCTAGGTTTAGCGATAGCTGCTTCTAGCGGGCTGAACACCACAACCTTGGGTGTGGCTTCCTCACTCGATTTCTGTGCATCAGACTGTTTCATTTCACCACCTGACTTGTATGTCTCAGAGATCTGTGATATTTCCAAACATCATAAAATTCATGTACATTTAGTACAGGGTGACAGAATAAGTGACAAAGCAAGCACTAAGTCTTGCTGGTGACAAACCTGTGAATTCTGCACCTGAGATCCATTGGATGCTAGAGAGGAAAACCAACGAGGTAAAACTTGTGCTCCACTGAGGTCAGATGTAGGTTCATATCCCAGAACCTGTTGCGCATATACATGCCAGAATATACATATTAGAGCACTATAGACTTTCATTCTTCTGAATGATATGAAATATAATATAATGGAAACCAGAAGCCCAACTTCTTTCAAACCTTAAACAACTTTTAAAAAGGTCACAAGTTTCTACTACTCAGTGAAACAAATGAAGCAACCGGTTTTTTAGTTTAGAGAGCATGGATGTATACAAGGGTACACACATATAATGCAAAAGGGTACACAACAAATCAAAACATGTAAAATGGACAAAGAATAACTATTGGTTCATATCAAGAGTTGGGTACTGTGAAAATACAAGCTATCTAGAGTACTGATGTGTTCTCACTGAAGTATAAGACTTTTCAAAACTTATCACGATATCTAACATACGTGAATTGGAAACATGACAATAATATGTGTGGATTTTCCTAATAGTACCGTCATAATATCACAATTCTATTTGGTCCTACAAATATCACAGTAAATTAGTGGTTAATGTTGTGTCTTTGTTTTGGTGACCAGTGCAACTGTCTAAAACAACAAGTGTTCGTGATCACCAATCAGTGGCAGAAAGATCGGCAACTTTGCAAAGATGTGACGCTGTGAAATGATTCTAAGCCATCAATAATCTATATTCTATCTTACAACAGTATGGAAAGATAAAATCACTAAATGATTTAAGACAATAGTTACAGCATTGTTATCCTTGAGGCTAGCTACTAGTTAGACAGTTACCCCCATAAGTAGTGGTTATAACCTTTACTAATCGTCGTCTAGACGGTCTAATCGCACATCAACATACCATCTAGACACTAGACTTAAGATCTCCAACTAGCATTTATGTGAACAATGAGCTATAGTATCCTCTATTATCTCATCATCCATACTGGAAACATGAGTTTGGGCTTCTTAGCTTTCTTTTTTTAGTTCAGTTCTCCACAGACAAACAAACCTTTACAGTGAAAAGCATATATAGACCATCTCATGAGACAAAATACTTTGCAGTTTATGTGGAAGAGGTGCTAGGGGCACAGGGCACTACAAAATAATCATTTTTCTCTCTCTTTGAATTTTGGACACCGGACATCCACTAAATGAAATACCCTGTTAATAGTAAATCACATCTTATCAGGTGGCAGTCACAAGGTGAAGGCTGAATAGTGAATACTAGTACCAATGCAAACCCACAATAAAGCTTATCAAGAACTACACGGATGCAGTTCTCTCTGTCATTAATGGAGGGACACACGAGACTGGCAAATGATATTAGACCAATTCAACCAGTCTTTCTCTTCCACGGTATTAGATATATGTATAGTCTAACACATGATGTTAAGTTATACATATCTCTAATACACGGCAATGTGCTTCTCTCCTTAGTCTCGCCATGTCCATGGATTCAGATTGCAGACACTACAGAACTACATAAGCATACCACATATTTCGGTAAGTATAAACCACTATGGAGATACTAAACGAGATCACTCTCCACCTCTGATACCCAAGCAAAGCAGACGCGAATCGGACGACAGGGTTGCCTTAGGAAAGCCTACGAGCCAGATCATCAATCAGACGGCGCAGATCAGACCAAGCGCGCAGGCACACGAATCACTAAAGAAAAGCATCACAATCACCCATTCCGATATGCAAGTATGAAGTATGTAGCACAAGCAACGAGGGACCGGGTACACGAACGAACCTTGCCGAGCCCATGGGACGACGGGGCGGACGGGTAGCGGGGCAGGGACGAGAGCGCGCGAGCTCCGGAGATCGGCGGCGCTGCGTCGGCGGCGGCGCGGGTGAGGGCGGCGGCGAGGTTGAGGGCCTTGGATCGGGCCAGGATCCGCGACGCCATGGCGATGGGTTGGGGTTCCTTGTGTTGGAGAGAAGCGGTGGTGGTTGGGAAAGTGGGAAGAAACAGGAGCACGCCCACGCCGCACGCGCACGGCACAAGATCGTTCGTGGAATGGGCGGGCCTGACCCCGCTCGGCCCATCTTGGTCTGACCCGTGCTTTGGGCCACTCCGTCTACAGGGCCCAAGATGTACTCTCATTTTATTTTATATTAAAAAATATATATTATTATTATTATTATAGCTTATCTTATCTTATCTATCTATCTTATAATCTCAACCCCGTTAGAGTATTATCTTGACATGCAAGATGTCCACCTCAGCAGTTCGTAGTCACTTGCAATTAAAGTTGTATCTCTTATAATCCTAATCCTAAACCCCACTAGAGTATTATTATTTTGACATGCAAGGTGTCAACCTCAACAATCCACAATCACTTGCAATTAAAGTTATATCTCTTATAATCCTAAACCCCGCTAGAGTATTACCTTGACATACAAGGTGTCCACCTCAGCAGCCACTATCACTTGCAATTAAAGTTATATCTCTTATAATCCTAAACTCCAATAGAGTATTATCTTGACATGCAAGGTGTCCACCTCAGCAGTCCAATATCACTTGCAATTAAAGTTCATTAGCACAAGTAATTGTGATATCTACATCAGCAAGACATATAATCTATTAACATATATTTAGTTGTCTACATCGGCGTGCCACGCTATCCACTAACATTAGTTTATAATAGTTAATCTCTTCCTAAGAATTCTATGAATAATCTAATTTTTTATTATATCTCTTATAATTCTAAACCCCACTAGAGTATTATCTTGGCATGCAAGGTGTCTACCTCAGTCGTCCACTGTCACTTACAATTAAAGTTATCTCTTATCTCTTATATAATCCTAATCATAAACCCCACTGGAGTATTATCTTGACATGCAAGGTGTCCACCTCAGCAGTCTACTATCATTTGCAATTAAAGTTATATCTTTTATAATCCTAAACCCCATTAGAATATTATCTTGACATGAAAGGTGTCCACCTCAGCAGTCCAGTATCACTTGCAATTAAAGTTCATTATCACAAGTACTTGTGATATCCACGTCACCGAGACATGTCATCTACTAACATATATTTAGTTGTCCACATCAGTGTGCCACGCTATCCACTGATATTAGTTTATAATAGTTAATCCCTTCCTAAGAATTGTATGAATAGTTTAATTTTTATTCCAAATTAGTAGTTCCTGCAGCAACGCGCGGGGTATGCTTCTAGTACTTTATAAAGCAAAACCTCACTAAAAAGTCTAACTTATTCCACAACACTCAATATCATCACTTAATATAGTATATCTAATCATCCACCTCCTTCATACTTCCACCCAACCGGCTTTTCAATAGATGAAAACAAAAAAGAAAAGAAAAGAAACCATAGCAGTTACTCACGCATCCACTCAGCCGCCCTCCTTCTCTCCCCATGCCCCTACCTCTTTCACCCTCTTCCTTCTCTCCCCTTGCCCCTACCTCTTCCCCTTCTCCGCATTCACCCACTCATGCAGCTGACTCGATGCCTTCGCTGCTCCATAAATGGCTAGATGACGGGTCCCCAGCAGTGGATGAAAGGGGCCAGCAGGGGCGTCGCCCCTCCTGATCTCTACCGTAAAAAAAATAATTCCATGTATGACTACCCGATTAGTGAACTAAATCCCTAGGTCACAGGGACTCAATTGTAGATTCGTCATTCAGTGAGATTATGATTTACTAACTCATGGTGTTCCCTGTAGCAAAACCAGCGATAGAAGGATCGCACATCTTATCTGTATGAGCGTGGTGGCGACCGGCGGTTACACGGCAGGCTGCACGCCTGCACAGCTTGCGCAGTAGGCAGTTGCACGACGCGGCAGAAAGTACGCAGCCGGCTCCATAAGTTCACAACTTGCAAGATGGCAAGGTGCCAAGATCACTAGGCCAGATATGGTCATTTTAAATTTCACTTTCTAGTTGATTTATTATTTTATTTGCAGCAATAGGATCAATCGTCGAAGCTAGAAGCTAGAGAGCTGAACGTCTAAACCTGAACGTGCAACGTTGCTAATGCAGTAATAATAAATCTATGTTGCTAATGCCGACCCTGACTTTGCCTTTATTTTTTTATTTTGATGGATAATCGTGAAACATACAAAGAAGAGGGCTGATGGTTTCTGCGGCTGATAAGCCGGCTGAAACTGATTTGTTGTGAGAAAAAATATATTATTCCATGACTGATAAATCAGGTTGATAAGTTCAAGCGATCAAGGACAAAATGACTGATACAATTTAGACAAGTAGAGTACCATTCAATCATGTGAGTTCCTTTGTTTTTTCATGTAAAATACTACTTTCAAATCTAGCCATGTATGATAACAAATATATTCTCCAAAATTACAAAAGTCATTAATATTGCATAGCTTTTTTAATTTGTGTTGCTGTTTCCGGTGCTCAGCCCTCAGTGCAATTTTTTTTTCTCAAATACGCGAGGGGAATCTTCTAATCTTATATACTGGCATGTCCGTGTTTTATAAAAAAAAACATGTTTGAACCTAGTATATCTTGAATCGGAGTTAGGCAAAACCCACTAAGGAGTATCTCATTCCACAGCGCTACGTGTTATCACTTAATATAGTCCGTCTGATCATCCACCTCCTCGTCCGTACTCTCCCACCCGGCCAACTTTTCAATAGATGATGCGAAAAAAAAGAAATAAAACCATAGCAATTACTCACACATCCACTCGCCACCCTCCCCGTCTCTCCCCTAGCCCCTACCTCTGTCACCCCCTCCCTTCTCTCCCCTTGACCCTACCTCTTCCTCTTCTCCGCATCCACCCATGCCTGCAGCCGACTTGATACCTTCGCTGCTCCATAAATGGCTAGATGGTTGGTTCCCCAGCGGTGGATGGAAGGGGCCGGCAGGGGCGTCGCCCCTCTTGATCTCTACTGCAAAAAAAATTATTCGATGTATGGCTGCTCAACTAGCGAACTAAATCCCTGGGTCGTAGGGACTCAATCGTAGATTCATCGTTCATTGAGATTGTGATTTGTGAATTCATGGTGCTCCGTGTAGCAAAACTAGGGATAGAAGGATCGCACACCGCATATTCTGTATGTGCGTGGTGGCGACCGGTGGTAATGCGGCAAGCTACAGGCCTGCACAGCTTGCACAGTCGGCAGTTCCACGGCGCGGCAGGAAGTACGCAACCGGTTTCATGGCAAGTTCACAAATCGCAAGATTGCAAGGTGCCAATATCACTAGGCCAGGTATGATCATTATATTTTAAATTTGACTTTGTAGTTGATTGATTATTTTATTTGCAGCAATAGGATCGATCGTCGAAGCTAGAAGCTAGAGAGCTGAACGTCTAAACCTGAACGCGCAATGATGCTAATGCAGTAATAATGCCACGTTGCTAATGCCGACCCTGACTTTGCCTTTATTTTTTTTTATGGATGATCATGAAACATACAAAGAAGACAATTGAATCTTTTTACAAAACAACAAGAGACCAAGGACAAAATGACTTTGATACAATTTAGACACGTAGAGTACCATTCAATCATGTGAGTTCCTTTGTTTTTTTTCATGTAAAATACTACCTTCAAATCTAGCCATGTATGACAACAGATATATTCTACAAAATTACAAAAGTCATTAATATTGCATAGCTTTCTTAATTTGTGTTGCTCTTTCCGGTGCTAATCCCGCCGTGCAATTTATTTTTTCTCAAATACTCGCTGCAACGCATAGGGAATCTTCTAGTCTTATATACTGGCATGTCTGTGCGTTTAAAAAAAACATGTTTGAACCTATTATATCTTGAATTGGAGTCTAGCAAAACCCACTAGAGAGTCTATCTTATTCCACAACGCTTCATGTCATCGCTTAATATAGTCCGTGTGATCATCCACCTCCTCCTCCGTACTCCCACCCAGCCGACTTTTCAATAGATGATGGCGAAAAAAAAGAAAAAAAACCATAGCAATTACTCACGCATCCACCCCCCGCCATCCCCGTCTCTCCCCTAGCCCCTACCTCTGTCACCCTCTCCCTTCTCTCCCCTTGCCCCTACCTCTTCCCCTTCTCTGCATCCACCCACGCCTGCAACCGACTCGATGCTTTTGCTGCTCCATAAATGGCTAGATGGCTGGTTCCCTAGCAGCGGATGGAAGGGGCCAGCAGGGGCATCGCCCCTCCTGATCTCTACCGCAAAAAAATTATTCGATGTATGGTTGCCCAACTAGCGAACTAAATCCCTGGGTCGTAGGGACTCAATCGTAGATTCATCGTTCATTGAGATTGTGATTTGTAAACTCATGGTGTTCCGTGTAGCAAAACCAGGGGCAGAAGGATTGCACAACTCATATTCTATATGTGCGTGGTGGTGACCGGTGGTAACGCAGCTTGCTGCAGGCCTGCACAGCTTGCGCAGTCGGCAGTTCTACTGCGCGCGGCAGGAAGTACGCAACCAGCTTCATGGCAAGTTCACAAATCACAAGATTGTAAGGTGCCAATATCACTAGGCCTGGTATGGTCATTACATTTTAAATTTCACTTTGTAAGCAGTTCCACGGCGCGGCAGAAAGTATGCAGCCGGCTCCATAAGTTCACAACTTGCAAGATGGCAAGGTGCCAAGATCACTAGGCCAGATATGGTCATTTTAAATTTCACTTTGTAGTTGATTGATTATTTTATTTGCAGCAATAGGGTCAATCGTCGAAGCTAGAAGCTAGAGAGCTGAACGTCTAAACCTGAACGTGCAATGTTGCTAATGCAGTAATAATGCCATGTTGCTAATGCCGACCCTGACTTTGCCTTTATTTTTTTATGGATAGTCATGAAACATACAAAGAAGATAATTGAATCTTTTTACAAAACAACAAGAGACCAAGGACAAAATGACTCGGATACAATTTAGACATGTAGAGTATCATTCAATCATATGAGTTCCTTTGGTTTTTTTTCCTGTAAAACACTACTTTCAAATCTAGCGATGTACGACAACAGATATATTCTCCAAGCCATTAATATTGCACAACTTTTTAATTTGTGTTGATCTTTCTTGTGCTCAACCCTCAGTGCAATTCAATTTTTTCTCAAATACCCACAGCAACGCGTGGGGAATCTTCTAGTATTATACACTAGCATGTCTATGTGTGTTTTAGCATGTTTATGTGTTTTCTAAAAAAAACATGTATGAAAACCTAGTACATTTGGAAATTGGAGTCTAGCAAAACCCGACTAAGGGGGTGTTTGGTAGAGCTCCACGTAGCTCCAGATCCTAAAAAACAACTCTGCTTTCAATTTTTTCAGCAAAACGCCTCAGCTCCGCGAACTTTAGATCTACCAAAAAACGTGGATCTAGCTCCCAGATCCACTAAATCCATAGAGCACCTCAAGGGGTGCTCTGAAAACTCTAATTTCGTGGAGTTGGTGAAAATTACCCATCACTGCCACTGATTAGTGAAAAATGAACGGTTCGCTTCTTTTCCTTCTTTCCTCCTCACGAGCGTTCCTACCGTGGTCGCCACTGTTCCTCCAGGCGCCACCTCACCTCGACCATGGCCGCGCCCAATGCCGCCCCACCCTGACACAGGCCACGCCCGACCGTGGAGACCCTTGGTCAGCCACGCCCGCCCCCCAGCGGTCGCGCGCCCTTCCTCGGCCTGCCGTGCTCTGAAAGCTCTAGTTTGGTTTTGGTGAATTGATGAAACCCTAAGTGCTAACCCTTTTACTCTAAGTGATCATGAGATAGGGTAGCACATTCCAAGTGGTAGAGCAAGTGATGATGATCATGTTGGTGGCCATGGTGATCAAGTGCCCGGGTTTGGAAAAGAAGAAAGAAAAAACAAAAAGCTCAAGGCAAATGTGATATCCATAGGAGCTTTTGTGTTTTGGTGATCGAGACACTTAACGACTGTGGATCACATTTAGGATAGATAGCCGTACTATTAGGAGGGGTGAAACTCATATCAAAATGCCACTAGATGTTCTAACTCATTGCATATGCATTTAGATTCTAGTGAGTGCTAACACCCTTGAAAATGTTTGTGACAATATACTAACACACGTGCATAAGGTGATACACTTGGTGGTTTGCACATTTGAGCAAGGGTGGCGAAGTTGGAGTTAAGGTGGTGCTGTTTTTCACTGACAGGACGCTGGTCATGTAGTGACCGGACTTGGCGTTGGGTATGTCCGGTCACCATGGTAGTAAGGCGTGTTGTCGGTCTGTTGACCGGACGCTGGCGCGAGGAGACGATCGGACACGCTGCTTTTGCGTCCGATCAACGATGACATATGGTGACGCAAGGCAAAGGAATTGTCTAGGAAGGATTGGACTTGGGATTGCGTCCGGTCACGCTTGACCTGACGCGTTCGGTCACGATTTTCCTTCTCTGGATGCTCTCTGGAAGTGATCGGACGCCACGTTGGTGGCGCGTCCAGTCAGACCTCAGAGCGTCATGTCGGTCACTTTGTTGCTTGGTTGGGCACGCGATCCAACGTGGTGTTGGCATGTCAGGTCACCGCGGCTGTGCATCCGGTCGTCAGTTAAGTGAGGCACGAGCGCAGTTGACCATTGAAATCGTGCGGACGACGTTGAACGTCGGAACATGTGGACGGCTGGCAGCGAGTGGACACTAGGGCTGGTGCGTCTGGTCAGCCCGACCAGCACGTCCAGTCACCCCAAGTTGGGCTGCCTGTTGAGCCCAACGGCTCTATTTCGTGGGGGCGTCTAATTAAGCACCATGGCCGGCTCTAGCTCACTCTCTTGACCATTTTAATTGACATAGCAACCTAGTGAGCTAAGACAAAGCCCTCTCACTCATCTCCATCTTACTACTAGAAATATTCACTTCTATGACGAAAGTTTTAATGACAAATCCAAAACCGTCATAAAAAATCACTTTTTATGAAGAAAATTTTGGTTTCATCATAGATCATCGTGACGAACCTCGAACAGCACAACATTTCATCATAGATCACTCGCGTTACTGTTCTGCTCGTCTGTGATGATCTTATTCAGAACTGTGATGAACATGGCTTCGTCATTGAATTAATTACTAATCTATGACGATCAATATTCGATCTGTAACGACGACGCTTCGTCATAGATCTCCACATAGTACCTTCTCCATCCAATGTGTACCTGTGGAACCTACAATTACTCATCCGTGACGCTTGCAGTTCGTCATAAAAGTCTCTGCTCGATCCTTTCTCCATGACACGTGTACCTATGGGACCCTTTCTCCATCCAACCTGTGGGACCCGAACCTATGAGGCCTGTCTCCATGTCCATTCGACCTGTGGAACCTGACAGCTTGCGTGTCACTTGTGCTTGTGGACCCTTCTCCATCCAACTTGTGGGACCCGAAGGCACCTTTCTCTATCTCCATCCAACCTGTGGGACCCGACGGTTTGCATGTCACGTGTACCTGTGGGACCATCTGACCTTTGAGATCCGATGGCTTACGTGTCACGTGTACCTGTGGGACCAGATGGCTTGCGTGTCACTTGTTGCCACCGGGGTTTAATAAATTCAAACTAAAAAAACCATGAGACCAAGGAGTGGAACCCAGGACCTAGAGCAAGGAATAGTATGTCTTCACTATTGCGCTAGACGCCTGGTTGTGTTTACATGTCTTTGGAGTAGTATATGTTCTCTGTGTAGATAGGTTGACTTATATATTAGATATATCTCTATCCTCTGCAAGTGGAAACAAATCTAAGCCCATTGGACTTGCGATGACGGTAATGGAGGATCCCTAGTGTGCTGTGGTGGCTCAGGCTTCCTTTTGGAGGCTAGGCGGCGTGTCTTCCCGGTGGAGCGCGGTGGCATTGGCGTCCGTGTCCATCATGTGCTACGACAGAGGCAACAGATCCGATCCGCAGGTCTCCTTTCTCACCTTTTCCTGTTCGCTTCACTATTTTGGTCCTTGCTTGAACATGAGGTATACAAGAAACATTGTAGCGTTTTAGATCTGATTAGGCCAATGATGATGAAAAGAACTAGGAGGTGGCACTGGTTGGTTTTTTGCCGACGCGTGTCACTTGCAGATCTATCTAGGCAAACAAACAGGCCCTTCACTTCTGCCTTAAACTATTTTTTGTCCAGTGCTTGCTTGATTCTACATTTCTATTTCATATGCTCTAGTGCCACCAGTGAGTCCTTATGGTATTTTGAACTTGTAACATATCTGAGGCCACATTTCTATGCCAATGATGTCTGCATGGCTGTTGGATGTATTAGGATGCAGCTCATATGTTTGCTTTCTGTGTCTTTTCCTTGTTGACAACCAAGTTATCCATTTGGTTCCAAACAAGTTGAAGGCATCAAAAGCAAATCAATGCTTTGTGTCCATCATTCACATGACTGAGGCCACTAATTAATGTCTAAGCTGCAAAGGTTGCTACTGATGCTAATGATGATCACTACCACTTGTTCACTGATATTCTACTTGTGAAAACTGAGGTAGCTTGTTCGGGTTGTGCAGATTTGAGATGAGTCATCCCTGCTATGTTGTGTTCGATGGCCATGAACCAAGAGTTTACTACAACTGGCCTGACTGCCATAGACAAGTTCATAGGTTTTGTGGTGCTTGTTATAAAAAGTAGAACTCCTATGAAGAAGGAATTGCTGCCTTCAAGTCAAGAACCAACTCAAATCCAGCCTTAGCTCATGATGATGACTTCTATCTTCAAAACCCAACAGCTGTTCCACCCTCTTCGTCCTTCAAAACTGTTGTAATTGTAGTCCTCTTAATCTTTGTCTATCTCCTATGGAAGAAGCTCTGAGCTCGTGTACTGATTGTAAGTGTGATGGTTAGACTTGATTTAGATAGAATTGTAATGGTTACAGCTCTATTAACTGCTACTCTAGTTTGAGTTATATATATCTATGTGGTGCTACTCTAAATTTAGATAAGGTCATACCTTGAAAATTGTTAATGGTTGTTAAAGTTGCACTTTGGTATGAATTGTGGACTTCACTAATGGATCTTTGTTGGATTATTTTCCTCCTCAGTGATCTCATTATTAAGGAAGCTCCCATCCTACTGCATGCACATGACGAAATGGAGAAGGCCCCCAACAAGAGAAACACACTGGCCAACCTCATGAACGATGTCTTTGTCGAGATACTCCACCACCTCCCCACCCGCTCCTTGTTCTGCTGCAAATGTGTCTGTCGCTCCTAGAGACGCCTCATCTCGGACAACCATAAGTTGATGCCCCAGACTATGGTCGGCTTCTTCTACGATGGAATCTACGGCCAAAGAAATTTCACTAGCATCACCGGTGTTTACCCCTCCTTATCCTTCTTGCCCTTCACCATGAACATTGTAGCTGTCTCAGATTGCTACAACAGCCTCATCCTATGCTGGTGCCTTGGGGATGATGGATACCGCTATGTCGTTTGCAATCCGACAACCCAGGAGTTGAAGGTACTGCTGCCTAGAATCCATTCTGTTGGTGAGGCTCGATTGGGGTTTGATCCGACAGCCACCTCACACTTCCATGTGTTTGTATGGAGGAGGATGGTTAGTGCATGGGTGTGGACATCTACTCATCTAAAACTATAGCATGAATCTTTAAGGAATCTAAATGGGGTGAGGAGGCTAAGTGGACATTGTCAAAATCAACAACTGTGTTTCTTAACGATTGTCTGCACTATATTGGGTTCTATGAGGGTTACCGTTGTATACTTGCTGTGGATATGGAGGGAAAGGCATGAAGGAAAATTCCTAATTGGATGCTTGTGTTAATGTACTATGTTTTTCATGCTCCATCCATCAAGCTCAGGGTCACTTGTGTTAATGTACTGTTGGTGGTCGCAATACGTCCAAGCTTTCAATCTAGATCCTTGAGGACTATGGTACTAATAATAAATGGACAGCATACTATCAGCCTGCATAAGTTTTTTTGGAAAGACTAAGAAACAAATGGGTTACTTTGATTTTGAGTCATGCTACACAGCGGTTATAGTTCACCCAGAATAGAATTTGGTTTTCTTTGTTAGGGTTGGGGTGGAAAGAGCTATCATCAAATATAACATGGACAACAGAAAAGTTCATGTCATCCCTACACATTACATTCTATATGATAGACATGACATCCTACCAGAAATCATCGGTAGACCTTACTATCTTCCCTATGTTCCCTTGTTCTTGGAGTTGGAGTCATTAGCAAAGTAGTAAATAAAGCTGCATTTGATGTATCTCTCTGGCATGACATGTTTAAATGGATCAATGTTATTTGATTGTCTATGGACATGTTAATTTCCTCTTGGATAGATGCTGTCATTATTTTGCAGCAACTTTAACTTGTTTGTAATGTAAGCTAAGGTCTGTGCAGTGTGTCAGGCGTGTTTCAACACCAATGGCTTTTGCATGTGCAGTAACATTTCAACACCAATGACTTCTCTTTTTCCCAAAAAAACACCAATGGCTCCTCTGTAGTAGTGATATATTAACTGCCATGATCTCTTTCGCAACTCTGCTTGTTTTCCATCCTTCCCTGAGCCCTCCAATTCGCACTGTAGATCTAAAGTTGTCAGGAACGTGCGGTTGCCTTCTCCAAACCTACTTCGCTGTTAGCCACCACCGTGTGAAGGGCGAGCCTTTTGTGAAGCACGCGCGGGAGGGGGATGACGTCGTGCTCATGGTGAAGGAGGATGACGCCGTGCCTGTGGTGAAGGAGGATGACACCGTGCCCGTGGTGAATCAAAATGAAGCTCTGGTGGATCCCTTTGGAGATAGAGATGATTGGGCCGTTGGCATCATGAGTAAGGCTTTCTTGAAGATCAGGCATGTGCTATAGAACACCGGGGTGGGCACCCTCAACCCACCTTGGGAGGAAAAGGTGAGCAGTTACGTCTTCATTTTTCACCAACTTGCCGATGTCATGGAAAAACTACCAACCTACCTAAACAAGAATCACACGAACCACACGGAGTACATCCTCGCCTGCTACCAGAGCCAGATAGATGTCTTCGACACTAGCATCGCGACGTAGGGAATCAACACCGCCCACAACACTGAAAAACACTGGCGTAACCTGGTTCATGCCAATGCTGAGCAGGTGGCCAACCGCATCACCGTTGACGAGCAAAAGGGCCTCATGGCTATAGAGAAGGACGATGATGACGTTGATACCAATGAGGATGAGGACGAGGATGAGGACAGTGATACCAACAATGAGTAGGGGAGTAAATAAAGTTCCATTGGATGTATCTCACATTGCATTTGATGTATCTTCCTTTTGTTTGGAGTACGGATGGAGTACATGTTGTTACTCTTTTCTTATGTTGTTACTCTTCCTTATGTATCTTCCCTAGCATTTTATGTCACACACATTCAAATGGAGTACATGTTTTGATTTGTGAAGTCTGATTTGCATGTCTGTGTTTACTTTTGTTGAACTTTCTATTAGGTGGGTTAAACTCTGTTGACCATGGTGTAGATTAGGTCATTTGGTCAATTGGTAGCCGGTTTCTAGCCCCTGTTGGTTGGTTTTGCCTGCAGGTTTCTTTCTGGTACTCTTTCTGATCAGTAGTATGGTAAACATGCATAACAAAATTCATCCGATCAAGTCTCGCGTCGATGTAATGCCTAACGGAGGATCCACATAGCTGTTCAAATTTTACAGCACACGCAAGAAAGTCCGAGCATCGTAAATCTGACCGAGCCGGGAACATCTCATGTTATACAGGGAAACCTATTTCGTACGAATACATTCGTTGAATCCCTAAAGAAAACAAATAAAATTGAAACTAGTTACATGTCTGTCCCGTTCAAATTTACGCTGCTCGGACTATCAAGCGAGCAAACGGTTTACAAGAAATAGGTAAACATCATTTTGTTGAATATACTAGAGGGACGTGGTCGGAGGAAATGTTGTGATCATTTGTTGTAGAGTACACATCCGTGGTATGGTAACTAGTTGCCATCTATAAGCATGATTTCGGTTAGCATCAATCGATGGAACGGGAAAGCCACTCATGACTACTACTACTGATACAAATGTTGTGACCGAGTGCCCTCTGTATGCAATAGTTTTACTCATAGTTCTATATTGTATAGTGTACAACGAGATCAAATGTGCCGCATTTGGACTTTCTTGCAAGCGAAGTAAAATATGAGAATGAAGTGAATGCGGCATGAAAGCTAGACACAAGAAGTGAATTGAGAAAAAGAGCTTTTAATCACCATGACACGCTTAAGACTTGAATTCCTGGTGCGGTTGTGATAGGACTTTTTTGTACTTATTTCACTCTAATCCAAACAGTCACGACATTTGAGGGGTACACTGGTTGCTACGACACTCTAGTGTCCTATGAGATCAAATACGCAGCGGCCATACTTTCTTGCGTTTGCAGTAAAAGTCAATAGCTTTGGCTCCTCCATTCTGCATTAGATCGAGGCAAGACTTGTTCAGATGAACTCCTCGCTGCATGGTTCTTTCAAGTTCAACAAATTTTATCAAAGACATGAGTTGGCTTTAACATAGATCAAAGGCACTCATGAATGTTTAGCAAATTAAGTTTCAGATCAAAGACAACTAGAAAGAAATCTGTAGCAAAAAGAAACTAGCTACAAAATGACCAAACGACCTGAGCTACACCATGCTCAACAGAGTTTGACCCACCTCATACAAAGTGCAGCAAAAGTTCACATAGACATGCATGCAAATAAGAGTTCACATATTTGTAAGGCCGTCCCACAGATCAAACCTAGTCATGACTACTAGTACTACTGGTACGTCCCACAGATCAAGGGTCGAGGTGGCGTGCAGGATGTTGTCCATGTCCACCTTTGCTAAGATGACATTGGCGGCCAGCTTGAAATTCTCTACTAGATCGACGATGTCATCGTCCTTCGATTCTGGCGAAAAAACCTACTCCGCCACCCGGACGTTAACCGCTGCGCCAATCTGAAGCTAGGCAGCAACCAGCGCCACGACAGCCCCCTGATGAACGGCCTCGGTCACCATGACTCGAAGGCGGGCCGACAGGGCTCGAAATGGCTCCTCTGTGGTGAACAGATTATCCACTACTCGCACAGGATGAGGGTATCGACCCACGTCCTCATATCTACAAGATGGTTCATCATGTTTTGGCCCTGCTCTAGGTGGATCTCCCAGTCAACTCACACCTTGGAGACCTCAGTCATGGAAAAATGAAGTGCGTTGCACGCGGTGTCTGGCTCAGCGCGTAGCATCTCGACGTTCAACCTGGTCGATGACAAATCCACTTGGGCCTCGCGGTAATCCTTCAATAATTGATGGTACTCTACGTTGTCTGATGATTCACGCTCTTCTGATGATTCACCCACTTTAGAACTAGAGGGCTGTGCGGGGACAGACGGGCTTAGCGGCGACAAGCGGCGATGGGACGACTCTCTGGCACCACCGGGGGAAAGCCCCATGACCAGGGATGGCGCTGCCATGGAGAAAGCACTGCACAATGCAAGCCAAATTCAAGCCCATATAGGATAAGGGGAAGAGCGATCTGATTGAGAAGGCAAACGACTTTTACCGAACTGACCAGCGTAGCATGGCATGGAATCACGGGCGGCTGCCTCCATCGGGGGATGCCTCATGGGGCTGCTTTCCGAGCGAGACTGCGAACAAAGAACTAGGCTCTAGGGCCAATGAGGCTTGGGACGCTGCCACACCCACGTCCTCCTATTGAGATAGTAGGCAAATTTCAAATACTAGTGTGAGCATTGCTTGCATACTCTAGTTAAATGAAGATAAACAACATGAACAACTCTATGGTGATGATCCACCTCCAAAGGGGAAACTAGCAGGTGAGAGACCATGCCAACGAGAGGTTCATCTGTTGGAGGAGGATTGCCTACGTGGAAGGCCTTTGGGGCCTCCCCATCGACAGACGACCTTGTTGGCTCCGCTATGGTCCTGGTAGGAGGCATCGATGGTGTAGTAGGGTGGAAGGCAAAAGCTTTGGGATGGAATCAGGAGCCTTGGAGAGAGAAGGCAGCAGGTGTATAACCTTCCCTCTCGCCCTTTGTCTTTGCTGCTATAGTTTGGGGGCCATCGACCACCCCACGCCCGAGACGTTTACGTGGGTGGGCGGTGGGGCTTCGCCCCATCACGTTAATGCAATGGGCCAAAAGTGACGTCCCCTGCTGTAACAGGCTGCTGACGCCACCCACGCGCGCACGCCTGCTCGAGAATGCAGGAGCACATCATCCGGGCAGTCAAGATTTCAAATGGTCGGACCTTGTGTGATCCTGTGAAGTATAAAAATTCTGAATAAAAATAATCTTTGATGTATGGTTCTTGCAAGTTCAACAAATCTTATCAAATACACAAAAATAAGATGAGTTGGGTTCAACACAGATCAAAGCCACTCCATAGGCAATAGTTTTACTCACAGCTCTGTACTGTATTATGAAATGTGCCGCATCACACTTTCTTACGAGCGTAGTAAAATATTAGAGTGAAGCGAGTGTGTTAGGAAAGCTGGACACAAGAAGTGAATCGAGAAAAAGAGCTTCTAACACGCTTGAGACTTGAATGCCTGGTCCAGTTGTGATAGATCTTTTCTGTACTTATTTGATTTCAATCCAAGCAGTCACAATAGTCGTGGGGCAGACTGAAGAGTGAAGAGTGAGATGTGTCTAGCTCGGTCAGATTTGGTCTATTGGCTCGGTCAGATTTGGTCTATCGGCAGGAAAGTCAGAGTGAGTTAATTCCCAACTACTTGCATCGCCATTACTTGCACTTCTCCATCTTTGGCTAGCCTATTTGACCTGTGTCCGGATGCACCTCTTAGGCTCAATCCACACTCTTGAATCCACACACTTGTGAGCCAATCATCTTTCTTCAAGAATCTTGCTCGTATGAACTTGTCGCTACCATGGTTCTTGCAAGTTCAACAAATTTTATCTAATACATGAAAATAAAAGAAGAGCAGTGCCATCCCACTACTCAATGTCATCCAACTACTACCAAGACATACTAGTTCTAACTACAGATGATTAACATGACTTCATACTAGTTCTAACTACTGATACGTCCCATAGATCAAGGGTCGAGGTGGGCGTGCAGGATCTGCTCCACATTCAGCTTTGCTAAGATGCCATTGGCCATTGGCTAGAGGCTTTCGATGACATCATCGATCTCATTGTCGTTCGATCCTGGTGGAAAAAACCTGCTCCACCACCCGGACGTTCACCGCCTCACCAAACTAAAGCAGGGTAGTGGAGCCGTGACAACCGTTTGACGAATGGCTTCGGACACCATAGCCACCTTGTCTTCTCATGCCTAGGTGGCTTCCTGCTGGGCCACGACAAGTGCAGCACACGCAGCCACCAAGTCACCGAGCAGCATGTCGACGTGCAGCCTGGACACACACAACAACGCTTGGACCTCGTGGTAATGCTTCAATAACTTATGATATTTTTCGTCACCTGAAGATTTGCCCACTTTAGAACTAGAGGGCTGTGCGAGGACAGATGGGCTTGGTAGTGGCGAACGGCAACGGGATGACTCTCCGGCACCATCGGTGGGAAGCCCCATGAAGGAGGGCTACGCCGCCATGGAGGAATCGCTGCACAATGCTATACAAGTTCAAGCCCAGATGATAAGGGGGAGAGCGATCAGATTTAGAAGGCAAACGATTAACTAATCTAATTGGCGCAGCATGGCACGGAATCACCGGTGGCTGCCCCATCGGTGATCTAGCCCTGGTTCATCGCTAGCGCGTGATGCCGAGTAATCTTCTTGTCGACGATGTACATCCCGTGTGGGCAGCGGTTGGCCCAAGCGAGGACATGCTCCCTGATGATGGACTGTGTCCAACCATGGGGCACACTCTTTGGGGAAAGGGGGTAGACCAACAAGACATAGCGGCTGGCGCGTATCATCAGCTTCTGGCACTCAGGGATGGGAGTTGCGTACCCATGTCGATGATCGTCCTCTGAGTTTGTAGTAATACAGTCCGAAGAGCGCTCAGACATGTCCTCGGCGGACACCAAGCGGGAGTGCGAGGATACATGAGACCCGCTCATGACATGGGCCAGTAAGAACAGAGGAGTCCACACAGCCTATGACGATGGTGAAGTGGAGCGCACCGGGAGTGGCGGTGGTGAGGGAACCACCGGTGCCGCTGGCACTAGCGTCATCATCGAGGATGATGGGGGCAATGGCAGTCTAGGAGACGGTGGGTGGGAGAGTGACGGGTACACCATCCTCCCATGACTGGACGTCGACGCCGCCTCTACCGACACTGAAGCAGGACGCACCATCGGCCCTGCCTCCTCTGAAGCAAGGAGAGCCAGTACACTAGAGGAAGCAGGGACTAGAGCTGGGTGACCCTTCCTCGAGTAGCGCTTCATGGGCTTGGCCTTAGTGGCAAGCGACGGGGAGGCAGAGTTTGGGACTTTGCGAGGCGAGGCGAGGGTTTTTTGCGCAATGCAAGGTAGAATCAAACAATGGGAGTGAGGCCAGGCTTTATGTATACACAGGGTGGACCTTCTGTATGCTGTGAAGTATACATGCTTTATGTATACATAGGGCGACACTTCATGGATCAAGATTCTTGATTAAGCTCATTGTCAGATTTGGTATAAAAGCTATTCTATTTGCATGATTCGGCGAGATCTTTTGTGATGTTTTGGATTATACTCGTGTGATTGCATTCGTGTGAATTAGATAAGATTATGTTCAAATTGGTGTGATCTTTTATGTCATTGATGTTGTTACTATTTCCTATAAAGTTAGTCAAACTTAAAATTATAAACGACATAGTAACAAGCATCACAAGAAAAAGAGGAAAACTACGGAGGATACTGTCTGACGCGTCCAAATGTACAAAGGCCCGACTTTCTTACGCGTGTAGGGGTGCATGCTCATTTGGAATTATGATATATATACATAGATGTTTAACACAACTTAACATGCACTAATTCAGAATTAATCTACCACACTAATGTGAATAACTTATAGCACTCCCGTGAGATCCTACAATCCTCGCTGCAGAACCTAGCCCACAAGTCCCATTCTTCAAATCCGACGGGCTCCCTACAGCCACCGCTTGTGCAATGCCCGTTCTGGGGAAGAACGGGGAGAAGAATGGGCTCTACATGCTGTGGCACCATGTCCTGCAACCGCTAGTGCACATCTTTGTGGCATCGCGTACAGGTCTGGTTCTTCCACGGTAGTGCAGCTAGCCCCGCTTCGTTAGCACCTTCGAGCTCCCTCAATAGGCGCCGAGCAATGTGGTCATTGCCGTCCCCAGAATTGGACCTACAGAGCACGAGGGCGAAGACGTACATACCAAGTTTATGGCCTGCCTTGGTGGAGTGCTCAAGCCATTCAATCGGCAGCGTCAACGACCTGCGGGCTTCCACGAAGACGAGACACAAGCCGGCGAGGAAGCAGGCCTCCAGGTTGCCCACGCTGGCCAACTTGGTGGTGAGCAGGGCGCGATAGTCGTCATTGTAGTAGTGGCACTCCCAGAAACCTTAACGTTGCAGCACCCGACGCAGTGGTATGCGCCGGCCGACTTCGGCGGTGCCGCACACCCTGCGCATGAACGAGTTGGTTGCCCACAGGCTGGCAAGGTCATCCATGGGGCATATGACTATTCAGCGATGCGACCAGCGATGTCCGTGGCTAACTCCATCAGGAGCCGATCCATCATGACGTAGCCGAGGAAGAAGTAGAGTCAGAGAACACGCGTGACGAATGACGACGAATGCAGCGTCAGAGCAGAGTACGAAGGCGCGGCTACGATGAGGCGGAGAGCGCTGGGGAAATAGGGCTGATGGATTATGTAGGCGGAGACTTCGCGTTCTTGAAGGATCGCGTATACCGTGTAATTGTGTCTCGCGGAAGTGAATCATCCAATGTGACGGTTCTTTCTAGAGGAACCAAACAGCGCCTCGCTCGAGTTCCAGGCATTCATGTAAACGTGTCTCAGGAAAGTGAATCATAGCAAATCTTGTGTTGATAGAAGATCTATAATCATCTGGTTCTCTCCTGTTTATGGACTCCATACTCGATTGGGGGTGCTTCAAGTTTGTGAGGTGTTCGTTTAGGGGCTCCATGTTCCCTTGTTCTTGGAAAATTAGCAGAGGAGTAAACAAAGTTCCATTCGATGTATGTCATGTTGCATGGTGCGCAAAAGTTCAGCCCGTGTTGTTTCTCGGTGGCCGGACAATCCTATGCACCGACCCAGATTTAAAAATAGGGCGCAAACTTAAAACTATAAACGACACAGTAACAAGCATCATAGGAAAATGAGGAAAAATGAGACTTGCTCGTATGAACTCGTCGCTGCATGGTTCTTGCAAGTTCAACAAATTTTATCTAATACATGCAAATAAGAGGAGAGCAGTGCAATCCCACTACTTAATGTCATCCAACTACTACCAATACATACTAGTTCTAACTACAGATGATTAACATGACTTAATACTTGAGAAAAGGAGCTTTTGACCACCATGACACGCTTAAGACTTGAATTGCTGGTGCGGTTGTGATGAGTCTTTTCTGTACTTTTATTTGACTCTAATCCAAGCAGTCACAACAGTCGAGGGGCAGACTGGTTGCTACGACATTAAAAACTGATGACCCCTTATACTGTGTCCTACGAGATCAAATATACAGCGACCGGACTTTCTTGTGTTCGTAGTAAAATTCAGCAGCTATGTCTCATCCGTTATGCATTTGATCTAAGGCGATACTTGTTGAGATGAACTCCTCGCTGCATGGTTCTTGCAAGTTCAATAGTGCCTAAGACAGTCCGATACTAAAGAAATCTTGATAGGCCGAATCATAGTTTTGATGAAACAACAAAATATAGATCGTGTCAACTCTTGCGCCGTATAAGTAGGGTCGTGGGCGTGTAGCCATGTGCGCGTGGGCGACCACCCCACGACTCGCGAAGGCACAAACTATATAATAGCAAAGACAAGGGGTGAGAGGAAGGCTCTCTAGAGATCTTGTTTTAGTTCTATCCCAAAGCTTTTGCCCTCTAGCCTACTACTGGGCATCTTTGTTTTTCATTTTTTTCTACATATTTTTTCTTTTTTACACAAATCATGGATAACTACGATCATTCTTGGGACATGTCTGTGTATCGCTATGTCTTCCGCGAGCTTCGTGTTCGCCATGGCCTACAAATAAGGGTTGTAGTGCATGCAGTGCATTCTAACTTTTATAGTAGGTGGTACATTACTTCTGTAGTTGTTCATCAAGTTCTTGGCCATCGAAACTACCATCTTGCTGAGGATCATCTAGGACCCTATGTGTTTGTTGCGATTCGTTCAAATGCAGATCTCCAGACTTTGCTTTCATATCGCTATGAGTTCCGTGGTGCAGATGTATTTTCTCATCGTATCCGTTATCTTATAACCCGTCCGAATGATAGATTGGTGGAGTTCATGCAGTTCCTTTCAACTGAGCAGTAGCAACATGGTCAAATGATGTTAATGTTTAGTATCTATGGCTTTAGAGATATGCCCTTGTTCTTTGTTTCTGAAATAGGTGTGATGTTCAAGTATCTCATAACACTGATGTTCTAATTTGTGTTTTCAATGTTCACTGGAGACAATTGTGATGTTCTTTAGTTTATCTTGTTGTAATAATATCCATGTAAATGGACTTTTGTTGAACTTTATATTAGGTGGGTTAAACTCTATTGACCAAATATATATAGACAAGTACGGTGTACAATATTGACAAAATGACGTTTACCTATTTCTTGTAAATCGTATGCACGCCTCATAGTCCGAGTCGTGTAAATTTGACCAGCTCGGACATTTTACTCTGCTACTGAGCTATGACTAGAACTTTTGCTAGATCGACTGTGCTACAAAGAACAACTGCACCGATGAAAGCTCTAGTTTGGTTTTGGTGAATTGATGAAACCCTAAGTGCTAACCTAGTTTATCAAGTGATTATGAGATAGGTAGCACACTCCAAGTGGTGAAGCAAATGAAGATCATAGCATGATAATGATGACAACATGGTGATGATCAAGTTCTCAGACTTGGAAAGAAGAAAGAGAAAAACAAAAGGCTCAAGGCAAAGGTATAAATTGTAGGAGTCATTTTGTTTTGGTGATCAAGACACTTAGTGAGTGTGATCACGTTTAGCTTCGATAGCCGTACTATTAAGAGGGGTGAAACTCATATCGGAATGCGGTTATCAAAGTGCCACTAGATGCTCTAACTCATTGCATATGCATTTAGGATCTAGTGGAGTGCTAACACCCTTGAAAATGTTTGTGAAAATATGCTAACACATGTGCACAAGGTGATACACTTGGTGGTTGGCACATTTGATCAAGGGTGGTGAAGTTTAGATGCAAGGGTAAGAAACTCCACCGGCGGAGTGTCCGCCCGTAGAGTGCGGACAGTCCGACGGTGCCACTGACACCCTAGACAGAAAAGACGGAGGTCACTGCGTGTGACCGGACGCTGGCCTCGGTTGGACCAGCGCGTCCGGTCAAATATACACGTATTAGTAGTACTAGTAGTCATGAGTGGCTTTGATCTTGCAAGAACCAAACACGTATCATTAGTCTTCTATAAAATTTGTTGAACTTGCAAGAACCATGCAGCGAGGAGTTCATCTCAACAAGTATCGCCTTAGATCTAATGCATAACGGATGAGACATAGCTGTTGAATTTTACTACAAACACAAAAAAGTCTAGCCGCTGTATATTTGATCTCATAGGACATAGTATAAAGGGTCGTCAGTTTTGAATGTCGTAGCAACCAATCTGCCCCTTGACTGTTGTGATTGCTTGGATTAGAGTCGAAAAAGTACAGAAAAGACCCATCACAGCCGCACCAGGCATTCAAGTCTCAAGCGTGTCATGGTGGTCAAAAGCTCCTTTTCTCGATTCCTTCTTGTGTCCAGCTTTCCTGCAGCATTCACTTCACTCTTGTCAACCGTGTGAGGTCTATGTGAAAAGAGCGTCCCCCATTCCCTCATCCGATAGCACTGCATCAATCTGCTTGCTCCCCACTTCCCTCACCCGTTTGCATTTTCCCAATCGCGTTCCCTAGTGGTTTTAGGATCTGGATAAAGGTAATGTGCTTCATATCAAACCGTACTATTTATAAGAAGTTATTATTGTGTCTGCTAACCTCATTGCTTCCCCCTTTTCCTCGATTGTCATTTGTTCTAACCGAAATCATGTTTGTAGTTGGCAACTGTTGACGGTCATTAACTCCTATTTTGATAATCAACATTTCACCCAAAAGCATCGTAAAGTGAGGTAAATTATCATCACATGTGAAGAATTTTGCTTATAATTCACCTAGTTCCACTTGTGCTTGTAGAATTATTTGTATGCAGGAAATATACCAAAGTTTGGCCAAAGAGGTGACAAATATGGACATATGGAGCAAGTGGACGTGTCAAGAGGCCTTGGGCCCACTTGGGCCCACCGCCTAGCCCCACAAGGGCGCCGCCTGGCCCCCTAGGTGGCCCTGCCATGTCATTGAATCGTGGGAGCTGCTGCTAAGCCAATGAGAAGCGTCCATTCAAGTCAGTTTGATCAACGTACAAGATTTGTTCACGGTGGATTCATGGGCCATTGTCATAGACTTGGGAGCCTCCAACTGACTTACCAACTAACCTACCATCCGAATTTTGACATGTGCTGCTTCTACAACTGCCATTGGGAGCCAACCATCGTTGTTGGATCAAGAGGCAGTGGAATGGAGGGCCGCTCGACGCCCCCCTAGTGCTGCCTTGCGCTCTAGGTCCTCCATCGACCTCCTGGCTACCTACAAATACCCCTCCCCTCACTATACACTATAAATAGTGGGTGTGGAGCTCGGTGGAGAAGGGCCCCATTCATTTCCAAGCTCTCCAAGCTTCTCTTAGCTTTCTAGCTTAGCTTTAACTATAGAGTAGTAGTCTAGTAGTGGAGTAGAGCAAGAGCGGAGCTTCTCGGAGTCCGGAAGAGTCTTCTAGGTCTGGTATAGCTCCTTTGTAATTCTTTCATTTCTGCATTACTTTATTTAGTATTTATTATAGTACTTTAAGTATTGCTTGCTTTACTTTAAGTACTTAGTCATTAGTGTTCATCATTAGTGAGCTTAGGTGCTTGTTGTTTGACATTAGTAGCATAGGTTATCTTATTATTAGTAGTCTTTTATTAGTACCGGTTCCACCATCTGGTTAGGGTGCTTTGATCTCATTTCATCGGAGATCAGATCAAAGTTGTAAGTTTATAGATTAAGCGTGGTGCTTAGGCTATAGATTACCTGTGGATATGGCTATGCCTCCGGATAGATTGTGGTAGGTGGCAAGTGGTGACAGCCTTGTCCATCCTCTGTATTCCACCACGATAGGTCTAGTTATTAAATCGTAGGGCTCATGGCAGACCTTGTCTATTTAAATCTCCTAGTTGGTAGGCGGGCTGTGCCCCGAAGTACTATCGCATTTCTCCTAGTTATTTGTTTACCCTTAGTTACTAGAAAGATATATCGCTCGCTCTCCCACCTATCTATCTCTGGTTAGCTTGTATTTAGTAGTTAGTTTAGGTAGTCCACACTCATCCTTCACTATCGTTCACCTACCTAGGATCAACTCAAGCCTTCCTCTAGCAAATCCTAGTCCACTTATAAATTCTAGCCTTTCGCCTTCCCGTGGGATAAATTATAAATTTGACACTCGATACTCACCGAGCGAAGTGCTACGCGATAGTTCTGTGCACTTGTAGAAATTGACATGCTTGCAGCTAAGATAGATCTACTTGCAAAGCGAGTGAAACATTATGAGAAGGTGAGTGCCCAAGAGACACTCAAAGTCATGGATTCCCACATGACTTGTGAAGTCTATGGAGATGTTGGAGATTTGAGCAATTCCTGCCCCGAAACCCAAGAGGACCTCAACTTCATCAACACCGACAACGGGTTCCGTCCACAACATCAAGGCTGGAATCAGCGCTCCAATAACCAGAGAGGTAACAATTATTACTCTTCTTTTCATTTGAATAATCAAGGTAATAATAGTTATGCATTCCTAAAAGATCTTGTTTATAGCAATGGTAGAATGACTGATAGTATAAATAAAAAGTTGCATGCTCATGACAAGATGTTGGAAAATATAAATGCTAAATTGGATGAATTTTCTTCTGTCTTAAAGAATCAACTTAGCTTTAATAAGATGATAGAAACCCAATTAGGTCAAATTGCTACTGCTATCCCATCCTATGAAAAAGATAGAATTTCTGGCAAACCTAAGGGAACCATGGAGACATCCAACCTTGTCATGGCAAGGTATGTCTTCTCTAAGAATGGTTGGGGATTTCCTATTATGAAAGGTGATCCTAGGAACCCAATCATTACTTGCTCCATAGGCCTCCACACTTTTCATAATGCCATTTGTGATCTAGGGTCTAGTATTAACATCATGTCTAAGGAAACTTGTGATAAGTTGTTTTATACTCCCCTAGCATCAACCTCAGTTTATGTGCAATTAGCTGATCAATCCACCCGTCATCTCGAGGGAGTAGCCATTGATTTAGTAGTTAAAGTTAGGAGTGCTTATGTTCCTATAGATTTTATGATCTTAGACATGGGTAACACCGAGGATACACCTTTAATCCTTGGTTGTCCCTTCCTTAACACTGTAAATGCTTGCATATATGTGGGTTCTGGGCACATCCAATTCCACTTTGCTAGAAGAAAAGAAATATTTGCTTTTGCCTCTGAACAACCCCTCTTTGATGAGAAACAGGTAAAGAAAAAGCATCCGAAGAGAATCAAGATGAAGAAACCAAAGCCAATTGAAGAGCCCAAGAAACCTGTCAAGAAGAAGAAGAATAGAAAAAGATGGCGTAAAAAGAAAGATCCATCCTCAAACTCGTCATCCCCTGATCCTGATAGGTCTAGTTATTAAATCGTAGGGTTCGTGGCAGACCTTGTCTATTTAACTCTCCTAGTTGGTAGGCGGCCTATGCCCCGAAGTATTATCACATTTCTTCTAGTTATTTGTTTACCCTTAGTTACTAGAAAGATATATCGCTCGCTCTCCCACCTAGCTATCTCTGGTTAGCTTGTATGTAGTAGTTAGTTTAGGTAGTCCACACTTATCCTTCACTATCATTCACCTACCTAGGATCAACTTAAGCCCTCCTTAGCAAATCCTAGTGCACTTATAAATTCTAGCCTTCCACCTTCCTGTGGGATAAATTATAAATTCAACACTCGGTATTCACCGAGCAAAGTGCTACGCGATAGTTCTGTGCGCTTGTGGAATCTTCCAATAGTCATTAAGAAACATCAACAGCAACTACTTACCATACCATGGATTTGTACTCTACAACAAACAATGTGTTTTGGTAGCTAGGTGTGGAGCCAGGAGAACATAACATGTTGCTTGTGACTTGGGGGCGTCGTGTACATGACCGAGCTACGCGATGCCTAATCGTTGAAGCTGCTGTTTGTGCGGTTATTGGGCAACAACGCATTACCAGAGTTGTTGAAGATCATGATTATGGAGAAATCTTTGTGCTTTGCAGCACTGTTGCTGATGCCCATCGGCTCTCTGACTATAGTGTCGATGTCAGTGGAGACTGCGTCATTTTCAAGATGGTTCACCGTCTCAACTTGATCGGAAGTCCTTATGATCTCAACTATCTCAACAAGACCAAACCGATTCGACCACATTGCGATTTTGTGTGCTCTGGGTACTGTTCGTTGTCCTATATCAGAAGTACTACTAGTAGTAGTAGCCATGACTGGCTTTGATCTATGGGATAGCACGAAGTCATGTAGTGTATGTGTCGAGCTCATGTAGTAGGAACCCTTGCTAATATAGTATGTTGTGTTATTTGCATGTCTGTGTCAAACTTTGTTAAACTTGCCAGAACCTTGAACCGAGGAGCAAGTCTGGCCTTAATCTAATGCAGAAATGAAGAGCCATTGGTGTTGAAATGTTACTGAACAACAAGAAAGTATGCCTGCCATTTTTTGAACGCCTCGGACAGTGAAGATGCTGTAGTGGATGAAGTTTCCTTAGTTGGTTTATGTTTGTTTTTTGTTGCCTTAGGTGCCTGGCCTGATGGCACGAAGTCATGTATTTTATGTGTTGAGCACATGTACAAGAAGGCAGCCGCATGTTCCTCGTGGTTTAGATCTGTAGAGGGAATGGGAGAGCTCTGGGAAGGTAGGAAATAAAACAAGCGGAGTTACAGACGAGAACGCGGCGGTTAGAGCGATGAAGCGTAGATTTACTCAAAGATTCTGAATTTTGACCAAATATATAGAGGAGTATGATGCATAATAAGTATTTTATGCAACATAAAACAATGAGCTTAATCAATAATCCTCTTCAGTGAAGTGCGAGAGGAATCTCTACATTACCGGGTCAAGATACATAGAAAAATCTTATCGACACAATGTGCGGGTGGATCTCCGGCCGAACCACTTGGTGATGCATTGCGGTGGAATGCATGGCCGCCACCGAGCATTTCCACAGCATGGCCGGCCACAGGATTAGATGTTTCATCCTCTAGGAAGATGTTGTAGTCCCAACACCCTGCTAGCGCCGCCTCCGCCTTCGCGCAGAGCATCAAGAGCGCCTCTGACGTGATGAACTTCAACTATTCATCGACAGAAAGCTCAACCGTGGCGTGGGCGATGCAGCCATCCCGATAGGCCTCACGCGCTAAGGCCACAAGTTCAGGAACCTTGGGCTTGAGAAGGATGTCCTCCCACTGCTCGTCGGTGAGGTTGAGTTACTGCAGCCACGTGAATGTCCTCATCAAGCCACGGAGGACATCACGGACACCTTCTTGGTCCCTGGGGATGCCCATGATTTGATTTGCCTTCAAGATCCTAGTGGCGCTGCCTCCTTTGTACAGGAGGTACATCGGCTGCCAGTGACCGTTGGCTTTGAGGGTCTTGGTCACTGTGCATTCTAGGGTCACAGAGAACGATGCTTCAAGGATGCTCCCGCTAGATGGATCCTTGATGGTGAAGATGTTGTTCGACGTCATTGTACACTTGATGCAGTGTTTAAAAGTGGAAAACTGGGCAGCAGGATCTTCGGTGGAGCTTGATTTGGAAAAGTGCTATCACTTCAAGAAGCGAAGTCATGGCCGATGCCCTTAGCAATGGAGAATTGTGCTAAGAAGGTTTGAGTAACACTTTTGTGCACAAATAAGGGTAATATCAAGAGACAATACTTATTATATAACATATTAATAAAAGGAAAATAACCTCAGAGTATAGACAGTGGAAAGTTGACTCCGATCTTCAGGCGAAGACTCCAAATCCATAGAGACAACTGACTGGTTGACCACAAGTCTAACTCCTCCAAACCAGCATTCTGGTACCCATCCAGGATTTTTATCCAAAGTATAGAAAAGTAAAGCAAGCGTAAGTACATGTCATACTTAACAATTATATCATGGGGTTCATGAGGCTCAAAAGGCTAACACTGGTTTACTGCGATTAGCTTTAATAGGTCATCTTTTTAAGCAATTGAGTGGCAAAGAATTTATCATTTCCATAAACACATGATCAGGTAAACATGAGTAATGTATAGCATAAACAATTAATCATTAGTACCATTATCCATTAGTGATCATCTCTATTCCATAAGGGTCCAAGGCTGCTCGTGACCATGAGCACGGGCGTTATAACAGTTTTACACTCTACAGATGTTATACACTTTCACTATGAGTCGTGATTTACCCTTTCACCCGAGGTAGCTAATCTCTTGACCCACTTCCAAGGAAGGTCGGCAGGGTTCACTATGAATCCTTTCAAAGGTTCGTCTAACAAGTTAGGGCCGCTAGGCGTATGTGGCCCTTCTCCAGGAGTGGCACGCGTGGGCATGCCGCACGGTACACACATCCTAGCAGGAAAGGAAACATACCCTCGTGCACCATAAAGGTAACCACTAACAAGCTAGAAAAGGTCCTCATACTGAGCTAAAGCCAGAGCCATATAGCCCTCACAGCTGTACTGTAAGTCCCGGATGATCGCTTACAGATAAGTCCTTAGGGAGAGGAATCTAAAGCATTTAGAAAGTAGCTAAACACTCCAGCCCCCTGTTTCCATGTTGCTAAAAAGTCATGTTTTAATGTTTATTGCATATATCATTAGTCAAGTTACAAGATCATGGTTTTGATTAAGCACTAGCAAAAACTACCCAATGCAATATCCCAAAGGTAACAAGGTACAAGATATCAAATATCTAGGATATCCTTAATGGCAACAAGGTAGACACATGCAATATGAATTAAGTGATTAAATGTGAATAGGTAACAAGGATGGTCCCATGCTATACTTGCCTTACACACCGATCCTTCAGTAAGCTTTAATCTTCACGTCCTTCTTCTTCTGGATCACCACGTATATCTCACCGACTGGACGTAATCGTAGAACACCACACAAACATCCATACACATACATGCATAGCATACAATTGCATCTATAATAGAACAGTACAAGAGATTGAAATACGATTCTACGCATCGCTACGAACACAGTCGCGAGAGGCACGCTAATCGGAGCTATGGTTGAAAAGTTACAACTACCGAGAGATTTGCATTATACGTGGAAAAGAAAACTATAGGCTTCATTTATGTTAACTATATAAATTCATATATAAAATATATTTATAAATAATATAGATTAAATTAAGTCAATTTTAGATTTGAATTATAAAACAAAAGTAAAACAAATCATATTTTATTTATGAAATCCAGTTGCATAATCATTAATCAAGATATGATTTAAACCATGATTTTTTAGAAATAGTAATATAGTAAACACTGTTACTAAAGCATAGATCTCGTCGCTATGAATCTAACGCAACTTGAATGGACTATTTCGGAGTTAAAATGAATAAGTTATGATTTAAACAAGTTTTCCTATAGTTAAATAATAGATTAAATCAACCCAAGAAATTGAATATTGAAAACATGCCTAACAGTAGTATAAACACGTAGAAAACATAAATACGGTCCTAACGCAATTCGAACAGGTCAAATCGGACTTAAAATGCAAAAGTTATAGCCTAAATAAATCGAATGGCAAAACTGTGAATAACTAAAAACGTATTTTTGGGACCAACCGAGCAAAATATGCTTTTAAAAGAAGAAAGCGTAAACTGAGAAACACGTAATGGACGGCGGGTTCTATTTTGAATAAACCGAGGGGCTCTTCTGAAATTTAGCCACGCGAAGGGGTATTGGGGACTCTGGATTGTCGGATCAGATTTGAACGGCGGTGATTTGATCACGGGGAAGAAGGGGTGAGCCGGCCGGCGGCTACAGAGCACGGCACGGCGGCCAGCCATGGGTGGCGGTGAAAAGCTCGCCGGTGCCCACGGTTCCGACTATTCTGGCCACTCCAACCGAAACCAGATATGCGAAAATGATCTGCGGGTGTTCGTGAACTCAATGGGGTACCGATACGGGGACGGAGAGCACGTCAGGGCGGCATCCCACGGCGGCGCCATGAATGGCGGCGGCTGAGGTTCTACTCTATGGTGTTCTAGGGCACTAAACGCAATGTGAGGGGGTCAAGGAGGTACAGGAGCTCACCGTGAGTCGTTAGGAGGGGAGCGTGACATCCGGGGAGGCCTCAAGGGGGTGGGTCGACGACGGCAGCGATGGCTGGAGAGAGAGGGAGGGCGCGGGTGAGATGAATCCTATCGAATCAAGACCAAAACGTGAAATCGAAGATACCTATGGCTTCGGGGGAACACGGCGGAGCTCACGGGCGCGTCGGCGTCGTTGAATCGGCACCGGAGCAGCGGCTACAGGGCGACGGTGGCGAGCGAGCGGTGGTCGGAGAAAAGAGAGAAGAAGGGGGGTCGAGCTCGGGTTTTATAGGCGGGGCAAGACGCGGTGGATGGAAGGCGAGCGAGGTGTGCGGGCAGGATTCCCAAGATAAACTTTACATCTTTAAAAATACTTTTATTTTTCCAATTTTGTTTTCTTTCTTTTCTTTTATTTCAAAGCCATTTTCAAACCCTTTTCAAAAACACTCTAAATTACTTTGGAGTTTGGATCAACACCATTCATCACAATAAATAAAATGCAACAGCATGTATGCTCACACATGTTACAACCTTATGATGAATTTTAATTTAATGAAATTTTTTATTTTCCTATATTTCATGTGCACAAAAATTCATAAATAAATCATTTTAGCTCTATTTCAAAAGAGGCAAATTTTAGGGTGTTACAGATCTAGTGGCTTAGTTTGTACCTATGATTTGAATTGGTTTGGAGTTGGAGCAAGGGCGATTTAAAGGGAACCTGGTGTTAAATAGCTGCGAGATGAATGGGGGACAGTTGCGATGGAATTTCAAGTGAATCGCTTCGAATATAGATGACCTTAGACGGCTTCTAGTAAATGCCGTCCTGGATTCCAGGGGTTAGTCAAACAGTTTCCAATACCGGACATGTTAGGAATATTCTAGTAGAACGTGTGAAAGCTCTAGTTTGGTTTTGGTGAATTGATGAAACCCTAAGTGCTAACCTAGTGTATCAAATGATCATGAGATAGGTAGCACACTCCAAGTGGTGAAGCAAATGAAGATCATTGCATGATGAAGATGATGCCATGGTAATGATCAAGTGCTCAGACTTGGAAAAGAAGAAAGAGAAAAACAAAAAGCTCAAGGCAAAGGTATAAACCATAGGAGCTATTTTGTTTTGGTGATCAAGACACTTAGAGAGTGTGATCACATTTAGGTTTGATAGCCGTACTATTAAGAGGAGTGAAACTCGTATCGGAATGCGGTTATTAAAGTGCCACTAGATGCTCTAACTCATTGCATATGCATTTAGGATCTAGTGACATGCTAACACCCTTGAAAATGTTTGTGAAAATATGCTAACACATGTGCACAAGGTGATACACTTGGTGGTTGGCACATTTGAACAAGGGTGATGAAGTTAGAGGTGAAAAGGAGTTAGTGTCGCTGGCTATATAGTGACCGGACGCTGGACCTCTGGGGGACCGGCGTGTCCGGCCATGTATAGCAGTTAAGACGCCAGCGTCGGTAAACGACCGGACGCTGGGTCGCTCAGCGACCGGACGCTGGAAGGCTGTGTCCGGTCATGTTGACCAACAACGCAGTAAGAAGTCAACAAGTGATCGGACGCTGGCTGTGTCCGGTCAAGCATGACCGGACGCGTCCGGTCGGCAAAATTCATTTATGGAACCTTACTGGAAACGACCGGACACTGGAGGCTGAGCGTCCAGTCAGTTTGTGCGCAGTATTCAGTCAATAGATGACCGTTGAAATATGACGAACAGCATTTAAAGCAGGGGACACGTGGTGAGTATCACATGACCAGACGCTGAGGGCCAGCGTCCGGTCAATCGGACCGGAGCGTCCGGTCACCCCACGTTTTACCCAGTGAAGGGGTACAATGGCTCTATTTCGTGGGGGCTTCTATTTAAGCCCCATGGCTGGCTCAAGCTCACTCTCTTGGCCATTTGCATTGACATAACAACCTTGTGAGCTTAGCCAAAAGCCCTCCCACTCATCTTTATCATTGATTCATCATCTTTGTGAGATTGGGAGAGAATCCAAGTGCATTGCTTGAGTGTTTGCATCTAGAGGCACTTGGTGTTTGTGTTTCGCTACGGGATTCGCTTGTTGCTCTTGGTGGTTGCCGCCACCTAGATGGCTTGGAGCAGCGAGGATCATCGAGCGGAGGGTGGTGATTGTCTCTGGCTCTGATCGTGGTGATTGTGAGGGGTTCTTGACCTTTCCCCGACGGAGCGCCAAAAGGTACTCTAGTAAATTGCTCGTGGCTTGTGTGATCCTCATCTTGTGTTGGTTGTGGGGCACCCTATTGAGGGTTTGGCGTGTGAAGCCAATTAGCGCGTGAACCTCCAAGTGAGCGAATCGCCACAACGAGGACTAGCTTGCCGGACAAGCAAGTGAACCTCGGTAAAAAACCATTGTGTTCATCATTGATTCCGAGGTGATTGGTTTTCATTGTTATTCATCCTTGTGATTGATTGGTTCCTTCATCTACACGGCGGTATAACTTTCTTGATCACTCTCTTTACATTACCGCAAACTAGTTGTCAAGCTCTTTAATGTAGTTAGTTGTGAGAGCTTGCTTGCTTGGTTGGTGTGGCTCTTTAGTTAGCCTTTGAGAGCACACTAACATAGGGTAGTGTCATAGCTATTGTGTGAATAGATTCTACCTAAACTAGAATTGTGGTAGGTGGCTTGCATTTTGAGTAGGCTAGCGCAACACTTGCTTCGCCTCATAATTGTCTAACCCTTTTGTTGAGTGTTGTTGTAGAAATTTTTATTAGGCTATTCACCCCCCCTCTAGCCATTAGGACCTTTCAAGTGGTATCGGAGCCGAGGTCACCGTGATTTGAGGCTTAACAACCTTCAGTGTAAAAATGGCTCAAATCAACAACACCAAGAAGCCACCCTAATTTGATGGCACAAATTATCCTTATTGGAAGTCAAAGATGACTACACATATCAAGTCAATCAATAGAAAGGTGTGGAAGGTGTGGAAGGTGGTAGAAACTAAAATTGAGATTGAAGATCCAGAGAATCCCACCGCGGCCGAAGAAGTGCTTCTCCAAAACAATGACATTGCTCTAAGTGCCATTCATGATGCAATTGATGAGAGAACATTTGAGCAAATAAAAAATATTGAGATGGCTCATGAGGCTTGGAAGAAGTTGGAAGAATCATTTGAGGGCACTCAAGCCGTGAAAGGTGCAAAGGCGTACATTCTCAAAGAAAAGTTTGCAAGCTTCAAGATGAAGGAGGATGAGAGTGTGCCGGAGATGTTCCATAGGCTTCAAGTGCTTGTCAATGATCTCAAAGCACTTGGAGAAGAGGTGAAGGACAAGGACTTCTCCCACAAGTTCTTGAGATGTTTGCCTTCAAGATTTGGTACATTGGTCACTATTCTAGTGAGAAGTGGTTTGGACACCATGACACCAAACCAAGTGTTGGGAGATATAATGACCGATGATACATATAGAGATGATGATGAGAAGGAAGAAAAGAGGGAGAAGAAAGATGAGAAGAAGGATGACAAGAAGAGGAGCGTGGCATTCAAGGCCACATCATCCAAGGGCAAAGCTAAGCAAGAAACATCTAGTGAAGAAGATGACTCATGGGATGATGATGATGATGAGAAGATGGCTCTCTTTGTCAAGAGATTTGGCAAGTTCATGGTGAAGAAGGGCTACCATGCTAGAAGAAAGAAGTCTTCATCCAAGAACAAAGAAGAGTCGAGAAGGTGCTTCAAATGTGGAAGCAAAGATCATCTTGTTGCTCAATGTCCATACAATAGCGACAATGATGATGACAACAAGAAGAACAAGAAGAAGGACAAGAAGGAAAAGAAAGAGAAGAAGGACAAGATGGCCTTCAAGAAGAAGAAGGGTGGTTCATATGTGGTCACTTGGGATAGTGATGCTTCCTCAAGTGATGATGATGATGATAGTGATGATCACAAGACCACCAAGAAGAAGGTTCTAGCAAGCATTGCCATCAATGAGAAGCCTTGTCTCTTCGACTCTTCATCATGCTTCATGGCTAAGGCCACTAAGATACAAACTTGTAATGATGAAAGTGATGAAGAACATGATGATGATAATGAAAATGATAGTGATGATGATGAACCTACTAAGGATGAATTAATTGACATGCTAGGAGATGCTAGAGAACACTTTGACATCAAGAGAAGGGAATGCAAAAGCTTGCGTAAGGAACTAAAAGCCCTTAAGCAAGCCTTTGATGAGCTCAATGCATCTCATGAGAGGCTAGAGGAAGCCAATGAGAAGGTTGGCAAAGCTCACAAAAAGCTTGAAAAGGCTCATTCCTCTTTGCTTGATGAGCAAAATAAAAGTAAGCATGTTGAAACTTGCAATGTAGGTTTAACTTGCGATATAATTGATGAATCATTATCTATGCCTATCATTGCTCCTTCTACTAACCCTTCTTATAGTACTTCCACTTCCACTTCCACCTCATCTAGTGGTGATGGTCTCACTTGTGATGCCTCACTAGTGGTTGAGAATGAAAATCTCAAGAAGGAGGTTAACAAGCTCACTCACACTTTGGCTAAGGCCTATGGTGGTGAGGACCGGTTGCTTATGTGCTTGGGTAGCCAAAGAGCTTCTCTCTACAAAGAGGGATTGGGCTATACCCCCAAGAAGGGCAAGGCGGCCTTTGCTCCTCACAAGACTAGTTTTGTGAAGAACAATGGTCGGTTTTGCATTAGTTGCAAGCAAGTGGGTCATAAAGAGCATGAATGCACCAACAAGAGCAAAAATGCTAATGTATCCTCCCTTAAGCTTGATTCATGCTATATGCTTACTAAGGGTACAAATGGTGTGAAGGCTAAGTTCATTGGTAAACCATGGATGGGCTTAAAGAAGAAAGCCATTTGGGTACCAAAGAGCTTAGTGACTAACCTTCAAGGACCCAAGCAAGTTTGGGTACCTAAAAAGAATTGATTTTCTTTTTTAGGTCAATTATAAAGCCAAAGGAAGGCATTGGGTTCTTGATAGTGGGTGCACTCAACACATGACCGGTGATGCAAGAATGTTTAACTCAATCAACACCAATGGAAATGATGGTTATGATAGTATCACATTTGGTGACAATGGCAAAGGCAAGGTCAAAGGGCTTGGTAAGATTGCAATATCCAATGACATGAGCATATCCAATGTGTTGCTAGTAGAGAGCTTGAACTTCAATTTGCTATCCGTGGCTCAATTGTGTGATCTTAGATTCAAATGCATATTTGGGGTAGATGATGTAGAGATCATAAGTGTAGATGGCTCTAATTTGATCTTCAAAGGCTTTAGATATGAGAATCTATACTTGGTTGATTTCAATGCTAGTGAAGCTAAATTATCTACATGCTTGTTCTCTAAGTCTAGCATGGGTTGGTTATGGCATAGAAGGCTTGGTCATGTTGGAATAAAACAATTAAATAGATTAGTTAAGCATGACTTGGTTAGAGGCTTGAAAGATGTTGTGTTTCAAAAGGATAAGCTTTGTAGCTCTTGTCAAGCCGGCAAACAAGTTGGAAACACCCATCCTAAGAAAAGCATGATGAACACTAGTATATCATTTGAGTTATTGCACATGGATTTGTTTGGGCCAACACAATACACTAGCATTGGTGGTAACAAATATGACTTTGTGATAGTGGATGATTATACTAGATACACATGGGTATTCTTTCTAGTAGACAAAAGTGATGTGTTTGCAACATTCAAATCATTTGTTAAGGGCATTCACAATGAGTTTGAAACAACCATCAAGAGAGTTAGAAGTGACAATGGTACTGAGTTCAAGAATACTAGAATTGATGAGTTGTGTGATGAATTTGGAATTAGACATCAATTCTCGGCCAAGTACACTCCACAATCAAATGGCCTTGTTGAGAGAAAGAATAAAACACTCATTGATATGGCAAGGTCTATGCTTAGTGAGTACAATGTGAGTCAATCCTTTTGGGCCGAAGCTATCAAGACGGCTTGCTATTGTAGCAACCGCCTCTATTGTCACCGATTGAAAGAGAAGACACCATATGAGCTCTTGAATGGTAGAAAGCCCAACATTGCATATTTTCAGGTCTTTGGTTGCAAATGCTATATCTTGAAGAAAGGCACTAGATTGGGCAAGTTTGACAAGAAATGTGATGAAGGATTCCTACTTGGTTATTCCACTACAAGCAAAGCATATAGAGTTTGGAATTTGGATAGTGGTACTCTTGAGGAAGTTCATGATGTTAAATTTGATGAAACCAAGGGTTCACAAGAAGAGAATGAGAATTTGGAAGATGTTAGAGGCATTCAACTTTCAAATGCCATGAAGAACATGGATATTAGTGAATTGAGGCCTAGGCAAGTGAGTGATGATGAAGATGATCAAGTGCAAGTGCTCTCCAACTCAAATGTGCAAGATGATACAAATCAAGCTAGTTCAAGTATCTCTCATGACAATGAACAAGATCAAGTGGCTAGTACATCATCTCAACCCAATGATCAAGCAAGTGCAAGCAATCAAGTTCCAATCCTCCAACCAACCAATGTTGCAAGGGATCATCCATTGGACACTATAATTGGAGATATTTCTAGAGGTGTACAAACAAGGTCAAGATTGGCATCATTTTGTGAACACTTCTTATTTGTGTCATCCATTGAACCAAAGAAGATAGATGAAGCATTGAAGGATGTTGATTGGGTAAATGCTATGCATGAAGAATTGAATAAATTCACAAGAAATCAAGTATGGGAATTGGTAGAAAGACCAAAGGGACACAATGTGATTGGAACCAAATGTGTCTTTGGAAACAAGCAAGATCAAGATGGGATAGTGGTAAGGAACAAAGCAAGATTAGTAGCACAAGGCTATACACAAGTTGAAGGTCTTGACTTTGGAGAAACATATGCCCCGGTTGCTAGATTGGAAGCAATTAGAATCTTGCTAGCCTATGCTTGTGTCCATAACATCAAGCTCTATCAAATGGATGTCATGAGTGCATTTCTCAATGGCTACATCAATGAAGAAGTATATGTTAAGCAACCTCCTGGTTTTGAAGATGACAAGAAGCCCAATCATGTGTACAAGTTGAAGAAGGCATTGTATGGCTTGAAGCAAGCACCAAGAGCATGGTATGAGAGATTGAGGGACTTCCTACTCTCTAAAGGGTTCACAATGGGCAAGGTTGACACCACTCTTTTCTTCAAAAAGATTGAAAAAGATCTATTTGTATTGCAAATCTATGTTGATGATATCATATTTGGATCAACCAATCAAGACTTTTGTGATGAGTTTGGAAAGATGATGGCTAATGAGTTTGAGGTGTCCATGATTGGAGAGTTGAGTTACTTCCTTGGTCTTCAAATCAAGTAATTGAAGAATGGTACATTTGTGAGTCAAGGCAAGTATATCAAGGACATGATCAAGAAGTTTGGCATGAGTGATAGCAAAGTCATTAGCACACCAATGGGAACCAATGGCAACTTGGATAGTGATGCAAGTGGAGATATGGTGGATCAAAAATTGTATCGGTCTATGATTGGAAGCCTACTCTATGTGACCGCATCAAGGCCGGATGTCATGTTTAGTGTATGCATGTGTGCAAGATTTCAAGCCTCACCAAGAGAAAGTCATTTGAAGGCTACAAAAAGAATATTGAGGTACTTGAAGCATACACCAAATGTTGGATTGTGGTATCCCAAAGGAGCAAAGTTTGAGCTAGTTGGTTACTCTGACTCGGATTATGCAGGATGTAAGGTTGAAAGGAAGAGCACCTCGGGCACATGTCAATTGTTGGGAAGATCACTTGTTTCATAGTCATCAAGGAAGCAAAATAGTGTTGCATTATCAACCGCCGAAGCCGAATACATATCCGCCGGTAGTTGTTGTGCACAAATACTTTGGATGAAGGCCACTTTGAATGACTTTGGAATCAAGTTCAAGAAAGTGCCATTGCTATGTGACAATGAGAGTGTAATCAAGTTAACAAACAATCCGGTTCAACATGCAAGAACAAAGCACATTGAGGTCCGCCACCATTTCATAAGAGATCACCAACAAAAAGGGGACATTTGCATTGAGAGTGTAGGCACCGAAGATCAACTTGTTGATATATTCACCAAGCCATTGGATGAGAAAAGGTTTTGCAAGCTAAGGAATGAGTTGAACATATTGGATTTCTCAAATATGTGTTGATGCACCCCCACTTATATGGCATGCCTCTCCTTCGAGCAATCCAAGGTAAAAGTTGATTGGCATCGCATACATCCTTGCTAAGGACATGTTTAGTGCATCTAGTCATCTCTCCATTTTATTAGGCTCATTCATGAAAATCAAATGAACTTGATGTTTATATGGTATCACTATTGCTTCTATGCTTGACTTGATCTAGTGATAGCATATGACATGTTTGTGGGCTTATAAACCTAGTGTTTAATCTAGAAAATGAGCTCTAAGTGTTTAACTCAACATGGTACAAGATAACCCTTATTAGGAGGTGTGAAGAAGCTTGTCCTTGGATCAAATCGAGTTAAATATCTTTGGCAAATAATCTAGTTTGAACCAACTTTGAGAATATAATCCTCACCCCATTGATTGACATTGATAATCTCTACCTATAATTTAAGTCTTTATGGTCATTGATGACAAAGGGGGAGAGAAACAAAGATATAAGCGATAGGGGGAGAAATAATAAAGAAATTAGTACATGGGAGAGAAACAAAAGAGATTAGTGTACTAAGATGGTGAAAAGACAACAAAGGCGGAGAACTTGACATAAGGGAAGAGATATGACAAAGGAAAGGGATCAATTAAAATTTTGAGCACACAAGTAGGGGGAGGAAGCTCATAAACTTGTATGGTGCATTTGAATGTGCATTTCATATGTTTGCTTGCATAACACAAGTTTTATTTAAATTTCCATGCTTGTGTGATGAATGATAGTTGTAGACTTGAATGATGAAATGGAAATCTAGCATGCATAGGTTTATTCACAAGTGATATTATTTCCAAGTATTATCGAGTGATATCTATTTCAAATAGATTTTCAAGTAGTATCTTTTACAAAGTTTTTACAAGTGGTATCTAGCTATCCTTCCGAAGTATTCTTCAAGTGGTATCTAGCTAACCATGGTGCTAAGGATGGTATAATGGTGCACTCCGATTGATATCATGCTTCAAAGGTCCATCTTTTATACCTTAGCATCACTTGGTAGACATTGTCTCCTATATTTCCTATCTAAGCATATGTGCAAGCTTCAATCCAAACTCCTAGCACATATGTAGGGGGAGCAATTGCTACCATATAGAGTTCATGAAACTTGTCCATATCCTTTTACAAATGGTAAAAATGCTTGGACAAGCAACATGGACTCAATTGAATTTTAATTCATATCTTTGTATAAGGGTTGTCATCAATTACAAAAAGGGGGAGATTGAAAGCTCTAGTTTGGTTTTGGTGAATTGATGAAACCCTAAGTGCTAACCTAGTTTATCAAGTGATCATGAGATAGGTAGCACACTCCAAGTGGTGAAGCAAATGAAGATCATTGCATGATGAAGATGATGCCATGGTAATGATCAAGTGCTCGGACTTGGAAAAGAAGAAAGAGAAAAACAAAAAGCTCAAGGCAAAGGTATAAACCATAGGAGCTATTTTGTTTTGGTGATCAAGACACTTAGAGAGTGTGATCACATTTAGGTTTGATAGCCGTACTATTAAGAGGAGTGAAACTCGTATTGGAATGCGGTTATCAAAGTGCCACTAGATGCTCTAACTCATTGCATATGCATTTATGATCTAGTGACATGCTAACACCCTTGAAAATGTTTGTCAAAATATGCTAACACATGTGCACAAGGTGATACACTTGGTGGTTGGTACATTTGAGCAAGGGTGAAGAAGTTAGAGGTGAAAAGAAGTTAGTGTCGCTGGCTATACAGTGACCAGACGCTGGACCTCTGAGGGACCGGCGCGTCCGGCCATGTATAGCAGTTAAGACGCCAACGTCGGTAAATGACCGGACGCTGGGTCGCTCAGCGACCAGACGCTGGAAGGCTGTGTCCAGTCGTGTTGACCAACAGCGTAGTAAGAAGTCAACAAGTGATCGGACGCTGGCTGTGTCCGGTCAAGCATGACCGGACGCGTTCGGTCGGCAAAATTCGTTTCTGGAACCTTAATGGAAACGACCGGACGCTAGAGGCTGAGCGTCCGGTCAGTTTGTGCGTAGTGTCCGGTCAACAGACGACCGTTGAAATCTGACGAACAACATTTGAAGCAGGGGACACGTGGTGAGTATCACGTGACCGGACGCTGAGGGCCAGCATCCGGTCTATCGGACCAAAGCGTCCGGTCACCCCGTGTTTTACCCAGTGAAGGGGTACAACGGCTCTATTTCGTGGGGACTTCTATTTAAGCCCCATGGCCAGCTCAAGCTCACTCTCTTGGCCATTTGCATTGACATAGCAACCTTGTGAGCTTAGCCAAAAGCCCTCCCACTCATCTTCATCATTGATTCATCATCTTTGTGAGATTGGGAGAGAATCCAAGTGCATTGCTTGAGTGTTTGCATCTAGAGGCACTTGGTGTTCGTGTTTTGCTGCGGGATTCGCTTGTTACTCTTGGTGGTTGCCGCCACCTAGACGGCTTGGAGCAGCGAGGATCGTCGAGCGGAGGGTGGTGATTGTCTCCGGCTCCGATCGTGGTGATTGTGAGGGGTTCTTGACCTTTCCTCGGTGTAGCGCCAAAAGATACTCTAGTAAATTGCTTGTGGCTTGTGTGATCCTCATCTTGTGTTGGTTGTGGGGCACCCTATTGAGGGTTTGGTGTGTGAAGCCAATTAGCGCGTGAACCTCCAAGTGAGTGAATCGCCACAACGAGGACTAGCTTGCCGGTAAGCAAGTGAACATCGGTAAAAAATTATTGTGTTCATCATTGATTCCGAGGTGATTGGTCTTCATTGTTATTCGTCCTTGTGATTGATTGGTTCCTTCATCTACACGGCAGTATAACTTTCTTGATCATTCTCTTTATATTATCGCAAACAAGTTGTCAAGCTCTTTAGTGTAGTTAGTTGTGAGAGCTTGGTTTGTTGGTTAGTGTGGCTCTTTAGTTAGTCTTTGAGAGCTCACTAACATAGGGTAGTGTCATAGCTATTGTGTGAATGGATTCTACCTAAACTAGAATTGTGGTAGGTGGCTTGCATTTTGAGTAGGCTAGTGCAACACTTGCTTTGCCTCATAATTGTCTAACACTTTTGTTGAGTGTTGTTGTAGAAATTTTTATTATGCTATTCACCCCGCTCTAGCCATTAGGACCTTTCAACGTGAGATGTGTCCGGCCCGGTTAAATTTACAATGTTCAGACTTTCTTGCATGTGCTGTAAAATTTGAATAGCTTTGTGGCTCCTCTGTTAGGCATTACATCGACGCAAGACTTGATCAGATGAATTCCGTTATGCATGTTTACCATACTACAGGTCAGAAAGAGAACCAGAAAGAAACCTGCAGGCAAAACCATCCAACAGGGTCGTTTTGTTGTTGAATTTTACTGCGAACGAGAAAGTCTGGCCGATATATATTTGATCTCGTAGGAGTCCTACAACACCGACTGCGACTCCAGCGAGGAGGACGATCCGGAGTACTAGCGAGTCGGCAAATCACAAGAGCGCTAGCTAGGAGAAGGATCCTTTAATTTTTTTTTCTCTGAAAACTCAAAGCACCTTAGAATCCATGACTACTTTTTTTTCAGGTTTGAAAATCCATGGGGATATCATTTGAATAACCCATTTAGTGTTTTTGAAGGTTTTCCATCCCTGACGTGCCTCGTCCTTACTTCCTAATTATAGGCCTTAGTTCAAACAGCCACTGATGCAGTCACACGCACAAAAAAAATTCTCTAGTTGCAGCGCAATAAGCTGCAGCGAGCAGTTTTAATTTTTTTGATAAATTTTAGGTGTCAAATTCATGTATCTTTTAATTGTTAATTATCATCTTTTTTAGTTTTTTGTTTATTTATATTATGAAAAAAACAAAAAAGGCAACAACTAAGGCTGCTTGAAATTCTGGTCTCTGTTGAGTAGACGGGGCGGTCTGCCGGTTCGAAAATTTAATTTCGCACCACGTCGAGCAGTCCTGCCAACACACACCAAAAATTAAATGTCTCTCTTTTGCCCTTCGCGTGAAAAATAGGTTGACCACACCATCGATTTCAGACAAGGGTATTTGTAGTAATATGATGGCCACTGTTGACGGTCGTTAACTCAAATATTTTGTCCGTCAAATTAATCTAAAATGACAACATTCCATGGTACATTATAGAAAAATATTATTTTATCTAACAAGTTCCACGAGTTTTGATATTTCCATATATTTTGCAGAACATGTCCAAATTATGTAGGAAATGACACTTAAATGAACATATGCGAGTTTAGTGAAAATGGAATGAGAAATAATATAAACGTGTCATCATGCAAACAGTCTCAAATAAATATTTGGATTATGCCATTGCGAAGAGCTCGATGAAAATGGACATGTCATTCAAATATTTTGGAGATCGGATGAGAAGATATTAGATTCTCTAAATTTTAAAGTTAACGTCATCAAGCAACTAAGACTGTCTTCAACAACCGTTATCCAAAATACAAGACCTATTCCATATTTAGGTAGCGCTACAGGCAAAGAGATTAATACCTATTTTTTGTCTTCTTCAACAACAAGATCCAAAAGAGAACATTTTCTGTAAATGGGTCTCTATGAGAGAGGATACTCAAATTTGGATTATACCTCTCCTGATATACAAAATGAGTCTTTTATATAGGTACTCTGTTGGAGACTATAAGTATTCTGTTGGAGACCTATTTTAGATTTGGGTCTGCCGATGAGTCTTCTGTTAGAGACAGTCTAAGGAATCGTACATTGACCGTGGGACCCATCTAAATGCACGAGATGCATTTCCATGCACAGCAAGAAGCAAAGCCAGAGCGCTTTGCATTGCATGCAGGGCCACGTACAAGCTGCTGGCCCATATTTGTGAGATTAGTGATGAATGATAAATACGCAAACTACTCAGCCCAAAAAGGTTTACGTGTGCAACTTAATTGTGCATGTCCCTGGCCTGATCCTCGCATGAGTGATAACGTGGGGCCCTGACCCAGCAGCTGCCGGCTCACCTAGCAGATGCAGCCAGCAGGCCACCGACCGGCAGTGCACCAGCGATGGCCGAGTGCTCCAGGCGCAGGAATGGAAATGAAGCACGACACGTGAGCGTTCGTTTTCGGCTGGCTGGCTTGCCTTTTTCTTTCTAGCCGAAGTAGTACTTTTCTATCACAAAATTTTCTGTATAAACAGTAAATTCCAGCGCGAGCTGTGCCCATTTCAGTCCAGCCGAACACTCCGACCTGGTAGGCCCCAGCCCAGCAAATATTGCCGGCTGTCAGTTGACCAGGGCGGTCGACCCATGCTGGCGTCGCGCTGCCAGAGGCCCAAGCAGGCGCACTCTATCCAAAGAGTCCAAGCGCTTGTCAGCGTGGCCAGGAAAGAAGGAAAGCGCGCACGCGTCCTGGCGAGCCATGGCCCACATGCAGCAAGACGGTGGTGATATCTCGACGCCAGGATTTTTACCGCACCGACCTGCTCACGTCGGTTCTCTGCTCCAGGTGGCGCAATTGAATGAGGAAACCCAGAATATTCCTAGGCATCTCCCCTCTCCTCTTCACTATAAATAGAGATCCCCTTCCTCACTTGTAACGCACAACGAGTAGTCTCTTCATTTTATTTTCTAAGATGTAATTACAGTATAGTCTAGTTGGGAGTTAGGGAGAAATGTGCAAGTTCCGAAAGAGCCCCCAACAATAAATCTTGTATCGGTTCTATGTAAGACTCAAGTACTATATACTTTTCTCTAATTACTTGAATTTCTTCCATTGTTATCTAGTTCATGCCTCAATTGGTTAGTTAAAGTATGGTTAGTATAGTGGTTTACACCTTGGCATCGGATCTTCGCTCGACCAAGTGCTCTAGTTATCACGTGAGACTATAGTAGTCAATCGATAGTATAGATGTGGTGTCTAGACTATAGGTTACCTGAGTTTGCGTCCAATCCCACGGATAATTGTGGTAGCCCCAGAGGTGACAGCTCCGACCAGGCCCACCATGTTCGGGTTGGTATTTTCGTAGAGCTTTTGGCAGCCTGACCCTAATCACCCCTTCCCAGTCTTTTTCGAGGATCGAAAAGGAGCTGCTGCTTCAAAGTGCTATGGTATGATCGCTATGTCTGACCTTTGCTTAGTTAATCCCTTTGGTCTGATCTAGAATAGAACCATAGTAATGGAGAACTAAATAGGAACCTTGATCTCACCTGTTGTCATCCCATCTTAGTCTGTCTATTCTTTTATCTTACTATGGAGTTCTCCTATGTGTGTCTTTATACAAAAACTCCTATCTTTATCACTTACCCCCATATTAGTCTAGTCGGTAAACTAGCTAGTAGATACATGATGGTTAACTATCACTTCTTTAACCATTGCTTCCCTGAGGATAAATACGATACCCTAGAATACTCCAAGGTGAAAGCGACAACGATATCCGTGCGCTTGCGGATTTATCTGTTTGCATTAACAAATACCAACCACATAAAAGCGCAAAGAGTCGCTGTCTCCGCCTCCATCTCCATTCTCCAGCTGCACCGTCTCTCCTCTAGCTCCAAATCCTAGTCCCATGGCCTCCCTTTCCACTTTCTAGCTGCCCCCTGCAACCCGGCTCTGGACCCTAGGCGCCATCGGAACAGCAGCTCGACTCCCTCTCCACTCTCCAGCTGCACCCTCTCTCATACATTTCCGAACCCTAGCCGGAGCCAGATCCCCTTCGATTCGTCGACATCTCGCCTCTCCTCTTCACTATAAATAGAGATCCCCTCTCTCACTTGTAACACACCACGAGGAGTCTCTCCGCTCTATTTTCTAAGATGTAATTGTAGTATAGTCTAGTTGGGAGTTGGGGAGAGATGTGCAAGTTCCGGAAGAGCCCTAGGAGGTGCAATAAATCTTGTATCGATCCTCTGTAAGACTCAAGTACTTTATACTTTTCTCTAATTACTTGAATTTCTTTCATTGTTATCTAGTTCATGCCTCAATTGGTTAGCTAAAGCATGGTTAGTATAGTGGTTTACACCTTGGCATGGGATCTTCGCTTGACCGAGTGCTCTAGTTATCATGTGAGACTAGAGTAGTCAATCGATACTATAGACGTGGTGTCTAGACTATAGGTTACCTGAGTTTGCGCCCAACCCCATGGATAGTTGTGGTAGGCCTAGAGGTGACAGCTTCGACCAGGCCTTTGTAATCCATCACGTTCGGGTTGGTATTTTCATAGAACTTTTGGCAGCCTGACCCCGATCACCCCTTCGCAGTCTTTTCAAGGATCAGAAAAGAACTGCTGCTCCAAAGTGCTATGGTGTGATCGCTATCTGACCTTTGCTTAGTTAATCCCTTTGGTCTGCTCTAGAATAGAACCATAGTAATGGAGAAGTAAATAGGAATCTTGATCTCACCCGTTGTCCTCCCAGCTTAGTCTGTCTACTCTTATCTTACAATGGAGTTCTCCGTTGTGTATCTTTATACAAAAACTCCTATCTTTATCACTTACCCCCATATTAGTCTAGTCGGTAAACTAGCTAGTAGATACATTATGGTTAACTCACTTCTTTAACCATTGCTTCCCTGAGGATAAATACGATACCCTAGTATACTCTTGGGTGAAAGCGACAACGGTATCCGTGCGCTTGCGGATTTCTCTATTTGCGTTAACAAATACCAACCACATAAAAGCGCAAAGAGTTGTCATCTCTGCCTCCATCTCCATTCTCCAGCCGCACCGTCTCTCCTTCAACTCCAAATCCTAGTCCCATGGCCTCCCTTTCCACTCTCCAGCCACCCCCTCTGCCACCCCGCTCCGGACCCTAGTCGCCATCGGAACAACAGCTCGACTCCCTCTCCTCTCTCCAGCCGCACCCTCTTTCATACATTTTTGAACCCTAGCCGGAGCCGGATCCCCTTTGATTCGTCGACATCTCCCCTCTCCTCTTCACTATAAATAGAGATCCCCTCCCTCACTTGTAACACACCACAAGGAGTCTCTCCACTCTATTTTCTAAGATGTAATTGTAGTATAGTCTAGTTGGGAGTTAGGGAGAGATGTGCAAGTTCCAGAGGAGCCCTCGAAGGTGCGGTAAATCTTGTATCGGTCCTCTCTAAGACTCAAGTACTTTATACTTTTTTCTAATTACTTGAATTTCTTTCATTGTTATCTAGTTCATGCCTCAATTGGTTAGCTAAAGCATGGTTAGTATAGTGGTTTATACATTGGCATGGGATCTTCGCTCAACTGAGCGCTCTAGTTATCACGTGAGAGTAAAGTAGTCAATCGATAGTATAGAAATGGTGTCTAGACTATAGGTTACCAGAGTTTGCGCCCAACCCCATGGATAGTTGTGGTAGCCCTAGAGGTGACAGCTCCAACCAGGCCTTTGTAATCCACCACATTCGGGTTGGTATTTTTGTAGAGCTTTTTGGTAGCCTGACCCCGATCACCCCTTCCTAGTCATTTCAAGGATCGAAAAAGAACTGCTGCTCCAAAGTGCAATGGTGTGATCGCTATATCTGACCTTTGCTTAGTTAATCCCTTTGGTCTATTCTAGAATAGAACCACAGTAATGGAGAAGTAAATAGGAACCTCGATCTCACCCGTTGTCCTCCCTGCTTAGTTTGTCTACTCTTTTATCTTACTATGGAGATCTCCTGTGTGTGTCTTTATACAAAAACTCCTATCTTTATCACTTATCCTCATATTAGTCTAGTCGATAAACTAGCTAGTAGATACATGATGGTTAACTATCACTTCTTTAACCATTACTTCCCTGAGGATAAATACGATACTTTAGAATACTCCTGGGTGAAAGCGACAATGGTATCCGTGTGCTTGCGGATTTCTCTATTTGTGTTAACAAATACCAACCACATAAAAGCACAAAGAGTCACCGTCTTCGCCTACATCTCCATTCTCCAGCCGCATCGTCTCCCTCCAGCTCTAAATCCTAGTCCCAAGGCCTCCCTTTCCACTCTCCAACCGCCCCCTCTACCACCCCACTCTGGACCCTAGGCGCCATATGTCGGGGACCAATACTAGGGCACCTGAAGAGGAGGAGCTAATGGTCATCAACATTGATTCATCCGAGCAGTCAAGAGCGCGACTATAGCTCCAACCAACCCCTAGGTGCGCGGGCTCCTCCTCGCCCGACCCCAAGGTCTCAGGCTCCGTCGCACCGCCTCACCCGACCTCTAGGGGAGGACTCTGCCTCGCCCAACCCCGAGGCCACGGGCTCCGCCTCGCCCGACCCCTAGGCCACAGGCTCCGCCTCGCCCAACCCCAAGGCTGCACATCGTCCGACCCCAAGGCCACAGGCTCCACCTCGCCCAACCCCAAGGTCATAGGCTCCGCCTCCCCTGACCCCTTGGGTGCAGGCTTCGCCTCGCCCGACAGGGACCCATATTGTCGCCAACCACTCCAAGTCCAAGCTTATGGGCCTGGGACAAAACTCTGACATCAGGGAGGAGACTAGCATGCCTCGATGTAACTCGTGGCCATGACGGGCCATACTTGAGGGTTCACATCAAGAACAGCGTCGGGCGTGCTAGTGTTGTTCTACCTAACCCTCGTATGAACGATGATAGACGCGTCAGTTCACCACGACGTCCACCGGGACGGGGTGGAATAGCATGACCGGCAGACGACACATGCGCATGGCACTAGTGATGAATAGGGCCACGACATGGAGCTATCTCTGTTGACATCTATAGGATCGGCAGGATCCGCATGAAGGAGAAGAAGGACCCGATGATCCTAAAGGCCTTCCTCTCTCTCTCTCTCATTCTTCTCTTTTCCTCCGCTGTAACCTATGCTTTCCCTTGGCCTATAAAAGGGAAAGCAGGGCGTCCCATGAGGGGGGGATTCAAGCCAATTGACCCATCGAAATCTGATCCAGATCCACACAAGAGCATGACACGAGCACTCAGCTAAGCATCAATCGAGCTCTCAGCACCCACTCACTCCTTCCACCAGAGACTTGGGACCCTTTCCCTCTCTCACCTGTTTGTAACCCCTACTATAAACTTTCAGTGCTGGTAACACGAGCAGCAGCGACGAACTAGACGTAGGGACTTTCTACCCGAACCCGTATAAACCTCGTGTCCTCTAAGCACACCATCCAACTAGACGCGCAATACTAGAAATTTACTCGTCGGTGGTAACTCGAAACACCGATAGTTGGCACGCCAGGTAGGGGTCTTTTGTGCATCTCGACATCCACACCAGACCTCGAATGGCTAGTCACGGCGTTAGTTGGGTCCCGAGGGCACACGTGCGCTTTGAGAACCTAGACTTCATCGTCACGACGGAGGGAGAGTTGATGCAGGCTCCCATCGCCCTCCAACCTCTCCACTCTGCCGGCTTCGACATGATCGCCGAGGCACTTGAGGAGCTGCAGCTACATGCACCGGAGGCCCGCACCCCTGGGAGCGACCAGCTCCTCGGCTTCGATTACGAGAGTCTAGAGTGCTAGCTCGGTGCCTTCCTAGCACCCCGACCATCTCGGGAGGACCTAGGCCGCCTCACCTTCTCCTTCGCCAATGTCATGACGCAGCTGGCCGGGGGAGATCCGCTCTCCCCAGAATACCTCATTCGGAGGGCCCTGACAGTGCTCCCGTCTAGTCTCCACATCGCCATAGAGACCGTTGGCCACCTTGTAGCATAACGCACACCTCCATCCCCCACGAACGACGAGTTCATGGGGATGACCGAATATGTCACAGAATCTTTCCACAACCTCCTCGTAGGAGAATCGGAGTCGCCCTCCAGCTCTAACTCCAGCAGGGGGAGCCATCACCCCTCTTATGAATGTTTCATGGCAGGTACCCCCGAGGGACACGTCGAAAACATCCATGAGGGAGAGGCTACCCCAACGAATGACTTTGACAACGAGGTCGAGAGGGATGCGGGGGCCCCACATCACCTACAGGTAGAGAAGCTAAAGGCCTGGCACCAAGAGCTCGAGGAAGCATGACTCTAGCTCGAGCAGGAACGCGCAGAACTTGAGCAAGAGATCGAGCGCCACGGAGACGGTGGGCATGCATGTGCCGTGGCTCGTGACATGAACCGGAGGATCATCGAGGATGATGAAGCCCTCCCACACTTCACCCGGGTAAGCCAGAACATCACCACTGCAGCGGCCTTGCTATGGGGGCTTCCAGGGCCCACGATGCTCGAGGATCGTTGGACCCATCGTGAGATTCGCACGCTACTTGAGCGTGCGGTGGCGCAACAAGCTGAGAGCTCGCTGACCCAATGATGCGAGCTCGACAACAGCCAGCACACACCCTTAGAGTTACCCAACATGGATGCGTCAGTCCACCAGGCATAGCAAGGCAACAGGCCACACACTGTGGTCCTAGTGCATGAGCGTCTTGGCCGCAACCGTGATACGCACGACACCCTCAATTCCCGTAGGCATGCCCGTGGCAATGCGAGGGAGGGGGCAAGCCACAGCTACCACCCGCGTTGTGGAGGATGCTACGACAGCAGCAAGGACCAAAGCCCGAGCCCCGACTTGTCGGGACCTTAGGCCTTTGGCCGACACATCCTCAATGCCGCCTTCCCACCACGGTACCAACCATCGACCAACAACCCGAAATACTCTGGAGAAATGAACCTCAGACTGTAGCTCGAGGATTATTAGCTTGCTTGCCAAGTCGATAGAGCAGATAATGATGATTTCATTATTCGCAGCCTTCCATTGTTCCTGGCCGATTCAGCGCAAACGTGGTTGGAACACCTTCCGCCCAACAGAATCCAAAGTTGGGTGGACCTGAAAGAGATCTTTGTGGGAAACTTCCAGGGCACATACGCGTGTCCTAGGAACCCATGGGATCTCAAGAACTACTGACAAAAGGCTGGGGAAACCCTTCATGGGTACATCCGACGTTTCTCTCGACAGTGCAATGAGCTGCCCAACATTGCCGACGTCGACGTCATAGGAGCTTTCCTGTTTGGGACCACCTATGAGTCCCTGGTCCATAAGCTAGGATGTAAGGGCCCACGAACCACCAAGGAGCTACTCGACATCGCCACCAGCCACGCCTTGGGTGAGGAGGCGATCAGAGCGATCTTCGATCGCCTCAAGGGCAAGGCAAAATGGGACGAGCACGCCGGTGAAGGCACCTCCAACCATCCCAACAAGAAGAAGAATAAGCAGTGGCACGAGGGCTCACTCGTGGCCACTGCCGACCGCAAGGGGGGTCAGAAGCCCACTGAGGGTACCCTGGACCACTTTGAGAAACTGCTCAAAGGGCCATGCCTAAACCATGCCTTCCCTGTCAAGCATATATACAAGGACTGTGACCTCATGAAGCGGTTCTTATCCAGAGGCTGCAACAAGGGGAGCATAGGAAGGACGGCGCCGAGGGGATGGACAGTGGATTTCTGACACTGGATGGCTGCCTCATGATTTTTGAAGGGTCGGGGTGTAACAGAACCGACCAATTATACGAAATTAAGTAAGAAAATCATCCGCCAGAGCAGACGATTTAGCAAACTTAAGCCCGTATAACCTGGTAGTCCGTGAAATCACGAAGGATTTCAAACCAACTTCCATTCCAGCCAAGATCATAATAAGTTTAGCGGTCACCATCACATATTACATAAAAGTTTGTAATCTCAGATACATCAGAGTTTCAACATAGTTATTACAAAACCAGTTCGAATAAAAGTAGCGGAAGCCATTTGTTCAAACCACACACACACTCACATGGAGTTCAAATATAGTGCCAGCGAATGATCATCTCCAACAAAAGCATTAGACAAGACGTAAGGAATGACCATGCCCATGGTCCTAAGCATCACCCATCGCAGGATAAAGGCAGTTGATACAGTAGCCGTAATACATCTGCCCATCTGCAACAAGTGGGAATAAAACCCTGAGTACGAGAAGGTACTCGGCTAGACTTACCCGACATAACCGAAAATAAATGACACCAAGGATTATGAAGGGCTTTATAGTAGGGTAGCTGACTCATTTGCAAAAGAAGCATTTTTAGCATTTCAAGAACCTTTCTAAAAGCATTATTGTCAAGTTAATTATTATTAACCTGTCGACTAGATTTGCACCTATACTAGAGCAAACATATGATTAAGCAGATAATGATAACCAATGATCATTAAAAAACTTCCATACTGTCATATTCACTACAACTGTCCAAGTGTTCTATAAACATTTACTACGATGAAGTAACTCAAGTCAAGTGCTCACTATCCAGGAGTGATGGCGATTCGAATTGATTCCTAACCAGCTGGTGATGTATTCCTTACACAAACCTCACTCACCCGCTAAAGTAAGATATTGATCACCGAGTCAACTTTCTAGGTATCTCGAGTTTGCCAGGAACCACATGTACCCGGGGGCCGACCAACTGCACTTTGGTCTTATCATCTCGCCCTCGTGTCCTACCACACCTGCTCCGGCACAGTGCGCTGCGGGCAATCTACTTGGCCCAAAAAATCTCCCAGCTTCGCGGTCGGAAGGTACTTTATCCGGCCAGCTAAATGTAAGGCATGCATTCAACATGACTCGAGGCCCAACAACGGTCGGTCCTTAATCGACACAGACGAAAACACTACAGTCCAAAACTCTGCAAGTCTCCGTCCGGTTTCAACTTCATTTAACACTTAGTTATACCATGACTTCATAGTCATCCAAGCAGATCTAGGTAACCACCTATAGCTCGCAGGTGACAGGAAATCACCCTACTTCTACCGGTCTAAGCCAGCTAAGCATTGACTCGACTGCGGATACCAGGGTAACAAGGATATAGTATAACAAAGGTAAACAAGGTATAATGCAGCAACGGTTGCAAACAACTCCTGAACGTAATGCATCAATTAAAGTAAAGCATTTAATTAATCATTGCAAACCGGGAGAAAAATGCTCCGGGGCTTGCCTCTCTCGAAGGAGCTCGGACGATGATCGGGGCACTCCGGAAGTTCCTCAACGTCCTCCTCGTCGGCTTCTAGCACTTCCTACGGCTGCACCTCGAACTGCTCCTCGGGCTCCTCACGTATGACGACTGGGTTCTCGGTTTGCGATCCTGTATGATGCAATGTGCGTAAGTGCTTATGCAATCGGTGCATAGGATGAGATGAATACAATGGATATGTTTGAATGCAAGGTAGTCAACATCATCCAAGAAAATATACTACAAGCACATGTCATCTACTGCATTCTCTTCTACTACTAATATGTTAAGTCAACATATCTTATTAAATGCTTCAAAGATACACCAAAGATTTACTAATTTCTTAAACACACATAAAGCAACCCTTAATTAAACCCTGATTAATAATAGGTTTGAATAGCAACCTCTATTTTTATTGCTTAGAAAAATCTTAGAAAATTACCATAGCACATTACTACCCTAAGTAGTCTACCATCCGATTTTCATGATGTTTGAATGAGTGGGTTAGCCTACACAAAAATAACAAGCTATGGCATGATTATGAACATAAAAATACTTTGTACTGTGAAAAGTGTTAAACAACAGAGTTAGTATTTTTCCTATGTTCTTCATAGCATACAACTACTGTACAAAAATTATCACATGCATGTTTTATACAAAGTTTGCTCTCTAGCTAAAATAACAAAATCAGCCATTAAAGGCACTTGAACTACACCTCAAAATTTTTCTACAGCACAAGCGTGACACATATTTTTCCTAGAAAGTACATTACATAAAAAGATTAACAAACTTGGAATCATATTTTTCTGAAGCCTATAGATTTTTCTACACATTTTTCAAGTTATCAGCAATATACATGATTAAATAAAGTTCTACAGAAAAGTATCCCAAAAATGACATGCAATAATTTTCCCAAGTAGATCTGGTGATAAGGATCCTATCAAAATTTATTCCAACAGATTTGGAGCTAAAAGGAGTACACAAACATTTTCTAAAGCATTTAAATAGAATTCTGGAAAATCATTTTTGAAATCCTTTTAAACTTCATGCTCAAATCTGCTAGATCCACCCGGTTATCCACCCAAAACCCGTGCGAGAGAGGCAGACAAGCGGGACCCAGTGGTCAACTGCCCATCGCCACCACACTGGGCCTTCGCCACCATCTTGGCTTGGGCCCCACCACGGTCGACGACCAAGGCGAGGAGGTGCTCACGGCCGGTGCTCACCGGCGGCGAGCCCTTCAATGGCGCGGGGGTGCCAGGCGTGCTCGCTGCGGAGCCGCACCGATCGGCACAACTGTGGCGACGACCCGACGGCGTGGGGGTCCATATACCACGCAAGCAACATGCTCACGGAGAGGAAGGAGGCGCCAGGTTCGGCCCTCACCTCGATGACGGCAGCCTCTGGTGAGCGCAAATGATGGAGGTCGACGAGGCGGAACTACGGGCGGCGCAAATTGTGGAATGGCGCGGTGGTGCGGGAGCTCGACGTCGGCGGAGCGCGTCGGCTGAGCTTCGGCGGCTTCGGCAGCGCTGGCTGCTTTGCTTCTTCTGAGGGCAAGGCGGGGAGCGGCGAAGTGGAGTGGCGGAGTGGGGTTGCGTGCGCGTGCCCGGACCGCTTTGAAGGCGGGGCGTGGCTGGTTGGAGCAGGCACCGCCCCTCGCCGCCGGTGTCTGGCGCAAGCCGGGCTGCTGTGAGCGGCGCGGCATGGCGTGGGCTGGGCCAAGAAGCACAATGGCGGCGAGGGCGAAACGCTGGCAAAGGGACGCCCAGCCAGGCCAGGCCGGCTTCGTGGGCACAGAAAGTCGAAAGCACGGACCCTGAAGGAGAAAAACCCTTTTTCATTTGTATTTTCAAGGAATTTTTAAATGCCAACTTTCAAACATTATTTTGAGCAAGAAAATGACATCTTTTGAAAATGTACCAAAAATGAAAGTTCATTAGAATTTAATTCTCTACAACTTTGCTTTTATGACCAAAGCCAAATTCTTTCTAGATTTTGAGTTGTAAAATCAAAGTCCATGTTTAACTCAAAACCCTAATTTTTGGGAAATTACTTTGAATACCAACCTTGCTCCAAAAATTGAACTAAATAATCCTAGATGATTTACCATAGTAGCCAAACATGTTTTACTAACCTAGCAAGCAAAATCAGGGCAAAACAATTCAAACAAAGGTATGCAACATTCAGGTTTCACAACATGTTTCATATGTTTCGAAGCAGTGTTTCAATTGTTATTTACATGATTAGGCATGTAGGATTAGGATGCTTGATGATGCATGATATGTATGATTTGTAGTGCCTAAATGCAGGCATAACACTGGGGTGTTACAGCCCTCCCCCCTTATAAAAATCTCGTCCCGAGATTTGGGTTACGAACCATTTGTTATAAAAATCTTCATAAGCTTTTTGTAGATACTCTCCTGTTTCCCAAGTTGCATCTCCCTCATCATGGTGATCCCACTGTATCTTATATGTTTTCACCACACTATTCCGAGTAGCACGTTCCTTAGTGTCTAACATCCGGACTGGTTGCTCACGATACACCAAATCTGATTTGAGTTGGATACCTCGAGGTTCTATTCTTTCCTCCGGAACACGCAAACATTTCTTGAGATGTGATACATGGAAAACTGGGAAAACGGTACTCATTGTCTCAGGTAACTCTAACTTGTAGGCTACTGGACCTCTTTGTTCTAGGATCTTGTATGGTCCTACGAATCTCGCGGCAAGCTTTCTTCGAACTCCGAACCTTTTCTTCTTCATTGGCGTGACTTTCAGATAAACATAGTCACCAACTTCAAACACAAGGGGTCTCCTTCTTTTGTCTGCATAACTTTTTTGACATGATTCGGCTGCTTTCATATTCTGCTGAATAATCTGAACTCTCTTCTCGGCTTCTTCTACAAAGTCAATGCCATAATACCTTCTATCACCAGGCTCGACACAATTTAATGGTGTTCTACATTTTCTGCCATATAAAGCTTCGAATGGAGCCATCTTGATGCTTTCTTGATAACTATTATTATAAGAAAACTCAGCTAACGGTAACCATGATTCCCATGATCCCTTAGAAGACAATACACAGGCTCTTAACATATCCTCCAAAACAGCATTTACTCGTTCAGTCTGACCATCTGTCTGAGGATGATAAGCGGTACTGCGAATCAAACTAGTTCCTAAGCCTTTGTGTAAATGTTCCCAGAAGTGAGCCGTGAACTGTGAGCCTCTATCAGATACTATGGTCTTTGGTATACCATGCAACCTCATGATTTCTGCGATATACTTCTCGGCATATTGAGGTGGTCGATAATATGTTTTGACAGGCAAGAAATGAGTGGTCTTGGTAAGACGGTCCACAATTACCCAAATCGAATCATGTCCTTTTTGAGTAGTGGGCAAACCCATGATAAAATCCATACTTATATCGTCCCACTTCCAACTAGGGACGGACAAGGGTTGCAACATACCAGCAGGTTTCATGTGGATGGCTTTCACTCGACAACATGTGTCACATCTGACAACATATGCTGTAATTTCTTTCTTCATTTTGGTCCACCAATAACGAGATCTTAGTTCTTGATACATCTTACTACTTCCGAGATGGATAGATAGCTTAGAAAGGTGAGCTTCATCCATGAGTTTATTCCTAAGCTCTCGATCCTTGGGAACCACAAGACGGTCGTCAAACCACAACACGCCCTGTTCATCCACTTTAAAGTGTTGAGACGGCTTTTCTTTTATTTTCTCTTTGATGTGGAATATGCCCTTGTTGGTTTTCTGGCCTTCTATTATCTTACTCTCCAAAGAGCAACTAATCTGAATACTATGTAACACAGCAGGATGCATTAGATCAAACCCATCTTCAAGTAATGACTGCACATTCAAGTAATGTGACTTTCTGCTTAAAGCATCTGCCACTACATTGGCTTTTCCAGGATGATATTGCACATTCAAGTTGTAATCCTTGATCAATTCCAACCATCTGTGCTGTCTCATGTTTAGCTCTGGTTGGGTAAAGATGTACTTAAGACTCTTGTGATCTATGAAAATGTTGCACACATTACCAAGTAGGTAATGTCTCCAAATTTTTAGGGCGTGCACAACTGCAGCAAGTTCAAGATCATGTGTTGGATAGTTGACCTCGTGCTTTCTCAATTGACGTGATGCATAAGCAATGACTCTCCTTTCTTGCATAAGAACACAGCCCAATCCAGTCTTCGATGCGTCGCAAAACACATCAAATGGTTTCTCGATATCTAGTTGTGCTAGAACAGGAGCAGTGGTCAACAGTTTCTGCCAAGTGTGGAAAGCTGCTTCACACTCCTCTGTCCACACAAACTTGTGATCCTTCTATAGGAGACTTGTCATTGGTTTGGCAATCTTCGAAAAGTCTGGTATAAAGTGACGGTAATAACCCGCTAGTCCTAAGAAACTTCTAATCTCAGGAACTGTGGTCGGTGCTTTCCAATTCATAACTTCTTGCACCTTACTTGGATCGACTAAAACTCCATTCTCTGACAGAATGTGACCAAGGAAAGGAACTTCCTTCAACCAGAATTCGCATTTGCTAAACTTAGCATACAGTTGATGATCCCTAAGTCTGGTCAAGACAGTTCTCAGATGCTCTTCATGATCTTTCTCATTCTCGGAGTACACCAGAATGTCATCAATGAACACTACCACAAACTTATCCAATTCTGGCATGAAAACTGTATTCATCAAAAACATAAAGTATGCAGGAGCATTTGTCAAGCCAAAGGACATGACAAGATACTCATACAATCCGTATCTGGTGGAAAATGCAGTTTTCGGTATATCCTGTGGCCTAATCTTGATCTGATGATAACCGGATCTCAAATCTATTTTTGAGAACACCTTGGCCTTGGATAATTGGTCAAACATAACATCAATATGAGGCAAGGGATACTTATTCTTGATGGTCACGGCGTTGAGTGGCCTGTAATCTACGCACATTCTCAACGTGCCCTCTTTCTTCTTCTTCACAAACAAGGCGGGACATCCCCATTCAGACTTGCTTGGCCATATAAACCCCTTTTTTCATAAATCTTCTAACTGCTTCTTCAGCTCAGCTAGTTCATCTGGAGGCATCCGATAGGGTCTCCTTGAAATCAGAGCTGTTCTGGGGACTAACTCAATTCCAAACTCAATCTCCCTATCTGGAGGAAGACCAGGTAGCTCATCCGGAAATACATCCGGAAATTCACACACTATCGGAATCTGATGAAGAGGAATGACTGCCGTAGCACATGTAACACTTATAAGGTCTGTTCTTCGAGGCAATGGTACTTGGAAAGTACCCTCACCCAAGGGATCCTTAAGGGTAAGTACTCGACTTCCAGTATCTATGACTGCTCCCCAATCCTTCATCCAATTCATCCCTATAATGACATCCAAAACTAATTCAGGCATAACTATTAAGTTCACCCGGAACTTCCTGCTACCTAATTCAAGGGTTGCCCCTCGAACCATCTGGTTGGTCAAAACATTAGCCCCTGCTGAACTTATACGGTACCCATAACCCAATTCTGTGCATAGTTGTCCATGTTTCTGTGCAAATGCTTGACTCATAAAAGAATGTGGTGATCCAGAATCAAATAGAACAACTACAGGGTTTTTTCGTTGACGAAAACTTACCAAAGAAAGTGATTTTGCTCTCCTCAGAATTTCATCCACCGTCGTACTATGCACTCTAGCATTATAAGTCTGCCGCTTCTTCTTGGTGGTATGGACAAAAAACCTCGAAAATGGCCGGGTTGATCACACAGCTTATAGCAGGGTCCCTCATCGTCCCTTAAGAGATCCCACAGCCCCTTTGAATCGCCTTGTACCGCATTCTTGGCGCTTTGTTGGACTGCACTGCCATCTTGTAAGGCTTCTAGGGTGCACGGAAATTCTGACTTCTTTGCTGAGGTGGCCGGAACCTAGCGCCAGGTGCCGATGGGCGATATGGAGGACGACCTCCCATAGGTGCTCTAGCTTGCGATGGACCACCTTCAAGGGCTCTCTTGCGTGTCTTGGCTGCGGTGCTGGCGTTGTTATTCTTCTCCTGCTTCAGACAGTCGCTGATGAAGTCATTGAATCTGACGTGGTTGTTGGTACCAACATGCTTCATCATTTTTTGATTGAGTCCCCTCTTGAAACTGGCTATTCTTTTTAGCATCTGTGTCAACCATGTCGGGAGCATAGCGACACAAGTTGTTGAAGGCATGCGATATTAAGTCCACACGGTCTTGGTGCCCCGGTTCAACGCCGTAAACTCTCCCAACTTCATCTCGGTCAGCCGGGTGGAATATAGACTCCCGGAAGGCCTCAAAGAACTCTCTCCAAGAAATCAGGGCATTTGGGGGAAGGTGGTGCGATGGTGCTTCCACCACATCCCCGCCGGTCCTTGCAATTGAAGTGCAAAGATACTCCGCTTTCAACACCTCAGGTCATCCTCAACACATGGAATTTATCTTCCATCGTGTTGATCCATTCCTCAAAGATCGAGTGGCTCTGTTGCTTCCTTGAATACTTGGCGGCCTGGTGTCCATGAAATCTTTGAAGCTGCTATATTGGTTCACTCCATGCCACCACCTTGATTGTTACCACGTTGAACGTTGTTGGCGATGGTGCGCAGAAAAATCCTCCATGTTCTTCTCGCGATTGTTCCGCGTTATACGTCGACTCCCGAGCAACCGTCGAGGAACATCTCGGGGGTAAACGGGGGAGGAGGTGGCAAATGCGGTTCATGGGGAGGTTCATTGTTGTTGCCGTGGTTTCCACCATCACCACCGGTCCCCGCACCGCTTAGCACCGGTCTCGGCCGGCCTCATACGTGTTTCGCGAGTGTTTGTCATCTGCATATTTCAGCAACAAGTAATGATTGAGTGAAGTCGTAATAATTATGAGTGAAGGAAAAATTATGCCGCATCAATTTATCGGAGAGAATAAATTCATACAATAAAACAGAGGCACAACAATCGCATCCCAATTAAAACAACAGCACTTAATCAAATTACTTCAACGGCAAACATCGCGTCCATACAATCAAATTGCCAGCATACATACACTGGACTTTTTATGCGTTCAGATATCGCATTCAAATCAAGTTCCAACCACATGCCAAGTCTCATACGTTCAAAGCAACATACGATAGGTTACATGCCAACAATAGAAAGGTCATCGCGACAGGACCTAGATACTAGCGCAAGGCAACTAGCCTACTCCTTGGGGCCATCGTCGGGATCAGAGACGTCACCATCGCCCCCAGGTGAAACTACAGGCTCGTCCTGGTTGTCGTCGTCGATATCCATGCCAGCGGCGTCTGGTGGAGCATATGGGCCAACCCCATTGTAGAGCGCGTGAAACTCCTCGTGCAGGTTGCCGTTGTATTCCTCTAGCTCATCAACCCTCTATCGCAGAAGGTTTCTTGCGTTCCAGGCTTCATTCCTTTCCTGAACCAACTATCCTATCATGCGGTCTACATTGTTGTTGGCTTGAGTCAACATATGCACTCGCTGCATAGCTCTATCACCTCTCTCAACCGCCTGATCTCGTTGTAAGTTCATATCAGCCAACTGCTCCTGCAAGCTAGCTATAGCACGTGCCTGTCTCTTCTTGTGCTTTCTACCCTTGAGCTTATCCTCACCACACAAGCCAGTCAAAGTCCAGTAGGTACTCTCGAGACCCTCATACGCTCTGATGGCGGCGAACATAGCACTCATTGCCTGATTGTCGCTAGCCTGTCCTTCAGCTGGACCTCTGACCAATGCGCTTCCCTGAGGCTGAACCCAAATGGCATCACGAGGATCATCCCTAGGAAAAGTGCTAGCTAGAGCTGCTGCAAGCTCGCTAGGAAATCTGCTCATAATGTCCCTGATGACACGGAAGGCTGCTCCCTCTGCACCCTCAGCTGGAGTGCGACCCTCAAACTCCAAATGCCAACCATCCCAATCTGGAGCATCACCGAGAGCAGGAACCGTGATCTCCACCACTGCAAGTCCATCCTCTGCTAACTGGCTCTCATTCCAAGAGTACACCAGCTCTTGACCCTCTGGGTACCCCACATCATGGAGCACTCTCCAAAGCAAAGTCGGCATACCAAACTCGCTCAAGAAGGTGTCCGTGGTGCGGTGCTCCCTCAGGGCCAACGAACGTCGAGGTGCTCTTCCTCTGGTGGACTTACAGGCGGTCTGCTTCGTGTGGGCCATCTGTAGCAAAAGTTCTTTGATTACCTCGGGGAAACATATTTTAGGTGATACAACTTTTATCAAAAGGAGATAATCAATTTATAAGGGGAGGAATGCATGACATGAATGAAATGCACAAGTAATATGATGTATGTACGTGCCGTACGTTCTCACAAACTTGGGAAATAAATAATTTCTAACGACGAATTCGATGGCATACAAACGATCTCTCAAATACGTAACTAATACGTTCTACACAATAGCGTTGTTATGTACTTGCAGAAGATTCATTTTAGCCCAATTCCCAATGAATGCATAAAAGCAGTAAATTTTATCTACACGCTCTACATGAATCCCTAGATACGTGTACAATGGTAGTAACTACCCGAACCATCGTCCTATTGATGGCATCGCCTCAACAGACGGAAGACCCATACATGAGATGCCTTTGTAAAACATGCGTAGAACATGTAATTACTCCAGCATCATATAAGCATTCACCCTAGATCGACGGTGTATCCGATCATGCTCTCACAACTCACACTTACCGAGGCGTAGAGGCAATTGATCCATACATTACCACTCAAACAAGTGGCACTCATACAATAGCACGCCGTATGAGCGACGAAAGAGAAATATGATGCAAAACCCCAAGTCAGTACTTAATTAAGCCACCTAGAGTCCTTAACTGGGCATAAAGGAGATGACCACTGGCACACTTTATAGTTTGGAAATCATGTTTTTCAAATGCCTTTTTATTTTAAATACAGTTGTGAACAGTAACACGCTAAACCATGCTCTGATGCCAGTTGTAACAGAACCAACCAATTATACGAAATTAAGTAAGAAAATCATCCGCCAGAGCAGATGATTTAGCAAACTTAAGCCCGTATAACCCGGTAGTCCGTGAAATCACGAAGGATTTCAAACCAACTTCCATTCCAGCCAAGATCGTAATAAGTTTAGCGGTCACCATCACATATTACATAAAAGTTCGTAATCTCTGATACATCAGAGTTTCAACATAGTTATTACAAAACCAGTTCAAATAAAAGTAGCGGAAGCCATTTGTCCAAACCACACACACACTCACGCGGAGTTCAAATATAGTGCCAGCGAATGATCATCTCCAACAAAAGCATTAGACGAGACGTAAGGAATGACCATGCCCATGGTCCTAAGCATCACCCATCGCAGGATAAAGGCAGTTGATACAGTAGCCGTAATACATCTGCCCATCTGCAACAAGTGGGAATAAAACCCTGAGTACGAGAAGGTACTCAGCTAGACGTACCCGACATAACCAAAAATAAATGACACCAAGGATTATGAAGGGCTTTATAGTAGGGTAGCTGACTCATTTGCAAAAGAAGCATTTTTAGCATTTCAAGAACCTTTCTAAAAGCATTATTGTCAAGTTAATTATTATTAACCTGTCGACTAGATTTGCACCTATACTAGAGCAAACATATGATTAAGCAGATAATGATAACCAATGATCATTAAAAAACTTCCATACTGTCATATTCACTACAACTGTCCAAGTGTTCTATAAACATTTACTACGATGAAGTAACTCAAGTCAAGTGCTCACTATCCAGGAGCTATGGTGATTCGAATCGATTCCTAACCAGCTGGTGATTTATTCCTTACACAAACCTCACTCACCCGCTAAAGTGAGATATTGATCACCGAGTCAACTTTCTAGGTATCTCGAGTTTGCCAGGAACCACATGTACCCGAGGGTCGACCGACTGCACTTTGGTCTTATCATCTCGCCCCCGTGTCCTACCACACCTGCTCCGGCACAGTGCGCTGCGAGCAATCTACTCGGCCCAAAAAATCTCCCAGCTTCGCGGTCGGAAGGTACTTTATCCGGCCAGCTAAATGTAAGGCATGCATTCAACATGACTCGAGGCCCAACAACGGTTGGTCCTTAATCGACACAGACGGAAACACTACAGTCCAAAACTCTGCAAGTCTCCGTCCGGTCTCAACTTCATTTAATACTTAGTTATACCATGACTTCATAGTCATCCAAGCAGATCCAGGTAACCACCTATAGCTCGCAGGTGACAGGAAATCACCCAACTTCTACTGGTCTAAGCCAGCTAAGCATTGACTCGACTACGGATACCAGGGTAACAAGGATATAGTATAACAAAGGTAAACAAGGTATAATGCAGCAACGGTTGCAAACAACTCCTGAACGTAATGCATCAATTAAAGTAAAGCATTTAATTAATAATTGCAAACCGGGAGAAAAATGCTCCGGGGCTTGCCTCTCTCGAAGGAGCTCGGACGGTGATCGGGGCACTCCGGAAGTTCCTCAACGTCCTCCTCGTCGGCTTCTGGCACTTCCTGCGGCTGCACCTCGAACTACTCCTCGGGCTCCTCGGGTATGACGACTGGGTTCTCGGTTTGCGATCATGTATGATGCAATGTGCGTAAGTGCTTATGCAATCGGTGCATAGGATGAGATGAATACAATGGATATGTTTGAATGCAAGGTAGTCAACATCATCTAAGAAAATATACTATAAGCACATGTCATCTACTGCATTCTCTTCTACTACTAATAGGTTAAGTCAACATATCTTATTAAATGCTTCAAAGATACACCAAAGCTTTACTAATTTCTTAAACACACATAAAGCAACCCTTAATTAAACCCTGATTAATAATAGGTTTGAATAGCAACCTCTATTTTTATTGCTTAGAAAAATCTTAGAAAATTACCATAGCACATTACTACCCTAAGTAGTCTACCATCAGATTTTCATGATGTTTGAATGAGTGGGTTAGCCTACACAAAAATAACAAGCTATGGCATGATTATGAACATAAAAATACTTTGTACTGTGAAAAGTGTTAAACAACAGAGTTAGTATTTTTCCTATGTTCTTCATAGCATACAACTACTGTACAAAAATTATCACATGCATGTTTTATACAAAGTTTGCTCTCTAGCTAAAATTACAAAATCAGCCATTAAAGGCACTTGAACTACACATCAAATTTTTTCTACAGCACAAGCGTGACACATATTTTTCCTAGAAAGTACATTACATAAGAAGATTAACAAACTTGGAATCATATTTTTCTGAAGCCTATAGATTTTTCTACACATTTTTCAAGTTATTAGCAATATACATGATTAAATAAAGTTCTACAGAAAAGTATCCCAAAAATGACTTGCAATAATTTTCCCAAGTAGATCTGGTGATAAGGATCCTATCAAAATTTATTCCAATAGATTTGGAGCTAAAAGGAGTACACAAACATTTTCTAAAGCATTTAAATAGAATTCTGAAAAATCATTTTTGAAATCCTTTTAAATTTCATGCTCAAATCTGCTAGATCCACCCGGTTATCCACCCAAAACCCGTGCCAGAGAGGCAGACAGGCGGGACCCAGTGGGTCAACCGGCCCACTGGCCAGCCACCTGGGGCCTTCGCCAGCCACTACGGCTGGGCCCCACGAGTCAGCGACCCAGTGGCAGGGGAGGTGCTCCGCCAGCCGGTGCTCACCGGCGGCGAGCCCTTCTGTGGCGTGGGGGGGGGGTGCCAGCGTGCTCAACGCGCGGAGCCGCACCGACTGGCACAACGGCACTGGCCCGACGGCGTGGGGGTCCGCGCGGCCACGGCGACATGCTCGCCGGAGAGGAAGGAGGCACCAGGTTCGGCCCTCACCTCGACGACGGTAGCCTCTGGCGAGCGCAAACGATGGAGGTCGACGAGGCGGAACTGCGGGCGGCGCGAATCGTGGAATGGCGTGGTGGTGCGGGAGCTCGACGTCGGCGGAGCGCGTCGGCGAGCTCGGCAGCTCGGGCGCGGCTGCTGCTGCTGTGGGGCAAGAGGCAGGGAGGCAGGCGAAGTGGAGTGGCGGAGTGGGGTTGCGTGCGCGTGCTCGGACCGCTTTGAAGGCGGGGCGTGGCTGGTCGGAGCAGGCACCGCCCCTCGCCGCCGGTGTACGAGCGCCGCGTGGCGGCCGGGCAGGCGGGGAAGGCGGGCTGCGCGCGGAAGCGGCCACGGCGTGGGCCTGGGCCGGCGAAGCACAGCTGGCCAGGGCAAAACGCACGGCAGGCGAGGACGCGGGCCAGGCCGGCTTCGGCCGTGGGCCTGGAAGCTGAGTGGCGGCCCGCGAAGGAGAAAAACCCTTTTTCATTTGTATTTTCAAGGAATTTTTAAATGCCAACTTTCAAACATTATTTTGAGCAAGAAAATGACATCTTTTGAAAATGTACCAAAAATGAAAGTTGATTAGAATTTAATTCTCTACAACTTTGCTTTTATGACCAAAGCCAAATTATTTCTAGATTTTGAGTTGTAAAATCAAAGTCCACGTTTAACTCAAAACCCTAATTTTTGGGAAATTACTTTGAATACCAACCTTGCTCCAAAAATTGAACTAAATAATCCTAGATGATTTACCATAGTAGCCAAACATGTTTTACTAACCTAGCAAGCAAAATCAGGGCAAAACAATTCAAACAAAGGTATGCAACATTCAGGTTTCACAACATGTTTCATATGTTTCGAAGCAGTGTTTCAGTTGTTATTTACATGATTAGGCATGTAGGATTAGGATGCTTGATGATGCATGATATGTATGATTTGTAGTGCCTAAATGCAGGCATAACACCGGGGTGTTACAGCCCTCCCCCCTTATAAAAATCTCATCCCGAGATTTGGGTTACGAACCATTTGTTATAAAAATCTTCATAAGCTTTTTGTAGATACTCTCCTGTTTCCTAAGTTGCATCTCCCTCATCATGGTGATCCCACTGTATCTTGTATGTTTTCACCACACTATTCTGAGTAGCACGTTCCTTAGTGTCTAACACCCGGACTGGTTGCTCACGATACACCAAATCTGATTTGAGTTGGATACCTCGAGGTTCTATTCTTTCCTCCGGAACACGCAAACATTTCTTGAGATGTGATACATGGAAAACTGGGAAAACGGTACTCATTGTCTCAGGTAACTCTAACTTGTAGGCTACCGGACCTCTTTGTTCTAGGATCTTGTATGGTCCTACGAATCTCGCGGCAAGCTTTCTTCGAACTCCGAACCTTTTCTTCTTCATTGGCGTGACTTTCAGATAAACATAGTCACCAACTTCAAACACAAGGGGTCTCCTTCTTCTGTCTGCATAACTTTTCTGACATGATTGGGCCGCTTTCATATTCTGCTGAATAATCTGAACTCTCTTCTCGACTTCTTCTACAAAGTCAATGCCATAATACCTTCTATCACCAGGCTCGACCCAATTTAATGGTGTTCTACATTTTCTGCCATATAAAGCTTCGAATGGAGCCATCTTGATGCTTTCTTGATAACTATTATTATAAGAAAACTCAGCTAACGGTAACCATGATTCCCATGATCCCTTAGAAGACAATACACAGGCTCTTAACATATCCTCCAAAACAGCATTCACTCGTTCAATCTGACCATCTGTCTGAGGATGATAAGCGGTACTGCGAATCAAACTAGTTCCTAAGCCTTTGTGTAAATGTTCCTAGAAGTGAGCCATGAACTGTGAGCCTCTATCAGATACTATGGTCTTTGGTATACCATGCAACCTCATGATTTCTGCGATATACTTCTCGGCATATTGAGGTGGTCGATAATCTGTTTTGACAGGCAAGAAATGAGCGGTCTTGGTAAGACGGTCCACAATTACCCAAATCGAATCATGTCGTTTTTGAGTAGTGGGCAAACCCGTGATAAAATCCATACTTATATCATCCCACTTCCAACTAGGGACGGACAAGGGTTGCAACATACCAGCAGGTTTCATGTGGATGGCTTTCACTCGACAACATGTGTCACATCTGACAACATATGCTGTAATTTCTTTCTTCATTTTGGTCCACCAATAACGAGATCTTAGTTCTTGATACATCTTACTACTTCCGGGATGGATAGATAGCTTAGAAAGGTGAGCTTCATCCATGAGTTTATTCCTAAGCTCTCGATCCTTGGGAACCACAAGACGGTCATCAAACCACAACACGCCTACAACTCTAAGCGCAGCCAGAAGCTTGCGTGCCACGAGGTCTATATGGCCGAGCCAGCCGCGCCTTCCTTTCTCTAATGGTCAGAGTCCACCATAACCTTTGATTAGACCGACCACCCAGAAAGTGTCCTATAGCCGGGACAATATCTGCTCGTGGTCGACCCGATCATCAGCATGAAGTGGCTCACCAAGGTACTGATGGATGGTGGCAGTGGCCTCAACAGCATGTACGCTGAAATGCTTGACGCCATGGGCATCGACCGAGCATGCGTCCGGCCGACCGGGGCGCCATTCCACGGCATCGTGCCTGGAAAGTAGGCCATGCCACTCGGGCAGATCGATCTGCCCGCCACCTTTAGGGATTCATCCAATTATAGGATGGAGACCCTTACCTTTGAGGTGGTCGGGTTCTATGGAACCTACCATGCCATCCTATGACATCCATGCTATGCAAAGTTCATGGTCGTCCCCAACTACACCTTTCTAAAGCTAAAGATGCCAGTCCATGCGGGGTCTTCACCATCGGCACCTCCTTCCAGCGTGCCTACGAGTGTGAGGTCGAGTGCTACGAACATGCTGCGGCAATTGTCGCCTCCAAAGAGCTCATGGCCATTAGGAAAGAGGTCGCCGAAGAAGCACCAGAGCCCAAGCGGTCGCCCGGGTCTTTTGAGCTTGTGGAGGGCGCCAAGGAGGTCCTCATAGACCCAGCAGCTCCAAGGGCAAAGTGGTGCACATTGGCACCATGCTTTCCTCTGAATTGGAAAGAGCGCTCATCGACTTCCTCCATGCCAACAAAGACATCTTTGCGTGGAGACCCTCGGACATGCCAGACATTCCTAGAGAAGTCGTCGAGCACACCTTGAAGATCAGGCCAGGCTCCAAGCGAGTGAAGCAGTGCCTGCGTCACTTCGACGTGGAGAAGCACAGAGCCATCGGTGAGGAGATCGCGACGATTTGGGCGGCCGGGTTCATGAAGGAAGTATACCACCCTGAGTGGTTAGCCAATCCCATTCTTGTACAAAAAAAGAGTGGGAATGGAGAATGTGTGTTAACTACACGGGTCTCAACAAGGCATGTCCAAAGGATCCATTTCCTTTGCCATGCATAGACCAAGTAGTTGACTCGACCTCAGGGTGCAAAACCCTTTGCTTCCTTGTTGCATACTCCGGGTACCATCAAATCACGATGAAAGAGTCCGACCAGCTCGCAACATCTTTCATCACCTCATTCGGATCGTTCTGCTACGTCACAATGCTGTTTGGTCTAAAAAACATGGGGGCTACGTACCAGCGTTGTATGCTCAAGTGTTTTGAGGACCTGATCGGGCGAACCATTGAGGCCTACGTGGATGACATTGTGGTCAAGTCCAAACGGGCTGACCAGGTCGTAGCCGACCTAGAGCAGACCTTCACGAAAACTCCAAGCAAATGGCATTAAGCTCAACCCCGAGAAGTGTGTTTTTGGGGTCCTAAGGGGTATGCTGCTAGGTTTTATCATCTCCAAGCATGGCATCGAAGCCAACCCGGAGAAGATCTCGACCATCACGAGGATGGGCCCGATTTAGAACATAAAGGGGGTACAGCGAGTTACAGGGTGCCTTGCCACTCTTAGCCGCTTTATCTTGCGCCTCGACAAACGAGGTCTCCCCCTCTATCAGCTCCTGAAGAAGGCCAACTATTTCGAATGGACGCCCGAGGCCCAGAAGGCACTTGACACGGTCAAGCGTCTTCTGACGAAGGCCCCGATCTTGATCCCTCCAACCGATGGGGAACCGCTTCTGCTCTACATCATGGCCACTACGCAAGTGGTCAGCACTGCCTTGGTGGTACAATGAGAAGAAGAGCGACACACCCTCAAAGTACAGCGTCCTATGTACTTCATTAGCGAGGTCTTGTCCGATTCTAAGACTCACTACCCCTAAATCCAAAAACTCCTGTATGTCGTCCTAATCGCCAAGAGGAAGTTGCATCACAACTTTGAGTCTCAATCAATGACGGTCGTGACGTCCTTCCCTCTCGGCGAGGTCGTCCAAAATAAGGACGCCATAGGCAGAATCGCAAAGTGGGCACTCGAGCTAATGGGTCAAGGCATTTCATATGCCCCTGGACGGCCATCAAGTCCCAAGTGCTGGTTGATTTCGTTGCATAGTGGACTGAGGTCCAAATGCCACTAGCGGTCGTCGACCAAGAGTACTAGACGATGTACTTCGATGGATCGCTGATGAAGAAAGGCGTCGGTGTGGGACTTGTCTTCATTTCGCCCCTCGGGGTACGCATGAGGTACATGGTTCGCATCCATTTCCCCTCCTCCAACAATGTGGCTGAGTATGAGGTGCTCGTTAATGGCCTACGCATCGCCATCGAGTTGGGTATCCGATGGCTCGACGTCCGGGGTGACTCCTAGCTGGTCATCGACCAAGTCATGAAGGAATCAAGCTGCCACAACGCCAAGATGGCTGCATATTGCTGAGGAGTCCGCCAGCTAGAGGACACGTTTGACGGTCTCGAGCTCAATCACATCTTGAGGCATCTCAATGAGGCGGCCGACGCGCTGGCGAAAGCGGCGTCCGACAGAGAGCCGATGCCAACGGGCGTCTTCGCCAGCGATCAGTACAAACCCTTGGTCCGCTTCGAGGAGCCGGAACAAACCGGTGGTGCACCACCTATCCTAGGCTTAGGGGCTGACCAGCCGTCGGCTCCATCCGACCCTGAAGTCCTAACGCTTGGCGAGGATCCAGCGACAAAGCCCGACCCTCTGAGCGACTGGAGGATGCCTTACCTCGACTACCTCCTTCATGAGGCACTATCGACAGACAAAATGGAGGCTCAACGGCTCACGTGTCATGCCAAGTCCTTTGTCCTTATTGAGGGTGAGCTCTATAGGTGAAGCCACACCGGGATCCTGCAGCACTACATCCCCATCGAACAAGGGAAGTGGTTGCTGAGCGATATCCATGGTGGGGTCTATGGTCACCATGCCACGCCTAGGACCCTGGTCAGAAACGCATTCCGATAAGGCTTCTTCTGGCTAACCACAGTAGCCGGCACTGAATATATTGTGCGCACCTATGAAGGGTGTCAATATTATGCTCGGTAGACCCACCTATCGGCCCAAGCACTCCAAACAATCCCCATCACATGGCCATTCATGGTCTAGGGGCTTGATCTGGTCAGACCACTCAAGAGGGCGCCTAGGGGCTACACACACTTGCTTGTCACCATAGACAAGTTTACAAAGTGGATAGAGGCTCGACCAATCTCCACGATCAAGTCTGAGCAAGCCATGCTGTTTTTCCTTGACATCGTCCATCACTTTGGGGGTCCCGAACTCCATCATCATGGACAACAGCATGCAGTTCACTAGAAAGAAGTTCCTCCTATTCTATGACGAGTACCACATTCACGTCGATTAGGCCGCTGTGGCGCACCCCCACACGAACGGGTAGGTTGAGCGCGCGAGCTACATGGTCCTACAAGGTCTCAAACCTAGGATCTTTAACTGGTTGAACAAGTTTGCCGGATAATGAGTCATAGAGCTTTCCGTAGTGCTCTAGAGCCTGAGGACGACCCCTAGCTGGGCCACCAGCTACACGCCATTCTTCATGGTTTATGGTTTTGAGGCTATCCTCCCGACCGACCTCAATTATGGAGCACCGAGGGTCAGGGCGTACGACGAACAGGGAGCTGAGGTGTCCCTCGAGGATGCCATGGACCAGCTAGATGAAGCACATGACGTTGACCTCCTCTGCTCGGCCAAGTACCGACAAGCGTTATGCCGATACCATAGCCAATGAGTGCGGGGTAGGGCCTTCAACGTTGGGGACATGTTGCTCCACCTCATCCAGAGTAACAAGAACCGCCACAAGCTCTCTCCATCATGGGAGGGACCGTACGTCATCGCGGAGGTGCTCCGACCAGGCACCTACAAGCTCAAGACCATCGACGGCGAAGTCTTCATCAACGCCTAGAACATCGAGCAGCTACGTCGCTTTTACCCTTAATATACGCACACTTTCTCTTATCAGTTTCATTTTCAACTCCCCGATCTTTAGTGACACCCGACCCCAGCAATGGCAGGGGTCGGGCTTCACTCGGGGGCTGATAAGAGCATATGTATCAAGTAGACATTCTCTACGCCCGACCCTTTCTCATGTTAAGACCCAGAAATGAGGGTTGCAGAAACGGACGCTGAGTAAAACTAGTCGGACTACAAGACACCTACGCCCTAGCGGCTATGGTGTTTTTGCTCATCAACGTGATCAGAGTTTTTTCCACACCCCAAGCTTCTTAGCCTTAACTACGAAAAGAGTGGGAATGCGTCTATGAGTATATCCACATGGCAAATATTCTCTATGCCCGACCCTCTCGCACGTTAAGATCTAGAAGCAAGGGTTGTAGAAACAAACGCTGAGTAAAACTGGTCGGACTACAAGAAACCTACGCCCTAGCGGCTACGGCATTTTTGCTCACTAGCATGATCAGAGTTTGTTCATTCGCACCCCGAGCTTTACAGCCTTAACAATGGAAAGGGTCGAGACGCATTAACCTTTTTATACAAAAAGGGGAGAAGAGCTAAAAATCTGTTTGGCCATAATGAAATTTAAGAGCTTGTTCACTTGTTATGAGTTCACCGCCTGGCTTATCTGCCTAGCTAAAATTCTTGGGGAGGATGATCTCATCCTCTATCTCCACAGGAAAGTCCTATGCTAGCGGGTCACCCAAGTCGGTCGGACAGCTCGAGCCGCTGCCGAGAGACGGGTAAGGAGCAGTAGGATGCCCATGCGGGTTATGCCGTCTCCATCATGAGCGATGGACCCAGATTCCACTCAAACATATCCGGTAAGAGCTCCCCGAACCCGTCACTCGAGCCATCAAGGTAAGTCCTATGCCAGCGGGTCACCCAAGTTGATCAGACGGCTTGGGCCACTGCCGAGAGATGGATCACCTTTAAGTGACACCCGACCCTAGCAACGGCAAGGGGTCGGGCCTCACTTGGGGGCTGGCAAGAGTGTCTATTCGGTAGAAATTCTCTGTGCCCGACCCTTTTGTATCTCTAAGTGACGCCTGACCCCAACAATGGCAAGGGGTCAGGCCTCACTCGGGCCTAGTAAGAGAGTGTCTATTCGATAGACATTCTCTGTGGTCGACCCTTTTATCATGTTAAAACCTAGAGGCAAGGTTTGCAGATCCAAATGCTGAGTAAAACTGGTCAGACTGCAAGAAATATACACCCTAATGGCTATGATGTTTTTGCTCACCAGCATGATCAGAGTTTGTTGCCTGCACCCTGAGCTTTAGCCTCCACCTTCCTAGGAAGGGTTTAAAGGGGCCCACCTACGGAATCTCCATCAAGGAGAGGCCAGCAGGTCACCCAAGTCGATTGGATGGCTTCGACCACTGCCAAGAAACGGGTAAGGAGCAGCAGGATGCCCCATGCGAGTTATGTCGACTCCATCACGAACGATGGACTCGGATCCCACTCAAGCATATCCGGTAAGAGCTCCCAAAGCCCATCACTCGAGCCATCGAGGTAACTTTACCAACCCCCATTCTACTTTTCTAGTTCATGGTCATTCATTCATCCATTCTCATGCATGCATTCATCCCATACATCCAAGCATCACATATGCAATTATTGCATCACAATGCTTCGCGTCGCGTCACGAAGCGGTAGTCGTCTCATTCGATATGAGCGGTGACTGACCGAGGTTCGAAGGCCGGCCCACGAAGGGCTTGAGGCCACCTCGCGTCGAACAGAGCCAGGGGAGAAAACGTAGATGGGCCCTAGAGGCCTTTGTAACACCCGAACTTTTTAATTTTTGCAAGTTTCTAAATTTGGATAGAACTAAAGTAGAGATACGACCAAATTTATAGTTGGAGGAAAAACTACCTACAATTAAAAACTCAATTCAACATAGGCTTTAATTGTTTTGTTGCATTCATCCCGTTTGCATCTTGGTTTTATGATGTGATAACTTTCAAAACACGTTTAGCAGTCGTTTCGAGTCTCCCGGGAATTTTTCTCGCTTTTCCGGGAATTAAATTCCTTTTTCCCACAGCTTAATCTTTTTATTGAAACCTTCCAATAACCTTTTCATGAGCTCCAAACTCCATATTTTGATCCATCATGTTCATATCTACCTCCGAAAATTTTCTCAGAATTTTCTCTAATTTTTGTGATTTTTCGTGGCTTAAATATGATTTCAGAAATTTCCTGGAATTATTTTTAAACAGGAAATAAATCCCAAAATTAAGAAATTTCGAAACTTTTCCAAACCCTAGGACTATATATATGCTGGTGTTCCTCTTGACGCAAGGGTTCCAGAAGTACAACCCGTTTCCGCAGCCGCCACCCATAGCCTCCTAGATCGGACGCCGAAGTTCGGAGGAGGCTAGGTTTCCGACGAACTTCCAGCGAGCTTTTCCGGGCAAACCGTCGCGTTCCTGTGACAACCACCACCACCAAGAGGTATTACTCTTCGTTCTCTACGCCGTGGTATATCCTTTTGCATGAATCCATCACCGTTTGACCCGTTCCCCATCTCATTTACCTTCTCCGGCGAGCAAACTCCATGGCCAGGGCCCTCGTTTCTTCTCTGCTCCTTACTGCTGGCCGCCGACGCCGCTCTCTGGCAGGCCGCGACCCTTCTCGGTCGGCCCTACCTCCTCCCCAGTCGGCCGCCTAGCCCCTCTACTGGCCCTGCGCCCTGCCCCTGTGCTTTTCCGCTGGCCTCCCAGCCGGCCAGCACTGTAGCGCGTGAATAGCTACAGTACTCGACCCAAGGAAGAAGAAGGGCCTGATTGCAAATAAATATTTTTTGGTTTTGCGGATTAGTCCCTGATTTCTCATAGATTAGTCCCTGGTCTTCGGGAGGCCGTAACTTCTTCGTTTCAACTCTGTTTTCGCGTTCTTTTTATCCGCACGATCGTAGTGACGAGTACTACTGTTTAGTATAGGTTTTATAAACTTTTAATGTGCTATGGTGTACTATTATTTAATTGTTTTGTGGGCCCATGCTTATTGTTTGTGCGTAGAAGGTGCCGACACCGTGAACTTCTAGGACCAGGAATTTGACACCTCTGATCCGAACCAATTTGAAGGCAAGTGTCCTTTACCATCTTGCTCCTACATTTGTTTTACTTTGAGTTAGTGTAGTTAGACCATTAGTTGCATGCTGAGTCATAATCTGAATCCTATGTTAGGGTTTACTAGAACTTGATGTTATCATCCTTGTAACCTGGGTTGGTTAGGTAGCTGTCTTGCTTAGCTTGCAGTCTTGGGTTGGAAAGGTTATCATTTAATATTGATTAATGATTTATGCAACTTGGGTTGGTAATGTTTATAGCAACATGGTGAATAGGAATCCGGCAGGATGGTTGGTTTTGGTGAAGGTGTGTGCCAGATTTTGGGTAAATGTTTTCTGGTGGATTGTTGGAATTGGTGGAATGGATTGTGCTCGTTCCTGCTTGGATTCTAAGGACTGGTTCATGGACAAGTAACCTGGCTTAACAGCACAACCTCGAGGGCTATATGGCTCTGGCGCTGGAGACGGCGAAGATGAGTACGTAGAGGACGGTGCCTTCGACCCCGATGACGTGTACTAGGCTGGTGCTGCCCTCGGTCGACATTCCTGTGAAGATGGGGTCCTTTCTATTGGAGTTTGAATAAAGTTTATATAACTTTCTTTTGGACCCACGGGTCATTTTGTAATGAAGTTTAAGTTTTTTTAAGTTTTGAACAATGCAGTGATACTATCATGATGTCGTTATATGTATGAATAATTGATCCTGGCATACATATGATGTGCACTCAATTTTGTCCTTAAAATTGGGTGTGACAGAGTGGTATCAAAGCTATTGTTGACCGTAGGACGCTAGCCTAGGTAGACATGATGGTTTTATAAAACTAGTTTGATACAAAGTTTTCTCGTCCTCAATTTCTCTTACTTCCTTGATGCTCAATTTAAAAGTTTTGGTCCAAAATAGGCTCCTCCATTCATAAGGTGCATCCCTATGTGTGGAACACTAGTCCGTTGTGTGATTTGGTGCATGTGCAAATGAATGATTTGGATCTTTGTAATGATTGTTGGTGTGTTGTTTGCCATAAGACTACAATGACATCATTTGTTTACGAGTTTTATTTTATAGTTAGTTGGGGTTTTCTTTCTATCCTATCTCACTCTTGTCCATGATCATATCAGATGGTGAACACCAAGAAAGGCAGTGGCTCTGGAGGCAATGATCCAAACAACAACCCCCTAGGCAAGGATCCCAACAACAATCCCCAAACCCTCCACCGCTAGTTTATGATCCAGTTCAAATGGCGGCTATGCAAAATTAGATGATGCAGACCATGGCTCAGATGATGACTGCTCTACAACAGATGGCTCAACCCAATCTTGCTCCACTACCTCCACCACCTTGTCAGGAAGACACTCTCAGGAGGTTCATGATGACTCAGCCTCCAATCTTCAAGCATGCTGTGGAGCCAATGGATCCAGATGATTGGCTCCAGACCATTGAGAGCAAGTTGGAGATTGCTCATTGTGTGGGTCATGATCGAGTTCTATATGCCGCTCATCAACTGCAAGGTCATGCCAAAGATTGGTGGGCTGCCTACATTGCTGCTCATCCCAATGCTCAAGCTATCACTTGGTAGGAGTTCTGTCAGAGTTTTCGTTCTCATTATGTGCCTTCTGGTGAAATCAAGGTGAAGTGCAAGGAGTTTCTAGAACTCAAGCAAGGCTCAATGTCAGTTCGTGAATATCTCACTAAGTTCACACAGCTGTCCTGTTATGCCTCCAGCGATGTCGACACTGATGACAAGAAGCAAGACTGTTTCAGAGATGGTTTGAACCCTAGGATTCGCTATGCTCTGTCCTCCAATGAGTATGACACCTTCCAGAAGTTGGTTGACAAGGCCTTTACTATTGAGAGAGAAAGGAAAGTTCTTGAGGCTGATCGTAAGAGGAAGATGGCTTTTCAGGGTCAGTCTTCTGGTAGTAACACTCGCCCCCACTTCAACCAACCTGGGCAAGTTGTGCGCCAGGGAGGTCAGTATCAACAGCAGCAACAGCAACGAAACTTCAACCAGGGATCTGGTCAGTACAAGAAGCAGATGTCAGCTCAGCAGCAGCAATGCCAAATGGTTCAGACCCAGCAGCAGAACCGCCCAACTCAAGGGACGAGCAACCTTGGTCCTTGTTTGAAATGTCATTAGATGGGGCATCTTGCCAATCGGTGCTCGTTGAAGCAGCAAGACCAACCAACAGCTCAGAATGGGAACCAAAAACGTAATGGTGGACAACCTCAGCAGCAAGCTCGACAGAATTACAGTCAGGGCAAGGTTAATCATATCACTTTGGAATCAGCTCAACAAGCCTCAGATGTTCTGATTGGTATGTTCTCTATCAACTGCAACCTTGTTACTGTATTGTTTGATTCTAGAGCTTCACATTCATTTATATCAACATGATGTGTAGCACGATACAACATGCCTATGATTTTGATGAAAAACAATTTATTAGTTGCTTCTCCTAGAGGAGAAATGATATCAAGGCATGTATGCCCAAGACTAAGTATAAACATAAGGGGGGTAGAGTTTCTTTCCAACCTCATTGTTCTAGACTCCAAAGGAATTGATGTAATTCTAGGAATGAATTGGTTAACCAAGTACCAAGGGGTGATTGATTGTGCTCAAAGATTGATCAAGATGAAGCACATAGATGGAACTGAGGTTGAATATCAAGCATGGTCAGAACCAATCGGTGAAGTCAAACTCAACCAAGCCAACGTAGTTGTGGATATTCGAGTGGTCCAGGAGTATCTAGATGTCTTCCCTGAGGATCTACCAGGTATGCCACCAGATCGTGAAATTGAGTTCGTTATTGAGTTAGTCCCAGGAACTGCACCTATTTATAAAAGACCATATAGAATGGATGCAAATCAATTAGCTGAGCTAAAAGATCAAATCCAAGATCTCTTAGATAAAGGGTATATATGTCCTAGTACATCTCCATGGGGAGCCCCTGTTATTTTTGTTCCAAAGAAAGATGGGGGTACACGAATGTGTGTTGATTACCATGCATTAAATGAAGTTACAATCAAGAACAAGTATCCTCTCCCTCGCATTGAAGATTTATTTGATCAGTTGAAGGGTGCATGTGTGTTCTCTAAAATTGACTTGAGATCGGGGTACCATTAGTTAAAGATTCGAGCATAAGATATTCCTAAAACAGCTTTTGTTTCTCGTTATGGGTTATATGAGTACACAGTAATGTCTTTTGGGTTAACCAATGCTCCAGCATACTTTATGTATCTTATGAACAAGGTCTTCATGGACTACTTGGACAAGTTTGTTGTGGTGTTTATTGATGACATTTTGGTATTCTCTAGAAGTGAGGAAGAGCACGAAGAACATTTAAGATTGGTATTGCAGAGGCTGAGAGAGAATCAACTATATGCAAAGCTTAGCAAATGTGAGTTTTGGTTGAAGGAGGTCTCCTTTTTGGGTCATGTCATCTTAGAAGGAGGAGTGTCAGTGGATCTAGGTAAAGTGAAGGATGTTCTAGAATGGGAAGCGCCTCAAAATGTTAGTGAAATTAGAAGCTTCTTGGGAATGGCTGGATATTATCGATGTTTTATTGAAGGGTTCTCGAAGATAGCAAGACCTATGACCAAGTTGTTGGAGAAAGGATCAAGGTTTGTGTGGACAGCAGAATGTTAGGCCAGTTTTGATGAACTAAAGAAGAGATTAACTTCTGCTCCAGTCTTAATCATGCCGGATGTTCAGAAAAGTTTCTCTGTTTATTGTGATGCTTCACGACAAGGTCTAGGTTGTGTTCTGATGCAAGAAGGTCATGTAGTAGCTTATGCCTCGAGACAGCTCAGAAAGCATGAAGTGAATTATCCAACTCATGATTTAGAGTTAGCGCAGTAGTTCATGCTCTAAAGATCTGGAGACATTATTTGATTGGGAAGAAGACTGAAATCTACACAGATCACAAGAGTTTAAAGTATATTTTCACTCAGCAAGACTTGAATCTTTGGCAACGTAGATGGTTAGAACTGATAAAGGATTATGACTTGAATATCAACTATCATCCAGGCAAAGCCAATGTGGTTGCAGATGCATTGAGTCGAAAGAGCTATTGCAATGTGTTGGAGTTACAGGAACAACGACCTGAGTTGTATGAGGAGCTTGCTAAACTCAACTTGGGCTTTGTATCCAATACTAAAGCCATTACCATGGAAGTAGAGTCTACATTCTAACAAGATATCCGCAAGGGTCAGTTGACAGATGAGAAGATCATAGAGATCAAGGGATTGATTAAAGAGGACAAAGCCCCAAGACTCACAGAAGATGAACAAGGTGTGTTATGGTTTAAAGGAAGGATTTGCGTCCCCGACATAAAGTCAATTAAGGAGTTAATTATGAGGGACGCACATGATTCAGCATACTCTCTACACCCTGGTAGTACAAAGATGTATAATGATCTCAAGCAGCAATTTTGGTGGTATGGCATGAAACAAGAGGTAGCTGAGTATGTGGCGTTATGTGTTACTTGTCAATGAATCAAGGCTGAACATCAAAGACCCGCAGGTTTGCTACAACCACTGAAAGTTCTAGAGTGGAAATGGGAAGAAATAAGTATGGATTTTATAGTTGGCTTACCTCGGACACAATCGGGTTATGATTCTATATGGGTAATAGTGGATAGGTTGACAAAGGTGGCTCATTTCATCCCAGTCAAGGAGTCATATCGAGGAGCTCAACTTGTAGAGTTGTATATGTCATGGATTATGTGTTTGCATGGCATGCCCAAGATCATAGTGTCAGATAGAGCTACCAAGGAGAGAACTATGCCTTCTATCCTATCCGCTAGGTCCTGTGAAATGGGAGCCACCGCCATTTCCATCTCCTCCTGCTCGTGGACTTCATACCCGAGCGCATAGCCATGGCTTATCACCTCCGGATCGATGTTGTCCCATAATGAGAATGAGCAATCGTGAAGGACTGATTGACCCCGGCGCGAAGGGCAATCCTCTCGAGCTGGCACACCTGAGCCATGATCTTGATGGCATGAGCCACGAGCGAGCTGGTCCCCTCTAGGTGCCGCCGCTTGGGCCAACGGTGGGGACGCGAACATCTCTCCTAGCACCACGCCTGGCGCCATTGCTTGGGCCGCTGATGGCACGAGTCACGCCAATGCCTCAGACGACGCTGCGGTTGCGCCTGGCTGTGACCCATCTATCATGGCCGCCACCTCCACCTGTGTCGGCGGGGACACGGCCGACTGCGTCGCGCCCACCACGGTTGGCGCCATGATCACAGTCGGTAGCCCCATCCGCCCCACCGTCAACAGCGGTATCATGGCCATCACCAGCTGCTCCATGATCTCCGAAGGCGCCCCTTGAGTGCCCACATCCGCCCAACCTGCTGAGGGCACTAGTGCCACCATGGGTGACACCTAACCGGCTGACAACGAGGTCACACTAGCGCTGCTCCCGCCTAAAATGGGCGCGACACCAGCCGATGGCCGCCACCCTGATTGGAGGGCGATGCTCTTCTTTGGCGCTAGCGCCAAAGGATTCTGATGCCTGCCAATGCTGCAAGGGACGAAAAACATAAGTCATGATGAAATCCGACTAAAATAGAAAAAAATAGAGGAATTGATAACTCACCTCAGTGCCATCGGGCGGCAGATGCATTTGGGGATGAACCCTTTGACTCTTGCTCCACCTCATCAGATCGAGGCCATTTTGAGCCCACCCTTGGTAGCTCCTAGGGCACATTGGTGGGACGCCCAGCTCCCCTTGGCTCTTGGGGCATGATAGCGGAGCCGCCCACCTCCGCTAGCACCTCAGGCATGACGGTAGAGCCACCCACCTCTGTTGGCTCCTGGGGGCGTCATTGGAATGGCCCACCTCCGCTGGCTCCCAGACATGCCCTCCCCACCATGGAATGGGAAGGGTCCCGATGCCTGCAAGGAAGAACCAATGCCTGTCAGCGCATCCTCGGTCTTCAGGTTGTACCACTCGATATCGTCGGCTATCGTTTCTTCTTCCTCCATCACCTCATCGTCATCACCATCATCATCATCATCATCATCGTTAGTGTCCTCCCCTCGTTCTCATGCCCGTAGCTTCCACTGCTTCTTTCTCATCTTGTCCTCCTTTGCCTTCCTCAGCCGCTCACCCTCGGCGTGATTCACCACCCTCACAGCCAAATCCCTCGATAGCGGCGCTGGGTGATCTGTGAGGATGAGGTCCCTCAGCTGGTCTTGCCCCTCTTGAAGTTAGTCTCACAGGGTTAGGAAATCAATTGAAGAGAAGGCAAGAGAAAGGGAAACTTATGAAGACAACATAGCCTGGCTCTGACAGCATCGAAGGATGCCCCAGCACCGAGTAGACGAAGTTGAGGGTGGCCCCCTTGTCGTCCCACAAAGGCGACATCGCCTCCTTGATGTGTTGCACGATCTCGAAGTTGGGGAGCACCGTTCCGTCGAATGATGCCTTGGGCGCCATCATGTATAGCGGGAGCGCGTGCGTCATCAATGGTGCCACCCTCCTCGCGTGGTAAGCCCAATGATGCCTGACCCTTTCAGGCCATTCTCCTTCAAGATGTGGACAACGGTGATGTGGTCTCGAATCTTGTTCTTGTCCTTCTTTGGGATGCCCCACTTCCTCCACTACTCTAGGTCCAATTCAATCAGGCACCTGGTGAACTCCGGCAGAGGGGTGGTGGCGTCGTTCTTGAGGTAGAACCACTACGAGTGTCACCCCTTGTTGGACATCGAGAGCCACATGGATAGGTACTCACCGACCGGATTGTTCCAAAGTTGGATGCCAGCGCACCCCATCAGCATGTGCAGCTCCTGCCTGCTGCCCTTCTTCCTCTTCTTCTAGAGGCTAACGGCGAAGAAATACCTCCACAAGTCGAAGTGGGGGCTGATCCCCAAGAATCCTTCGCACAACGCGACGAATGCCGCCATGTGCTGGATCCCGTTGGGATTGAGATGCTGCAGCTCAATCTTGTACAAGTGCAGCAGCCCTCAGAGGAATTTGTGGGTGGGGGTCATGAGCCCACGCTCGTGGAAGTGGGTGAATGACACCACGTAGCCGTTGGGTGGTGACGGCTGTGGCAGAACCTCCTAAATTATAGGGCCCACATGCACCTATCACTGTCCAAAGACCTTTGACATTTATGCATATGTTCCCGATAACTTAAGAAGACTGTCGGGTGTCCTTGGGGAACCCCGAATCATCCACGATTTCCGAGCAGGATCACATTACAGAGTCATTGCAGTATTACAACAGTTTATTCAAATACATACATCAGAGTAAAAATAGCGGAAGTCTTACAATAACATAGTTTACAAACCGTTTGTTTCAAACCATACAACTAAGTTCGATTAATATTACAAAACAAAGTAGTGGAGTGGCATTATAACATATTACAGAACACACAAATAAGCTGCCCTGCCCAAGGGCCACACATTTACTTATCGTCATCGCACTGAACAACAGTCATGCAGCACGATCCAAAACAGATCTGCTCGAGCCTCACCTGCAACAAGGGTCAACGAACCCTGAGTACAAAAGTACTCAACAAGACTTAACCGAAATACGAAATTAAAAGAACGTAGGAATGCAGACCCAAGGGATTCAAGGTATGGCTTTAGCAATAATCAAGGTTCTTTTGCGTAAAAGCATTTAAAAAAAATTCTTTATATCAACGTTTAACACTTCATAAAGATCATATACAAAGTTGACACGATCCGCATTGAGATCATGAAACCTCAAAACCAAGGCCTTCACAGACCATCCTCAAGTTCCAGTTATTAATTACTACGATGATGAACAGTGAGTTGAGTCTCCATAACCGAGGAGCAACGACGATTCGAACCGATTATAACCCAGCTGGGAATTCCAGACCACATGACATATGCAGGTCCCCGACCTACATATACCAACCTACCCTCAGGTCTTCTAAAACAAGAACGGGTCCGTGCCACCTGAGAATACAGTACTCCACCAATCCAGCCCATTGCCACATGGGTACACGCTATTCCCGCCATCTCTCCACTCCCAGTGCGCGAGTAGCCATTCTCGTAATAGAATAGCCAAGTTAAGGCTTACCGGAGTATGTGGTTAGTACTACAAAGTCTCACCTCATGCAATTCAATAACGGACGGACCTTAATCGACACAGGCGGAAAGAACCTGCTCACAAGACCTCCATGTCTTGTGGCTCCCATACACCGAGTCCGCCCGGTCTAGATTTATTACTCCACATCCCCATATCACATGATAACATAAGTAACCAAAGTTCCATTTAAAACTTGCAAGTGACAGGTAATCACCCGACTTTCATCGTTCTAAGCATACCTAAGCAAAACTAGGCATATACGAATTTAAAACTGGTAATATGGTAAATATGGAACAACAAGGTTGGTAATGCACCAATTAGGTTTCCACTTAACTCTTAATCACTTAATGTAGTAAAAAGAAGCAAAAGCAAAAATCAATTTGTAAAATACAAGGTAGGGTTTTATGCATCCGGGGCTTGCCTTCGTTGACGGAAAAGTCCGGGCCTGGAGTCGTTCCACCGATATCAACACCAACCACCACTGACAGATCAACCTCCTCAACTACTTGATTAACTACCACGTGTTCACCTTCGTTCACTACACGTAGCAACAATGCCATGTTTAACATGATGCGGAATACGAAATATGATGCTCGATGATGGATGCAAAATTAACAACTTAAATACAACTTTCCTTCGTGGTACAGTTATAAGGTAAACTAACTAAACTATTTTCGCAACACTCACAACAATTGCCAAGGATCATCACCAACTAATGACCCAAGGATATCACTTAATCAAAAACTCAAACAAAACCTAAATCACTAAAGGTTACTATTTGCTTTTATGAATGAATGAATTAATTAATAATTATGAAATAAATCAACTTGTTCCAATTGACCTCAAAATTTTTGTATATGTTCATCACATGATAACTAAGTGACAAAACAATTTTCATAATTTTTGGATACATAAATAAGCCTAGAAAAATCCTGGAAACTCATTTATTAATTAATTGAGCAATTTTTATCACATTCAAAAAATACTGAAAATCAACATTTCATATTTTTCCTAAATAATACACATCACAGAGAAGTCACACAAAAATTTTCAGAATTTTTGGAGCTCTAAATAAATCTACACAAAAATAACAAAAATAGACACTATTCATTTAAATCTGAAAATCAGAAAAATCATTTTGAACGCTGAGTCACTGACACCATGACCCCACCTGTCATCATCAACCTCCGACGTTGACCATGGCAGCAACGGCTCTGACCGACGATTCCTTGCCGACGGTGATATCACCGACGACAGACAAAGCTCTAAGACGTTCACGACAACAGGACGCATCGATTGGTGACAAAATCAAGACCCAACATCGACTGGACCAAGCACAACGCCGGTCATGGCGGACGTGAATGCACGGTGGCGCTACGCCGGCGACAACAGGCCGGTAGCAGTTAAACAAAAGGTCTAGGAAGCATCAGTAGCTTACCCCAAATGGGTTGGAGTCAATTACCGAGCCTAAGGAGCAACAGCAAGGTGGTTCGACGATCAGCGCGAGCACGGCGGAGCAAAACGTCGTCGGCGATGGTGTACCGGCGACTGCAGTGGTCAAAATGAGCAACCAACTATGGATTAAGTACCACAGCATCGAGACGAAATGGAATCAACCAAAACCAAGGACGGAGATGCACCGTGGAGCTCTGGCCGAGGCGAATCGTGCTCGGCGAAGGTGTTGCCGGCCGCGAGGAAGAAGACGATGTAACTCGAGTTCCCGGCTAAGACAAGCCGAATTGGTGGGTCGGCTGGACGCGCAAGGAGTAAGCGAAGCTGAAACTAGCTTAGCAGCGACGGGGAAGCACAACAACGATGGCGCGGGCTCGCCGAAGATGAGCAAGGCATCGGGAAAAAACAGAGCAAGGAGAAAGGGCAAAGACGATGGCGGTTCAGGCTATAAAAGGGGGCCAAGAAGCTCGAGGAAGCTACGTTGTGGCCTTCACCATGCCAGCGTGACGCCAAAACGGCCACGACCGCGCCTAGAACGCCGAAGAAGGAAACGCCGGCAATGTAGCTACGGCGGTGGACACTGTTCACAAAAATTACAGAAATGCCATTCGCCAAAATTCCCAAATTACGCCCAAATTTTCATAACAACTCAAAAATCTCCAAAAACAAAAGTTGTTCAAAATTTAAAGTTCTACAACTTTGCTTTTATAACCAACCCCTAATTCGGTCTACATTTTGAAATGAACTTTTGAATTCGAAAAGGGGACATTTAAGGAATTTTGCCTTTTCAAATAACTTCAAATTTTACTAAACAACATGAAAAACTCCAAAAACAAACTTTGTACAACTCGACAAGCTCTACAACTTTGTTTTAAGACTCAACCCCAAAATGTGCTTCGATTTTGAAATGGGTTTTCAGGGTCGGATTTAAATATTAAAAATTAGGGTTTTCGGAATTTCAAATCAATACAAAGATTTCAAACTTGATTCAAACAATACCAAGCAATACTTATAACATAATTGTAAACTTGTTTTAGTGAATGCATGTCAAAGTTTGCAATATGACTAATGCCTTGCAATGCATATGATGATATGTCCGGTTTTTAATATTTAAACACCCGGGGTGTTACAACGGCGAATCCTCGTTGCTGGGCAGCAACCACTCCTCGGCCGAGGTCCGCCGCGCGTGAGAAAGACCATGATGGATGAGGCCCTCCACGCGCTGGGAGGTGATGTCGGAATGGCACCATGGATCCATTGGAGGTGGGGGCGGATAGATGCGAGCTCAATGATGGTGGAGGAGCAGAGGCTACAGATCTAGGGCTACGGTGGCAGACTAGCAAGCACGGTAGATCCAGAACGGTGGCGGCTGAGAAACAGAGAAGGTAAGGTTGTAGTTTTGGTGTGCAGAGACGTCAAGGGGAAGGCCGCTATTTATAAGGCAGAGCAGGGAGAGAAGGTGAACCATCCGCCTAGATTCACGTGCCCACCGTGCCATGACATGACACCTCCCTCCAAAGATCATGCGCACGCAATCTTTGGCCGTGTTCTCAAAGGACACGCCAGATAACGATTCGCCCGATCGATAAGCCGAGAACCGTCGTAGGTAAGGAGGGATACAGAGCTAAAAATGCTCCTATGGCCCTTTCTAGCCCTAGAGTTCGAAGGCTAGCCCACCGACGGGTCCACGGCCACTCTAGGGCACCCTAAGAGCGAGGGGTGGAAAGGGATGGGCCTGCTAGCGGCCAGTACCCTGGCGTGTGAGCGTCATGGGCATCCCTACCCACGTTCAAGTCTTGGCCAGATACGATCGATGGTTTTTTCTCGAAGAAAGGCAGAGAGCCCTCGGGACCGGTCAAATGGACCTGAGAACTATATGGATTGACCGCTGAGAATCTAGAGTCGGTCACCAGCTGACCCAAGCCGAACCCCCATGAATGGGATACTGAGGCCCCACTCAGACTAGCCCAGTAACAGGTCACCGAGCACCATGATTCGTCCATAGAGGAAAATCATGGCATGGCACAGCCCCTCCATTTTTATCGAAAAAAATGCTTGAGGGAAAATAATCACAAAGACGAGTCGACCCTCGACCGAACCCCTACTATGGGTGGGGGCTCGAGGAAAGTTGGACCCATAAGGAGACCGAACACGTGGTCATAGAATGACATACCCACGTAGGGGTTGGAATTAGGAAAGACCTTTTCTGACCCACCAAATCTCATAGCTATACCCCCGAGGGGTCTGATCACGACGAAAGAGAATCGCTGCCCCCAAGACATGCCATGGGCGACAAAGGAAGGCCAAGGCCCTCAAAGTCCTCCCTTTTGAAAAAGCCTCCGAAGGAGTTTACTACTCCTCCGTAGGCTCGGGGGCTACTATCGGAGAACAATACTAGGGTACCCAAAGAGGAGCAACTAATGGTCATCAACATTGATTCATCTGAGCAGTCAAGAGCGTGACTATAGCTCCAACCAACCGACAAGTGCACGGGCTTCGCCTTGTCCGACCTCTAGAGGAGGGCTCCGCCTCACCCGATCCCAAGGTCGCGGGCTCCATCTCGCCCGACCTTAAGGCCGTGGGCTTCACCTTGCCCGACCTCTAGGGAGGGCTCCGCCTCGCCCGACCCTGAGGCCGCGGGCTTTGCCTCGCTCGACCCCCAGGCCATGGGCTCCGCCTTGCCCGACCCTTGGGTTTGCGCTCTGCCTCGCCTGACCCCTTGGGCGCAGGCTCCGCCTTGCCCGATGAGGACCCATACCGCCGCCAACCACTCTAGGTCCAAGCGTATGGGCCTATGTCAAAACTCTAACACCAGGGAGGAGACTAGCATGCCTCGATGTAACCCATGGCCATGATGGGCCATACCTGAGGGTTCACATCAAGAACAACGTCGGGCATGCCGGTGCTATTCTGCCTAACCCTCGTATGAACGATGACAGACACGTCAGTTCACCATGATGTCCACCGGGACGGGATGGAACGCCATGACTGGCAGATGACGCCTGCGCATGGCACCAATGACGGACAGGGCCATGACGTGGAGCTATCCCTGTTGACATCTACAGGATCGATGGGACCCACATGAAGGAGAAGAAGGGCCCGGTGATCCTAAAGGCCTTCCTCTCTCTCTCTTTCTCGTTCTTCTCTTTTCCTCCATTGTAACCCATGCTTTCCCTTGGCCTATAAAAGGGAAAGCAGGGCGTCCCATTAGGGGGGCGATTCAAGCCGATCGACCCATCGAAATCCGATCTAGATCCACACAAGAGCATGACATGAGCACTTGGCTGAGCAGCAATCTAGCTCTCAGCACCCACTCACTCCTTCCACCAGAGACTTGGGAGTCTTTCCCTCTCTCGCCTATTTGTAACCCCTACAACAAACTTTCAGTGCTGGTAACACGAGCAACAGTGATGAACTGGACGTAGGGACTTTCTGCCTAAACCAGTATAAACCTCGTGTCCTCTAAGCAACCATAAGACCCAGACGCGTAATACTATAAAATTACTCATCGGTGGTAACTCAAAACACCGACACCATCGGAACAGCAGCTCAACTCCCTCTCCACTCTCCAGCCGCACCCTCTCTCATACATTTCCAAACCCTAGCCGGAGCCGGATCCCCTTTGATTCGTCGACATCTCCCCTCTCCTCTTCACTATAAATAGAGATCCCCTCCCTCACTTGTAACACACCATGAGGAGTCTCTCCACTCTATTTTTTAAGATGTAATTGTAGTATAGTCTAGTTGGGAGTTAGGTAGAGATGTGCAAGTTTCAGAAGAGCCCTCGAAGGTGCAGTAAATCTTGTATTGGTCCTCTGTAAGACTCAAGTACTTTATATGTTTTTCTAATTACTTGAATTTCTTTCATTGTTATCTAGTTCATGCCTCAATTGGTTGGCTAAATCATGGTTAGTATAGTGGTTTACACCTTGGCATGGGATCTTCTCTCGACTGAGTGCTATAGTTATCACGTGAGACTAGAGTAGTCAATCGATAGTATAGATGTGGTGTCTAGACTATAGGTTACCAGAGTTTGCGCCCAACCCCACAGATAGTTATGGTAGCCCTAGAGGTGATAGCTCCAAACAGGCCTTTGTAATCCACCACATTCGGGTTGGTATTTTCGTAGAGCTTTTGGCAGCCTGACCCCGATCACCCCTTCCCAGTCATTTTGAGGATTGGAAAAGAACTGCTGCTCCAAAGTGCTATGGTGTGATCGCTTTGTCTGACCTTTGCTTAGTTAATCCCTTTGGTCTGCTCTAGAATAGAACCATAGTAATGGAGAAGTAAATAGGAATCTTGATCTCACCCGTTGTCCTCCCATCTTAGTTTGTCTACTCTTTTATCTTACTATGGAGTTCTCCTCTGTGTGTGTTTATACAAAACTCCTATCTTTGTCACTTACCCCCATATTAGTCTAGTCGGTAAACTAGCTAGTAGATACATGATGGTTAACTATCACTTCTTTAACCATTGCTTCCCTAAGGATAAATATGATACCTTAGAATACTTCTAGGTGAAAACAACAACGGTATCCATGCACTTGCGGATTTCTCTATTTGCGTTAACAAATAGCAACCACATAAAAGTGCAAAGAGTCATTGTCACTGCCTCCATCTCCATTCTCCTGCCACACCGTCTCTCCTCTAGCTCCAAATCCTAGTCCCATGGCCTCCCTTTCCACTCCCTAGCCACCCCCTCTGCCACCCCGCTCTAGACCCTAGGTTCCATCGGAGCAATAGCTCAACTCCCTCTTCACTCTCCAGTCGCACCCTCTCTTATACATTTCCAAACCCTAGCTAGAGCCGGATCCCCTTCAATTCGTCAGTAGCAGGTCTATCAGCTGACGGCAGAAGGATTGCCTCAACGATGGTACAAGCCGGATTCGGATCCCCTAACTAGATATGCACCTATCATGCCCAACCGAATCTAATCCTTAGCCAGAGGCAGATCTGTTACCCCTTCATCAACGTTGGTCGTACCAGCTCCATGACCGCGATGACAGGACGGCGGTGCCAACAACAAATTAAAGCTAGGGAACACGGAGGAAGAGGTACCCAAATTCCTTTTATGATGTGTGGTCTACTATAGTGGCTGAACCAAGGATATGTAGATAGCGATGGGGTTACATATTTCCTATAGTTGAGTGTAGCTGACATGTGCTTTATTGGATTAATGACTTCCGTATAAGCTGTAGTTACTAGTTAGGCGCTTATTTGTATATTCTTGCTCTGCTGTGTTGACATTCCATAGAAGCTTTAGTTAATAAATGCCTTTGTAATCTAGATGAATAGCCACTAACTGCTTATGAACGAGCACAAGATGGACAAATCGCAAGGAATCATGGAAAGATGGAAGAACTTGGAATACGACATGTGGGCTCAAAACCTGTCTCCAAAGGCAAAAAAGTCAAGCACAAAGGGTAGACACAATGAAGATTTAGAATATATCCCTAAACTAGGGGAGGTAGTTGAGGGATTTGATGATATAGATGAAATAGATTTAGATTTAGAAGATGAGCCAGTGCCCCTATCAACTGATGAGGTGCTTGTTCTATCTTGTATCTAGTTTGAAGGGGGAGGGGGGGTAGGTAGCCATGCAATGCTTTACTATTTGGATATCAATGGAATTTGTACATGCTTGCTGCTTAAGTTTGTACCTCCAATTTCAGTGTCTGGGTCGAAGAAGCCATAGAGGAGGCTTTGCCAGCAGGACAAAAGGCAGCGCTGCCATGAGTCCTAGGCGAAGGCTCTCCAATCTAGTGAGGTCAACACCACCAGAAGAGGCTGCTCATGGATTTTGTACTCGGAGGTCTTCCACTGGCAAAAGGATGAAGGTAGCAGCAATAGGTGAACATAATTCTCCATCACGACCGACACCCAGACCTAGGGATCAATTCCAAGTTCATCAATTGACTGGAGACATTGGTCGGGGTGACACCCAAGCTAGCCCTGAGAGAGACTCCTCATGTCCAGATGATGATAGCCCTGCTGAAGAGGAGCCCTCTCAGCAAACTCTTGTCTCCCCCACCCGTAGAACGATGAAAGTTGCCTAGGTTGGTATTACCTTACATATGTCTATCAATCAATTTGCACTAGCTATTTGATATCCATGTAACTTTTCTAACAATCTGAATGTATGAAAACTATGTAGTACCATTGCTGAGAAGAACAAGGAAGCCAAGGCCTCGAACTCATGGAATTATGCTTGACAAAATGAGCAAATCACTAGGAGGAGCGAGGATGCGCATCTCTGTTGCCGAGGGGAACAGAAGACCACATGATCCAGTGCAAGCTACCAAGTTTGCCTCAGAGGCAACTGTAGTAGTTAGGAAGGAAGTACCAATTTTGACGCATTAGAAAGAATACAAGGGGGAGAAGCCTAGCGCCGTCTATTGCATAAGATTTGTGCAAAGGCTAAATGTATGTATGGGTATCCCCTCTTGACATTCAACACTGCTTTGAACAACTTTAACGGATTTACTTTTTATTCACACTACCATGTGCAGGGAAGGCTGCGCGTTAACGGTGCTCACTCACCAACAAAAAAGCTTGCCAGAATGTAATGTAGTCTATGGTACGACAGGAACGGTACAAGTTGAAGAGAACATACTGCAATAGCGTCCTTGCTAATTAGATCCATATGACCTCTCCTGTCTCATCCATAAACGATGCACAATGGTGTGAACTTGTCAAGATTTGGTCTACTGCTAAGAACAAGGTGTGTGAACCCATTGATTTCCTGTCTAGTCTTGCTATGGTCTACTTGTGCTGTAGTCTAACACAAATAAAGCTATAGGAAACATCTGAGAAGAACAAGCGAAACCGTGCAAAAGTGAAGTACCACCAGGCTATAGGATCTCGCTCCTATGTTGTCGAGATGCAAAAATTTGTAAGTGATGGTTGTGTTTTATTGTTACTCTTGCCTTTGTATAAATATAAACCAAAACTCATGTGCAATGTGAACAAAAGGAGAACAAGAGGAATGTAGCAGAACAACATCAAGGACTTGAAGAAGAAAATGGTCCACCTAATGAAGATGTTAATGCTGTGGAAGTCTTCAGGGACTTCCATACCAGTAAAAAAATGGCCTGAGTGATGCTGCAAGAGCAACAGTTATAAGTACAGTTTTTTGCTTCCCTTGAAATCTACTAAAACCATTGCCATAAAAGAAGAAAATGTAGCAAGAGCCTAGTGTTATGGAAATCTACTAAAATCTACTAAAGCTTATGTAATCTCTATCAATAGTAGGCTGAGAAAGACCTATGCATTACTTGTTTTTAATCAATCGCTTGGGTTTTCAATTGAAGTCTCCTTACACTATCTGTAACCTAATGTTTTACTGATTTAATTTCATAGGAAGCTATGGAAACTATGCAAGCAGAACCTGTTGCTAATGGGCAGCAACCAATTACTAGTGCTGATATTGTTTGCAAGGTCCTCTATGTCCACCTAGGCAAGGCCCCCTCCTAGGGAAGCGACAACAACCTTTTTTAAGAATGCTGGTATCCAGACAAGCTCCACTAGAACAGAGACATCGGCGGAGAGAATGCTTTGGGAATAGCTTGTTGCTGAATAGGAAAGTTCTATTGCCCTCATCGATCAAGTGGATGAACTAAAGAGGAAGACATAAAAGACTGAAAGGGAGCTTGAGGAATACAAGAAACGGCAACAGGAGGAGTACAACAATCTCCGTGAGCTATGCACGCGATTCAGCTCTTCTGGTAACTCTCAGTCTTCAACTCCTGTAGCTTGATGTAGTGAACATTTATGGTTTGATGTGTGGACTCATGTGCCGGTTTGATGTGTGGACTCGTATGCCGGTTTAATGTGGTGATACTCTGTCAGTGGTTCCCTGCTGACGTGTGAAATGTAAATTATTGTTATTTGATTGCTAGGCTAAATAGTTATGTAGTCAGTCTGTGCAGTAGTGATGATCTCGAATTACTTCTATGATGAATTGATTATACTCCATGCGGTAGACCCAGGACAGACCACGTGATCAAATAAAAATGCGACACGTGGACGAAACGGTGCATGGCACGTGAATTGGCCAGGGCATGACACATGGGCTATTAAAAATCTGACACGTGGAAGGAAATTGTCAAGCCATGTGGACGTATAAAAATATGACACGTGGATGAACAGCATAGCGACGCATGGTCAAATAAGAAACGGACACGTGGACCAATAAAAATAAGACACGTGGTCCAATGAAGAAGTGACACATGATCCAACGGCAACACAACACGTGTGCTAGTAGAAAACTGACATGTGGAATAACAGAGAAACGACATGTGGTCTAATAAAAACCTGAAACATGCAAAAACCAGAGATGGCCACGTTGTGCAATAAGAAGGTGACACATACTCGAACCATCTCCAATGCAACCGGTTATAGCATGTACACATGGGCTATAGCATGTACACATGGAAAGCATCTCTAATGAAAGTGCCCACCAGCATGGCAGCCCCCTGCCACACATGCCAAAACTATTCTATGACGATCTGTTTTTCACCACAGATCAAGGCACTTCTATGATGATTTTGTCAGATTCGTCATAGATATGCAAGAGTGACGTGACTTCTATGACAAACCAGTTTTCATCATAAATTCATCATAAAACTAAAATTATGATGAATTTGGCTCCTTTAGTGATGAAATATAATCATCATAGAAGTGGATATTTCTAGCATCTTTGTGAGATTGGGAGTGAATTCAAGTGTATTGCTTGAGTGATTGCATCTAGAGGCACTTGGTGATTGTGTTTTGCTGTAGGTTTCGCTTGTTTCTCTTGGTGGTTGCCGCCACCTAGACAGCTTGGTGTAGCGAGGATTGTCGAGCGAAGGGTGGTGTTTGTCTCCGACTCCGATCATGGTGATTGTGAGGGGTTCTTGACCTTTCCCCGGTAGAGAGCCAAAGGGTACTCTAGTGGATTGCTCGTAGCTTGTGGATCCTCATCTTGTGTTAGATGTGCGGCACCCGATTGCAGGTTAGGTGTGCTATACCTATTAGCGCGTGAACCTCCAAGTGAGTGAATTGCCACAACAGGGACTAGCTTGCTGGTAAGCAAGTTGTCGACAACAAAAAGCGATGGGGAGCCGCCGACACATAGCAAGCCGAGAGAAACCGCGCGGAGCAAATTCTGAGCTCTCTCCGAGCTTAGGAATGGACACTGGACCGGATGGTCGTGACCAAGGACATGCCAGTCAATTTGACCCTGTAATTGACAAGGAGAGAAAATTGATCAATAATTTAAGGTGGAACATGCAGGTGTTTGTCAGGACAGTTTCAAATATGTGGCTAAGTAGCCGATGAAATAAGGCCATCGACTAGAGAGTCGATATCCACCATGTTCATGATGCATGATAAGCAAAATAAGCATATCGACAATTATGATTTACTCAGTTGCATGGACCTAAAGTAGCCGATGATCATGAAAACATGCGAAAGATGTAAGGATAGGCATGTAAGCATACATGTGATAGACATTCTAGCTTTTAACCAGGACAAAAACAAGTAAAGGCATGTAAACAACCATTACATCCTCAGCAAAAAGGGTATCGGTTAAGATGGTCGATTCCAGTGGTCGTGTTGTACGGCATATGATCACTCATCCATTGGATACAAATAAATTTATAAACAACTGGACCCAATCTATTGTACCATCAACAGGTCGAGTCGTTTGATGCAGCATTAATAGTAGGATCCTAGATTAGAGACCAGCGGTCGATAGATCTACTTACATCGCAAAGAAATCATGAAGGCATGTTATACGCGTGGAAGCTCAAGCCATCGGCTAAATAGCCAATGAGGGCATGGCGGGTGGATGATGCCATGCTCTTCTTAATAAATAGATCTATTAACTGACAAAATCCAATTTGACACGCTATCAATAGATCGAGTCTACTGATGCAGCATTGATAGCGGAGTCATACCAGATACTAGCGATCAATAAATCTATCTTTTAACAGAACACGACTGCAAGCACCCACCATGTACAATCAAGATTGAGATGGATTAGTTATCAAACAAGATCTAACGTCAAGAATTGAATTCAATTGTGATAGTAATCAGCAGACGATGGATGAGAACAATAAGACCAATAAATCTCAATCTAGATCGTGCAATTGGTGATATTCTGTTAAACGGTAAACTATTTAGCACGGTATCAATAACTTTGATCAATACTAACGTTTACAAGAGATCAGTCGTCTGTTGCAGCCTTGTAAGGGTTGATACGAATCGATAACTAATCTATACCGTGATTTGTAAGAGATCAGTCATCTGTTGCAGCCTTACAAATAGCAATATAGATCGATAACTAATTTATACCATGACTTGCAAGAAATCAGTCGTCTGTTGTAGCCTTGCAAGTAACAACATAAGTCATGATGGATACTCACAAACAAGCCGGAGGTCAGGTCGTCTGATGCAGCCCTGCTTGCCCAAAGAACTCGTCGAGATCTACTTTACTCCTATTTCTAAGGAGTGGTCGGAGCCGAAAAGTAAAGATACTTGTTTGGTTGATCGATGAGAGATGTCTTGTTACAATGGCCAAGGATACATATTTATATCCTAGACAAGTCAAGCCCTGTTCGTAACTTCCCTGACAAAAATACGTAGACCAAAAGGAATACTAAAATACATAGACTCTAATTTCTCTTTTTTAAATCCTTGTTGACCGACGTATTCTTCCTTGATATACATATCTAGAGTTCGCCGTCTTCAACAATATCTACCAGCTTCCTTCCGTAGATATACATACTAAAATAGCCGAATCAAATCCACCTTAATTCGGCTTAACACGTCCGAGTCATGTCCCAGTCCTGAACGTATTTGGTTCAAAAGTCAACCATGTACGACGTACACCAGGCGGCCAGCTGACTACGTGTCCATGTACTCAGATTTTGTCATAAGCTGACACGTCCATGTACTATGCATATACCATATTAATTTGTTGACTCCAGCAACGAACTCTTCCCTCTCAACTAGGATCATGATGGCATTTTCACGTCAATTGCCGAGAGATAGTTTGCTTTGCATCAGTTCTAGATTTCTCAGCAACAGAGATAACTCAGCTTTAAATAATCTTCTGGCTTCCTTGCTTTTCCCTTATCTTTACGTATGTAGCACTTGGACTTCCAAATATATCAAAGAATATCTCCTGGCCGGTACTCCGGTACGCCATGCATCTCCTAATATACTAAACAATATCTCCTTCTCTTTCTGGCACATATGTGACGCGCCTCGTGTCATTCTTTGCCAATGATATTTCCTTTGTTGCTTTACATGAAGAGATCTTGTATGTGAGGCTTCTCCTAAAATAATATTTTCTGGCCGGCGAATAGCTACTAGACATCGAGTGTCTCCGAATATATCTTGAAGAATATTTCTCGGCCGGTTCACAAATATATTATAACTAGGAGATTTTCTTGTTTTTACGTTATCAGCCGATTTCTTCTTTTCCAAGGCAAAACTGTCAAATTTTGGTGTCAAACACAAGTGAACCTCGATGAAAAATCATTGTGTCATCTTATCTTCGAGGATTTCATTGTAATTGATTGATCATCTCTTGCCACGATGGTATACCTCACTACCTATCTTGTGCATTTACTTTCTTATTGTAGCTAAGCTCTTTAGTGTAATTAGTTTTGAGAGCTAGTGTCGGTGCTTTGTAAACCGGACTAGTAAACTTATACCACTGCCGCCCTGCTCTAGAAAGACGATGGTAGCATCCAAAAGACACGAGGAGTTATACTGGTTCAGGCCAGAGCCCTACGTCCAATCTCAGAGATGATCGAGTGCGTGTTTCTCGCTTGAATGCTCTGAAATTCTTACAATGGGGGTGCAAAAATGGTGAAAGAGGTAGAAAAACCTAAGCTAGGCGATGGGCTGGCCAAAGGGAAGCTCCAGGAACCCTACTACTATGGCGAATGAATGAAATGGTAGAGGATTCAGAATGAATTGAGATGGGTGCCCCGGCTGCCCTTATATAGAGTTTGGGGCTAGGGCGCATACAATGGAGGAGGTTCTTGTAACAACCCGTGTTTTCACGCATCCAAAAATATGAGCTTTTTAAAAATTTTCCTACAATGTGTGAATCATGTAGTCTATAGGTCAAACTTAAGTCAACTAAGGAGAGCTTTCTAATAAACTGGTGCATCATGTAGATTTGATTGTCTGAGTGTGCCTTTGTTCTTGTGTGGTTTCATGTCTTGAGTCTTGCTTAGAGTTTGGAGTGCACAAATCCATAGCAAGGTTCCCTCAAACCTCTTTTGAATCCACCTCAAATACTTTCTGAATTCATCTTCAATCTCTTTTGGAATCTCTCTAAAATTCATAATGAGTATAAGGAAAATCTCTTTTCCTCTCCTCTATCCTAACCAGCCCAGCCAACCCATCCCTCCTCCTCTCTTTCTCTCTTCCTGCGGCCCATTCTCCTTCTCCTCCACTAGGCCCGACTTGCCCTCCTGGCCAGCTGTCGAGCAGCCGTAGCAGGCTGGCCTGTCCGCGCCTCCTGCTTGCACCGCCTGGCGAAGTCGTGGCCCAGCTCGCTCCCCTTCTCTCTCGGCCAGCGCGGCCCACCTAGCCAAGTCGCAAGGCCAGAAGCCCCCGCAAGCTCGCCAGCGCGGCACCAGCTCCTGAAAGCCCATGTGTCGGTGGCCCCCGCAGGCCCATTCCTAAGCCCTGTGCGCCAACCCTAAGTGCCGCGTACCTCTGTGCGACTCGTGCCGCCGCCGCAGCACCCGCGCCCGCACCACACCCCTGCCTCAGCATCCATACCGCATGCCGACAGATGACCGCCATGCGTCCCTGGCATGCCTCCCGAAGATCACCACCATCCATAGTGCTTGATGCCCCCTCCGAACCCTAGCACCCCACTATAAATACCACCGCCCGCTCGGCCTCTCCTGAAGCTGCCGCCGCCACCATTTTCCTCCTCCATTCCTGCTTCTTCCTCGCATTGCCGAGAGCACCTCCAGCTGAGCTACCCCGACCATGTCGTTGTCTAGCCGCGTCACCCCGTGCTCCCCTTCGAGCCACGCCGACGAAACCCACCTCTACCTCCTCTCTAAACCGGCTGCACGACCACGACACTGTGCACCTCACGACGCTGTCGTCTCCTCCAAATGGTCGCACCACCATCGTGACCCCCTCGCCATGCCATGCCAGGTATGGCACCTATCTCAAGAAGACCCTATCAGATGCCACCAAATGAGTTAGCTGAACTTAAAATTGAACTATAGGAACTTTTGGACAAAGGTCTCATTCGACCTAGTTCATCTCCATGGTGTTGTCCAGCTTTATTTGTAAAGAAGAAGGACAAATCTTTGCAGATGTGTGTGGATTATAGGCCACTTAATGCTATAACCATTAAGAACAAGTATCCTTTGCCCCATATCGATATCTTGTTCGATCAGTTGGCAAAAGCAAGGGTATTCTCCAAGATTGACTTGAGATCAGGCTATTTTCATATTAAGATCAGGCTGGGGGATGTACCTAAAACAACTTTCTCTACTAGGTATGGCCTATATGAGTATTTGGTCTTGTCATTTGGACTAACAAATGCTCCTGCCTACTTCATGTATTTGATGAATTCAGTATTCATGCCCGAGCTAGACAAGCTCGTGGTTGTGTTTATCGATGATATCTTGATTTACTCTGAGAGTGAGGCAGACCATGTAGAGCATCTGAGAGTTGTTCTGTCCAGATTGAGGGAACATAAGTTATATGCCGAATTCAGTAAGTGTGAATTCTGGTTGAGCAAAGTACCCTTCTTGGGTCACATCTTATCTGAAGATGGAATATCTGTAGACCCATCTAAAGTACAAGAGGTCATGGATTGGAAGGCCCCGACTTTGGTTCATGAAGTTTAGAGTTTTCTAGGGCTAGCAGGCTACTATCGTCGTTTCATTCTGGATTTCTCCAAGATAGCTAAACCCATGACCAGACTACTTTAGAAGGATGAAAAGTTCAGTTGGACGCTAGAGTGTGAAGCTACTTTTCACACCCTACGGACATTGCTAACTACAGCTCTTATTTTAGAACAACCCGACATTAAAAAGCCTTTTGATGTGTTCTGTGATGCATCGGGTATCGGTTTGGGGTGTGTGCTCATGCAAGAAGGTCAAGTAATTGCCTATGCTTCTCGACAATTGAGAAAGCATGAAGTCAACTATTCTACACATGATTTAGAGCTCGCAGCAGTTGTTCATGCATTGAAGGTATGGAGACATTACTTGTTGGGAAACATATGTCACATATATACTAACCACAAAAGTCTCAAATATATCTTCACTCAACCTGAGCTGAACATGAGGCAGCGAAGATGGTTAGAGCTAATCAAGGACTATAATTTGGAAGTGCACTACCATCCAGGAAAAGCCAATGTTGTAGCAGATGCACTTAGTCGGAAATCTCATTGCAACACTTTGGAAGCCTTGTTGGAAAATGGATTTAATTTGCTACATCCTGTTGTGCTACACAATATCACTGTCAGTTGCTCACTTAAGAGCAAAATCATAGAACTACAGAAGACAGATGTAGGTATATTTCACATTAGGAGAAGGATGAAAGAAAAGGAAAATAAACATTTTAGGTTCGATGAAAGAGGTGTGCTATGCTTTGAGGACCGACTGGTAGTACCAAAGGACCGTGAGCTTAGAAATCAAATTTTAGATGAAGCTCATTCATCCAAGTTATCTATCCATCCAGGTAGTAGCAAAATGTATCAAGAATTGAAGAGCCATTTTTGGTGGACCAAGATGAAGAAGGAAATCACCACATATGTCGCTAGGTGTGATAATTGCAGTAGAGTCAAGGCCATTCATTTGAAATCTGCTGGATTACTTCAGCCATTGCCTATTCTAGGCTAGAAATAGGAAGAAATAAGTATGGACTTTATTACAGGCCTTCCGATGACACAGCAAGGTCATGATTCTATATGGGTTATTGTAGATCGCCTTACCAAGTCAGCATATTTTGTACCAGTTAACACAACATATCTAGCTAGGAAGTACGCTGAACTGTATGTTTCCCTGATCATGAGGCTACATGGAGTACCAAGGACCATAATCTTAGATCGGGGACCACGGTTTATAGCTCATTTTTGGGAACACTTGCACCGAGCCTTGGGAACTAAACTAATCAGAAGTTTAGCATATCACCCACAAACTTTTGGACAAACCGAGCGAGTGAATCAAATCTTAGAAGACATGTTGAGAGCTTGTATAATATCTTCCAAGGTTTCATGGGAGAAATGGCTACCTTTAGCCGAGTTCTCCTACAACAACAGTTATCAAGCAAGCATCAACATGGCTCCTTTTAAGGCCTTGTATGGTCAGAAATGTAGAACTCCCTTGAATTGGATTGAGCCCGGAGAAAGAATTTATTATGGCATTGACTTTGTCGCCGAAGCTGAAGAGCAGGTACGCATTATCCAATAGCATATGAAAGCAGCTCAGTCTAGACAAAAGAGTTATGCTGATAAAAGAAAAAGACCACTAACTTTTGAGGTGGGAGACTATGTGTACTTAAAAGTGTCACCCATGAAGGGAGTGCAGAGATTTGGAGTAAAAAGGAAGCTTGCGCCTAGGTATGTAGGCCCGTACCAGATTATAGAATGGAAGGGAGAGGTTGCCTACAAGTTACAACTTCCTCCTAAGATGAGTGTGATATTCGATGTCTTCCATGTTTCTCAGTTAAAAAAATGTCTTCGCATACCTGAGGAAGCCATTGCACCCACCAACATTAAGCTCCAATCGGATTTAACTTATGAAGAGAAACCAATCCGAGTACTAGAAGAAATGGAAAGAGTAGCATGGAGCAAGGTCATTAAGTTCTACAAGGTGGTGTGGAATAACCACGATGAACAAGATGTCATGTGGGAATAGGAGGATTATTTACATGAGGTTTATCCCGCCTTTTATGTGGAATGGTAGGTCTTTCAAATCATGGGACGAGATTCCTATAAGGGGGAGGGGCTGTAACACCCTAGTGTTAAGCTTTGCATTTGGCACCTCCATTTCATGAGCACAAGCATCATCCAAGCATTCATGAACATGGGCATATGAAATTTCATCTCATTCTTATACCTTATCACATGAAATGTTGATTTTATATATATGCTTATGCTTGCAATCATGTATGACCAATGTATGAAATGGTTGTAAGGGCACCAATATACCTTAGACACATCTAGAATGGTGAATGGAACAACTTTTGTATTCATGACATGGACCAATTTTGCTTTTATGTGTTAGTGTACTTTTAAATGTCATTTAGATGATGCTAGTTTGACCAAAGTTGAATAGTACCTTAGAGTGTTTGCATGGATATATGACCTAAATAAAAGTTGTAGTTCACATCAAGGGTAACAAACTTTATTTAAGGGTCATGAGCTGAATTAGTGTCTAACTTAGTCAAATAGGGCTCACAAAAATCAACAAAATGCTATTTTGAAACTTATAAAATTTTGCTAAGTCATGTGCTGACTACAGTTCCAAAGTATTCTACTTTGGAGCTTTGTAGTTTGAAAACCGTTGGGAATTAGGCCAAACTCCTTTAAGCATTTTTGTAGTACTCACTTAGCTCTACAAATTTGATTAAGGAAGTTTTCAAAAATTCACCACGGATTAGGAGTTATAGAGTCATGAAGTCGCGCTGTTAGTCGGGTTCAACGGCTTCTGAATCGGCGCCGCGAGCGCGTCATGGCCGACCAGTGCAGGCCACGCGCACCGCATGGTGGCCGTACGCCGGCGCCGGCACCAGCCCCACCAGTCAGGCCAACGCGGGCAACAAAGCCGCGTGACGCCGCTGCCCTCCCTCACTCACCCGCATTCATGCTCCTTTGCCTCACTTCACCTCTCTCTCGTCGAGCCAGAGAAAAGCCACCGCGCACCACGCCATCGCCGTCGAGCTCCGCCGAGCTCGCGCGCCACCATCGTAGCACCATTCCCCGATAGCTTGTGCACACCACTCGGCCATTTCCCCCTCCACCTCGCCGACCACCCATCACCTTAGCCCGAGCCAAGGTAAACGCCTAAGGGCAAGTCCACCATCGTAGCACCCTCACTGGAGCACCACCGAGCTTGCGCTCGCTATGGCCGTGCTCCACCGAGCCATCTCGGTCACGCGTTCCTCTTATTAGGGACAGTCTAGGGTTAGGGTTAGGTCACGCCACTGGTCGTTGAGTCAACACCGGCACACCAGTGCTGGAACACCACTGCACACCACCATGCTCACGCCACCATGCCGCCATGCACGTGGCCAAGCTTCACTACCGCTCCACCCTGACCTAATCCACGTCGTAAAGCTTCGCTAGGGTTTGTAGATGCCATAACCACGCTCGCCTAGCCATGCCATCACCGGGGATGGTCGGAGCACCACCACGCACCGCCACCGAGCTGCCATGCTCGCCATCGAGCTACTTCGGTGATCCTCCGAGCAAACCTAGGGTACCTGTAGATGCGGAATAGGATGGGGAACACGTTTGTGCCGACCTCGGCGCCGGTGACCTCGCCGTCGACGAGTTCTCGCTGGTCAAAGCCAGCCCCTGCCTCTGTCTCTCTGTCGTGTGGGGTCAGTTGACCTGTGGGGCCTAGTCATCAGCGCTTCTATGGTGTATACGCCAGGTGCACCTAGCATTTAGGGTTTAGTTGTTTTTGAATTATTTTCACAAATTTGAATACAAACTTCAAAAATTCATATCTGGAGCTAGGAGTGTCCAAATGAGATGAACCAAATTTTGTTAGATTCATCATGAAGTGTACTATTTGATAAAAAATGAAATCGAGTGCTTAGGGTATTTTGCTAGTAGAATGAAATTGAGCAAGATAAGTGCTTCTTAAGGTGTTTATATCTTGTAAATTGCATAACATGAGCTCGAAAGGTGATAAAATTGTGACTCCAATTTTGCTGGTCTTCTATTGACATCCTCTAGGTAGGAAAAATATTAAACCTACAGTAAGTATACTTGAAATATGGTCTTCCTATTTAATCTTAATTAGTTGCTAGTTTCTAGTGAAATTAATTGGGGTAAGAATACATAACATATAATCATGCAAATTTTTACACTGTATTCTTATGCTAGGGGGAAAGTAAGAAAAATATTAAATCTGTTGTTTGACACTTTTCACTAGGTGAAACTATTTTTGCTAAAATAAGCCTATATAACTTGTCATTTTAATCGAGATGGTTGTACTTATCCAAATAGCATGAAATTTATAAAGTAGACCATTAGGGTCATATTTAGGCTACTGTAATCTTCTTAGAATTTATTGAGTACTTGAAATATTTATCCTTTAAATCACCTTGATATATAAAGAAATTAATAAACGAAAATAAATAAATTAGTTGGGCTTAACCATGATATTTTATGTGGTGTTTGTGATGCATGTAGCCTGTTGATGTTATCAAATTGGCTTAGGAATGATTGGTTGTAGACAACTAGCTAATTATTGTTTTATAATTCACTTAGATGGCTGCATGTGTAGTTTCTATTGTGGTAATAATTTGATGATGATAATGACCTTTTCTATGAAACTTGTTAATAACAAAATTGTAGATGACTTATTTATCTACCGTGTGTTAAATTTTCATAGTCATAGGCCTTATGGTTTAAGAATTATAGCTGTTAAAAATCTGCTATCAGAAATGCTTGCTCTCTGGATAGATCTGAAATATTGAATTGTTTGACCTAGATAACTGTTGAATCACATTAAGATGATTAAAAGAAAGTTGTAGGAAAGTTTATAAGCTTTCTAGAATGTCCACAACCATATTATTTAGAAGTGTATAACTCCAGTTATGGTCAACACAAGTGGCTTCTATCTTGCAGTCCAAAAAATCGCTTAGATGAGAAATTGTTTAGTTACTAGAGAAGAGATATGCACCTACTCAGTAAAATAAGATGTAACTTGTTATCACCTTAATACAATGCTATTGAAAATATCTATGAGAATGCATTTCATCATACCCCACCATATCATACATGTCGATATATATGCATCCACGATATCTTATTCCATGATCATGCATATAGGATCGTCCAAGGGGATAACTCTTTTGGAGTTCAATGAAGAAGAAGAGGAGGAACAGCAGGAGACACCTCAGGCCATAGCTCTAGAAGGAGAGGAGCAAACTCTTGAGGACCTCCCTGACTGCCTAGATCATAGGCCAACCTCTTTCCTCAAAGGCAAGCCCCGGAGCATTCTAAGTCTCCTATGTTTTACAAAACTTCACTTGAGTCCTTTTATGTTTGATGCATTAAGTGATAAGAGTTGAATTGAAACCACTTGATGCATAGAACTACCTTGTCTAGATAAATACACCTTTAACACTGTGTAGGTCTAGGATCGAATACATGCTTAGCCATGCTTAGACCGGTAGAAGTTAGGTGATTTCCTGTCACCTGCGAGATATAGGTGGATACCAAAGCACGGTTAGCTATATTTGCTATCATAGAAAAGAACCATGGGGTAATGTAAATGGAGGCTGGGTGAAGTCTATGTGTAGGTTGACCGTACTGTTGTTGGGCGCTTCTAATAAGATTGAACGCATGCCTCTCACTTAGCTGGTCGGATAACTCGTTCTGACCGCGAAGCCGAGTAGCTCAACTCAGGTCGGGCCCTATTCTGTAAAAGTGCACACTCTGGATGGTAGTAAGGATATGCGGGGAGCCAGATGTGAGACCAAGGGCAGGCCAGGCCTGAACACCTCGGCAGCTGGTTGTCCCTGATTGTGCGGCGCTAGGCGAACCTGTGAAATGTGGACCTAAGTTGTACCAAAGGTGACTGTTGATCTGGTCTACCTGGGTTTGTGTTAGGAATAAATTCCCAGCTGGTTGAAATCGATTCGAATCGCCGTCTCTCTCGGACAGTGAGAAACTTGGCTAGTACCAATATCGTAGTAACTATATTATGGAATGATGGTTATGATGAACATGGAATTATTATACCGGCTATGGTTACTATTGTTATGCTACTAAATGATATACCACATGTTTGGCATAGGTTAGTTGCTAATCTAGAGATGAATAGCTATAATTAACTTGATGACCGAATTATAAAATGTATAGCTGAATTAGTGGCTTTTTATGCAAAATGTTGTCAAGCTAGCTCCACTTATAAAGCCTTGCATAATCCTTGGAGTCACTTTATTTTTGGTTTATACTGGGTAAGTCTAGCTGAGTACCTTCTCGTACTCAGGCTTTTATTCCCATTTTTGCAGATGGTATAGTTTATCATGGCTATTGCAAGAACTGCTTCTCTCCCGCCGTGGACAAGGAGTAAGCCCTAGGTAGGCATCTCTTATTAATCCCTCTCTTATGCTTTTGTGGAAGTGTGATCATGAGCTGGCACTATATTTAAACAATGTTACAGATGTTGGTTTCAAACTTTTAAATTGCTTCCGCTACTATCTTACCTGAGCGTGGTTTGTAATAACTTTAATTCGTACTCTAATGGATGAACTGTATTTGTGAACTTTATGTAACGTGTGACATGTATGTTGAATCATGTATGATCTTGGTTGTATGTTGGTTGAGTCGAGACCCTTCGCGGTACTCGACGGACTATCGGGTTTATATGGGCTCAAGTATGACAGTGCGACCGCTTGCGGGCTGCCATTGTACTTGTGCTCTTATAAATTGGTCGGTTCTGCTACACTCTTCATCGAGCTCTGCCTCCATCTGCCTTCACCATGGCACCTCGCCGAGCACCTCCCTATCAGTGAGCTACAACGCCCTCGCCGTGACCCGCCTTGTGAAGCCAGAACGCGCCATTGCCGAAGCCACGATGTCATGCCCTACGTCCACCTCTTCGTCCCCAATGAGCCAGCACAGCATCTCCTCCTTGGCCGGTGCAAGCACCATCATCCTCAAGCAGCGGCCGAGCCCCCTCCACAACATCGTGCTCTGCCTTCTTCCTCGCCCGGCCACGCCGAACCTGGAGGACCATGGCCAGGGCAACACCATCCTTGGCTCATACAGCGCCGACCGCCTCTATGACCCTGTCGTCAGCCTCTTCCTCCTTGCTGACCAACATTGGCGCCACGCCAGCACCTCGTCCGAGCGCTTTCTCTGTCGCCGATGAGCCCCCAGCACCCAAACCTTGATATGAACCCGCTAGGGTGAATCCCGATCTTTTGATGAGAGAAGGAGGATAACTCGATTTGGGGATGGAGATGATGTTCACAGCCCGACTACAGCCTTCCAAGCTGCGCCTTAGCAACCGATACACCACCTCCAACGGCCGTCGCAATCTTGTGGAGCACGATCAACCAAACCACTAGGGTAATTCCTACAAGCAATCGAGGAACAAGCAAGAACAAGTAGAACAAGCAACTCAATTGCAAATATAGAGGTGAAAAACCAATCTGAGCTCACAAAGTTGGGGTTCTGAATTAAGTAGAATGGATGGTCTAGTCAACACACGCGTCTACAAGGAAGTAGCAATGGCTAAACTTTCAACAAAACAAAACCACATTGTCCATGGTGGTAGCTAAGGGGTATATGAAGGTGGAAGGACGACCACCAGGGTGTTGGGGTCATGCTCCAACCCTAGGATGCATCCCTAATAGACCCGACTTGATACACAGCCCATCGGGCCAAAATAAGGCGACACAGCACCTTTGACAGAAAACCTCTTGGTAGTAATTTGATCATTGCGGCCGCCTCAGACAAGATATAGACCTGATTCTGAATCCATATGAAAGTAGACTTCATAAGGATTCCATGGAGTACTTGAACGCCCAAAATGGAGTCCGTATGCGACCGTGGTGAACATCACAAGTTGGAGCTGTCCTGGAGTCCGAATCCAGCCCCAAAACATGTTGGATTTCATCTCTTTCTTTCCTTGGACCAAAGTTGACGTGGTGTCCTGGTGGAGGACATTGGGAATACTTGTACTTGGCCCCCAATCAACTTCTTTGGTCCTCCATGCCTTCCATGTGTCTTTAACACTCTTTTTGATCTATGTATGTATTTCTGAAAATGACAATGAACACACATCATGGTGTAGCATCAATTCATCAAATGTATCAAATATAATCATGGTAAAGGATTGTTTTACCTGTGAATCAAAAGTTGCTAATGTAGTTGTATCCGGGCAGGAGATATCCTCATCATTCTCCCCTTCTTGGCTGCAAGTCATCCTCGACTGGCTCCAATGGCATTCAAAAGTGCTTGCTTTGATGTTGGAACACAGAGCGATGGCTATGCTGCACGGCCACAACCAGCAATGCTCCCTTTCTTTAGTATTACCCTGTTGCATATGGGAAAAACTAGGAAAACTTTGCAAGACATTATTAGTGTTAGTGCAGCCCCCTATTCGTTCATGGTATTGTAGCCCATAAGGATATTTCAGATTAGAGCAAATATAAATTTTATGCACCAAATATTCTCCTTTGTTGTCGCATTTGCCAATTGCATGAAGCGAACAATGATTAAAACTTGGCAAACTAGAATCAAATTTAAGTTTCTCTTTTAGACAATTTAGATTACATAGAATATCAAATTCAATATAACCCAAAGTATTTAAAGAGGACAACAAATTCAGTTCATCTTGTGCACAAGTAATAGAATGAAAAATCTTTTCTTCAACACATTTGTATGGTTCCAAGCCAAAAGTATCACACTTATTCGCTACTTGTGGCATAAGAGTAATGGAATCATCAGCACACAAGTCCTGTTTATCATAAGGAACAACAAGTAATTCATTTTGTGACAAAGGAAAATCAGCAGTGGGTTCCACTATTTGTTGCTCTTCATTAGCATGCAGAGTGGACAAATTTTGGACATTATGGGTCACATCGTTCTTGCAAGTATTCACAGATAATATAATCTCCTTTTTAGCATTGAGAGCAAGACAAAACAATTGACCAATATGGCTATAAGAATTGCTAATTAACAAGGTTTGAATTTTAGAATTGAGCCCTCTCATGAACCTACTCATAACATCTTCCATGCATTCATCTAATCCACCAAACATGATGCAAATCTTAAAATCATGGTAGTATGCTTTTACAGTCCTACTATCTTGCTTCAAGTTGTCTAATTTTGCAAGCAAATGATCAACATAATATGCAGGAACGAATGCATCTCTAAAAAGAAATTTGAAGTCTTCCCAAGATTCGGGAACTTTGTTGTGCCTATAAATGTGATTCCATTCTAGCAAAGCATATTCAATCAAAATATTAGAGGCAATACAAATCTTTTGTTTCTCAGACAGGTCATGCTCATCAAATTCATTATCTACTTTTAACTCCGAATCAATGTAAGCTTGAGGATCAAACTTACCATCATATAACGGCAAGTGTTGAATGACATCCTGAATATGAGGGTCTAGTTTAAACAGCTCAAAAATCTCCATATCACCTGCCATGATTAGTAGAAAACAAGAAACACAAAAAATAATATGTATCCTCCTATCAACTACTAGGATGTGTCGGTTGTAATTCTCTCAAACTCAACTTGTTAAAACAAGCCCTTACAAGTTCTTACCAAACCAAACAGGAGGTGACGGCAACCAACAAGTCTACAACCGTGGAGCGAAGTGTATCGGTGCCGCAGCAACAAAACAAACTATCAAGCTGTAGTCGAATATGTGGAGATGTAGGTGGGCTAAAGCAAGGAAGTACTAGAACCACGTTAGTTGCAAGCAAATTGAACAAACGCTCAACGACATTATTGTGCTGGTCCTAGGCTAGTATGTGCTAGAGACGCGAGCCTAGACACAAACGAAGTCACTGAGCTGTAGCAAAGAAGGATCCCAAGGAGAGGAATAACAACAAAAGAAAAAAACCCTTCTCTTCTTCTTTCTCTTTCTTTTCTTTCTTTCTTTCTTTCTTCCTATCTTTCTTTTCTTTCTTTCTTTTCTTTCTTTCTGTCTTTCTTTTCTTTCTTTTTCTTTCAAGTAGCACAAAGCTGAAATTTTGCAACAAGAGATAACAAGCTACTTACAAAAATTAAATGTTTCATTGGGAAGGGTGATTCAGTAGCAAAGTCAAACAAGTGGCTGTTTTGCAAAACCAGGAGATGCGCAAATCTCCAGGGAGATTACGAAGCGCTCAAAATGAATTTGTGGACCAAGGTCAGATCCGTTGGAAAGAGCACACATTAAGGTTTCCAGATTATATTTAAACTCCTTATTTGGACTCTTGACAAAGGAAATATGGTGCTTTTCTTTTCAGGATAAAACAGGACTCCGAATCGAATTCTATTTTGAACTTGTTGGATTTCCTTTTTGGAGATGGAAGTATGGACGTGGATGAAACCTCCAAGGATGTGGATAGGGTAATGGTAGTAAACAAAATAAAGGAATTTGGAAATCCACTCTGATTTGTGGAGAGAAACAAATAAACTCAAATCTACGATGGTGACACAAACGTGACTATAACTCGAAACTCTAAACGACTAGACGCTAAGACCAGCAACTTGACACGACGATGCAACCGTTCATTCAATAAGCCCTAACTAAGCATAATAGTATTAAGCTCAAAGGGTTTATAGGATTGTAGGTAAACTAATCTACTATTTTTTCTGGCTTTTCTGGACTATAGGAAAAATTAAAAAACAGCGAAGGATTCGAAGTCTCTCACCGATAAACCTTGCTCTGATTACCAACTGATATGAACCCGCTAGGGTGAATCCTGATCTTTTGATGAGAGAAGGAGGATAACTTGACTTGGGGATGGAGATGACGTTCATGGCCCGACTACAGCCTTCCAAGCTGCGCCTTAGCAACCGATACACCATCTCCAACGGCCGTCGCGATCTTGTGGAGCACGATCAACCAAACCACTAGGGTAATTCCTGCAAGCAATCGAGGAACAAGCAAGAACAAGTAGAACAAGCAACTCAATTGCAAATATAGAGGTGAAAAACCAATCTGAGCTCACAAAGTTGGGGTTCTGAATTAAGTAGAATGGATGGTCTAGTCAACACACGCGTCTACAAGGAAGTAGCAATGGCTAAACTTTCAACAAAACAAAACCACATTGTCCATGGTGGTAGCTAAGGGGTATATGAAGGTGGAAGGACGACCACCAGGGTGTTGGGGTCATGCTCCAACCCTAGGATGCATCCCTAATAGACCCGACTTGATACACAGCCCATCGGGCCAAAATAAGGCGACACAGCACCTTTGACAGAAAACCTCTTGGTAGTAATTTGATCATTGCGGCCGCCTCAGACAAGATATAGACCTGAGTCTGAATCCATATGAAAGTAGACTTCATAAGGATTCCATGGAGTACTTGAACGCCCAAAACGGAGTCCGTATGCGACCGTGGTGAACATCACAAGTTGGAGCTATCCTGGAGTCCGAATCCAGCCCCAAAACATGTTGGATTTCATCTCTTTCTTTCCTTGGACCAAAGTTGACGTGGTGTCCTGGTGGAGGACATTGGGAATACTTGTACTTGGCCCCCAATCAACTTCTTTGGTCCTCCATGCCTTCCATGTGTCTTTAACACTCTTTTTGATCTATGTATGTATTTCTGAAAATGACAATGAACACACATCATGGTGTAGCATCAATTCATCAAATGTATCAAATATAATCATGGTAAAGGATTGTTTTACCTGTGAATCAAAAGTTGCTAATGTAGTTGTATCCGGGCAGGAGATATCCTCATCATTCTCCCCTTCTTGGCTGCAAGTCATCCTCGACTGGCTCCAATGGCATTCAAAAGTGCTTGCTTTGATGTTGGAACACAGAGCGATGGCTATGCTGCACGGCCACAACCAGCAATGCTCCCTTTCTTTAGTATTACCCTGTTGCATATGGGAAAAACTAGGAAAACTTTGCAAGACATTATTAGTGTTAGTGCAGCCCCCTATTCGTTCATGGTATTGTAGCCCATAAGGATATTTCAGATTAGAGCAAATATAAATTTTATGCACCAAATATTCTCCTTTGTTGTCGCATTTGCCAATTGCATGAAGCGAACAATGATTAAAACTTGGCAAACTAGAATCAAATTTAAGTTTCTCTTTTAGACAATTTAGATTACATAGAATATCAAATTCAATATAACCCAAAGTATTTAAAGAGGACAACAAATTCAGTTCATCTTGTGCACAAGTAATAGAATGAAAAATCTTTTCTTCAGCACATTTGTATGGTTCCAAGCCAAAAGTATCACACTTATTCGCTACTTGTGGCATAAGAGTAATGGAATCATCAGCACACAAGTCCTGTTTATCATAAGGAACAACAAGTAATTCATTTTGTGACAAAGGAAAATCAGCAGTGGGTTCCACTATTTGTTGCTCTTCATTAGCATGCAGAGTGGACAAATTTTGGACATTATGGGTCACATCGTTCTTGCAAGTATTCACAGATAATATAATCTCCTTTTTAGCATTGAGAGCAAGACAAAACAATTGACCAATATGGCTATAAGAATTGCTAATTAACAAGGTTTGAATTTTAGAATTGAGCCCTCTCATGAACCTACTCATAACATCTTCCATGCATTCATCTAATCCACCAAACATGATGCAAATCTTAAAATCATGGTAGTATGCTTTTACAGTCCTACTATCTTGCTTCAAGTTGTCTAATTTTGCAAGCAAATGATCAACATAATATGCAGGAACGAATGCATCTCTAAAAAGAAATTTGAAGTCTTCCCAAGATTCGGGAACTTTGTTGTGCCTATAAATGTGATTCCATTCTAGCAAAGCATATTCAATCAAAATATTAGAGGCAATACAAATCTTTTGTTTCTCGGACAGGTCATGCTCATCAAATTCATTATCTACTTTTAACTCCCAATCAATGTAAGCTTGAGGATCAAACTTACCATCATATAACAGCAAGTGTTGAATGACATCCTGAATATGAGGGTCTAGTTTCAACAGCTCAAAAATCTCCATATCACCTGCCATGATTAGTAGAAAACAAGAAACACAAAAATAATATGTATCCTCCTATCAACTACTAGGATGTGTCGGTTGTAATTCTCTCAAACTCAACTTGTTAAAACAAGCCCTTACAAGTTCTTACCAAACCAAACAGGAGGTGACGGCAACCAACAAGTCTACAACCGTGGAGCGAAGTGTATCGGTGCCGCAGCAACAAAACAAACTATCAAGCTGTAGTCGAATATGTGGAGATGTAGGTGGGCTAAAGCAAGGAAGTACTAGAACCACGTTAGTTGCAAGCAAATTGAACAAACGCTCAACGACATTATTGTGCTGGTCCTAGGCTAGTATGTGCTAGAGACGCGAGCCTAGACACAAACGAAGTCACTGAGCTGTAGCAAAGAAGGATCCCAAGGAGAGGAATAACAACAAAAGAAAAAAACCCTTCTCTTCTTCTTTCTCTTTCTTTTCTTTCTTTCTTTCTTTCTTCCTATCTTTCTTTTCTTTCTTTCTTTTCTTTCTTTCTGTCTTTCTTTTCTTTCTTTTTCTTTCAAGTAGCACAAAGCTGAAATTTTGCAACAAGAGATAACAAGCTACTTACAACAATTAAATGTTTCATTGGGAAGGGTGATTCAGTAGCAAAGTCAAACAAGTGGCTGTTTTGCAAAACCAGGAGATGCGCAAATCTCCAGGGATATTACGAAGCGCTCAAAATGAATTTGTGGACCAAGGTCAGATCCGTTGGAAAGAGCACACATTAAGGTTTCCAGATTATATTTAAACTCCTTATTTGGACTCTTGACAAAGGAAATATGGTGCTTTTCTTTTCAGGATAAAACAGGACTCCGAATCGAATTCTATTTTGAACTTGTTGGATTTCCTTTTTGGAGATGGAAGTATGGACGTGGATGAAACCTCCAAGGATGTGGATAGGGTAATGGTAGTAAACAAAATAAAGGAATTTGGAAATCCACTCTGATTTGTGGAGAGAAACAAATAAACTCAAATCTACGATGGTGACACAAACGTGACTATAACTCGAAACTCTAAACGACTAGACGCTAAGACCAGCAACTTGACACGACGATGCAACCGTTCATTCAATAAGCCCTAACTAAGCATAATAGTATTAAGCTCAAAGGGTTTATAGGATTGTAGGTAAACTAATCTACTATTTTTTCTGGCTTTTCTGGACTATAGGAAAAATTAAAAAACAGCGAAGGATTCGAAGTCTCTCACCGATAAACCTTGCTCTGATTACCAACTGATATGAACCCGCTAGGGTGAATCCTGATCTTTTGATGAGAGAAGGAGGATAACTTGACTTGGGGATGGAGATGACGTTCATGGCCCGACTACAGCCTTCCAAGCTGCGCCTTAGCAACCGATACACCATCTCCAACGGCCGTCGCGATCTTGTGGAGCACGATCAACCAAACCACTAGGGTAATTCCTGCAAGCAATCGAGGAACAAGCAAGAACAAGTAGAACAAGCAACTCAATTGCAAATATGGAGGTGAAAAACTAATCTGAACTCATAAAGTTGGGGTTCTGAATCAAGTTGAACGGATGGTCTAGTCAACACACGCGTCTATAAGGAAGTAGCAATGGCTAAACTTTCAACAAAACAAAACCCCATTGTTCTTGGTGGCAGCTAAGGTGTATATGAAGGTGGAAGGATGACCACCAGGGTGTTGGGGTCGTGCTCCAACCCTAGGATGCATCCCTAATGGACCCGACTTGATACACAACCCATCGGGCCAAAATAAGGCGACGCAGCACCTTTGATAGAAAACCTCTCGGTAGTAATTTGATCATTGCGGCCGCCTTAGACAACATATAGACCTGATTCTGAATCCATATGAAAGTAGACTTCATAAGGATTCCATGGAGTACTTGAACGCCCAAAACGGAGTCCGTATGCGACCGTGGTGAACATCACAAGTTGGAGCTGTCCTAGAGTCCGAATCCAGCCCCAAAACGTGTTGGATTTGATCTCTTTCTTTCCTTGGACCAAAAGTGACGTGGTGTCCTGGTGGAGGACGTTGGGAATACTTGTACTTGGCCCCCAATCAACTTCTTTGGTCCTCCATGCCTTCCATATGTCTTTAACACTCTTTTTGATCCATGTATGTATTTCTGAAAATGACAATGAACACACATCATGGTGCAGCATCAATTCATCAAATGTATCAAATACAATCATGGTAAAGGATTGTTTCACCTATGAATCAAAAGTTGCTAATGTGGTTGTATCTGGGCAGGAGATGTCCTCATCATCGGTGTTCGGATTCTTCGTGTAAGCATCGCCAGCTAAGCTAGAGACTACTCGGTGTTCAGATTATTCGTCGCTTCATCGTCAGCTACGCTTGGGGCTCGCCAGCTAAGCTAGGGACTCCTCGGTGTTTGGATTGTTCGTCGCTTCATCATCAGCTACGCTAGGGGCTCGCCAGCTAAGCTAGGGACTACTTGGTGTTCAGATTGTTCGTCGCTTCATCGTCAGCTACGCTGGGGCTCGCTAGCTAGGTTGGGGACTCCTCAGCGTTCGGATTGTTCGTCGTTTCATCATCAGCTATGTTGGGGCTCACTAGCTAAGCTGGAGACTCCTCGACATTTGAATTGTTCGTCACTTCATCATCAGCTACACTGGGGGCTCACCGATAGCTAAGCTGGGGACTCCTAGGCGTTCGGATTCTTCGTGCAAGTGTTGCTAGCTAAGATAGGGATTCCTTTGATGGTCAGATTTTGCTACGTCTCATCGGTATGCCATCAAGTTGCTCCATGCTATTCGGATCAGGTCCTGATCTTAGGCAGCACATCCGGGGTCTTGATACATACATGGCAGATGACATTGGCAAGCTTTCATTAAAATTCTTTAACCCTGCTACAAGATTTATTTTTTTATCTTATGTACACTGCACCTTGCGGTGCATGCTCTAATTTTTCTTAATGGTTTTCATCTAAGCTGGGGACTGGCTATGATCGGCTAGCGTCTGGAGTTTTCTCTTTTTTGATCCTGGCACTACGAGAATTCTTCACCTACCGCCAGGCTCGGGGACTAAGTTGCTACATTTCACCTAGCGGTGAATGTAGTGTTTTTTTTGATTTATCCTCCTTATTGACTAAGTCATGGATAATAATCATCTGACCTCACAAATGGAGTCTAAGTGGCTACACTTCTTCTAAGGGGAACAATTTTCAAATTTTATCTTGAGCCCCTTACATCCTTCTGGTAGACCTCAACTTCGAGCGAGTCTGAGCTCGGCGCCCAGTTAAACTGGTCGGACGCCTATCTCAACTACTCGGTGCCCAGTTAAACTAGTCAGACGCATGTCTCAACTTCTCGATGCCCAGTTAAATTGGCCGGACCCTGCTTCTAGTGATCGGCTACAAGATGAACTGCTCGAACAAACTCAAGATAGCGTTGCTCAGTGGATACAAGGCGCTCGAGGACTAACTGTGGGGGTATAACCCCAAGTACCCATGGCAAGGGATATGGGCCACACCATCAGGGGCGGTTCAACCCACAACATCAAGACTTGCGGCGCACGGCACAACTCGGCGTACACCGCAAGGCACCTAAAAGATCTGATCGAATACTATAGATATTGTAATCCAAATAGAATACTTGTCATGTAACTGACTAGGATACTTTCCTTGTAGCCCTACCCCTCTAGAGTATATAAGGAGGGGCAGGGGTCCCCTAGTTGGTATCCCAATACAAGTCCTAGGCTTAGCTTAGGACCCCGAGATATCCCATCTCATAATACAATCCACCAAAGACACAGACAGTAGAGTATTATGTAAAGCTGATGGCCTGAACCTACCTAATCGATGTCTCTTACGTTCTATGTCACCATCAAGTTCCTGTCATGCGCACCTCCACCGATTTATCTACTACCGTGGGCATACCCCTCGATAGACTGCTGGCTGTATTTCGTCGACATTAGTGCAATTCAGTTTTTTCTCAAATGCCCGTAGCAACACACAGGGAATCTTCTAGTATTATATATTAGCATGTCTTTGTGTTTTCAAAAAAACATGCCTGAACCTAGTACATTTTGAAATTGGAGTCTAGCAAACCCCACTAAAGAGTTTATCTCATTCCACAACACACCATGTCATCACTTAATTTAGTCTGTCTGATCATCCACCTCCGCCTCAGTACTCCCACCCAACTGCCTTTTCAATAGATGATGGCAAAAAAAAAGAAACCATAGCAATTACTCACGCATCCACCCCGTCTATCCCCTAGCCCCTACCTCTGCCGCCCTCTCCCCCCTCTTCCCTTGCCCTTACCTTTTTCCCTTCTCTGCATCCACCCATGCCCGTAGCCGACTCGACACCTTCGCCGCTCCATAAATGGTTGGATGGCTAGTTCCCCACTGTGGATGGAAGGGGCCCACAAGGGCGTAGCCCCTCCTGATCTCTACCATAAAAAATATTCGATGTATGGCTACCCAACTAGCAAACTAAATCCTTGGATCACAGGGACTCAATTGTAGATTCGTCGTTCATTGAGATTGTGATTTGCTAACTTATGGTGTTCCATGTTGCAAAACCAGCAGTAGAAGGACCGCACATCTCATATTCTATATGAGCATGGTGGCGACTGGTGGTAACACGACAAGCTGCATGCCTACATAGCTTGCACAGTCGGTAGTTCCATGGCGCGACAAGAAGTACGCAACTGGCTCAATGGCAAGTTCGCAACTCACAAGATCGCAAAGTGCGCCAAGATCACTAGGCTAGGTATGGTCCTTTTAAATTTCACTTTGTTTTTTATGCAACGAGGGGGGGACAAAGAGTCCCCATTTAATATATTAACCACAGACTTGAGCAAAAGGACCCAGCGCTAATTAAAAGTCCCAGTTGAGTTTTGGTAACTCTGTTATAGCGAATAATGATGACACGATCATTGCGATTAACGTGTGTTTTGTAGAAACACTATAAATTAGGTCACAATGATGATTGATTATTGGGCATCTTGTGCTTGTCCTCGTGGGAGATCATGAAGAGCAACTCTGGTGGAATGTTCAAGGCTAGTTGGAGCGCTCTCATGGTAGAACCACCCAAATTATGTGGCCCACGTCCATCTGTCATTGTCCTAAAGACCTCTGACTACTGCACACAAGAGCTAGATAACTCTGGTAGTCTATCAGGTGTCCCCGGGGAACCACAAATCATCCACATTTTACAACTCATACAGGATCAACATGGAGTTAGCACAACATTACAACAACTGGTACAAAAATATCTTACATCGAAGTGTGAAAGACTTATAGCAATAGTTTACAAGACATGTTCAAGTCAAAACTTAACTTAAGTCCACAAAGGTGAGTAGGATTGTGGAAGCGACTTAGGTAAAGCATCTAAGGTAGAAGAGGCAGCCAAATCATGTCGAGCCCTCGACATGACCTCGATTAGCAGCACAAGTCAGAACCTGCAACAGGGGTTAACAAACCCTGAGTACTTGAGGGTACTCAACAAGTCTTACCTGACTAAAAGAAAAGACTCCAAGGGTATGCAGGCTTAAAGGGAAGTTGGAAGCAAGAATAACTTTTGTAGAAAAGCTTACAACAAGTGGATCCTTACTTTCAACGGTTTAGCTTCGTATTAAGATTATCAGTAGTATCCAGTTTGCACCTGGTCTAGATCAACCACTTCATTAATCATATCATCTTTTCTTATACCATAAGCAACCATGTTTCCATTAATTAACTATGATGCAGGTCAGAGGATCGAGTCTCCATAACCAAGGAGCATGATGATTCGAATAGATTAGGCCCAGCTGGGGTTTCCTTACCACATGACGTATGCAGGTCCTAGACCTACATAAATCAACCTTCACTCGGATCCTCCAAAATGTGAACGGGTCCTACGCTACCCGAGAGCATAGTACTCCACCTTCCTGCACTGCTCCTGGCGGATTCATAGGATGTGTAAACGCTACTCTCGCCATCTCTCCACTCCCAGTGCATGGTTGGCCTTTCACATAATGGAATAGCCGAGGTATCAGACTTACCGGACTATGTGTCTAGTACTGTAAGGTCTTGACCACATGGTGGCCTACAACGGTACGGTCCTCAATCGACATAGTTGGGGCACTATGTCAAGACTCCATTCTTAACGCAAGCAAAGAGTCCGCCTGGTCTCAGATTAAATTCATAAACATTGATTAAACCTCAGGGCCTTCCCTGAGTAAAGACCATTGTGAAAGATGAACTCAGCACTCGGCTCTTATCGTAGTCTGAGCATTACTAAGCATAGAAGATATCGACCTACACATACTAGTAGGGTATTTACTAAGGATACCTGAACAACAAGGTAATCATGCAGCAATGGTATTCGACCAACTTCTAATAACTTAATGCACAACTCACAAGACTTAAGGTATAATAAAAATTTGTAAATACTAAGAGAGGGTTTATGCTCCGAGGCTTGCCTGCATTGCAGAGAAGGTTAGATTTCACAGACTTGGCACCAACACCACTGGTGGATGAACCTTCTATGAAACTTGATCAATACGAACCTTCTCACTCTCGCATTCACTACACGTAATAAATGATGTATGCTTAACATGATGGACTACATGCCATGATGCATGATGAGAGATACACATGTGCATAACAGAATTTAAATTAATCTAAGAAAGTTAAGTACAACTTTCCTTCACGGTACAACTAGGGTTATACTTCACAAGGCATTCTAATTATTGATTATCAAGTCATTTATGTGGTTAACAATAAAAAAACACCTATCATGCTAACATAGCAAAGCATATCAAGCTTAACACACAAGCTATTGGTTCACTTAGCATACACAACTATCAACTCAGGCACACTCAGATTCAGGACAGCAGCATAGTAGCAACTTCATTTAATTATAACTGGAGATCTAGCCATCCAGAAAGGTGATCCTAGACTTTCTGGAAAGCTCATGAACTCTTCTACAACTTTGTTATTATTACCTAAAGGTGATTCAACAGATATCAAGGTCATATAGCACAAATAAACAGTTCTGTTCAAACTATGACAGAATCTGGCATTAACCTTAAAACAACTATAACCAGAGTTCTAGATCACCAAAAGTTGTGATCCTTAACATTTTGGAAAGCTTATCAAAATTACTACGACTTTTTAGTTGTTACAAAAAGGTTATTCAAAGTTTAACTAAGCTATAAGGCTTCATCTATTAGATCTGTTCAGAAAACAAGCAAAAACTGACAGGGAACTTGCAAAATCTATAACTCCTAAACCAGCAGGCCTAAAATCATGCAATTCTAGGACAAGCAAGATATGTAAGTTATCTACAACTTTTGTATACAACACATTCACAGAAAACATGTTTTGTGTTATGGAAACAGCCACTCAACAAAAACTGCTCATGCAGCCATTTCAATATACAAGTGTAACCAAGTGCTTCTCTAATCTTCTATCAAGATTATGTATGAGTAATTGACTTCATGGATCATCAACCACTATTAACATAGCTACTCACCATAAGGGTAAGCAAGGCAACATCACATGACTTATGCATTTATTAACTAAGTAATTTGAGTAAATCATTTTAATTATTAACCAACAAGTAGATTATCTAACTAAAAAGAAAGAAACTAACTTTCCAAGGAACAGCAGGGGTTTGGGTGTTCCAAGGTCCTCATACAATGCTCAAAGCACACCAAAGTAATTTAAGCATTAACCTAATTCATTTTAACAATTATTAATTATGGAAAAGACATTTAAACATACTTAAATTAATTAACCAAGTTACATTTATCAAAATAGTTCCAAACTTTTTGTGAAGATAGGTCTAGGTATATAAAGCATACACAAAAAGTTTTATGACTAAAGGATGATTATTTTAACCTATAAAAATCATGCAAGGTCCATTTAGTCATTAAAAGATGTAATTTTTAAACCTAGCAAAAGTACTGATTTTGGCAAACTCATATTTTTCCATGATTAAACACATCATAACAAGGATACACAAAAAAATTAAATTTTTAGCATGCTCCAATAATTGGTTATGAATTAAACAAAATTAGCATCATTTAATCATTTTCTGAAAATCGAAAAGGGCTAAAAACCCTTTTGCACCCATGCCCAGCCAGCCACTGTCGCTGACAGGCGGGGCCGGGATCAGCGCATAGTGCGCTCGAGCATAGCCACGGGTACACCGCCGTTGACCAGTGGATTCCTCGCCGACGGCGAGGTCTCCGGCGGGGTGGTCGGTACCTACGAACTCCTGGGGATACCGCGCACACGTCCAACGGGTTGGATGACCGGATTAGGGTTTGCGATGAGCATGACCGCGGCCATGGCGGCCTAGCGGCGCTCCGGCGCGGTAGAAACAGCAGACGACGAGTTCACCGGCGATGGGGAGGTAACCAACGCACTCACCAAGACCTAGCGCACCTATCTATGTGTTGACACAAAAATGTGGCGCTGTTATCAACACACAGCAAGCTGGAAGATCTGAGTGGAACAAGACCATAGATCTGCTTAGCTTCGACACAAAACCAACCGATTCTGAAAACCCAACAACGTGCCAGTCAATTTGACCTGCAATTGATAAGGAGAGAAAATCTTATAAGTAATTTAAGGTGGAACATGTCAGTGTTGCACCAAATAGTTCCAAATATACGGCTAGATAGCCGATTCAATGATGATATCGACTAAATAGTCGATATCCAACGTATCCATGAAATAAAGATCTTTAAATCAAGAATTATCGGCTAATATTAAATGATAATGATACGAATCAAAATAATTGATGCTCATGGAACATCAGAAAGCATCATCGGCTAAATGGAACATGACTGATATAAAGCGTCGAGCCGGTAAGTTTGATGAAAAGAGTATAACATGCGAACAAATCGATTGTCTAATATAAATAAATCTATAAACAGTTTAAATCTAATCTATTATCATCAATAGTGAGGTTCGATCGGATCGATGCAGCTATGATAATGATAACAAACTAAAGCCAAAGAATCTATAAAACCAGTTATATGTTGACAGATTCATGAAAACATGCTATATGCGTGAGAGTATAGGCAAATCGGCTAAAATAGCTGATGCATTCATAGCAAACAAACAGAGTACATATCTTGATCATGAACAAGACCACTAATCGATAATTTCGAATCTAAAGTCTTACCAATGAGGTTCAACCAGATCAATGCAGCTATGGTAGTATCATTAGATTAGATCTCATTAACTAGTGAGTTTATTCAAGATTGAAACATGTCCTTGGATGCATACTATATTTGACTGGAATAGAGATAAAATAGTCGATCTAACGGAATTAAGCCATCAATTATAAGATTTGAAGCGTGACCAGATCAAAGGATGACCAATTAAGATAGTATGATGCTAATCTATCTCTATTTTCATCAGGTAATTTTGTTATAATTAATAGAACATTAATTATAGCAAGATCGACAAGTAGTGAACCAACCAAAACAGCAAGGAAAATCTTAGTAATTTTAGCAGATTCGATAACTGGTGATATTGTATTAAACAACAAGTTATTTAACACAAGATCGATTACTTTGATCTATATTATGATTCGTAAGAGATCAATCAACTAATGCAGCCTTACAAACTAGGATACAGATTGATAACTAACTTATATTATGGCTCATAAAAGATCAATCAGCTGATGTAGCTTTACAAGCATAATACAAGTTGTGACGGTACTCACAAGCAAGATGGAGGTCGATCAGTCGATGCAGCCCTGTTTGCTAAAGAACTCACCGAGATCTACAGTACTCCTACTCCTAATACGATGGCGAAAGCCAGAAAGATTGTGTTGATTGAGTGTTCGCCTTTTTTACAATAACCAGGGCCTAATACTTATACCCGGAACCTAAACATGAATCCTACTCAAATATGACTCATTATAATTTTTGGATTAAAAGAAAACTTCCAAACTTAATAATAACCTGGACCCTAATTTTCTTTATTTGTAGAGTCCGACATATCTTCCTGGCACCACTCAAGTATAGCCCATTAACGTCGTCTATTGACATCATCCATAAAATAGTTGATTCTGACATCACATCTAAATCAGCTGATACCGATTTACATCTAATCGATTCCTTGATGACACAATCCTGGAAGCTTCGAGTTCCCATGTTCTTCTTCCCAAATTTTGGTGTAAACACATGCCCCCTAATTTTGGGATAAAATGATTTTATTCCAAAATTCCTATTTATCTGTTCACCGTGTTCCAACCGCTCATTCCAAAATAAACGCATGGCTCCTGATCTCTCTGGACAAATTATATAATACCCCAACAGTATCATTTTTAGCTTGCTCGGCCTGCTTACTTTCCCCTTCTTTCTCGAGCAAACTTCAACAGTCAAAGCCGCCACCGCCAAAGCCTTAACCCTAGCAAATCCTCTGTTCTACCAAACCGCTGTTCCAGTAACCTTCCTTAGATTCAGATCCATTTTGGCTACAATGGCAACCAGCAACCATGTTTCTGAGGTATGCCTTCAAACTTCTGCCTTTCAAGTGTTAGCCGCTACTCTGTATTTTCCTTTTTCTAAAATTCATCCCAACTGGTTTCTAGGAAATGGGGAACGAAATTATGATTCCATCAGTTGTTGTTCCCAATGCCTATCACCTTGGACACATGGGTGACCCTGATCCATCCAATTTCATCAATCAAGAAACCAACCGAATCCCCTTCAAACAATCTGTAGTAGATTTATCTTCTTGTAACACCAAAACTCCCTTCAAAAACTAGCCCAAAATGCCTAAGAGATGGAGGGATTGGTTCCATAGGGTATCAGAGAAAAAGGCTGGAGATTGGGAAATTTATGACTTGAATCAATGCCTGACACTCTCACTGTCTGGAACGGAGAAGAATGACTCACTTTTAATTTCTACATCTTACTTTTGGTCCAACACTCTGAATGCTTTTGTTTTTTGTCACGGTCCAATGACCATCACTTTAGCCGATATTTACATGTTGACCGGACTTAGAATACCATGATCAATGCAACCCTATGATTTCTTAAGTGCTAGGTCCAAGAAATTAGCCAAAATATCAGACTACATAGGATGGGCAAGCTATATTCTGAACAATATTGGGGATGGATCGGTTGCCGATGAAAGAGAGCATGTGGCTTTCCTGAACATGTGGCTGGAAAAATTCATCTTTTGTGGGTCATCTTGCGGACCAACTTATAATCATAAATACATGGCAGAACGTCTAGCAGCCGACAATGAAATCCCCCTCGGAAAATATCTGTTGGGGTCTGCTTATCACTTGATGCTCCAAGTATCTGTTCAATTACTGAAAAATGAACCAGTGCATATCATCAGTGGCCCTTGGAGGTTAATACAATTGTGGCTAAATCTGTACATGCATAAAATTGTCAGACCCAATCTCAGGAATCTGAGCTTCCCTTCTTCCAACTTTGCAGAAGATTATAAAGGAAAAGAAGGAAGAACTCGACAGTGTATGAATTATGGTGAAGCTGCATCAGCCATAACAATTGATGTTGATATAGGCCACCTTTTCAAGAAATTTTTCAAAGGGTTTGATGCAAACATCCTAACTTGGCTGCCTTATGATGAGGATCAAGACAATGAACTAGTTCTGCCAGTCAAATTTCGGTTTGAATCAGGTTGCTCAGATGAAATAGTTGCTGCAAATTTTCATTGTATTATCAAACCCTGTGTACTGCTAGCCGAATTTCGCCATGGCCTTGGCAAAATGGCTACTGGTTCTTTTCTCCTAGATAACCTCCCAACTTATGAATTCTATAATCCTTCTTTTATGGCCCATCAATTTGGCCTTGGTCAACTTTCTCCTCGGCTATTCTTATGGAACACTCTGAAGCCAAGAGAACGTATCAGTGCGATGATGGAAGCTTCTTGAGTTTTTCAACTGGGATCAGCCTTCCTTCTCTTTGCCTGCATGAATGGACAAGAGCTACCTTCTCCTCAAATTTGTTTGATTCCTGGTGGCAAGAATGACACTCTTACCTCTTCTGTAGTCCAATTCATCCCAACTGTTTAGCCTTGGATGAAGAATTTGCTTCTGATAGTGAGGTAATTTACTACTTTTCTTTTAGAAGTTTTATCTAACAAGTTCTCCTATCAATTCATCTAACAAACTCTTTTGCAGGATACCGAATTTGATCCGCCAAGCGTGGACAAGAAAGGGCACCCCATAGAATATTATCCACCATGTCCAGCCTTAAGAATGGGATCAACTGCACCCACTCTGAAAAAGTTGATGAAAACCCCAGCTGCCCCAACAATACTCACATATCAGTCTTCAAAATGCAAGGTAACCCAAGGTGTAACTCAGAAAACCACCACTAGAAAGAGACTTCACAGAACAAAATCATCAATTGCTCAGGTAACTTAACTTATCTTCCCTCTTAAGATGATATCCAACTTCTAATTCAATCCCTTTCTTGCAGCCATCGACTATTGCATCTCAATCTGCCTTGGGTGCCGAATTGTTGTCCCAGGCATTTGAATCGGCGTCTACCAACATCTCATCGGCTAATCCTCCTAAGGAGCCGATTACAATTGAAATAACCAATGCTTCTGACAGACCCAAAATAGCAGAAGATGAGAACCTCTCTACTTCACCTCCTGATGCTACCAAGGTATCTCCTCAAGCCTTTTAATCTTATGCAATCCTCACTCTTCTCTGATCATTCTCCTTTATCAGACACCAACTAAGAAAACTTCTACACAAGAGCAAAGGTCTAACAATCCAACAGTTGAAAATGATCCTGTTGATGCTAATACCCAAACCATTGATTCTCCAACTCAGCAAATAGTCGATGGTAAAACATTTATATGCTCATTCTTGTCCTTCTATAACAAATACAACAACAACAAAGCCTTTAAGTCCCAAACAAGTTGGGATAGGCTAGAGTTGAAACCCAGCAGAAGCAATCAAGGTTCAGGCACGTGAGTAGCTGTTTTCCAAGCACTCCTATCTAAGGCTAAGTCTTTGGGTATATTCCATCCTTTCAAGTCTCTTTTTATTGCCTCTACCCAAGTCAACTTTGGTCTTCCTCTGCCTCTCTTCACGTTACTATCCTGGCTTAGGATTCTACTATGCATCGGTGCCTCTAGAGGTCTCTATTGGACAAGTCCAAACCAACTCAACCGGTGTTGTCCTTCTATAACAAATATAAACCAAAAAACTTCTTGATGCCTGCAGACACTAGCATTGAAAGTCCAGAATCGATTCAACCACATGTTGAAAAAGATGTTGGCACATCATCTGTTGTTCCTTCTCCTCAGCCAGAGTCTTTTCCAGAAAAGGTACTGTGTTCCCCTCACCATTCATCTCATTGTCAACCCATTTGCCATTTCTAATAAGATTTCTTTTGTTCACATGCAGGCACTTAATTCTCTAGCTCTGACCTACTCCTTCAACTTTGAAGAATACATAGACGAAAGTGAGATTATCTCATCAGCCATTTCTTCCCAAGAGACTTTATCAGATGAGACCAAAAAATTAGCTAAAAGACATGTTGCCAAAGCTCGAAAGGAATATAGCCGATTGGGTTCAGGATGCAGACCCAATGAGAAGAATCTTCTTGGCCATCAAGGATAATCTGACCCCAAATCTTGCTGAGGCCTTGATACCTATATCCAATATCAAAGACCAAGCTCCTAAGGTGAAAAAGGCTCAAAGAAATCTAATTGACCATAAAGCTTTAATGCCCAAAATGAATTCTAACAAACAGGAAGCCAAAGAATTAGCACAGCTGATAGATAATTTGAAGAATTCTTCTTCCAAAATGAAGCCAGAACTAAATCAGCTGAGAGTTAGACGTGCTGAGCTTGAAAAAGAACTGGAAAGTGTGAAAGCCACCATTGAATATCATGAGTCCAACTTGACTCAGATCCCCAATGCTATCAAACAGAAGAAGCAAGAAATGCTGACCAAGGTCAAAGAAGGCAAAGCTTTTCACAGCAGTCTTAAGAGCATTCCCAAATCAGCCGAAGAAGATAAACAACAAATTACAGAAGTTGATGATATTCGGCTGAAAGCACTATGAGCAATTCATGATGCTCTTAACTTGTAATTTACACTCCAATATCTGTAGCACATAAACCTGATGATAATTGTACTTTTTGGTTCGGCTAGAAGAGCCGATTTGAATTAGACGATTTCTAATTCTGACTTTACTTTGACCTAACTGAATCTGAAAATGACTTTTATCACAAAACCCTTCAAATTCCTTCTTAGTCATCAACGCCGCGTTCCCCTCGGTATTAGTGAAGCGGCGCATCCTCTTCCATCAATTAGGGTTGCTTTCACATGTCTCAAGATATCTACCATTTTACCTTCGTGGCTATAAATACCAGCCAAAGGCTTCGGCCTCAAACACATCTACACCCGCAACTATTCTCATTCTCTCATGTCCTTCTACCTTCAAGAACCCTATAGCGGTTTCCTCTTCTCCTCCTCACAAGATCTAAACTAGCACCCATGGCCGGCGAAGATAACCACAACAAGTGTGCAGCGGAGGAGATCCTAGAGGAGGAGATGCCAATGAACCAGTGCCTTTGCTGCATGAGGTAATACCAAACGCCCTCTGCTCATGGCAACGAATCATCCTCTAACTTATCCATAGATTTGTCTTGAATAACAGGCTCCTTCCTCCTCCTCCTAGGGCCGGTGAGCCCTCTAATGCTGAGTCTGTTGCCGCCCCCGCGCCAGACTCATCATTGGACTCCTCCGACTCGTATATCGGTGATGATGCTCGGCGCTCCCTCAGGGAGTAGAGGGCTACCAAGGACCGTTATTCCGAGGCAACTCGGGAAAACGGTCAGCTTGAGATCCGTCTCGAGGCTTCCCAGGCCGCCCTTCTTGCCGCATTGGAGGAAACCAATGCCGCTCGGGCGAGGTTGGCCGAGGCTGACGCCATGGTGGTGGGTAAGCTTAGTTCCAAGAAAACTCTTACTCTTATCTTCACTGCCCCTTTCTTGACAATCTTCTTGCCTCTTTGATTACTAGCCCTGATGGTACAGTTGGAAAACCTCCAACTAGCAGTGAACGTAGCTTCATCAGCCGTCAACGCCCGGGGCCCTCTGCTCATCAACCATCTGCAAGACATCCTAGCGCACACCCAGGAGATTGCCCTCCATGGCATTCGTCGTGGCATAGCGGTGGCTCTAGCCACGATGCCAGTCCAGACCAGGCACAACCTCCTCACCATGGAGCTAGGCTTCCCAATGGCCGATGATCCTGACATGCACAAGGAGCTGATTGAGGACTTCAACGACACCGCAGCAGCCATTGTAGATATCACACCAGCCTAAGATGTTGTGAACAAAGTGTTCAATTGTCTGTACTAGGAGCAAACAATGAATGAACAAAGTTTTTGCCTTTTCCTTATGAATTCATCTCTGAAACTGTCGTAATATGAATCATGATTGTCTTTGTGTATGTTTTTGCCCTACAGGCGATACATATCATATCAGCTTCTACCCCTTCGGTTTAATTTTCCTTTTTGAACTAAAGGCGATACCCTCCTGGTACCAGCTATTAGAGCCGATGACTAAACAAATCGGCTATCAAGTATTAATCCAAACGCTAGGATAATATTTTTTTAGGAATTTTCCATTGATTGCTCTATCAAACTCCTCTTCCCCTTCTAGCGTTTCCAAAATATAAGCATTGCTAGGTGCACAACGTTTAATCCGATAAGGACCTTCCCAATTAGGCGACCATTTGTCAAACATGTTGTCTTTAAACCCAATCGGTAATCTTACTTTCAAAACTAACTCTCCTTCGCAAAACTATTTGTTCTTGACCTTTTTATTATAATGCCTTGCAACCCTTAATTTATTGGCCTCAATATTTTCAAGAGCGCGCAGCCGATGACAACTTAAGTCCTCCAAATCATCCATCATAAGGTTTTTATAAACTTCGGCTGCCAAATCATTTTGCAATGTAACACGTCTTGATCCAGTCTGAATCTTCTAAGGAAGAACTACACTATGCCCATATACTAACTCATAAGGTGATGATTTAATCGATCCATGGCAAGCCATCCTATATGCCCACAATGCTTCATTAAGTGTAAAGTGCCACTTCCGTGGTTGCTCTTCAATTTTCTTCTTAATCAACTTAATCAAAATTTGATTAGATGTCTTTGCCTGGACATTAGCTTGAGCATAATAAGGAGAAGAATTTAATAATTTAATTCCCATACTGGCAGCAAAATCTCTGAGTTCCTCTGATGTGAACATTGTCCCTTGATCAGTAGTAATGGTTTGAGGAATCCCAAAATGATAAACAATATGCTCCCTGACAAAATCAACCATATTCTTTGAAGTTACTGTTTTCAAAGGAATCGCCTCAACCCACTTAGTAAAATAATCTGTTGCTATCAATACAAACTTGTGACATCTACTTGAAGGTGGAAAAATCTAGCCAATAAAATCAATTCCCCGGCCTCAAAATGGCCATGGCTTAATTATTGGGTTCATAGCTGATACGGATGATTTCTGAACATTATCAAAACGCTGACAATTCTAACACCCCTTGTAATATTCAAAATAATCTTCTAATATTGTTGACCAGAAATATCCAGACCTGTGAATAACCCATTTTATTTTATAAGCTGATTGATGAGCTCCACATATTCCTTCATGTACTTCCCCCATCAATACTCTTGCTTCTCCTTGACTTAAACATTTAAGCAAAACCCCATCGACTGTTTTGTAATACAACTGATTATCTAATAAAACATATTTAGTTGATTTATATCTCAATTTTCAAGTAACTTTCTGTGATGGATTCTTGAGGTAATCGGCTATTTCAACACTCCAATCATTAGCCAAGGTTTCACTACTTAAGATTTTTTAGAACACTCGATAACCTGACGCACTCTGAGCTAACCGTTTGGCCTCTTGATTATGTGCTCTTGGAATATGCTGAAGAGAAGTAAGAGGAAACCCCTTAAGTAACTTTCGACATTCATCATGGTAACCCCTCAGAGTATCATCTTTACATTCGTACAGGCTGATCAACTGATTAATAACCAGCTGTGAATCTCCAAATATTTCATTTGACTCAGCCTTTACTTCCTGAAGAAGTTGAAGTCCCTTAAGAATAGCTTCATATTCCGCTTGATTATTGGTGGTCATTGGTTTGGTTTGAAAGGCAAACTCAAAACTTGCCTCCAAGATGAAATAATAACAATACTAATGCCACCCCCTTGCTAGCACAATGATCCATCAAAGAATAATGTCCAAGGCATAGGTTCTACATAACCGATGCTTGGTTTTTGATGTTGAGTAATAAAATTGGCCATCACTTGCCCTTTGATCGCTTTAGCCGATTCATACCTCAAATCAAATTTGATAATGCAAGAATCCACTTTTCCATTTTTCCCATTTAATACCAGCATTGACAACATGTGTTTGATCACATCAGCTTCAGACACAACTATACACTCAGCCAGTAATAAATAATGTTGTAACTTAGTGTAGGAGAAATATAAGCATAAGCATAACTTTTCAATAAGAGAATATCTTATTTCTGGATTCAAAAGTCTTCTACTTAAATAAAAAACAACCCATTCCTTTCCTTCAAACTCATGCATCAAGGCCGACCCAATTGTTTGACTATCGGCTGACACGTACAACTTAAAAGGCTTACCTTGCTGAGGAGGAACCAGCATAGGTGGAGATTTCATATACTCTTTTATCTCCTCAAATGATTTTTGTTGTACATCACCCCATTTAAATTCTTGATCATTTTTCAACTTTAACAAAGGAGAAAACGGCAGAATCCTTTCTGACATATTTGAAATAAATCTTCTGATCTAATTAATCTTACCAAGCAGAGATTGTAATTCTGTTTAATTAATTGGAGGTACTGTCTCATCAATTTCTTTCATACTTTTTTGACCAATCTTAATTCCTCTCTCGTGGACCATAAAACCCAAAAATTGTCCAGCTAACACTCTAAAGGCACACTTATTAGGATTCATCTTTAAACCATGTTTTCTTATGCACTCCAAAGTCTTCCACAGATCATCCAGATGTTCTTTGTACCCTTTGGATTTCACCACCACATCATCAATATAGATTTCAATAATCTTGCCGATCAACTTATGGAAAATATAATTCATTGCCCTCTGATAAGTTGCGCCAGCATTCTTCAATCCAAAAGTCATTACAACCTATACAAATAAGCCGATTGCACCAGGGCACCTAAATGTTGTTTTTGCTATGTCTTCTTCAGCCATAAAAATTTGATTATAACCTGCATTACCATCCATAAAACTAATTACCTTATGCTCGGCCGCTGTATCTACCAATATATCGGCTATTGACATCGGATAACCATCCATCTGTGTAGCCCTGTTCAAATCTCTGAAATCAATACAGACTCTCAACTTTCCATTTTTCTTATACACAGGAACTACACTCGATATCCACTCTGCATATTGGTAAGGTCAGATAAATTTTACTTCTAGTAGTCTTTCAGTCTCCTTCTTAATGTCATCAAGAACATTTGGATTAAATCTCCTTGGAGCTTGTTTAAATGGTCGATATCTAGGTTTGATTGGCAACCGATGTTCAACAATTGACCGATCTAAACCAGGCATTTCATAATATTCCCAAGCAAAACAATCTTTAAATTCCTTTAATAAATCTATCAATTCTTGCTTATACTCAGTATCCAACTTAGCACTTACATACGTCGGCCTAGGCCTATCTCCAGGACCAATATCTATTTCTTCTAACTCATCGGCCGACATAAAGCCATGTCCTAGTTTACCATCTATACCATCTATTGGATTATCCATTAAAACAAACTTTCAGAGCCGATTGCTTGGATCGGCTGTTGGCCTTCATCATTGATCCTAATGAAGCCTCCTTCCCATTGCTTGCCAAAAAAACACTTAAAATCTTATAGTTCCCAATACATTGGATCAATTGTTGCTATACTCATAGAATCATTAGCATGAACTAGAACATTGTCTCTATGCCACTGAATCAAGCATTGATGCATAGTCAACGGTACACAACAATTAGCATCAATCTAATCATGACCAAGGAGTAAACTGTATGAACCCTTTCCATCAATGACAAAGAATGTAGTGAGCAAAGTCTTGCTTCCAATTGTCAATTCAACATTTATTGCCCCCCTGGTCTTGGACGCATTACCCCCAAAATCCTTAAGCATCATGTCAGTCTCAATCAAATCTTATGGTCCTTTACCAAGCTTGTGAAAAGTAGTATAAGGCATCAGATTAACAGAAGCACCTACTCATTGGCTTCCCATCGACAAAACCTTTCACATATAAAGTCTTCAAATGACGATGCTTAATTAGTTTATCAAATATAGCTTGTTGTATCAATGTTAACCGGGCTACCATCTCTTCATACTCTGATTCATCAAAATCTGAATAAACTTCTTGATCTGCTGGAGCTTTAAATTCAGATGGTAAAAGAAAAGCCATTTGAATATTAGCCGATGGTTGACCCTTATCGGTTGTTTGTTTAGCACGCCATACTTACGATTTACTAGATTTCTGAGCCTATTCTAATTCTCAGCTCCTTAGATGTTGTACTCTTCACTTCTGACTTCTTATTAAACCTCCTGGACAACACTATCCTTCCTACCAAACATACTCTTCATCATCTTCTTCATAATTGGCCCAGTTCTGATCAACAACTCGCTTTCTAAGCCGATCATGAATGCTTCTATTTTTTAAGCACCGGTCCACATCATTACGTTGATATTAAATTCGATCATGAATATACCGGCGGTTGACTTGAGATTGCCTAAACCCTCAATATTGTTCGCTACATTCTGGGCAATTATTTCTAGTAGGCAATCTCAAACCTTTGTTCCAATAATGTCTGAAGAAAAGGCAATTCCAATGTGACTCAGCTTGTTCTCTTTCATATCTTCCTTCATCTTGTTGACGTTGATACTCCTTCTCTTCTAACCAGCGCTGATAATCTTTCTCCTTCTGTCATTGCCATTTATTCAACAGAATTCAAGATGTAACACGTGTTCTCATCGCACCATCTCTCGACGTTTCTCTCTGCTCATATCGGCTCTTTCGTTGGTCACGGCGCCTTTTAATTTCTCTATATTCATCAGCCGATATTTGCGTCTCTGGATCAACTGTTCCAGTTTCTCTTGCCCTGGCTGATGTTAAAACTTTAGCTTTCCCTTTGAACAACTTAGCATCAACCATATTCTGATCCTTTGGGAAAGGATTATCATCAACTTTCATTTTTCGAGCTGTATCAAATTTAAGCTTCCCTTGTTGAATAGCCCTCTAAATATGTTGCCGAAAAATCCTACAATCATTATTAGTATGAGAAGTAGTGTTATGGTACTTGCAAAATTTCTTATTCTTCAACTAATCGGGAGGTAATATAACATGATTGGCAGGCAGTTTAATCTATCTCTTCTCAAGCAAGAAATCAAAAAGTCTGTCTGCTTTTATAACATCAAAATCATAACTCTCTTCAACTTCTTTTTCTCAAGGATTTGAAACCATTACTATCTTTTTACCCCAGTTCCATTCAGCTATGCCAATTTCCTCTTCATCATCATCATCATCATCATCATCAACTAAATATGGATTATAAGCTTCAATGATTGCAGCATTCTTCTGAAATCAGGTATCTCTGCGCATATTCTAGAATTGGCTATTAAGTGTTGCCACCCGTTGAGCCAATTGACCTAAATTGTCAAATTCTTGTCCGAGCAACTTTTCTCTCCATGTCGGCAACATTCCTTGAACGACCAACGCAGCTAGCTGATCATTAGCCCTTTGCTTTATAGTTGTCAAATCTGTGATCTTTCTTTCCCCTGTCCCAGTGTAGAAATATGTATGAAATTTCTTTTCAAGATCACTCCAATTGGTAATAAAATTAACCGCTAGTGATGAAAACCAAGTGAAAGCTGGTCCTGACAGGGACAAAGAGAAGAAATGAACTCGATGCGCTTTCTCAATAGAGGCTTCACCCAACTGAGTAAGATATCGACTGACATGTTCTATTGTACTTGTGCTATCTTGACCAGTGAACTTAGCAATTTCTAGAAGCCTGTAATTCATAGGAAGGCCTACTAAATCATACCACTCTGGATATGGACATTTGTATGAAAAGGTCTGCCATTTTAGTTTTAAACCTAACTGATTTTTCATCATTTTGGTTACTTTAAGCAACAATTCATCAGCATTTGAGTTTGAATTTCTTGGCAATTGCTGACCCATCTGCAGATTGAAATTCTAAGTACCTTGATATCATAGATTTGGAATCATATTGAGGGTATTATAATCTGAACCATAATGATATCCTTATGGAATATCTATCTGTCGAGCCCCTTACTGATTTACTGCTTAAAATCTCTAATTAAAAACATTAGGATATGTATCTCTATGAATCCTTTAAACTGATGGTGCTATTTTTTGAGCCGACGGTGGTATTTGGCCTGATGTACCAAAATTAACCATCTGATTCTAAACTTGCCCTGTCGGCTATTGCACATGCTGTACTGATGATCCAGAATTATATTGCATTTGATTAGTAATAGCACCCTGAATTTGCTCAGACACATTCTGAATTGCCTGGGCATCATCACTCTTAGCTAGTGCTGCCTCTTGATGGCTAGTACCGGCTTAATTAGTCCCCTGAGTCGATGGATGTGGAATATTATAATAAGACGGTCCAACCTGATCAAGTGGAAATCCATGAAACACCTCCTTCATGGTATTGTGGAATGTATTCAAGAAAACTGTATTATGATTCAGCATTGCATCATGAACAGATTTGTTGATGGCTTCTACAAAGAAACGCCTATCATCAGCTTCGTCTGTATCTGACTGTCCATGCATCAAAACTCTCGACAGTGGATATTTCTGAATAACTTTATTGTCATGTGTTTTGGTGTATAACAACAAACATTTGTTCATAAACTCCTCTATAGCCTTACCAATAACATCTTTATCCTCATCAGGTAAGTCTTTATAAGGTACCATAAGAATGTCCTTGTTGTTGTGAACCACCATGACTATTGTGGTCCCACCAGGCATGCCAAAAAGTGTGTTGACATAAAAATGTGGCGATGTAATCAACACATAGCAAGCTAGAATATCCGAGTGGCATGAGACCAGAGATCTGCTTACCTTCAACGCAGAACCAACCGATTCTGAAAACCCAACGACGTGCCAGTCAATTTGACCTACAATTGATAAGGAGAGAAAATCTTATCAGTAATTTAAGGTGGAACATGTCGGTGTTGCATCAAATAATTCTAAATATACGACTAGATAGCCGATTCAATGAGGCTATCGACTAAATAGTCGATATCCAGTGTATCCATGAAATAAAGATCTTTAAATCAAGGATTATCGGCTAATATTAAATGATAATGATACAAATCAAAATAATCGATGCTCATGGAACATCAGAAAGCATCATCGGCTAAATGGAACATGACCAATATAAAGCGTCGAGCCGATAAGTTTGATGAAAATAGTATAACATGCGAACAAATCAACTGTCTAATATAAATGAATCTACAAACAGTTTAAATCTAATCTATTATCATTAACAGTGAGGTTTGATCGTATCGATGCAGCTATGATAATGATAACAAGCTAAAGCCAAAGAATCTATAAAACCATCTATATGTTGACAGATTCATGAAAACATGCTATATGCGTGAGAGTATATGCAAATCGGCTAAAATAGTTGATGTAGTCATAGCAAACAAACAGAGTATATATCTTGATCATGAACAAGACCACTAATCGATAATTTCTAATCTAAAATCTTACCAGTGAGGTTCGACCAGATCGATGCAGCTATGATAGTATCATTAGATTAAATCTCATTAACTACTGAGTTTATTGAAGATTGAAACATGTCTTTGGATGCATACTATGTTTGACTAGACTAGAGATAAAATAGCCAATCTAGCAGAATTAAGCCATCAATTATAAGATTTGAAGTGTGACCAGATCAAAGGATGACCAATTAAGATGGTATGATGTCGATCTGTCTCTATTTCAATCGGGTGATTTTGTTATAATTAATAGAACATTAATTATAGCAAGATCGATAACTGGTAAATCAACCAAAAACAGCAAGAAAAATCTTACTAATCTTAGCAGATTCGATAACTGGTGATATTATATTAAACAACAAGTTATTTAACACAAGATCGATAACTTTGATCTATATTATGATTCATAAGAGATCAATCAGCTGATGTAGCCTTACAAACTACGATACAGATCGATAATTAACTTATATTATGGCTCATAAAAGATCAATCAGCTGATGCAGCTTTACAAGCAGAATACAAGTCATGACGGTACTCACAAGTAAGCTGGAGGTCGATCAGTCGATGCAGCCTTGTTTGCTGAAGAACTCACCGAGATCTATAATACTCTTACTCCTAATGCGATGGCGAAAGCTGGAAAGATTATATTGATTGAGTGTTCGTTTTTTTATAATAACCAGGGTTTAATATTTATACTCGCAACCTAAACATGAATCCTACTCAGATACAACTCATTACAATTCTTGGAATAAAAGAAAACTTCCTAACTTAATAATAACCTGGACCCCAATTTTCCTTATTTATAGAGTCTGACACATCTTCCTGGCGTCACTCAAGTATAGCCCATTAACGCCGTCTGCTGACATCATCCATAAAATAACCGATTCTGACATCACATCTAAATCAGCTGATACCGATTCACATCTAATCGATTCCTTGATGACATAATCCTGGAAGCTTCAAGTTCTCGCGTTCTTCTTCCCAAATTTTGGTGTAAACACTATGCTATCGATTGGACCAATTAGGGTTAGGCTCGAGCTCGACCGCGGCCATGGTGGCACGGTGGAGCAGAGCTCGGCAGTGCGGTGGTGCTCTGGCCGCTACAGCACGATACAAGTTAGTCTAAGGGTTCAGGCAGCATCAGCAGCTCACCGCAATGTCGATGCGCTGCTTGGTTGAACTGGGGACGAGGCAGAGCTAGATGGCCAACGGTGATGGCGCGTGCGGTGACGCGAACCGGTGTCGCGGCGGCGTTCCGACGCATCCGGTGCTCTATAGTCAAAACAAAAGGGCCAATCATGACCACGGCATCAAGGAAAGGCTAAAACGAAAGACGAGGAGGGAGATGCATCAGAACACGCTAGCCACAGGGAGGGGGTCACGACGGCCATGGTGACATGGCCGCGGCGGCTACCGGCACCGGGGGTGATTCCGGTGGAGCAGGCTGATGCGGGTAGGCTTAGGCGATGCGCAAAGACAAGGCGATGCTACGGGTGCGAGCAATTGGGTGGAGGTGTAGTGGTGGCGGTGAATTTCACCGGCGGGCCAAAAGTGCACGGCCGTAGCGGCACAGAAGGGAAAAGGAGGAGGCAGCCGACAGCGTCACGTTATATCGGGCGCGGGAGAGGCGTTGAGGTCCCTAGCTCCTGCTTGAGCTTTGCCACCAAAACAGCTGCGTGTTCTGTGCGCGCTAAGGCGGTGAATCGAGGGCGGCAGCCGACGGTGAGGCACACACAAGAGCAGCTCACCGTTGATACTGTTCACCGACTAAAACCATGCTGTTATTCGCTCTCTTGCTCTTGATTTCTCTACTTAACGTGATGAGCACCCTTAAGCAAAGTTGTTCCCTAAACAGAGATCTACAGCTTTGGTTAAATTATCAACATAAAAAGATCGATGGTTTTGAAACTTTAGAGTTTTGAAAACAGGTACTTTGAAATTGTAAACTGAAATTCAGTTTGGGTTTTGCAAAACTGGTTTGATTAGCAACTCTGGCTAATTAATTAACAGCTAAAGACTAAACAAATATGACAACTAATGGCATGATATCAAAGCCCAAACATACTACCAATCAATGGAACAAAAATTGGATAAGTTTTATTTATGAAAATTCATTTAATAATTCACCAAAATTTGAACTCAATATCTGCATTTCTGGGACTTAGGCAAAATTTTGCTAAGTATGAAATTCAACATTGAATCCAATCTTTGGCTCAATTTTAAACATATTTGACTTGTAAACATCATCAACTTGTGATCCCACATTAAAGTACATGCTATGCACTACAAAGTTTATTTTAACAAAATTTTAATTGTTTAAACAATTTCACATATATAAAGCCACAAAGAACCCTAATCACTATTACTAATAACATTTCATGTATCATATAAAACACCACAAATGCAACATATGAAGGCTATAATTTGAAACTTGAAATGCATAATTGACCTGATACTTGGTGATTATGGTTGATGATGCTCATGATCAAAATTTTAATTGATCCTTAACATCTGGGATGTTACAGCTCTTTGTTCACTAATAGGGATGTGAACATACATGACAAATAACTTTCATCAAATGTAGAAGCGGTATTCATCATAAAGAACATTTTGTGACAAATTCGTGATGAAAATCTGTTTGTAAAAAACTGAGCATCATATTTGTTACGTTGTGATGAACCCGAGCTATTGGTCATAGAAGTGTGTTGATCCATGACGAAAAATGACTTAGGAAATGATGGAAAGGAAAGGCCGTTAAGGAGAGGATTCGAGAGGGACAAGAGAAGCATGAGGGCCCTGCATGTCGTCAGTGCCAAATCCAATACTGTATATTGGTGTGCTCACCATGAGACATGATCAATGTTGTGTTTAGCATTATCATCGCGGGTGCCAAATCCATTCTTGGCGCCGTTGATGACGAGCAAGGATGTTGGCCTTCTGTTGTAGGAACGTCTCAGCACACGTCTACCAGTGTGCACCTAATGAATCACGCCGAGTTATCTGGCACATATGTAGCAACAAGGAGCTTGGCGTTGATTTATGCGTCTCGGTGGAAACATACAGAACAGTGTGCAGCGTGTAGCAAGGTGCGTATGCGTTGTATGCTTCTCTCGGCTCCTTAGACCAAGCAATACGTTAAGACATAGGACTCTCCACGCAATACACTTAATAAAATTATCTAGAACTCTTTTATGTCTATATTACTAAACTAATAATGATATTTGAGATAGGACAACCACAATAGTTTATAATGTAATAGAGAAAGTGATGCACCAACCAAAGAAAAAGTGTCGACCTTCAATATTACATATAGAGTCCCTCAATATATTACATGTAGATACTAATAGTCAGGGAGTAAAGTTAATTTGAGATCCAACAATAAGAGATAGTTTGTCAAAGAATTTTGTTGTTAAGGTATCTTTAATGGTCTAGTTTTAGAGCTAGCTGAATTATTTTTTAATTATTTATAATTTATCAGTGCAATGTCCACGATATCTCTCTCACAACAGATATTCAAGGCTACTCGTGGCAGTCTTTCTTCACTTATTAGAGTTTTTTTAAACCTAATCAGCTTAGAGCTAATCCTAGTTCATATTGTTGAAGACGTTCTTAGAGAATTTAGTCTATTCATAATGTTCTGTTTGAATCCCTTGAACTAACAACTAGTTAGCTAAATTTTAGTCTTTAAGGATCCAAAAAGGATAAGTGGGCTAAAATTTAGCCAAAGCCTCAAGTAGTTGTTAGTTTACTAGTCCATAGAACCCAACTATCAGGGTTAACAACTAGTTTTAATCTATAGAACCCAACAATTAGTTCAGGATCAAACAAGTATGGAGTAACAATTAGTTAGCTAATTTTTAAACTTAACAACTAATCCTAGTCTATTTAAACATGGAAAGTTATCTCTAAAATTTTATGCTAAAATAGTATATTTTATTTAAAAAGTTTCGCACGGGAGTACGTGGACTGAATTCCGCAAAGGATCTCTCCCCTTGCTCTGTCTGGAGCTGACTTACCTTGGACGCCTTCGCTGTCCTTGCCTCCGCGCCCGCTCCCGCTCCCCGCCGACCCGCCGCTCCCAAATCCCATCCAAATTCCTCCGCGTCTTTCAAAGATCGGATTTTGGGAGGGGCACCGCCCCCAGATCGGGGAGGAATCCCCGTTCCGTCTGGTGGGTCGGCCTCCGCTGCTCGCTTCTTGGCTCTTTTCCCCTCTCGCAAGGGCGGCTCTTGGATGGGCTGCCTGCCGTGCTTCGGGTCGGCTGGTGAGGGGGCGACCAAGAAGGGCGGTGCGCGGAAGGACGGTTCGTCGAGTCATCGCGTCACCCGGGTCGAATCAGGTGCGGTTCCTGGGAAAAAGCTGGATCTTGGATGCGTTTGTGGTGGGAAATGGTCCGTAATTTCTTCTGACGTGACCGGCTGGTGCGCGCTAAACCGGGATTTGGGTGGATAGTATTAGCGAATGAGCAAACTCACTGTTGTGGCAGTCCTTAAACTACTTATGTTATTGGATTCAGATATGATAGAGCTGAAGTTAATCTCTCATATTTCGTTTAGCAAATGGCATTTATCATTTGTGGAATTAGTATTTATGTTGGGCTATATGATGAAGTGATGTTAGTTTAACTTGTTCCAGGAGTTTTAGGGGGCGTCTGGGACAGCTCCACTCCACGTTTTTTTTTAAGCTCCGCTCCACCTTTTTTAGCCAAACAGGTTCAGCTCCAGGCACTCTGTTCGAGGAAAAAATGTGAGTTGTGAGAGCACCTAAATGGGTGCTCCACAAACTCCAGGTTTTTTTTTGTGCAGCTGCTCCACGGTGGAGTTAATGAAGTAGAGTTTGTGGAGTAGTCCCAAACACGCCCGAGAGGACAACCATTAGAGTACTATGCACCCTTTGTTCATGAAGTAGTGAGTTTTGTGCATCCTTTGTTCATAAAGTGGCTGGGATAATTACCCCTTAAACTAAAAAAGGACCATGGCCATTGCCTTGGAAGTACCAGAGTAGTAGAGCTTAAGCTCGTCAAAGATATGTTCTTTTACAGATAAGAAGTGACAAATATCTGTTGAGTAAATTTCATTAAACCACCACATAGATGACGCAAATGGGCCATTTTAGTTCATCTCTCCCCATCTAAATTAGTTATTACATGGCATGCCGTATTAGTTCATTTTAGAAAGCTTTGGTCAACCCAGTGACCCCAACAAGTGGACCTTGCATCCCTAACTCCATATCCTTGTCTTAACTGCGAAGACTGAAGCCAGATTTATTTTAAGTCAGCTCGTTTCTTGTTTTATAAAACACGCACGAACGTACTCTGTGAACAATGGGGTGGGTTGGTATGTTGTATGTTTATCTTCTCCTATTAAATGCAACGCTACACAACTCTCCTGTGTGTTCACAGAAAAAGAAAAGAAAGTCAGACTCATGACTAAACTGCCACTAATTTCGGCCCCCTTCCACAAACTATCACTTTTTCCCTCCAGCATTATCCTGACCACCTGAGCCAACTCGTAGCGTCACATAGTGCAAAACAGAGTAAAACAAAGTAGTGGTAAAATGTGACAATGACGAGTGGGCCCAGGTGCTGAGGATACTGTAGGAGGCATAGGTTTATGAGAAGCTCCCAAAGTAGTGTGGTTCTATGGAATGTGGAAGTTTTGGAAAATTTTCTCTAATTTGTTTGATGATGATTATTGAGCACATATCTGTCTGCCCCAGCCCCTAGATTTGTCCCTGCACTCTATGATCATGTGATATTGATTAGCATCAGTAGTTTCAGTTTTACTTATTTTCTTTGTTTGCTATGTATTTCACCAGTAGATTTAAGTTTCTCTTTATTTATCACTTAATCCTTCCAGTTTCAAATGTCAGTTGTTTTAGGATTTTAGGTGGTCAAATTTCTTTAACTTGGCCCATCAATACATGCGCATTACATAGATAGACAACATATGATTGATTTTATTAGATTTTTTTAGACCAAAGGCATTTAGCCCTGCTTATATTGAAAGCATCACAGAAGTTTTGCTGGGGATACCAGCTTACAAGAACGTGCAAAGCCCAGTTAAAACTCACCTCCACTTAAGACCACCTCCACCTAAAAGCCAACACCAAGCCCTACCCAACCAGAGAAACACTAACAGAAACAGGTAGGTCGCTACAACGAAAAGCAAACAGAAAAGGAGGAAACCACAGCAAGAGAGCAATCCTGAACAGCAAAACGAGAACAAGAAACAGCTAAGCCACAGCTGCCTTGCCTTTGTCCTCCCTTTTCTTCATGTCTTTTGGCCACCAGACCCTCATCATATCTGTTTGACACCATATTCCTGTCTAGGCACATTTCACCATCTTGAAAGTCCTTCCTTCATCTTCAACAGGAATTCCTCCATGTTGTCCCTGTCTTCCTTCTTCGCCAGTGTCTGCCACTGGTTTAGAAAGCCAAGAGATTTGTAAGCCACTTGTTTAGGAGATTTAAGGATTTTTTTTGGAGAAAACTAGATCATTTCTTGTTTTCCACAACACCCAACCCACACCAGATACTATCACCCACAAGGACTTGTTCCTATCCCCACCACCTCTGTTCAGGCACAGCACCTGGAATTTATCAATGGATGATGGTATTTTCGGCCAGCCCAAGCTGTTTCTCACCCAGCACCAGGTCACCATCGCTATAGGGCATCTGAACAGCAGATGGCCCACTTGATTTTACTAGATAACATATAACTTCCACTATGTCGAATGATATATTACCACAAAAACGCAAATCAAAGTGTCACATTGGAGACTGTATCACTTTCCTAAATGACTTACATTTGGAATCAGAGGGAGTACTGTGTTCTTTCTTCCATCTTAATGAAATGACACGCAGCTCTCCTGCAGCGATTGAGAAAAAAAATTACTGTAAGGTACTAAGATATCTCTACCTAATAATATCAAAAGCAATAAGGTTTCTTCTTCCGTTGCTTCTAGAAGCCTTCTTGAACTGTGCACATCAACAGCCATGTTGTTCCCTGTCTTTCCGTTATCATCCATGACAGCTTGGAACTAAAGTTGTTTCCGTGCAAAGCTCAGAAACTATCCTTTGTATGCCTTCTATGATTCTATCCAGAAGAATCAAAACACAAACCATATTCTATCAATGCTTACTGGTCGAACAGTCCATGTACCCAACAGCAAACCTCTTACGCACACATGCATGCAGACGCGGCCGGCGTGTTCCAGCCTAACACACCATGTTATTAGGGCGTTTTTTACAAAAGATGCTGCTATGGCATTTTTTACGAAAGAAGAGATCTGCGAGGGGAAAGGATCAAAGTAAGCTGCGCTGCGTGCTTGAGCACATGAGTCTCTTACTTACGTTATTAGGGCTGGGAGTGCTGGTTGAGGTTAAAGTGTGCTGGACCAGGAAGATGTGGCCCAAGTTGACTTTTTTATTCATTTTATTGTCTTTTTTCACCTTTTTTTCCTTTAAAACATGTAATTTATGTATGTGTCGGATTAGTCAAATAAAGATGTGGTTCACCAAAGGCTGGGTCATCGGCCCCATAAACTTGGGTTGGGTTTGCATACTGCGTCCTAAATTATCATCCAATGATATATTCTATTTTCTAAATATTGACCGTAAGATCGTTACTCGTAGCAAGGCATGAGCATGTTTGCTAGTAAAGATAAGTGTTAAGTGCTCTAGCATCAACTTATTCTGAAATACTTGATGTATGACCTGTCTTGTTGCACTAAATTTCTTTTAGTTTTCATTTACTTCTTTAACTTGCATATTTGGTTGTAGTTCAACTTGTTTATGTTGAACCCTTTAACCGTGCTTTAGATAAATCAAAAGCACAGGGTGGACCAGACTCTAAGAAGGATGCAGTCATCCTGAGGGATGGGAACAATCAACATATTGCAGCACACACTTTCACTTTTCGTGAACTTGCAGCTGCCACTAAGAACTTCAGACAAGATTGCTTATTGGGCGAGGGTGGTTTTGGTCGTGTTTATAAAGGACGGTTGGAGAATGGGCAGGTTTGTGATTCAAAATGCTTTGATGCTTCTGAATTCCATTTTTCTTATATTGATCCTCTCGTATTTTACGATATGGTTGACACATAGGTGAGAATACCTTTTCTTCAGTGTAACTCTTAACCAAACTACACCATGCAGGTTGTTGCAGTGAAGCAACTTGATCGCAATGGCCTTCAAGGAAACAGGGAGTTTCTGGTTGAGGTTCTAATGCTTAGTCTGTTGCACCATGACAACCTAGTCAACCTAATTGGATACTGTGCTGATGGGGACCAACGTCTTCTTGTATATGAGTTTATGCCATTGGGATCACTTGAGGATCATTTGCATGGTTAGTTTGCTATAATTATCAACATTTATTACTAAGACACTTATCTTGAAAGAGTTCTGTTAAATAGCATCAATCAACAGATCTTTGAGAAATCCAAATGGACCTAGGTATAATCGCATCACTTAGTGGCAGTTCTAATATCCATCATTCTACATTTGAGATGCTTTGTTTTGTGGAGGAGAATGGACATGTATCCATGTTATTTCTTATTGAACATTCAGTACTTGGAATTTTGCAGTTTTAGAGTTTCTTTAGATCACCATCCAGGAATGAAAAACATTTTTTTTCATTTCCCTTTAATTATGACTTGTGGGAACTCTTAATTTTTTCTTGAAAAAGATGTTCACACATTTATTCTTGTGAGAGAATATGTCAAGGGGAAATCGTAGATTGATTAATTGAGGAGCAAGGCTACAAAATATATAGGCAAGGATGCCGTAGGATGGCCTATGGAAACAGAACCAATCTATGGTAATCTTTGCCTAATACAACTTGTAATCCATCAGGGTAGATCGTGCAGGGCCTGCAAGGCTGGCAACAGATCACACCCGTGAGGCCAATAGGCCTGGGCGACTAGGCCTATAGAGGATAGACTAACAGCCCAATCTATATAGTCTAACAATTCTCATATGTTAAAATTTTCCTGAATAAAATTTAATTATATAATTAACTTTTATGTTAGATATTCCACCTGAAAAGGAACCTCTGGACTGGAATACACGTATGAAGATTGCTGCTGGTGCCGCCAAGGGCTTAGAGTACTTGCATGATAAGGCAAGTCCTCCTGTTATTTACAGGGATTTCAAATCCTCAAACATTCTACTTGGTGAAGGGTTTCATCCGAAGCTATCAGACTTTGGCCTTGCCAAACTTGGCCCTGTTGGTGACAAGACTCATGTTTCAACACGTGTTATGGGAACTTATGGCTACTGTGCTCCAGAGTATGCAATGACAGGGCAGCTTACAGTTAAATCTGATGTATATAGTTTTGGTGTTGTGTTCCTTGAACTGATTACTGGCCGCAAAGCAATTGACAACACAAGACCCCACGGAGAGCAAAACCTAGTTGCATGGGTATGTTTGTTTTGTCTACTTAATTTTCTTCATAAAATTAATCATTTGCCTTCAGTTTACCAATGAAAAGGTCACACAGCCATTGCATTTCTTGAGATAAAGTGAATGCAATTATATAATAGTGCATCAAATAAAAAATACAGCAAGATTTTGTCAAAAGAATTACTATAGGATTAAACTGTTTTCCTGATCTTGAACAATAAGACAGTTCCAAGAAACAGAAACAGAATAGGTCAGTGCAGCCTGTTTAGTCAGCAGAACAAATGCCCAACCAAGGAGTTTTTAGGAAGCCACATAGATTGTTGCAGTCAAACAAATCAGTTGCTTTGAGCTACTCTGCTATGGTTTTCCCTTTCACTATTGTTTGATTGTTCTATTTCTTTTAACCCCTTTTCATGTGATCAGTATTTATGGTGCTGGACTTCTATCTTGTGCTACTTCGTAAACCATTTCCTTTTCTTTTTTCATTCCTTGAACACTATCTCCGAATTCTAAAGCATGATACCATTGCTATACTTGATGAAATTATTTTTGAAACGGTATAGACTGCTTGTGGCATCAGTAGTTCCTCCATAAAAGTATTCAGTTGGTGCAATATCATGCCTGGAATTAGTTATGCCAAAAAATGTCTTGTGCATATTCTTAGGCTGCTTAGTCTTATATAAACATTACTATGGATATATGTTCTGAATTATAAGTTTGGATACCTGGTTTATGGTCGATTATTTTTGCAGGCTCGTCCTCTATTCAAGGACCGCAGAAAATTTCCTAAAATGGCTGATCCATTACTTCAGGGCTGCTTCCCCATGAGGGGACTGTATCAAGCTTTAGCTGTTGCTGCAATGTGTTTGCAAGAGCAGGCTTCTACTCGCCCCTTTATAGGTGACGTGGTCACTGCTCTGTCATACCTAGCTTCTCAGACATATGATCCAAATGCGCCTGTTCAACATAATCGGAGTAATTCATCTACTCCGAGGGTTAGCCGAGGTGGAGGGAGAAATGACCAACGCCGTCTCCGCTCACCGAATCACCATTCTCCAGATTTGAGAAGGGAAGCCACCGCAGCATCAAAATACGAAGCTGAGGTTAGCAGGACAAACTCTGGTAGTGGTTCTGGTCGCCGGTCTGGCTTGGATGATGTGGATATGTCAGGTTCACAATTGGGTAGTCCTGCTCACGCAGGAAGGAAGAGGGGATCTCCTAGGACTGCTGAAAGCCAGCGTGCTATAGCAGAGGCCAAAACATTTGGGGAAAAATCAAGAGGGAGAAAGTAACCAAACTCTCAAAGCAGCATTGAACGTATGAGCAGAACGTGGAAGCAGAAGGTTCATCCACTCATCATTCAGAAAAAAATGGTGAGTTCCTTGCTAGCACCAAACAGGACATCTAGGTCCCTTGGTCTTTGTGAATAGAGCTTTCCCCTTTTCCCTTCACCGGCTATTGCCACTGCTTCGTAACTTCTCCATACAAATATCATTGCCACCACAACCACCATCAAAACTCTCAGTCCTGGCGTCTATTCCTCATGAATGTGATCTTCATGCTTATGAACCTTTGTCATCACGGTGTATAACAACATTCGGTTCAAAATGTTGAGGTAAGGCAAAAATCTGCACTGGGGAGCACAGGATCTCACCCAGTGGGTATCTTCTGTTGCTGTTGCATGATGGGTGTCAGCAGTCACACCATTGTCGAGGAATGTGATGTTCTTTTCTTGAATGGTTTGTGACTGGGGTTACAGCAGTCCACCTGTGTTTGATACATCTGTCTTGTGACATTTTTGTGTTGAGTTGTCAGAACACATCATTTATGCTCTCTGTACCAGAAAACTGTCGTGCCCATATCTTATGCATGCTGTTTTGAAAACTGGTTTTTCCTCTCTTTTTTTTTTTTTTTTTTGGTGCACCAAACTTTCATTCATTAGATTCATTGCATCAGAACTGGTGATATATCCATCCACTTCCAATGATCTTTACTAGAGGATACTCGCCGCTATGGATTGGTGTTGGTTAAACTTTTCTAAGTTTGACTAGGTTTGTAGAAAACATTAGCATCATTTGTATCTCCAAATAAATTTATTATGAAAATATATTTAATGATTCATCTAATGATACTAATTATGCATAATAAATATTAATAGTTTCTTATATATATTTGTTCAAAGTTGATATTTTTTTTATTTCTCGAGAAGTGAGAATGACACTCTTTATAGGACGGATGGAGGATGTAAGAAAATTTAATATATGTTTATTTCACATTGCAAATAAGCATAAAATGTCTAGGGATGAAAGCTGGATACCACTAGATATATACAAATATAAATACCAAATATATTTCTTAGACTCAAATTCAGGCATGGATATGTGTCGAATATGTATACGAAATTATAGTTTTGGTCAATGAATAGGGATGAAAGCAGATCGGATAGCAATTTTGGCTGCTCCTACAGTAAATCGTGAGCCGCAGCTGCAGGCAGCACAGCCGAGCAGGTGATTAGTGAGCTACATAACCGTGAACCGTCCGACTATGATTTTTTTTTAAGGAGAATACCTCTGCTTATATATATTGAAAGCCATGAGTCTGGAAACTGGGAAACCAGTGTGCAGCTAGAGTTTGACAGATAACATTCTATACTATTACAAGCAGACCAAATCTCGCCAATGTTAGATAACAGGATATTGCTAGGTTCGAACTGCTTCGCCTAACACAGCATGCTGTTGATGACAGCTTTGCATCTTTCCTTGATCCCCTTTCAACAGCACCATCCACTTCTGCAGAAAAGATATACTGGAGAACAACACTTCAGAAGGAGATTTAGGCATCTTCTCAATCGCCCTTTTGTTACGAGAATTCCAAAGAGCCCAAGTCAATCCTGCAAATACAAATATACCCAAATGAGTAAATTGCACGGCCAGTCCTTAAAGTATTGGACTGATTTCGTCTGGGTCCCTAAACTATGAAATCGCACTCTTGGCTCCCAAATCTACTTAATTCGGTCCATCTAGGTCCTAAACAGCCCAGGCGGTGTCAAGCAGCCCACGTGATCCTCGGCAGCTGCTGGCTTTTTAGCAAGAAGGCCCCCAGACGATCTCATCTTCTCCCACTCACTCCTTTCCTTTCTCTCGGACCTCGACGAAAGGGGGAAAAGGGGCGGAGCGTGGCGATGCCGGCGACTGGTGCCGTTCACGGAGGCGGCGCTGGCAGAGAGCGAGTACGACCTGACAGCCGCCCCTTGAGGGCCCTCTAGGCACGGGCGGTGGGGGAGATGGCCGCCGAATCGAGCTCGGTGGCGGCGACCAGGAGGCGCGGTGATGAGTCGCGACTGATTACGTACCCGAAGTGCCATCGTCATAAGGTAGTAAAGTGTCGTTCGAAGCAGCCATGGTCCTTGGATCAGATCTTCTACACCTGCCTAGATCACAATGTAAGTTAGGTTTGCCCGTTTGAGTTCATTCCAAATCCGAGTATTAGAGTCCAAGTTTTCAGTATGTGTGCTTTGTCTGTTTGATGAATCTGCAGAAGGATGGAACTGGTTGCCTATTTTTCCTTTGGGAGGCAGGATACATCAACCACTTGGAGATAGAAGCAGCAAAAGAAAAGGCAGCTGGGATGCAATCTGATAAAGTTACTGAGAGCCTTTTGGAGAAGAATGTCAACCTGGGAAATGGAGATGCCACAACTGTTGAAGTAGAGCATGCCACAGCTGTTGAAGTAGAGCTTAGAACTTTGATCAATATAGGATATGATATTGCAGGGCTCTTGAAATGCATTCTCTGTATGTGCTTGGTAATTGTAGTTGTGCAACTGCTGCTGGTGTTTGTTCAGATGAAGAAGTGAATGGTGAATGTGAAGTAGGTTTGGGGAGTAGGAATGCTTTTGTTTATGTGTGAACTTGTAATATTTCCATGTAAGAACTGGTAATGCTTTATGGTATTGATCATGTATGTTATCTGACTGCAATTTGTGGTATTTGTGACTGTAATTTCAAAAGAACATATTTCACTTATGCAAACTGCATTGTGATGCTTAGCAACCAAAGTTGTACATCCGATCATGAAGTTGTACATCCAGTCATGAAGTTTGTAGCCTAAGACAATGGCATTGCATCACATGCATACAGCCATCTACACTTGGACATCTGCAGTTCAGTGTAGGCATCCCTATACAAGATGCCTAGACTTTTGGCATGCATACTAGTGTTTATGCATTACAAAAGATGTTGCTATCCACAAAAGCAACTATACTGCTACCCTATTCCATGTTGCTATCAATAAAAGGCAACTATATTGTTTTCCTATTCCAGTCACAAAAGTCAGGTTGGCACGTCCACAGTTTCATGCAGCATTTTCAGCGGTGGTCTTCTTCCCTTGAACTCCTTCAGTCTTCTTGCCCTTCTTCCCTCCAGCTTGTCCAGCTTCTTTGCTCTTGTCGGCAATAGTTATTTTCTTCTTGTTCACTCTTGCCCCGCCTGCTTTAGTTGCAACAGTGATAACTACTGGTCTTGCAGTTGGCTGGTTGGACTGAATGAAGGTAGAGTCTGGCAAGGGTCCCTACTGCTGATTTAGGCTGCTGCGTTGAGTGGGCTACAGGCGGCAAGAAAAATGCAGATTGAGATTAGTAGAGTAAAATTGGTCATGCAAACAGTAGAGTAAAATTGAAATCACACAAACCTGAGAAAGCATCTGTGAAAACATTGTTTCCTGTGTCATCTATTCTTGCATTGGGTAATCAAAAGGTGGTGCTGCCTCGGCCTCTATGTCATCCTACAAGAACAGTAATGTTGACAACTGAAGGGATGACTGTCTAGTATAATAAAACATAACATAGTACATACACCATGGTCATCAATAACTATTGGAGGTATTTCTTCAATGCCACTTGGACTGATGCCTACCTTCTTCAATTCACATGTCCTCACATTATGATCTGGTGATTTGCACCAACTACAGTGCATTTTGGACCCATGCTTTGTTAGCTTAGGTCCATTTATGCCTTGAACCTCATATGCTTGTTTCTTCCTTGCCTTTGGTGGTCTCCCAATCCTTTTCTCATAAACTAGTGGAGCAATTGGAGGTCCAGCAGTCTTCTCCTAGTCAGCCATGTCCTTACATGGCCAAATGTTGTTGGCATATGCAGTTGCAAAAGCTTCAACAGAGTAACAGGCAGGGATCACTATCTTTGGAGGTATCCTCTCATGTCTCAAGTAGGAAATGGCATGGGAACATGGAATACCTGTGAGATCCCACCTCCTACACTCACATTGCTTGTTGACAATATCAACAATGTATGTGTTTTCCTTGGACTGCACTTGAAATATTCCCTGGCCAGCAGGCATGCCATAGCAAATATTAGCAAATTCAGCATTCTTGGCAATTTTTTCCTTATCTTTGGGCAAACAGTTCCAACAAAGTTTTCTGCTTTCTTTTGTTTGTTGTAGTGTCTAGTCATTATTTGGTTTTTTATCCTCTCCAACATATTTAGGATGGGTAGCTCCCTAGCCTCTAAGATGTACTTGTTAAAGACCTCACAGTTGTTATTGAGCAACACATCACATTTTGGGAAAGTGCTGAAAAAGGCTCTGACCCAAGTATTTGGTGCCATTTGCTCCAACCATTGGTGGGCAGCTGCATCTATTTCCTTCATTTTCTGCATGTTCTTCTCCCAATGCCTCACATAGGTGGACCTAGGACATGTCCACAGCTGGTTTTTGAGGTTGTCACCTTTGAAATGGACTTGGAAATTTTGGTACAGATGCCTCACACAAAATATGTGCTCAGCCTCGGGGAACACTTGTGCCACAGCTGGGATAAGACCCTACAAAAATACAGTGGTAATGTGTTAGTGAACAAACATGCAAATGTTATTAGTCAATGATTATGCAGAAAACTTTGTGCAAATGTTATTATACCTTTTGCTTGTCTGTCATGATAGTCCATGTGAATGTGTTGTCAATGCGGAGGTCATCTTTCAGGCTTTGCAGAAACCATTTCTAGGACAAGAGAGATTCAACTTCCACCACTGCAAAAGCAATTGGAAAGATGCAGTCATTTGGATTCATCCCTACAGCAGTAAGCAACTGCCCTCCAAACTTTGTCTTCAGGTGGCATCCATCCAAAAAGATGATTGGTCTGCATCCACTTAAGAAACCTCTTTTGCAAGCATCAAGTGATAAAGTAACAACTACTAAATGCCCCTTCTATTAGATTAAGGTAGAAGCTGCTACTAGGATTGGACCTTCTCAACTCTTGCCCATAATCCCACAACTGAGAGATCTGCTTCAACTCATCACCATATATAGTCTGCAATGCAAATTTTCTTGCTCTACATAGCTTGGTTCTAGATGGAGTAAGGTTCCATTCCTTTTGAATAGTTCTTGCAAAGTTAGGTAGGGTCATCTTATTGTCTGCCCTAAATGTTTCCAAGTACTTCTCTGCAAGCCATTTGGAGGTACAAGTCTTGATCATCCACTTTTTCTAGCAGTTGTGATGGCCATTGCATGTCTTCACTAGAAAACAATTTGTCCTACTATCAATGGATGCATAGAAGTTCTATGGACACCCTTCAACACAATGAACCTTGACTCTCTTCCTATCATTTCTAGGCATTTTGATCTCTACCCTATTCCTAAGGTTGTACTCTGTGATGGCCTTCCTCACAAGCTCAACTGTACCAAATACTTGCCCTACCCTGAGTGATGGATTCAACAAATCTTACTGCCGAAATTCCCTGAACCTGTTCCTATTGCTACCTTCATTAGAATCTGCCAAGTCAATCTCTTCCTCTTCTGTTGATTCATCCTCATCTGCAACTGACATAGTCATAGATTGCTTCCTCTTGAGTTTGCTACCCGCAGCCTTCTTCCATTTGAACATTTTACAACCCTTAGTTGCCCCTTCATTAAACACACCAGCATCGACATTGTCAGCAAACAGGTCATCATCAGAAAATCTAATCTCATAATCACTATCATTAAAGTCTGAGTCATCTGAATTACTGTCATCTGCCTCAATGCCATCATATACTGGATCTTGGTTCCACTCAGTGGCCTTCCTCAGGTTTGTGTAAAACACTGACAATTTCTCCCCTTCCTTCCTTTCAGCTGTCATAACCTTAACAGGACTAAAGACTTTGGGCAAACTACAGACAGGATTTGCTACAATGCCATCCCAATTGATACCAGAACAAATCATATCATGATGATCAAGATAAATGACCAGGTTCCTCACCCTATCAATCACAGACATCATGACCATTGTGTCACTATCAGTCTTTATAAGTTTCAAACCATCTGTTATTATCTTTCCTGGCAATAACCAATGCACCTTCAGTGTACGTGATTCCTTATCATAACCTAACTCTTCCACAAAGTCCTTTTATCCATAGGGGTGACCAAGTATCAGCATCACACTGATCAAACCAGTCAATTTTTCCATCGAGGTAAGCACGGCTCTCCCGAACACCAACAAAAAAACCACCATGATGCACCTCTAGACTGAACTGGTTAGACCCTGGACCTATATTTCAACCAATTTTCAACATTCAGTTCAAAAATTTTCCCATCCGTATCAAGAACCCTAAAACACCGCCATTCATGCCTACAAATCAACTACTTTCAAATGAAAATGGCCTAAATCTACCGTAATGTTCACAAATCCATAGCAAAAACTTAATAGAGGGTCCAGATCAAGACAGGGTTTCTTCAACTCACCGTATTCAGCCGCCGGCTCTCCTTTCTGACGCAATCTGGCGGCCATCTCCCCCAACGCCCGTGCCTAGAGGGCCCTCTAGGCGCGGCCGTCGAGCCGTCCTCGCTCTCCGCCCACGCCGCCTCCGCGAACAGCTCCAGTCACCGGCGTCGCCACCCTCTGCCCCTTCTCCCCTTCGTCGAGGTCTGAGAGTTATGGAAAGGAGTGAGGTGGAGAAGGTGAAATCGTGCGGGGGCTTTTTGGCTAAAAAGCCAGCAGCTGCCGAGGGTCACATGTGCCTCACGTGCTACACGTCGACTGCTTGACACCGCTTGGGCTGTTTAGGACCTAGATGGACCAAATTAAGTAGATTGGGAAGCCAAGAGTGCAATTTCATAGTTTAGGGACCCAGACGAAATCAGTCCAATACTTTAAGAACCGGCCGTGCAATTTACTCTACACGAATGGTTTGGGACATTACATTTGTCATACAACCAGCTCCCTCAAAAGTCCACCCTTGAGATTGGGAAAAAGTCCCAGTCCCCATGAGAATATCATACATACACTGATACACCCCCATATGTATCGTTCAAGGTGGCAAGAAAAAAAAACATATGGTCAATTGTTTCCAGCTTGTCACAAAAGAAGGCATTTGACATTGCCTTTCCAGCCCCTGTGCTGTAGGACAGAAACCTCAGGCAGCTTATGATGTTGCATTTGCCAAACAATTTTTATTATTATTTTAAGGGCATTTTGCATTTTCAAATATGTCCAGCTCCTTTCTAACCGAAAGCGGTAGAGAGATCTAGGGGGCGTGCTAGAGTCCGACCAATCGGACGGTAACATCACATCCGTCCGGCCGCTTTCCCGCCGAATTATTCCTGCCGAACCCCGTGCCGGCCAAGGCTGCAACGCGAGCCGTGCAGGAAGTGGAGGACCGAGCAAGTACAGATTATTTTTTTCCATTTCATTGATTTGCCTGTGGTACAAACTAAAAAAGTCATAACTAATAAATCGAGTATCCAAATTAAATTCCAATTGCACCATTGTGTTTTCTATAATAAATGCTTCAAAATAAGACCTGACGTGGATATATTTAGATAAAGTTCATTAACGAACATTAATTTCATAAAGATAGAACATTTTTTTTATTGAGCAAAGATGATGTTGTAGACTCAGAGAACGATGTTCCGTCTTCGTAAGAAAAATGTTCTTTTTTTAGAAGAACAATATTCTAGTTTTAGGTTCATTAATTTGGTATTATAATATACATAACATAAACATCGCATATATATATATATAGGGTAAGGCTATTCTGCAGCTGGCTATAAAATAACTTATCCTATAGCCACCTTGATTTACCATAATGTTTGTATCAATTTACGATAATATGAATATGCATTTACGATACTCGTGTTATTATAACTCACGGTGATATTTACCATAATGTTATAGTAAAATCACTTAGTAAGAAGTTACTATAATCTGGTAATTAGCATAGTAATTATCGTAACTCAAAGTGGCCACAGAATAAGTTATTCTATGGTCAGCTGTAGAACAGTATATATATATATATATATATATATATATATATATATATATATATATATATATATATATATATATATATATATATATATATTATATAAACATTATTAAATACATCATAGAACACCACATGTATACTATGAGAACATCGTATGTATATTACACGAACATCGTAAAAATACATCGTAGGACATTTTAGTACATCGCTGCGCTTCGTAGAGTACGCTTCGTGGGCCACCTTTGTCCCTGGCCTGTTTCTGCCTTACTTGCCAACAGACGGGACTAGCTGCGGATCGATGTGGGAAATCATCGGCGTGCTTTTCTGGTCAGAATAGTTCGGACCGGAAGATTTCCAGAGATCTAGCCCCCAAGAAACTCTGACCTCTTGATCAGAGAGCGTGATTTTGTCCAAGAGATCAAGAAGATCCTCCCAGAGAGACATATCTCCATTGCTCATAAAAGTCTAAAACTTCTCCTAAAGCTGATTTGCCATTCTCCTGCCACATGAATATTCAGCCACCGTGACTATGGGATTATTATCACAGATTTTCTGACTGAGAATTCGGATTCAGGTCTGGTATGACTTTGAATATACAATTTCTAATACTGAAGGAGGGATATTGCATATCTAGATTTGGCCGTGGAGGAGTGGGCAGAAAATATCCGTTGCATTTTTCATCCCTAATAAATTTACATATGAAGTTGCGTAGTTCTAAAAGAAATTTTATTTCCTTCCTTCCGCAGAAATGTGTCGGTATTGTGTGTCGTTTATTTAGTTGTTCCTCATGGATGTCACTCACAAACCTTCAGAATGGAGTACCGTATTATAGGCTCATCCCATGAATTTGAATTTTGATTATTATAGGGTCATCCCATGAATTTGAATTTTGATTTTTGATGGGAGGAACTCCCTAGGCGATATTTTTAATCTAGAAAGGTAGACGCGTATACACATGGGTGGCTAGAAAACTAGTTAAAACCAGTTTCTCATGGAGGTACCCACAAACTTTTTATTTGTGAGAGCACAAAACATATTCCTATGAGAGTTTAGTGATATCAAACCAAACAAATTGACTAGATTCAGACTTATAGTAGGATGATCTGTAATCAATGCACCCCTCAAAGCAAAAAATCCTGCTATTTTGTGCGATTGACCACAGAAGGCCTTGTTTGGATGCACATGTATATATCTCAATCCATATGTGTTGGAGTGGATTGAGAGTAGAACTTAGTTTAATTTCCACCTCAATCCACTTCAACACCCGTAGATTCAGATGAATGCATGTGCATTCGAACAAGCCTCAAGGCATCATGAAAGCATATCACAGACAATCTGTCTCTGTGAGACAAGAAAAAATATTTCGTGTAACAAAAGTTAGATTTTGCTGCAACATCATATACAGATAGCAGACGCTAAGGTTTGGAAAGTTGAGAACTAACATCATAGACATATGTACATACATCCTATGAGAACTAACAAGTACACTATAGAATGAAGATTGCTGCCAGTATTTTTTTTTACGTGGCCCAACAGAACAATCACCAAGGTTGTTCATCCTAATATATCCCCTTCGAGTTCATCACAGTAGGATCATACAAGAAAATTATTCATGCCATCTTGAGTTTTTCATTGTGCACTGTGTAGTTCATTCACTGATAAGCCAGGCTGCTTCGACAAGATTATATTGCCATCAGGATCCATCTTATACTGCTGTGGCAGGGTTCTATTGTCGGTAACGATTCTGCAATGTTCCCATGACTCGGCATGCATGCTGATGCCAAGATAGTGTATATGGTCATGCACGCTGTTTCCACTCACAGACCTAGAAAGCAGAAAACATGATGTTAAGAGGGGCATCAGTATGATAGAATTAATAAACCACAGAAAAAGTTTGTATGAGTGTGAGAGGGACCTGCTACAAGTCGGGTCTTCTCCAGAATCATCACAAATTTCCGCAATCGAATATATGATGAGGCTTCCTAGGCCAACATTATGAATCCATACCTAGAAGAATGACATAATTGGGATGTGCCATAAAATCGTTGACACAACTAAATCATAGCTAATTTTCATCATGTATCTTAAGAAAACATCAACACAATACTAGATCAAGTTGCTAGCAAAGGTAAAAGGGAAGCAAGCTAAACACATACCTCTCGGGGGAAATGGTGGTATGTCTTTTGTGGAAAGTAGTGATAGTATGGGGGTAAATGAGGTACAATATCATGTGCATTGGTCACTCGAATTGCATTCGGCAAATATCTTTTGAAATTAGAAGCAAATATAGCATTGCCAATCCGAGGTTGCCCAAATGTCATGAGTGTCACATCCTTGAACCCAAGATTAACCTACAAGAACACAGAAATTTGGGTTTTCATAGGGCATAAAATGAAATGTGACGAAGGAAAAAAAAAAGCCTTTAATCCACCAAAAATCAATAGCATGTACTTCATATGCTCGAGGCAACATTTATGTCCATGCTGAAAAGGTATCGCATCACATATACAGAATGTGTAAAACCATCTGGGAGAACATATAGTTACGTACATCTTTAGTCTGAGGATAGGAAGTTTGCCAAAAGATAAGATCTATGCTCAGACCAATGTTTTTAATTTTATCTGGTATTGGTACTGGTAGGATTCTCAAGAAATATTAGCAATAGTCATCCCATAAAATGTAAAAGTGCTTGATCTAATAATTTTGAAATTAAGTGGCTACCATTGTTTTCTCATATAATATATCAGACAGAATGCAAACTATGCAAGGTAATGTAATATTGAACAGTCATAACCAATACCAGAAGAATAGGAACTCCTTTGATAAAAAAACATAAGTTCAATCTAGGTTCTATTCACTGTAAACATTTTTAACTTTAGCTAGCAATACCTGTGTGTGTATTATAATGTAGTTTTCATAACGAATCTAGTAATGGCCAATTAATATAAATTTTTAGATATTGATGGTCATTGTCAGAAAAGTTTGACTTGGGACAAACCTAGATTTTTTTTTTTTTTGAGTGGAAGGGACAAACCTAGATGGACTTGTATTTGTGATAAGAAGAAGTACTAAAGTTGAGAAAGAAAAACATCCTCCCTCATTCGATGTGGCCAACTTCTAAGCATAGAAAAAAAGATTTCCATGGCAAATTTTGTTACTCACAACAAGATCAAGGGCGCAAAATGAAGCCATAGCTCCTCCCATGGAATGTCCTGTGACCGTGATGGGAATATCACCATACAGTTCCCTAGTACTTTTAATACCTCTGACAACTCCGTCACGCATTGTTGTGTTATGGTAAGCAGAATAAAATCCACTATGAACCTATAAGGTAGAAGACCAACATTTATAGTGTCCGCAATCTGCATGAGTGGAGTTTCATCATAATTACAAAGACCATGCTCACCTTTGCTTCAGGCATGCCTGGGTAGTCGAGATCAAGTTGTTTCCAGAATAAGTCTTCTATCCAGTTCTGAATGCTGAAAAATAAGAGTAATAAAACTTTTGCAGAAGAATAAATTGCATATACTTTCATATCTATATTTGCCTGGCTTGATTGTTAATTTAAAATGCCACACATTTTAGCACCTATAGCATCCAGAAGATTGGATAGCAAACTTTTCCAAAGAACCAGAATTTCAAGGGCACCATTTTAAAAGTAAGAAAAAGTGGTAAGAGATATAATAACTTCGTGGACACAATCCAGCATATGCATCAGAATTTTTACCTGTTTTCTTGAGTGCCCCTGAACACAACTATAACTGCATTCATGTCTCTAGCAAATCCAACATATGCCTGACTCATCATAAACACAACCATCAATATAAGCAAAAGCCTATTACTAGGTAAAAATAAAACGATTCAGGTGCACTGGCAGAAGTAGTAACCTGTAAGCAATTTTTCACATCAACAATCAGCTCTATCACCTCGAACCCCTGAGTCACCAAATAAATTTAATGAAGATTTCACACCAAGCCAAATGTGAATTTGAAAAACATTGGTAAAATCGTAGAATGTTTTACGATAATGACAAATATAAAATACCTCTGTTAAGTCACAACATCTTTCACACGTCCATGTAAACAGTTGGGTCAGGTCAGCAGTATAGACCTTCACAAAAGCACCAAGTTCAACTCCACAAGGAATGCACACTAGAAACGGAGGTATTCACCAATAACATAATCCAACGTGGATGTGGAAGATGACAGCATCAAGAAGGTCAGATGAACTCACAGCAGAAGTATATTCAGCAAGTGTCCGGGCAAGCGCTGGGTCATATATGGGCGCATGTTTGGTCTTGAGTTCTGAATCGAAAAGGCATGGGTAAAATGAGAATACAATGAAATGCGCAATACTTAATACACGACAAGAAGGAAGCAGACTAGTTTGACTGCGAATTCTTGGAGGTTATGCCAATTGCCGACACATTGTGTATGTATGCACGCAGGCACGAAGCCAGCGGTGGGGCTAGGGGGGCTCTAGCCCCCCTACATCCTGCGCATGGAGCCCCTGTATATGTATTAGGTAGGAGGCCATGCACGAGCATCTATTCTTTTGTTTCAGCCTCTCCTAAATTTTTTCCTGGCTTCGTCACTGTATGCACGAGCATCTTCAAGAGACAGAACCTTCCGTTTCACAAACAGCATGGATGTTCAAGGCATAAAGTACTGCTAATCGTCTAGCGCTAAACAATACCCTAAGCTAAATACATCACTGATCGCCCACATTCCCCACGCAGACTGGGTAAAAATAACCGGCAGGCAGAGTCCGCTTGAAACATTCTCGGGAACGGTAGGGGAAACAAAATCAAAAGACAGATTTTTCTTTTCCTTTTCGAGGGCGAAAAACTGGAGGACCAAAGAAGGGCCAACAACCTACCTCTCCCGGAGCAAAGCACAAGCAGGCACATCAAAACGGCTGCCGCGAGCCATCTCCGCTGCTCCATGGCCTGGAGCCGAAGCGCAAGAACCGGAGCGAAACCGCCCCCAAGCTGCGAGGAGGAAGACCAAAATCCTGCCCGAATTGGGCAAGAAAACAACGGAATCAGTCTTCACGGAGACAGGACCGGCGAAAATTGTACGGGGAGGAATCAGCCCAGCCGCGAGGGATCAATGATTGGGGGTTTGGTGCCCGCCGAAGGATTTAGGAGCCATTATTATACATACATACATACACGATTCGAGTTTGAGATGTATAGGGCAAGTAAAGAGAAGGGAATACAGAAGAGAAGAGAGAGAAAAGATAACAGCGAGGATTTAGGAGCCATTATGGGATTTATATATAAATCGTGGGGTTATCTGGCAAAAGACGATCCATCCTTCAGGGATTTAGACGATTGGGCGTATTTCGCCTTCGGGCTGGACAGTGATTGGGCTCGGCCTTTAATTGCTGGGTTGATAAGCTATGACTGAAAGTACTGTTACCTGATTTGTTGTAAGAGAAAAATATTATTTATTGACTGAAAAAATACGGCTTATAAAAGTGAACAAGACAAATACAGGAGGAAAAGGCTCTTTAGAAAAAGTCTAAGAGTTTCTCAAAAAAGAAAAAGGGTCTAAGAGTGTATTTGGTTGGCTTCCAAAACATGTCAAGTCAAAAATTTAATAAGTCATAATTTTAGCTATCATTTAGTTTACTACAAAACTAACAATTTCTCACATTTAACTTCAAATATATGATAATTTTTTTTGCCTAACTTTTCGTTGCCAAATCTTTGGCTACAAACGAAGCAGATTCTAGTTCCCCTCGACTGTCGTACTTGTCTGACTTTGCTCTTTAAACTACAAACTAAATTTTTTAATACCTTTTAACTTTTAAAACCTTTTGTTTTTGTACCTTGGATGGTTTTGTGATGTGGCGTCACATCAATCAGAGGAGATAAATAAGACTAGGGGATAAATCGATTAAGAATATTTAAAAAACATAAAAAAATTTATAACAATTTTTTTTCAAAAAAGTATATATTCTAATAAAAAACATCTGAGGTACAAAAACTATGGTCACGTGCCTAGAAAAAAAATTATGGGAGTTGCTAATAAACAGGTGACTAGAAAAATTTTGTACAATGAGCATATCCCCTCCTAACGGACTTAGTACAAGGCGATTAATCACGCACAAGACAACCTTTGCCGCCCCGACGCCTATCCACTGGTCTGCCATGTGCCTGATATGCGTGAGGATTTGCACAATCATGGAGGGAGGCTTGGCGAAAGCACCTTTCATTCCTCTCCTTCATAGTTCCTAGGCCACTGGAGCGAATAGAGAGAGATTTGCCACAAGATCAACTCATAACGAATTTTAGATGAAGTTCAGGTTGTATTGGCCCCTCAAACGCAGCCCTTGAGAAATAACTTTCTTTGTACAGTCAACTGGTCTAATAAAAACTCATCTTTAGACAACGGAACTGAAGTGTTTTTATTATTTACAGCAGATCTTTATCTCTGGAGTCTGGAACGAACGACTATGCTTGATCTGTAGCAGTGTTTTGCTAGTTCGTTGCCTCGTTGCAGTGAACATGTGCCAGTGCTGTGCTGCACCAGTATCACATCACATGATGGATGTCTAATTTCCTGAGGACTACGCGGCATTTTCTATTTGGTGCCTGTGTTTAGTTCCTAAAATTTTACAAAATTTTTTAAGATTCCTCGTCACATCGAATCTTTGGACGCATGCATGAAGCATTAAATATAAATAAAAAATAAAACTAATTACACAGTTTAGACGAAATTCACGAGACGAATCTTTTAAGTCTAATTAGATTATGATTGGACACTAATTGCCAAATAACAACGAAAGTGCTACAGTATCATTTCTCAAAAAAATTCGTCAACTAAACAAGGCCTTATCATCATCAGCTCATGCAGCATATATAAACTGCGTCGTTGACGAACCCAGGGAGGAAGACAGATTGATGCAAAAACTGAGGGTCTGATGCACGAACTCCGGTCGAGCCTAGGCGCAAAGCGGAAGACAAGCAGCCTGTTTGTTTCGGCTTATACAATCATATACGATCGTGGATTATAAGCTGAAACAGTATTTTTCTCTCACACTAAACCAGCCAGCAGTACTTCTGGCTTATAATCCACGATCGTTTCAGCCGAAACGAACAGACTGAAGACACAGATGGATCCCATGCATGCGGCACAACTACGCATAGTTTCTTTTGCTAAAAAAAACTACGCATAGTTTCCTTTCTTTTCTTTTCTTTTTTTAAATAAAAGGGTCATATAAGAAGGAAGCAAATCCAGTTTACAGCCGATAGGACCTACATTAAGTTCTTTTCTTTTCTTTTGAGTGAAACAACTGTGCATAGGTGTACTAGTTTCCTATTCATATATACTTGATGGGCCTCGGCGCATCAGAACTAGGCTCGGCCCGTACTTCACAGCAGAACTGGGCCGAATGAGGTTATAAATTGGGCCTGCTACAAAATTTATTTACTTTTGCTAAAAAACAAAATTTATTTATAACAGTCTCTCTCTATTTCAAATTATAAGTCATTCCAAATTACAAAGATTTATAAAATCAAATAGATATACTATAAAAATAAAAATATAATTATACTTATTTGGTGTCATAAATGCTATTATCTTATTATATAAATTTGGTCAAACTTAAGATGCTTTAATTCTCCAAAAAGTTATAATAACTTATAATTTGGGACCGAGGGAGTACATCTATATAAAGGGCCATTTGTCTATGGGACTGTTTGACGAGATTTTGTACTGAATTCTTCTCGGATGTGCGTATATATTAATATGTGCTATCAAGAAATATTTCGTACTGGAAGAGAAGATAAATAAACAACAACAAGCATATATATGTGCATGTATGTTCACGTGTGCTGATTATGTATGAGAACAAAATATATAAGCTAGCAAATTGTCTAGGCTTGTACACGATATGAGCTCGTGCAGATGCGCTTGTATATTCACATGAACTTGCATGTACGTCAATGCATAGTGTTCGTGTATAAATATTTGTCAAGGATACATATTGGATCTTATCTGAAGAGGCCAGAATTCACCAGGCAGCCACAGCATACGGCGTCTGTGCATGGAGGAGTCGAATCCGGATCATGTACGTATTATACGGCTTCTAAGCGGAGCGGTATACAGAACCGATCCTGTCCATCGACCAGCCCGGCCCGGTGAATGTTTGGGCCTGAGTTGGATTGTTTCGCAAACACGAAGCCTTTTAGAAGGATCATCATGTGAAGATAACTCCTCCAGTGGATAATCACGCGGCTTCACCTTGCGTACGAACGAGGCGGCTCCGGGTATCTCGAGCTCACCGACAAGTTTCTGGCGGCGCGTGCGTGCGGCCCAGGAACCTGGCTGCTACCCTTATAGATGCCAACGGGCCGGCCCGGCCCGGCACGGCACGGGCCTGTGAAAGCACGGCCCGATAGGGGGCGGGCCAGCACGGCACGCCGGGCCCCCCGGGCCGTGCCTCATAGGGCCACGGGCCTGGCCTTCGGCCCAGGCATGGCCCTATGGGCCGATTTCCGTGCCGGGCCGGCCCGAGAAGCACGCCAAGGCTAACGGGCCGTGCCAGCCCAAGGCCCACTGAGAGAGAGAGGTGTGGAAGGGCAGGTAGGGGCAGCTGCGCCTGCGTGAGCCGCGCGGCGGCGGCCGACGGCGCGCTCGCACCCGACAAGCCGCAACAAGACAAGGCCGCGCGGGGGTTGAGGGCGTGGAGGAGGCGCTCGACGCTGCTGCACTCGAAACCAGCCGCCACTGCTTGACGCCGCCATGGAGGATTTGCGGAGGTTCGCGACTTCGCGAGCGCGAGCGCGAGATCCGAGAGGGAGGAGCTAAGTGCGGGCGCACGGGGGATGGAGCAGGGCCAGCGGTGCTGGGGCGTGGAGGTGGAGGACAGGAGGCGCCGGGAAGAGGCAACGGGACGCTAGATCCGGTCGCCCGAAGCCGGCTGCCGCGCTCGAGGCCGACGGCGGTGCATGGAGGAGGCCGCAGAGACGAGAGAGAGGCGGGGAAAGCGAGGCAGGCAGGCAGCATGGCCAACTATGGCTACCCTAACGGCTGCCTATATAAAGGAACCCCAGGGCTTCACGAAAGGGCTAATCACAATTCCCATCCACAATTCGCATAGCGCCGCCAGGCTCCTGTTTGTGGGAGCCAGCAGGAAGCGCGTCACAAGGCCGCACGTCCCCACCAGCAAGAGGAGATGACGTGCACGTCGTTCTCCATGGGTAAGAAACTAATCTAGTTATCGTTTTGTCAATCTTGCACATCAGCATGCATGTTGGCCGGTGTCACGGTTCCGGCCGAGAAGAGAATGACGCGGCAGCCAAATGATCGAGACGGCGCCGGACTGCGAGAATCATCGCCGGCGGTCTTTTGACTTGTCGGTGTACCACGCATCGCCAGCGGTTTTCGACTTGCCGGTGTCAGACGCGCCGGCGCCGTGGAGCCGGATGGCCGAGATCCGAATGCGGCCGCTAGGACGGGGACCTGAAGAGGCAAATACTACAACAAACAAAGCCTATATGTATGTGCGCACGCATGCACGTACAGGCCACGTACGTACAAGCAAGGAGACTGTGCGTGAGACCAAGAGTGCGGCACCGTGATGTGGCATGTATATGTACATGCACGTACAGGCTACGCATCTACGTACAAGGAAGATGCAAGCAAGCAGCGCCAAGCGCACGTCTTCATCAACAACCACTTCAACAACTCCACGTGATCAAGTACCACAGCGATACTGCCGAAAAAGTACGAGACGATCCGAGCTACGTCAACCGTGCAAGTACGACTACAATGACACCATAGGACGTTCGACACCGACAAGGCGGACGACGCAGACGGACATGGCTGATATTCCGGCCATGTTTTACCGGCTCATGGACCGATGAGGCCTTTACGCCGAGGCCTACATCTACACCAATACCATGCATGGAAACGTGAAGCGAGGATTGAAGACGATGACCCACAACAACTTAATCGGAGGTGCTATGTGAGCTTGACTCACAGGGGTAATTAACTGAGAGTCTTCCGAGGTCCCGGAAACCACGAAGACTACATCGTCCAAGTTAGATTGCCATCATTAGGCTATGGAGCGCACTTGTATCAGGGAATATGTATTTGTATTTTATTAAATATGAATAAAGTGTGTTCCCTTCTTTTATTTTTGGTGTACTTAGTACACTGGTTCGTCCATGCATTTAATTTATTTGTAGCAAAAAAATATTATATTTTTTTATCCAAATAGGGACACTTCAAAATATTGGTTTTGTTTGCCACACACACCACACTTGTTTTAGTCTGATGGACACCGTGAAAGTCTGACTTTGCACAGCACACACTGCTCACATTAAAAAAGGCTTATCCAGCCTGGAGGGGAGAGAGGGCATGGTAAAATGACTACTCTACCCTTAGTCTATTATGTAACTATTTTTTACATCCTAAGTTCCCATTATAAAATAACATCCTAAGTTTTTGTTCCCTTACGAGAACATGGCTGCCGAGGCATGGATTAGGTATTGCACGTGTGTTACTACGAGTACATAATATTTTTATGAAATTAGTTATTAAAAACACTTGATAAACTGAACATGTGTTGTATTAACATTTTTTTACTGTTAACAAAATATGATGGATACAATATTATGACGTTATCATCCACCAGATTTTACTCACTAAGTTTTACTTCTTAATTATACCATTTCATATAAAACTTGTTTCATATAAAACTTGTACCCCTAGCTGGGAGGAGTGGCTGGAGGTCAGGTAGACGAGGGACGCTGGCACAGGCTAGTAGGAATCGCTGATGATATCCAGAGATATGGGGGATGGAGTGGAGGCACCGGATACTGAGATGGAGCCGATGCGGCCTCGCCAGTCCTGTAGAAGGCGTGGGATTCTTGAGAGAGCGATGGGCTTGACCAAGGATGTTTTGGTCTTTTTATCCAACACCCTCTCTTTACCAGGCTGCAAATGCTCATTTTAAGGGGCTAGTGTGTTACCCACAAAGTCTCTCATTTCGCGGTGTCTACGTGCCTAAATCAAAGAATTGAGTGTGCTGTACACAAAACCATCATTTTGTGATGTCCTAAAGACAAAATTTCCCTCTATAAAACACATGCACACGGCACATTCATTCAGGAGAGGAAAAGTCCAATTTACCTCCCTTAACTATCACGGTCATCCGATTTTTTCCTGACCTACAAAACCAGTTTTTCAACCTCCCTCAACTATTGAAAACCGTTCACTTTTACAACCTGAGCGGTTTTGATGATGTGACGCCACGTCATAGAAGGTAAATCAGACTAAGTTGAAAGTTCAAGGAGGTAAATCAGACTAGAAATATCTTTATGAAAATATCTGAAAATTTTTAAAATTTAAAGTATCCAAATATATTTTACATAAAAATAATATAATTAAAGATCATAAAACTGGTTTAACCATAGAAAATTCATAAAAATGTTTTAGGTTGGAAATTTATGAAACTAGTTTTAGATTTTTTTTAAGAAAAAATCATGCTCTATGTTATGGTGCCTAAGTTGAAATATCTTGTTCATGTCACTTGATTCTATTGGTATAAATATCATGAACCGTGTGCTACCATCTAGATTTTCATACCACATTACGCTCTATAATTCATTGCACTAGAACTTAACTAAATTTAATAGTTTATAAAACTTAATTAAATATATTAAACAAAAGAGTCCATTCATGTATGTGGCAGGGTACGGGCAGCCACGCATACTAACACATATACTTAGAAAAATTATCTAGACCAGGGAGCCAGTGCCCACTACAGTCCTAACAATGCTTCACTAGCGCTTCTATGTAGTTCAGATGATCGATATCAACAAATTATAAAAGATACGAGAGCTTCTACTAGAAAATAATAAGCAACAAAATGTGTATATCAAGATTCAAACAGTTTCAAGCTAACCATAACATAGAGTATGGTTTAAAAAAATCAGAATCAAGTTTAATAATTTTCCAAGCTAAAATAATTTTCTATGAATTTTCAAGATTAAACTAGGTTTTAGACTTTTTAATTGCAATATCTTGTCATATTAAAATATATTTAAATTTTTTATTTTAATTATTTTTAGATATTTTTAATTATCTAAAAATAATTCATAGAAACTAGGTTTTACATTAAACTAGTTTTTTTAAAAAAATCTAGTCAGAATTACCTCTTTGAACTTCAACTTAGTCTGATTTACCCCCTCAAATGTGGCACCACATCAGCAAAACCACTATTAAAATCGTCAGGATGCAAAAGTAAACAATTTTCAAAAGTTGAAGGGGGTTAAAAATTGGTTTTATAGATTAAGGGGGTTAAAAATTGGTTTTATAGATTAGAGAGGAAAATCGAACGACTGTGATAATTAAGGGGGGTAAATTAGAATTCTTTCTTCGGGAGGAGACAACTTTTTTTCAAAAATTCGGGAGAAGACAAGCAATGGAGACATGATGTCCATCGAGAATTCGAGATGATGGCGATTATGCGCATGCACAGGCCTTACACCACGTGAAGGAATGGAATTGACACGTAGTAACTTTTTTTTCCCAAAAACTCAGCAAGAGAATTGATGAGTAAATAAATCTACTAGAGAGTAAATAAAGAATATCGGAAAAGGGGGCAAACAGAACTAGCAGTAACTCTTTGTAAACGATGAACCGTCTATGTGAATCAATAAAGTTTGTCAGAAGTTTTTTTTTAAACTCCTTTTGAACGAATTGGCGGAAACAAAAAAAACTCTTTTTCAAAGTGTGACGGTGTGCAGACATGCACCCATTTCGAATTGATCAGCTAAAAAATTTCCTACTCTCTTTCCTAGGATCTTGGTGGCCTGCTGGCCCGATAGCCTCGTGAATTTTGTAGTTACGTGAGATCAAAAGGCCTGACTATGAGAGTAGTGGCACCTGACAATGCCGAAACTTGCGAGACTCAGAGCCTACTGCTACGAGATGACTCAAATCCAGGGGACGGCGAGTGCCCAGAAAGCACTTCAGACTATCAAATGGACCAAACCCCCTGATGGAGGGCTGAAATTGAATTGTGATGCTTCATTCAAGGCTGAAAATATGTCCGGGAGCTGGGGCTTTCTGATCCGAGATCACGGTGGTGACGTTGTGCTGACAGGCAGGGGGGGGGGCTCTACAGCTGGAGCATCAAAGGAAATATGGGGAGGGTGAGGGAGAAGAAGAGGCAGAGGAAAGAAGAAAAATGGAGAGAGAGAGAGGAAGAAGAAGAGACCAGCCTCCCTTCAATCCTGTTCTGCATCCGCCACTGCTGACAGGAAGAGGAAGGCTTAATCATGTTCTTAGTGCTTTCCAGGCCGAGTTGATAACCTGTTTGCAGGGTGTTTAGGCGGCTGCAAATTTGGGTGTTGGCAAACTCATCCTGGAGACTGATGCTCAGATGGTCCAGCAATCAATGAGGTCGGACATCTTTGATGCAATGCCTGAAGGTGCGCTGGTTGAAGAGCTCAAGTTTTTAGCTCGTGTGAAGTTTATTGATTTCGTTTGTAATTTTCAGAGTAGAGTTGGCAATAGGGCAGCACATGCTTTGGCTGCTCTGGGTTATGAATGCATTGAAGGGGAGGAACTCATCACTCTGTCCCTGAAAATGTCCTTGTAATCGTTTTGAGTAATGAAATTGCCAAAGTTCAAAAAAAAAAAAGAAACTTGAGAGACTCCAGATGCTTATAGGCTTATTATAGCTGAGTTATACAAACAAAAAAGTTATAAAAAATGCTTATAGCTGCATCACATTACTTATAGGGGAAGCAAACAAAAATGCAACGATGAAAAAAAAACGACAAAAGTTTTTGCCTTCGCCCGGAGACCTTCAGTGTGTATCTCGGCGACATGGCTTCCAACGACGATAGCGGCTCCACAGATAATAAGGCTTCCATCGCCCTCCTGCGCCGCGTCCGCGCCAGAGACCACGTCCACTTCGTCCATCACATCGACGTCTGTGATGCCGTTCCCGAGGTTCTTGTCGCCGACCTGGAGCCGGTGCCGAAGACGACGGCTACAACAGCGTCTGGTACTGCTACTGCGCCAAGAAGTTCACGAACACGCGAGGCAAGCTCAGCGGGCACAGACAGCGCAAGGTCACCTGCGGTTGCGGCACGTCGTGGCACTCGGAGATACGCCGCAAGGACGTCCAGGGATCCGGTGGCGGCACGTTCTGCACCTTCTCCTACGCCGCAAGACGGAGCCGTTGGCTAATCCGGCGTGGTGCATGGTGGAATACTGTAGGATTTAGTATCACAAATCACACGTCGTTCATGCGTTGGCTAATCCTAACCGGATTCAGAATCAGATGTAAAACAAGAACTGAACACGCAGAGACAATGGAGAACTGTCGGCTGACAGAGCCCTTTTACTCAGATGTTTGTGAACAGCACATACGAGTGCTTGGACAGGCTACTTATATATACGGAAAAAAATGCCTGCAAACAGTATCCACGAGCGCTGCGTGCATACATATCCTAGATGGATCCCACGCGTCAAATGAGGCCATCTAACGATGCGGGGCTGGGAAAGCTCGCGAACTCCAGTTGCAGTCTTGTCGGCTCGTGTCAACGCCTCCGTCTTGGATTGGTGGAGATTGTCGCTCGCAGAACCGAGCCGAGCTCTTGGATTGTCTAAGCGTACACGTGGCAAACAGCGACCGGAAGTATGCACGCGAGTCGTATGGATACAGTTCCACTGGATTTTCTTCCACTTATACCAGTAGCAAACTCACGCACTAAAACGAGCTAAAAACTGCCTTAACACAGGCCAAACACATATATAAAAGATAACGGCTACTTAACGCGTCAGAACGTGGGCGCGGTCATCATCACTCGGCTTCAGCAGGTTCAAACTTCACCAGTTCTCGCCAACTGCCTCCATGTTTGACTAAGCTGCTTCAGGACTGTCTGAGTGCACCAGCACTACTGGATCCGCTGCCTTTGCCGAGTGCCGGCCGCACTCGGCAAAGGAACCTTTGCCGTTGGCAAAGGCTTTGTCGAGTGCGGCTCTCGGCAAAGCCCACTCGACAAAGAAGTGGTCGGCAAAGAAAGCTTTGCCGAGTGCCACGTGACAGGCACTCGGCAAAGGATTTGCCGAGTGCCACACCAGCACTCGGCAAAGGTAACGGGCGCCGTCAACTTGACGGCACCCTTTGCCGAGTGCCGACGTGTCAGGCACTCGGCAAAGGAATTTTTTTTTAAAAAAATTCTTCGCCGAGTGCTGACGTGTCAGGCACTCGGCATTTTTTTTGAAAAATTCTTTGCCGAGTGCCACGTGGGGCACTCGGCAAAGTTTTTTTTAAAAAAAAGCCTTTGTCGAGTGCTGGCACTCGGCAAAGGTTTCGTCACTTTGCCGAGTGCCACGCCAGCACTCGGCAAAGCTAGATTTTTTTTTCTGTTTTCTTGCATTCCAGACATGCAATTTCACATATATTCATGACAATAAACTAGAATATCACATAAAATCACATTTCATCATCAAATGACGTCTCAACACGAATTCATACATAAAGGTCTTCATGACCATAAACTAGAATACCACAGCGGCACGAAGGCCGACATCACAGCGGCACGAAGGCCGACAAGTCCACAAGTGGGCAGTAGAGGTACCTAGCTCGACCCGGCGTCCCTAGGGGCCCCAGAGCCCCCACCTTGCTCCCACGGAGACCACCCTGACTGCGGCGCCGCCTGGAACGTTGAGTAGGGCCTGGAGTGCCCCTGCTGCGTTGGTGGAGGAGGAGCGGTACCTGGCCACGTGAAGCCCTGAGTCGGGAAGGTCGGGTGAGCCGGCCACCCGTGCGGTGGAGAAGGGCCCAGTGGAGGGCTGGCACCTGGAGTCGGGTTCGAACCCGCCGACTGTTCCTGCACAAAGGACAAGTGATCTCATTAGTACCTGCAGGATGGCCGCACAAGCTAAAGCAACAGGCAATATACTCACCGGAGTCGCTATAGGAGTAGGCACAGGAAAAGATGGTGGAGCAAAGATCGAGGCAGGGAGCTCGTGTTGCTGCATTCCCGGGATCTGAAGGCTCCGGAAGTAGGCGGCAAAGTCCTGCATCTGATGCTGGTAGTGCTGCGTGACAGCCGCCAGCTGCCGCTAATGGGCCACCGCCATGTTCTCCTGGTTCGTCTGCAACTGTGCGATCTGGGCCTGCAATATTACACCCGCAAATTGATGGTATGTGAAAGCAAGGTACATGTGTGAAACGAGTGAACGACGAATGAAACTGCACTTACCTGAAATGCCGAGAACATCTGCGCGTTGCTCGGCTGCCGAGGCGCTATGGGGATGTCGGAGGAGCTCCTGGTCCCGTCTCGTCGAATCTGGCTCAGCGTGGGAACAGAGGACGACTCGATGGCGCTGTTGGCCATCCAGTACCGGCCGTGCTGCTTCCCTCCTCCCAACCTCATCAAGAGGTCCGTGTCCAGGGGGTCGGTGGCGGGGTCGAATGTCTCCCCATGGCGTTGGCGAGCCACGGAGGTGTACTCGGCGAGCTTGGGGTAGACGCTCACGTTGGTGTACGCGTCGGGCCCGTCCGCCGGGTCGTAGATGTTGTTCGCTGCCGTCGCTTTGCCCTTGTGAGCAAGGGCGTACCCCGTGAACTCGTTGACGACCTGCCCACCATGCGACTGGGTCTGCGAGGAAAACACAAACATGGTTACAAGTAATGACAATTGAGCGCTAGAATTAATAGATCAACAGAAGCATACCCATCTTTCCATGAACACTGGGAGGGACTGGTTCCCTTGGTGGTGTGGTGCCCCTCACATCTGCAGGCGGCACTCCCGACGTTCTCTGCGCCTCTGGTACGCCGCGTCCGTGGTCCACTCACGCACAATGGCCGCCCAACAGTCCTTGTAGTTGTCGCACCACCCCGGACACATTTGCATGACATCAAGTATTTGACATGCCAGAAGATGAATTGAATGTTTCACGGAAGGAATCAGAACGAATGTTTCCTACTTAATTACCTGCATGTACGGCGCCTCTGTGAGGTCGGTCTCCCTTTGGAGTATCATCTCCCTGACTTTCGGCTTCTTCACCACCTGGCTAAGCACGTCGGCGTAGTAGCTGATGACGCACTAGAGATGCGCCTCGTGGTACAGGTCCTTGAGACGATCTTTGCAGACCGCCTCCTGCACTCGTGCCGCATGCTGCTCTCTCCCCTCCTCGCACGTGAAGAAGTCCTGCACACAGACATCATGTATCATTTCATTGTTTCAAGAACGTCCAACGAATGCGTAGTATTGAGAAATGCGGTGCGATGAAAATACTCACCCAGAACTCCCTCTTGATCTTTGCCGCAAGGGTATCGCCGTTGGAGTCCGTGACGCTGGAGAAGTGCTCCCACTTCATGGGCGCCTGTACCTCACCCTTGTGGGTGACCAAGCCAGGGTAGTACTCCCTAATCAGCGGGCCCTGGATGCCATTGATATGGCGTGAACCGCTCCCTCCGCTCACAAACGTCCAGCTACTGCACGAGTCATTAACAACAATTGTTAGTCTGCAGTTCGATTTTCAACATGTCATATGAACAAGTAGTGAAATCAACAATGGTTACTTACGTCTCACCCACGGGCCGAATCACCGGGTGGCGGGAAGGGAGCGGCCGTGGCTCAGGGAGCGACGAGGGCCCACGCTGGTAGGGCTTGCTCGAACCTGAGGAAGCCATCTCGCCTAGTGTCGGCTCACCCCCATAGTCGTCGTCGTCGTCGCCGCCGCCGTCACCGGTCGTCGTCGTCGTCCCCCCTTGCTGGGCCTCCTGGAACTGCAGCCTCCTCGTCGACGTGCGACGTCCGCTGGGCCCCCTCCCCTACTGGTCGACGGCTCCACCAACTGCTCATCCTCGTCGTCGTCGGCGGCGGTCGCCTGCTCCTCGTGGCGGATCTGGTACTGCGAGCGGACCTGTCGATGCGACCGCTGCCGCCTTCCGCCCGACATTTTGTCGAGTGCCTGCAATGACAAAGATTAAAACAGTTAGCATAAATAACTGACAAGTACTTGTAAAGAAACATAATTGCAAGGTAATAATAATAACAATATAGTATTACATGAATTAGAAATTATCTCCGCGAACGGCGATATGGCTGGCGTGTAGTCGTCATCACTATTGTCGTCATCACTATCAATATTGTCGAGCTCTCTTAAGTGTCGGGCATCATCTCCATCGTCCTCATCATCTCCACCATCATCATCATCTACATCGTCCTCAACTCCATCGCGCTCCATCTGCCATCGCTCAAGGATTCGTAAGTCCTCAGCATCCTGCACCTCATCACCCTCGTCCTCATCGATGTCATTGTCTACTTCCATGCCCATGAGCGAAAGAATGTCTATCTCCAAACTCCCTTCTAGCCCCTCAGGTTGATAGAACTCATCTTTGTTTGGGTCAAAGTTGTAATCATCATCGTTTGGGATAGCCGCTTTACCGCACGGCGAGACCAAGTGCACAAGGCTCCAACCCGCAAGCTTCTCGTCTTTTTGGCACGCCCATGGGAGGTAATACACTTGCGTGGCGTGTCGGTTAGCCACAATATAGACATCGTCTCCTTTATAGTTGGAATCCTGTCGAATTTCGACTTGCCCAATCTTAAGGTCTTTTTTCGTGACATCAGGATCGAACCAATGGCATTTGAATACCACTGGCTTAAAAGCTTTGGCACCCTTAAATTTGAGCTCGTATATGAAGTGGTCGGTGACTTGAACACCTTTCGTGAAGTGCTTTTCATCTCGTCTCAATTCATGGTTCTTAGGCAAGAATTGACGATGTTTGTCGAAAGAAGAATACTTGCCACCCTTGTGCAGCCAGGTGAACATCACATCTGCCTTGCATGTTGGGCAAGGGAACTTCCCGTGAACACACCACGCGCTGAATAAGCCATACGCCAGGAAGTCATGCATTGAATACTGGTACCACACATGCATTGTGAAGTTCCTCTTTGTAGCTCGGTCGTACGTCAGTACCACCTCTTCCCAAGCATGTTGCAATTCATCCCACACTGGCTGCATGAACACACCCATATTGTTGCCCGGGTGTCCAGGTATTATCAGCGTCAAGAACACGTTCCTGGGTTCAAACATGACGTCGGGGGGAAGATTGAGGGGGATCACGAACACGGGCCAACAAGTGTACGGGGCCGCCATCATTCCAAACGGGTTGAACCCATCTGTTGCCAGCGCTACGCGTACATTCTGAGCCTCCATAGCCTTGCCAGGATTCATGTCATCGAAGTGCTTCCATGCATCACCATCCGCTGGGTGTACCATCTTGTCAGGACTGTATCTTTTGCCATTCTTGTGCCACGTCATTTGTTTCGTGGACTCCTCTGTCATGTACAGCCGTTGGATCCTCTGTAGGAAAGGAAGGTGTCGTAAGACCATCTCGGGGATCTTAGACTGTTTCTTCTTGCCATCACTGCCTTCTACCTCCACAAACCTAGAGGCTTTGCACTTTGGACAGTGTGTTGCTTTCTCGTGGTCTCCCTTGAATAGGACGCACCCCTTCGGACAAGCTTGGATCCCCTCATACGGCATCTTAAGTGCACGAAGGAGTCTCTGTGACTCGTACGTGTTCTTCGGCAGGGTGTGAGGATCCGGAAGCAGTTTGCCAAGAACTGTCAAAACGAGATCGAAGCCGTCTCGACTAATGCCCAATTGCGACTTCAACGCTATTAGGCGTGAAATGGCATCTAGTTGCGAAACCATTGTCTTCTCGTGAAGGGGCTTCTGTGCCGCCTCCATCATGGTGTAGAACGCCTTTGCGGTTTCCTCTGGATCATCCTCCACCTCCATTCCTTCAACGAACCGTGCTTCATGAAAGTCTGCCATCATGTCTGCCATCCCGGCATCTGCATCATACTCCTCGAGGAGGGGTCTCACCACCTCCTCCCTAATACGATGGTGTTCACCATGGTGGATCCAGCGGGTATAGTTTGGAACGAATCCGTTATTGTGAATATCTACTCCCACGGCACGCTTTCGTTTCTTTTTCTTGTTCTTACACTTGTTGTAGGGACACGGCATCCGACTCGACCCTTTAGCAGCTGGGCCAAATGCATGCTCCAGGAAAGCATCGGTCCCCCTAACCCATTCAGAGCTCTTACTTGCGAAACCCATGTACATCCACTCACGGTCAGCCATCCTCTGTCATGCGCCAATGTAAGCGGGTAATAAAACCAGTATTTGCATCTACATGGCGTTCCTACCATCTAATAGGTGAAGGATAGGTTTTAATCCCACCCGTGGATGCGTAGATGGGTTAGCTTTCATGTTCTGCCCCGTCCGAGTCGGAATTTTGGTAGCACCTCTCCGCTGTTCTCCCGATACACGTCCCCGTAGGGAGAGTGTGTATCCGGAGAACACTCTGCCGAAACTCCGACTCAGACGGGAGCAGAACATGGAAGCTAACTCATCTACGCATCCGCGGGCTATCCAAAAAACGTGGACAATCCGAAACAGATACGGTCGCATATATGCAAAGACCTGCATACCTCCGACCGTATCTCTTTCGGATGGGAAACGCCTAACTGGGTGACGAGATCTACGACCAAGGTATGGGTACAGGGGTTATACCTAGGGTGGCGGTGCTGTGGTGAGGCGACGCTATGCAGGCAGACCGGCACGGCGCGGGGCTACTCCAGATCCGCTCTTCTCTGCAAAACAAGAAAATATTCTAGATTCAGAAGGTGGATTTGGCTCATTAGAGATGCAGGTAGATAATTTCTGAGTTTATATTTATAATTTCTGACTTATAAAAAATCTGCAACCCAAAAGACAGCAATAGAAAACAAGGTTATGAATCATTCTAAGGAAAAGGGAGAAAAGCATTAACCAAATATCAAGAATATAGCAAGGGCCGCGGCGGGGTTTGAGGGGTTGGCGAACTGCAACTTAGGTAGCTATTTTGCTATCCTTAGCGCAAAGTCGCAAACATAAATGTCTTCCTGTCTAACCAGTCCTCTTCGTACTATACAATCTCTATGTTCATGCAGGCCTCAACAGGACAGGAAAGAGCTGCCGCCTGCGGTGGGTGAACTACCTTCATCCTAGCCTCAAGCATGGCCGCATGTCACCACAAGAAGAACGCCTTATTATTGAGCTCCATGCTCGGTGGGGGAACAGGTTTGATCTGAAGTTTTTCTAGATAGTAACTTCTCTCAGTTACTAAATTTAGGTGAATACAGAGAGATTGCTGAAGGAAATGAGAAGACATGCAGCAGTATCCCCTGTCATCTACCATCACCTGCTATGTGGGACTACAAATATCCTGAGGTATTCTGGAAGATGGAAGATCAAGAAACCATGATGTGATAGAATATGAAGAAACCATGATGTTGGCTCCACTATTTGGTTACGGTAAATAAGGCCCTCACTATTGAAGCCTGAAGGAATACATCTATATAGGTCAGGTCACTCAGCTATCTGCCTAGCAGATTTGCAGTACTTGTACTTCCTAGCTATGCTTGCATTAGTATGGGTTTCAGTATTTTAAAATCTACTATAACACTGGAGGTATGCTTATGATGTATGTATCTATGTAGCGTGCAAAATAGTTTGTATCAGTTTGTGGAATAGCGTGCAATACAAGGACGCTCTATATGCATGATATATTTATTTCTCTGTTCTTATTGTGCTGAACAAATAACAGTGTAATCTGGTTTGCAGTTATTATTCAATAGAATATGATACAAATTGAATGTTACATTTGAAGTTATATAATAAAGAGAACACCTTTACTTCTAAATAAAGCTTGATAAAACTGTATCCGGATTCAAGAAAAATAGAAAGCAGACTGAGAATAAAAAATATTCGTCCAATAAAATAGAGCCCAAGATAGACAAGAGCTTAGTTTACAACATGTCAAACAGAAACTGTAAAAGCAGAGAATATTGCGTGGGATTAGATTGATGATTGTCAAGTACAGGATACATATGCATATATACAGGGTTACAGGCAACCACAGGGTGCGCCAAAGCTATAGGCAGCAGCAACCCTAAGTGCATGGGCCTAAGCCCACCCACGGCTTAAACATAGCTAGGCCCCTAATAGCCTGTCTAACAGAAACAAATCCACAAGTTATTTGTAACAAAGAACAGGAATAACAGACTGTTTATTCTTAAGTTCAGTTCCAACAGAACAGAACTGGCAGGTTCAGTGCAAGAGTAAGTGAGCTATCATTTTTTCTCTCCATAATTATAAAGCTGATAGCATTAGTATCTAATAATAAAGTTAAATCACACTAACCAATAAGACGAGGAAGAAGTTGCAGGTAATTAAGCTAAGATTTTGTTCTAATTAATCAATAAGGTAGTGCATGGACCACAAAGAACCAGCCATCACTGCTCTCTTATACTATCATGGCCATTCCAGGAAATAATCTTAGACTAGCATCAACATACATGGAAATCCGGAGCTACAGTGTACCTCGTGGATCTAGCAGAGGATAGGGAGCATACCTCAGCGCCGCTGCGTACTGTCGGATGGACGGGCGCGTCCGCGGCGGCTGCAGGGATGTGGTCAAGTCTTCTTCACCGGATGGACGGCAGGGTGCTCTATGCTCAAGGAGGGAGCTTCCACCGCCACGATCCACGCCTGCAGACAGATGGAGAACGGGACCACGAAATTCCACGGTGGCGAGGAGGAGAAGGGATCTCTGGGCAGCGCGGGGCGGAGCTCGGGGCGCGGCGGCCGGGGATGTGGGGCGGGCGGGGGAGCTTGGGCCGAAGGCCGGCTGCTCACGGCCGCGTCGGAGGAAGGGGCGGCGGCGGCGCGAGGGAGGAGTGAGGAGTGAGGAGTGAGGAGTGGGGGTTGGGCCGGCCCGTGTCGGCCTTTAGGTTAAAGGCTTTGCGAGTGGCAGATCGGCTCGCACTCGGCAAAGACACCATCTTTGCCGAGTACCAGCCGACCTGGCACTCGGCAAAGAGCTGCCACGTGGCAGGCTCAGGGCCTGCCAGGCCGGCTCGCCTTTGCCGAGTGTCACGTGGCCGGCACTCGGCAAAGGACCCCTTTGCCGAGTGCCACCCCTGGCACTCGGCAATTTAATATTTTTTTTGTTTTTTTCTTCCTATTTTTTTGTGGGGTCTTGATACAGCAATTACATCTCAACTTCAAAATTTGGGACAATTTTGAGTTTGTGTGCTATATTTCTTTAATTATTTTTGTTTCGTTGAATTTTTCCGACTACTCCAAATTTGAACTGCATGTATATGAAATAATGGAATTTGGTCATTCAAAAAATGGTATTCATGATGTTTGGCGTATGTTGAGGCCGTATCCAGGAACTCGGATGAAATTACGACCATGTTGGTGTTGTAACATGACGAGTTACTTGCGGGGAAAGTGTTTTTAAATTATATAAAATCCAAACGAAGTCCGAAAATCACGAAACTTGTCGAGGTGTCTTCTCATCACATGTGGAGGCCGTGGTAAAAAATCGAGAAAGTTTCGAGCAAGTTGTGATGTCGGATGCCTAAAACCCAGACATCTCCACGTGATCACATGTGGAGATGTCTGAGTTTTAGCCATCCGACGTCACAACTTGCTCTAAGCTTTCTCAATTTTTTACCACAGCCTCCACATGCGATGAAAACACACCTCGACAAGTTTCGTCATTTTCGGACTTCGTTTGGATTTTATATAATTTAAAAACACTTTTCCCGTAGGTAACTCGTCATGTTACGACACTAACATGGTCGTAACTTCATGCGAGGTCCTGGATACGGCCTCAACATACGCCGAACATCATGAATACCATTTTTTGAATGAACAAATTCCATTATTTCATGTACCTGCAGTTCAAATTTGGAATTGTGAGAAAAAATCAACGAAACAAAAATAATTGAAGAAATATAGCACAAAAAGTCAAAATTGTCCCAAGTTTTGAAGTTGAGATTTATTTACTGTATCAAGGCCCCAGAAAAAAATTAGGAAGAAAAAAACAAAAAAAAATATTGTTTGCCGAGTGCCAGCGGTGGCACTCGGCAAAGAGGCCTTTGTCGAGTGTCGGCGCACGTGGCACTCGACAAAGAGGCCTTTACCGAGTGCCGGCGCACGTGGCACTCGGCAAAGGCTGTCGCCCTGGCCGACCCTAATCCTGCCACGTGGCAGGCCTTTGCCGAGTGCTTGGCAGTCGGTAAAGGTGGCTCCTTTGCCGAGTGCCTAACGGCAGGGCACTCGGCAAAAGGGACGGCCACAGATGCCGTTTGTCCAGGCCCCCCTTTGCCGAGTGCCCCTCTTTGTCGAGTGCCAGGCACTCGACGAAGATCCCCTTTGCCGATTGCTTCTCTTTGCCTAGTGCCAGACACTCGGCAAAGAGATCTTTGCCGAGTGCTTGGTCTGGCACTCGACAAAGAACCTCTTTGCCGAGTGCCCGTGGTTTGCCACTCGGCAAAGCTTGCGGCACTCGACAATGGCACTGTTTCCCATAGTGCAGGGTTAACTCACAAATACGACTTCATCGCCGCCGACAAGAAACAAGACGAAGCCGCCGACGACAGCAGCAACTACGTGCTGTGCAAGGTCTACCGCTCGCCTCACGCAAAACGGAAGCCGGCGTCGGCGTCTTCCTCCAGCAAGAACGCCTCGTCCAAGCAAACGGCCAAGAAGAGGAAGGCCGGTGGCGGTGACCACCCCGAGGCGCCGCCCGCCAAGTCGATCCAGCGGCAAGAACAGGTGCAGCAGGACATCGCCTGCTATTAGCCACAAGGCGTGGAGTCGGAGCACGACGGCGACTTCAACTTCAATATCGAGGGCATAAACTTCTACGTCGACGAGAGCATGCTGCGCGACGAGCCGGAGCAGGGACTGCAACAGCCAATCGCTGAGCCGGAGCATGACGGCCAGTTCATCCAGCTACCGTGTGGTCCGGTGTTGTCTGCCGAAGCCTGCACCGTCGGAGAGATGCTCGGCCCGGAGACTGCCGTGCAGCGAGGCGTAGAGTCGGAGCACGAACACGGCGACGAAGACTTGAACATGGAAAAGTTTACTGTGGAGTGGTTATTGCGAGGTGAGCAGCAGCAACCAATCGTCGAGCCGCCGCCGGGGCATGGCGGCGAGTTCATCCACCTAACGTTGTGTGGCCCGGTGGTGCCCGTGGTGACAGCAGCAACTAGGATATTGCCAACACAAGATTGATATAGGTCCCTGTGGTTTAGATTTGTGATAAATGATTGTCTAACGTGATTCGTGTCTTAGGTTGAATTTATGAACTAATCATGACGTGAGTTGGGTTATACAACATGTCTCTTGGCTTGTGGTGCGCAGGTGTGGAGCTCGGAGACGGTGGTTGACGGCGAGGTGAAGGAAGCAGGGACGTGCCGTGCCGATGGACTGGAAGCGGTGAAGGACGGACATGAGGCTTGGACCGATGGACCAGGAGGCCGGGTGACCAGCCACGACAGCTGACATCTGGGAATATCAACAAGCGCAAGTGTATATGGGAGTGACTGTGTTGACTGAGTCAAGACAACAGACGTGCAAGTCGAGCGAAGGCTCTAGAGGACTTGGCGGGGGACGCGTATGGAGTACGCTACTCGCGGGCGGTTTGATGGTTTAGGCCTCAAAATCATCGGTGCCCAGTTTCACGGGTTTGGGTCTCAAAACCTGGACGGAGGTTCCGACGAGTAACGGACGGCACGTGGCGGCATCGATGAGTTCGCATCGAGGCGAAGCTATCTCATGAAGGGCGCGACGGGCGTCGAATGAAGATTACCTCGGGTTAGACCATAGTGCCCTCAGGTTAAGTGGTTCGACTCAAAAATTTCTAAAGACAAATCTAGGATCGTGTAATAACCCTGTTAAATAGGACGAGGGAGCTCAAATCTCCCTCACTTCTTTCATTTGCTTTATTCTTTAGATTTTTTCTTCCCTTAGGTTTTTTTAAGAGAGGTCCATAGATTCTAAATTTGTGCAACAAACCTGTAATTTTGGAATGGAAATGGAGGCCCAAATCCTCCCGTTGTCTTCCGGGATTCAATTATTTTGTCATTGATTTTCGTTACCGTGTTCTTGAGTTTTTTTCCCATTTTTGTGCTTAGTTTTGATTTTAATTTCCTGGAGTTTGGGTCAATCCTAGGCAATGATTTTTGAAGAATAGGTTCGTGCTGGGTTAAATTGCATCTGTGCAAATTTTGGGAGCGTTTCATGGAGTTTTAGTTCTGATTTTGCCAGATTTTTTGGCGCTCCTTTTCTTCTGTTCGTTCTTGCTCCTTCTCTGTTCGTGACTGTATCGATCTGGAGCAGCAGTCCAGCAGCCCAGCGGCAGCACTACCGGCGCTAAGTGCTCAGGCACCAAGCGAGCTCACTTGAACGGTGCTTGCGGTGCTCGTGGCTGGCTGCTAGTCTCTCTCCCTCCTGTTCTGCCCTGTGCTTGACATCGTGGTGCACCAGGTCTTGTTTCAGGCCACCGGAATTGTCTCTGGTCACCACCTGCAGGCAGGCAGTACTCACCAGGGGCCGAACGCTCAGCAGCAGGCCTCAGGCGTCGAGCATCTCGTCCATCCCGCTTAGTCGAGCGGTGCTCGCCCCTGCCTGGAGCCGCTCGCCTGCTATCGCTCGTTCTCTCTCTGCTCGTTTCAGTTGTGCGTCTGTGCGTTCTTCAGGCCGCGGACAGTCCGCTTCTGTAACCGCAGACAGTCCGCGCTATCTGGTTCGACTGCGAGCAGAAGCCTATTCGTCTCTGGCTGTTTTGGAAAATTTGCCTGCGGACAGTCCGAGGCCATACAGCAGACAGTCCGCGACCGCAACCTCAGACTGTCTGCCAGCTAACGCCAGACAGTCTGGACTTATGCAGCTTGTGCTGATTTCTTCCGTTTCTTTGCGTGCTCATTTCCGTGGGTTCTCGATTGTTCCGTTGTCTCTTGGTCATCACCGAAGGTACCCAGCCACCGGTTAGCTCGTGAACATATCTATCGTTCTTGCGTGTGTTTGCTTTTAAGGTTGGATTTTGGGACAACAGCCACCAGTTAGCTGCTATTCACCTTCTTCTCCTTCTGGTCGCCGTTTCCGCTCCTTCAGATATATGCTCGGGTGCAGCCCGGAGACAATGTACGGCCTTCTTCAAGGATCTGATCCCCTCCAGCTTCCATATCTGACGTGTTGACAGGGCTAGCTAGCAGAACTTGCTGCTCTGTGGTTAAAGCTGCACGCAAGTTTTTGTGCATCAAAGTGTAGCTTTCCCTAGCTGTATAGATTGATTTACCATGTATGGTACGCATCAGACGGTGACAAATTTGTCTGCTTTTCCCTGCTTGTAATGAGATAGAAGTATAACTGATGATCTGTTCTTGCAATATAATTGCCTTCCTGCAGACTTTGCACTGAGTTGACAAATATGATTTTGAGTACAAATTAATCAGTGCCACTGACGCATCTTGCATGCATGCAATGATTCGTTTCCATTGCTTGTAATAAACTTGTAATTCAGCGTTAGTTCAATCAGCATGTGTTGTGTCACAGCGCTTGCCATGTCCAGAACGATCGACCTGACTGCTTGTGCTTGTCTTCTTCTGAGAGTTCAGATTATTCAGTCAACGTCTATTCTACCTTTAGCGTTGTGACGACTGTAAGATCATTCCTTCCCCTTCGTACAGCTTGTGTCACTCAATTTGTGTGTGTGTGGGGGGGGGGGGGGGGATGGCCCTTCGACGTGGGGCTAGTGAGGTGGGGGCATTAGGGTCGAACACGACGGTCGGGAGGCCGGTGTGGACGGAGGTAGCCGGCGTGGACAGAGGTTGGCCCGCAGTAGGCAGGATGAGCAGTTGATTTACTAAAATAAAGCAACGTTGCTGCTGTACACAAGAGGAAGAAGAAAGGGTGATGATCATAGGATCACGATTTAACGGGCATAAAACGTTTCCTGACTTTTGGAATTTTCTATTAGAATATACTTTTCATAATATTTAAAAATATATTCTAATAAACATAAAAATCAATAAGAAAATTCATAAAAAAATTGTTTTACCTCAAAAAAATTATGAGCTAGTTTTAGATTTTTTTTCTAAAATCATGCTTTATCTTATGGTGCCTAGCTTGAAATTGTTTAAATCTTTATGGACTCATTTGATACTTATTTACTAGTAGAAACTCTCGCTATCTATTATAATTAGTCGATGATGATCATCCTACTTAGAAGCGCCAGCGGAGCATCGTCAATATAGTATGCGCGATAGGTTGCATGTAGCTACGCAAGCTAATACAACTACTTTGAAAATTTATCCAGAGCAGGGGATTAGTGCCCACCCTGCCACACATATGCTGTCCCGACGACACTTCTACCTAGTCGAGCAATCAAACATCGACTAATTATAATAGATAACAAGAGCTACTAGCAAATAAGCACCAAAGTGAGTCCATAAAGATTCAAACAATTTCAAACTAGGCACCATAAGATAGTTTCATAATTTTTTAGGGTAAAACATGAATTTTCTAATACTAAACCATAAAATATTTAGATAAATTTTATTTTTTTATGAATTGTATATATTTTAAAATATTTCTAGTCTAATTTATCTCCCTGAACTTTCAACTTTGTCCAATTTATCCCCTCTGATGTGGACCGTATCAGCAAACCACCCAGGTGCAAAAATAAACAATTTTAAAATTGGAGGGAAGGGGTGGTGTTTTTAAAAAAAAGGTCTTATAGTCCAGACTTTTTCCCAGTTCTTTCTACCTCTTGCTGTAGTATGATATTTTCTCCTCAAACTTCAAAACCAGACATTTTACCGCCGGAACTCTAAAAATCGTACAACTTAGTTTGGAGCGGTTTTGGAGGTGGTTTTACCTTTTTAGTTAAAAGAATTGGCAAATACTTGATAAGGTCTTCAAATCAAAGAAAATATCTCTAAACTTTTAAAAATTCCCAACAAATTCTAGAGATACATTGTTATATGCAAATCCAAATAAATATTTATAGCTTATTTAGATGGTTAAAAATAGATTTAGCTCTAGAAAAATAAAAAATATCTAGAAAAAATCTTAACCCTAAACCCTGGGTTGTCGACTAGGTTCGTGAACCTTTTAGGCACGGCCCGGTGGCCCGGCGTACCGTGCCTTACCCGTTAGCGTGCTGGTCGTGTTTTTTGACGCCCGGTGCCGGGCGGTCCGTTTGCACATCTATACCTAGGCGTAATATATTATATAGTAGCAAAGAGGGAACTGTTAAGCAGTGTGGTGAAGATCTCGTGAAGCCCAACGTCTGAAAAATGCAAACACAAGGAACACCACGATAACTGCTTCGCAGACCAAGGCATTTCACAGCAATACAATGAAGGCTCATCCTACACTTGACACGCTGCTCATTACAGTGTCTCTTTGCCAACGGAGACCCTTTTATACTTATCATATTAGTAAGATTAAGCTTTTTAGAAACCACATCACCTAATATGCAAGGTACCTATGCGTGTCACCTCTAATATATTTAATAAATCGCTTTCTCTGTCCCCAATCCCGTTCCTCTGTATATATCTCTTCTCTCGCGTACTCGCTCGGTGTTTGGACGCTGTGGCGTGGTGCACGAGGCTCGGGCTGGCGCGGTGAGGCCTGGATCTGTGCTGGTGAGGTCAAGTGATGCAACCCCCTCTTCTCCCCACGACCTCTTGTGGTGGATCCGACGACGATGGAATAAGGTCAATGGTGTGTCTATCTCCTCTTCTCGGTCTCTTTTGTGATAGATATGATGTGCCACTAGCATCAACGAGTTTGGGGCGATGGTCTTGATGGTAGATGAAACGACCTGATTTTCGCGAAGAAAAATCCACAGAGTCGAAGTGTAATAAGACCGTTGTAGATCATATTACCCAAATTTCAGTCAAATATCACATCCATACAACGTAATATCAGAGTACAAATAGTGCGGAATTACATAAATTATTACATCGCCGCATTGGTGGAATCAAGAGTAGCATTCATTCAGAACAGCTTGAAGATAAGATCGCCAAACTCGAGCGTAGGAACGAACCCCTCAACCGTCAAACTCCTCAGAGCTGTACTCCTCAGCAGAACCTATGTGCCAAAATTTATCAGTACGATTTGTACTGGCCACTCCCACGCTATGAGCATTGCTTTGTGGAAATTGGATGCAAGTTGGATATAGTCAAAAGGAACCTATAAGGCTGGGGTTTCCTATGTATTAGCATATCAAGTATATAATAATAGTTGGTCAGGTTTTAACACCATTCCCACACGTGTTCCACCCCATTTCTGCCCAGAGCCAGGTTTCGATTCTGGGATCGATATACCACCATCTCCACACCATCACCACATCACTACCATACCATCGCTCAGTCGATAGGCCAACTCCCTCTTGGCACTGTCTCATGGCCCGTAGCCCCTGGCTACGACCGACACTCTCTCACGGGGGAAGAAGAGAAGGACTCATCTCGCTATCTAGTTTAAGCGAAACCCAGGAAAGGTCTATAGCCGATAAGTCGGCATATGTATCGATCGATCAACTATACACTCTGCAGAGGTTTTACATAACCACAAGATCCGCCTTCCTCGTTGACCGTCGTCAACTGGGCTGATTCTGGCCGCTTGCTAGCCTAGGATAATGCCACTCTACCATTCAGCCCTAGTACACCCCAAGTCTAGTCTGGGGTGGCTGAAACTGTGAGTCATGAGCCGGGTCCACAAGGTCTCCATGAAGTCTCGGAAGGGTGTGGGGGAATCCTCCGCGCCCCGTACCTCCTCGCACCATTCGCTATCAACCTAGCAATAGTGGTAATATCCTACCAAGTAGTCCGGCCATCCCGCACCATATAGGGCGAGTGGTACGTAAGGCTTCCCGGTGAATCTGAGTACTAGTAAGTCCTTAGGGATGACCAAGCCAGAATGTCTTCATCAGGGTTTCCATTTACCGTGCCACCACAACACCTCCACCCCGGGCTCCTCCCATCACAGGTTCACACCTAGGGCCACCTCATATACCATTTACCCACCACAGGTATCCATTTCCAGGGGTGCCCAGGTAGCACCCCGCGGCAAGACTTGCCCCAGGCTCGTCGTATATTCCATCTTGGTCGACACAACCCTCACCCTCCACGCACCCAAGTCACACACGCAGCACTCTCTCCATAGTCCAGATAACACCAGTTTCCACCACGCATCAATGCAGTACAAGCGTAGTAGAAGTAATAAGCAATGAAATATAGCAGCAAGCGTGTGTCTAGCCTAATAGCAGGGTAAGCAGGGGTAACGTTGCGTCAAGGTAAAGGCCATCAAGTAAGTATACTACCATGCAGGTCCTATCATAGTGTGAATATAACAATAAAGTAAAGCAATAGCAGTTCTATATTAGCCATGCGTAATAGGTGCTACGAGGTTGGGTGGGATGTGGCACCTTCAGTGAAGTCATCCCCGCACTCCTCACGGTACTCACGATCCTCGTCTGTCTGGTTCTCCTCTGAGTCTGCATACGATCGAATTATAGTCGCGTTAGCGACGTCTATTGAATAGCATAAAGAAGCAATGAAAATTCAAAAGAGCTAAATGCACTCAAACATGGGTTCATTGCGTAGAGCTCAATTTTAGATGAATTTTGGTCCTGGTTTCATATTTTTCTGAGGTCGTATGAATTAGTTATGAATTTCCGAAGATTAAATCCCTTTCTGAAAATAATAAAGGCTGATTAATTCAGGGCCGACACGTGTCACACTGTGACTGGTTCACGTGGCATGTAGGGACTTGGAGTGGTGTATCAGCTGGTGAGGTGGTCGAAGAGGTCGCCGAGGTGGTCGGAGAGCTCGCCGAGGTGGTCGGAGAGATCACCGAGGTGGTTGGAGAGCTCGCCGAGGTGGTCGGAGAGCTCGCCGAAGTGGTCGGAGAGCTCGCCGAGGTGGTCGGAAAGATCGCCAAGGTGGTCGGAGAGATCGCCGAGGTGGTCGAAGAGGTCGCTGAAGTCCCCGACGCTGGCGTGGTCACATCATTGGCATGACGTCAGCATGGAGTCATCAGAACTAAACCGTGGCTGACAGGTGGGTCCTGCTGACATCAGCATGACATCATCATCTCGGTTGGTCACTAATAGGTGGGTCTGGGGTCAAACGGTGACTGACAGGTGAGGCGCGGTTCATGGTGAACCCGCTTGCGTTGGTCCATAGACCGCAGAGCCGGTCTATGATGGACTTGGTCCACTTACTCCTTCCCAGGGTTCGGTTCACGTGCACCAAGTGCATGGACGTGTGGCCGGCAAGGGGAAAATCCCCATCTTCTTCCCCGGTGTGCTCCCGCCGGTGGTGAGCTCCCCCACGAGCCTCACCCGCGGCGCTGGTGTTCAATTTAGGTGGGTAAAAGCATCACCCCGCTATGGCAAACATAATGGTGAGGTCAAAGCGACGAGTAGGGTTCCCCATGGGGCTGGCCACGGCGGCGGAGGTTCGGCTGTGGCGTGTCGACGGCGGCAGGGCGATGTGGTGGCTGGGAGCATGCTTGGTGGGGCGCGTGAGCTTCCTGTGGCTCTAGTGAATAGGGCGGGCGAGACAAGGAGGCGCCAGGTGCTCCCAGCGGTCCTGGCCACAGTGGAGTCGAAGCGGTTGCGGCGGCACTCCGGCCGCGGTGCGGTGTGGTCAAACGGGGGTCATCCGGTGGCCTTCGTCTACCTCGATCACGAGCGTGGCGTGTTCCGCGGCGAGGAGGAGCCAGCCAAGGTGGTGGCGTTACCTCTAACGCGGTGATGCGGCCGCGGTGGTTTCACCATGGCCGTGTTCGTGGCTGCGGTGTGCGCGCCCGTGTGTGCTCGCGTGCGTGCTCGTGTGCGTGCTCGTGTGCGTGCGTGTAGGGCATCACGTGTGTGGCTTGTGTTGGCATGCTCGAGCTAGGACGGCTCGACATCGCCGTGGCGTGCTTGGCGCATGTGCGTGCTCGGCGTCCATGGGGCTAGGAGGAGGTCTCAGCCAAGGTGCTCACCACGGTGTGCTTGGCGGTGCGGAGTGGCGGTGTGGTGATGACGGTGCGGCCGTGTAGCGGTGCGTGGTGCTGCGCCGGCTTGTGGAAGAAGACAGTGGCGCCTTCCTCTACTCTGGCGGTGGCGTCCTTCTCCGCACCTCTCCTTCTCCTCTTGTCCCTCGGCTTAGTGTGCTGGTGCGAACCGCACGGCGGCGGTGAGGTGAATGGAGGGCTAGGGCTCAGGGTCCTCCTTTTATAGGCCGAGCTCCATGCTCATCCATGGTGGATGGCGGAACGGCTAGTGATGCGCCGAGTGCATCTGGCGGCTCTCGTGTGCGGGGGCGGTTGCGTGGGCGCGACGCTAAGGTGGGGGACAGGGTCATGCGATGTGCGTGACCCTGGGCCCGTGCCTGCTCCGTGGTCGGCTCCCGGTCGCGTGGTGGAGGGAGCGTGGGGAAGACGACGATGCTGTAGCTGGGCGGCTGACAGAGGGGGCCCGTTTATCAGCTTGTCCTGATGCGGCAGCGTGCGGTGGGTGACGGCTGACGGGTGGGTCCGGCTCGTCAGCGGCTTGTGCGCGCGCGGGCGGTAGGGTGTTGCTAGGCCGGCTTCGTGGGCCGCGTGCGCGAGTGGGAGGGCAGGCGGGCTCGGCCGGGCTGGCTCGCAAGGCCGAGCAGGCCTAGGCTGCTGCTGCTCCCTCTTCTTTCCTTTCTCATTTATTTGTTGCCAATTTGGTTAGGGTTTGATTTATTTAGTTTCATTGTAGAAGTGTGCACCTTGATTGAGGGTGGAGCTTAGGGCTGGTTGGTGGGGCCCACATACTTAGGTGGTACTTAGGTGATTAATTTATTGCATAATAAATTAATTATAAGTGGTCACTTTTATTTGCACAACAAAAGATCAATAAAAGGCAACTCACTTGTATAGAATTAAAATGCATGCAAGAATGTATGTGTTAGGGATTTTAAACACACATATACAACAAGTGACATGCTATGCTTATGAGTTTGTTTAGTTGGATTACGACTAATGCAACACTTAGGGTTAGCTCCTACAAATGTCACTCATCATCACATCGGGTTTTGAAGACAAAATTTTGTAGTTGGGATTTTTGGTGTGTGGATTTTTGGGTTGTTACGGTAGACCTCACAAAACACGTGAAGCAACCACGTTTCGCACCCGATGCGTATTTTTTTATTTCTTCATTCATTATAGGATTGTTGAGACGATTTCTTTGTGGAGAAGCAATTTCTCTCTCTTCTGAATACCCTCTCACCACATCAGTGTGGAGTATATTGCAGAGTAGTTAATGTCATAGAAACTATGCTACTCAAAGTGTTGACTCCTAGAGTGCCCGCTGTGGCGAGAGATGTTTTGTTGCGCCAACCATATTAGTCAAGCAACCTATTTCTAACAATAAATATGAGATGCCTTATTGAATACAAGAAAGGAACCGAACACTGAGGAATCAATCTATTACTACATTAAATGGAATGTCAATTAGTATTCAACTTTTTATGATTTGCCTCTATAGGAATATCAAACCATGTATTCGCATTAATCCGCAAACTCTAGAATAGTAGTGTTATGATTGTACTTCTTTGCGTGAAGTTTTTCATCTACCAATATGATAAAACAAAAGTATTTTATAAATTTCTCTATTCAATAAACAGATGGCCCTAGTCCTATATAAATTTATTATTTTTTTGATAGAATATATAAATTGATTACGGTTGAAAGCGTAATGCTAAAACTAATTACAACAAAGTACACACCACTAACCATTCTCGCACAAAACCGCGGGCAACAGAAAACAAGGGTAAACTCCAAAGGGGGGCAAACTTGCCATTCCATGCTCAGATAGACCTTTTCTACAAAAATTACGGATCTACCCCTCCCTAGTCCCTATGCAGCAACTGAGATGGCTTGCCCCAACAGCCAGGGGCAGACCCATCACTTTTCTCCACGCCCACGGAGTCCTCTGCCCCCTCCAAACAGGGGCAACAACACCGTGACCCACCGCTCGGGCCCACATGTCACCGTCATCCTCCTACACCCACTACGCCACATACTCTGTGGCGTAAGGTCGAGATGGCGGACTAGAGGGGGGTGAATAGTCATTTCTAAAATTAATCGCGTCGACTAACCGAAACAAGTGCGGAATTAAAACTATCGGTCTAGCCAAGACTACACCCCTCTATTTATGTTCTCTAGCACCTTCTGAAAGGATCAAGATGCCCAAGAGGGGGGTGAATTGGGCTAATTCTAAATTTCTTCGCAATAAATAAGTCCTATGGTTGGCCCAATTAACCCCTTGTGCCTAGAAAGTGTTTCTATTGAACTGATGCACAAAAGTTTAGCAACCTATGTTCCAATCCTACTCTAGCATGGCAATTCTATGAATGTAAGAACAAGAATTGAATTGCTCAAAGTAAATGATCAAAGTAAGTGCTCAAAGTAAATAGAGAGGCAGGAACGCGGTGATGTTTTGCCGAGGTATCGGAGAGTCGCCACTCCCCACTAGTCCTCATTGGAGCACCCACGCAAGGGTGTAGCTCCCCCTTGATCCGCGCAAGGATAAAGTGCTCTCTACGGGTTGATTCTTTGACACTCTGTCGTGGTGAATCACCCACAACCGCTCACAACTTGAGTTGGGTCATCCACAAGCTCTCCGGATGATCACCAAGCTCCCAATCACCACCAAGCCGTCTAGGTGATGGCGATCACCAAGAGTAACAAGCACGAACTTTCACTTGACCACGACAAGCCTAATGAGAAGGATGGATGCACACTTTGCTACTCTTGATCTCACTAATGAGAGCTCTCTTTGGGATTCTCAAATCTCAATCACCTCACTAGGACCTTGCTCTTCTTGGCACTCTCAAACGTGTTTTTCAGCTGTTGGAATGATCAAAAGTACCCCCACACACGAGTAGAGGGAGTATTTATAACATGGGCTGAAAAATGAACCGTTATGTGCCTCTGCGGGGTGACCGGACATTCCGGTCATGTTGACCGGACGCTTCGGTCAGTACTCCCCGAACTCTAGTGATTACAGTGTGATTGGACGCTGGCCAGCGTCCGGTCAGCACTGACCGGACGTGTCCGGTCGTGATTTTCCCTCTTTGGAACCTTACTGGAGTCGACCGGATGGTGGCTCTCAGCGTCCGGTCACTTCACCTCTCAGTGTCCGGTCGCACCAAATGATTTCACCTTGGTCAAATAAATTGACCGGACTCTGCGCCAGCGTCTGGTCAACCCGGAACCAGCGTCCGGTCAGTATTTGACCCTCCATTCACTTCCAACTCTCGATCATATGTGACTGAAGTTTGCTCTAATGGATCTAAGGGCTATTTTGGAGCTACCTAGTGCTAGATTTAGCAAGTGTGCACCACACCTAACTCACTAGACTCACCTAGGTCAAGCTACCCATCCATACCCCCCTTAATAGTACGGCCAAAGGAAAAACAAAGTCATAAACTACTCTAAGTGTCTCTCCAACTCCAATCGACACTTAGAACTAGTCCATCCTTAACCTCGTCGTCCATCCTTTGAAAACCGAAACGATTTCCATCGTAGGGGCATGACCACCATGATTGCCCAATCGATCTCCATTACCATGACCTAACTTAATTGCCTCTGCAAAACACACTTTAGTCATAGTAATCACGTATTGTCATTAATCACCGAAACCCAACTAGGGCCTAGATGTTTTCAATCTCCCCCTTTTTGGTGATTGATGACAATACCACCTCGAGTATGTGAAAGAGATGAGGTTTTTAACATGCTTGGATCATATAAGCTTTTGTCAATAAGAACAAAAGTGTTAGGCAAGCTTATATGACCCAAGCCAACATGATGTACTCAAAAGATATGAAGTAAGCATGAGTACAAGTAATAAAGCTCATTTGCATCGGAGTAAAACATGGAAGCAAAGGCAAATGAGCATAACACAAGTGATATGACATATAAATAACTCAAGGTAGAGAGCACACATGTCACATATCACGATCACGTAGATATCACTATCACATAAATATAGTTTTAATGCATAAGAGTAAACACACGACGAATGCATAATAGTGTATCACACATAAAACTCCAAATGTAATAGATAAGCTAATATAATAACAAAGCTCCCCCTAAATATATCGCTCCCCCTAAGACTAACATACTCGAACCCTCTCCCCCTTTGGCGTCAAACACCAAAACCTAAGGGTCGGTCGGCGGGGCTGCAGCGGACGAGCCAGGCGCTGAGGTACAAAGAGCGAGCTAGAACCGGGTGCCATCATCATCATCTGATCTGGAGCTCTGAGCTGTCTGACCCTCTATAGCTAGAAGCGATGCTGTAGCAGTCTGGGTCGGATCAAGGACAGGAGCTGCTGTAGGCTGTACAGGTATAACTGAAGCAGCTAGCTCTGATGATGCCACTAAGGAAGGGAGCGTCTCTATCGTGCCTGTCACTGGAGCAATGGTGGTAGGTACAGGGACATATAGGTCTGGCGGTGTAGGGTGCCCTGTCAACTCACTGAAGGAAGCACCAAGGCTCCTGGACACTGTGGTCTCTGGCACTAGCAGCGAGGACGTCTCAGCCAGTGTGAAGCCCGTACGAAACGGTGTGAACTGTAGGGCTAGCACTGACGTAGCAAACCACTGGGACACCTGCTCTATAGGAGAAGCAAACTGTGCTGGTGGCTGTCCCTGACTCTGAAGCCCACTAGGCTGTAATGCTAGAGTCATAGAAGTAGTGGCAGTCTGACCAAGCTGGGGCGGTGGAGCCCCAATAGCTGTCACAACATGCTGCATGAATCCAAGTAGCTGTTGCTGCATGATGATCTGCTACTGATGCATGGCCTGCTGCTGCTGTTGTAGAGCCTGTGTCTGCTGCTGAATAGCCAGCTACTGCTGGATCGCCTGCTGCTGGCGCTGGAACTCATCCTACCGAGTCTGGAACTATGCAAATGTAGCAGCTATCTCCTGAGCCTGGCGTGACTGGTCCTGTCTCATCCACTCAAGCATAGCAAGGAGAGCGGGGTCTGTCTGCAGGGCAGGTGGCGCTGAACTGGAGCTGCCGGCCTCATGGTCATGTTGCTGAGGAGGCATATGAGGAATAGCCAGGTAGTCATCATTTGAGCTGTCGCTGCGGTCGCTCTCGACCATCTCCTCCTGCTGAGCAAGCTGCTCCTCCTCGATAGCTGCAATACCCCTAATAATATCATCCTGCTGGGCTGCAGTCTCTGGCACCTCAGGATGACGGCGCGGCTGACTAGGTGCTGTAGGTGTACTATGCCGAATCATCTGAGTCAGGTTATAAGCAGGGAACTCTGTCGTAGCACCACTGTACTCAGCAAGCATCTCTGGCGGCCTCACTGTGACTACTCTGTGGATAAGGAATGTGATCCAGTGAGCATAGGGTAGCTGCCTGTGACCTCTGAAGCCCTCAGCTATAGTGTCCTCCATCTCTGACAGAAGAAGATCCCAAATATCAAAGACTGTCTGCTACATCAGAGAGTTGATGAGCCACAACTGTATGCGAGTCTAGCCCTCACGATACCCCATCCTCGGTAGCAATGTCCTCCTCATGATAGGCTCAAGCACACGAGCAGTAGGAGTAAGATCACTGGGGTTCCTGCGTGACCCTTCGCTGAAGGGCTCAGTGAAGCAGTGGCGAACCAAGTCTGTAGGGGGAACCATACCACCATGTGGGCATCTGGGAGGCGTTGTCTGTCCATAGCAAACCTCATGAAGTCTAATAGGCTGCTCCTAAAGCCTGAGTATCTCCCTGACCCTAGTGCTCGTCAGCCGGTAATCTCTGCTTCTAAATCCAAAGTGAATAAAGTTATGGTGCGGGTCTATCCAGAGAGAAGCATAGAACTGACAAACCCAAGACGAAACATATAATCCGGTCCATCCAATCAAATCTGTCAGCCCCGACAGATATGCAAGGTAGGGGTGAATGTGTTCTCTAGCTGCTGCTACTATAGAATCAATGCTGCAGACTCTCTGAGATATGAAAACTGCCCCACTATTGAGATAGGCATTGTAGAAATCTTCCTGCAGAGGCGTGTAGAAACCCTCAGATGCTCTGTCATCTCTCCTCGGTGGGAACCACACGTCAAAGTCCACGAATCTAAACTGCTGCACCTGCTTGGCCGTGGCGGCCCTCAAGTCCAAGTGTGTCATAGGAGGCGGACCCTGTGGTCTAGGCGGTGGACGAGAACCCCTCCACTGTGTATCTGCCCTCGGTGTGACTAGAGCACGGGTATGACCAGAGCAGCGAAGCTATGGCTGAGGTGCCTGCTCTATCTCCTTAGCCTGCTGTCCCTCCTGAGTCTGCTTTGCTAGCGGTGCCTGCTGCTGTGACTCCCCCTGAGGTTGTCCCTCATCAATAGCATGACACCGTCCACCAATCATGAGAATCCCAGCTGGACCACCATGAAGGCACTCAACCTCCTCAAGTGTAGCCCTCGCATATGGTGAAAGCTGATCTGCGATCTAGACTCCACTGCGAGCACCTCCTCTCTCGGCATGCTCTGCGGCCTCTGCAACTGCGGCTGCTCTAGCTGTCTCTGCATCTAGGTACTTGCGCTTCTTTGTTGCAATCTTCTTCGTCGCCTTGCCTTTTGGATCTGTAGACAAGCAAGGCGGACGCCTCGGATCCTCATCACCTAGACCACCTCTCGTTCTTCACATGAGCCATCTGACAAGAGATGCTGCCTCTGACAAAGAACAACTGCCGCTGACACTTTCGAGGCTTGGCCTCGATCTGTACTCGCGAGCTTGGCCCTGAGTTGACTGACAACTGCAAATAGGACCTCAACGGCACCGACTCGCTGCACAATGGAATAGATAGGATATACAAATAAATTTAATTATTCATCTAAAGATACAAAATCCTAAGAAAGCAAGCAATTAGGTATGAAATTGAAACGTAGGGCTTGCTACCTGACGAACCGGCGATCCGAGAAGAAAAGAAACGACGCGCAGGGAACCATCGAATCGCAAGGCTATGGTTAGCAGTGGCGTGGATTGGTGGCACTGGATTGCGATTGAAAACACCAATGAGGATGCAATGAGGGTGCTAGTGCACAGTAGGGGTGGTGCTGCAGCTGCGGAGCTCGGCGGCGGCTAGGGCAGTGGAGGCACGGCTCGAGGAGGCGCTGGCGGTGCAGGAGCAGGGCGCAGGCGCAGATGGCGAGTGGCGGCTGCTGGCGCGGAGGGTGGCGCTGTGGTTGCGCGTGGGAACAGCGGCGTAGGCAGGCGGCTCAGGAGCGCGGGGAGGCGCGGAGGTGCGGCGGCTCGGGCACAGGAGCACGGGAAGCGGCGGCGCTGGGGCACGGGAGCAGGCGCGGCGGCGGCAAGATGCGCGGCAGCTCAGCGATGTCGGCGGGTTAGGTAAAAAGCGCGATGGTGATATGCTTATAAGGTGTCCCCAAACGTAACAGAAAAGGAAATATGAAAGAGATAGAATCACACACGTTTCCTATTGACCTGACGCTCCGGTGGCAGCGACCGGACGCTACCACCCAGCATCTGGACGATTCCAGAGAGGTCCAAATCCTCTGAAATCATGACCGGACACGTCCGGTGGACACCGACCGGACGCAGACAGAGTCCGGTCACCAAGCCTTGATGCCTTCTTGCTCGACCGGACGCTGAACCTCCTTCTGACCGGACGCTGGGAAAACACTATTTTAGCGTCCGGTCACTCCTGCTTGGCAGCTGTTCACCTCTTGTGAACTGACCGAACGCTGAACTTCAGAGTCTGATGCAGCGTCCGATCACTCCTTTTCCAGCAAATCTTCAAAGTTCTTCATGCTGCCTATTCCCAATTAAGTCCCAACTCCAATAAGATCTAAATAAACATCAATTGGGACTGATGTGAGTGACCTCTCTCAAGCCCTCAAGTTTTTCAAAATATTTTACCTTAGGCTATAATTCTTTTTAAGAAAATAGGCAAATAAGAGGGCAAATTAAGATAAACGACAAAACAACATTCATGCATATGCAATACTTGTAAGTAAATCTAGTTGCTTGTCAAGTTTGATCCAAGGTTAAGCTTCTTCACATGCTTTTCGGCGGTTATCTTAACCATGTTAGACAAGCCCTATATGCAATACAAGACATTAAACGTGATGTATATTACAATGCAATGCAAGGGACAACACAAGCTCATTTTTTAGTGAATTTACTAAAATCAAGTACATTGAGCTCATTCCGCAATCTATAAAATGTTGCCTCATCTAGCGGTTTAGTGAAGATATCCACCAATTGATCCTCGGTCCTTACACCTTCTAATGATATATCATTTTTAGCAACATGATCTCTAAGAAAGTGATGGCGGATATCTATGTGCTTAGTGTGAGAGTGTTGAACCGGATTGTTTGCAAGTTTTACCGCACTTTCATTGTCGTACAAAAGAGGTACTTTTTCTAGAACTACACCATAGTCTAGCAAAGTTTGTTTTATGTAAAGTATTTGTGCACAACAAGCACCCGCGGCAATGTATTCCGCTTCAGCGGTGGACAAAACCACACTATTTTGTTTCTTGGAGGACCAAGACACAAGTGATCTACCAAGCAAATGGCACCCTTCAGATGTGTTTTTTCTATCAACTTTGCAATCGGCGTAATCCGAATCGGAATAGCCAACTAATTCAAATATAGCTCCTTTGGGATACCAAAGGCCAATGCTTGGTGTGTGCTTAAGATACCTAAGGATTCTTTTTACGGTAATTAAATGTGTTTCCTTAGGATTAGCTTGAAATCTAGCACACATACACACACTAAACATGATGTCGGGCCTAGATGCAGTTAAATATAACAAGCTACCAATCATAGAATGGTAGAGAGTTTGATCAACCTTGTTACCTCCCTCATCTAGGTCGAGATGTCAATTTGTTGGCATTGGTGTCTTGATTGGCTTATATTCATCCATCTTTAATCTCTTGAGAAGATCTTTTGTATATTTTTCTTAAGAGATGAAGATCCCTTCTCTCATTTGCTTAAGAGCATGAATATAAGCAACTTAGCAAGATCCTTCTAGAGCTTGTGAAGAACTTCTTCTTCTTACCATCAAACTTAATGCCACTCTTGTTGAGCTTCTTTAGCATCTTAGCGGTTTTCTTCACCATGAGAGCAAGATTTTCATCATCAACTTCATCATCACTTGAGCTCTCATACTCAAGTCTTGCTTTTCCCTTCTCTTGGCTAGCCTTGAATGCTAAGTCTTTTTCTTTCTTCTTTGTAGAGGATGATCCATCTTGAGGTGTGATGTGCATGTACATCTCATGAGCATTGATCTTTCCCAATATTTGTGTCGGTGTAGCGGTGGAAAGATCATCTTGATGTAGCACGGTCACAATATGCCCATATTTGTCAATGGGGAGGACACTCAAGATCTTTCTTACAACATCGGATGGTTGCATTTGAGTGAGTCCAAGCCCATTGACTTCCTCTACAAGAACATTCAAACGTGAATACATTTCATTAGCACATTCTTTAGGAAGCATTTCAAAAGAGTTGAGCTTTTTCATGACAAGATGATAGCGTTCCTCACGCTCACTCTTTGTTCCCTCATGGAGTGCACAAATGTCCGACCATAGTGCATGGGCGTCTTTGTGGTTCCTCACCCGGTTGAACACATCTTTACAAAGATCTCTAAAAATGGTGTTTCTAGCCTTTGCATTCCATTTTTCGTAGTTCAACTCATCGCCTTGTGGGTGTGCGGCATCCCGAGGTTTTGGGAAACCTTGTGAGGTGGCTCTAAGTATTCCAACATCTAGAGCTTCTAGATACGCCTCCATGCGGATTTTCCAATATATAAAATCATCCCCCTCGAAGATAGGAGGAGGTCCATCCCCGTGAGACATCTTTCACTAGGCGGTTAAGCCTAAATACATGAGCACGAGGCTCTGATACCAATTGAAAGGATCAAGATACCCAAGAGGGGGGGGGGTGAATTGGGCTAATTCTAAATTTCTTCGCAATAAATAAGTCCTATGGTTGGCCCAATTAACCACTTGTGCCTAGAAAGTGTTTCTATTGAACTAACGCACAAAGGTTTAGCAGCCTATGTTCCAATCTTACTCTAGCATGGCAATTTTATGAATGTAAGAACAAGAATTGAATTGTTCAAAGTAAATGCTCAAAGTAAGTGCTCAAAGTAAATAGAGAGGGAGGAACACGGTGATGTTTTGCCGAGGTATCGGAGAGTCGCCACTCCCCACTAGTCCTCGTTAGAGCACCCGCGCAAGGGTGTAGCTCCCCCTTGATCCGTGCAAGGATCAAGTGCTCTCTACGGGTTGATTCTTTGACACTCCGTCGTGGTGAATCACCCACAACCGCTCACAACTTGAGTTGGGTCATCCACAATCTCTCCGGATGATCACCAAGCTCCCAATCACCACCAAGCCGTCTAGGTGATGGCGATCACCAAGAGTAACAAACACGAACTCTCACTTGACCATGACAAGCCTAATGAGAAGGATGGATGCACACTTTGCTTCTCTTGATCTCACTAATGAGGGCTCTCTTTGGGATTCTCAAATCTCAATCACCTCACTAGGACCTTGCCCTTCTTGGCACTCTCAAACGTGTTTCTCAGCTATTGGAATGAGCAAAAGTACCCCACATACGAGTAGAGGGAGTATTTATAACATGGGATAAAAAATAAACCGTTATGTGCCTCTATGAGGTGACCGGACGCTCCGATCATGTTGACCGGACACTCCGGTCAGTACTCCCCGAACTCCAGTGATTACAGTGTGACCGGACGCTGGTCAGCGTCCGGTCAGCACTGACCGGAAGCATCCGGTCGTGATTTTCCCTCTCTAGAACCTTACTAGAGTCGACCGGACACTGGCTCTCAGCGTCCGATCACTTCACCTCTCAGCGTCCGGTCGCACCAGATGATTTCGCCTTAGTCAAATGAACTGACCGGACTCTGCGCCAGCGTCCGATCAACCCGGAACCAACGTCCGGTTAGTATTTGACCCTCCATTCACTTCCAACTCTCGATCATATGTGAATGAAGTTTGCTCCATTGGATCTAAGGGCTATTTTGGAGCTACCTAGTGCTAGATTTAGCAAGTGTGCACCACACCTAACTCACTAGACTCACCTAGGTCAAGCTACCCGTCCATACCCCCCTTAATAGTACGACCAAAGGAAAAACAAAGTCCTAAACTACTCTAAGTGTCTCTCCAACTCCAATCGACACTTAGAACTAGTCCATCCTTAACCTTGTCGTCCATCCTTTGAAAACCGAAACGATTTCCATCGTAGGGGCATGACCACCATGATTGCCCAATCGATCTCCATTACCATGACCTAACTTAATTGCCTCTGCAAAACACACGTTAGTCATAGTAATCATGTATTGCCATTAATCACCGAAACCCAACTAGGGGCCTAGATGCTTTCACCTTCCAAAGATACTAATTAAGCAACAAAGGTGCCGGGCTAGCTAGAGCTCACCTAACTAATTCTATAAGCAAGGTGACACAAACCTATGCCACTAGTAGTTTAAGCAACAAAGGGAGCTCCTACACATGCTAGTAAGCAAAAGCACAAAGCAATCTAAGATCACTAGCAATGCTCAATAACAAGGCAACCAATGTCAAATTAGAGAGCGCAAATACTTAGCTACACAAACTAAGCAATGTGACTAACAAGGTTACACAAACCAAATTAGCCACGCAAGGGAGCTACTTCTATGGTACACAAGCAAGAAGGTAACTAGTGAGCTACACAAGCTTAACTAAATACAAGAGCAACTACACAAGCACAATGTATATGAAAGTAATTATAAGCTTGTGTAACGAGGATGCAAACCAACGGGAAGAACAAGGTTGACACGGTGATTTTTCTCCCGAGGTTCACGTGCTTGCCAACACGCTAGTCCCCGTTGTATCGACCGCTCACTTGGTGGTTCGGCGGCTAATTGGCATCACCCGCCAAACCCGCACGTCGGGCACCGTAAGAACCTACCCCAAAAGTGAGGGTAGCTCAATGACACACTTTACTAGAGTTGCTCTTCGTGGCTCCCGCGGGGCGAGCACAATGCCCCTAACAAAGCTCTTCTCCGGACCACCGCAAAAGCTTCTTGCGGGCTTCGACGGAGACCACCACCAAGCCATCTAGGAGGTGGCAACCTCCAAGAGTAACAAGCACCACCGGCTTGCAACTCAATCACCTAGTACCGCTCGATGCAACCTCACAATGCAATCGCACTAGAATCGCTCTCTCACACAATCGGATGATCACTATCAAGTATATGTGAGATGGAGGGCTCCCAAGCACTCTCAAGCATGAACACAAAGTCCCCCAAGGTGCTCAACACCAACCATGGCCGAGACACCCTTCTATTTATAGCTCTACGGGCTAAACTAGCCGTTACCCCTTCACTAGGCAAAACTCGGGGTGACCGGACACGCCGGTCGAAACGATCATTTCCAGTATCCGATCAACGGATGCTTGCCACATGTCACCTCTGTTTAACCTCAGTCGCTTGATCTCAACGGTCAAGTGATGACCGGACGTAGCCGCTCAAAGTGATCAGACGCAGGACCCCAGCATCCGATCATTTCCAGTAAGGTTCCAGTTGCGACCGGACGCATCCGGTCGGTCACGAACGGACGTAGCATCAGCGTCCGGTCCTTCTCCAACTTTTTTGCGTCGCCTACGTCACTGTACGTCAGCCTGACCGGACGCACCCTGCCAGCGTCCGGTCACTATCAGCGCCAGCGTTCGGTCGAAGACCGACACCTGCACGCTCTCTGCCGCCACTGACCGGACGTAGGACCCCAGTGTCCGGTCACCACGTGACCAGCGTCCGATTCACTCAGTGAGACCCTGTCTTTTCGTATAGGGCACCGGTGGAGTTTCGAACCTTTCTCACATCTATTCCATCACTGAGTTAATCCACATCAACTCCAACTTCATCTCCTTTATAAATGTGCCAACGCCACCAAGTGTACACCACCATGTGTATATGTGTTAGCATTTTCACAATCATTTTCCAAAAGATTAGCCACTCAACTTGCCACGCCACTCAATCATAGCGACGATGCAAAGTTAGATCACTCGAGTGGCACTAGATGACCGATATGCAAACAAGTTTGCCCCTCTTGATAGGACGGCCATCTATCCTAAACCCGGTCATAAACTTCTCTACACACCTATGACTGGTGAAATGAAATGCCCTAGGTTATACCTTTGCCTTGCGCATTCCATTCCATCTCCTCCAATGTCTATGCAACACATGCACCAACACAATCAACAATGATATGATCCACTTCATATCATCACGTGATCATATTGGTTCATCGATCTTAACTTCACTTGCTTTTCACTGTTGCCTTCGTCCATCGGCGCCAAGTCTTGCTTAAGCTTCACCGCCATACGGTCCATCACTCCAAAGCCTCCAACTTGCCCTTTACGCTTGCAACCGGTCCATCAAGCCAAGTCTTGTCTTGATCTTCACCACCTTGATCACATGACTCAATGTCATGTCTCATGTGCAATAAGCTCCTTCATCATCACATGTGTGAGCTTTGCAACATCTCTAAACCATTTTTACCTTCACGGCATATGTTGCTCACACACATGTACTTGTGGACTAATCACCTGTGTATCTCACATAAACACAATTAGTCCACCTAGGGTTGTCACTCAATTACCAAAACCACACAATGACCTTTCATGTGGGCCCACCAACCATTTTCCCTCAAAAAAAAAGGAGAAAAGAAAGAAAAATGGTTAAGAACGCTTGGAGCTCGAAGATGATGGTGTGAACGGCATGAACTACAAAAGTGGCCTAAAATGATCACGGGACCCTTGGGGCAGAGCGCATTGCATGAGAGGTGTGAGTGGGCCTGAAATTCCTCCAGTCAACGGTCTGTGGCCCCTTTTACAGAAACGAATGCAACTGAAAACTTCATTTTTTGCCAATTCTAGCACTAGGAATTTGGCTACTGCCAACCCACAGCCCTCCAACAGCTCTGTCCATTACTTGTTGCCAAATTTAGGGCTGCATGCAAATTTGGCAGGCGGCGCTCTATCCCTGCAGACACCAGCGGGCAGACCTAGACCCAGAGGCCCAGAGCTGTGTATATAATATGAAGACCCCTGCACTGCACCTCTCCCGGAGTTCATAGAGCTAGCTCAGGGGGAAGAGATCCTGTCCTCGGTCCTGATCTGGTGAGCAAGTTCGATCATGCATATCGCTAGTCTTGGTCCTTGCAGAACATGCAGTATCTCTGGCCCCCTTTTTACATCCTTCATATATCGTTTGCAATAGATAGAGATTATGTATACATCCAATGATCTGTTTAATTTTTATTTTGCATCTTTGTTAACGCATTCACACTCCACGCAGGAGAAACAAGGTATAGCTGGGCTTTGGATTTCTGATCTGAGGAAGACCAGGGAGGAGCTGACAGTCAGTTACTCAGCACACTCATGTATATATATATCTTCTTCCAGTTCTTTGGGTTATTATGAGGTAGAGATCGAAACAACAGGTTTTGCTCATATGTTTTGATATCTGCTTGTTGTTTCCTGAAGCCTCAAATTAATCACCATGCAACACCTGTCTTAGTACTCCCCATGCATGTAGAAGCCCAACAGATGCATAGGTAGTCTGATGGTTGTGTATGTAATGGATCATGACTTTGTCTCTGGCAGGTTAAGAGAGCAAGGCACTTGTTTTGCTAGATCCACACTACTTGCAGCTTCTCGTGCATCTGTCCTCTTCTCAGGTACCTTACCTTAGCAATCCCTCCTGATACCCAAGGCTTACTAGTTTTCATTCAGGCAGTGATGGCGTCTGGTCATGCATATGAAAGACATGTATATATGCTTTTGTTTATTAGTACATGGTGTGTAATATATACATATACTCTCCTTAATTTATGTACAGGCGTTTCCATTTTTCCGGTTCATTGGCATGTTATATAAATGATATCTGGGATTGTTGTTTGTTCAACCCCTTCAATGACAAAAAGAAGAACAATATATTTAGTATTTAAACTATAGACACCAAGATGGGATCTAGCTAAGCCTGTGATAAATTGTTTTCCCTGTTGTGAATTTCTGTTCTTACAAATTTGAATTATTTCCATAGCATGGTACATTTTGTTGTGGTTTACTAAAGACGGGATCTAACTAAAGCATTCGATTTTTTTTGTATTTATTTATGTGATGGATGTCGTCTACATCGTTTATTTGAAGCATCTTCAATTTCTTGTTTGCAGCCATGTCTTTGGAGAATTCAAATAGCAAGGGCAAGGCTGTGATCAAGGAGGAGGTCTCTCCACTGACGCCAGTGGAGCAGAAACCCTTTGCGGTCATGTCTAATCTGGACGATAAAGCTATGCTCAAGAATGAGGTGGAGGAGGTCTCTCTGCCGATCCTGGAGACCGCAGCTCCTCATCATCACCAAACGCCGACGAATGATGTCTCTGGCAGTGACGACAACAACGGCGTCCTCGGGGGGACAAGCGGCGTCCAGGATGTGGGGTCGTCATCGGCGTCGGCGTCGGCAGCCCACATGATGCAACAAGCAGCCATGCAGTGGGGCGCAGTTGCTGCGCCAACGGTGGTCCTTCCGGCATTCCAGCAACTTGACAGCAGCCGCATCCTCCTCATCAAAGAGGTGATGCAGCACTGCGTCACCGCGCTGGCCACGGGGGACGTCCTGGCGGCGAACACCGGCCTGGTGATCATGTCGACCCTCGCGTCCGCCGACGGCGAACCCTTGCAGCGCGTGGCGTTCGCCTTTGCCGAGGCGCTCGGACGGCGCGCGCTGCAGCAGATGCTGCCGGGCCTGTACGGTGGGCTACTGCAGCTCGACTTCCCATCGCAACCCGCGGCAATCGGTTACACCGGCGCCACCCGCCTCTGCTTCGACGCGCTATGCCCGCTCCTCCGCGTCGCCGCGTCGGTCGCCAACCACGCGATCGTCAAGGCGATGGAGGGCGAGGAGCACGTGCACGTCGTCGACCTTGGCGGCGCCAGCCCAAACCAGTGGCTCGAGCTTCTCCACCTCTTCGCCGTGCGTCCGGAGGGCAAGCCCTCCTCCCTGCGCCTAACCGTCGTCAGCGAGGAGGAAGGGTTACTCTCCTGCACCGCTTGGCTGCTCCACCGCGAGGCCGCGCGCCTGCACATCACCTTCACCTTCAACCCAGTGCGGTCTCACATCGACCGGCTCTCCCCTCACGATGTGGCGTCCTTCGGCGTGCATGGCGGTGAGGCCTTGGCGATCACATCCACCCTGCAGCTCCACCGCCTGATCGCCGACGTGACCAGCATTGACCTACCAGCCGTCGCCGATCATCAGCATCATGGCAAGAAAGGGAAGGGGAAGAAGCAGCCGAAGCATCAGATAACCATGGCGGACGCGCTCCTTCGCGTCCTCTGCGACCTGTCTCCGAAGTTGATGGTGCTGACGGAGCAGGAGGCCTACCACAACGGCGCCTGCCTCGGGGACCGCGTCCGCAACGCCTTCGACTACTACGCGGCTCTGTTCAACGACCTGGAGGCCGGCGGCGCGCCGCGCGAGTCGGCGGACCGCGCGGCCGTGGAGCGGATGCTTCTCCGGCAGGAGATCATGGACATCGTCGCCCGGGATGGCTCCTCGCGGCGGGAGCGTCACGAGAGCGTCATGGGGTGGGCGCAGAGGATGGGCATGACTGGGTTCCGGCCCATGCACCTGCAGGTGAGTCGCTTCGACGCGTTCGCAGACCCGGGGCTGCTGGCGCTCCAGCTGTCGCTCCACGGCACGCTCAGGTACTGGGTAGCCCAGGACAACACCTGCTTCATCATCTACGCCAACATGACCCCGATGTTCTCGGTGACGGCGTGGCGGCCGGCGACGACCACCGGCGAGTGATGCGGCAATATATAACTGGCGCAGCAGCATTCGGCTTCTTCACTACCTGATCATCACTGCTGTTTGCTGCGCTTGTTTAGGGCCCGTTCGTTTCTTAGGGATTCGTGACCTGGATTTATTTCTATCGAGATTGCTTTATTAATTTATATAGCATATTATCAAATGGAACAATTCCGGATGGATTTCACCCTAACCGAACGAGCCCTTACTGGTGGGTGATATCATCTGCGGACTGGTTGATTTCCGAGGTTCAGTGGCTGATTATTTAGGGGTATACAGTAGACATTTTATTCCTGATTGATGTCAGCGCGCTGGGTCCTCTAGTTAATTATTTCCTTGATTGAGAGTTTGGAACAGAATTCAGAACTAGTTTTTATTATCGTTTGATTTATTTTTCCGGTGTTGTCATTGATAATTTCGTTGCATGCATCATATCGGGCTTGTTATAGCAAATTAAATTCCGGATTGGAAAAGCTTTTTATGCAGACATTTTGTATGAAAGGCTGTTCACCTAAGTGGATAGCTTGGGTAAAGACTTTTATTTTGAGGTGGTGGAAATGTTAATAATGAATTAATGATGTCGGTTACTTTCCCCAAACAAAAAAGAAGCCTTGGATCAGGGAGGTCAACTTTCACCTCTCCTCTTTAACAGGATATTTAACTATTTGTCTAGTACTCTTTCACCTGCCAATTTTAGTTTTGCTTCTTAAAATTGCCACATGAATAGCAAACGTTGCTACATATTTGACACTTTCAACGATGTGGCAAGCCACCTCACCCCTCCATGCCATTGCATGCAAAATGACTATTGTGTCGTGCCTCTTATAGTATCTAATTCAGCTCTCTTTGTTCCCAACACTACCGGAAACAGCATATTTGCCGAGTGCAAAAATGTTTGTCAAGTGCATTATATCGGGTATTTGGCAAACAAGCTCTTTATCGAGTGCTGTAAAAAATACACTCGGCAAAATAATGGCACTCGACAAACAAACTTTTTGCCGAGTGCTAAAAAACACTCGGCAAACTAAGAAAAAACACTCGGCAAAATAGAGACATTCGGCAACAAACCGCCACGTAGACGTCCGTCAGTTACTGTGCCGGCCATTAGGAGTTTGCCGAGTGTCCGTTAGTGGCACTCGGCAAAGAAATAAGTTTGCCGAGTATTTTTTTCAGCACTCGGCATAGAAATAAGTTTGCCGAGTGTTTTTTTTGCACTCAGCAAATAAATAAGTTTTTTTTTCTCTTCTGACCTTGAAACTTTTTCTACTCTCTACATACAACATGTGGTACTCCGTGTTAAGATTTGGTATATTTCTGAATCTGTTTGCTATATTTAATTAATTTATTATATTTCAAGGAATTTTTGGTATAAGTCAAATTTGAACCGCAAGTGATTCAAATAATAGAATAAAATGAGTAGGAAAATGATATTCATGTTATTGAGTCCAGTGTGAGGCCTTACCTGGGAAATGAAAAGAAATTTCGAACATCTTGTTTAGGAAACACGACCACGAACGTGTGGCCGAATGATTTTTAAATTCTAAAAAAAGCAAACAAAGTTTGAAAATCATGAGATTTGTCAAGATCTCATGATATCATACTTGGACGCTGTGGTAAAAAAATTGAGAAGGTTTCGCACAATCTGTCATGTACGATGTTTACAAACCGAAGCATCTCAGAAGAAGAATTGTAGCATTGAGAAGGATTCGGTAAGAAGAACTACATGAAATAATGGAATAATATTTGTAGAAAAATCAAATATATATTGTTGAGTGAATTTTATATGGTATTTTTAAAGTACATCAGAACAAATTTAGAAAAACACGTTATGGAAAAGAAGGAAAAGAAGGAAAATGAAAAAAAACTAAGTTTGCCGAGTGCCCCTCATCTGGCCGAGTGCCCCTCAGCTGGCACTCAGCAAACCTGAGGTTTGTCGAGTGTCAGATCTAGGACACTTGGCAACCCCCCATCGGCCTGACACACGCACAGTGACAAAATGAAAAAAAATGGGTTTGCCGAGTGCCATTGATCTGGCACTCGGCAAATCTGGGGTTTGCCGAGTGTCATATCAGGGGCACTCGGCAAACCCCCCTTATATGCACCCCACTGTCGACCGCACGCACACACACAACAACTGGCACACCCAGCGCCCCGCGCCCGCTGTCCTCCCGTGCCGTGCTCCGCGCCGTGCTCCCACCGCCGGCGCACGACCCCGTTGCCCGGCGCCCCGCCCCCGACGGTCGGCCTCCTGGCTTCGCCTCGTGCCGCCTGCTCCTCCGCCCCCGGCCCCGCCGCGCCCTCCACCGGCCCCCGCCTCCGCCGGCCACGCGCAACCTGCGCCGGCCCAGCCTCGTGCCGCCGGCCCAACGCGCCCGACCACGCCGCAGCCTCCGCCGGCCCCGTGCCCCCTCCGCCGGCCCCGCCACCGGCCCTGCGCCCCCTCCACCGGTCTCGTGCCACCAGCCCCGCGCCCCTCCGCGCGCCCACCCACGACACCGCTGTTGCCCCCGATGCCTAAGCAGGTGAGGGCCCTGGACCATGCATTGAAGGTGTTTGATGAAATGTCGATGAAGCTGTTAGCTTGTCAATAGCACCTGTGCCATATAACCTGTGAATCTTGATTTCAGAGAACTGTGAATTGTTTGAATGTGACATACTTGGTGGTTAGAAAGTTGTTTGCCATAGAAAAGAAGTGCCGATATATCTTACTAGAGACATAATAATTTCTTGGTTAAACATACTTTTAGAAAGATAGTATAAAGAGATACTAGATGGAAAATGCCATAATTTCTTAGTCAAACATACTTCGATTACATGCCCATGAGCATAAGAAAGTTAGGAAATTACAAGTTCTTCTCTTGCAAGCGATTCGGTCCTAATTTTGCTTTCCTTTTTCTTTCCTTGTTGTGGCAACTGAGACTTTTTGCAAGAATGGATCGAAGAATCTCACTAAAACCTCACCAGACCATGATGACAGATTGTCCTGTTTAGTTGGATTGTGAGGTGTGGAAAAGCTGTTGTTATCTAAGAGCTGTGGGAAAAACTAAAAGTCGTTTGGTTATAGTAGCCGTGAAACTGTAGGTTGTGTAAGAAATACCTGTAATGTCCCTAAAGGTCTGAGGGGCTGATTATAAATTTGTTCCTAAATAATTATTTTGTTCACTGATTAACATATAAATGGCCATTTTAGAAAGGGGAAATTATTTTTTCTAAGTTTTGCATCCATCGTGGTTACATGGTCCACATAAATAGAAGGATATCATTTTACAATGATATAGGGCTCATGTAATGATGTCATCCATCAACATAAATATCCCCCTCTTGTACCAACCAAAGCATCTGTTATCCTACTGTGAATGGTATTCTTGGTATCCTCATTCTCCATATCTAGACTCTCATTTCCTTGTGTTTGTGTCGTGCCACCTGTCTATTCTAGCAAGTACTCATGAACATCACATCTGCACTCCAAGAGATGTGAGGTTTTATGACCATTAATCTTTGTCATAATATATGGAATTTATGTCACATATTAGCACTTGTGACACTCGCGTGACGAAATAGCTAATATCACTCATGCGCCTTAAACCATGTTTTGTGTCGTTTATATGTTCAAGTCATAAATCTACGACATTGGTTTTGATATCATAAAGTTTTATGACAACTACTTTTACGTCGCTCTTATTACACCAACCCACGTTGTAGGCAGGCCTATAATGGGCCAAGCCCACTATTGATGTTGATTTTTGGCCTGGCCCTTGTTTGGTTTAGCCCATTTCTCAATTGCATGAATGATTTTGGCCCAATCTAACTTGGTTAGGCTGAGCCCACACAATGTTTTTAGACCAGCCCACATTCTTTTTATCTCTGGGCTATTTTAGATGAGACCACACAAAACTATTTCGGTTAACCCACACGGATTTATATTGGGCCAGGCCATACTGTTTTTTCTATGCCTCATTTTTTTTGGCTAGCCCAAACAAACCAGAACATTTACAAAATGAAAAATTACATATTCATATCTGGATTCCAAATACATAGATAAAATATTATACATAGATCTTGCATTTCAAATAATATATCAGATCATTTATTGCTAATTTGAGGACCAGAACACCACTGGAACAGTCACATAAGGTTCTCACAAAGGCCAGAAAATAACAGTTATAAGCAGGACCAGCACAAAAGGTATTGAACTCTATATCTTGTAAATTGTTGTTGCAAATAAAATTATGCAACGCTAGACAAGTAAGAATGATACGCTTTTGAGTACAAAGTTGAGAAACTTGTCATGCCATTCAACATACACCACTTTTGCTTCAAGACTCAGAAAGACCGCTCAACCAAATTTCGAATGGATGAATGCAAGAAATTGAACACCTCCTACTTCGCTTGAGGAGGCCCAGAACGATACTGAAATTCTGGTTTATGGTACGTGCTTCCTTAAAAGGGGCAAAATACCCTTTTCGGTTCAGATAACTAGAGTCCACGAGATAATATTTTCCTACAAGATATTAATCAGCAAATGCAACTAATAATATAAGTATTGCTATCTTAGTAACAAACCATGTATACCTTTAGGAGGCACAAGAAATGGAGAAAAAATTCTCAATACATGATTGAGGATACGTGTGTCATGTGTAGAACCCGGTCAACCAGCAACGACAAAGATAAATCTCATGTCAAAATCACAAACAACTAGCACATTCTGAGATGTATATACATGACGACATGTGTGGCTAACCACTTCCTCTGCTTGCACTACCACTAGAACTTGTGAACCGTCTATATATTGCTCCAATTGCGCCTTTGAAGTTTGGCAACAAACGGTCCTCTCTACCACTAGAACTTGTGAACCGTCTATATATTGCTCCAATTGCGCCTTTGAAGTTTGGCCAAAAACGGTCTTCTTTCACCCTTTCATGCTCCGTACAAAAAGTAGGATCTCTCGGCTTAAAATTGTCCTTAGCTAATAACTTGTGCAAACACTTCGATGCTCCGTGAAACTTGGTGTGAACTGTTCAGAGTGACCAAGTCAAACAATTCTCAGCTTGTGAAAATTATTGTGGTCCTCCAAGGTCCCTACCCGCTGTGAAAGTTGTACTAGGAAGAAGTTGCTTTTTTTTTTATAGAACTTGAGAGGAAGGTGACCCCGTTGGTTAACTTTTGGCTTTTTCAATAGACAAAGCAGGTTTGGAAGCCAAACCAAAGGGATCCTAACTTAACGAGTGGTAGGTGGGTAGTTTTTTTTTTTGGCAGGATTCATCCCACAGCCAGTAGAAGCAGCTCCCTACCTAGAAAGAAGCTGAGTTTTGTGTAGAACTTGAGAGGAAGCTGATCCTTTGATTGGCTTTTGATTTTTTCCAAGTAGCCAAAGCATATTTGGAAGCCAAACCAAAGGGACCAACAGCGAGCTTCAAGTCAGGAACACCACGGAGCACGCACACCAGCAGCCAGCGGACGGCCTGGTGGCACTAGGCGGTGGCCCCGGAGCTCAGCATCACAGGCACCACGAGGTTTTGCGTCTGCGGGAACCGAACTGCCGTGCCACATGCACGAATAGCGCCGGGATCATCTACCAAATGTAGATCCCTGCCACCACGGTGTTCACCAAGTCTTGCTCGCACCAAGCAAGGATCTTACCGTTGTAGTCCCAGTTCACCACCATCGATATATGCTCACCAGAGCGAGCACCAGCACGGCCCGCTGCTTGTATATGCTCAGTTGCTAGTACTGCTTCGCTCCGAATGCTTGGCCACATAGCATGTCAAGGTTGCACGCCATGCCTGAGAGAGAGAGAGAGACACTGGGAAACGTAGCGCCGGAGCGTGCGGATTAAATAAGGGCGGCTAAATTGTTTAGTACAAATTAATGTATAGGAATTTTTTACTGATTTACTCTGTTTTCGTAGTATCTTGTCTTACTTGAAATTAGTAATTGCGTATAGCAAAGAAAAGGTTAGCGTTCTATCGAGCATCAACCTTCCTTTCCACTCTAATTAGCATATCTATTTGGTATAAGTGTTCGGAGAGAAGAGGGGGTGACAACCCAGTTTTGCCTCGAGACGCTCCGCCAATGGGGAGATGTTCTGCGAACACAAGGTTGATATGTGCCCTTGTGGTTTAGATTTGTGATGTGTGATTGTTAATGTGATTCGCGTCTTGGGTTGAGTCTGTGAACTAACCATGGTGTGAGTTGAGTTGTGCAACGTGTCTCTTGGCTTGTGGTGCGCTGGTGTGGAGCTCAGAGACGGTGGTCAACGGCGAGGTGAATGTCAACTAGGGACGTGCTGTGCTGAAGGACTGAGAGCAGTGAAGGACGGATGTGAGGCTTGGACTAAGGAACCAGGAGGTCGGCTGACCAGCTGCGGTGGCTGACACTTGAGGACATCGACAAGCGCAAGTGCATATGGAGGAGTGATCGTGTTGACCGAGTCAAGACGGTGGTCGAGCAAGTCGAGTGGAGACTCTAGAAGACTTGACGGCCGGACGGTCAAGGACGGAGGTGACACGCGTCGAGTTGCAGGGGATGCGTATGGAGTACACTACTCGCGAGCGGATGGTGGGTTGAGCCTCAAAACCACCAGGTGCACGGTTTCGCGGATTTGTCCTTAAAATCCGAGCGGAGATTCCGAGGAGGAACAGGAGCGGCACGTGGCGAAGCCACAGAAGTTGCGTCGAGGTAAAGCAAATCTGTGAAGGAAGCGTGGCCGTCCGATCGACAGAAAAAAGTTGAACCAAAACGTCCTCGGGTCAAGTGGTCCCTCTCAAAATATATAGGAGCAAATGGGGTATGTGAATAACGTCTAAATATGAGAGGGGATACTCCCGATCCCTTCACGTCTCTCATTTTTGTTTTTCATTTTTACCTAGGTTTTTCCTCTCCTTAGTATCGTTGAGAGAGGTCCACAACTAAAATTCGTGGTTGTGTATTCTGAGAATTTTAGAGTGGGAAAGGAGGCCCGAATCCTCACCGTGTCCTCCGGGTTTCTTCAATTGTGCCTGTGATTTTCGTCTCATTGTGTTCTTAGTTTTTCCCCTTTTCGTTCTTGGGTACGATCTAATTTTTCTGGAGTTTGGGTCAGATTTCTTTGGGGTAGCTTCTCTGTTCGTCGCTCGCGTGGAGGCCGAGCGCAGGGTGGTCCCAGCCGCGCCCAGCGGCAGCGCTACCAACGCCGAGAGCCTAGGCACTGTGCGTGCTCACCTGAGCGGCGCTCGCCGTGGCCCTCCATGACCGCTCGCTCGTCCAGCGGCTCAGTACGCTCGTTCTTCGTCCGTACGTAGCTTCTCTCGGTTCTTGCTTTGGAGATTCGCTGCTCCTCGTGTGGTGGCGCTAGGGGATTCGTTCAGCAGCACAGGAGTGCTCCAGCGTCGTGCGCCTCTGGTCGATTCTTCTGCAGTGCGTGCACTTTCTGTTTGCTGAACGAGCGCAGGCAGGCTACTCCTTCTTGACCTGCAGCAAGTGCTTTGCATGTTCCTGATTTGGTTTTCCAAATTCTTGAATTGTCACCTTCAAGCTACAGAGCCTAATTGTTGCTTGCTCTTTTAGCTAGTCTCATTCATTCAAGTACGAGTGATTTTTGGTGCTGTGCTGCTACCTGATTTTCCGGGTGAATTTTCGGTCCAACCTGCTTGAATTTCCGGTACCTATTTCATGTACCGTTTGCGCGTTTGAGCTTCGATTTGAGTTCCGCTTTTTGCGTTGGTCTTCTATCGATCCAAGAAACCTATTTAGGTACTCTCGTCACCAGCTGGCTTAGGCATTTTAATTCGGGAACTCGCTTCTTCTCTATAGGAGTTGGATATCTCATTTTCTGTCATTTGGATCGGGAACTGTGTCTTGATCTGTGTGGTTGTCTGTGGTGTCTCACTGTGTTTTTAGGGAACATCATATCTACTCTATCATTTGGGTCGTAGACATCACGGTGTTTGACTCGTGGTTTGGCGGTGATTCTGGGACAGTGGTAAAAAGTTTTGCGAGAAATTTTACGGCTCCCATTCACCCCTCCTCTGGTCGTCGTTTTCGGTCCTTCAATTAAGGATCATTCCACCTTAATCGGTCCGTGATCCATGAAGGCAACATGGGCCGCGGTTCTGGCAAGCCGCCGTTCTTCGATGGAATAAATTATCCGTACCGGAAGATCCGCATGTCTGCGTATCTTCAGAGCTTGGGCTCGCATGAGTGGGAGATTTGTGAGGATGCTACTTACGTTGTGCTTGGTACACGTATCACTCAGGATCAGATTGACCGGCGCAATGCTAATAGCAGGGCGCGGAATGCTCTTTTCTCATGTCTTTCACTTTCTGGGTTTGGGCGGGTTTCTAATCTCACTACGGCTCGAAAGATCTGGGTGAAGCTTCAGAGCTATCACGAGGGACTGCTTAGGTCAAGACCAGACTCTTTTAGACGTATAAGTGTGAGTATGAGAACTTTGCCCAGTTGAATGGAGAGTCTGTTGATGCTATGTTCTCTCATTTCCAATCGATTGTGAACAAGATGTGGGCAATCAAGCCGCAGCTACTCTATGACGATCATGAGAGGGCTCTAAAGTTACTATACGCCCTATATCGAAGGGTTTGGGATGTGAAGGTCTCCGCAATCATTGAGTCACCCAACTACAATACCCTCACCGTGGATGAGCTTTTCAGCAAGCTCAAGTCCACTGAGATCGACCACCAGACTCGAGCCAAGCTTGAGAATCCCTCTGCACCGACCATGGCTTTGGTCTTAGGTAATGGTGGTTCAAGTTCTTTGACTAACCCTTCACAAGCTTCTTTCGCTTTGTCCTCTTTGATGTCTGTTACAGAGGAGCAGACGGAGGCACTTGGTGACGATGAGCTAGCGTTGGTTATCAGCCGGTTCTCATGGTTTCACAACAACTGCTTGAACCATCGGCGCGGTGATGGTCCGAAGGATGGATGCTATGGCTGTGGGGACCTCGACCACTTCGTCACCCACTGCCCCAAGAAGAGCAAGCACTCCTTCGGCAAGCACAAGTTGAAGGGAGGTTTCGACAAGGAGGCGATCAAGGAGTTCCTCGAGAAGGCAAAGGCTCACAAGCACGCCTTCCATGACTGCCTTAGTGACCTTGAGAAGGACTCCACTAACAGTGACTCCTCCAGCTCTAGCGACAATGAATCCAAGCGCAAGATCAGGGACAAGTTGAGTGAACTCTACTTCCACGCCGACACCGCCAAGCAAGGCTTCTGCACCATGGCACTTAGTGACGAGGTGGTGAGTGGCCCGAGGCACACGACGATGACTCTAAATCTGAGGTATGTCTTTCAGCCGATGAGCTCTTTGCTGAGAATGAAAAGTTGAGTGCTGCCTTGATTAGTCAAGATAAGTTGCTTAAGTGTGTTGCTCGTAAGAGGAAAGAGTATAAGGACAAGCTAGAGGTAGTGCTTAAGGAGTTTGAGGCTGGTAAGAAGTGTGCTGTGGTATGTCTGACGAGGTTGAGTGCGATGAGTGCGCTATTCACAAGTCTAGCCTTGCTTCGTTGCAATCCAAGTATGCTTCTTTGCTTGATGAGAATGATGAGTTGAAGTCTAGGTCTAGCTTGTTGGGTGCGTGCAAGTCCTTCTCGAGTTTACAATCTGAGCTGGCAGAGAAGGTTGCTAGGATCACTTTACTTGGGAAGGCCAATTCAGATAGCACAGTTGCTGAGTGTGCATGTTGTGAGAGCTTGGTGCTAGAGCTTGATTCCTGTAGGCACGACAATATGAGAACCGAGGAAGATAGCACATACCTTCGGTCCATCTTGAGCTAGGTGTCCTATAGTGAGCCACAGTTAGGCATGATGATGTGCCAGATTAGGAGGGGAACTGGTGCATCGGGTGTAGGCTTTGCTATAGGTGGGAATGGTGAAAATCTCTATGGCAAGGTTGGAGAGTACAGCGTCTCGAAACTAAGTGAGAAACGTACTACTACTCCCAAATTAATCAAGATCACTCCACCTGAGCCCACTTTTCCTATTACCAAAGATGGAGTGTTTGAAGAACCTCCAAAAGATCCACCTTAAAAACAAGTTTGGGTTCCAAAACCAAACTATCTCAAGAACCCACTTGACACTCTACCGAACATCTCTGAGGATCCCCTTCCTAAAGCCAAACCTCTACCATGAGTGAACCATACCCACAAGAGAGTGAACTAGCCACATAAGAGAGAGGTAAGATCTCACTGTGACTACTACCATAGGCATTGTCACCTTGCTGAGTTCTGCTTTAGGGGGAAGAGAGATGAGCGACGAGAGTACGAGTTGAACAACCGGAACATGTATCCCCTGCCCCATGGTGTACATGTGTCGTCTGTTCAGAGGTATAGAGCTAGGCCTAGAGGTGCAATGCCTCAAGGCGCTAGGCCTCAGGTTGCGAGACCACATGGTGGTCGTGCCCGGCCAGTTTCAGGTCGTGATCGAGATGATTTTGTACCCCATGGCGATGGCTTTGGCTTTTACCCCCTAGCGGACCATGTTTTCCTCGTCATGATTGCTTCCCCCAGCGGGCCACATTTTCCCTTTTGTGGTGATCGCTTTACTTCTTGGCCTAGGATGAGTGGTTTTTTAGCTGACCCTTAATTTTCTAAACAAATGGCCCAACATTGGTATGCTTCACAGTTTACTAACCCCAATGTTGAGTCATTTGCCTATCCTATGCCTTTCTATTGAGCAGGACAAAGGACCCGAGAACATGTGGTTCATTGACTCCGGATGTTTGCGCCAGATGACCAGAAGTCTAAAATGGTTCTCCAGCCTCGACCCCATGCAATGTAAGAAGTACATCACATTTGGGGATAACCAAAGCTAAGTTCAGCGCTTTGCGTTGGATTTCTGCTTCCCTTTTTAGCTTAGGGAAGCTTTGGATCTTGTACCACCAGTTTTGATTTTTCTACTGTTGTCTAGCTTTGTTTTGATTTTTGTATCATATTGCATTGCATAGCATCATGTATGATTGTCGATAGAATATCGTCGGTAGTCCTCCGAGGGGTATCCCACGAAGGTAGATTGATCGGTAGAGGTGCGCGTAATCAAGAATAAGAAGGTAACAGAGACATAAGAGTTAGACAGGTTCGGGCTGTCTGCACGACGTAATACCCTACTCCTGTGGTCTGTTGGTTTGTATTGGCTGTCGTATGATATTGCGTGTGTTTTGAGGGGGTCCTCTACCCGCCTTCTATAACCGGTGGGTAAGGTTACAAGTCGGTTAGATTTAGGAGATAACCGGTAAGTAATAACAGGTTGCAGGAATCATGGGATCGAGCATATCCTAACAGATCTCGTAGCATCTTCAGGATATCGCCCTTGATGTCTTGCGGTACACGCCGAGCAGTACCATGCACCGTAAGTCTTTGTCTTGTGGGCTAGACCACCCCTAGCGGCGCAGCCCATGTAGTCTACCATGGGTATCTAGGGTCGGACCCCCACAGCTAGTCCCCTAGTGCCTTGTATCCGCTGTGTAACGCCGTCTTGAGCTTATCCGAGCAGGTGTAAACAAAGCCTAGTAGTTAGACTCATAGTTCGACCACCCTAATGAGTCACCGAGCAGTTGTTGACCGTAACCGACCAACTTAACTGTCTGGCCAAGCACGGGCTTACCCAAGTAAGGCTTGCCAGAAGGATGTAAGGAGCTCAAGTTCAAAACAAAAAATTTCCTCGCTGTGAACCAAGTATGCCCGCTTAGAGTCCGACCACGAGAAAGGATCTTCTTTAACTTTAGGAGGCACAGAGTCTTCCAATGAACAGATTAAAGAAAACACACTCACTGCAAGGTGAAGTGTGCCCACTTAGTCCCCGAGCCTAATAGTAGGTGAGGTGGTCACGTGGTGCCAGGGTCTAGAAAGTAGAAGAAAGATAGAAGACCAGCCGAACAGGCAACCAGTCCACAGGCTGAGCCCTAAAATGAAAATTGCACATTCACCGCAAGGTGAAGTGTGCCCACTTAGTCTCTAAGCCTGACAGTAGGTGACATGGTCATGTGGTGCCAGGGTCTAAAGTAGTAGTCTTTAGGTGCTGGCCCAGTCCCCAATGTCGTTGGAAACCAGTGTAGAAATAAATACAGTCACCGCGAGATGACATGTACACACGTAGTCCCTGAGCCTGCTGGAAGATTTTAAAGATATCTTGTAGCAGGGTCAAAGAATTTTTAATGAAAGCTTGCCAACATCATCTACCATGTACTTCACAAGACCCCAGACGTGCTGCCCAAGATCAGCACCCTGATCCGAATAGCATGGAGCAACTTGATAGCACACCGATGAGACATAGCAAGATCCGACCACAAAGGGAGTCCCCAGCTTAGCTGGTGACGCTGGCACGAAGAATCCAAACACCAAGGAGTCCCAGCGTAGCTGATGATGAAGCCCATGCGATGAGCAGTCGAACCAACTGGTCGGCGGTGAATGTAACAGAACCGACCAATTTATAAGAGCACAAGTACGAAAGCAATCACCGGAGTGATCAAACCGTCATACTTGAACCCATATAAACCCGGTAGTCAACTGAAACCACGAAGGATTTCAAACCAACTTGCATACAACCAAGATCACAGTAATTCAACATAACAAGCCACATGTTACATCTATTTCATAAGTAGTTTGCAAGTACCTCATACATCAGAGTACACATAGTTATTACAAAACGAGTTCACAAATAGCGGAAGCAAAGTAGTTTGAGACCATCACACACACTTAGTTCAAATACAAGCCAGCACCAGTCATATCCAACAAAAGCAGTAAGATAAGATAACATAGATGATCATGCCCATGATCTAGTCTTCATCCCCAGCAGGGTGGAGACAATACTTGCAGTAGCCGTTAAAGAGCACGTCATCTACAACAAGAGGGAATAAACCCTGAGTACGAGAATGTACTCAGCTAGACTTACCCGTCAAAAACCAAAAAATAAATGACACCAAGGAGTATGTAAGGCATCAGTGGATCTTGCTGGACAACCTTTTTGCATAAAAGCTTGAGTACCCATTAACATTATTCCCCTAGACTAGCAGTGACTTTTATCCATTCCCTACCATCTATATTAGCACCTGTACTAATCAATCATTTGATTTAGTTGCAAACAATAATAACCATATCAGGTATTTCATGGCTCATCATTATCATCCTCCTCATGATCATCATCGTTTGACCATATCTTTACATTTAGTGAATCTACGTTGCCGCTGCTCAGTCAAGTTCTCACTATCCAGGAGAGACGGCAATTTGAATCGATTCCTATCCAGCTGGAGGGGTATTCCTAACACAAACCCAGGCATCCTACGCGAAGGTAGCCTTAGGTCACCTTTGGTACATCTCAGGAATCGTGGCTCCGAGCAGCGCCGCACCCTCAGGGAGTCCACTCTGCCAGGTGGTCAATCTCACCTCGGACTTACGCCAATAGCTCCCCGCACATCCTTACTACCGCCAGGGTGCGCACTTTCACTTCTCAGTCTTCCGGCCTGAGTTGAGCTACTCGGCTTCGCGGTCGGAACGAGTTATCTGGCCAACTAAGTGATAGGCATGCGTTCAACATGACATGAGGACGTACAGCGAATCGGTCCTTAAACGACACAGACGGGGATAGATTCACACCCAAGACCTCCATGCCTTGTTGCTGCACTACCGTCATCCCGTCTGGCCTCTTTTCAATATTAACACATGGTTCTTTTTCCTGATAGCAATTATAGCCAACCGTGACCAGAGCTCATCCTACATCTCGCAGGTGACAGGAAATCACCCGACTTCTACCGGTCTAAGCATAGCTAAGCATCATTCGATCCTACACTTAATTAGGATTCATAGGATTTTATCTGGACAAGGTAAGGATTTAATGCGACAATTGGTTCCAACCAATTCCTATACTTAATGCATCATCAACAATAAAAGATACTCAAGATATTTATAAAAACATGGGAGACTTAGAATGCTCCGGGGCTTGCCTTTCAGAAAAGAGGAAGGTTGGTGATCAGGGCACTCAAGAGCTTCTTCGCAGGCTCCTTCTTCGGGTGTCTGCACCTCCTGCTCCTGAGCTTGCTGCTGCTCCTCCGGAAGTACTGGCTCGAATTCTAGAAGCGTTACTCCCTCCGGAACACCTATTGCATGCATATGCATAGTATAAGAATCATGCATGCACAAGAGATGGAAGATGATGATGAAATATGCAGCCATGTATGAATGGACGCTTGAACAATATGATAATACAAGCTTTACATCTATTTTACCGAGTAGGTGCATATCTTTATTAGAAAACAAGAACGGCACACTCACCAAGATCTAATAACCTAAGATAAAGTTGTTCATCTTCAGTAAGAGGTCTAGCACCTGCAACTAAAAATTTATCTTAATTAGCCTAGTATCTAAATCATCACCTCAACTCATATAAAACAAACAAGTCATTCACTGCACTCAACAGTTTTTAGGCTGCAAACAGCAGCAACAAGTTTGATCCATAACTGGAGTTCTACAGATCCAAATATCCTGATTTAAGACTTTATGGAAAGCTTATAAAATTATCTACAACTTTCGTTTAATTACTAAAGTCTAATTCAAACTCGAACTAGGTCCAACAGACTGATATTGCAAAACTATCCGTGGATTCCTGAGAGCAGGCAGTTGGGAGTGCTGTCTTCTAACTGACATAACTCTCAAACTACTAGGCCAAATGCCTTGAAATTTTAACACAAGCTATATAAACAAGTTTCCTACAACTTTGTTATTGACCACATTCCCAGAAACCCAAATTATCATGGTGAACTTATAAAGTTTCCAGAATTGTCCAGAAAGACACAACGCAAGAAATAATTATTAACTTACGTTGTAAACCTACAAACGGACAAGACCAACTTTACTAACTCATCATACATGTTGAAAGAACACCAGAAAACATAGTGTCCATTCCTAAATAAATTATTCTCATGCCTTTAATAATTTATTTAGATACTTAGATTAAATAATAAACACATATCCAAAGTGTACATAAAATTCCACAAAAATTACAGTAGCTTATACATATCTCCAAGAGGCTACTACATAAATTTCCCATCAATTGAACAAGTATCTCATCCTACACAAAAATGACAAGGCATAAAGGTTTAAAATGGCATAAATAGGAAACCTTAGTGAAAAGTGTCAAACAATAGATTTCATATTTTTCCTAGCATACTTAAGGTACTAGGATGCTACCCACCAAATTTCAGGGTCATAGGATTCCTAGATAATTTATAAAAATTCACGCAAGTATCCACCAATGGTAAAAGAAAAATCTATAACTGAAAAACCATACATGCAATGACTCTCAAATTTTTACCAGAGCTTCTACTAAGCAAGAATAGATTACCCACAGAATTTCATAATTTTTGGATCACAGAAACTGAAGATATAATTTAAACAAGTTTGCATGCATTTAAAAACACATTTTAAGTTCCTATTTAATTCATCCAAAATTTCTACAACATGTGCTCATGTCCTATTTTTCTGAAATACTAAACTTCATTGTGACTCTACCAAAATTTGCCTCACTCCATTTGGATCTACCACTTAGGAGATACAAAAATCACAAAATAGCATAGAAATCTACATTTAAACTCAAATATGAAACTCTATGAGCCATTGACGGGCGGGTCCCGCGGGGTCAATGGACCCACCGGCCAGTCGCAGCCGAAGCAGGGGAGGCCGTTGACCGGCCACCGCTCGACGACGGTGAGGATTCCGGCAAAGGGGGTGGCACCAACATGCTCAGCACGCTGCCCCGCGCCGATGGAAGTAGAAAACGGGCTCCCTAGCTACAGAGGAGGAGGTCGCCGTCGGCAATGGTGTTTGCGGCGGCGCTACGCAAGGTACGCCGGCCAACTCCGGCCATGGCGGACCGACCTAAGCTAGGCGTGAGCATCAGGAGTTCGCAAAGACAACGAGGGATGGGAGAGAAAGGAGGGAGAGAGCTCCGGTGGTGGTTGGCCATGGCGGGCTCACCTCCGATGAGGTTGCGACGGCGCGGGAATGCCGAAAGCGGCCTCACCAGAGGTTGACTGACTGCGTGGAGGCGACGACGAGCAAGAGGAGGTCGCGGCGGAGCTTGGAGCTAGCTAGCGGCAGTGTTTTTGCAGTGGCGCGAGAGCGAGGTGATGGCGGAGGCTCGGCCGGCAATGGCGAGCGGCTGCGGCTCGGTGCTGCGCGATGAGGGCGAGAGGGAAACGAAAATGAACTTGAGGGCTGGTCGGGCAGATGGACGCGGTTCAAGCAGTGGCCAGCAGCACCAGGACGGCCGCGGCGCGTGGCCTGCGTAGCTAGGCGGCCGGCGACAAGTGTCCTCCACGCGGCGTTCTTTCTCTGTTGCTGGTCGGAACTGTAGACACCGATTCAGTTACATAGGTGCCGACTGACAGCGAAACTTGTTGACCATAGTTCTCTCAAACTGTGGCGATCCAGGTTAAGTTGCAGTTAACAAAGTTGGGGACCTACGTGAGTACTACAAGTTTGCTAATTGGAGCTCGAGCTGGTTTGGCTTGGTTAGTGAGATACAGTGCTCCAAACTAGGGTACATGAAACTGAAATCCAGTAAAACTAGAAAAATTTTCAATTGTCGAAACAACTTTCAATTCTGACTTGTGGGTCCTTTTTGAACATGTTGTGCACATTTTCATGAGTTGGCTCCCAAACAAAGTTTGTTCCTTATAAAATTTGCTACAACTTTGCTTTAGGTTGCTCAGACATGCAAACCTTCTAAGTTGTACTTCTTAAACAGTCAAACTTAGGAGCTCTAGTGTTCTACAATGGTCAAACCATGACTTGGAAGTGTAATTAGGTAAGGTGATCAACATGAACATGGTTGCTAAAGACATTCTAAGTGTAGCTAAGTTGCTTAAGGGACATTTGACACAAATTTGCATAGACTACACATTAGCACACACAATTGCTAGCATAAAACCAAGCAGTTCAAATAGAAACACACATGAAATGATAACATTCATAATGGTATGATGCTTAGGAATGGGATGATGATGCTCATGCTCATGCGATGCAAGTGTTTTAGTGCAACCATAACACTGGGGTGTTACAGTGAAGTGAACGCCGAGCAGGAGTGAGTGCCGAGTAGTCCGACCAGTTGGTTGGCGGTGAAGTCCGTCTGATAGGTGGTCCGACCATCCGGACGATGACCATCTTGTCCAGTCCCTAAGCATAAGCTCATTTGATCGAACCGTGTCCCTGCGAAACAAATGTGTAGTATGGGTAGTACATGATGTAAAAATAAAATATATGAACTCCTAAGAAGAATCAGTAATGGTGATGAAATAGTGTATGCAGCTCGGCGATCAGTTGGTGTGAACACTTAGTGTTATTCTGAAAATGTGTTTATATTTAATATAAACCGTCCGACCAGTTAGTGTGTAGCTGAGTCTCCAGCCCTAGCTAGCCCGTTAACCAAAACGCGGAGCGCGGAGCCCATGTGCATGTAGGAAGAGTAGGGCGTCGCTAAGGAGGCGATGCTGGCCACCCCTAACGTAGAGGGCAGGCGCTCGTGCACGTGTAGGGAGAAGCCAAAGACAGGGCCATCTCTAAGAACATCCAAGCATCAACATGACTGTTCAGGGATTTGCTGAGTCAAAAGTGTGTGTCATCTTCAAGATGGTATACATGAAAGAAAATTGTTTTGAGAACAAACATGGAGAAAACAACTCGGAGAAACATCATGGCGATATATGAAGATTGGAGAATATTTAGAAAAATATTAAAGCATGACTTAGCTTTAGACAGATTGTCTGGTCAGCGAATTTGTCCCTTAGGGCATCCTGATGGATGGTGGCCATATCCCCTGGAGTTTCCCATTCGGCTTCTGATAGATCAGAACCGAAAGGTGGTTGGCGCTGAACCGGAGTGGTCAGAGCCTATTCCATGAAGGAGAGGCAGTTAGTGAGCTTCTGGCTGACCTGATTGATGGATGTGATCAGATCATCATTGCCGACCTGCTTCCTCGAGTAGCGGGGCAGCAGGTGACAAATTGTTGGTGAAGACGACCTTGGAGGCGGTTTCGAGATCGGATTTGCTGTTGCAGGCGTTGGTGTGGTCGGCACAGAATTGATCTACACTGGCTTAGAGATCTCTCTGTCTCCATCAGCATTGATGACCCAAGAGATTGATCCGACCATAAAGATCTAGCCGGGCTTTGGAGAGGACGAATAGCCTAAAAAGTGTACCATCTTGTTCGTCGTGGAAACAACACGCACACCCCAACCTGGCACACCAACTATCGACAGAATATCATCGGTAGTCCTCCAAGGGGTATCCCACGAAGGTAGATTGATCAACAGAGGTGCACGTAATAAAGAACAAGAAGGCAATAGAGACACAAGAGTTAGACAGGTTCGGGCCGTCGACACGACGTAATACCGTACTCCTATGGTCTGTTGGTTTGTATTGGCTGTCGTATGATATTGCGTGTGTTTTGAGGGGGTCCCCTACCTACCTTATATAACTGGGGGGTAAGATTACAAGTCGGTTAGATCTAGAAGATAACCGATAAGTAATAACAGGTTACAGGAATCACGGGATCGAGCATTTCCTAACAGATTTCGTAGCATCTTCAGGATATCGCCCTTGATGTCTTGCGGTACACGCCGAGCAATACCGTGCACCGTAAGTCTTCGTCTTGTGGGCTAGACCACCCCTGGTGGTGTAGCCCATGTAGTCTGCCGTGGGTATCCAGGGTCGTACCCCCCACAATGATAGATCATATTTCAGCTTCATGATTATAGCTATTGGAATGACCTTATGCTCTTTTTGGTGTGTTCTATATGTATATGATGATTGTTGACATTTTTTAGTATCACTCTTTTACTAAGTTGCCATCCCATGCAATGATGCCAGAAATGTATTGTTGGTAATTATTGAGAACACTTGTAAATTTAGGAAAAATTATATATTGAAGTATCCGCAAGCGCACAGATAATATACTATTGTAGCATTTGACCCGCGAGTATACCAAGTAATGTTATTTATATTTTTCCATAGGGAGGAGTGATGAGGTGGCTAGATATATTGACAAATATGTATACTTATGATAAGATCATTAACTCAACTCTCATGCTAGAACAGGGGTAAGCCAAATGATAAATAAATGATAAGTGTAAGGCATTGATAATAATAATCTAGAGATAAAAATAGATACTCATAAATGTAATATGGCTAGGCAGGAGATTAATTAAGAGAAAAGATTCCTAAGTCATTTCTTATTTACTAAGTCTTTTGTACACTCTAATATATATACTTTCATCTATAGCATAACTAACTCTGTATCTACGCATAAGGAACATTACTAAGGAAGATCAAGATTAGAGCTTGACTCCCTTCGCAACTGGGTTCTACTTATTCTACAAACGGGGAGTGGACTACAATGGACTCAACGAGAGTGTCACACTCGTGATCTACCACATGACCCAAAACGTAGAGTGCATCCACAATTAAACAATATTTAAGCACCACACTTACATAATGTCGACCACTTAGCTCACTCGAGTACTGAACTAAGCGCTTTGTGATCTTATGCATAAATTCATTATCAATCGTGACTATATCAAGCATACTACTTGTTGGTATATTTAACACACATAGATAAATCCGCAAGCACACGAATACCGCTGTAGCTTTCACCCGAAAGTATTATAAGTATCGTATCCACAGAGAAACATGTGAGACTAACTACGATCTAACTTAACTAGGGGTAGCAACAAGGTTAAGATAAGTAGGAGTGTAGAGAGGAAAACTAAGGTTCTCTAGTTCTAACTTGGGTAAGCTATGTCTTTTACTATTCAACTGGGGACATTACTTAAGGAAAGACACCAGCAGAGGATGCTTCCTATAGTAACCACGTCCTACTTGCCCTACAAACAGGAGGTGCACTATAGACGATTCAATGAGGCTATAAGAGTCACCCTCATGAGCTACCACCGATCTAGAATGCATGATGCATCCACAAGTAACCAGAGTCTAAGCACCACACTTACACTACAATTACTACTTTACTCTTCCTGGATAAAGAATAAAGCACTCAAACAAGCTATGAACCTGATGAATAATATAAACAAGAAGCTTACTTGAATTAGAAGTTGATTACCAAAGAAATCTCAGAGGCAAGCTCAGATAAAACTTGGATCCACCAAGGTACATGCCATAGAGAGAGCACCGACAGCCCGGCACCTCCTCCAAACTCTTCCCTCACTCTCCATCTCACTATTTCTATTTATAAGATTAGATCCTATGGAGGACTAATCTTCTCTTGATAGCTAGCTCTGATACTAGAGATATGAATTAGGGTTTCTAGATCTGCTGAGGGTGGGGGTAGGGGCTGATATATATAGGCCGGAGCGTTAATCCTAAGCCCTCGTATCAAACCAACTTAAATAAATGGAGAAGATTGGATCTCAATGGTGGTGGGAAATTGACTTTTGAAGCAGAGTCTAACTGGTGGGACCCATAGGCCGACCAACCTGCAGGTGGGGCCGGTCGGCCTCACATGGCAGCTCCTCGGGGTTTGCTTTGGTGGAGAGCCTCATGGAGTCTTCTAGAATCTTCCCACGTTGTTTACGCGATGGTTCCTTTGACGAATAGGTCCCCCTTGATGGTTTTCTAGATAAACCCTGCTGAAAACACAGATTCATCAAAACTCATAGAATTTATTAGTTTAAACCCCAATACATATTTTTGATAATGGAATTAAGTATAAATGCAGGTTATGTTGATGGTTTATAATTGGTGTTAGTGACCGTCAACAAGCACCCCAAGCTTAACCTTTGCCAGTCCTTGAGCAAAGCTAAACACAACAATGGATCTGGAGTTTCTACAATGCTTTCACGCCTCAAAAGTACACATGCGTTCAATCAAAAATTCTCCTCTAGATTAGAATAAACTAATCTAACTTTCAAACTTACCCATATTACCTTCAACCATGGGGCTTCTTAACCTTTACTTGGGTCTTGAGTAATTGAAAGACAGAACGATCAAGTCAAGCACTATGTCTCAATTTCTTTGTTTCACTATTGTTCCAGAGTTTTTATAAGTTTTCAAAATAAAACTCAGAGATTCCATTGTATGACACTCTCAAGTCTCTCAATATATGTGGTATTTGCGGATCCTCACCAAGGCAATAAAGATGTTATGCCTTTTCTCTTTCTACTACTAAGGCTTATGTGGAGTTCATAGGTAGGGAGAAAGCTAGAGCATACTTGCAATGCATATATTGTAAAGTCAAACAACGGATCCAAAGAGAGTTGAGTCAGACAATCAAATCAAGATGTGCATGTGTGTGGATATATGGTAGATATAAATGGAGGCTAACCTAATTCTACTTTGCTCCTTGAAAACATATCTCTCTCATGAAACTTGGAAATTTTTTTGCGAGAGAACAGGGGCTATCTTATTCATCTTGTTTTCTTCTCTCTTTTTTAGGCGGGAATCTGAGTACCCATTGTTTTTAATATCTCGGACACTTGACCATTTTTTTCTCAACTCTTTTTTTCTTTTCTTTTCTTTTTTACTTTTGAAAAACTTTTGCATAGCCCCATGTCTTTTTCTGTAACAAAACTTTGAAAGACATATCAATAAGAACCTGGAGCATTTATTTGGTGGATGGAAAACCTAACAAGCATGTTTTTGGGTTCACTCCTAGTGTAGGAGTAGAACATGTTTGGATGGATCTAGATGGAAGACATGTTTTACGTACTCCTAGTGTAGGAGCAGCAAGTATATATGGTGTGTACGCGATCTTGATTTTAAGAGCATGACAAACCTCTTATAAGGGTCAACAAAGCTTGACAATACTCAATGCAAAAGCAAGCAGCATATATGTGGAAGTTTTTCTAGCCTAGATAATATGTATGGCTCTGGTGGGAATTTAAGCTTTGTCTTATAGGAACTCATCATATAGCATTTTTGTGTTTTTCAAAAGATAAATCTCCGAAACTTTAGTGTCACTTAGAATAAGATAAACAGCATCTCAGACCATCTTATATAATATCCATCAATTACCTTGACTTAGATCAAGCATATGTTATCCACGAGTTTCAAGTTCAGAGTAAATCCTTATAACAAAACAATCTTATCCAAGACTCGGGAGAATTCAAGGTAGAAAACTAGGTACTTGAAAGGAATTACAACAGAGTAACTATTCATCATTTCCATTTTAAGAGATTATTCTGAGTTCTCTTTATTTTATTCAACTCTTAAAAATAAATTAAAGCAAACTAGACACACTTTATTTTATTTTATTTTCAATTTTACTTGATCACATATTATTAGTATAGATGACTAATGTAAAGATAATTTTTTTTTCATTCATCATTTTTTAACTATTAAAAAGAAACTAAAATTAAAACAAAAAGGGGAAAGAATACTTACCTGGATACACAAGAGTGCTTCTTCCCCAAGCTAACTCTTTCGGTAAGGGTTCGGTATTGTAAGTCGTTCGAACCGGACTTCTCCTTGTGAAGTTCATTGATCAAGTACCTTGGTTTGCTCTGAAGATGAGAATTCTTGAGGTGGTGCCTCAAATGGTGATGTCACTTTCTTCCGCCAAACCCGGTTTGGTTTTGAGTTTGGATTTTGGTTTGATAGGTTCAGAACACTTGTAGAAATTAGGGAGTCGGCTCTCTTTCACTTACACTTTGCTTGAAGTGTGTCCTGCTCATAAGACAAGATAGAGATCAAGTGCATGGGCTCTGTTGGTGGGAAAACACCAATAGAACCAAAAACTTTATTTGTTCTTCTCTAACCTTAGACACATGGGACAAGATGAAGTTGATGTTATGCGCTTTGTTTAATTGTAACATGGGTGGTAAGATCAGAAGATTGAGCATGAATATAGCATTTAAGTACATTTGGCCAAAAGGGTTAAATTGCTTAACCTACTGAAGGATTGTCTTTTTCTACATAATGTATCAATCTTTACATGATTATGACTATCATCTTCCAGAGATACGATGTGCACTTTTTAACTCATTTGGTTAAGACTATGAGATCAAGAAAGTGGTGCTAGGAACAAGCTTAACATGTTGAGTAAATCAGGTTGAATCAAGTAATGAAGTTGTAACCCAAACATGTTTGTTTCTTATTTGTGTGCCTACCAGAATCAAGAAAAGCTTTTTAAATAATGACCATTTTCCTTAGGATGTTATCTTTGTCATTAAAGCATGAAGACACCATATGATGAAGGGTAGATGACTCGTAATGGTTCTTCCCTTTTGCTTGAAGTTTTCCTTACTCGGCTACTCTCGTATCTTGAGTGTATTCATGAGCTTCTTGTTTCCTAGATCGCACCTTTTCTTTCTCATCCTTTTGTTATGTCATCTTTTTGCATCTTTGATCTTGCCACTTCGTTGGTCCTTCTTACCCTTTGTTTTATGCACTCGTCTTCTTCCTATTTGTTCCATAGCTGTAGTGGTGGCTGGGTTTGTAGATTCATACCAAACCATGAACAAGCGTAGCTCATATTCATTCATCTAGTTCTTCCATCCATCATGAATGAGCTGTGTCATCTTTGCACAATATTATTGGAGTTCATTATGTGCCTGGCTTCATCTCTGATTTGAATTCATCTTGTGACTTACCAATATTGATGTGAGAGTTTCCTGTAGGGGTTAGTCCACAAAATATCTAGTGCCTACTAAAGCATACTATTGGCTCAAAAATCAACCTAGACACCACGTCTAATTTAATTTAGGAAGGCATTTTAACCTAAGCACCACGCTTAATTTAAAAGCCTTTAGAAGTAAAATCAGCACACCTTTTGGTTCAAGAATCATACTATACTCCGTGTCTAATTTAATTTAGGAAAATAGTTTAAACTAAGCACCATGCCTAATTTAGAAGATGTAAGAGCATACTCCAAACCTTAAGCATACTATAGTAAACAAAGGTAGCATGAAAACATTATAGAGATTTATTCAAATAGAGAGAAAGAAAATGATTGTTATTTAGCAAATTGAGCATGGCTTAAAGGTAGAGACAACCAAGATAAATTAGCAACATGGCATAAGATTTTTCAGAGATGTTCATCCCCAGACTTGAATTTTGCAAGGCAAAATCAAGTTTGGATGGATGTGATTCAATGTTTCATGATGATTGGTTAGACATACCTTGAGTCATCATCGTTCGTCCTTTTTGCTTGAAACCTAGAATTAGAGACAATAGTACCCGAAGGAATATTTTTCACAATTATGTTTCTATGCTCATTTCATAAGGGTATCACAGCAGAAGGTGAAAACTCATATTAGATCCTGAAAGTGCTTGTTTTAGGACAGAAGCTCATCCTTGGTAAACATTCGAATCGTGTTTCTAATTGGTGAAGTGGTATCCCCTCCAACACCACCCTTTGGGTGCCTATCTCAAGATTCATGCCAATGAGATTTGTAATATTTATGATAAACATATGCATCTACAACCACCCTTTCAAAGTCTTTATGAATAGAAAGTATGAGGGGGTTGAAGATCTCGTGTGTGGCAATGTTGGAAAGTCCGATTGATTTAGGAGATTTCTCATGTGAGCATGGATTTGATGAGGTGTTCATGAAATAACTTCCATGCTCGTCGATGTCATCTTCCTTTTCAAGTTCTAGGGGTGTTTCTTCATAAATGTCTATAGGCAAAAACATTGTCTCCATCATTCCATGGCTATGACATTCATTAGACGTTTTATTGTCTAAGATTTCCCATGGATTGGTTGCTCTCAGGTTGATCTTGTCTAAGGCCTCCTCCAAACTTGGATAAGTCTTGTTTATTAAAGAGATTGATTTAAGCTCACCGTTTGGATCTAAGCCAAGTTTGGATTCTACCTAAAGGCTTCGTCCTTATCCATCCATTCTTTAGCAATGGTATATAAGTTCTTAATACATTCCAGCCATTGTCGTTGCTCTTCTTGGTCATCCTTGTGGCCTTCATGACTCCTATACTTTGGGTGTCTTGATGGATTTCTAGGATCATCATGAGTTTTAGGAGAAAGAGCATAAGAGGAATCATCAGGGTCAAAGATGGGTTTGAATGAGACATCTAATGCGGGCATATAAGGGAGAAGATAGGAATTGCTTCTAAATGACATGGTTCTCCTTCTATGGGTTCACTAGACATGCCATCCTTGAATTCTTCCCAATGTTCTATATGGGAATAAGGACGCTTCCTAAGATATCCCTTCTTAAAAGGATTTGAATTATATTCACTCAAAGGTCTCTTGTGGAACCGAAAGTTTAAGCTTTTCCTCTTCTTTTTCCTCACAAAGAAGAGGAAAAGCTTCAAAAAGATCATCCTCACAAGAATTTCAAAAGGTTGAATTTCTTTTTCCTTTGGAGTATTTGGATTTTGGGGTATAGATGGTTCGGGACTGATAGCTAAACCTTGGGATTGAAGTGGTTGTGATTCGGATATCAAAACTTTCTCTTCTTGTTCGGAAGATGATTCCTTCTCTTCTTCGAGGAGTTTATTATGATTGCTAGTGCAGGGAGTTTTTCCACTAATCTTATCATGCATAGACCTTGGTTTACTAATAGATAGATGAAGGAAAGCTCCTCTAGAGGCTGCATCAAGGGATTCCATGGAATCCTTGCTAAGACCCATGTAAAAATATTGAAGGAGCATCGGGTCTAGAATATCAAGGTTCAGGCCAGTGATGATGAGGTCATTAAAACGATCCCACGATGTGCCAAGAGATTCTTCTTCTAGTTGTCTAAAATTTAGAACAACTTTTTGAAGGCAAACCACTTTAGAGATGGGAAAGAAACATAAACAAAATTTAGAACATAGCATTTCCCAATCTCCTTGCATACTTCCTACAGTTTGACTGTACCATTGTTTAGCTCTTCCCATCAAAGAGAACAGAAACAACTTCTATCTTAAGATTTCGTCACACGTGCCAGTGATATGCAAGCATGCATAGGTCTGTTCAAACTCTTGTAGGTGTGAGTATGGGTTTTCATTGCCTTCTCCCGAGAAGGATTGATCTCGAATCAGTTTTACAAAACACGGGCGCAGCTCATAACCAGGTGTAAGGATAGGATCTACAGATTTTGGTGGCTCTAGGAGCACGCTCATAGGTGCAGCGTATAAGTAGATAGGAGTGGAATCCATGATAAAAAGGAAAATAATAAAAGAAAGAAGATAAATGATAAGAGATTAAGCTAGACTCGTAGTTAATTCAGCAACTATTTCCTCGGCAACGGCGCTAGAAAGCTTGTTGGCATATTTAACGTACACAGATAAATCCGCAAGCATATGGATACCACTGTAGCTTTCACCCGGAAGTATTCCAAGTATCGTATCCATAGGAAAACATGTGAGACTAACTATGATCTAACTTAACTAGGGGTAGCAACAAGGTTAAGATAAATAGGAGCATAGAGAGGAAAACTAAGGTTCTCTAGTTCTGACTTGGGTAAGCTATGTCTTCTACTATTTAACTGGGGACATTACTTAAGTAAAGACACCAGTAGAGGACGCTTCTCGTAGTAACCATGTCCTACTTGCCCTACAAACAGGAGATGGACTACAGAAGATTCGACGAGGCTATAAGAGTCACCCTCATGAGCTACCACCGATCCAGAATGCAGGATGCATCCACAAGTAACCAGAGTCTAAGCACCATGCTTACACTACAATTACTACTTTACTCTTCCTGGATGAAGAACAAAGCACTCAAACAAGTTGTGAACCTGATGAATAATATAAACAAGAAGCTTACTTGAATTAGAAGTTGATTACCAAAGAAATCTTAGAGGCAAGTTTAGATAGAACTTGGATCCGCCAAAGTACAAGTCGTAGAGAGAGCACTGATAGGATGGCACTTCCTCCAAACTTTTCCCTCACTCTCCTTCTCACTATTTCTATTTATAAGATTAGATCCTATGGAGGACTAATCTTCTCTTGATAGATGGCTCTGGTCCCAGAGATACGAATTAGGGTTTCTAGATCTGCTGAGGGAGGGGGTAGGGGCTGATATATAGGCCGGAGCATCAATCCTGAGCCCTCGGATCAAATCAACTTTAATAAACAGCGAAGATTGGATCTCAATGGCGGTGGGAAACCAACTTTCGAAGTAGAGGCTGACTAGTGGGTTCCCATAGGCCGGCTAGCCTACTGGTGGGGCCAGCTAGCCCCACATGGCAGCCCCTTGGGGTCTGCTTTGGTGGGGAGCCTCCTGGAATCTTTCCACGCTGTTTACGTGGCCAAATTTCATAATTTTCTTTGATGAATAGGCCCCCTTGATGGTTTTCTATATAAACCCTGCTGAAAACACGGATTCACCAAAACTCGTGGAATTTATTAGTTTAAACCATTATATATATGTTTGATGATGGAATTATGTATAAATGTAGGTTATTTTGATGATTTATAATTGGTGTTAGTGATCGTCAACACTACTACAGCAAAGTAGGAACATAATAAATAGAAACATAATATTGAAATAGAACAAAGTCAAAATATAGAGGGATACAATGGTTTACCAGCCTCTAGACGGTGAATCCAGAATCCTGAGCAATAGCGCAACTCTACTTGAATCTTGCTAGCTAGCCTATACTAGAACTTAAAGAATTGGAGATCTATTCTATTATCTAGAAACTCTAATTTCTGATCCTTCTTGACTTAATGATCAGGGTTATGCCTTGGGAGGTGACAGGGGCTGATATATATTGGGTGTAGTGCCAATTCTAGACCCTTGGATCAAACTGACTTGAAAGAACGACGGAGATGCAAACCCTAAGACGGTGGAGAACTGATGGAGGAAGATGAGGCTGACTGGTGGGCCCCCTGGGCCGGCTGGCCTGCATCTGTCATCCCCTCAAGGTCTTCTTCAGTGGGATGTCTTCTGGTGCCTTTTGGATTCTTCTAGACTTGTTTTTGTCATGGATAAGTGTGATTAAATCTAACAATTGGGTCCACCTTGATGGTTTTCTGAATAAACCCTGCTGAAAACACAGATTCACCAAAACTCATGGAATTTGTCAGTTTAAACCCCTAAACCTATGTTGGTGATCATTTTCATGCATTTATACAAGTTATGTTGGCGGTTTGTGATGGATGATAACTACCGTCAACAAACTCTCCCATGCTTAACCTTTTCTTGTCCCTGAGCAATGCTAAACTCAGCAATGGATCAAGAGTTGCATCAATGTTTTCACTCCTCAAAAGTACACATGCGTTCAAACAAGAATTCTCCTCTGGATTGGAATAAACTAATATGAATTTCAAACTTACCCATATTACCTTTAACCATGGGGCTTCTTAGCCTTCACTTGGGTCTGGAGCAATTGAAAGACAGAACAATCAAGTCAAGCACTATGTCTCAAGTTCTTTGCTCAACCATTATTCTGGAGTTTTTATAAATTTTCGAAATAAAACTCAGAGATTCCATTGTATGATACTCTTAAGTCTCTCAATATATGTTGTATTTATGGATCCTCACCAAGGCAATAATGATGTTAAGCCTTTCTCTTCCTACAAGTAAAGCTTATGTGGAGCTCATAGGAGTGGAAAAAGCATGACAAAGCATACTTGCTATGCATATATTGTAAAGTCAAACCTCAGATCTAAAGAGAGTTAAGTCATACAATCAAATCAAGATATGCATGTGTGTGGAATATGGTGGATATATATATGGTGGCTACCCTAATTCTATTATTCTCCTTGAAAACTTATCTCTCTTTTGGAACTTGGAAACATTCGCAAGGAAACATCGGCTATCTTATTCATTTCTCTTTTTTTTTCAGGCGGGCATCTAAATATCCATTGTTTTAGATATCTCGGACACTTATCCATTTTTAATATTTTCTTCTCTTCTTTCTTTCTTCCTTTTTTATGAATAACTTTTGCATAGCCCATGCCTCTTCTCTGTAATAAAACTTTTGAGAGATAGCAACAAGAACTTAGAGCATTTATTTGGTGGATGGAAAATCTATCAAACAATTTTTTGGTGTTTAATCCTAGTGTAGGAGTAGAACATTTTTTGGTGGATCTAAATGGAGTGTAGGAGTAGTGCATATGTGGGTGGTGTGTACGTGATCTTGATTTTAAGAGCATGACAAACCTCTTATAAGGGTCAACAAAGCTTGACTAAACTCAATGTAAAACAAGTAGCATATGTGAGTTGAAGTTTTCCTAGCCTAAAATAGCATGTTTAGCTCTGGTAGGAATTCAAGCTTTGTTATATAGGAACTCATCATTTAGCTTTTTTTATATTTTTCAAAAGATAAATCTCTAGAATTTTAGTGTCACTTGGAACAAGATAAATAGTTGCTCAGACCTTCTCATATCATACCCGTCAATTACCTAGACTTAGATCAAGCATATGCTACCCACAAGTTTTAAGTTCAGACCAAATTCTCAAATCAAATATATTTTATCAAAAATAAAGAGAATTCAAGGCTGAAAACTAGGTACTTGAAAGGAATTATAACAGAGCAACTATTCATCATTTCCATTATGAAAGATCATCTTCAAACTTCTTTTTATTTATTTAGCTCTTAAAGATCAAAGTTTAAAGCAAACTTTATACACACACTTTTTATTTATTATTTATTTTTTTAGATCACACCTTACTAATATATATCTATAGACAAATTTTTATCTTGTTTCTAATTATGCATTTTTTAATAATTATATATAGCAAATATAAAAACAAACTCAAAAATAAAGAAAAAAATAAAGTACTAGAAAAAAACTTACCTTAGATAAATACGGGATCTGTAACACTCCGGCTCAGGGCTTAATAGGATTAATAGGATACTCGTACCAACAAGTTGCAACTTCTTTTCTAGAAGCCCATCTCTTAAGAACTTCAAGGTTAAGCGGGCTTGGCCTGGAGCGATGGGTGACCGACCAGGAAGTTCTTCCCGGGGGCGTATGAGTGAGGACAAAGTGCGTAGAAAAGACTGGTGTTGGTCTGTGAGGGCAGTCTATATCCTAGGAAAGCTATCAGATGTAAGCGGGCCTAGCCTCGAGGAGGCGGGACGTTACAGAATGGTATCAAAGGCAACCCTTGCGGTTTCACGAGTGCGTGTGTCAGTTGTGCAGGCATGGTGCGCATGGCTGGTGTGGACCTAGAGTGGTCACCCAGCATGGCACATGCGCTGGCACTGGACACACGGACGTGGCCAAGAGGGGACGGTTCCTAGCCTAGGGTTGACCGATGAGGACGTCGGTCTTCTAAGGGGGTGAGGATGTAACACCCCGGCTCAACGCTTAATAGGATTAATAGGATACTCGTACCAACAAGTTGCAACTTCTTTTCTGGAAGCCCATCTCTTAAGAACTCCAAGGTTAAGCGTGCTTGGCCTAGAGCGATGGGTGACCGACCGGGAAGTTCTTCCCGGAGGCACATGAGTGAGGACAAAGTGCGCAGAAAAGACTGGTGTTGGTCTGTGAGGGCAGTCTATGTCCTAGGAAAGCTATCAGATGTAAGCGGGCCAAGCCTTGAGGAGGCGGGACGTTACAGGATCCCCTCCCCCAAGCTAGGTGTTGCTACAGACGTTCAGTACGGTGGGTTGATGTTGAGATTCTAGAACAAGTAGTTCCAGTTCTTGTTCTGTTGCTGCTGGTTTTGCTGGATGTTGGTGATGGCGCCTCCCATTTCTGCCTGCCATTGAATATGCTGATGCAAGGTGTTGCGTAAGTCTTGTTGCATTTCTTCAATGGTGGTCAGCCTGGTGTCGAGGCAAGAATGATCCATCTGCTGATCAGGGTAGCCACGTGCAGAGAAAGACATACGTCCTCCCTAATAGCCACTCGAAACTTCTTCATAGTATTGCTACTGGTAGTTGTCGATGTTTCTATGGTGCCATTGCTCGCTTGAACCTTATTGCCAGTAGCCTTCAGAGTGATGTGGGGATGGTTGATGCCAACTAGCTTGATTGGACTGGTACATCCAGGAATATCCCGGTTGGTTCCAGCCCGCATATCCGGTGTATGCCGGTCCTTCTGGAATAGGGTCATCGCCACGATATCGAGGCTGCGGATTATGAGTCAACCTTGCAGAAGCACTTCTGCGAGGTGCTGCCTCCTTAACCTATAGGTCGAAAGTGAAAGAATTCATAGTATACAAACTGAGATCTCAGTTAGGTAACGGAATCTCGTTTGTATACCTGAGATACATCATGACGAGCTATCCATTTTTCCTCTTTTCAGCATATGGGCATGGCAAAAGTAATCATAATCACGGTACCAACGGTTCGTGTCAATGTAGAAATTGAAGCATTACTCAATAGACCCAAATTTCGAGCAATGCGAGTGACCAAAGAGGTACACTCAACATCACCCGTGAGATAAAAAATGTCCTTCCATTGGTTCATCATGAATTTAACGGGTGAGACTTTCCTTCTCTTCACCATAGCATAAAGTAACTTAAGATCATCAACCCTCATGGTGCAAAAGTTAGGTCTAGGAAATAAAGAAAAACCTATCCACTTATGCATAAACTGCAGTCTAGGGTGATGGATATCATTAGTATGAGGACGGTACATTGCCCTGAGGTTTTCTAGAAATTTCTCTCTAGAATTTCATTGCAGAGCAGAGTCTACATTAACTACATACTATGAATTAAATCCTAGAAGCAAACTAAACTCCTTCCAAGGAATAGAATTTCTTTTCCAAATAGTCTAAATTTAACTTCAGTGTCAGTGAGTTGCAAAGTGCATAGAAATTCCGATGTTAAGAGTTTAGACCCTTGCTCATTAATATTCCAACGCTTTCCCAATCAACAGTTCTAAAAATGAAATCAAATTCAACATCCAAACCTGTGGCCTGGAGAAGAGCAGGATCATATGCAGACAAGTGTATGAACCTTCTGGTCTTCAACTCCTTAAAGACATCCTTCTCTCGCTTGTTCTGCAACTTGAGGTGCTTCTCCTCCAACAACATGTTCCTTTCAGCCGATGTCGACTGAGGCGGCGCTATGACTGTAGGGGGTGGTATGTTGCATGTCGACGTCCACCTTGGAAGAAGAGCTTCTCATAGAATGGCATGACCCTAAGTGCATGAGCTTGTCCTTGAACTTGTTCAACATCCTGCACAAAGTCAATAGACAACAAAACTCGTGGAACGGATTAGGAAATAAAATTTCAGTGGTTCGCCATCCAAAAGTTAGCCATTCGAGGGTTAGTCGTTCTTGATTGCATAATGAATTTTCTAATTAGAATTTTGACATAATTTCTACCCTAAATCTTTCTCACTTTTTCTAATCTCTACAACACTTCTACTAAGTGGATTTCCAAACTACGAACTTGGAATTTGAATTTTTGAATTCAGAGGCTTGTTTGTAGCTATGGTTGAGGCTGAGAGCAGCCAAGAAGGATGACCATTTATAGGAGGCGTAGCAGCAGGCCGGCCGCCCTAGTGGTGAGGCCGACTGGCCCCACATGGGGCCCACTTGGTCTCATCCCCCACCAGATGGTAAATTGCTTCGTGCTTAAGCAAATTTCGATGGCCGTCGGTGCTCTTTCGGTGGAGATACGACCTGAACGGTGCATGGTGCTTGGTGGTGGTTGAGTGGTCCCAGGTGTCTCCTGTGGGTTTTGGTTTCCTATATTTCTACCATATACACATGTATATATATGCAATGCAAAAATAGTTTATGATACTATGAAATATAGGAGGATGAATGGATGGTATTTTTAAATTTTTACGCCTCCACGGTAGATATCCTTACGGGTTTTTATGCTTCGTAAAAATTATTTACATGGGGCTTTGAAATTTATAATGCGATGATGAGAATTTTTATTTTATTTTTCTAGTGCAATTATTGAAAAATAAATATGCCAAAGTAAGAATGCAATGTAAAAAGTAAACAAGGATAACTACCGATTTACCTCCCAGCGAGGGTTCAGGATTTTGAGTCCGCCGAACTAGACTTGATCTGAGAAGTCCTTCATTCTTTAGGTTCATCTGTCGGTCCTGGAGATGGAGACATTGATGGTTGCACTTGCTTCACTTGCCACTCCAATTTAGAGCATTCTTCTGGTCTTGGCTTGAAGGCGAATCTCTCTTCCTTCCCATTGATGTGAAACCAGATTTCTCCAGCTCTGACATCAATGTGTGCATTTGTAGTGCTTAGGATGGGTCTCCCAAGTATGAGGGGTGTCTTCTTGTCTTCCTGCATGTCATGTACTACAAAATCTACTAGAACAAAGAAGTTTCTTATTTTTACTGGAATATTTTTGGCAATTCCTGCAGGGTAGCAGACCGATTGGTCGGCTAGTTGCAGACACATTGATGTTGCCATGAGTGTTGAATAGTTGAGCTTGTTGAAAACCTTCTTGGGCATGACACTTATGCTGGCGCCGAGATCGCATAGTGCATTTTCAAAATTCTAGTTTTCGATCGAATAGTCAATAGTGGGGCATCCTGGATCCTTCTTCTTCACAGGTGATGAGTTCAGGATGGCCGCACTACACTCCTCTGTTAACTTGATTACCTTAGTGGTGGGCAGTGATCTCTTGTTGTTCAGAATGTCTCTGAGGTACTTCACATAGGTAGGTACCTGTATGGCATCTAGCAGAGGAATATTGATATATAACTTTTGAATTACCTCTACAAACTTACCAAACTGCTCATCCACTTTGGCTTTTCAATTTCTACGTGGAAATGGTAAGAGGTTGGTGTCATGAAAATCTTACATCATTTCCTTTTCTGGTGGCTCAACTTCTTCAACTTCATCGTCCTTCTTCTCTTCTTGTACTGCTGCCGGTGTCTTACATGTCCTTGTCGGATATGGCGGATCACATGTAGACTTGCCACCTCTTGTGGTTATGGCGTTAACCTTTTCAAGGTTAGTGGCAAAAGGCAGAGCAGCGTCTAGCTGAGCTAATTGTGATTCTATCTTTTTATTATAGCTAAGTTGGTCTTTTATAGCAGAAGAAAAACTTTTCATTTTAATGTTTATGTTTTCTAAGACCTTATCATTAGAAGCAAGCTTCTTAGAAATATTCTCATTAATCTTAGCATGTTCTAAGATCAAATCTCTCAAGGATGGTTGTTTAGGACTAGAAGAATTATAGTAATTACATGGGTACTTACCTGAGTAATTTGACCGTTGTTGTTGCTGTCTCTATCCTTGTCTTTGTTGTTGTGGACCGGTACTATTGATGACAATGTTCGCATCTTCTTGATACTCAGGGAAATCAGTCCCCAAATATTCTCCACATGTGTTTTTGGAAATTGTAAGCATCTTGAATAGCTTGATGATCTTTCTTGTAATTGGCTCGTTGTTCAAGCCAATTCAACAGTACGTCCATCTTGGTAGAAAGTGCACACACCTCTTCTGGTAATTCTTCACTCTTATTGCATGTTTGAGTGTTGCCTTGAGACCAGCCTTGATTAGAGGCTATCTTTTCCATAAGAGTTTCAGCTTTTCCAATGGTGAGTGACATAAATAGTCCTCCAACAGTTGCATCAAGTTGTTCACGAGCTTTCTAAATTAATCCATGGTAGAAGCCTTCCATGAGCAACCAATCTTCCATTCCATGATGAGGACAATCTAAAATGTATTCTTAAAAACATTCCCATGCCTCTAGAATGGTTTCTCCTTTCTGCTGTTGGAAGTTGGAAAATTTTCCTCTTAAGGCATTGGTCTTGCCTATAGGGAAAAACTTTGCTAGAAAGGCCTTCGAACATCTTGACCATGTATTGATATTATCTTTGTTGGTGTAAAACCACTGCTTCGCCCTTCCCACTAACGAGAATGGAAATAGGCAGAGTAGTACGATGACTTGAGCAACGTCTGTGATGACAATTGTGCTGCTGATCTCTAGAAAATTCTGAAGGTGAGCACTAGCATCTTCGTATGCCTTTCCGCTGAATGGGGTAGCTTGCCCCATGTTGATGAGGTTTGGCTTGTGTTGATATTTCTTAATGACTATTGGAGGATTCCGCAAGTGCACAAAACTATCACGTAGCACTTCGCTCAGTGAGTACCATGTGTCAAATTTATATTTTTCCCATAGGAAGGCAGAAGGCTAGAATTTATAAGTGGACTAGGATTTGCGAGAGGAAGGCTTGAGTTAATCCTAGGTAGGTGAACGATAGTGAAGGATGAGTGTGAACTACCTATACTAACTACTAAATACAAGCTAACTAGAGATAGCTAGGTGGGAGAGCGAGCGATATATCTTTCTAGTAACTAAGGGTAAACAAATAGCTAGGAGAAATGCGATAGTACTTCGGGGCACAGCCCGCCTACCAACTAGGAGAGTTAAATAGACAAGGTGTGCCATGAGCCTTATGATTTAATAACTAGACCTATCGTGGTGAAATACAGAGGATGGACAAGAATGTCACCACTTGCCACCTACCACAATCTATCCGAAGGCCTAGCCGTATCCGTAGGTAATCTATAGCCTAAGCACCACGCTTAATCTATAGGCTTACTACTTTGATCCAAGCTTCGATGAAATGAGATCAATCTACAGGCTTACTCCGCTCTTGCTCTACTCTACTACTAGACTACTACTCTATAGCTAAAGCTAAGCTAGAAAGCTAAGAGAAGCTTGGAGAGCATGGAAATGCATGGGGCCCTTCTCCACCGAGCTCCACACCCTCTATTTATAGTGTAGAGAGGCATGGGGGGTACTTGTAGGCAGTGGCTAGGTCAGTGGCCACCCTAGGGCGTCGAGCGGTGGCAGTAGGGCACCGGCCGGCCCTTTGATGCACCACCTTAGCATCCAAGGGTGCTGGTTGCTCCTCCAAGACGGTTGTGAAGACAGCACGTGGTGAAACTCGGATGGTTGGTCGGTTGGTAAGTCGATTGGAGGCTTCCAAGTGTATGACAATGGGCCCAATAATCCACCGTGAACAAATCTTGTCCGTTGATCAAACCGCCTTGAATGGAAGCTTGTGATTGGCTTAGGAGCAGCTCCCACGAACCAGTGATGTGGCAGGTGCCAAGGTGGATCGGGCGGCACCCATGTGGGGCCGGCCGGCGTTGGCCTATGGGCCTAGGGCCCCTACCACGCCCACTTGCTCCATATGTCCATATTTGTCACCTTTTTTGCCAAACTTTGGTATATTTTCTGCATACAAATAATTCTACAAGCACAAGTAGAACTAGGTGAAATTTAAACATAATTCTTCATACGTGATGATGATTTACTTCACTTTACCATGCTTTTGTGTGAAATGTTGATGGTCAAAATGGTTGTTAGTGACCGTCAACAAGCTCCCCCAAGCTCCCCCTTTGCTGTCCTCAACAAAGATGTGGGTTTAGCATGGAATAGGTTGTTAGATCAGGAGTTGCTACTATGTAACACCCTGCAAAGACATGTATACAAACAAATACTATCTCTTGAGTTGAACATGTTAGCACTTAGAAATTTCACCATCAGTCTTAGCAATGTGGGACTTATAGCTTTCACCTTGATACAAGCAGTTGCAAGAATGTGTAGCTAGATAGATACTTTTTGCCTACTTTGGTTTAGCTCAAACTTCCTGGAGGTTTTCACATGATTTGAAAAGAAAACTTGCCTAAGTTCCTTAGATGGTACACTCAAGTCACTCAATGGAATTTGAAATCCTCACCAAGGCCATGAATTTTAGACTTAATTTCTATCCTAAAGCTTATGTGGAGCTCAATGTAGGGATAAAAGCATAACTTACTTGAATTGAATCTACTGCTAAGTCAAACACTTGGATCACAAGGAGCAACAAATCATACAAATTGATCAAGAGGTGCATGTGTGGGGTATATTTTGGAAGTGATACTCCTTTGAGAAGTTTTCCTTCTCTTGCTTCTTTTTGAGAGGGCATGGCTACTTTTCTTTTTCTCCCTCTCTCTCTTTTTGAACACTAGAGCTTTTTGCTCTTTTATTATCTCTCATTTTTTCTGTAGTCCATGCCTCTCTTTTGATGTAAGATAGCATAGAGAGGTAACTTTGATTCTCATAGAGCAATAATGAATGAAATGCATATATGGATGCGTATCCCCAGTGTAGGAATAGCATAAATATGTGGGTGTACATGATCTTGATCAAAAAGCATGAAAAGTTTCTCTACTAAGATCAACAAGGCTTGAAAAAGCTCAAAACAAACAAGCAACTTTTATTGTGGCTTTATCATGTATGAATGATATTTATTTGGCTCTGGTAGGAATTTATCACCATTGAGGAACTTCTAGCAAGAGAGTTTAGCATTTTGCAAAACAAAACTCCAGGTTATCTTTTCTATTTCTCAGATAGGTTCAAAGATTTACTCTAATCATCGCATACAACATATCTCACAAAAGCCTATTCTTGGTTCTAGCATTTGCAACCCACGAAAACATTCAACTTAAGATGAACTCTAAGTTTATCATGCTCAAAACTTAAGAAGTACAAGGTTGTATCTCAAGCTTTTGAAAAGTATCACAGAACAACTATTCATCATCTCTAAATAATTTATCATCATTTTATTAGAGTAGAGTTTCTCTCAAAATAATTTAAAGGCACTCTCTACATTCTATGATCATGAATATTAAAATATAAAGCAAACATGAATGTAAAGAGAGGGTTTAAGATTTTCATACCTGAGCGGGGAGAGATGTCTCCCCCAAGCTTGCCTTTTGCATAGGTTGGAATGTCTTCTGGTGGCTCTTTTGATTCTTTCTTTATTGACTAACTAATACTACTAGAATGCATAAATAACTAGCTAAACCTATAACTACTAGATAACTTATTCAGCAGGGATGCTATTGAATTTTATTCATTATTACTAAATATTTTTTTCATATGTGTTGCTTTAAATGCATATCTATCCTATCAGGCATTAGCTACTATAAATTTTATTTATTAACATAGAGTAGCTAAATGCAACTAATCTATCATGCGATGTAAAGTAACTTTATTGGAAATCTAAATGAGATGCAACTAATGAAATGCGGTAAATAAATGCAAGGAATAGTAAACTTACTTTTTGTCGGGCTCAAGGTCATTCGTCCTTGGGCGGAGGTGTTTCCTCTTGTTCCACCTCGGAGGCCTTGTCAGGATCAGGATAAGGGGATGACGAGTTTGAGGACAGATCTTTCTTTTTATGCCATGTCTTTCTATTCTTCTTCTTGATAGGTTTCTCCAGTTCTTCAATCAGCTTTGGTTTCTTCATCTTGATTCTCTTCGGATACTTCTTCTTTTCCTGTTTCTCATCAAAGAGGGGTTGTCCAGAGGCAAAAGCAAATATTTATTTTCTTCCAGCAAAGTGGAATTGGATTTGCCCAGAAGCCACATATATGCAAGCATTTGCAATGTTAAGGAAAGGATGACCAAGGATTAAAGGTGTATCCTCGGCATTGCCCATGTCTAAGATCAAAAAATATGTAGGAATATAAGCACTCCTAACTTTAACTAATAAATTAGTGGCTACTCCCTCGAGATAACCGGTGGATTGATTGACTAGCTATAAGTAAACCAAGGTTGATGTGAGGGGAGTATAAAACAATATATCATAAGTTTCCTTACACATGATGTTAATATAGAACCTAGATCACAAATGGCATTATGAAAAGTGTGGGGGCCTATGGAGCAAGTAATGATTGGGTTCCTAGGATCACCTTTCTTAATAGGAAATCCCAAACCATTCTCAGAGAAGTCATACCTTGCCATGACAAGGTTGGTTGTCTCCATCGTTCCCTCAGGTTTGCTAGGAATTCTAGCTTTTTCATAGGATGGGATAGCAGCAGCAATTTAAGCTAATTGGGTTTCTATCATCTTATTGAAACTAAGTTGATTCTTTAAGAAAGAAGAAAACTCATCCAACTTAGCATTTATATTTTCCAACATCTTGTCATGAGCATGCAACTTTTTATTTATACTATCAGTCATTCTACTTTGAGCATAAACAAGATCTTTCTAGAAAGCATAACTATTATTACCTTGATTATTTAAACGAGAAGAAGAGTAATAATTGTTACCTCCCTGATTGTTGGAGCACTGATTCCAGCCTTGATGTTGTGGATGGAACCTGTTATCTTTGTTGACAAAGTTGAGGTCCTCTTGGGTTTTGGGGCAGGAATTGCCTGAATGTCCAACATCTCCACATACTTCACAAGTCATGTGGGAATCCATGGCTTTGAGTGTCTCTTGGGCACTCACCTTCTCATAATGTTCCACTCGCTTCGCGAGTAGATCCATCTTAGCTGCATGCACGTCAATTTCTTTAATTGAATGCATACCATGTTTATGGGGTTGGAGTCGATCGTCGCTCCATCCTTGGTTGGAGACCATCTTCTCGATCAGTGTCTTTGCATCTACAACACTTAGTGAAAAGAATACACCACCAGCAGCAACATCTAAATGGCTCTATCTAATGACAATAATCCATGGTAGAAGTTTTGTATCAAAATCCAGTCTTCCATGCCATGGTGTGGGCATGCAGAGACGCACTCTTGCATTTGTTCCCAAGCCTCGGGAATCGATTCATCTGCTAGTTGTTGAAAGCTAGAGATTTTATTGCGAAGAGCATTAGTCTTCCCCATGGGGAAAACTTAACTAGAAAAGCATTGGAACACTTGTCCCAAGTATCTACAGCATTGTGGTTAGAGTAAAACCATTGCTTAGCCTTTCCTAACAAAGAGAAGGGGAAAAGACGAAGACGTATAGCCTCTTGGCTCACTCTCTTAATGGTGAATGTGCTACAAATCTCTAAGAATTGTTGGAGGTGAGCATTTGCATCCTCGTGGGCTTTCCCACAGAACAGACTAGCTTGAACCATCGTAATTAACGCTGGCTTAAGCTCAAAGTTAGCGTCCCCATTGATAACATTGGGTCCGGTGGCTACATTAGTAGCCGAGGGTGCAGAAAAATCACAAATGGACTTATCGCCCATGATCGGGTAGGGTAGTGATAGGATATGAGGAAAAAAGGATAAACTAACTAGGATAACTAACAAGATCCTAGCTAACAAATTTAGCCTTATAAATTCAATGCCAGTTGCCTTCCCCGGCAACGGCGGCAAAAATGCTTGTTGATATTTCTTAATGGCTATTGGAGGATTTTGCAAGCGCACAGAACTATCGTGTAGCACTTCGCTCGGTGAGTACCACGTGTCGAATTGTTATTTTTCTCCAAGGAACACAGAAGGCTAGAATTTATAAGTGGACTAGGATTTGCTAGAGGAAGGCTTGAGTTAATCCTAGGTAGGTGAACGATAGTGAAGGATGAGTGTGAACTACCTATACTAACTACTAAATACAAACTAACTAGAGATAGCTAGGTGGGAGAGCGAACGATATATCTTTCTAGTAACTAAGGGTAAACAAATAGCTAGGAAAAATGTGATAGTACTTCGGGGCATAGCACGCCTATCAACTAGGAGAGTTAAATAGACAAGGTCTGCCACGAGCCCTATGATTTAATAACTAGACCTATTGTGGTGGAATACAGAGGATGGACAAGAATGTCACCACTTGCCACCTACCACAATCTATCTGGAGGCCTAGCCGTCTCCACAAGTAATCTATAGCCTAAGCACCATGCTTAATCTACAGGCTTACTACTTCGATTTGAGCTTCATTGAAATGAGATCAAAGCACCCTAACTAGATGGTGAAACCAGAACTAACGAAAGACTACTAATGATAAGATAACCTATGCTACTAATGCCAAACAACAAGCACCTAAGCTCACTAATGATGAACACTAATGACTAAGTACTTAAAGTAAAACAAGCAATACTAGAATAAAGTACTAAAATAAATACTAAATAAAGTAATGCAGAAATGAAAGAATTACAAAGGAGCTATACTAGACCTAGAAGACTCTTCTAGACTCTGAGAAGCTCCGCTCTTACTCTTCTCCACTACTAGACTACTACTCTATAGCTAAAGCTAAGCTAGAAAGCTAAGAAAAGCTTGGAGAGCGTGGAAATGAATGGGCCCTTCTCCACCAAGCTCCACACCCTCTATTTATACTATATAGAGGCATGGGGGTATTTGTAGGTAGTGGCAAGGTCGGTGGCCACCCTTGGGCGCCGAGCGGCGGTAGTAGGGCACCGACCAGCCCTTGGATGCACCGCCTTAGCATCCAAAGGTGCTGGTTGCTCCTCCAAGGTGGTTGTGAAGATAGCACATGGTGAAACTCAGTTGGTAGGTCGGTTGGTAAGTCAGTTGGAGGCTCCCAAGTGTATGACAATGGGCCCATGAATCCACCATGAACAAATCTTGTCCACTGATCAAACCGCCTTGAATGGAAGCTTATGATTAGCTTAGGAGCAGCTCCCACGAATCGGTGATGTGGTAGGTGCCAAGGTGGCACTAGGCGGGCCCATGTAGGGCTGGCCAGCGCTTGCCTATTGGTCCAAGGCCACCTACCATGCCCACCAGCTCCATATGTCCATATTTGTCGCCTTTTTGGCCAAACTTTGGTATATTTCCTGCATACAAATAATTCTACAGGCACAAGTGGAACTAGGTGAAATTTAAACATAATTCTTCACATGTGATGATGATTTACCTCACTTTACCATGCTTTTGGGTGACATGTTGATGGTCAAAATGGGTGTTAGTGACCATCAACAGCTTGAGCTCAAACTCAAGGTTGTTAGTTTTGACCGTGACACTTGGGGACATCGACAAGCGCAAGTGTACATGGAGGAGTGACCGTGTTGACCGAGTCAAGACAACAGTCGAGCAAGTCAAGTGGAGGCTCTAGAAGACTTGGTGGTCGGGCGGTCAAGGATGGAGGTGACACACGTCGAGTTGTAGGGGACGCGTATGGAGTACACTACTTACGAGCGGTTTGGTGGGTTAAGCCTCAAAACCACCAGGTGCATGGTTTCATGGGTTTGTCCTCAAAACTCAAGTAGGGGTTTCAAGGAGGAATGGGAGTGGCACGTGGCAAAGTCATAGAGGTTGTGTCAAGGCAAAGCAAATCCGTGAAGGAAGCGTGGCCGTCCGATCGATAGAAAAAGAGTTGGACCAAAACACCCTAGGATCAAGTGGTTCCTCTCAAAATATACAGGGGCAAAGGGGTATGTGGAATAACCTCTAAATATGAGAGGGGATGCCCCAACCCCTTCACCTCTCTCATTTTTGTTTTTCATTTTTACCTAGGTTTTTCATCCCCTTAGTATTCTTGAGAGAGGTCCACAACTAAAATTCATGGTTGTGTATTTTGAGATTTTTGGAGTGGGAAAGGAGGCCAGAATCCTCCCTATGTCCTCCAGGTTTCTTCGATTGTGCCTGTGATTTTTGTCTCAATGCGTTCTTGGTTTTCCCCCTTTTCGTTCTTGGCTACGATATGTTTTTCGTAGAGTTTGGGTCAGATTTCTTGGGTAGCTTCTCTGTTCGTCGCTTGAGTGGAGGTCAAGTACAGGGTAGTCCCAGCCATGCCCAATGGCAGCGCTACCAACACCGAGTGCCTAGGTGCTGTGTGTGCTCACCTGAGTGGCGCTCGTCGTGGGGCTCCATGACCGCTCGCTCGTCCAGCGACTCAGTACACCAATTCTTCGTCCGTACGTAGCTTCACTCGATTCTTGCTTTGGAGATTTGTTGCTCATCGTGTGGTGGTGCTAGGGGATTGGTTCAGCAACATAGGTGAAAGGTCCTAAATGGCTAGGGGGTGAATAGCCTTAAAAATCTCTATAAATACACTAGAGCAAAGGGTTAGAAACCTAAATGGAGAAATGTAATTTTACTCTAGCTCTACAAGGGTTGCAAGCCACCTATTCCAACAATTCTAGTTATCTATGATCTCTATGTCAAGCAAAGGCTAAGTCACTACAAGATAAGTTAGTGGGCTCTCAAATACTATACTAAAGAGCCTCACTAACCACACTACTCAACAAACAAGCTAGCTCTCAAAACTAATTACACCAAAGAGCTTAGCTACACTAGAATGTAAATACAAGAGAGTGTGTAGGGAGATTATACCGCCATGGCAAGAGAGATGAACCAATCACAATATGAATACCAAGTCAATCACTGGGAGAAATCCAATCACAATTTGACACCAAATTTTTCTCCCGAGGTTCACGTGCTTGCCGGCATGCTAGTCCCCGTTGTGTCGACCACCACTTGGTGGTTCGACGGCTAATAGGTGTTTCATAAACCTAGCCCAACACTTGGGCGCCACAAGAATCTACCCACAAGTGAGGTGACTCAATGACACTAGCAATTTACTAGAGTTACCTTTCATCTCTCCACCGGGGAAGGTACAAGACCCCTCACAATCACCGAGAGATGGCCACGAATAATCATCAACTCGTGTCAAAGCTCATCTATGTGGCAGAACCGCCCGAAATAACACGCTTTCAGAGGTGCTCGTCTTCCACTAGACACTAAGCACCTTGAAAGTGGGCTACATCGGACGGTTCCGTCGAGCAACCCTAAGGGAGAACTCAAAACAATCCACGTTTTACATCTAGAATCTAATAATGAGTATGAGCTTACAATACTTAGTCCATTTCATACAACAAGAGTTCCTAGAAATTATTTATTACAACACTAGAGTTCAGAGTGCGATAACTAAATAGCGGAATGAAAATAAACATCTAGCAGAAATGATACAAGGATCCGTCTGTGCCCACCAGAAGAATCCTCCACACAAGAGCTACTCCTCAAGCTGCACCTGCAACAGGGGTAAAATAAACCCTGAGTACACAATGTACTCGCAAGACTTACCTGACTAGTGGGAATAGTTTCCTGACTCTCAAGGATATGTTAGGCAATATGGGTTTGCTATTTTCTTTTTGTTTGCGGAAAGCAGTACTAATAGTTCATCCTTATAGTCAACTTTTATTAGCAGTCATGATTACTTCATTAGCTAACCATTCTAGGTAAGCACCTATTCTACTTTCAAGCAAGGGTTAAGCAATCAGAACCATTTCACCATCTTTCATCTTCTAGTTCTTACTACGGTGCTAGACCATAGTCAAGTTGTACCGTCTCATGGAAACGGTGATTCATGAACCAATATATCCTAGCTGGGTACAGCAATACACACACCCCATTTGTACCCTAGGCACAAACAAGACCAACCCATTCCACTCCTATCACAGGGTCTAGGTCCCCGTCCAACTTGGACTCCAAGCCCCACACTTGAGACCCGGTCTCAATATGGTGCTTAGACCTCCACCTTTCCCCGCCTCCAATCAGTCGGTCCAAAAAGATTCAAAACCCATGACAAGAGCGTAACGAGCCTTCCCGCTCCCATAAGCAAGTATGTGCTTAGGATAATAAGTCTGTGACCAAACTACCATCCACAGCAACGGACAGTCCTTAATCGATATGAACAGGGAAAACAGTGTAACCAAGCTAAGCCCCATTGGTCATGGAACACAACCTATTACACCCACCATATCCCTGCCCTGTCTCCATTTTTTCTTTCATCATTTTATTATGAGAGTAATAATAATCCCCTATTATGAGCAACGGCAAGTTACTCACGCTACCGATGACCTAAGCATAGCATCTACTCGAACCTGCACTAGTAAGACTCTTAGGATAGGTATATATATGCATGTGGTTTCCATTAAATTCCTATAATGTAAATGCACAACACATATTTATACGGTGAATTATAAAATAGAGGTTATACACCAGGGCTTGCCTTGGGAAGCGTGGTGTCAGCTGAGTTAGTCAGTGGCGGCTTCGGGACCTCCTCCTACATGAGAATCTCCTCCTTGTACTCCTCAATGATCTCCTCGAACTCATGATCACCGGTGGTCACAATCTCCGCCAACTCGTTCTCTACATGCATGTGATGATGATGCAACACTTAGCATTTTGGCAACAACTCTTAAAATAAGAATACGCATACTACGCTACTAAGATAGCTCTAAAGACTAAGATACTAAGCTAACTATCATTTTCATCAAGCAAAGTGTTGGTTCAACTAACAAACACATAGCTTTACAAATTAAGGATATATCTTTATTTCTACTATTGATTTAATGTATATTGAAACAAAGAGCATTTAACTACCCTAATGCTTAGTCTATTCTAAAGCTACAAAAATTACAGTGAGCACATAATAATACAATAAAACTGCTGTAAAAATTTTAGGATCAAAACTATCATCAATTCACCACAAAAATTCCTACAATAATTAACTTAATATTATTAAGCATTCTCAAATGATTTAATAGATCCTAATGCCAACACATATAAACATGAACTAAATACACCAACATATAGAGCACAATTTTAGGAACCTAACAAAATTTGTTTCACAATTTTTGGACACCTACATGGTTTTATATTAATTACCAAAGATCAGCTCAGAAATTAAATTAGAAAACTATTTCTAATTCCTTAGGAAAATGAAAAGCAAATCTCTCGTGCGGCCCTCACGCGTAGCCCGCTAGTGTGGCCCACACGAGGCCGGCCCGCTCGCGAGGCGGCCCACAGTGGGGGAGTCCCACTCACGTTGGCGCTTTTACAAAAGAGGCCTCGCACTTCTCCCAAATCACAACTAAGTGCTAACACTATTTTATCCTCTCTCTGACCTTCTCACTTAACCCCCCATCCTTTCCCTAATTCACCCACACGCACCCCTGGTGGCTCAGTGCACGGCGGCGCGGTGGACGGCGACACAGCACGACCGCGCCGGCCACAAGAGGCTCGTGCTGGCCCGTCGGTCGGGCCGACCTTCGACTATGGTCCAACCGCCTACACTAAGCAGCAACGCGAGGCAGCGAGACACGCTGGAGCGAGCTGTAGTGACGCGTGGTCTTCTATGATGGTGGTGTGGCTACCTTGGTGAACCCGAGCACCTAAGAACCTAACTGGCTAGTGAGGGAGCATCACTAGACTACTGTGGACCTAGCCAAGGTGATGGTTGGGGTGGAGGATGGTGGAGGAGGTGTGGCCACGTGCGACCGAGCCGTGCGGCGGCGCACCGTGGTGGCGCGGTCGTGTTAGCATCGACGGGGAGGTGGCAGTGGTTCTACTAGCACGAGCATGGTTGAGAGGGAGGCAAGGCGAAGCGAATGGTGCAGGTGAATTGGCTCGGGAGGGACGGTAGGAGGGCTGCCCTCATCCACAGTCGGACGCAGCCTTATCGGCACGACGGTAGGAAAAGCACCAAATTGGAGCTTGGCAGTGCCTTCTTCATGGCTGGGTGGGGTCGGGCAGTGAAAGAACTTGATGGTGAAGCCACAGACGTGTTGAATTAAATGGAAGTGATCACTCAGTGGCAAATTGGATGGCGTGGCTCGACGGCGGCAACAGAGGGAGAGAGAGACACGAGGCGGCAAGTAGGCTCATCTCGGTCTCGCCTTGGCGAGACATGGCTGACGTGATCTAGGTGTGACACGCGCAGACACAACAGACAAGCATGTGCATCCACGACTGGCATGGCTTGCGCGGCCAAAGTGCCATAAATGACAAGGCGACGGCGAGCTCAACCACATGTGCGCGGCAGTGGCGGCATCAAACTAGGCCGGCAGCGGCATAGAGGTGGAGAGGGAGGCACAGACATGATGGCGAGGCGATGGCACCGACAGCAACTGTGTCGGGGCACGATATGGATCGGCGATGCGGCTGTGCGGCAAGGCAGGCTGCTGCGTCGCCCGGCCGCACGAGCAGTAGCAGCGGCTCCATGTGGCAGAGCCAGTGGCGGCCAGGCCAGGGCAGTCGTAGCCGAACACGCACGATAGTGAGCGTGCGCATGCAGAGCGAGCAGGCATGGCGACATCGCGCCCCCGAGACGTGGTGACCGCGCTCACCCGGTGAACTAGCCCGAAATCACGTCTTGCACAAATTTTAAAGCGCCTATAAAAACTGAACGGTTGCTCTGGAACCTAAACCATCTTCACCATACTCCAGAGGGGATATGAGGCTACCAAGCCAAGCCAAAACACGACACCACCTCCTAACTCGATTTCACAAAATAAATCGCCAAACATTGCATTGTCTAGCTATCAACATACTTGAAAATATTCCAAATTTTTGAGCTGAACTTGATTCCAAATTGCATTTCTAGGCTATTAGAAATGTTGGCTAGCACTGTTATTTTTCCACGGCAAGTATTTCATTGTCATCTACAAAGTTGATATTCGAAACTTTATTTAGCGCCACATATATGTTCTATAGCATTTTTGTTCAATAAAAATTAATTTTAAACCCTAATTGATACATATGAGTTATGGAATAGCTTATCATTTAACATTTTTATTGATCACCTGAAGTTACAAAAATGTTATCTACACATTCCATCACATACATTATCACATAAACATGATGCTCATGACATGATTTAGTAGTTTGTTTAGGGCGTAACACCGAGGGTGTTACAGCTCTACCCCCTTAAACAAAATCTCGTCCCGAGATTTCATGTGTGTGCCTAGTGTGGGAAAGAGATAAGAAATAAATTTCAATTTACATAATTACCTTGGTGAACTAGAAAGGAGATGGGGATAATGCTCTAGAATATAACTCTCCTGTTCCCAAGTTGCTTCGTCCTCCGAATGATTTTGCCAATGGACTTATAGAATTTTACCACTTTGTTCCTAGTGACTCTCTTTTTCATTCAAGATTTTGACAGGGTGCTCAATATAAGAAAGGTCAGGTTGGAGAGGGAGTCCTTCAATTTCCACCACTTTGTTGGGAACCCTCAGACACTTCTTTAACTGGGAAACATGGAATACATTATGGGTTGCTGACAAAACATCTGGGAGTTGGAGACGGTAAGCAACGAAACCACACCGCTCCAAAATTTTATAAGGTCCAACATAACGAGGAGCTAACTTCCCATGAACTCTAAACCAATGCACACCTCTCATCGGGGATACCTTTAGGTACACATGATCACCAACTTCAAACTATAAGGGCCTTCTCCTCTTGTCCGCATAAGCTTTCTGCTGGTTCTGAGCCACTTTCAAATGACTCTGAATAACACTGACCTGCTCTCTTGCTTCCTTTATGAAATCAGGTCCAAAGTAACCACGGTCACCCACTTCCACCTAGTTAAGAGGTGTCCTACATTTCTTGCCATACAAAGCCTCGAAAGGTGCCATTCGAATGCTCTCTTGATAGCTATTGTTATAGGAAAACTCAGCTAAAGTCAAGCATTCATCCCAGTTTTCTAGATAAGAAATGGCACAAGCTCTCAACATGTCTTCAAGTACTTGATTGACCCTTTCTGTCTGATCGTCATTTTGTGGATGATAAGTTGAACTTCTGAGGAGACGAGTACCAAGACATTTCTAGAGTTGGTCCCAGAAATGAGAGACAAAGACTGACCCTCTATCGGAAATGATGGTAAGAGGAACTCCATGTAGGGTCACAACCCGATCAAAATACAACTTGGCATACTTCTTGGCTGAATACCATGTATCCACTGGGAGGAAATGAGCGGACTTGGTGAGGCAATCCATAATGACCCAAATAGAGTCATACCCCTTTGCCGTGCGGGGCAAACCCACAACAAAGTCTATGGAAATATCCTCCCATTTCCAAACAGGGATAGGCAAGGGCTATAGAAATCCAAGCGTACGCATACTTCCACAAATGTCACATTCTGAGATGTATTTGGTAATATCCTGTTTCATATTTGGCCACCAATACAAGTGACGCAAATCATGATACATCTTGTTACCTCTTGGATGAATGGATAATTTAGAGTCATGGGCTTCATCCAAAATTTTTCTCCTAAGCTCATCACTTGAGGGAACCACCTATCGGTTCTTGAACTTCACCACACCTTGATCATCAATACAGAAATGAGGACCATGCCCTTCGGCAATTAACTTCTTGATATACGGAATTCCCAAAGCATCTTGCCTTTGCTCTATAATAATTTGCTCAAGTAAATCCGAGACTAGAGCAATATGGGCTAACACTTCAGAATGGGTGCGGGACAAAGATTCTTCATCAACTTGATGCGACTTCCGACTTAAGGCATCAGCTACCACATTAGCTTTTCCAGGGTGATAATGAACTTCTAAGTTATAATCTTTGATTAACTCAAGCCACCTTCATTGTCTTATGTTCAACTTAGATTGAGTGAAAATATATTTGAGACTCTTGTGATCCATGTAGATATGCACTTTATTTCCCAACAGGTAATGTCTCTAAATTTTTAGAGCGTGCACAACTACAACCATCTCTAAATCATGGGTGGGCTAATTCAACTTGTTCTTTTTTAGCTGACGTGAAGCATAAGCGATCACACGTCCGCCTTGCATAAGCACACATCCTAGTCCAGTCCTAGAGGCATCATAATACACATCAAATGGCCTATAAATATCTGGTTGGGCAAGAATGGGAGCAGAGGTAAGAAACTTCTTTAGGGCTTGGAAAGCTTCTTCACAAGCCGGACTTCATACAAACATGACATCCTTCTAGAGCAACTTAGTTATTGGTTGAGCTATTTTGGAGAACTCAGGGATGAAGCACCAATAATAACCAGCAAGACTGAGGAACTGACGAATCTAATGCACTGACTTTGGAGATGTCCAATTTAACACATCCTGCACCTTGCCAAGATCCACAGAGATGCGTTCAGGTGTCAGGACATGTCCTAAGAACTGTACTCGATCCAACCAAAACTTGCACTTGCTAAATTTGGCATACAGCTTGTGTTCCTGCAATCGAGTCAGGACTATGCGGAGATGTTGTTCATGCTCTTCATTGTTCTTAGAATATATCAATATGTCATCAATGAACACCACTATAAACTTGTCTAACTCCGGCATGAAGACTAAACTCATGAGATACATGAAGAATGTAGGAGCATTGGTGAGACCAAAAGACATGACTAGGTACTCATAGAGCCCACACCTAGTAGACAAAGTTGTCTTTGGTATATCTTGTGGCCGGATCATAATTTGGTGATACCTAGAACGAAGATCAATCTTTGAAAACACCTTGGCACAAGCCAACTAATCAAACAAAGTATTAATACGAGGTTAAGGATAATTGTTCTTAATGGTTACCGTGTTGAGAGGGCGATAATCCACACACATCCGAAGAGTGCCATCCTTCTTCTTCACAATAATAGCTGGACAACCCTATGTTGAAGAACTTGTATGGATGAATCCCTTCTCCAATAATTCTTTCAACTATTTCTTCATCTCAGTCAGTTCCTTTGGAGCCATACGCTAGGGACGCCGCGAAATAGGAGTAGTACCAGGTTCTAACTCAATGGCAAACTCCACATCTTGATCCGGTGGTAACCCAGGTCGATCCTCAGGAAAGGCATCCAAAAACTCAAAGACCACAGGAATAGAAGCAAGGTCAGGAGAAGCTTCAGCATGAGCAACAACTGGTAGGGTGGAAACTAAAGACATAAGGAGAGACATTCTATTCTTAGAAGAAGGAAGCTTCAACTCAACAATTCTTTGCCTAAGGTTTAAGACTACCCAATAGTTTCTCAACCAATTCATTCCTAGAATTGCATCTATGCCTTGACTAGGTAGCACCATGAACTGGAGATGATAAGAGTGAGTTGCTAACACTAGTCTCACTATGTCCATGCGAGTTTTAACGCACAACTATGCACCCAGGGTTCTGATTCTATAGGCAATAGGAATAGCCATAGTAGATATATTGTACCTTTGTTCAAACCCCATACACATGAATGAATGTGATGTACCAGAATCAAATAATACATATGCACCAGCCATCACAGGCTCTCCCTGTGGGATCTTCTTAGCCTCAGTGAAGTTAACCTATCACGAGCGGCTCTCATGCAACTTCTTCCTGATGATAGTCCTCTAGACCAAATGAGAGTTGGCTGAAGGCTGAGAAGACTAGGGAGGCTAATTCTGAGGGCACTATGGGGCATAGTGACCTTCCTTGCCAGACTTGAAACAAGCACCCAACTTGTTCCCATGTCCCTGATGAGGCAAAACCGATTGTCCCTAAGGCTGCTACACCTGCTGAATAGGTGAACGGTACTGAGTGGGAGGTGCCTGGTGAGTCTGTTGAGTCTGGTGAGATGACTGTCCACCTGGAGAGTTATAGGACACCCTCCTCACAACTTGTACCTTCTAAGATTGTGGGTGACTAGAAGACCCAATGATCACCCTCTTGCACTTCCACTTAGCTTGAGAGTCACGCTGAAGTCCCTCCATAGCAATGGCAGCATTCATCAAAGCGCCAAAGGTCTGATAGCCCCCTATATGTAGCTTCTCTTGCAAGATGCAAGAGAGACTGTGATTGAAACAGTCCATCTTCTTCTCATCAATACCCACATGAGTCCTAGCATACTATGCAAGATGCTTTAACTTGTTCACATACTCCATCATAGTCATGTTTCCTTGCTTCAGCTCCAGAAACTCAGACACTTCCTGTTCAGCAAACCAGCAGGAATATAGTACTGACGGAAAGCAGTGGTAAACTCTCACCAAGTCACAAGGTGGTCCATAGGCTGCATGGCATTGAAAGTGTCCCACCAAGCACTGGTAGATCCCAGAAGCTGTTGTGTGGCAAAACGCACCTTCTGCTTGTCAGTCACATTGAGCAGCTGAAACTTCTGCTCTAGAATACGGAGCCAATGCTCTACGTCCAGAGGCTCAGCAGTCGGCGTGAATGTGGGCGGGTGTGTCCTCAAGAAGTCCTGATAGGAATAGAGCCTCTTGGGACCGAGGGCACCTCCCCCATTCCCACCATTGCCACTAGGGCCTCCACGAGCAAAGCCACCAATATCCTATGCTAGCATCTCCAGGGCACGGGCTGACTCGCAATGAGCAGCCCACATCTCAGCCATCATCTCAGCATAGGTCATCGGAGGCGGTGGTGGTGGTGGTGGAGGAGGACCAAGGAGTGGGGCCTCGTGGCTCTCCCCATTGGTATTGCCATGATCATCACCATGACCATTTTCACACTAGTCTTCACCAAGACCACAGCCCATCCCAGCACTAGTGCTCCTACAACCAAACCTCAGGTTTATTTGTAAACAGATAGGAACCCCCCGTTAGGGACCAGGCCTCCATACTTAGAAACAAATGGCTAGAGAGATGATAAGGCCCAATAAATGGTTACAAGCGAGAACTTTTCCTTAAGAGTTAGAGCATTTCTCTTTATTTATTATCCTATCAATTTACTACCCAAAATTATACATGTAGGGGAGCTTAGTTTAAGCAAGATTCTCTTTTCATGATGCATAGATCGACCTATTTGTTCGCTCAAGCCAGAATATAGCAGCATTCGCATATAATTTTTGGCACAGAACGCTAAACGATTCTTACGCAGCGTAAGTTAGTGCACCTGTAGAAGATTGATTAGATAAAACTAGTGCCACTATCCTAGATAGACCATATTACTAGGGCTTATACTTATTTACGTAATTTATCGCATCCTACTTTTTGCAAAGCTTTTGTTGGTCAAATTTTAGGTTTTGAAAAGAGTTTTTAAACTCGTAGACTCATTATTGGCTTTGATACCACCTGTGGCAAAACCACCTAAAATAACACGCTTTCGGAGCTGCGCATCTTCCACTAGATACTAAGCACCTCAAAAGTGAGCACCATCGGACGGTTCCGTCAAGCAAACCCCAAGGGAGACCTCGAAACAATCCACGTTTTACATCCAGAATCCAATAATGAGTACGAGCTTACAATACTTAGTCCATTTCATACAACAAGGGTTCTTAGAAATTATTTATTCCAATACCAGAGTTTAGAGTGTGATAATTAAACAGCAGAATGAAAATAAACATCTAGCGGAAACGATAAAAGGATCCATCTGTGCCCACTAGAAGAATCCTCCACATAAGAGCTACTCCTCAAACTGCACCTACAACAGAGGTAAAATAAACCCTGAGTACACAACGTACTCGCAAGACTTACCTAACTAGTGGGAAGAGTTTCCTGGCTCTCAAGGATATGATAGGCAATATGGGTTTGTTGTTTTCTTTTTGTTTGCGGAAAGCATTACTAATAGTTCATTCTTATAATCAACTTTTATTAGCAGTCATGATTACTTCATTAGCTAACCATTCTATGTAAGCACAAGTTCTACTTTCAAGCAAGGGTTAAGCAATCAGAACCATTTCACCATCTTTCATCTTCTTGTTCTTACTACGGTGCTAGACCATAGCCAAGTCATACCATCTCACGGAAATAGCGATTCATGAACCAATGTATCCTAGCTGGGTACCCTGAAACACATGCCCCATTTGTACCCCAGGCACAAACAAGACCAACCCATTCCACTCCTGTCATAGAGTCCAGGTCCCCATCCAAACTTGGACTCCAAACCCTCACACTTGAGACCTGGTCTCAATATGGTGCTTAGACCTCCACCTTTCCCTGCCTCTAATCAATCGGTCCGAAAAGAGCTAGAACCCACGACAAGAGCGTAACAAGCCTTCCCGCTCCCATAAGCAAGTATATGCTTAAGATAATAAGTCTATGACCTGACTACCATCCACAGCAACAGACGGTCCTTAATCAACACGAATAGGGAAAACAATGTAACCAAGCTAAGCCCCATTGGCTGTGGGACACAACCTATTACACCCACCAATACCCATACCATATCCCTGCCCTGTCTCCAATTTTCCTTCCATCGTTTTATTTTGAGAGTAATAATAATCCCCTATTGTGAGCAACGGTAGGTTACTCACACTACTGATGACCTAAGCATAGCATCTACTCGAACCTACACTAGTAAGACTCTTAGGACAGGTATATCTATGCATGTGGTTTCCATAAAATTCCTATAACATAAATGCACAACACATATTTATACGATGAATTATAAAATAGAGGTTATGCACCAGGACTTGCCTTAGGCAGGCGTGGTGTCAGCTAAGTCAGTTAGTGGTGGCTACAGGACCTCCTCCTACATAAGAATCTCCTCCTCATACTCCTCGATGATCTCCTCGATCTCGTGATCGCCGGTGGTCACGATCTCCGCCAACTTGTTATCTACATGCATGCGATGATGATGCAACACTTAGCATTTAGGCAACAACAACTCTTAAACGCATACTAAGATACTAAGATAGCTCTAATGACTAAGATACTAAGCTAACTACCATTTTCATCAAGCAAAGTGTTGGTTTAACTAATAAACACCTAGCTTTACAAATTAAGGAAATATCTTTATTTCTACTAATGATTTAATGTATATTGAAAATAAGAGCATTTAACGACCCTAATGCTTAGTCTATTCTAAAGCTACAAAAATTACAGTGAGCACATACTAATACAATGAAACTGCATTATAAATTTTAGGAACAAAACTATCATCAATTCACCACAAAAATTCCTACAATAATTAACTTAATATTATTAAGCATTCTCAAATGATTTTATAGCTCCTAATGTCAACACATATAAACATGAACTAAATACACCAATAGATAGAGCACAATTTTAGAAACCTAACAAAATTTGTTTCACAATTTTTGGACACCTACATGGTTTTATAATAATTACCAAAGATCAGCTTAGAAATTAAATTAGAAAACTATTTCTAATTCCTTAAGATAACGAAAAGCGAATCTCCCACGTGGCCCACACGCGAGGCCCGCTGATGTGGCCCACGTGTGCCAGCACATGCGTGTAGCAGCCCGCTGGTTTGGCCCACACGAGGCCGGCCCGCTTGCGAGCGATGCACGGCAGGGGAGTCCCTCACGCGTTGGAGCTTTTGCAAAAGAGGCTTCGAACTTCTTCCAAATCACAACTAAGTGCTAATACTATTTTCCCCTCTCTCAGACCTTCTCACTTAACCCCCCGTCCTTTCCCTAATTCACCTGTGCATACCCTTGGCGGCTCAGTGCACGGCTGCATGGCGGATGGCGACACAGCATGACCGCGCCGGCCACCAGAGGCTCATGCTAGCCCTTCGGTGGGCCGACCTTCGACTACAGTCCAACCACCTACACCAAGCAGCTAAGAACATAACTGGCTAGCGAGGGAGCATCAATAGACTACCGTGGACCTAGACGAGGTGACAGTTGGGGTGGAGGATGGCGGAGGAGGTGTGGCCATGTGCGGTCGAGTCGTGCGGTGGTGCACCACGGTGGCGCGGTCGCGTCAGTGGCGACGGGGAGGTGGTAGCGATTCCACTGGCATGCGCAAGGTGGAGAGGGAGGCAAGGCGAAGCTAGTGGTGCAGGTGAATTGGCTCAGGAGGGATGGTAGGAGGTCTGCCCTCGTCCATGGTCGGACATGGCCTTATCGGCACGACGGCGAGAAAAGCGCCAAATTGGAGCTTGGCAGTGCCTTCTTCATGGCTAGGTGGGGTCGGGCAGCGAAAGAACTTGATGGTGAAGCCACAAACGTGTTGAATTAAATGGACGTGATCACTCGGTGGCCAATTGGATGGCGTGGCTCGACGGCGGCAACAGAGGGAGAGAGAGAGAGACGAGGCGGCAAGTCGGCTCGTCTTAGTCTTGCCCTGGTGGGGCATGGCCAGTGTGATCTAGGTACGATGTGCATGCAGACACAATGGACAAGCACATGCATCCACGACCGGCATGGCCCGTGCGGCCATAGTGCCATAAATGACAAAGTGACCGTGAGCTCAACCACGTGCGCACAACTGTGGCGGCATCGAACTAGGCCGGAAGCGACGTAGAGGTGCAGAGGGAGGCGCGGACATGACGGTGAGGCGATGGCACTGGCATTAGCTGCGTCATGGCGTGGGGTGGATCAGCGGTGCAACAGCATAGCGAGGCAGGCTGCAGCGTCACCTAGCCGCGCGAGCAGCAGCGGCGGCTCCACACGGCAGAGCCAGTGGTGGCCAGGCCCGGGTAGTCTCAGCCGAACACGTATGGCAGTGCGCGTGCGCACACAGAGCGAGTAGGCGTGGCGATGTCGTGCCCCCGAGACGTGGTGACCACGCTCACCCGGTGAACTGGCCTGAAACCACGTCTTGCACGAATTTTAAAGCGCCTATAAAAACTAAACGATTGCTCTAGGACCTAAACCATCTTCACCATGCTCCAAAGGGGATATGAGGCTACCAACCCAAGGTAAAACACGACACCACCTCCTAACTCGATTTCACAAAATAAATCACCAAACATTGCATTATCTAGCTGTCAACATACTTGAAAATATTCCAAATTTTTGAGCTAAACTTGATTCCAAATTGCATTTCTAGGCTATTAGAAATGTTGGCTAGCACTATTATTTTTCCACGGCAAGTATTTCATTGTCATCTACAAAGTTCATATTCTAAACTTTATTTAGCGCCATATATATGTTCTATAGCATTTTTGTTCAATAAAAAATAATTTTAAACCCTAATTGATACATATGACTTATGGCATAGCTTATCATTTAACATTTTTATTGATCATCTGAAGTTACAAAAATGTTATCCACACATTCCATCATATACATTATCACATAAACATGATGCTCATGACATGATTTAGTAGTTTGTTTAGGGCGTTACACCGAAGGTGTACACTCCGCTGCTCCAAGCTATCTAGGTGTTGGCAAACACCAAGACTGACAAGAAATCCACAGCCACAACGATCTCCATGTGCCACTAAATGCAATCACTCAAGAAAATGCACTAGAAATCACTTCCAATCTCACTATGATGATGAATCAATGATGGAGATGAGTGGGAGGTGTTTTATTAAGCTCATAAGGATGTAAAGTAGGTCAAAGTGCTAAGAGAGTGAGACCCAATCCAGCCATGAACTATTTATAGAGCCTCCTTGGCTCAAGGAGCTGTTGGGCCCTTGCAGAGCCGACCAGACTCTGAGTAGAGTCCGGTAGCCTAGGTCTGGTCCCTCCTAGCCTTCCATGTGTCCCCACGTTGAATGCCACTCGTTAGATCTCAACGGTCGAAAATGGTCAACGCTCCGTCAAAGTTATGACCGGACACTAGGGTCCGGTCGTTACACGTTCCTCGGGTCCAGTCAACTCTAGAGAGCTTCTAGAGCGTAGAAACATGACTGGACTTGGTCCGATCGTGATAACCGGACTCGGCCAGGGTTCGGTCCTCTTACTGTTCACCACGCGTGCCGCCAAGTCAACATGACCGGACTCACTAGCGTCTAGAAACAAATAGAGAGCTCCTAGGTGCTTTGGACCGGGTTCGGTCATCATAACCAGACTCTGCACCTAGGTCTGATCATCACCAGACCGCCATGCGTCCACGCCGCCTGAGCACTGCACAATCGGACTCTGAGCTCTGGGTCCGGTCCTCCCCGAACGCTAGGTCCAGTCATCACCTGGCCCTCTTTGCCTTGGCGCATCACTGACCAGACTCGGCCTGCCAAGGTTCAGTCCTGGCAAAGTAAGGTGAAAGGTCCTAAATGGCTAGAGGGGGGTGAATAGCCTATAAAAATTTCTACAAAACACTAGAGCAAGAGGTTAGTACACTAAATGGCGAAATGCAATTTTGCTCTAGCTCTACAAGGGTTGTAAGCCACCTATTCAACAATTATAGTTGCTATGATCACTAAGCACAAACAATGGCTATGTCACTACTCACTAAGAGCTTTCAACAAGTCTACACTAAAGAGCTCCACTAGGTGATACTAAACTAGCAAGCAAGACAAGCTCTCAAAACTAATTACACTAAAGAGCTTGACAACTAGTTTACAAGGAATGTAAAAGAGTGAGTATGGTGATTATATAGCCGCATTGAGGAATGAATCAATCACAAGATGAATACCAATTCAACCACCGAGAGATACCAAAGGACAAGAGACAACCAATTTTTCTCAAGAGGTTCATGTGCTTGCCGGCATACTAGTCCCCATTGTGTCGACCAACACTTGGTGGTTCGGCGGCTAATAGATATCACACACCTAGCCCACCACAAGCGGCACCGCAAGAACCTACCCACAAGTGAGGTAACTCAGTGACACAAGCAATTTAATAGAGCAACCTTATGGCTCTTCGTCGGGGAAGGTGCAAGACCCCTCACAATCACCGGAGCCGGCCATGAACAATCACCAACATGTGCCGAAGCTCCGCCGCTGCTTCAAGCCATCTAGGTGGCGGCAACCACCAAGATAAATAAGAAATCCGCAGCCACAACGAATCCCAAGTGCTACTAGATGTAATCACTCACGCAAATCCACTAGGAATCACTCTCAATCCAACTATAATGATGAATCAATGAGGGAGATGAGTAGAAGGTGTTTGCTTAGGCTCACAAGGATGTCAAGTATGTCAAAGTGCTAAGAGCCAGAGCCCCAAGCCGGTACCTATCTATTTATAAAGCCCCAAGACTCAAAGAGTCATTGGGCACTCTTAGGCTGACCGAACGTAGCCCAGCATCTGGATGGCCATCGTTCGGTCACTCCAATGGCCGCCACGTGTCCTCGTTTAAACCTCAGCCATTGGATGCCAACGATCACATAACGTTCAACGTGCAGTCAAACAATTGCCCAGACACGTTGTTCCAACGCACCTGACGCAGAGCCAAGCCACGTCCGTTTGATTCCAGTAAGAGTCCAGAGATGTTTTTCGTCGACTGGACGTGTCAGGTCCGGAGTGACCAGACATGCCCGAGAGTCTGGTCAGCTCCCTGGGTCTCTGCCTGTGAGAACCCTATCGACGTCAGCGTACGTCAGCCATGACCTGATGCAGCCACTGCGCGTCCGGCCACGCGCTGACCCCTACGTCCAGTGTCGGTCCTAGGATTTCGAGGGTCCTCTGGCGAACTCGTCGCTAAGGCCCCTCTAGATCATGTATACAATCTTATCTTAAAATATATATATATATATATATATATATATATATATATATATATATATATATATATATATATATATACGCTAATTGTACTTGCAAAACGAAAACAAATCCAATGATATGTACAGGCACAACACTGCTAGAAGCAAAAAAAACTTATGTGTAGCACCTTTTTGTGATTGAACAAATTGATTTTCTTGTCTTTTTTGTTTTCTTTTCTCAGCCCCCGACAATTGTTTCTTAGGTAACATTCCAAAATTCTAACACCTCATCAGAGTACTAGAAGTCTGAAATACAATACAAATAATTAATTTAGATTAAAAACAAACAACAACAAAAAATACCTAGGGCCTGGACTCTGATGAACTAATCGGATGAAATTCAATAAAAATAATTAATTTGGATTAAAAACGAACAAGGAAAAATGCATAGGGTTTGGACTCTAATGAACTGATCGACTGATCAGGATTGCAAAACCGCACGAAGTCGTTGTTGATGAGCTTGGAGCAGTGGAGCCTGGTTGCCGCCGAACCACCACCGTGTCCATGTCTCCATTGCGATGCGACTCTTCCTCTCCGAGTCACGGTCTCACCGACATTCGTCACGGTTTCTCGGCTGCTCGCGTGGCCACGTGGGGATGCTGCAAAGAATAGAAAGGCCGACGTTTGCTAATGGATTCTGGACTATAGGGTTCGGGGATTGTATACTTGGGCTTGGGCCCCTCCCTCGCCTAGGCCCTCGGCCGTCGTACCCCGTGCCCCTCCCCTAGGGCCGGCACTGCCTGCGTCCGCTTGCCTGAAGAAGTGACCTAACGCGCCGATGGCAACGTCCGGTCACTCCTCGCCCTTCTCGGCCGCAGCGCCCCACTTTGCTATAATTGACTGGACGCACCGGGGTGAGTCCGGTCACCCCAGAGCCATCGTCCGGTCATGGACTATCTCCTCCTTTTCTTTTTCTAAGTCCACAACCACTTAGCCCTTGCTTCTAACTTGCTAACCACAAAGTGTAAAACTTGTGTGCACGTGTGTTAGCATTTTAGAAAGCATTTTTATAAGGGTCAAAGTTAGCACACTAGGTTCCTAAATGCATATGCAAGAATCATGTCACCTAGTGGTACTCGATAAACAGTTTAGCCAAAGATCTCTCCTATTTATAGTACAGCTATCGATCCTAAGTCACTCACACCCTTTATGGCGTCTTGAGTACAAAACAAAAACCTATCTTATACCTTTGCCTTGATCTTCTCGGTTTTTGTTTTTCTCTTTCTTCTTTTCCAAGTTGAAGCTTGATCATTTTCATTTCATGTCCACCTTCATCACCATGGACCTCTCACTTGCTTCACCACTTGGATTGAACCACCTTATCTAATTCATACACTTAGATCAAAGGTTAGTCCTAGGTTTCATCAATTATCCAAAACTAAACTAGGGCTTTCACCAGGGTCTGGTCCTAGACCGACATCTCCTTTTCTTTTTCTATCTCCTCAAACACTACACCCTTGCTTCCAAGTTGCTAACCACAAAGTGTACCACTTATGTGCCCGTGTGTTAGCAATTTTTAAAACATTTTTCAAGGGTTAATTTTTAGCACACTAGGTCCCTAAATGCATATGCAAGAATCATGACACCTAGTGGCACTCGATAATCGCTTAGCCAAATATTTTCCCTTCTTTATAGTATGGTTATTGATACTAAACACACCACATCCTCTATGGTGTCTTGAGTGTCAAAACAAAAACCTATTTGATACCTTTGCCTTGATCAACACTTAGTTTTTGTTTTTCTCTTTCTTCTTTTCCAAGTTGGAGCACTTGATCTTCTCTTTTGGTCACCACCATCACCATGACCATTATCTAGCTCCACCACTTGGTGTGTACAACCCTATCTCAATCACAACACTAGATGACAAGGGTTAGTACACTAGGTTTCATTAATTATCCAAAACCAAACTAGGGCTTTCAACAGGAGTGCTCCAGCGTCGTGCGCCTCTGGTCGATTCTTCTGCAGTGCATGCACTTTCTGTTTGCTGAACTAGCGCAGGCAGGCTAGTCCTTCTTGACCTGCAGCAAGTGCTTTGCATGTTCCTGATTTGGTTTTCCAAATTCTTGAATTGACACCTTCAATCTACAGAGCCTAATTGTTGCTTGCTCTTTTAGCTAGTCTCATTCATGTACAAGTGATTTTTGGTGCTGTGTTGCTACCTGATTTTCTAGGTGAATTTTCTGTCCAAGCTGCTTGAATTTCCAACTTGAATTTCTAGTACCTAATTCATGTACCGTATGCGTGTTTGAGCTTCGATTTGAGTTCCGCTTTGTGCATTGATCTTCCATCGATTCAAGGAACCTATCTAGGTACTCTCATCACCAGTTGACTTATGTATTTTAGATTCGGGAACTCGTTTCTTCTCTATAGGAGTTGGGTATCTCATTTTTTGTCCTTCGGATCAGGAACTGTGTCTTGATCTGTATGGTTGTTTGTGGTGTATCGCTGTGTTCATAGGGAACATCCACCCAATCATTTGGATCGTGGACATCACGGTGTTTGACTCACGTGTTTGGCGGTGATTTTGGGACAACGGCCAAAGTTTCGTGAGAAATTTTATGGCTCCCATTCACCCCCCCCTCTGGTCGCCGTTTTTGGCCCTTCATGTTCACCAGCAAGTTGAAGCCCATGACACCAATGAAGGAGGTGGCTAGGGAGACGTTCATCATACTAGAAAAGGAAGCACCCTTTCGGGCACCCTACAAGCATCCTATTGGGAAGCATTAATATAAAATACATGGAAAAACTCATATAGATATTTATATTATTGATAATAATTTATGGTCTTTGTAGACCATATATGATTTCTGTCTATCCATACAAATTTTTTTCATAACTCCTAAACTACAGAGCCTAAAAAACAGCAAAAGCCACACTAAAAAAACATAACTCCTAAACTACAAAGCCTAAAATCATGAAATTTCATGAGCAGAAGGATAAAAGAAATATCTATAACTTTGGTAATCAAGGGTTTCGCAAACTCGGCCTCTAACAAAGCCAAAAGGCACGACCTATCTATACTGCCCAGTTTGAAAATCCAGATTTGTGTGCTGCGATTGATCTGACTTAATAACGACTTAGATCTTCGATTATCCAAATATAAACTTTTCAAAAACCTTGGATGAGGAGGGGAAAAGGGTAGGGATACTCACCTAGGGTTTTCTCTTGGGACTAACAGCCAGGAAGCAGAGGGGAAAAGTCAATCTATCACCCTTTGTTGAGCATCTCTCCACATGCATGTTCCGTTCAAGCAACTAAGAGGGGCCATTGAGGAGAGAGAGTATGTAAGAGAGGAAGCGTATAGGATAGAGAGGGGTGGCCAAGGGAGGCTGAACCGTGAGGGAAGGGGAAAAAGGGAAGAAGAAGAGTCATGGTTGATTACACTTCACAAAGACCAAGGAGGTTTATACATTCATGATCCAAATATCAAGAACATTGTTGTACTCAGTAAATGGCTTGGTAAACTCCACACAACTGATGGCACTTGGCAAAAGTTAAACCACAATGACAAATATCTAGGATCGAAGTCTTTGGCCTAATTAGAGCGAAAATTAGTGGATTCCACTTATCAATATCCATGCCACTACAGTGCTACAAGACCTAAACATGCCACCATTGCACAAGTGCTCAATTGCTCCCCACCAAATTAACCTCTCTTGGTGTAGGGATCTCATAGGTCCCAAGTTAGCAACATGAAACCAACTGTTACCATACATCACTAATATAGAATTAATACAAGAGCAGGCCACATATGTTTCATTGAAATTTAAACCTAAGTGGAGAGTTCTCCGAGAAATCACATTACTTAGCATTACTGCATGCAGACATACCTAATATCAACAAGTGAATATGGAAATTGAAAACCCCACTGAAGATCAAAATCTTTCTCTAGTATCTATCTGGTATCTACGCTAGGGAATAGTGTTGTTGAAAGGAAATCTAGCCAAACATAATTGACAAGAGAGTCAAAAATATTGCTTTTGCCAAAAATATTCAACAATTAGGCACAGTGCTAACATATGTAGTCTTGGGTCTATCTAAACCTCATAAAGTGTCACATATATGTCATGTGGTTTTTCATGCAAAATACGCATGGTGCATTCTCAAAGGTTCAAACCCATGACCTCTTGTCTTGCATGAGCCCTATTAACCATAATGTCACACAGTTACTTGTGATAAAGTATCAGATGCTATTCATTTGTAATAACTTCTACGAATTTTTTTATTGAATATTTGGGGCATGTACAATCTAAAAATCAACTATAAAGTTTTATATCTCATCAAGTCCTACAACTTTGGTATGGACTTATCTCCATTCGAGGTCACTTGAAAAAATTCAAAACTTTCAATTTAAAACCAAGAACTTACATTCGTTGGGCCCCTAAATGATCTCAGATAAAAAAGATTCCACTGTAAAGTTCAAAACCTCGTTGGGTTCTACAATTTTGGTATAATTTTGTTTCTGCCACGAGCGCTTGTCAACACCAACTTCCCCCTAGAAAACGATTTTGATCACAGGTGGTCCGTTAGCTGTGTCCCTCAAATAGTATTTCTAAGGGCGGTCAAGTGGCATTCATCTATGAAAACAAACACCTCTAAGTTTTTTTTTGTAGAAGTGAATCGACATACAATCATTGCACATGTATTTTGCATAGGTGCATATACCCATTTATGGACAAGTAAACAGCATTACTAAAAACATCCCTCTGGCCTTGATCCAACGCCTTTCAACTAATATTTGTATGCTAGGAGGTCTAAATACACAACAGTGTACAATACCTCACTTTGGTCACAGTAGCACTCCTGCAACAACACATACAGCACAAGTGCATACCAAATAAAGTACACATGTATATATAGATGATCAGTTATAGCCGAAAGAAAACTAAGGACAAACCTTTTTATTAGGCTTGAATCCAATCTAGTGGACAGCATCAACCACACAAAAAGACATGCCCTAAAAACCACGGTCAACTAAGGGCCGGTTTGGCAAAGCTCTTCCTGCTTCAGAATCTCTGTGAAGCTGATTCTTTGTGAGAAGTGATTCTCTGACTGAAATTGATTCTCTAGGATAAACTATGTGTACAGTGACTTTGTGCATGAAGTGAATCTAGAGAAACTACTTTTTTCAGCTCGGTCCCCTATATTTCATAGTAGGGCTAGGTAACGAGCCGGCTCGGCTCGGCTTGGCTCGTTAAGATAACGAGCCAGCTCGGCCCAGCTCGGCTCGTGGCTCATTTGGCTCGCGAGCTAGACATAAAAATACACAAAATATAATATATATATATATATTTAGATCTTGATAATAGCAATAATACAATAGCAATCCGTCCATAAGCCTTAAATCAAGGTATAAAAATTAATATGTGCTAATATATATACAAGTATAATAATATGATACTATAGTACTACATCACACATTCATACCATACATATGCTTCCATAATAATCTATTATTGTTTATCCATACATCCATTTAAAATAAAGTGATAGAGTTATAATAATCCTAAGTTTACAGGGTCTAGGTCCAACAATCAATCAATTGTAGAGTGTAAGGCATTGCCATAAAAAAATTAATATAAGTTTAAGGCTAATATATCTAGCTCGTTAGGCTCGTGAGCTAGCTCGTTAACTATACGAGCTGAAATGATGGCTCAGCTTGTTGAAAAATATAAACAAGCCGAGCCGAGCCACTAATGAGCCGAGTCAAGCGAGCTACGAGCTTTTCGTCCATCCCTATTTCAAAGAATCACTTTATAAAACTAATAAAGACTCACTTCTCAGTAAAAAAAACTACTTGACAGAACTTCTCCTAGATTCGGCCTCGAAGCTACTGTGGGAGCTCTGCCAAACTGGGCTTACTTTTTAGGGTCCAGATAGCAAGAAAAGAAATGGTAGTATGAATGGGCGTAAAATAAAATTCCTCATATCAACGGTCAGTGGGCCATCTGCAGATTTTTTTTTCGAAAACCGCCATCTGCAGAAATTAATACAGGCAAATCTGATGCTCCTGCCAGGCTGCCAGCATATCTAAACCAATTACATGCTGCCAGTTTTAGCACTAGGAATTTTGGTGTGACTTTATAAGCCCTGTTCATCTTGCTGAATCTTGGCTGAAATTAGCTGAAAAACACTGTTCTGACTGAAATGTTGGGAGAGAAAAACACTGTTCCGATTGAAAAAAAAAACCGAACAAGTCGGATTTAAGATAAGCCGAACGGGGTGTAGCTCAGACAGCAAAACCCTCCCAGCAGAGCCCCCCATGCATCTCGTGTGAGGTAAGCAACATCTTTTGATTTCTGACTTTCAGAGGAGAAACGTGTTTTTTCATCTCTGAATAATCTATTCAGATTGAATCATTGAATAGAAGATATATAGACATATGAATAGAAGATATATAGAGATATATTCCTAACTAGCCTTAGCTTCTTCGTTTAGATATAGATAGCTAGAGAAGAGAGATCATGTCTCTTGGTTTGTGAGCAAGAACCTGTGTCGTCGGTCATAGGCTGCACAAGATCTTGCTTTTGATTACTTCAATTAATTTGTTCTTCACGATTAGTTTGTATATGGCAGCCATCGCTAGCATATATAGCACATAGATCTCTCCATCTGTTTCCATTGTTCATCTCTGATTATTTTGTTCATCTCCCACAGGAGAGGGAAAAAGAAGCAATCTATACGTCTTGGATTTTTAATCTAGTATATTTTTGTAGAAGATCAGGGATCGGAGTGCTTGAGGATCCAAAGGTATAGCGAGACGACCAAGATCTATTGTCTATATACTTGTATGCATGCTCTTCCATTCCATTTCATGATAGTGTATAGATCTTAATAAGCAGTCTGGTCGTTTAATTTCTCGTATGTTTTATTATCTACTGTGTACTCGAAATGCGATCTTTCTCTGAGTTTATGTTCTTCCTTCATAGGATGATAAAGCAGGTTCTGTCGCTTGTTCGTTCTTTTCTAAACCCATTAATAGCCATAACTGTTAGAGTAACTAGGAATAGTACCATATTATCTAACCACGTGAGGTGTTAGTCCTATGTACTCTATATAATCAGCCCATGAGGCCCAATGCAATACAACACAATCTCCACCAATTATATTCTCCTTCATGGTATCAATCGCCTAGGTTTAGATCCTAACCCTAGCCACCGCCGCTTCCGCACCGCGCGCCCCCAGGGAGAAATCGATCTCTGCCGGGGGCAGCACCACCTCTTTAGGCGCCGGATCCTATTGATCCCGCGCCCTCTTCGTCGTCGTCAAGCGACAGATCGGGTCTTCTCGTGGCGCCGCGCTACCTCGCCGCCCTCACCGCGCTCGCCGTGGAGGATGCTGGGCGTCGCCCCATCCCGCGCCGCCGTGGTGGTGGCCCGAGCAGATCGACCCCAACCGCCATGGTGGCGGCCGGCCAATCTGCGTCATCCTCGTGCGACCTCGCGTGACCGCAACCCGCCGTGCGCCCCGCCTCGTCCGACTCTGGTAGCTCGTGCCGCGAGCCAGGACGAGCCGCGTTGAGGTGCACTGTTGCCGGGGTACACCTGATCCGTTGCTGCTGTATCTTTTTGGTTTGCCCAATCACTGATCGAGATTGAGTTGCCCATCGCCAGTCGACCTCGCGCATACCTACTCCGGCATCGGCATCGACTACAATGACATCTACATCTTCGACTATGCGGCCTGGCTGGGGCAGGCGATGCCGAGGGGACGCCTTCCCGCGTCGCTTCTCGGTCATTCAGTCCGCATGTCTACATCATCGGTTCGTTATCACCACCACAGATCGGGACGCCTCCGCCGGCTTCTTCCATACAACCAATTATGCGCGATCCACCTGGCTCCCGTGACGTCCATCGCCGAGTACTATGCGCATCTTCTCCGAGCAACAGGGCTGCTGGTTTGCTGCCGTGTCGCCTCGTCGGGCTGCAGCACCACCGTCCGTGTGTCGGCTTCGCCGTTGCATCTACATCACCGTCCCCTGTGCATCGACGACTGTACTGCGCACTCTTTGTTGTGCCATTCGTCTGCACAAGGTCTTCGTCCTGCTGATTGGGTCTTCGTCATCGAGCTGCCGCTACCCGCGCCATCGCTGAGCCATGTTCGCCGGTCGCACCCCTCGCATCGTCGCTGAGCCCTGCTCGCCGATGCTTCTGCTCTCGCACTGCTTCTTCTTCGTCCAGCACAACCACGTCGACAGCATCACCGTGGTTGGGGCCCTCTACCTTGTACGCCCGGTATTGGCAACACCGACGCGTGCTTTCGTCCCCGATGCGTTGCTGGGACTGGCAAACCCAGCCCACGCCTCGGCGCATAGGTGGCTTGACTGCATCGACTTCGGCATCGACCCTCCCGTTCCTACCCCGTCTGCCTCGAATGCGTCGTCGCCTTTCTTCTACGTCTACGACGGCCTTGACTGCATTGACTTCGGCATCGCCCCCTTCCACGACGACTGCCTCGACGCGTCTCCGTCATCATCATGGCGCCCTCGCGCGCCTGCAGCTCCATCGACATGGCAATCCGACCACAACTACGTCGACCTCGGCCATCTTCAGCACGGCTTCTTCGACCACGGCTATTGCGCCCTCACGCTCGGCTACCTCGACATCGGCACAAAGGGCTACCGCCTTGCATGAGGACTCATCGGCTTCTTCTCCAGCCACATCATATGCGCCGCATCGACTGTTATGACTGCAGGGGATGTTAGCTTCAGCTTCTTCTCCAGTCTCACCGTCTGCAGCGCTCCCGCTGTGACTGCGGGGGGATGTTAGAGTAACTATGAATAGTATCACATTGTCTAACCACGTGAAGTGTTAGTCCTATGTACTCTATATAATCAGCCCATGTGGCCCAATGCAATACAACACAATCTCCACCGATTATATTCTCCTTCAATAACAATTCTCTAGCTATACTGCGCTATTTCTCGAATACTGTGTAGAATTTCATTTAACTTAGGTTGTAGACACATGACATGAAATCCAGTAGGTATAGTTGTCTGTAATAAGGTCCATTCTCTAGCTCACGCTTAAGAAAAATACAGAAATTATGTGTTTAGCAGTCTCTAGCTCACGCTTTTCTCCACTGTATGTATATCTAGGGCTTTTGGGGAGACTAAAGGCTTCCTGTTGTTTTCCCTATTTGCTGTTGTCAACTTGGATCATGATAAATCTGAATTCTTTCCACGGGATCACAAATTCACAACACCTGCGATTTATTGCTTTTACTGAAGCTCATTTGCAGTCGCATTCTCTCATTAAGTCATGTAGTGTACATCTCCTTTGTTTACTTTAATTTCTCATGATTTGTTTGTTTCATTTTGTAGTCATCATGGCTTCGGGAAATCTGGATAACAAGGGCAAGAGCAAGGCTGTGCTGAATGATGACATCTCTGCGCCAATGGCAGTGGATGCTGTTCCTCTGATGGCGGCTGGCTCATCCGGAGGAGAGTCAGTGAGGTCGTCGGATGAGGCTATTCCTCCAGCGGCGATGGCGGCGCCGCCGGCGATCCATCCCGGATCCCAGTCCCAGCAACTTGACAAGAGCCTCATCCTCCTCATCAAATGCGTCATGTAGCAGTGCGTCAGGGCGATGGAGGCAGGGAACACCGAGGCGGCGAACAGTGCTCTGGTAGCCCTGTCGTCCATCTCATCCCTCGACGGCGACCCCATCCAGCGCCTGACGTCCGCCTTCACCGAGGCGCTCGCACGGCACGCGCTAGCGCCGCTGCAGGGCCTGTCCTGGTCTGTCCAGGAGCAGCTCCGTACGCCTCCGCCGCCGGCGTACGCCGGCGTGGCGCGCCAGTGGTTCCACTCGCTGAGCCCGCTCCTCCGCGCCGCCAGCTTGGCCGCCAACCACGCCATCGTCAAGGCGGTGGAGGGCGAGCAGGATGTGCACGTCGTCGACCTCGGCGGCGCCAACCCAAGGCAGTGGATCGAGCTGCTCCGCCGCGGAGGCCACGCGCCTGCACGTCCCCTTGGCGCTCAACCCGGTGCAAGCCCACATCGACAACTTCTCGGCTACCGTCATCGCGTCCCTCGGCGTGCAGCGCGGACCGGCCCTGGTGCTCTCGTCGACGCTGCAGCTCCACCGCCTGATCGCCGACGCGACCATCGTCAGGCACGCCGATCGGGAGCACGAGACGATGACTAGGGCGGACGCGCTCCTCCACGTGCTCCGCGACCTGTCCCCGAAGCTGCTGGTGCTGACGGAGCAGGAGGCCGACCACAACAACGACGGCGAGGGGCGGGGCGGGCTCTGGGACCGCGTCAACAGCGCCTTCGACCACTACGCGGTCCTGTTCAACGACCTGGAGGTGTCCCGCGTGCCGCGCGAGTCGCTGGACCGCGCGGTCGCGGAGCGGCTGCATCTCCGGGAGGAGATCGTGGACATCGTCGCCCGTGACGGCGCGGCGCGGCGGGAGCGCCATGAGAAGATGCTGCGCTGGGTGCCACGGATGGTGGCGGCAGGGTTCCAGCCCGCGCCGGTGACCATGGACGGATTCAAGGAGACGATGAGGCTGGCAAACCGGCTGTCCGACGGCGACAGGCAAAAGCCGCTGTATCGGGTAACCGCTGTGAAGGGGTGCTTCTTCGTCCACTCGTGCTGGGCCCCTATGTTCTCAGGGCAGCCGGCGCCGGGCGACGATCAGTGAACGAATGATTATGCGCCAGCCGCCACCGCCAACCCATGGATTTGGATTCTCCGCGCGCCGTACCGCAGATCCTTAGCTTTGTCATGGACTCATGCATGGTTCTCTAGTTAATTTCGTTTCGTTTCATCTCCTTTGGTTTGATCATCAGCTGAAACTTGATTGTTTGAACTAGTTGTGCTATACATGCTTATTTTATTTCTACTCCTGTCCTGTCTACTGGTTGTTGTCATTGTCAATTTTATTGCATGTATTAAATTAAAAATGGACTAGTTATTAGCATCCAAAGCTGGTGGCTTGCGTGCGACCCCTTGGTTGGTGTTTTCCGAGTTTAGCTTCATGTTTGCATGTTTGAATGCTTTATTTCTGCAAAATTATACATGCTTATTATACATTGCTGGAATGGCTGCACAGTAAGTAGACTCCAGATTGAAGTTTGTCGGCATAACAACAACTAACAGTAAGTAGACTCCAGATTGAATAATGAATTGCACATAAACAATTTAAATGAACATACAACAATTCCCTCAGTTTTCCGGGCCGCCCGTATCCGGGGGCACGGCTAGTATACCAGTTTATCAAACTCTGCGCAGAGGTGTACACTTTCACTGTGAGTCATGATTCTCATATGCCCGGGTTAGCTAGACCCAAAACACAGAGAACCATATAAAGCCACCCAAGAGCTCGTCTAACCGGCCAGGGCCGCAGGGTCATCAGATATAGGAACCCCTTCCAAAAATAAAGTAAAAGACCGCTTCCAAAGCTAGGCTCAACAGGACAGAGGCTGTCCTATACCCAACTCGCAGACCTCTAACCAGCTAGAAAAGGGTTTCCTAAGCAACTAGAGCCAGAGCCACATAGCCCTCACAGCTGTACTGTAAGTCCCAGCCTTTGCCAAAGGATAACATTCATCATTTATGTTTATATCACATTTCATTAAACAAGCCCAAAATCATGGTCACAGAAAGAAAACCCAAGCTATACTTGCCTTGATCAAAGCTCCTAAAGATCCTGCTGGTCTTGCTGGTCGTAGATGAACTCTTGATCACCAACGAAAACCTCACCGTCTATACTCGATCAACAACACCAAGCAGCAACATACAATCATCCGAGCAATCATACACGAGGCAAACAAATAGATTTAATTAGAACAGTACACCAACAGAGACAAATAGTTTTGAAAAGTTTATAAAACTATTCTACACGTTGCTATGATCACACAGACGCGAAGATCACGAAAAACAAAGCTATAACGAGAAAGTTATGGTTAAAGCAAGTTTTCCTTTTAAAGAAATAGATTAAATCTAAACTCGAATTTTAAAATTCAAAAACATGGTGACAAATTATATGAACATGTAGATCTCGAAAAGACGAATCTAACGCAAATTGAACGGCTCAATTTGGAGTTAAAATAAAGAAGTTATGAGCAATTAAAGACAGTGGCAAAACTGTAAATTAGATAGATCTTTAATTTTGAATCTGTTAAATGAAAAATACGTTTTCCAAAAGAGAAAACGTATTCTATGGAATACGCTAAGGACTGCGGGTTCGAAAACTGAGAAACCCAAGGGCTCTTTAGCAAAATTGACGGCCAAAGGGGTACGGTGCACTTTGGGTCGTTGGATCCAATCCGGACGGATCAGATTAGATCGGGAGGGAGAGAAGGAACCAGCTCGCCGGGGAAGACGACCAACACGGCGGCGGCCATCGCCGGTGGCGACCGAGCTCGCCGGAGCTCGCGGTTTGGGCGAACCAGTGCACAACAACACACGGGACCGGTACGGATCGAAAGAGAATCACGAGGCGAACTCACCTAGAGCAACGTCTCGGGTCGAGGCGAACCGAGGATGGCGTGCAGCTCGCAGAGGCGGACGGCGCAAATCTACAAAGTTCAGCAGCGATGAGCAAGCGATACTGAGCGAGAAAAAGATGAAGAATAGACGCGGAAGCTTCGCGAGATCATTGCGAAACTCGGCGGCTTGCTTACGACTGCGATTCGACCAGTGGAATGACGAATCGACCTAGGCGGTGGCTTTAGGGTTCGGCGAT